>OW618042.2:10000-1266866 GCA_939531255.2 Thera britannica | reverse complement strand
ACGTCATACAGCTGTCCACGCGGACGCATCGCTCACTCAAGTAGGAGAGAGACGAGAGACGAGATTTCGAACGCTGCCGATCACGGAGGCCGATTGTGCCTCTTTGTCGCTCGCTCCGCGCTCTCGGCGAGGCGATAAAGAGGCACAATCGCCTCAGAGCGAGGTAACGCCAAATGAGTCATGTTATTTCGTGCGTGCAGCCGGCTCCATCGAATTATAAGACGTCGTCACGTCAAAAACATAAACAGTGAACATAAACAGTTGGAAGTACAGTAAAAAATTCGCCAGGTTAAGGAAATTTGGGGCATTGCATTGCATTAGAGAATTCAATGAAAATGGCTGACAAGGCGATTGCCATTTAGCAATTTTAACAAAATTGTAGTAGTAGAGCTCTTTGTGTGTGGCTCGTCCGGGGGCAGTACTACCACCATGCTTATTTCAGCCGTAAAGCAGCTTTGCTGTGTTTGTGTTTGGGTGCCGGGGAAATAACTGGCACGTGAGGCTGAACAATTGAATATCTGTACTGTATACGTTTACCTCGTAATTTCACCGGCACCCAAGACCTTCAAAACGAAACATAGCAATGCGAGTTGACGGTAGAAATAGGTAATTCCCCGGACGAGCCCTCCACAAAGAACTCTACTACCTACATATCTTAGATCTTTTCATTATTATCACATCAGAAGTCCACTGCTGGACATAAATATCCCTTATACATTTCCGGGTAGAACGATTCTGAGGTCTTTCCATCCACTGACTTCAATAGTTTGGTACCTAATAAAGATCATTTAAGAAAATCTGAAAGGGGGTAATCAGAGACACGCCAAAACATTACTACCACAGGCTTGTTTACAGTAGTTGTTATTCAACACATGTTAGGCGCTTGTCTTCTGTCATACATTCTTCAAAAGCTTATTAAAGTTCCAAGCAAGAAGCCCCATAGCATCACATATAATCTTGTGTTACTACGCTTTGGTATTCATGGCTCAATATAAATGTTAAACTCTTTCATATAAACATACCATCAGCATATGATAATCGACATGTGATGTGGGTTTGCATTGCTTCATTACAAGAACAAACCAGACAAAGCTCATCTATAGGTCTATCTATTTCTGCCGTGAAGCAGCATCGCTGTGTTGCGGTTGGAAGGGTGTGGGTGCCGGCGAAAATACACGTGAGGCTGAACATCTGTATGCCTCAAGTTAATGGACGCAGGGTGTGCATCGTAGGGCACGTTTCTGACGTACGCGACCGTCGAAGCAGTGCTTTGTTAAAGGCGATGATTACCACTTAACATCAGGTGGGCCATATGATTTTGAATCGACTTCAAATAAAAAAGGAGAATGTTCTGTATTCGGTTGTATATTTTATGTTATTTTTTTTATATGTTTGTTAGAGCATAACTTCGTCATAAGAGCCGATTTGAAACAATCGTTTTTTATCTACAAGATAATATTTCCAGATTGATCCCATAGAAATTCCATCTAAATTGGTTGAGCGATTTGGTCATGAAGTCGGTTTCTCAAATTTTTAAGCTTATAATTATTATTCTATCAGCCCCACATAATATTTAATTTTATTCCAACGTTATAATATTTTATTCCAACCTTATTTTTAAACACGTTGTAATCATACCTGGGGGCTAATTCTCGGGCCGATCTCGATCATTTTGCAATTTTATTTTATTGCTTCTTTTCGAAGAGGGAAGGATGATTTCCTTGAGTAATTCATCAACGACCTCATCGTAAAAGCCTCGACAGCTACGATATACGGAAAACGTAGAAAAAGTGCGGGGTTGTGAAAAGAAGCAATAAAATAAAATTGCAAAATGATCGAGATCGACCCGAGAGTTAGCCCCCAGAATCTCTCGTGTCGTGGTCGTCTCTATCAGCTAGTTGGCCACCACGTCGATAAGTACCAACTTGTAAAAACAAATGGAAGCTTCCTTATCAGTACCAACCGTCGTTTTCATTTCATAAAGCGTCCATTCTCTCAGTCTTTTACAGAAGGAACTATTTTGCATATAATAATACCCCATCAAAGATGTTCATTAGCTTTTTACTGTTCGTGGAAAAACGAGTAAAAATCTTTAAAGCCTCGTGTACACGGATAGACTAAAGGCATCGTATCACAGTAGAGTATAGGTACCAATAGTAGCAGTGCCTAGTAGTATTTTACCACGGCAAAGTCAGGAAAACAATAGTACGAGTAGAGAAAACAGACGACTATAAAAAACAGTAGGAAACAAGCCACCAAACCCTACCTAGCCCCAAACTAAGTTGAGCTTGTATCGATGGGAACCAGATAGGTAAAATACTTATACTCATGCATTTTTTTGTAAATACACACTTGAATACAATATAAAACCCAGACAGAGAACAAACATTTACGTTCCACACAAATATTTATTCTCGGTGGGAATCGAACCCACTGCCTACCTCGCAGAATGCAGGGCTTTTACCAACTGTGCCGTGACGCCTGTCGAACGTCGTTCTGCTTGAAAACAATAGCCTTGAGAGAGCTATTGCTATTAAGGAACCTTCCAGGCTGTTGATGATGACGCGGTACACCAGTAAAACAAAAGATATATTAAACTGAACCATGTAATAATCAAAAGGTATACATTAAACTTAACTCTTGCACAAGAGTCCTTTTCTATCCAATCTCGGTAGGCCGATACACGCGTGAACAAGGTAGTCTTATCAAAATTCTTCCCACTGACAACCCCAACGAGGATATCCTTCCCGAACCTTTCTCCAGGGTCCAAGGTTCCCGAACAAGCTAAGGGTCCCCCTGAATCACCCATAGATACGTCAGACATGACTGAACCAGTGCAGATATGAGAGTTCATGTTCATTTCCCAAAGGAGAGAGCATTTCCATCGCGTCATCACATCAATCTTCGCGATCAGCATCACCGGAGAAACACTGTTCAGCAAACTGTAGCCGGTTCGCCCGAACCCAGCGGCGTAGCAACTCTTAGCGTAATCTGTTTGTTTGGTAGCGGTGATGATATAGTCTACAGTGGTAGTAAATATCCATTTTTTGTCGACGAAAACTAGGGCTATATCGTTGGATGGGAACCCGAAATGCCGGTGAATCTTTACTTTGGTTATTTTCCTCCACTGAGCTTGTTCCGTTGACTCTGTGCTACCGGAGTGTACGAGATTGTTCTTTAGATTACCAGCGACAACCCTTAGCTTTTCTGGGTGTTTGGCGAAGTAGAAATGGTTGCCTTCAAAGCAATGAGCTGCTGTTAGCACTTTCAGCTCGCTGATGATGCTGCCGCCGCATAGGTTCTGCCAGAGGATCCTACCAGCGCCGAGCGTGGTGGCAGGGTCCTTGATGGAGACGAGGTAAGGAACCTGGCCTTTGTATGCTGGTGCCCCATTCACTATCACCGGTTTGACGTTGTAACGAGAGTATTTTAACGTAGTTATTATTCGTCTATCGTGATCGCATTTTATGATTTTTAGTAGCATTGCCAAGATGAAGAGTATTTGCATTTGAATTTGGGCTTTTGGAAAATAAACACGATGGAATTTCTCTCATGTTGACAAAATGATTTCTACCGTTGACATTGTCATCCTGTGATAGAGACATTCCACAGATATTAGCAGTAGACCTCGCGCATGATAACTCGGCGAGTGATAAACGGCGGAAAACATGAAAAAAATTGTCTAGAAATGTAGGTATCTTCCGATTATTTTACTGTTTTCGATGCCTACTTACTGAATGTATAGGTACTTATATTTATTTGTAACTCTGTTCGTGCTGCGGTAATGGGTTTTGTGTGTCCAAAAAACTAACGCATTTTCTTTCTTTCTTTAAAGGGATTTCAAAACAATCAATTTCCTAAACGTAAATTAAACTAAAGTAGATTATGACGGGTCTGTTTTGTTGTCTTTATTTGCCAACTTCTCTATCGCTTATCGCTCGTTTGAAGTCGCCCTTTGAGACCTTTCGCTGCCTTTGCGGAAGAATTACGAATGAAAACTTTAAACTTAAGCAGTTGGTTCAGTAGAATACAGCTCAAGTTACCTAAAAACAAAGAAAAATGACCCTTACTGCAAGGACATAAGAGCTAGCAGTGTATTAGTCTAATGCGTATACTTGTGTACCTACCTAGCGTAGGGCTAAAATCTTGCAATAAAATAAAACATTGTAAAAATGCTTTTCAAAGTAAAGATCAATTTGTAAGCTAGAACTATTTTTTTATACAACTAGCTGATTGAAAAAGCATATGGCCCACCTGATGTTAAGCGGTAAGCAACGCCTATATGAGAACATTTTCTCGTAGGTCACGCAAGCCAAGAATGTGCCCTACGATGCCTGCGTCAAGAGGAAGGCAAGAAAGTAATGATTTGATTCTTATCGTTTTTTTTTGCATGATTCTTATTAAATTATGGCAGTGTAGATTAAACTGTAAAGATTATTTATTATTTAATTAAATCAATAAAAAACTCAGAATAGCTATAAAATATTTATTAAATCATTTAAACAATAAATTGTTTTGTATAAAACATAGTTTGGCATTAAATACCATGCTTTGTATGTCGTCTATTAACTAGTCTTGAATATTAACACTCATTTTATATACAAAAACGTATATTTGTATATAAAATGAGTCCATTTAATATAACATTATTTCATACTTTTATCAGATAACATTTATTGGATTTATTAATATTGTTTAACAAAATTATTTTAATTTATGTGAGCAATGCCGTTACGTTAAGCAAATAATAAGCAAAATAATACACTTTTATAATTATTTCAATAATAAACACAGATAATATTTTTATTTGACTAAAGTAATTATTTTATGTAAAAAAAAGATTTTCTATGGTATTAAAATATTAAACAACGATTTTATATTTTAATACCACAATATTAAAGTTCCATAAAATGTATACTTGCAAAGAAATTCATAGCCTTTGCTTTTTGCACGGATATTTTTTTACAAACAATTTTACAAAATCTGCATTTTATCTTGACGTTTGACATATAATATTATAAGTTTATATTTGACATTATAGTTTAACTAAAAATTTTGCTTGAAAATTATGAGATCAACTGTCAAATATTTTAATGGTCGATTAGTAATCCGCGATACCGGTTAAGTATTATTTTATTGCACTTTCGTATATTTTACGTTCACCTAGAAAAATAAATATTGCGTACAATCCACACACGATCTAGCCCCAAATTAAGCAGGGCTTATACTATGAATAGAAAGGCAAAATGTCATCCGTCAAGATATTGATAATATATCCTTATAAACAAGAAATGCATATTGAATCATTTTGTGCCTTATTCGAGCACATCCTCGAATATTTGATGAAATATAGAGGTAGGCTTTTTAAGGAAGACATTTATTTATTTTTAATTTCTTTATTAGCGCGTTATAAAGAACTGATCGCCACAATAACGCAAGAACGCTTTGGTGTGACCCAAGCTTTAGTAATAACCTACTCCAAAAAACTCTTATAACTAATTTAGATATACAATTTAACACTTAAAGTTATGATAAAATTTATGTCAATTCATAATTAATTCCTTAAGTAATTAGAATCCGTGCTCTAAATCTTCAATTCTATATTTTTTTCATTAATCATAAGTTTCTTAATACTATCATAGTCATAAAATTCTATTTAAGTATGAAATTATAATTAATACATAATTTCTGTCCTATTTTAAGTAAAAAAATGCGATTTCGAGACATTTTGCTACATTATAAAATATTTATTCTTACTAAAAAAGGCAAGTACTAAATAAACTTGAAAAAAAATAATTGCAAAATACTTTTAAAATAAACAATACTATATATCTACACCACGACCGTCAAGCTTCACTATTACATAACTCACGACAAGTTCGCGACAAGTGTGAACAATCGTTACTGTCAAACGCCACTACAAAACAAATAATAATGTCTCTTTTTGTACACAAACAGTACAAAAAGAGACATTAGATATCAGTAGCGATTGCATTTTCCGTTCAGTTCCATAACAACACGCGTAAATTTTTCGACAAGCATAAAACTAAATAAGCAATGCTTTTGAAGTTTCAAGCATTGCTTCTGGCATTTCACAGCAATAACTCATACTCATATTATTGCAATTATTTAGTTACATGGTGAGTTCTTAAAGTTAAAAATGTTGAATACATAATGGGCCCTTAAGTTTAGGACATAATAATATTTGGAGTAGAAGAGAGCGGAAGTATGAAAAAAAAATATTCCTGTCGCAAACCTGTCGCTAGATACGTTATCAGGAAACCAGTAAGGAGTTAAGAGCTTAACTAAGTCGCGTGTGGGAATGTAAAGGTGCGTTCACTTGTCCTGCAGTTGCACGTAGTTCGCCGGGAACAGTCCGTACGAGCCCTTACACAGGCCCTGCCACCAGCCCTCGTCGATCTGGTGATGGAAAACATTACTTAATTTATTTATATTTTACTCAAATTCAATTTCGAATAAGCAAATGCTAAAAACAAAACTGAAGCGAACTTCACTGTAGGATCCGATGGTGCAGCGGTCAGTGCGGCCCCGTACCAAGGGGTAGGTCGCGGGTTCAAATCCCGCTCGGCTCTCAACTTTTGGGACATTATAAAAATCTTTATGAATCTTTGTTGTCGGGGTCACCAGTGTGCGTGTCCTCACCATGACGATGTGCGTGATGACGTCCTGCGGGTCGAAGGAGATCTCGTCGGGCGCGGCTGCTTGGTAGTCGTATAGGGCACGAGCCGTGTATCCCTCTTCTTCTTCGCAGGAGCCTTCTTCTCCGCCTTCCTCCCAGCCGACAGGAGACACCACTATGGTGGGCTGACGGGTTATCTGCAACAACACATGGGGAACATAAAAAATGTAGTATTCGCCAAAGCCTACCATATTTTCTTTGTCGAATACATACAAAAACAACGTTAATAGGCATGACGACTAATTTTCAAAATCTCTTCTATCATATTCAGAAGTATCTATTATGTCTAAAATATATCATATTTCTGTAGAAAATTAAGTTTTTGTGCAATAAAAGTACATTTAAATTGAAATTTTTAAATTCACGCCAAAACGCTCGCTGGTGTCATGGCGTCTGTTATTACGTCACGGTGTTAGTATATCAACAGTAAACATTGGTGCTTTTGTACTAAATCAGAATGACGTTTACGTAAACGTGACGTAATTCGCTCTGACCGGTGTTTTAGCTATCATGGCGGATTGTTGTATTTTGTAGATTTATATTATCAAATAAATTGTCAATCTCGACATTAATAAGAGTATAAATACATTTTTCAAAATCTTTGAATCCTTTTTCATTAGATCAGATAAATATTTTGGCGATACTTGATTATCTGTCTTCATGCCTATTCGTTTATAGAATAATATAAGTTTAAAAAACTTGAGAATGCGACTTCATGGCTAAACTATTAAACCGATTTTGATAAAATTTCAAAAGTAAATTTCACGAAATTTAGTATACAGGGGATTTCGGGGGCGATAAATTGATCTAGCTAGGATTAATTTTAAGATAATGATTATTTCATCCCTAGTTCAATAATTAAACATAAACTGAATATGTGACTGCTCCTGCCATCTATCGACGATTGTGAGCAACTAACTGCAAGCATATCCAGCAGATGGCGTTGTTCAGTAAGAATAAGCCAATAAAGATAATAATATGACTCTTATAATTTCTTAAAAATACAAATTAACAATAAAGAATACCGAGCGAAGCTCGGTCACCAACTGCTAGTAAATAATAAACAAAATAAACTATTATTATTATTCAATTCCAAATTACCTCTTCCTTTTCCTCTTTCGGCGCCCCAACCCTGGTCACATCTGGCAGATTGACTTCCTCTATCTCCTCCACAGGCTCAGGAAGGCTGGCTTTCTTCTCTTCTATCACCTGCTTTATGTCTAAACATAAATAAATATAAAATAAATATTGTGAATCCACACAACACTATCCAGCCTCAAATAAAGCAGAGCTTGTACTATGAAAACGAGATAGCTGATATAATACTTATACAGGGTGTGTCATAATGAATGGATTTAGGGTACGGGTTCGACATTTACGAAATTCAAAAATATCCCGGAAACCGAGGGAGTTTCATTGAAAATATATAATATTTTTCTGAACCGGCACAATGTCCTCTACCCTAGTATCCATTCATTAGGACACACCCTGTATAAATTTTGACGTGATAACGTCTTATAAATCGATGGAGCCGGCTGCACGCACGAAAAACATGACTCATGCGTCGTTACGTCGTTTCGTCGTTCCATTTACCTGAGCCCGAGCCCAGGTCGGGTAATGGGTAAGGGTAAATGAGGGTAAGGGTAAATGAGGGTAAGGGTAAGGGTTCGGTCGGGTTCCGAGTCCGAGTCCGAGTCCAAGTCCGAGTCCGAGTCCGCGAGTCCGCGAGTCCGCGAGTCCGCGAGTCCGCGAGTCCGCGAGTCACAAATATTAATTAAAATTCTTTTGAAAAATGCAACCATTCCATCAGTATTTTCTTATGACGTTATCACGTTCAACAATCGTCAGTAAACCGACTTTACAGACAATCGATTTTTTTTTGAGTACTGTTGAGTACCGTTTGAGAGTACTGGCATAGTGCACATACTTTTTTCGACAGGAAAACTCATTGTCACACGACTGGATTTGAACCCACGACGTTAGGATCGGAAAGCGGGACTGCTTCCACTAGACCACCAGGGCTCTATCACCAGTGTATCCATTCATTAGGACACACCCTGTATACATTTTTATGTAAATAGATATGTACTTAGAATAATTATTATAAAGATAGTTTATTTGCATAAACATTGTGTTAAACTACGATGATGAGAAACACAAAACACAGAATGGCCATGTAGCCGAAACACTTTTAAATAAACATGGGACAAAAAATTAAAATACTATTTACTTACTTATTTCCTGCTTAATCTCCTGTTTTATCTGCACAGGAGCTATTTTGGTAGGTTGGACCTTGTTGACTCTCTCTTCTACAATCGGCTCGGGAGAGAGATTTTCTGGCTCGATGTCAACCTTCTCTTTTTCCTGTGAAAATAGAATAATTAGATAAAAATACAGCTGTAAGGTTGAATTTCCTTATTTACCCCATAGTTTCCACAATACAAGCTTTGCTTAGTTTGGGGCTGAATGGCGTTGTGTGGAAATTTGTGCCAGTATAAGTGCACGGAACCAAGTCATAAGTGTATTGCCTGTTTGTTTGGTTTGTTCGCGTAAAACTCGTCTTAGCTTATTTAGTAGCTAGTTTAATTATTTATAATAATTATTTAATAGTACATTCTTACCTGAGGATTGAAAGACACGAATTTAAGTCCCGAGACGGGTTGAAAGGGAGTAAATAAGTTAGTATTTTTTTTTTTAGTTTGAGGGACTTAAATAAGTCTTTAAGTTTTTTTTTTTTAATAATTTGACAGCTGTCAGTAGAAAGCGATTCTCCCTAGGTCTGAAAGTATTACTTTCAATTAGGCCCCTCAGGCAACTTCAGACCTACTTTCTATATATGAGCAATGAAAATTAATTTAGCTTGATCTATATAGTTCCTAAGGTTCGTGTGCTATAAAATGCATTGATATGACGTATGGATGGAGATAATTATTATTTAATTTTGTACCTTTTGCGATAGGTCCTTATCGATCTGCTGCCTCTGCTCTCTTATCTTCTGCACGGATTGTAGCGCTTCCTGTAAAAATATACATAAGTTTAGTAAAATCCACTTACTTTTGAAATTTTGACTTGACGAACTATAACTTTGAAGCTAATGGTTTTTAACGTTATTTTCATTTTTAGTAAAATTATAAAAACAAATAGGAGGGTCTTGTGAAATTAAATGTATTAGTATACCAGACAAGAGTGGTGAACTAAACATAGGGTAGGTACTTTTACATAGTTGCACGTATGACCTAAGTCTGGCCGATCTTATTTTCACGAAAAAAGAAGAAGCAGATTTCTATGGTTTATGTGTGCGTATAAGTATGTATATCTACATTTGTGTGCGTAAATCTTATATTTCAACTGTCAAAACTGACATCTCAACTGTCAAATGTCAAGAGGTCAATGTCATGCTTGCTTCTGCTTGCTACTGTTCTATAATTCTTGCTAGGCTATTTCGAGATACGAGCTACTAAAATCATCCGGAATATTAAATAGGACAGAAATGCGATGGCTGGAACAGCATCAGTAATTAATGATCTGTCTTATTATTATCATTTGAAGAGTATTTACCATTTCCTACAACACAGACGACTCCAACGCCTCCAGCAGCGGTGGGAACCAACCGCTCTAAGCAACTCCTACGCATAGTTAGAACTGGGCAGTCATCACTAATGAGAAGAACTTTTAATTCTTCAGGGCTGGACACCTCTGCCAGCCACCTCGTGGGCTTTCATCTTCAGTGGGCTGAAGATATGTGTCAAACTTAGCGCAAGAAAGTGGTAGACCAGACTTTAGTGGGTCTGTGATGTGTGTTTAAAACCCTGCCAAAAGTGTGTGAAGTCAGATTGTGAATGAAGTAACTAGATAAATGTGTGTGATGAAGTAACTACCTACTAAAGATATCTACAATGTTGTATCAATGTTTTTATAGCGTTAAAGATTTCATATAAATTATATTCAATTTTCTTTAAGAATTATTATTCTGAATTGATTATTGTTATTAATTTTTTTATTTGGCTCAAAAAACACAACTAAAGAAAATAAAACCACAGAAAGAGAAGAACGTTGAGTAAAGGTACCGCTACACAAGAAATCATAAGAGAAAATAAAACATAGAACACATAGGTACAGAAACACAGAAAGAAATAGGTACACACATAATCCTAGTTCTATTGCTGAAAAGGGTGCCGACAGTATCCAATTAGGTATACTTATAAGTATTTGTTTATGAGCCAAAATGGTCCTCACTCAGCTTAAATGCTACTTCGCCTTCAAAAAGGGGATGAGGAAGCTGGGATCTAATAATTGTACCATACTTCTTGCAAATAAATATATTTCATTTGTACCACCTGTTGAACTACTCAGTAGTTTATAAACTACAGTACAGATGCAGAGTTATTGGTGAAAGAGACTCATATCCTGTAGGTTTAATTTGATTGAACTAGGTATAATGTTATTCAGGGATAATTCAGCATTATAGTGGCAGAATAAATTTATCAGTCCAGTAGTTTTTGAGTTTACTCATTACAAAAATACAAATCTGTACAATTTATAATAATGATGATGATCCACAGTAGCCCAAACAAGAGATGAATGGAGAGAAGGAAAAGAGGTCTTTGCCCTGCAGTGGGACACAACAGGCTTTTAATAATAATAATAATGATGATGATAAGTTACCTACCTAAGTACCTATAAGTACATACCTACCTATTTGCTGAGAAGTCCCATTTTCACACAGAATGCCTACCTACATTATATGATTATAATGATTACCAGCTCCTCTGAATCCACCATCAGGTAAGCTCGTTGGCAGAGAGCACTGGTGGTCTAGACGTAGCGGACCCGCCGTCCGATCCGCCTAAGGTCGTGGGTTCAAATCCAGTCGTGTACCAAGTAGTTTTTCTGTAGAAAAATGTGTGTGCACTATGCCAGTAAAACATCGTGAGGAAACCGGCGTGAAAGTTCGAGCAACACGTTGGTGTCAAGCGCCACGCAAAAAGGGCCCACTAGAAGCCTTGCGGAAACCAGCCCTCAGTGCCTTGCCTACCTTATTCATATACCTAACTAATTATGCAGTAGATCTACAAAATCATGTAGGTAAATAAAACAAACATTCCACAGGATGGATGTTAGCAATGACCACTGCTAAGCGGGCAAAGCCTGCCGCGGGCGGCCGCTAGTTCATAAAATCTATAATAGGTATGTATAGTACAGTCACGAAAAACGCCGTAAGATGCTTGATACTAACTATTATCTATTCTGTGACGTTACCGTGTCATCATAGTAACTACTAGCGTATCTGTAATTCGAAAATATCTTAGAGTCACGAAATCTAACATCATCATCACCCTATCCCTGTCGTAAGAACCGCCCATTTTTTATTTTTTTACCTAATTGCATCCGGTAGATGCCAAGGTAGGAGAAGATTTGACTTCCGTAAAAAAAATGTTTGCTAAATGTTTTCTAGTGTGTATCATCAACTTATTAAAAATGATGAAAGTTAAAATTCGATGATAGATAAATGCAGTGAGATTAAACGTAATTAAGCTTACAAAGAAAGAAGATGAAGAAAGATAGTGGAATATTACAGAAAACTTTAACCCAGAAAGTACAATCAAAAATTAAAAAAAAGTTTTGCTAAACATGCCGTGATGAATATTGCGTAAATATAAGAGCGCCGCCTAAGTCTGTACCCGAAGTTGCGAGTTTTGCTATCACATTTCGTGAGTATTTTTGAAATGAAATGAAAATGAATAATTGAAATTAAATAATGTATTTGCTTGAAGCATGCATGTCTTATGTCTGTACATACCTGTTCTTTTTCCTTGGCCATATTTTCGAACTTGTTTCTCAAAGATGATGGTTTAACCCCGCCCTTAGCGCCGGGCGCTTTCTTCGATTCCTTTAGGATGAGATGGCATGAATGATTGTTGTAGTTTTTTTAAGCATACAAAACTAGTGAAAATAATAAAATTATAACATCTTGTGATGGCCTTGATATGTTTTTTAAAACTATATTTTAATGTAACAGTAAATAATGAAGGTCGAAAAAACAATGAATGAACAAGAGCAATGAACAAAGCGAAGTTCCTATTCGCTCTCTCATGTTTATTGCGTCAACATTCATGAGTTTAGAAAATAAATATCCACCCGTGCGAAGCCGGGACAGGCCGCTAGTCTATCTATCTAACGATCTATACATATAATAAAAAAGTAGCAGATCGCTGTCTATACATGGACGATATTATATGAGAAAAAACATTATAGGGACCAAAACAATGATTGTCACAATTTTTGTCTGTCTGTGCGTTTGTGCACGCTAATCGCAGAAACGGCTTATAAGCTTAAGAAATGGTTTTCACTAATATGTTGTGGAAAACTTCACTTCATATTTAGTGTTTGTTTCATGTCAATCGGTTCATAAATTAACATGAAAACATAAAACATATTTATGCTATTGCACGGGTATTTATCGCGTATATTACCTTATTTTATTTAACTTTCCAACGACGGTAGCACTCATGTCAATGCTCCAGTCTGCCCGCGACCACGGTTATTGCAACATAGCCGAAACGTCGGGAAAATAAATAAAATAATTATAAGTTTAAAAACCTTGAGAAACCGACTTCATTGCCAAACGGCTAAACCGATTTTAATGAAATTTGTTTGGGACAATCTGGACGTAAGAATAACCTTCCAAATAAAAAAATATTTTTTCTAAATCGGTTCATAAATAGGCATGCAGTTAAAAACATTAAAAAAAATATTAAAAAAAAATGGCAACACCGATTTTAATAAAAATTAAAATGGGACCAATCTGGAAGCAGTACCTTTCAGATAAAAAAATATTTTTTTGAATCGGCTCACAAATGACGAAGTTATGCGGTAACAAACATAAAAAAAAAAACAACCAAATTGAGAACCTCCTCCTTTTTGATTGGAAGTCGGTTAATAAGGTAATATTCGCGATAAATACCCGTGTAATAGTATAAATATACACACAGTTGTCTACCAAAAATACCTGTTCCTTCTCCTTAGCCATATTCTCGAATTTGGCTCTGAGCGAGGCGGGTTTGGCGGTGCCAATGTCAGGCTTCTGCGGGATGTAGTTGGTTCCCACTCGCTCGACCTCGTCGAAGCGATGCGCGGATTTGTCAACGCGGTCCGTTTCTATACCAAACTTGCCGCCAAAACCCTGGAAAAAAAATGTATTTAAAAAAAACTTAAATTGTTGTTAGTTAATTGCTATAGCGCAAAATAAATAATAGTAAAAAAATCTTAGCATAATTTCAGTATCATCATCATCAGCCCGTTTGCACCCACTGCTGAGTATAGGCCTCCTCTTTATTGCGCCATTCTTTCCGGTCCCTCGCGAGTCTCATCCACTCATTCCCAGCACTTGCAGCAATATCGTTCGACCAACGGGCGGGTGGTCTGCCTCTAGGTCTTTGAGCACCCCTTGGCCACCATTCTGTAGCTGCCTTCGTCCATCTCTCGTCCAATTTCAGTATACTTAGTACAAAAAAAAATTGAAATGTACCTAATGGTATTTAATCAAATTAAACTTTTGGTGCATTCTTCCAAAGTCAAAGGCATGATTTTGGACAAGTTTCTCGAATTGAATAAAGAAAATTAATTTCAATTTCCCATATTTATACGAAATAAAAAAAGAAAAAAGTCAAAATTTAAAAATGAATAACAATTTGAAATACGAGTAGTTTTTACTTATAAAGCATTGTTTTATAAGAAAAAGAAGTTGTCTATTGATTGTTTCTTGAAAATGATGTTTATTTTCAAAGGTTTTTCAAAAACGATACACTGCACAGTTTATTATAAGAGTAGACTAGTTTGAAACGATTGAATTCGGTACCTTTTTATGATCCACTTGACTAGCGTGCGCCGGCGTCTTCTCCTGATGATCCCAGCCTACCGCAGACGCGTCCTGTCTGTCTGTCTGCACACCGAATTTACCACCGAAACCGATCGCATAGTCTGTAAACAACAAAGTATACTATACTCATACAATATTATAGGTACAGGGTGGAATTTTGTAATGCCACCTGGAGGGAAAGTACTCTTAATACTGCAGATAGGAAATTTTACTCAAAGGAAACATTCCTTTATTTTTGAATAGAAAGCAAACTGCATTCTAAGATTTTCGAAAATTCTCTTCTCCCACACCCGGGAATCGAACCGGCTAAAATCTGAAAAAAATATACCCGGTACTTTTATTACATCGATCGTTAGGGTCAATTATAAGGATGAAATCTCTCTTACAAACATGATTTTATTTATTTATTTATTTATTTATTCATTCACTTATAATAACATTACAGATTGAATCCAATGCGTTATCTAAGGCTTAAAACTAATAGATATCTATACAAACTTCTATCTAACTTAGTACTAATATTGCACTTCACACAATAAGTAGGTTTATTTATTTACTACTAATTATCATTTACATTTATATATAACATAGGTAACACATACTTATCTAGTGCATTATAACCTAGTAAAAACTTTAGTCTGTATTGAAAAATATTAACAACAATCAAAATAAAAACACAATTTAACACTTACAAAATACTTAAAACTACTTTACTCATTCGTCTTGCTCACAAAACGTCAGACACACTCTTTCAATGATCTTCCACCCATCCACAAGCAGATCGATCTCAGGATGGTCTGTAAGTAAAGCGTTCAGATTACTTTGCACCCGACATATTGGCGACTGTTGACGCGCCAGGGTGCGCGCGGGTGTTGGTGCAAACAATCGGACCCTACCAGGTCGGAACCTGGCACGGTTTTCTGGAACACACAGCTGACTCGCTTCACACAAGAGATTAGGGCAATCGATAATCCCCCTAAGCAATTTACATACAAATATAAGTTGGTCGTATAAACGTCTTGTTTCCAGAGAGTTGTAACACAATGTACCCTGAAGGAACTTAGTGGGGTACATGTAGGGATAATGACTGTAAGATTTTTTGTATACAAACCTGAGGAATCGCTTCTGCACTTTCTCTATCATTAGGCTATAGGTTTTTTCATGAGGATTCCAAACTGACGAGCTAGATTCTAATTTCGATCGGATAAGAGAGGTGTACAGTAGTTTAATTGCATTTAGGTTAGTGAACTGTTTGCAGTTTCGAGATACAAAACCCAACCTTCTAAAGCCGGTTACTGTGAGCTGTCGCGATGATAAATTAAATGAAAGAAAAACCAGGAAATAATATAAATTTTTCAATTGATTATTACAGTTTTATTTTTAACTTTTTAGTTCAATTAGTTATAAAAGCGTTTGTTTTTAGTTTTTAAACTATATTTTCTTAAATTAATAAAGGCAGGCAGATCGCTTCACCCGAGCCGGCTCAAAGTAGGTGCCGGCCCCGGGACGACCTGGGCCCTGCAAAAACCGTATCGCCCTTCACGGACATTGCCCCGCGTTACCGGGGCCCAATAATTTCCTTACTCAATAGATTGAGGCACGAAGTACAAGGTCAACAAAATTTCATATGATCGATCCGCCAAAACGCAACGATAGCGCGATCCAGGAATGGTACGTTTTTAGCAGCGCCATCTAGTTCTGTTTTGGGTAAGCTTTTAGCACAATTTAAAATGTCCTTAAATCCGATAGCGAGAGAAGGGTTAAAGTTCATTCAGCGCTTTAAATTATTAAAATACTGGTAAATTGAAGGTAGCACATTTTTTTCATATTATTTTTTTGGCCCCTTATGTAACTTTCACAAATTGGTAGGGTATAGCATTTATAACAAGGACTGCACTGGTGTTCAGGGGGTAGCGGCTAGCGGCAGAGCCCTCCATCCTTCAGGTCGTGGGTTCAAATACAGCCCACCAATTGCACTATGCCAGTACTCTCAAACGTTGAAGGAAAACATCGTGAGGAAACCGGCACATCCTAGAATCTAAAAACTTCGAAAACGATGGTCAAGTGCACGAAAGGAGTCCCTTTGATGCGCTCTTAAAATACTTTCACCTCACGCGTTCGAAAGAACAAGCCACGACACGAGAAGAGAACAATGAGAAGACTGCATAGAATCTCGAGAGCTAGCGAGTTATACGACGGAGCAGTGCCCCGGGGCCCCCAAGCTCATGGGCCCCTCGGACTCTGACTTACAAATCTAGAGTAGAATAGCAACGTTTAGTCGGGGCCTATTCATTGCGCCAGGTAATAACTAATTAAAGAACAACAACGAATGAAACAACGGCAGGGATTTCATTATTCATTTCATTTAATTCAGGGCCTTTGGTTGCACAGCTATGCCACTGGATACAAACAAAAATCGGTTGTCGTCTGTAAAGTCGGTTTACTGACGATAGTAGAACGTGACAACGTCATACAGCTGTCCACGCGGACGCATCGCTCACTCAAGTAGGAGAGAGACAGATGTCGAACGCTGCCGAACGCGGAGGCCGTGCGTGTCTCTTGTCGTTCGTTCCACGCTCTCGCTTGCACTTCAAGCTTTAAATGGAACGCCTCAGAGCGAGGTAACGCTGCATGAGTCATGTTTTTTCGTGCGTGCAGCCGGCTCCATCGAATTATAAGACGTTGTCACGTCAAAACCGTGCTGTGCTGTGCTGTGCGTACCTTGCTGCGAGTGATGCGGTGCCGTATGCTGCAGCTGGTCCCAGCCGAGCGCGGCGGCGTCCTGCGCGGCCGCCGTCACGCCGTACTTGCCGTGCTGTGCTGTGCTGTGCGTACCTTGCTGCGAGTGATGCGGTGCCGTATGCTGCAGCTGGTCCCAGCCGAGCGCGGCGGCGTCCTGCGCGGCCGCCGTCACGCCGTACTTGCCGTGCTGTGCTGTGCTGTGCGTACCTTGCTGCGAGTGATGCGGCGCCGTATGCTGCAGCTGGTCCCAGCCGAGCGCGGCGGCGTCCTGCGCGGCCGCCGTCACGCCGTACTTGCCGTGCTGTGCTGTGCTGTGCGTACCTTGCTGCGAGTGATGCGGCGCCGTATGCTGCAGCTGGTCCCAGCCGAGCGCGGCGGCGTCCTGCGCGGCCGCCGTCACGCCGTACTTGCCGTGCTGTGCTGTGCTGTGCGTACCTTGCTGCGAGTGATGCGGCGCCGTATGCTGCAGCTGGTCCCAGCCGAGTGCGGCGGCGTCCTGCGCGGCCGCCGTCACGCCGTACTTGCCGCCGAAGCCGGCGCTGTAGTCCGTCTGCGAGGAGTGCTTCTCTATCGTTTCGCGGTGCTCCCAGCCGGCTGCACTCTGTGGTTGAAGTTACCATTAGCCTTAGCCAGGGTCGGTGTTTTAAAATATGAGTATTTGATGTGTTTTTGCTACCCTCTTTTTGAAAGGATGCCTACTATAGGCACCTAGGGATTCATCGTGAGGCTATTTAATTTTTTATATAGCATGTATTATTATTATTTAGCCGTTTTTGCCCCACTGCAGGGCAAAGGCCTCCCTTCCCTCTTCCACTCTTTGCGTCTCAACGCAGTGACAGGCCACGATCTAGAGTAAGAGTCAAGTTCGTCCCGCCATCTCATTCTTGGTCTTCCACGTCGTCGCCTTACATTTTGTGGGACCCACTCTGTGGTCCAGAAATCCAATTGCTCACCAAACGACTAGCTTTACCCCCCAAAACTCATTCCTTACCTTGTCCACCCTGTCAGTCTGCACCCCAAACTTCCCCCCGAAGCCGACCGAGTGGTCCGTCTGAGAGACGTGTTTCTCCACTTTGCTGACGTAGTCGTGTCCTACCGCGGATTTATCCATGCGGTCTTTCTGGACTCCGAATTTGCCGCCGAAACCTGGAAAATAACAGTTATTCATTTCTGCTGTAGATTTGTATCTTCTTCTTCTTTTTCCTGCCCTTATCCCACCAGGCGGGGTCGGCACAATATGTATTTTTCTTCCATTCTCCCCTATCACTCGCCATCTCAGTACTCACTCCTTTCTTGGACATATCATCTCTCACACAATCCATCCATCTTTTCTTAGGCCTTTTATTATCCATCAACATTACATCATCCATCATCTTCGGCTATAGATTTGTATGATAATTATAAATCATTTGTTAGTCAAAATAAGGAAGAAAAAATTAAAACGAAAATATATTAATATAATATTCGTTTTTAGGGTTCCGTAGCCAAATGGCAAAAACGGAACCCTTATAGATTCGTCATGTCTGTCTGTCTGTCTGTCTGTCTGTCTGTCTGTCCGGCCGTGTCACAGCCATTTTTCTCCGAAACCATAAAAGCTAGACTGATGAAACTTGGTGAGTAGATGTATTCTGTGAACCGCATTAAGGTTTTTACACAAAAATAGAAAAAAAATTATAAATTTTGGGGGTCCCCATACTTGAAACTGAAACTCAAAAAATTTTTTTTCATCGAACCCATACGTGTGGTGTATCTATGGATAGGTCTTCAAAAATTATGTTGAGGTTTCTAATATCGTTTTTTTCTAAAACTATAAATTTGGGGGTCCCCATACTTGAAACTGAAACTCAAAATTTTTTTTTTCATCAAACCCATACGTGTGGGGTATCTATGGATAGGTCTTCAAAAATGATGTTGAGGTTTCAAATATCGTTTTTTTCTAAACTGAATAGTTTGCGCGAGAGACACTTCCAAAGTAGAAAAAAGTTGGTCCCCCCCCCTCTAACTTCTAAAATAAGAGAATGATAAATCCAAAAAAAATATATGTTGTACATTACTATGTAAACTTCCAACGATATTTAGTTTGAACGAGATCTAGTCAGTAGTTTTTTTTTTATACGTCATAAATCGTAAACCGCAATTTACCTTTCGACGAACTACAAAAACCTTTATATTATGTTAATTGATGCTACGGAACCCTTCATGGGCGAGTCCGACTCGCACTTGGCTGCTTTTTTTTATGTATTTATTATATATTAATATATAATAAATATACTTTATATGGCCATGATAATAAACCATTTTTGCTACCTTCAAAAAGAGGAAGTTATAATTTTATTTTTCTGCTGCTAGTATGTTATGTAGTCAGTTTTGCAAGTCATAAATGGCATTTTTGACTAGTGTTTTCCGACAGTTGTCCTCATTATATTTTTAGTAAATCCAATTTAATTTAATTCATTTTGAAATGTTTAAAATAATTACCAGTTGAGTAATCCTTCTGTGACACATGCTTCTCAGTGGTGCCTACATAGTCGTGTCCCACAGCTGACTTGTCCATTCTGTCTTGTTGGACTCCGAATTTACCTCCATACCTAAAACATAGTCATCATCATAATCATCATTATCAGCCTGAAGAAGTCCACTGCTGGACATAGGCCTCCCCTACACATTTCCAGGAAGAACGATTCTGAGCCATTTCCATCCATCGACTTCCCGCGATCTTAACAATGTCGTCGGTCCATCTGGTGGGTGGGCGCCCTTCGCTTCGTCTTCCGGTTCGTGGTCGCCATTCGAGAACCTACAATATAGTACTCGCAGATATAGACATAGATGTAGGAAGGTTAGGGATCCGAATGTAGATGTGTTGGTCGAAAAATCTTAAGTCATCGCATTATTACTTTGAAGCTTAGTGTGTGCTGTCTTTTATTTTTGTTTTGTTAAAGGATCATACAAAAAACAGTAGGAACCGCTTAGTTTTTTGCCTGTTCTTCTAGGCTTTGTCGCTTGGAACTGACACCTAGACTCACCTAGCTTTAAGACGTTTCAAAGTGATCCCACTTAATAAATAAATTATTAAATTTTGCAATCAGTTTAAAAATGATACTTACCCATATGATGACTTAGGACCAGCTTCCATCTGCTTATGCTTGGCCTGTTTGTCGGCTTCAAACACTTCTTCTCTGAGTTTGGCCATGCTGAAATAAAGAACAACTTTTTCATCTTCTTATCGTGTCACAGGTTCTTTCGAACCAAGTGTGGTGAAAGGATTTTAAGTGCGCCTCAAAGGCGACTAACTGATGGATGGACAAGCATATATGACCCACCTGAAGTTAAGTGGTAACAATCGCCTATAATAAAGTATTGCCTCTCAGGTAACGCATGTCAGGGATGTATCCTACGATACACTAAAACTGTCATAATATTTTTTTTTTATAACTATAAATCTTTCTAGAGGTCATACAGGTCATTGACATTATTTTCCATGACCTGACAATGATGTATGCCAATTTATTTACACCCACCAATTTCCTTTATAAATATTAATCAATGTAATATATTATCCTCATAAGTGAGTCAGTTTAGACAAACTCTCAAATGTTCATACATTTATAATGTAGGTTTACCGTTTATTCATTTCCTCAAAGTCTTTAAACCTAGTACAAATAACAAAATGTGCATCATAACTAAAGAATTAATAATTAAATCCCAATATTTCGGCACAGCTGCATGGACCATGCACACACACAAAATTTCATCATCATCATCATTATTAGCCTGAGAAGTCCACTGCTTTACATAGGCCCCTACACATTTCCAGGAAGAACGATTCTGAGCCCTTTCCATCCATCGACTTCCCGCGATTCTAACAATGTCGTAGGTCCATCTGGTGGGTGGGCGCCCTACGCTTCGTCTTCCGGTTCGTGGTCACTATTCGAGAACCTTTATTCCCCAACGGTTGTCAGTTCTTCGAGCTACACAAAATTTAATCATGTTAATATTCCATTATACAGAATGGTGGCCAAGAGACGCACAGCGACCGCGAGGCAAACCACCCGTTGTTCGGATGACATTGTCAGAGTAGTTGGGCAGCAATGGTGGAGACTGGCACAGCACCGAAGAGAGTGGTGTAGTAGGGAGGAGGCCTATACCCAGCAGTGGGTGCATACAGGCTGAATAGATAGATAGAAATATTCCATAAAGTTGTCCATATTCATAAAGTTAAGAACCATCAAAGTCTCAAAATGTAAAAGCATCAGTACTTACTCGATAGCTTCCACATTCCTGCCGCCCGGGCCCCACCTCTGCTCATGCTCCGTGACATCATTCATATAGTCGGGATCCGTGTCCCAGTCATCAGCCTCCACCGGCTCCGCTGTCTTCACATCTATGGATGCTTTCCACATCTGTGGTGATAGAATATCGTAAACTACAGTATATGCTTACTGATGTTTTTTTTTTATGTAAAAGTTAGACAAACAAGCTTACGGCCCACCTTATGGTAAGCAGTCACCGTCGCCCATAGACACCAACAACACCAAGGGTGCTGTTGTTGCGTTGCCTACCCTGGAGGATTTTTTAAATGTTTTCCTTGAAGCTATTCATGTTTGGTCTGAACTTTGCTTTCCTGTTTCTCCATTTTAAAGAAACTAGCGAATATTAAAAAATACTGTGCCTAAAAAATGCAAACATTCAAAAATCTATTCTTATAAAAAATGCAAACATTCAAAAATCTATTCTTATGTCTACGTACAACAAACACAAAATCTAAATTTACTAGGACCAATATCAGTTTGGCTCACTGCCACCTATGCTTGCTAGTTTTTTGGACTATATTGACAAATTTGGTACTCTACTTCTTTGGTACTTTGGTACTCTATTGAATGACCTCAAACTAAATGATATCAAACCATACCTTCCTATTTAATTGTCCATTATCTGAAGGTAATGTAGAGTCCCTAAATATGTGTGATGAGGAGGAAGTGTATATGGGTTGGTTCACTAAATGTGATAACAGAGCAATATTTATCCTAATGGGAGACTTTTTAATTCAATATAGTATTGAGTCATGTTATCAACATTACAGGCTTTACTGACAAGATCCCTGCTTTATCAACTAACTTGTACGATCAGAGAGATAATAAAAACCAATAAATCTATAATCTGATAATGTTTTTTCTCTACTTGCAAAGATGTGTTTTGAAAAGGATGACTACATTTCCATTCAGGTTTCTATACAATTTCTAGACATGTAAAATGTTGATGAATTCTAAGCTAAATATTTAGAGGAAGTTATATTACATACCTCGGACTTGGGCCGGTCACGAACTTATAGAAAACTTTCACACACTATTCATGAAACTAGATTTCGTTTATCATAATTAAGGGGTTTCTTGATATCAGTGATATAGTATAGCTGAAATATAGGGCATAAATTGGTGGGGCTGGGGCTGTAAGTATTTATTTTCACGAAGTAAATCAAGAATACAAGAATTTAATCAATTTTGGCTTTTTGGGATTGTTTGAAATGAATAATGCGTCACATCACACTTCACAGTCACACCGATGTGACATTTGTTTGACTTGACAGTTGACAGCTGACAGCGGTGATAGCTCTGAATAACGCTTGGAGGAAGAATAAAAGAGCCTGCTGAATTTAACTGTCTGGAAAAGGGAAACGAATATCACGAAAGCGCTCAAAGTTACCACTAGCCCTGCAGTGCAGTACTTGCACAGTAGTCGCGCTAGTAAAAGTAACGTCAGTGGTCGCGCGGATTACATGTGTATGCCATTTTAGAGGATTAAAAATAAGTCATATTATTTGAAATTATTGTTTATTCATTTTCAATATGTTTTATAACAGTTTATCCTCTATTTAAAATAATCAACAAAACCTCGGCATGTCTTCTTTGTACTTAATAATAAACACAAAAGTAAACTTCTACATAATGGGCACTAACAATCACTGCCTGAGGTCACATTGACATAAAAAAATAACTATTACAAAAAAACTTATTCTTTTCACTGGTCTGTGAGCGTGATATATAGGCAATTTTAGAATAAACTTTGCAAACTTTTTTCCACACGCACGCGTTACACACTTTTCGTGTGCGCCCTCTGCCGCAGTCAATAGCAGCACCATAAAAGTATGTAGATTCATGCACCCTACACACTGCCGGTGATGATCCTGACAGTGATGACTGGCTTTCTACTTGCTGTAGACCAAGAAGGTCTTTTATTTTGAAGGATATACTTCTTGGGAACGATTTTTTCAATAATCTTCGGAGAGCCAGTATTTTCATCCAAGCCAGTGACAGGTCAATAAGGAAGAAAATTCACGGTTATTTCTACATAATTCACCATAATTAGTAAAATTAAGGTTTGAATTTTACATAACCAAAGAAAAAAACCAGAAATAATGAAAAACATATAAATACTTACTACGTGATTGGTCGCGCGGATTACAGGTGTAGTCCATAGGCTTTGCGACGCCTCTTTGACGCTAACCGTGCACGACTAATGCACGTGCTGCACTCAGTACATCCATCAACTATCCTACCTAAAGTACATGAAGTATCAAAAGACATGCGAGTCAACTTTTTCTAAAATCTAAAATTTTGCACGAGTGGATTACATAAATAATATGTAATCCGCGCGACCACTGTAGGGCTAGCGGTTCGGTCTCGTAAGATATTCTTACTCGTATTGTTCTGTGGGTTCGGTTACCGATGCAAAAAGTGGTCGAGCAGAACATTTCTTCTTAGTCGATCGGCTAGGAATTCATGAACAACTAAGCCACGAGTCCTTCTTCGTAGGCAGAGTACTCAACATAACTCAACTTTTATAAGCTAAGTTCCTAGATAGGTAAGTTTTGGGGTGTAGGCGTGTAGAAAATCAAGACACTCAGAACTTCTATCAGAAGTCTTTATTGTAAACTATTGTTGCTATGCTACATGAAACATGATATTTCGCTACATAGGCAGCCATTATACATAATAAATTATTCAACTCGATTACATAGAGTTTACCAACACAAATAAATAACAGCGGCTCCTTTAGGCCAGTCGCATACTATCGCAAGCGTTTATTTTATTACTAATAGTTTTAGGTACATAAATAATTAAAAGTATGCACCGTAAACTATACCTACTTACAGTTAAGTATTCTATTATATAATAATCATAGTAAAAAATTAAAACCCTGCTTCTCTAGAGCAAAGGTAATTTTTTAATGAACACTCTTCTGAATACATAATTATTATATTTAATCAAATAAAACTTAAGCTATACAATGAAAAAATCATTTCTTACAATTTTATTGAAGGTGTAACTGGTTTATTTATGGGAGTGTCTTTAGAGACAAACAATTACCATGTTTACGCAACTAGTGGTACTTATTTAAAATAATTATTTAAATATTTTAGTACTTATCCTAGATGTTTGGTTTTTATGACCCATAGAATAAGTATGTGCATCTAAATTATGATTTATATTATGTACAAAAATCTTAGAACTATACTTCAGGGTCTGGGGCGTCGACAGCATAGCCCAACTTCTGCAAAGCCAGCTTTATTTCCCCAAACACAGTAGGATCTTCGATAGTCGAGGGTAGTTTTACAAGCTGGGACCTGGCTAGCTTGGCTATGGCCCCTCGAAGAGCTTTGCCGGATCTTGTCCGTGGTAGAGCTGGTACTGCGACCGCTTTCCTGAACGCGGCGATGGGGCCGATCAGGTGACGGACGAGGGCTATCAATTCTTGAGTCACAGTGCTTTCAGCTACTATTTCTTCATCTGTGAACAAAATATAGTTGGTTGGGGCAGAATATTGGGGCCTCGGAACACGGAAATTGGGACAGTATTAGGAAAAGTTATGGACATAAGTAGATTCAGTCTTGCTGATTTCATTTTGGCCGTGGTGGTGTCAGCATAGAATTGGACCCCTCAACCAACTATCAGGGACGCGTAAAAGCTGATTAGCGAAACGTACAAGCCATGGAATTGGCATAGCCTATTTAACTAGGAAATCTAGATACTTAGAGCCGTTGGACTAGTTGAAAGGAATAGGGGGAGTTTAGACAGGAGAAGAGATAGAAATGGGGCAGCCTTTGGGTAGCAGAGGAAAGCAGGTTTCTTACCATCTAGCGGTGGTCTCATCACATACAGACAAAGAGGCACATCTCCCTTCGTAGAGTCTGGCGCTCCAACCACCACTGCATCAGCCACTCTCGCGTGCCTCAACACGACGTCTTCAAGTGCTGCTGTGGACAGCCGGTGACCAGCGACGTTAATGACGTCATCCGCTCTGGCTACCACCCAGACCGCTCCTT
Organism: Thera britannica; assembly: GCA_939531255.2. Classification (NCBI taxonomy): domain Eukaryota; kingdom Metazoa; phylum Arthropoda; class Insecta; order Lepidoptera; family Geometridae; genus Thera; species Thera britannica. The sequence goes on along the minus strand of OW618042.2, from coordinate 1,241,225 downwards.
CTGCGCTTATCCAGCCTGCATCTTGTGTGTCGTAATAACCCTGGGAAAATAAACATGGTAAGTATTCAGCTAATATAAATAAATAAATAATTAAATAAATTTACGACATGACAGCTTTATCAGAAATATCATCGGAGGAAAGAGAGGAAAGGGATGACCAAGGATAAGCTACCTGAGCTAAATAAAAGAGAAGATCGCCGTAGGAGGTCGCCCTCAAAATAAATACCTGGAGAAAAATGCATAGGTACATTACGCCGACAAAAGCATTGCTCTTAAATAGTTACTAACCACGGCAAGTCTGGGCATTTGTAAATACCCTACTTATAGCAGCACTGCTGTGTTCCAGTTTGAAGGGCGTGTGTGCGGTGAAATTACTGGCACGAGAGGCTGAACTTTTGTATGCCTCAAGTTGATGGACGCAGGAACAATCGAAAAAATCGAACGTGGATTCATTGATCACATGAACGAACATGTCATATCATAGTTTTATTAACAGGAGTAACATACGGGATAAGATTCGAAGTAGATCTTCTTGAATCTCTCGTCAGCTTGCCAGAGGGTTGAGGCGAACCCTGGCGGCAGAGGCAGCTTCACCACCAGCCGTCCCACTTCTCCAGACTGGCATTCTGCTCCATCTTCTCTTAGGACACGAACTGTAAGTGATTATATTTTACGAACAAGTAAACCTTAGTAGCCTACTTAGTAACCTATCCTTAGTAGACTCTGAAAAACTCAGATATTGGTCTACTCTCATGGTAAAGAGCCATCCCGTCTCGTCCTTATTCTCAACGTAGTTACAACCATGTTTTTATGGGCTAGATATGGCATGGGAAAGAAAAGGCCTTCTGAAGGCTTAAGGTTGCCTGGACGAAAGCTTTCAACGGTAAGGCCGCCCATTGAAGGTACTATTTTGTGCCTAGATTTATGATGCATCATTGTGTACAAAATCATGTTATCCAAAATGTTATTACCTAGACTCACCTAGCTAGCTCGTAGCTAGCTGCGCCGTAGGTCGTGGGTTCGATCCCCACCGAGAACAAATATTTGTGTGGTGAACATAAATGTTTGTTCTGTGTCTGGGTGCTAAATTGTATTCTAAGTATGTATTTACAAAAAAAAAAAAATGTATTCAAATATTATATCAGCTATCTGGTTCCCATAGTACAAGCTCTGCTTAGTTTGGGGCTGGGTAGTGTTGTGTGAAGTGTCCACAATATTTATTTATTTATTTATAGCTTAGGTAGGTTTCAAAGTGATCCTTGTGTACCTACTGAATACAGATTTTTTTTCTGATTCATTCATCAGTCAGCAAATCAATCTATATACGTGAGTTGTGCTTCTTCTTCTTCTTATCGTGTCACCGATTCTTTCGAACCAAGTGTGGTGTGCGCCTCAAAGGGGCTTCATTCGTGCACTTGACACATATTTTCGAACCTTTGAGGCTCTACGATATGCCGGTTTCCTCACGAGTGAGTTGTGCTTAGGTATACCTAAGTGCGTATTCTTACTGTCATATCCTGGTACAGGGTACCCGGCGGAATGTGGCGGTATTGCCTTCACGCCGTAGCCGAGACAAGGCGCTGTGATCGGAGACCCCGACTCTGTCTGCCACCAGTGGTTCAGCACTGGTACCGAGAACACTCGCTCTGCCCATTGCTGGAACAAATATACGTCATCATCTTTCTGCCTATAAACCACTTTATATGTTAGTCTTCGTCTTTTCCTGTTACTGGTTTTTGCGAACCAGTGTGGTCAAAGGACGTACGCCTTATGCAATAAAGCAGTTTATTTTACAGAACGGCACGTAAGTATACTTTATCACGAAGTTATAATCTTGTTGCGCCCACGCGGACATCGTAGACCCCTTGGACACATGTTTTCAGTTTTACAACTTGCCGGTTTCCTCTCGATGTCGGTATACATTTTCTTCTCTTCTATTCTACTCTGTCAGACGTCGTTTCTTATCAACTTACATAAATAAATAAAATTAAGGACATGTCACACCTAGCCCCAAAATGCCCTCCAATTTATTTTAATTATTACAGACTACTTAATCCCGCAAATTGAGGTTACGTTTTTTCGAATAATACTTCCGCTTTTCTTATGATTGAGGGAACGCTTTTCCTAATATTTCATGGGTTCTCACAAATAAGCAAATTGAGTAAATTAATACTTTTTCTATTGAACTACCTAGGTACCTAGGATTATGGATACCTAGGAAGTAGCTACAACTAAAATAGGTGTGCGTTAAATGGTGCGAGGTGAAGTCAAATGTCAAAATATGCAACCGTAACAAATGAATAGCATTTCCATATACTTCTAGACGACACAATAGAGCAGGCAGTGCTCACGTGATATCCTCCTCCACGTGACCACTCTTTTGAAGGAATTTTAAATACAGGGTGGTTTTTTGAGAAGGGCGGTTATGGCCAAGTCTAAAACCATGAGAGTTAGGGAAAAGTCGTGAAAGGAGTCATGAAAGAAAACTTATTTATTTGACCCATACACATTAGTAGGTAAAACAATAAAAACAAACTTATAACTAAAAGGAAAATACAGTAGCAAATAAAATAAATTTGCTTGCATAGGTAGTTAGGTAGGTATGTACACTAGTACTTATCCAAACTGTGTTGTGTTGTGTGGAGCAAAGGACAACCCAAGTGGGTAATGTGCGGCGCTAGATTTCAGACGGGGCCAGGGTTCAACACTACGAAGCCCATCGATTTATAAACAATAACCGCATATTTTTAAAACTTTTTTGTTTTTTTTTTGTAAGTCTAGAAACGCTCCGAAGCCCAAAGAACAACCAGAGCGAAGAGGCCATATAACATCCTGTCGGTTAGCACTGGGTTTTATAAACTCCTTGCTTCGTGGGAAATCCTCATGATGGTCGATTATCGTGCAGACTTATTATTCTGGTTGAGGATAAGCTGTAGTAAATCATACGTCTGGAGTAAGCACTTTATGGGTGTGAAACGTGGACCATGACACAAAGAGAATTTTTGGAAGCATTTGAAATGTGGTGTGGAGAAGAATGGAACGGATCAGCTGGGCAGAAAGAGTAACGAACGTAGAAATATTAAATAGAGTCGACGAGAAAAGAGCCCTCATAGAAGTTGTTGAGAACAGAAGAGGAAAGATGATTGGCCATTTTGTACAACATGACAGCATTATCAGAAATATAATCGAAGGAAAGGTAGAAGGAAAGAGCGGAAGAGGAAGACCAATGATAAGCTACATGAGCCAAATAAAAGCAAAGATTGCCGTCATGTCGTAAAAGGAGGTCAAGGAGGTGGCCCTCAAAAGAAATACCTGGAGAAAAATGCATACATTACGCTAACAAAGGCGTTGCTCTTAAATAAAAAGAAGAGGATAAGTTACATGGGCAGGACATAAAAAAGTACTTAGATACATTTTACTTTTATCACTACGCTCTGGTTGGTTCACTCATTGCTCAAGGCCACTTACCCTGGTATCCTGGTCACAGTGCTCGCCAGCTAAGAAGACAGTCTTGAGAGAGTTACTGCAGTACCTCCTGGCGTACTTGGCGGTGGGATCAGCTCGCTTCAGCACGCGGACAGCTGTGGGGATCGTGAACAAGGCGTTCACTCGGTGTTGTTCTATTATCCTGAAAGCTCATTTATTTGAGGATTTCAAAGGGAGCCAGAGAGACACCTCTCTGAATGAATCTATATAACAATCGAAATAAATTACGTTTGCACATTTTACAGTAGTTATACTTGGTAGGTTAGGGTATCAAAAATTCCATACCGGTTTTTTTTTAATGTAACTAGCTGATGGAACAAGCATATGACCCACCTGATTTTAAGTGGTAACCATCGCGTATAACAAAGCAATGCCTTGTAGGTCACGCACGTCAGGAACGTGCACTACCTAACGATGCACTACATTGCGTCCTTCAACTACAGATATTCAGCCTCACGTGCCAGTAATTCCACCGGCACCCATACCCTTCAAACCTAAACACAGCAATGCTGCTTCACGGCAGAAATAGGCATGGTGGTAGTACTTCCCCGGACGAGCCCATCACAAAGAGCTCTACTACTACTATTTTTGGGTATTTCTGTAGACCGCCGAAATGCGAGAATTGGGTGAAAGAAAAAGAATCAAACTCGTTTTTCTTGGAATTAAGGGTAGGCTTATGTCCAACAGTGGATTTTTTCAGGCTGATGATGAACCCGTGCCCATAACATACCTATAATACTGCCCAGGGTCGGGAGTCCTATCCGGCTTCCCCTCATACAGCACGGAGGTAACTCCAGCTAGCAAGGGTCCGTAGCAGATGTAGGAATGGCCGACCACCCAGCCGAGGTCTGACGCCGCCCACCAGACGCCTTTCTTCAGACCATACACAGTTCTCATGCTCCAGCAGAGCGTGGCTGCGTGGCTACATGGTCGCTGGATACCTTTTGGGGCATCTGTGGTACCTGCAGTAATCAAACTTTTAGAAACATGTTAAGTCTGGAACTGGCACCGACTCACCTAGCTTTAAGATTTCATAGTGATCCTTGACTAGACTTAAGAAAAAGCCGTGGTCTTTATATTTCGACGTTGGATTTATTTAGTCAACACTCACACAGACTCAAAACCAGAGCCAGACAGAGCTTGTGGTAGGCCTAAAGTTCATAGTCACTACTACTAGCAACCAGTTCTTAAAAAGTTATACCACTGACTAAAATTATACTAATAAAATACCTGAAGTATAAAGTATGTACAAGGGATCGTTTGCTTCAACAGACACACAAGCCACGGGCTCAGCCTTCTGAGCGTCTTCCCACGTGATGTCCCGGCCTGCCTCCAGTGGACACTCCAGGAGACGGCGCCGCTGGTAGATTATACACGTGTTAGGCTGGTGGGTGCTTTGGCTTAGAGCTTCGTCGAGGATGTCTTTGTACCTGGATGGAAAGAATAGTCGAGTAAGTTCGTAGGCTTAGATACTTTTCGCTTGCACACTTTAGCCTTTGGAAAGATTTAATTTAAACAACTTGAAAAACCGACTTCATGGCCAAACTCCAAAACCGATTTCCATGTAATTTCTATGGGATTTATCTGGAGTGAATCTTTTTCAAATCGCCCTAAATGACGATATAGTGAAATAATGCGATAAGAAACATAAAAAAAATACAACCGAATTGAGAAAGAACCTCCTCCTTTTTTATTTGAATTCGGTTAAAAACACTGTACTTATTTATCAAAAATCTCGAGCAACTACCTATTTTGATTTTAATCCGGTTGCAAAAAAAAGATAAAAACAACATCCATTCAAGTTTTCCTACTTAAAAATTCCCACAATATCAAAGTAAGAAAACCTTAGGCCAAATTTCATGTTTTTTAAGGTCAAAGTGTGCTAGCGGAAATTGATTTCATTTTACATTTTTGGGCCACCCCAAATCCTTCGTCATGTCTGCTGGAACTGATAGATGAACTTGCCTTTCGAAGCACGAAAGCGGTTAGATCTACCAGCGTCTAAAGTCCGACCGGACATAATAACCTCTACAATAAATAATACAATTTCCACAAATAACTTTAAATTGTGTAACAAATGTGACAAGTTTATAAGCATGAGGTAGGTGTGCGTTGACGTCATTCACCTTATTATTTTATTGGGTTCCACGCCACAGCTGGCCGCGATTATCACAGTGGGTTCTGCATGTTCTATTCTTGTTCTCAGCTCTCTTGCTGCAAATCCTGTGGACAAAAAACCAGTCAGCTCATTAGGTAGTAGCTCTATCTACCTTCTGCGCTGTTAGGCCATGGGATCCCCAGAATCTCCACTGGTAACTAGTATTTGATCAGAAGTAAAGTAAACAGGCCTTTGCATCTAATAAAGATGATTTTATATAGGTATTAGGGCTTCCCCCTCTGCCGCGTACGGTGTGTTACAGTCCTCACATATCGTAATAAATTCTTTGATTCTTTAGATATCTACTATAGCTAAAGAATCAAAGAATTTATCCCATCGAAATTTTAATTACACCACTGGGGTGTAATTAAAATTTCGTTGGATTTTCGATAGTTAGGTAGCTACAACACTATCCCCCGGTTTTGTTATAATTAGTTTTTTTGAATTGCGTCCGTATGGAAGCAATTTTAAAGACGTATTCACATCAAAGGTTAAACCTTAAAGACCTGCCACAAAACAGTTGACCTCCAAACACAATAGCCAAGAAAAATAGGGTATCACTCACCTCCAAACACGACAGAGTGTATAGCTCCGATCCGGTTAGTGGCCAGCATAGAGATCACTGCTTCGGGGACTAGAGGCATGTAAATAAGGACCCTGGATCCTCGGGTCACGCCTAGTGAAGCTAATTTTCCGGCCAAACGAGATACCTTAGAAAGACGTATAAATTAGGTAGGTTGTATCACATGACAATTCTGAGCACAGACATTTGAAACCAACGCAAAACTCTGAATTAGAATATTGTGGAATGTTAGTGATCTTCTTTTTGTTCCTCATTTGAACTGAATCTGAGATTCCATAAAGATTCAGCCACAGAGCCTAAAAGTTCTTACCACTAACTCTTATGCTTGCTTGCGTGGAACTGGAATTTATGCCGACGATTTAATGGATCCTTTCAATTCAAGTGAATATATAATTCTTGTTTTTGTTTGACTAACTGCCCAGGAATGTGATGAGCGTGAATGTGGATGTGGATAGAGGTAGGCTACTAATCCGCAACAGAAGAAGCGAGGTCCACGACAGGGCTCAGGGAACTGATTTAGTTTTGTCCCTCCACATCCACATCTGTGTCACCATCCGGTCCAATGGAAAATTGCTGCCACCAACCCAAAGTTCTACTCCATTATTTTAAGAAGTTAGGCTGGCTGGGGTAAGGTTTAGCAGGAGGACAATGCACAATACACCCCATCGCGGGACGTCAGTGCAGATCTTATTCCCCCAACACAATTAGAATTAGAGGTAGGCTAAAGAAAAGATGGATGAACAGTGTGAAAGATGACATGGAAAAGAAATAGTGAATACAGAGATTTCAAGAAGCGAATGGAAGAGGAGAACATGTGCTGACATGAAGTCGCATAAAGACAGGAAGAATAAGATGCCATTGATTGACTAACCTGATCCTTCAGCTCGTTATAAGTGATCCTCCTCACAGTGTCCGTGATAGGTGAGTCGTGTATCAGCGCTACCTGGTCGCCCTTGCCGCTGGTCACGTGACGGTCTATTGCATTGTGGCACACTGACATCTCTCCACCTACCCACCTGAATAGAAGAGTGCATTCAGGCAAACATTCTTTCTCTTCGATGGGCAACAGGGCTACTACCGTGGGATGTCTAAGATCAGATCGGGTTTGACCCATAAATCTGTAATTTCACTACAAATCTGACAGATTGCAATGTCCAGAGTCTAAAAAAAATAAATCTGGTAGTCTAGTGGGGAGTGGTGCAATGGTGGAAGGAGTCTTGAGAGAGAGATAAGTGGATGTCTTTGGGGGAGATACGTCTCATCTGGTGTTAAGTGATAATCATCGCCTATGATAAAGCATTCTCTCGTAGGACTCGCACATCAGAAACGTGTCCTACGATGCACTACTCAGCATCCATCCACTTGAGGCATACAGATGTTTAGCCACACGTGCCAGTAATTTCACCGGCATGTTGTGGTTTAGCAATGTCTTTTTGCTTACCATTTGGTAAAAGGTGGGTTGGTGTTGTCCAGCACTTTATCCCACGGCTTGGTCCACTCAAGTTCTTGGCCCACTTCCCCCCAGAACCCTTCTGGGTCCTCCAGGGAGCGTTGCAGTGCCTTCTGACATTCTGGCGTAATGCTGCTTTCATCTAGTCACAGAATTCTTGCTTTATACAAGTTAATTTTGCAAAATCTTAAAAATGCCTGGCTAAGTCATGAGTTTCCTCAAAATATGGATCCGCCTGTTTGGGTTTGCCTAGCTAGACTCTCTCTTAGATTTTCTTATTGACGAATACAAAGTAGAGACCTCATAGACAAGTCATGCACAAAACGAGCTGTAAAGAACGCTATGCTGGGAGTTTTACTAAGGAACCTACTCCCGTACTAGGGGGCCTACTCCCAAACTACGGCAACCTACTCCCGTACTATGGCAACCTACTCTCGTGCTAGGGAACCTACTTCCGTACATAGGATCCTACTATACGGTAACCTACTCCCGTACCAGGAAACCTACCTCCGTAATTGGGCAACCTATTCCCATTACACTCATGACACTAATTTAGGACACTCTCTGTATTGTGTAACCTATCTTATCTTACCATTTAAATTTTCTTTAAGTTTCATGGAGGATATTAAATTACCTAAATATAAATATGTACTAACTTCCACTACTTCATAGAGTTAAATCGTAATGATATTAATATAAATTACTTATTTTATACATTATGATGCAACTGTAATTGCAATTTGTCATCATAACAAGCATGAGAACTTTTTATTTATTCAGATAGTTATCTGAATTACAGCAAAATGATAGATGGTAGGTCTAGTCTGAATGTAATGTTAGAACTGGTTTTTCAATGAAAGAAGTTTAATCTACACCATAAAATAAATGTACATTTGCAAAACTCAATAAACCGCGACATCTTTTGTGCACATATAACGGAAGTAAGGAAGTACACCGGGAATTACTCATTTCATTGACCATAGACTAAATAATCTAAACTAAATTAAACAATAATCATAGACTAAATATTCTAACATCTAGCTGTTAAGCACTAGGAGTAGAGCCTTAGCCTTGGGAGAGACCTAGGGACGTCCAGCAGTGGAGTAATACAAGCTGATGAAAAAAAACAGATTAACTTTACTTGTAAGGTAGGTACATCCAATATAATAATTATAAGTTTAAAAAACTTGAGAAACCGACTTCATTGTCAAACGGCTAAACCTATTTTAATCAAATTTGTTTGGGACAATCTGGACGTAAGAATAACCTTCCAAATAAAAAAATAATTTTCTAAATCGGTTCATAAATGACGGAGGCATGCAGTTACAAATATTTAAAAAAAAATAGCCAACACCGATTTTAATAATAGAAAATGGGACCAATCTGGAAGCAGTACCTTTCAGATAAAAAAATAATTTTTCAAATCGGCTCACAAATGACGAAGTTATGCGGTAACAAACATTAAAAATAAAAAAATAATAAAAAAATTAAAAAAAAATACAACCGAATTGAGAACCTCCTCCTTTTTGATTGGAAGTCGGTTAAAAAAGTAGGAAGTAGTATTCAGTATTCAGTATTCAGTATATTTATTGCCTTATTATGCATGTAAATTTAACAGTCAGATCTTAGAACTAGTTTAGAATCAATACATAATTTACCCTGCAAGGGTGTTGCAATACAGTAGAAGCGGACCGATATGGAATATTAAGTATTACAATTACATCTGTCTGTGATACTGATAAGTCAATAGTTATATTATATTATTATTATATTATATGTCAATAGCTTAAAATATTTAGGATAGAAAATGTCTCGATACAATAATAGTTAAAATAATTCCAAATAAGGTCCAAATGTCAAACACAAACTGAATTTCTTATTACATTGTTATCTTATCGGCTAGGAATTCGTCAACGGAATAGTAACACTTGGATAGGAGCAAATTTTTTAAACTATTTTGAAATAAGGAGTTTTTAGTTTCATTTTTAATTATGTCAGGAATTTTATTGAATATTTTTACTAGCCTAAAGTCAGGACTTTTGTCAATCGTTTTTAATTTAGTCGCTGGTAGAATCAGCTGGTCTTTATGTCGTCTATTATAAAACGTATTATTTTCTAGTTTAGAAAAGAAGAAGTGTCTATATTTCCTAACAAAGATCGACATTTGTAGTATATACAACATGTCCCAAAATTCAACGATAAGCCGGCACCAGAGGATGGACCTACTAATGACTACTCGAGAAAAAAAAAGAAAAAAAAAATACCTCTACTTTTTTTTAAATTACTTAAAAAAAATGGAAATTCTTCGAAAATGTATACCCCTTATGACACTTTTAACTACCATGACCACAATTTTTCAAATATTTCAGTTTTTTTGTTTGTATCGGCAACCTAAGTAGTACTACTATTCACCATAATCTTTGAAAATTACAGAATTTTCGTAGTTTTATACAAAAAAACAACCAAAAAAAAATTATTTCCCTAAAATTTTGAAACGTTTTAACGTTCAGTAAACTTTAACTCATCGTAGTGTAAAAAAAAAATATGGACACTACTATGGCAAGTTTTTTAAAAAATTAGCGCAACTAACCTAGATTTTAAAATGGTATAATACTTTAGGAAAACTAGCCACAAAAAAAAAAAAATGACACTTTTTCTAATCAAGAACCAAATTTCATAAGTTGTTGTTAATAGTAATCACTTCTACTATGTGCCCAAAATAGATTTTTGTTGTTGGAAAATGGTTTAAAAAAAGTAGAGGTATTTTTTTTATCCTTTTTTTTTCTCGAATAGTCATTCGTAGGTCCATCCTCTGGTGCCGGCTTATCGTTGAATTTTGGGACACCCTGTATATACATGGTAGCGTTAGAAGTTTGTTTTGTTTGAAATGGGGTTTACAACTATGTCTTGGCTTAATGTTTAGTAATATCCTAATTAACTTTTTTTGTTTGATAAACACGTCGTTAAAATCTACACTATCGCCCCATAGCACAATGGCGTAGTATGAGAGTAGGTTGCCGTAATACGGTAGTAGGTTCCCTAGTACGGGAGTAGGTTGCGGTAGGATTACGGGAGTAGGTTGCGGTAGGATAGGAACCAAACCGTTTGTTGCCTGTTCTTTCAGGCTCGGTCGCGTGGAACTGGTGCCAGGCTAACCTAGCTATTCACAGTTTTTCAGTGTTCAGCCGTTTAGAGATTAGAATTGAATAGGTAATGATTTGTAGCTCGTTTGAATTTGAATATCCATTTTGTAAAATAAGAAATCAGTAATATTTATTGCATAACTGTTGACTACAGAAAAGATCTTATTGGCTATGGCTAGGTAGGTACAGTTTTCACAGTTCGTCACAGTTGAAATAAATAATAATTTGAATAATTTAATTTCAATGATGTTTTTTTTTAACTAGTTGATGGAACAAACTAAGTATGGTTACAAGGTAACCATAGCCTCGCAGGTCACGCACGTGCACTGCCCTGCGTCCATCAACTTGATGCATACAGATGTTCAGCCTCACGTGTCAGTAACTTCACCGGCATCCACCTTCAAACCACAACACAGCAATATTGTTTCACGGCAGAAATAAGCATGGTGGTAGTACTTCCTGCGGACGCTCCGTTCACAAAGATCTCTCCCACTACTAGGTACTGTCTATTACTGTCTGGGTCTTATATTGTATTCTAAGTATTTACAAAAAAAAAATGTATGTAGGTAAGGGGCCGTTCAAGTATTACGTAAGCACTATGTGGGGGCGGGGGGGTCTATGTATTGCCTTTTTTTGGATCACATGGGGGTTAGGGGAGTCTAGATGATGATTACGTCATCGATAGTGCGTATGTTTACTCTATGTTGAAAACCGTATCAGTAAAATCTAATCTCCATACTAAATCTTTTTTCTTATTTTTTAAATCATAATTATAATATTTAAAAGACAATACATTAATAGAAAAATATTTACGTAAGCTTAGGGGGAGGGGGTAAGAGCTTTGCTTACTTTTGCTGACAGGGGGGATGGGGGGAGTAATAACTGTAATAAATCTGCTTACGTAATACTTGAACGGCCCCTAAGTATTAGATCAGTGACCTGGTTCCCATAGTACAAGCACTGCTTAGTTTGGGGCTAGATAGTGTTATGTGGATTGTCTATAATATTTATTTATTTACTACCACACAGGTATACAGGGTTATTTGTTTTGCAAAATTTACTTGTTACACCATAAAAAAAATCTTACTGTAGTTTTCGATATCAGCAGCCGAAACGAATGTTTTCTTCTTCAGCTCACTGATAGAAGACTCAAACTTGTTCTTCTCGGGCTTCGATACTTCGTTACCCTGATACATTTTGAAATAAACTGCTAACTATCGCTTCCTCAAAAGCTACTGGCTAAACTGTCGCGTTCAAACATATATTATAATGCTATTATAATGCATGGTAATTGTATATAGATAACAAAGAAGGACCTGTGAACTTATTGAATAATGTATATTGCTCAAACTGACGCTGATCGTAGATACGTATTGATGACTCGATAACTTAAAATGTGACTCGTATATTATATTATATTAGGTATATGCATAAAAAACGTTGGCGGGACGACTTGGAGGCCTTCCATAAGCAATGTTTTTTTTTTTTTTTTTTTTTATGTAACTAGCTGATAGAACAACCATATGGCCCACCTGATGTTAAGTGGTAACCATCGCCTATAACAAAGCAATGCCTCGCAGGTCACGCACGTCAGGAACGCGCCCTACGATGCACTGCCCTGCGTCCATCAACTGGAGGCATACAGATATTCAGCCTCACGTGCCAGTAATTTCACCGGCACCCACACCCTTCAAACTGAAACACAGCAATGCTGCTTCACGGCAGAAATAGGCATGGTGGTAGTACTTCCCCGGACGAGCCCATCACAAAGAGCTCTACTACTAGGTACTACTACTGGTGGGAGGAGGCTCAGAATAGAGGGAACTGGAAGTCTTTAGGGGAGGCCTTTGCCCGGCAGTGGGACGATGTAGGATGTAGGCTAATAAAAAAAATAAAAATATGCACAAAGATTCTTCTTCTTATCGTGTTACTGAATCTTTGGAACCAAGTGTGGGGTAAGGATTTTAAATGCGCCTCGAAGAGGCTCCTTTTAGGCTTTTAGGTTCTACGACATGCCGGTTTCCTCACGATGTTTTCCTTCACCGTTTGAGAGCACTGGTATAGTGGCATAGTGTAGCTGGATAAAGCTTAAAAATATGAAGAAACAAACTTATATATCACTAGCTGTGCCCGCGACTTCGTCCGCGTGGTATAGTGTCTATGGGTAGCATTTTTAATTTGCAGCGGAAGAAAACAGTAATTATATAACAACGTCGTATTCGCGTGCACGTGACACAGTCGTCTGCCCTCTTACTAAACTTAGACATATGGCGTCGTACTACGCCACACTTTCATCCCCCCCGCATTCCTCTCCGAGCTCCCCCCACACTCCCCCCACTCTCCTCAACACCCCCCCACATTCACCGCGCACTCCCCCCAGACTCCCCTCCACAATCCCCCTGTACTCCCCCCACACCTCCCCTTCACACTCCCCTCTGTACTCCCCTCCACACTCCCCCTGTACTCCCCTCCACACTCCCCCCTGTACTCCCCTCCACACTCCCTCCGAACCTCCCCTCCACACTCCCCCTGTACTCCCCTCCACACTCCCCCCTGTACTCCCCTCCACACTCCCTCCGAACCTCCCCTCCACACTCCCCCTGTACTCCCCTCCACACGCCCCCCGCACCTCCCCTCCACACTCCCCCCGCACCTCCCCTCCAACTCCCCCCCGTACTCCCCTCCACACTCCCCCTGCACCTCCCCTCCACACTCCCCCTGTACTCCCCTCCACACTCCCCCCTGTACTCCCCTCCACACTCCCTCCGAACCTCCCCTCCACACTCCCCCTGTACTCCCCCCTGTACTCCCCTCCACACTCCCTCCGAACCTCCCCTCCACACTCCCCCTGTACTCCCCTCCACACGCCCCCCGCACCTCCCCTCCACACTCCCCCCGCACCTCCCCTCCAACTCCCCCCCGTACTCCCCTCCACACTCCCCCTGCACCTCCCCTCCACACTCCCCCTGTACTCCCCTCCACACTCCCCCCGCACCTCCCCTCCACACTCCCCCTGTACTCCCCTCCACACTCCCCCCTGTACTCCCCTCCACACTCCCCCCCAGCACAAACTTTGAATGTCATATTTTTTTATATCAAATCAACAGACTAAAAAATAAGTTTTAAGATTCTAGCTCTAATAAATTATAGTTTAAAAAACTAAAAAAAACGCTTTTATAACAAATTGAACTAAAAAGTTAAAAATAAAACTGTAAAAATCAATTGAAAATTTATATTATTTACAAAAAGCGTGGGGTGCTTTTTATAATAACTTCAGATATAATAAACTATTGATAAAATATTTACAACAATCAAAATCAAGCCCCCCACGCTTTTTGTACAATAATATAAATTTTCAATTGATTTTTACAGTTTTACTTTTAACTTTTTAGTTCAATTTGTTATAAAAGCGTTTTTTTTAGTTTTTTAAACTATAATTTTTTTTTTACTTTTTAGTTTTTTTTTTTTTCATATTTTTTTTTCATATATATTTTTTTCATATTATTGCATTGTCATCGACATTTGACAGGTGTGCAAAGTTTGAATCAAATCTGATCGTTCAAAGTAGGTTTTTTTTTTATTTTTTTTATTTCTTTTCATTTTTTTTATTTTTTTTTTCATATTATTGCATTGTCAACGACCTTTGACAGGTGTGCAAAGTTTGAATCAAATCTGATCGTTCAAAGTGTGGTTTTTTTTTATTTTTTTTATTTCTTTTCATTTTTTTTTATTTTTTTTTTTCATATTATTGCATTGTCATCGACCTTTGACAGGTGTGCAAAGTTTGAATCAAATCTGATAGTTCAAAGTAGGACAAAATCGAGCTCAAAGGGGTCGGTTACATACATACATACATACAGGTGAAGCTAATAAAAGCGTTATAAAAATGACGATACTTCCATACAACTTTCAACCCCTATTTTCAACCCCCTTACAACCCTTTTTTCGCAATAAAAAGTAGCCTATGTCCTTCCTCAGGCCCTCAACTATCTGTGTACCAAATTTCATTTCAATCGGTTCAGTAGTTTTGGCGTGAAAGCCAGACAGGAAGACAGACAGACAGACAGAGTTACAAACGCATTTATAATATTAATAAGGATTACTACCACCACCAACTCTACTCAAAGTTCGAAAACACAAGTCACCCACTCAAAACCGGTGAAATGACCTGGAAGTCTGGAAGAAATCGCTTTCAGCGATAAGGCTGCCCATTGTACTTAATTCAATGTATCCTTGTGTACAATAAAATGTTATCTATCTATCTATATATTCATTGATCTATCTATCTTATCTATCACCCTTCTGAAATAATCTCCCGTGAAATTACTGGCACTTAAATCCTTTCACCACGCTTGGTTCGAAAGAACCAGTGACACGATAAAAAGAAGACTGGCACGTGAGGCTGGACATCTGTATGCCTCAAGTTAATGGACGCAGGGCTGTGCATCGCAGGACACGTTCCTGACGTGCGTGAACTACGAGGCAACGCTTTGTTATAGGCGATGGTTACCACTCAACATCAAGTGGGCCATATGCTTCTTCCATCGGCTAGTTGCATAAAAAAATCAAAGGGGCTTGTCAGCGGAAAGCCAGAATCATTTTGATTTTTTTATAAGTCCTTATAGTATACTCAAGTTATGTATAAAATGTTAGCCGATTTTCAACTTGATTTGTTCAACGTATCACGATCACATACTACCTTTTGAAACTGAATAGACAGAATACACCGATAAGTTAACGTCACAAATTATGTCAAAATGTGTTCATGATCAAGGCATGGTGCAAGCGAAAACCGACTCTAAGGTGACGAACATTTTCATACCTCGACTGTACTACTAACCTAATACCTAGGTACTACCAAGATCATAAACTTTTTAATTAAATTATAATTAAATAACAACGGAATTACGAATAATTAACTATAAATCAGTAGGTAAGTACATAAACATTAATAAATAATTCTGCTTACCATTTTATTTATCGCAAGAAATAATTAAAACCTCATTTAATTTTGTAAAATGTTTTATTGTTTTCATTTTTATTGTGTTGTAAGCCCTACAATAATAATGTAGGTATATAGCTAATTACCTTTAGGTATAATTTTACGCAATCAAGCATTTTTTGCATAAATAATATTTTCATAATAATTAGAAAAAATGCATCAGTTCATTAGCACATTTCACATAATAGTAGTCACTGTAGCACAGTATAAATAATAGCTATAGATTATTTACTTATGTACCTATGGTCAGGGTCGGGCTGGGCCGGAAGGGCCCGGGTGGCTGACCACAAGCCCGAGGCCCCCGAAACCACCATGTTGCGTATTTTTCTATTTAATTTCTCTTTGTATGAATGAACCATCAGTGGGGTGATCACGTATCTTTGTTGCAATCAAATGCTTGTTGCAATCCTCAGTTTTTACATGGTTGTTAGCTTCGATTGCAATAAAAGTTTGCCGGTTTGCCGTTGCCGGTCTCCATAAGGCTATCCCCTTCCCTAGCCGCGTTTAAAGCTGCAGTCAAAAACTCATATCTTGAGTCATCATCTTAGATTGTTTAATATGATTTGTCATTTTAGTTAGTAATTTTGTTGCAATATATTTTATTTACAACAGAATATACATTATTTACAAAAACTATTACTAAACAACATGAAATACCTAATTAAAAAGAAAAAATAAAAATTACATTTTATAAGAAACTAGAAAATTTTATATGAACTCTGTTTTCCACCTGTAGGTATTACAGGTAGAAAACAGAGTTCAGATCACCGACCGCAGGCAATGTGCCCAAAAGGCTGGCAACGTTACCTCTTTGAATAGCTAAGCTAATTCTTTGCCCTAGGTAAGCGCCAGCCCTTTGGTCACCAGTCTCAACCACCAGCCTCTTGGATAATTCTTCGAATAGAAGCCACGCCTCTGGACCCCATGGTCCTAGCGTTTCCACCCCAAAAGGCAGAAATATGTATCCATCGCCGATTGATGCATATTTCCGCCCTTTGAGGTTTTCCGCTGCCGTTGCCGCCGCGCCCGCCGCTCTTGAAGTGGACGATACGTGTGAGGCAGCCAACGTATCCACGCAAGTAGCGTCCCACACCAAAGGCCTGCCCCGACTCCAAGGTATCAACGACATCCCGTCGGGTCTCTTTCCATCATCACGTGTGATACCGTTCGGCTCAAGAATGGCCGGCACGTGAATGGTGGCTAGAGCCCTACGGATAATGTCGTTGAGGCTTGCATGACGGGATTGGCGGCCTGCACTGCGGCGACAGGACAGTCCGTGGTGACCATGCCGGTCAACGGAGCTGCCGCAGTGGCACTGATGGGGTTCATTGGTGGTGGCTCCAATTCGAATGCTGACAGCTAAAGAAAATGTGGTGTTATCCAAGAGTGTTCCAATATTGGCAGAAGGCAGTGCATGGAGCCAGAAACCAGATTCCCGAGTGCCAGAGGCAATGAGGCGAGCCCTTTCTGCTAGCGTAGAAGCCGACTTTAAAAGTTCTTCTTGCAGCATCTTGCATATAGGCTCATCCCATTGCCTCTGTAGATAGGGTTTCTCGGGAATGGTTTCTGCAGGGCAAATTAAACTCCAAGCGCTCTTAGCCTCATCTATTGAATTTATTTTAATATTTCCCAAAGATGGAAAAATAATTTTTAAAAATAATTTATTTGTGCTATGAACCGAGGATAAAAATGCCGGGAGAGAAACACTTGAAATTTTTCGAATACCCAGGCCCCCGAACCTTATTGGAAGGGAAGCCTGGCACCAGGAAACATCAGACAATGGACAATTTAGAATTTTTACTGTCATTATTATGTATATTCATCATACTATGTAGGTATATGTATTATAGAAACATATTATAACTGTTTGTTTATAGAATGTATATACTGTATGTATTTTATTTAGTAGGTAAATATGTATATATTTATTATATTTATGTATGTATATGTAGTCTATATTTATTTACTTGTGAATGTAAATATCCTTATTTTTTTATTATTTCTTAGTGCACCCTAGCCAACCTTCTTATTATACGTTTCTCTCCATCCAAAGGTTGTCTGGAAGAGATCGCTCTTCAGCGATAAGACCGCCCATTGTACATTAGTGTGTTTAATTATTGTTACTTGTTTTTCCATTGTTAGTTTTAAGGTGTGCAATAAAGTATTTTCTATTCTATTCTATTCTATTCTAAAAACGAATACAAACAAAGCCTTGTGTCTGACAAGCAAGGATTGCAATTCATATTCGTTTTATAATGCAATCAAAGCTCAAAAACATGTAAAAACTGACGATTGAAACAAGAATTTCATTGCAACAGAAGATACAATTTCTGCATTAGAGCGAATCTGTCCTAAAACGAATCTGGCCTAATGCTAATCTGCCATAAAGAGAATCTGTCATGAAGCGAACAAGGCATCAGATCACCCCGCTGATCTAGTTTTACATTTAGGTCGCTAGACCCAGCCTGCGCGGGCCTACCCTATGGTTGCCGCAAGCCCCACTAGCCAGGCCCGTGGGGGTCCCGCGCAGGCTGGGACCCAGCCCGGCGGCAAATGCCATTTCGACTGTATGGCCAGTCCGACGCTGCCTATGGATAGTAAAGTACCCATTAGTAGGCCTACCATGAGCTCTGGCTGGCTGTTTCTCGTTCTGGTTTCGAGTCTGTATGAGTGTTGACTAAACAAATCCTACGTCAAAACGCCACACACACAGTATAATGCACTGAGCAGTAAGCCATCTTACAAATTATTGTGCTTGTTGGGGATCGAACCCATAACCTACAACGCAGTATATTATGGCCTTACGTTTCTACTGCAATTCATTTGCGTACTAATCTAAGAGAACTTTAATAAAATACAAAAGTTTGATAATAACCTTTATTTCTTTACAATAAATGAGTATCAGTGCCATACAATGAGAAAACCGATTATTTTAGTTTATGAGAAAGATTTCAAAAATACATGCCACATTTATAACGAATTCTAAACGACATTTTCTCTATTTGATTCTTCAGCAGCCGCACTTTGAAACCCCAATGGAAATTAAGTGGTCATTAAATTGTTATACAGGGTTATTCATTATTAGCTGCAAATACTCAGGAATTAGGTTCAACAAATAAAATAAAAAAGGTTTTTGAAATGTTTTTTTTTTTTATTTTGATTTAAATTTTTGTATCAAAATTTTATTTTTATTAATTTCTTTACGGTCATTGCATATTGATTGCCATGGAGAACAGGACGATGACCCACCCAGGCGGTGACTGAACGCAGAGTGTCGCTCACGCGGATTAAAGGTCAAAATAGGTCAGGCGCCAATGATTCCAAAGGATATTCTTTATCGATTTTCTCGGAATTTTCATAACAAAACTTAAAAAAATCATTTCATAAATATTTTTTATTTTATTTGTTGAACCTAATTCCTGAGTATTTGCAGCTAATTATGAATAACCCTGTATAGTGACGAGTGAGGTCATTGAACGTCAACTGCTGATGGTGATGATACAAAATGACAGTAAATACTTACAAAAATGAAGATTACAAGTTCCTAAGCTATTATCAAAACCGGATAACTTTTTTGTTCTGATTAAAAAGGTCTATTCTATTACTATTTATAATCTAATTAATGGTAGAGAAGCTATACCCGGTACGATATATCGCTACGATCAGACGATAAGAAGAACACAGCACTATCTAGCCCCAAATTAGGCAGAGCTTGTACTATGGGCACCAGATAGCTGATATATTTTTTTTTGTAAATACATGGAATACAATATAACAACCAGACAGGGAATCAATCAACAAACATCTGCTTTCACCACACAAAAAAATTATCTGAGGGGATCCAACCCACGATCTTCGACCCAGAAGGCAGAACTATCACCAACTGAGCTGAGGGGCCAGTATATAAAATCCTTGGTATTTTGACTATGCAGTTTGAACGGTACAGTCAGATCGTAGCGATGTATAGGTAGCGGCACATAACTTTAGCGCTGACCGTTATCGCGCAGAAGTCAAAAATAAGGTACCTGAGGGGGGCTAGCGGGATGAAGGGCGGGCGTGCGTAGCGCTGATTGGCTCTCCAGTCGCACTCCGCTCTCTGTACCAATAGGACACTCTGCACACATCCACACATCCAGTGTGCGCGACATGGCACACTACGACGCATGCGCAGCTATCCCCTCCACGTATCGCTCAGCGCTTAAGTTATGTGCCGCTAGTTATAGGTTCCACAAAGCAAAGCGGTAACGTGGCATGTTAAAGTATTCGTTCCAAAGTTAGCCTATTAAGGCGTGTCTTAATGTTAATGATTATCGTATATGTTTAGAATTGTTTAATTACAATACAATTTATACCAATTTTAACGGTATGGCCAAATAGGCCACTGTCCACTTGCAATGGGTCAAAATTGAAAACGTAACGGTCAATAGTCCCTACAAACAAAACAAACATAATAATAATAGAATAAGTCGAATAATCTAAGGTGTTTTTGTTAAACTACAGTATTTGTATCAACATTTAAAGAAAAGCAAACTTGAAATAATTGCGAACAATAATCGAATTCATACAAACAAACATTATGTGAAAAATCTACATACTAATAGTAATAACAATAGCCTGAATTTGCATACATTTGTTTTGCTAATATAGGGCTATGCCAGTGGACTATCTTTATACTCGATACAAACCCTTATACTAGATAGAAACGCTTCATTCGCATTGGCGAATGAAGCGTTTCTATCTACTACAAATCGGATAAAAATAAAAAAAATATTTAAATTAATATAAAATTTATTTAAACGAAACAAATCAACAAAATAAATGTTAAAAAAATATTATTTCTCTAATACTAAACGAGTGTAACTCATTAAAAATCAATAATAATCTAGCACAATTTTTCGCAAACGCTCGGAGATAGTGTTGTTCCATATCGATTAAACAACAACGGTATTATCGATTAATCTTACAATAAATGAACGGTTGGTTCAACTTTCGAACATTTTATCGAATTTACTAGCACGTTGATTAATGTATATCATAACAAAAGGGACTAATTATAACGCTAAAATTAACATAAATATATACAGTTAACCTCTATAATCAATAATCACGAATAATAAATATAAATAACATGTATATCTATAACATAACTTGAAATCAGTGTACTTAGCTTATGGAACGTTCCACCTATGTCTGCTTTAGGGAAAAACTCGCCGAACTTAGCCTATCTGACTATCTCTCGATATCTGAAAGATTGTTACATTATCGATTTTACTAGCGTACCACTTGAACACTCACTAGATTCATTACCCGACTCGCCATTCCTCTCATTCTAATCGACTCGATAAACGGAATATTTTTATCGATGATTTTTAAAAGCGTTTAGCAACACTACGCATTTACTGTAGTGTAGTTATTATGTCATGCCAAATACTAATTTCAATATCGTAACAACCAATCTTTAATAAAATAGGCATAATGAAATACTACATAGTAACGATAAAATAATTAATTATTACTAAACCACTTGTCGTCGCTCGTTAAAACTGATTTTGAGCAAATTATGCTAATTTGAAATTCCTGCGCATTTGTTTTTTTTACATACAATAGTGACCTAGTATTCTATTTCGAATAAATTAATGCTAGCCGCGTTGAATTGGTGACATCTTTTTTAACTACCGCATGCTAGATTCCACCGGAAGTTAAATGGATCATTAAACTGTTGAATATTCAAATATCTAGGTTGTTTGAGGCGATGTAATGTATTTAACTGTAAGACCCAAATATTAAAAAAAAATTACATGAGCATTAAAATCTGAAAACTGAATTCTGATCAAGCATCTAACTTTTGGCCAAAAGGGGGCGTAATTATATGTACTAATAAATGCAATTTTCATAGATTATTTTATAATTTAAACCGGTATTGGTTCAATTATTTAATTATTTATTTATATAATTAGTTCGTTACCAAAGTCATTTGAATGAGACTTGCGATTAATTATTATCAACATATTTGATTGATTTCACTTGGTAATTATATGATAATAATGGTAATTATAAAGTAAAATTAGCCGAATTGGCTATTACAGCCATAGTCTAGGAACACTGAGCTTATTGGACTTCTTTTGTGACACGCTCGGTAGGTGGCGCTTATCCCATTTTAGTGCAAAACCAGAGTTCGCGATACAGAAAACCACAAACGAGAAACAAACTCAGATTTTAGGTACTGAATGAAGGTCTATCTGCGACAGTCTCTCAAATTCAAATATGTATTTATTATATGGTATCACAAGGGTCATTTTGTAACGTCTTAAAGCTAGAAGAGTCTAGGTACCAGCTTAGAAAAACAGGCAACAAACTACGGCTTGATTTCTACCTCTAAGCTTAGCTGTTACTTATAAAAATCTGAATAATTTATGTTTACTACAGGTACAGGTCGAGTGTTAGACTAGACCTTGACTAACCTAGCTTTCAAGTCGTTTTAAAGTAATCCTTGTGACAACTGAATAAAGATTTTTTTGAATTTGAATATGAAAAGAGGTGAATAAGTCAAGCAATTAGCAATGATAAAAGTAGCAAAGTCAAAATACAATAAACGTACAATTCAACTAGTTTAATTTCACTCGTTGGTTTATTGTGAAAAAGGCCAATCATGAATGGAATGGAATTTGTTATTTTGTAAAAGGATCATACAAAAAAACAGTAGGAACCAAGCTGTAGTTTGTTGCCTGTTCTTCTAGGCTTGATCGCGTGGAACTGGCACCTAGACTCACCCAGCTTTAAGACGTTTCAAAGTGATCCTTGTGATACTACTGAATAAATATCTGACTTTGAACGATACGCCAAAATTACTAACTTCAGGCCCGACAAGAAATTATGGTTGAATTGTAAGTCAATTTTATCTTTTTACAGCTTTGGCGTAACCTACAAGGTAATGCTATAGTGTAAAATTAACTTCTGGATCATACTGGCGGAGTCACAATGCGCAATCGAACGACTCATATAGCTCAAGTAACTCAAATGACTCGAGCGATGACAAGGCAGGCCTGCGCACACCTAGTTCGCTGGCGGTAGCGATCAGTGAAACGCTGTCAAATATCGCTGTCAAATGTCAAATCTGACAGCGATATTTGACAGCGTTTCACTGATCGCTACCGCCAGCGAACTAGGTGTGCGCAGGCCTGTAGTCACAATGCGCAAGCGAACGACTCATATAGCTCAAGTAACTCAAATGACTCGAGCGACGACAAGGCAGATCGGAGCTGACTCAACGCAGATCAGCGTCATCGTTGATCTGCTTCTTGATGCGCACGAGGATGGTGGTGTACCATTGGTCGAGGCGGGATATGCTGTCGTACGCTTTCACGGTTTCAGTAAACCCATCCACGTTCTGCTCTTCGAGATGCTCGATTAGTTCCTGAAACAAATCACCAAGACATTATTTATTTATTCATCATCATGATATACACTATTTTTAAAGGCAATAAATACCAGTGAAATCAGTGAGTCTAAAATCTCTCCCTATATTTGTTGTCGGTGTTAGACTAGTTAGAACAAGGAAAAGTTTTGTTTTTGTGTCTATTCAATTTTAAAATAATTCCTATTCACTTCAGAAATAAGAGTGACATAGATTTTTTTAGTTTTTATTAAAAATAGATTAATATCTAAAAGTAATCATAGAATTGACGAAGCTCTGGCTGATAAATTTATATTTTGTGACCAGTGTGACTTATTTATTTATGAATTTTACATTCCTATTTTAAAATAGGAATGTAAAATTCTAATTAAATTTTTAATTGTTTATTTTTATTTCGTAATTTAATGTGTGTTGATTAGAATTTGTTTTTATTTTTATGTTAACCATTTTGTGTGACGAATCTAAGTATACATGTAACATATTGTATAAAGATAAATAAAGATTATGATTATGGCTCTCAGTTTCAAGGATTCCACACTCACCTAGTTGTGATCGTTTTGATTGAAGTGAGTGTGATTTAGTGATTTTTGACTGTCCTACAGCTTTGCTTATATTTGCACTATAATTTTTCTAGCAACGTATATAACAATACTAACTTTGACCAGCTTGCATTCCCTTGTGTCTGCGAAGGCGGGATACAGTCCCGCGTACTTGTCGAGCGCGTGCTGCGCGTTGAGGATGTCGACGCAGAGGTGGCAGAGAGCGGCGCGGAACATGTATTCCTTGGCGCTGTACTTTAGGAGGCTGTTGTCTAGGGACGACTTCGCTATCTGGGGGAGAAACAAATACAATTATAAATATTTATTTGCTACACAAGCAGGCATACACAAAAAAACAGACTCTTAAAAAGAAGCATCGGTACCTAGTAGAAAAGTATGTCGTAAATATTTGAAGCCGAAAGCGACAATGTGACAAGGCTAGAAATCATTCTTCCTTGAAATCTACAACGATCAAGTTTGTATAAAACTGCCCAAAGGAACCAACCTAAACTTAATAAATCCACTTGATAAACAATAGAAAATTGACAATTGAACAATTTAAGAGTAGTAGTTTTTCTGTTGAAAAATTTATGTGCACTATGTCAGTACTCTCAAAACGGTGAAGGAAAACATCGTGAGGAAACCGGCGTGTCGTAGAACCTAATAAAGGTCGAGTACACGTGTCAAGCGTCACGCAAAAAAAGGCCCACTAGCGGCCTACTTGCGGAAACCAGTCCGCACACCAAGTGCGGATGATGAGTTTGCCAATTTTACGACAAGCGCGTTGCCGACCGGTAGAATTTTAAACGCGTCTCAATGAGGTTCTTTTAGGGCTTCTTCAAATGTGTTGTCCCGCTCCCACTTACCTGTTCGTAGATCTCGATAGCCTTGTCATAATGCTCGAGTTGGGCTGCGTACTGCGCCAGCTTCAGCATACATTTGTTGGCTGATGAGGTAGACTCCTCACCGCGGAAGTAGTCCGCTGCCTGTTCGTAGTGCTGCATCGCTCGCGTGAGGTCAATGCACTCAGTCTCGTATAGCTCTGCTATGTTCTGTAAGTTGGGATTAGCTGAGTTACACACAGCGCCATCTAGCTTTGCGAGCTTAAAACTGGAATCGCTTCAAGGGTTGTTCATGAGCACTGGTGGGCTAGTGGCAGCGGCCCCGCCTTCGGATCTGAAGGTCGTGGGTTCAAATCCAGTCGTGTACCAATGAGTTTTTCTGTCAAAAAATGTCTATACAGGGTTATTCATTAATAGCTGCAAATACTCAGGAATTAGGTTACACAAATAGAATAAAAAATATTCATGAAATGATTTTTTTAAATTTTTGATTTAAGTTTTTGTATCATAATTTAATTTTTTTAATTTTTTTTACGGCTATTGCATAATGATTGCCACGGAGAACAGGACGATGACCCACCCAGACGGTGACTGAACGCAAAGTGTCGCTCACGGCGCGCGGGCGCGGATCAAAGGTCAAAATAGGTCAGGCACCAATGATTCCAAAGGATATTCTTTATCGATTTTCTCGGGAATTTCATAGCAAAACCTAAAAAAATTCATTTCATAAATATTTTTTATTTTATTTGTTGAACCTAATTCCTGAGTATTTGCAGCTAATTATGAATAACCCTGTATATCTACCTTCTGTAACCAAGGTACTCACTTGGTGTTGTTTGGCAGCAACGGTGAACCGCCCCATGTCAGTGTAGATATCGATGGCTTTCAGGATACAGTTGACAGCCTCTGTAAATAATACATTTTAATAAATAAATGGCAGTACTCACAAACAGTGACGGAAAACATCGCGAGGAAACCTTAAATGTTAAAATTCTTTCACCACTGTCGGATGGGCCCAAAGAACTAGAGTTAAGAAGAATAAATAAATGCTTGGTCAATGGAAACTAATGACTTTATAAAAGAGAAAGAAAATATTATTAGATGGTATAATAAGGTCATTCCGCACGCGCACTAATTGATTATGTAGGCCACATGCACACGTTTTCCGTATTCGATTTCCGGATTCGTTTTCCGTATTCGGACGTTCAGCTGTATGAAATCGTAGGTCACATATACACGTTTTCCGTATTCGATTTCCGGATTCGTTTTCCGTATTCGGACGTTCAGCTGTACGGAATCAATACAAAATTGCATTCGGATGTCTGAATACGGAAAACGAGTGTATACGGCCGACCTTATAGTTACAACAAAGTGCAAACTAGTACAGAATAGACGTTTTTTATGCTTGTCGATGTAGTCTGGATTCTAGCCAAAAGTTGTAGGCTTCGGACCTATACTCTGCATGCGTTCACTATTTGTGGGATCACGCGTTGTAGATTTTTAGCCCGAATTTTGACGCGGTCGATAGACGACGTATGGATACGGTGGAGTGTGGGCTGAGCTCGCTGTCTAAGCTTAGGGCGTGTGTAGCATTAAACATACCTAATATAGTTGAATGTTTTCTATCTGTAATATTTTAAAGGCTATTCAGCATAATACGCCTTGGAAAATATTTAAACCGACTCACGGCAGTAATCCCTAGGCATGGTAGACATCCTAGCTGACATTACAAGTACTAAAGGCCTGTGCACATCTAGGCAATGGCGATGGCGAGCTCAGCTGAATCGCTGTCATATTTGATAGTGTTTGATCGCCATTAATGGCCTGCGCACACCTAGTTCGCTGGCGGTAGCGATCAGTGAAACGCTGTCAGATTTAAGGCTCGAACACACCTAGTTCGCTGGCGGTAGCGATCAGTGAAACGCTGTCAAATATCGCTGTCAGATTTAAGGCTCGAAAACACCTAGTTCGCTGGCGGTAGCGATCAGTGAAACGCTGTCAAATATCGCTGTCAGATTTAAGGCTCGAACACACCTAGTTCGCTGGCGGTAGCGATCAGTGAAACGCTGTCAAATATCGCTGTCAGATATAAGGCTCGAACACACCTAGTTCGCTGGCGGTAGCGATCAGTGAAACGCTGTCAAATATCGCTGTCAGATTTGAGCTTTGACAGCGTTATTTGACAGCGTTTCACTGATCGCTACCGCCAGTGAACTAGATGTGCGCAGGCCTTAAATCTCATCTCATTACATGATTAAACAAACTGTCAAATTATATCAGCCTTATAAAGGAGATAACCAATTTGATGTCTGTATCTAATACAGATTACTGTATGCATTATTATAGCTAAGCTAAACATTACATAACATACACTATTCAAAGCAACTAAATAAGAAAAGGACTAGACCCTTCTGAGAGATCATCCTTCTTCTACTTTTCTCTCGTTGCATACTGCCAGATCCAATAGTCAGTAAATACCACGCACCAGAAAATGGAATTCTCTGCGTGGTAATGGCAATTAATATTCACACAAAAGGAGCCAGCAAAAGCCTAGTTGCGGAAACAAGTCTGCTCACCAAGGACACTCATGCAATTTTTCAATTTTAAGGGCTTACCATCCATGCTGCAGAGGACAGAACCCGATGGAGGAACATAGTGCAGACTAGGGTCCCGCACAAAGGTCACGCCCTCAACAGTGATAGTGAGAGTGATATCGATAACAAAGAGGAGGAAGTAAGGGCTTACCAGTAGCATCACATTTCTTGTAGCAGTTAGAGGCGTCAACAAAGTTGGTGGCAGCATCATGTCTCACGCCCGCCTTCTGATGGAGGTTGGCAGCTAAGCAGAAAGCCTTGCCGGCCTGCGCCCAGTTCTTGGCCATTTTGAAGAGGTTGGCTGCTCGGAGGTAACAGTCCACAGCTTCTTCTATTTTTGATGACCCTCTGTTTGAATAATTGCCAATAATTATGTGCTTACTCTAGAGAGCACTGGTGGTCTAGTGGTAGTGGCCCCGCCTTCCGATCCGAAGGTCGTGGGTTCAAACCCACTCGTGTAGCAAAGAGTTTTTCTGTCGAAAAATTTATGTACACTATGCCTTTAGAGCACTGGTGGTCTAGTGGTAGTGGCCCCGCCTTTCGATACGAAGGTCGTGGGTTCAAATCCACTCGTGTACCAATGAGTTTTTCTGTCGTACACTCTGGTCAATAATATAGTCTTACTTAGCTTGTAATATCACTAACATTAGTTTCTAAGTTACTTTATTACTAACAAAGTATGGATTTATGTCTGAAATAAAAAACATTTGATTTGATAGAAAATATAAGCACCAAATAATTTTAATATCTGTTTCACTTAAATAAAACCATGGGTAAGCAATAATTGGGTTGAGTATGCATTGTATTGGTTCAGGTAGGAGTGAAAGTTTGTGACTCTTGACTAGAAAGTTGACCTGGCGATCTTTCTGAGATCTGTTCATTGTTCTTGTTTTAATATCCATAGTTTGAATTTCTCTAAGTCCAAATTTTTTTAGCGATAAGACCACCTATTGTGCATTATGCTGTAATAAGTTTGTTAAATCCTCTTTTTTGCATTTGTAAGGTACAATAGAGTTCTATTTCTAGAAGATAGTTCCTTTAATGTCTCTTGTATAACATTCTAACTTTCCCATCATGAGGGCTTAGTGGATACTAATGAGGTTTATACACAGAGGTACAGAGTTGGATGAGAAAACTGTACCTGCAAAGCCTAGCCTATACGGGAATTAAGTATTTGATGTAGGTCTAGATCTCAAATAATTGAAAAATATTAATCTATGGCATGAATCATATACAGACAAACTAAACCATCATAACAAACTAATCCATTTGAGAGCTCATCTACCAAATGTGGCACTTGTTAAAATGATAAAAAACCTCATTGTACAACCATATCCCATAAAGCCTTTTCGTTATAGCCGATAGGTATTGAACAAAAGTACATCACGGATGTTCCAGAGCACTAAGTTAGCAATGATTAGGCATTTATTTGGGAAAATTTTCGATGAACTAATGAATTAGTCATTGTTCTTACCCGAAAAGAGATCCAAGGAAGGTTTTTGACGAACTCAGCTTCTTTTCCGCCTCCGCCATCAACTGCAACGCTTTCTGCTCATTACTATCTGCCATGATTATTGCCTAATTACACTAATTCACAAGAAACCCTTTGAATTTCACCTAAATTTTACAATTTATTGACAAAATGTCGTCAGCGCGACCCTGTCTGTGCGAAAATCCGTCGCCTGTCATCGATTGGTTTGGTGTTGCCATTACCAACACTATTCTTCATCAATAGTAGAAAAGTTTCTACGATGGCTACCAAAGGTGGAGACTCCGTAGGATATAAATGGGTTCTGTGGTACAGACTTAGTTCGGTTCTTTTCCTCGTATGCGGTTTTTTCATATATTTCAATTTTTCAAAAAATCTGATTCGCATCACTTGCTCAAATTAAGTGGTGCTTAGATAAAATAGATGGGCACAGTACCTATTCTTAGTTTATTCCAAATCCTGCTGGGTATAACCCAGTAGTTCCTTGGCGAAACTGTTGGGCGATTTTAGCTGAAATCTGGGTTATCAAAATGCCTGATTGCGTCCCTGAATATTATTTAACAGAACTATCCCTATCTGTGTACTTAGCAGGTACACACTACACAGTGTTAGTGGAGTGTGAGTTCGGTAGTCCCTCTTCCAAACGTGGGCGTAGAATAATCAAAAGTTCGAAGACTATTAATGAAGTGGAATACCTCAGTAGCTTCGAGCATTTAGAACCAAGCTCAGTAGTGCCAAATTTTTCAGACCTAGACTAGGACTTCACCACGGTTCGAGGGACAAGATAATACTTAGTAGGAAACTATTAACTTCAGGCATAACATAGGTTTTATAACTTAATTACCTAGGTTTTTTAAAATAAAACACCTGTATTCAAAACTTTTAACTTTATTTATTGATAGACAAACAGATCGCTCCAGTATGTATGTATTTATGATTTAACGAGGTACACTTTCGAAGCATTCTCCGGCGCACACATCACCGTGTTAATAACGCACAATTTATTGCAGGTAAATAAATATAAATAAAATAAATATTGTGGACAATTCACACAACAAATGTAGGTTGGTACTTAGGAATAATACTGCACACCTAACAAAAATATATGTATTCTTCCCTATCAGATTGCAAATGTTTTCTTTAAACTTACAGCGTGGTGTGAATCCTCGGTTTTCGGGTGAATAAGTTTAAATCTAGAATGATTTCGACTGGGTATGTTTTTTTCCAACTACTGGGTATTTAATTTCATTTCACTTTATGACAATATTCTTCACCACGAAAAAACATTAGGTGGCAACCCCTTTTCTCAACACTTGCTCAATTAAAGAAGGGATCTATGGAAAGAAATGAGAGGACAGACTATGATGCTTGCCTCAATGTCTTGTTAAGGTCTCTTTCACATACTTTTCCCCACTTCCCATTATGTTAAAACTTAGTAAATTTATGATGAAAAACTATTCGGCGCTTTTCCGAATTTAGAAACAAGTGCTATTATTATATATTGTCATTGGAACAAGAGATAAATACAGACACCGATTATTAGCTACCGATAACATTATTAATCTAAACATCTATTCTTAATTCAAAGAAGGTATTTGAACTGAATATTTCATTTTAGAGGCTTATTCTGGACCCATGGATAAAGCACTACAATAGCGAAACAAAATAAAATGCAGAAATAATATTAATTGATTTATTTTAATAAATAAACTAAATTGGATATCTAAAGATGCGATAGATCTAGGAAATAACAAACCAGAGTATTATTTACATAAACATAACTCATTTAGATGGTTAAAATAGAGGAATAAAATGTACAACTTAAAATTTCAAGGCTACTAAGAACATAGAATACATGTGATAGAACTATTATTTTCCCTTAAAAAAAACGAATGTTTTAGCTAAAGCGAATTCTACTATTTCAAATTAAATCAGTCGAATCCACGCATCACAGCGTTCAAAGAAGAAGAAGTACACTAAGGCCAACTCATTAAGTCCATAGATTTAACACTGGATTCTAACTGGCAAGCCCAGCCAATATTTTTTTAACTCGATAGTGTTGCCATTTAATAATGTTAACAAATTAAAAAATAAATATTGCACATTACAAATAAAAAACTAGCCGCTAAAAAAACTGAATCAACATTCTCATACTTTGCAAATGATATTACATATCATTAATTTGAATACTAAACTAATGCGTAAAATACATAACATGCAGCACGGGCATAATAGAATGAAAATAATATTTAAAGGACATTTTTTATACAAATTTATTTTATTAGATACTGAGGCCTCTTTATAGATGTCCTTTTTATTTAAATTAATAAGGTTGTTTAGCATAATGGTATATTTAGCACTATGTACTATGTCAACATCAACATCTATTACTTTTCTTTATTTACATTTATTGATGAATCATTTATGAAGTTTGGACTCGAACTAGTTACATTTAAAGATTCTTATAATATTAGCGTTTTTAAACTACTACATGTTATTTATCTGTGAATACTATACTTTTACTACAGGAAACAAAGTGCAACTTTGATGACGTTGCATGAACATTGAACACACAATACCCACTGATATATAAATATTTATGATAAAATGGCAACATTTTTCCAATACTTTGTCCAAACCATGCAAAGTAATGATTGCATAATCAATGTTTTTTTTTTGTATTAAAGCAATTATTAATACCTTGAATTCAAAATTATCACATCGAACTAACATTTTAGTGTTGCATTTGTACAAAGTATTGTAATTTTGTATCTCATGTTACATGAAGATATATTTTGATGCACTTATTAGCCATTTTACAGGCTGAAAGACCGGGTAGATTCACGTAGGGTTTATACTAAATCAAATAGTTGTAGCAGACTTGTCTTCGCTTTGAGACTATAAGTCATCCTAAAAGCTGGACAAAATCGTGCCTGATCTGATAGTGATGAGATCTTTATTTACTTATTCAGTTGTGTTTATTACATAGCAGCAAGTATATTGCACCTGTCGCGATAACATAAGCACACAATAAATATATTGAACAGCTTTTGATTCACTCGTACTTCAATAACAATCTAATACGTTAACTATACAGTGATAAACATCATTTAGGTACATTTATTAAAAGATTACTATGAAGAATAACTGGTACCTACAATACATTTCAAGCTAGATACGATTAAGATATCTATACAATGTTACATTAATATGTAATATCTATTACATCAACAAATGACACTAAGCGTTCCTACTATCCTGTCAAATAAAAAGATCGATAATAACATTTCCTATAATATATAATCATGTGAAAAATAAATGATATACATTCAAGTCTGCTAATCATTTTCATTTCGAAAATGCGATATAATTACAACACAAAGAAAGTTATTGAATAAATTAAATTGTTAGACGCTTTTTACAACATGGAATGTGATGTCTATTGATTTGAAATAAATAAATAATATTTTTTTTATAAGATCCGCACATTATTCATAAGAATTTTCAGTTTTAATTAATAATAAATAATCATAAGCATAATTTTCATGATAATTCTTCGGAATATATTTTATAAAATTCACATAAATATTTTATTTTTAAATCATGCCACAATATCGTGGTAACTTTAGAACCAAAAAGTCCGTTTATTCAACTAGGTATCTAAATCATATTGACTACATAAAATAATAACTGTAGAATATAGGACGTTTATAAAATAATAAATGAATTTCTATCATAAGATTTGAGGGCGTCGTAAAACATCAATTGAAGTTCATTCAAAAAGTTCGTCGGTCGGATTTTGCGTGTTGTTTTTGTTAAAAGTTATCGTATACAGGATCCGCTACCTTAATAAACTAAAATCAATAACCTGCTCCCGTAGTTTGACAACACTGCGACATACAATTAAAATATAAATTATAAAAGTATTTTTGACTACGAAATACTCATGAGCATGTAACAAACCGAACCAAATGACGCAACTTTTATTTATGCGAGCTCCTAAGACAAAACAACTATTATACTCTTAGTACTTTGACATGTAGCAAACCATTATC
Source organism: Thera britannica (assembly GCA_939531255.2). NCBI lineage: Eukaryota > Metazoa > Arthropoda > Insecta > Lepidoptera > Geometridae > Thera > Thera britannica. The sequence continues at coordinate 1,208,470 of OW618042.2, read as the reverse complement.
TAAGTTCATACGAAACTAATCAATATAACCTTTACACGTCTAAGCTACAATGGAACTTTACAGTACTCGACAAGCGTAACCCTAGGTTATGTTTTATGTTTAACTGAACAGTAACGTTACCTAGAACTTTCAGAAGCTTTAACCGACAAGTTATGAGAGGTTATGTTTAACTGAACTGGTTGGTAGAAGGGGGGACCGCGGGCCGCATTGGCGCTTGCATGCCCATCGGCCTCATGGGTGCTCCGGCCATCCCGATTACCATTGGCTGTTGCTGGAAGGAATCGCATGGTTACTATTGTAAACAATGAAATTAAATTTGAAGGATGAAAGACAAGGCGAATAATATTTAAGATATCTTAATATATAAAAAAAATCGGTTGTCTGTAAAGTCGGTTTACTGACGATAGTTGAACGTGATAACGTCATAAGAAAATACTCGCGGACTCGCGGACTCTTGGACTCGGACTCGAACTCTCGGTCCCGGACCCGGAACCCGACCGAACCCTTACCCTTACCCTCATTTACCATTACCCTCATTTACCCTTACCCTCATTTACCCTTACCCTCATTTACCCTTACCCTCATTTACCCTTAACCATTACCCGACCCGGGCTCGGGCTCAGGTAAATGGAACGACGAAACGACGTAACGACGCATGAGTCATGTTTTTACGTGAGTGCAGCCGGCTCCATCGATTTATAAGACGTTATCACGTCAAAAATGAATTGCTGTTCGTTCGAAAACGGCTGGACCGATTCAAATACTATTTAATGAGCTAGATTGTGTGGTTTCCAAGTCTTTTGGAGTTAACTAGGTTTAGGTGACCCTTTATTTTTACGGGCGAGTGTCGTTGGGTGAAATATTTTAGCTGCCATAATGGCTGTTATCGTGAATGTATGGTCTGAATTTGTGATAGTAATACAAAACCTTTATTAGTATTCGTAACTTAATAACCAGGATGATAATGACCAAATTTTGACAATATGAATTTTAGAGATACAATTTTTAGTCTATTGAAAGGTAATGAGTTTTAACCAATAAATTAATCATGCAAACACCATTCTCAAACATGCACTGTTAATACGATGGGGTATTGCCATACTTTGGTTCAAAAATAGCTGACAAGTTAAAAATATTTTTTAATCTGAATTCAAGTATCTATCCACCAACCATCCAACCATCAGAACATTGAAACGGTTGAAATTAAAACGGTTGAAATTAGGAAGTACGAGGCCACTTACAAAAATACATTTTGGCATAAGTTTCATATTGTCTTTTAAGTATAGGAGAACTGCTTATTATCATACGATAGTTGAAACTGGAACTTTCCCAACCCAAATAAATGTCTATATCATTAGGAAGATCTACATAAATATCTACGGTTATAAAAAATGCGAAGAGCCAAACAAACTAAGCAAAATAAAAACCGATAGCGCAACTTACCAAAACAAAATGCGGGGGGTGGTATGTGTGTGGCATAGTATGGGGCATGGGTAGATTCATGCCGGGGCCCTGTAACGCAAAATAAAAGCATGCTACGAGGAAAAACAAAATAGGCAAATAAAAACGGGATAAGGGATTTAATTTATATTACCGCGTATGTTGTTATAACTACAGGAACTGTGCAAATGTTATAGAAAGTGGGCACTGTGGGGGCTAGTACTACTGTATGGTAATCTGTGGCGATCGACCGTAGGTTTGCAAAGGTCTGCACTTTTGAGTAGCGTCGATCGCAAACCCGAGCTCCTAGCCCACCAGTCGTCGCCGCACCCTTGTATTGATCGGTTTGCACAATAAACGTGGAAAACATTAATATCGGATTTCCAACAGTGTATCCCAACAGGCACTGCTGATAAGGTTTTAATTTAAGATAAAATAATACCTTTTTCTTCACTGCTGCAGGCAGGGTAAATCAAGAAGTTAGCGGACCGTTTAACTATTGAGGCTCATTAATTAAGTCGATTGGTTGAGTACAACCGTGAACCATCGTTCAGAAAGAGGAAAATTCTTAACAAAATTGCAACAATCAAAAGTATCCCACTGGTAAAATAGTAAAATGCATTTCCGGTTTGAATCCTACCGATCCCAGCACCCACTATCTGAGATACCATATGGAAATGAATCTTTAAAATAAATAAGAATGTTTTTCATTCACGCATGTTTTAGTTAATTGTTTTAAGTTTAACACGGTTCCTGTAGATCTCAAAATAATAAAGGTAAAACTAAGAAATTTACAATAACTAAGTAAGCAAAAGTTGTGTAATCTAGCATAGAAATAAAATTGCACGGTGTAAAGCTTTGAAAAAGTACAATAACTACATTTTTGGTCTAGAATCTAGATCAAATAATTAAGAATATTTACTGAAGAAAAGAGATAGGACAGCTGTGTTTATGGCAGAACAGTCGGCTGTTTTTTTAAAAGCCTGCACTTGTACTTGTAAGCCTATACTTGTGGTAAAATATACATGGCCTAGGATTTTGTACACACGGGGCGTCTAGAACTACAGCGAGAACTGCCGAGAGATTAAAGTTTCAAAAATGTAGATGTGGACATTTACACAAGACTATGATGTATCAAGCGATAGTTCTACTATCTATAGTGGGCAAACGGCAGTGTTCCTCCCCATAGCACCGACTTGCGACACCCATATTTAAATCGAAATAATTAGCAGTAATAGGTCCGTCGCACGCTCTGAACGCATTTCTACTAAGATCTTTAGCCAATGTTCAATACATGGGAAAGTAATAGTACGTACCATAGGGCGATAACCCGCGCCCGTCGTCGCTTGCATCGGCTGCGGACTCCAAGGGGCGCCGCCTTGCTTCTGGGCGTTGTTCGGCGAGCCCCATTGCCTCGGTCTGACAATACCGCGCGTCAGTCGACAGGTAAGGTAGCGTACGTGAATGAAAGCTTTACTGTGTTTGGGAGCCGAGGTAACGCAACATTTTGATTTTGCTATTCAGCGTGGCATAGCTGCCAGCATTTTTTTTTATACAACTGATGGAACACGCATATGGCCCACCTGATGTTTGGTGGCCATCGCCTATAACAAAGCGTTGCCTCGTATGTCACGCACGAGAGGAAAGTGCCCTACGATGCATTGCCCTGCGTTCATCAACTTGAGGCATACGTCTTGGGGAAGCTTCCGTTTAGCATTGATTAAGATCAGTTGAGCTATCTCTAAATCGTTTGTAACTGTCTACAGATAGCTAAACTGTTTCATGTATTTTGTATTTTGCTAGGTGCAATTGAGATTTTTCTCAAGTGGGCGTGATTGGTATTTATTTGGTGTTACCTCGACTCCAAATGTTGTTACACGGGTGTACTAGGAGCGATACTCTATCATAGCTACGTGGTAGGTAAGTACAATATTATGATTACATTTGCCAGACCATTTTACATGTGATACCAAATTGTGTTGTAATATCTGTAAGTGATAAGCTGTGAATAGGTGTGTGTATGTACAGTTTAAATTAATCACAATATTTACAGATTTGTGTTTAAATTCGTCTTTGAATTTACTTTAGCACAAGGTTCCAATATAGGTACTTATTATATAGAGATTTTTATTTTTATAACAGATTTTATTTTATTTTATACATCTCGCACATAATTATTCCGATGTCAAGTTGTGACCATTAACTTCCATCAACTTGACGCTAACAGATGTTTAGCGTCACGTGCCACGTAAATTCACAGGCATTTGTAAGATAGTGAACCTGTATTTTGGCAGTTCGTATAGTATAACTTTGTTTATGTTTGTGTTTCAATCAATAATTTTGCTTTCATTCACGTATAAGTTGACTATTTAATTTTCGAACAGCTATTGAGCTATATTAAACTAAAAAGTCAGCTTAAAATCAAATTGGCATTAAAATATTGTTTGGATTCTTTTACATCACATTCGTACTTCATGATTTCGGTTGAATCTTCCAGTGGGGTGGGAAATACCCTCCAAAGTTGAGTGTTATTGGAAATTTTTATGACGCAATTCTTAGATAAGACAATTTTATTGAATGTGATGCATCAGAAATCTCAATGATCGAGCATAACTTATAATAATTTCGAAAATACTATTTAGACTACAAAATACTTCACTCACAACTGCATTAAGTTCCATTCAGTATAAGTATGAAACTTGTCAAACATTACTATTTACCACACGATTGAAAAAAAAATGAATTATTATATCTTGCATAATTTAATCTAAGAATATCATTCAAGCAAAAAAGTTGGTATAAAACCACTGAATTATTTTAATGAAATTATTGATCTTCTGCAACTTTACTTAATTTTAAATGGTGTCCAAAATAGTAGTTTTTTACAAATTTTAACTGGTTTGATTTAGTTTTAGCTGAAGGTGTAGTACATCATTTCAGCACCCATTCCAGTTTGTCTTTTAAAATGTTACACATAGCAAATCTAATCAAATAAAGTGGGGTATCTGGTACCCAACTAAAATCTTAACTATCAAAGAGGTTTTAAAGAACCGTTAGGTAATAATAATTTCACCAAAATCATTCAACAGCAAGTTCTACTGAATACCAGCCTCATAAAAAACTCACTTCTGAGCGGCAGCAGTTTTGTTGATGCTCAAGTTGTTGGCCAACTGAGCGAGCGACGAGTCCAGGTCACCAGTCAGAACCTTGCCGGACTGTTGTTGCGGTTGACCTGAGAAATTGGGCGCTATTTGTAGAGACAATGTGGTCAAATTCGTATGAGCTAGTGTGGCGATGGGAGGGAGCGTCGATAAAATGGCAAAGAATGGTTTACTTGCATCATTGATATTTTAAGTTGGAAGTGAACTACAAGATAGCGTGGTCAAAGGTCTACAATGATCAGAAGGCTGCGAGACGGACTAAGGGGTAAATATAAGGGAAAACCAAAGATGACAAAAATTTAACCGCAAAGGCATTAAGTAAACTCATCTTTTAAGTAGATTGCAATTCAAGAAATTTCTTAAAAATGTTATAGAAACATTTGAATCTAAAATATGCTGCAGCAGAATTTGATTGAGAATTAATGTTACACTATACTGGACCATTTAAGTCAAAAACTGGCGGAATGGTTGATGACACAATTAGTGTTGTCAGTAAATTAACTAAACAATATGAAACGATCGCAAAACAGAAAATATTGAAATTTAACTCAAACGACGACACGAAACAACGAAGAAAAAAAACATCATGCCATAAACTGAAAAATAAGGTGTTAAAAATACGCTAAAAATATTACAAAACACAAATAAAATAGCTTTGTACAAAGTTAGGCAAAACTGTGCATTGTGAGGGTACTAAGATAACCTAGTATAATACAAAGCACTGGCAACTATTCTAAATTCAAACCGGCCATCGGCATCATCGGTTGGCGGGCGGGGGACCCGAACATCATTGGCTGTGACATCGGCATGGACATGACGTCACTGAAGGGCTGCGATGCCATTGGTTGCGGCTGTTGCGTGATTGGCTGAGCCTTGGCTGGGGAGCCTCCGAGCGACATTCGCATCACATCTTCGAGATCGTCGAACGCCGATTTGGGTGGGTTAGGAGGCGGTGGGCGTGCGGGGGACGCGGATATCGGGTGGGTGGGGTCTCCCATACCCATGAATGGGTTCGGCGTGGCAGCTTGCACAATAAACACAGTTTAGATAGTTGCCACTTCTTTACACGATTCACAAATATTAATAACCCATCACCATCAACAAAAAAGAATAGCACAGATTTAAATAAAATATTACCAAATTCTGCAACCATACAATTTTCGTTAAAATTTTGAACTTATTATTGACTTTACTGATTTTATGGGATCTGAATCCGATTTGAAAATAAGTAAATTAAAAGAAAATTATTTTCATTAAGATAGGGCTGCCATTTGATAGTAATCTAAATATGAATTCTTCAACGAATCAAATAAATTATCGAATACATATTTAAGAAAATAAAAAAAATACCATTCCCAAACATAACTCATAAAATCTACTATTCTAGTGATATACACAAATATTCTACCATTTGAGTAACATATTCTACCAGATTGGTAGAATATTTCTTTCAAAATCAAACGGCAGCCCCAAGCGTGCAAAGCGCCTCACCTGCAGAGTTATCAGTGCTATCGAATACGTTAGAGAAGTTAGCTTCCGGCACGAATGTGTTGTTTTGTTGCGGGAACGCAGAGAATCCGTTGGTCGGCTGCTGGCTCCACATCTGGTGGTTATTGGGCGCTGGAGCGGGCGCGGCGGCTAGATACCAGGACGGTTTTGTTATACGAGTATACTAAGCCCCATACATAAAAGTTTCTTAAAACTAACTGTCAATGTGCCATTACCCATCGGTAAGAGATGGAGCTAAGACGTTCTTTCCATAGATAGAATTTAGTAATTACGGCGAAAATGGCTGTTGTAAATACAGATTAATTACTTATAAAGGCCTAAGTAAGTCCAGTTATAAAGATGACCCACATAAAGCCTCAGAAATATTGTGGACAATTCACACAACACTATCTAGCTACAAATGCTTGAGCTCTGGGAACCAGATAGCTGATATAATACTTATTATTTTGTCACTTTGAGACTAATTAATTTTGCTATTGTTATTAATACTCAATTTAGAAGAACCATACCCATTACTACTAAAATTGTGTGTGATTCCTTATTTACAGGTTTGATGTGTCCATTTTCAAAAACGTTATTGTGTAAAAAACAAAGTGTTTGGAATAAATTCTTTTGTGTTCTGAAATATGGACGTTAGTATTGGAATTCTAATAGTGCTGTTCCTAAGTGTTGGTTAAGTATCATAAATGTCTATTTAGTTGTAATCTTACACAATCAAAATTTCTACTATTAATTTCTACAAGAAATTTTGATTGTTTAGGACAATAATAGCTACATATTTCAATTTCAGTTATTGAATAAATTTTATTCTTTTGACACAAGTTTTTGTTTTAATTTGTGTTACTTTTAGCATTAACTGTTATCTGTTATTTATTAATTTGTACAAGTTACAGTTATATACAAGTATTCATAGTTTACAATATTACACATATTTTTTATTATATTCATCATATTTTATATTCACAATTATCATCAGCCTGAAGAAGCCCCACAGCTGGACATAGGCATATCCTTACACTGACTTCCCGTGTCACAATGTCGTTGCTCCATCAGGTAGGACAGAATCCACTTCTTCTATATTATTGTACTAATCTCTACTTCTTTGTACTGTCAGACAACGTAAATGAACATTTCCAGTTTTCAGTAAAAAACAGTTTCTATGCCAAATCCAGAGTAAATGAATAACTGTCAAGTGCACGAAAGGAGCCTCTTTGAGGTGCACTTAAAATCCTTTACACAACACGATAAGAAGAAGAAGAAGACTGAAATTGTTAATATATTTTTGTTACTGACTGTACAAGTTCGTTTATCGCTGTTATTAACTGTTTATTGATACAATCATCTGATCAACGAAAGGCAAATTATAAGCAATGTTTTTTTAAGAAGAAAAATGCTTAAAATCAGCCTAGTCAGTATTTGTCGATGTAGGAGAAAGCAACAGTATTTTCCGGTAGTTCTTTAAAAGGAAAATAAAGGCCACTTACCACCAAACATATCAGCAAAAGGATTGCCTAACGAGAGCAGATCGTCGGACGCTTTGGTCGCGCTAGCGCCGTTGTCTGTCGGAGTGGGGCCGAAGAGATCCACAATGGATTGTTGGTTGTTGGGCGGCGCTGATGATAGGAACGGGTTATTGGCCGCGTTCGTTGGAGACTGCACCTTGTTCTGTAAGAGATGGAGTAGGATTTTGAGTAACATGTTATTAAATAGAGCCAAGGCTGATGAAAAATATGCGAAGTCGCAAAACAGTGAAATTGGAGCTATTTGATCAGGTGAAACATTAAAAAACTTGATATATTTTGATAATATGAAAATGTCTAGTTTTCATTGGCAGCCGCAACCTGGCCGCTTAATGTAGCCTAGCTTTAGTCAGCCAATAAGAACAAACAATGACCCCGCCTAGCGACCACACCCGCGTCCCTTAAAGCAATGACAAACAAATCAACACAAGACCGCCACAGTCTTACAACGAGCTCCGACACTGGTTCCTCGCCGGTCACCTCCGGGCCTTGCATCAGATGGACCTGTATCATTAGTTTAGTAAAAAAAAGCAGCCAAGTGCGAGTTGGACTCACCCATGAAGGGTTCCGTAGCATCAAGTAACATAATAGAAAGGTTCTTGTAGTTCGTCGAAAGGTAAATTGCGGTTTACGATTTATGACGTATAAAAAAAAAACTACTGACTAGATCTCGTTGCCTCATAGGTCACGCTCGTCAGGAACGTACCCTACGATGCACAGCCAAATGGTCAGCCTCATATGTGGCAGTCATTTCACCGGCACCCACACCTTTCAAACCGAAACACAGCAATGCTGCTTCACGACAGAAATAGGTATAGTAATAGTTTTTCCTTGGACTAGCCTTTCACAAAGAGCGCTACTACTACTAAAAGGTGAAAGTTGACGTCTAGAAAAGGAGTGAAGACAGATGATAGAGAAAAGTTGATGGACGCAGGTTAGTGCATCGTAAGGCACGTTCTTGACGTACCTGACCGACGAAAGCAATGCTTTATTATGGAACATGGTTACTTGACATAAGCTTTTTCCAAAAGCTAGTTGTATAAAAATAAAAACGTCATTTTCTTGTCTATGTATACAAGATCAAAGCAAAATACCTTGTATTGGTTCATAGCAGCCTCTTCTTCGGCCAAAACTTGCTGCTTCAAGGAGTCATCGATGAGTAAAGCGCCGTTGCTGGCCTTGTCCAGCCGAGATGATGAGGCTACGTTGCCGAATGACGATGAAGTTGATGACAGGGCACCCATCACGCTGGCTACGTTCTTTTGCGCACTGGAAACATGAGAGCAAAGTCAGCATCTTGGTTTTCTTGTCTGTTCTACTTGTCACGTGAAACTGAGTCAGTCCACTCCCTGCAAGTTTACAAGGAAGAGAGGCGAGCTTACAGGTGTGAGGGGCAAGTTTACAGGGGTGAGGGGAAGTTTACAGGGGGTGAGGGGCGACTTTACATGGGTATGGGGCGAGTTTACAGGGGTAAGGGGCAAGTTTACAGGGTTGAGGGGCAAGTTAGCAAGGGTAAGGGGCGAGTTTACAGGGGTGAGGGGAGAGTTATACTATTTTAAGCTATGCTTGCAACACCAGAGGCATCGCACTCGCGCGTTGCTAACTACATATTTAAATAATGCTATTTATGTGATTGAACGGAATTACTGTTTGACAACAGTTACCTGGCTGTTTGAGTGGGTGTGTTCGCCGCAGATCCTTTCTTGCCCTCCAATGAGGCTAGATGCCCTTCCAAGGCGTCCAGCAAAGAGCTCGGAGCCTTGGTCAGGTCTGGAATGTCGCCTTTGTCGATGCCTACGTTCTCTGCCACCTAGAACATGGAAAACATTTTAAAATTAGAAGACAATTGTTATGTTTCTATTGCTTAGCTTGGGGCTACATGGTGCTGTTTCGTTTACCTAAGGGCTTTTTTTACTTATCGTGTCACTGATTATTTCAAACCAAGTGTGGTGAAAGGATTTTAAGTGCGCCTCAAAGAGGCTCCTTTCGTGCACTTGACACATATTTTCGAAAGCTCTTTACCTTAGGGCTAGAAAGTGCTGTAAAAAATTACTCCTTATTAATTTTTTAGACCTTCTAAGCACATTCCAGACTAGTACCCAACCGTATCTTAAAATCGTTTGGGATCCCGATTTGGTAGTGCAAAGCACAAAGGTGCAAAGCATGAACTTTATCTACACCACGTTTTATGCAAATTGGTCCAGCTGTTAGCTAGTCATCCAAACATGCAAATTTTCGCATAACGAATCTAAAAATCTGGACATAGGCCTACCTCATGCATTTCCAGGAAGAATGAATTTTGAACCCTCTCATCCACCGACTTTGACCGAATGCCGTTTGCACATTGATTAAATAGTATATAACATACCCAGGGAAGTTTAATAAGAAATGTCTCGGATCACATGTAATTGGAACTCGGAAAACATGTGATCAGCAGGCCGATCATGTAACTTTTGTTGCAATGGTTTCAATCAAAATCTTATTGAAACTGTCAATTCTCGAAGTTATACGTGATCGCAAATTGATAGTTTCAATAAGATTTGATTGAAGAAATCATTGCAACAAAAGTTAAATGATCGGCCTGCTGAGGCTTTCTTTTTTACTTCCCGTGGTGTGTATACGATTTTTCTGCTCGATGGCGGCGGAAAGAGGCAACTTCGGTTCTTGCAGCGGGCCGAAAGTTGCCACTTTCCACTTGTTCCACTGTTTAAAAACGAACCTTCAAAAACTCTCCAACCCTATCCATTCTGATGAGGAACTTCTTATAGAGGTCGAGAGCGTCGCGGCAGTTCTTCTTGTTCATGTCGAAGTACTTCTCCAGGAGGTTTATGATGCCGTCGTTGTAGCACGCGAATAATCTGGAATTACCATAATCTTATTCTTCTTATCGTGTCACTGATTCTTTCAAACCAAGTGTGGTGAAAGGATTTTAAGTGCGCCTCAAAGAGGCTCTTTTCGTGGACTTTACACATATTTTCGAACTTTTTAGGTTCTACGATTTGGCCGGTTTCCTCACGATTTTTTCCTTCACCGTTTGAGAGCACTGGCATAGTGTACATAAATTTTTGGGAAGGAAAATTCATTGGTAGGTAAACGACTGGATTTGAACCCACGACCTAAGGATCGGAGGCGGGGCCGCGAGTCTGACTCGCACTTGGCTGCTTTTTTTAAACCAATGCAGTGGGCCTCAAAGAGGCTTCTTTCTTGAATATACCTGATGAGATCCCTGAAGAGAAGCATGAAGCACATGTTGATAACTCCGTTGGTGAGATCGTTGGAGGTGCAGTCGAACTCCAGCAAGGAGTCCAGCTGCGCTTGCAGCACGGGCAGGGTTTTGAGGAGTTTCTCCGCGTTCATCATCCGTAGGGAACCTTCTTCTTTGCTGAAATAGTGATATGGCGAGTTAGGAGAATTATTTAAGAGGGAATCACACAGGCGACTCTCCATACAAACGTAGTCCCCTATTTCCTCCCTGGATAATGAATCTAGAGTAACCATTTTGTCTCATAAAATCGAGATCTGCTATATACGTGCTCGTATGTTTTCCTTTTTTTCAGAAACTTATTGATAAAGAGAATATCACCTCCACTTCATATTTCATATAAATCATTATGAGGGTCATATTTTCTTTATTAATAAGTTTCTGAAAAAAAGGAAAACATCCGAGCACGTATATAGCAGATCTGGATTTTATGAGGCAAAATGGTTACTCTAGAGGCATTATCCAGGGAGGAAATAGGGGACTACGTTTGTATGGAGAGTCGCCTGTGTGATTCCCTCTTAAGCCATCCAGATTTATTTTAGTCAGCCAGTGTGGTTTTAGGATTTTAGGTAATGCTCAAAGGTTCGCATGTCCACATCAATAGTTGGTTCGGCACAGGTCGACTGGCGGATAAAATGGAAATTTCTGACACAATGGGTCATAGCAGCGTGGGAATTAGGTATTTATGAGAATTATTGAAGGTAAATTAAGTGTTAATTATTCTGTTGCTATCCCAAAACAAGATCGCCACTGATTTGGAATGGCTGCACAAAGAACCGAAAGACATCGAGGCATAGACATACTCAAATGGTGACTACGAACTGGAAGATCAAGCGTCCTCTCTATGTCACGGAATCGTTGTGGAGATGAAGAAAAGTCCGTGGATGGAGAAGGCTTAAAATCGATCTTTCTATAAACGCCGGTCCTCGAGTGGACTTCAGGCAGATGATAAAGTAAAGTAGCAAACATCGATCATCTATGTATTCTTCTGAAGGGTCTATTCTTATCTATTGAAGGGCAGATTTTTTATCTATTGAGTAAAACTACCTCTATTCGTGTTTTTTTCAAACACAAAGACGCCTTAGAAGAGAAGGATTTTTTTCGGACAGATAGCGTTACTCTACAAAAGGTTAAATCAGCCCTAAAGCAGGTAAACTTTGTCAAACTGGTATCCAACTTACCCCCTCTTAACCTTGCAGAAGTCGAAGGCGACGGTCCTGTACGACAGAGCCTTCTCATTGAGATACTTGGCGTAACGGCGGATGAACGGAGACATGTCATATCCTGGGCATGTAACGAGAAATCACGTGAACAAATCTAACTTCAAATACCTGTCTTGCACAAACAAGTCAGCTACAAAAGATCAGTTCTCACTTGCATATAATAGGGAAAGATTATATCAGTAATTCAAAAGTAATTTCATTGATAGTTTGTTTTTATTACGAGAAAATAAAGGGATCATCATATTGTGGTTTGAAATGTTGAATGGTTTAGGCATATTTGGGTTTTACAAACCAGAAATGTAAGTCTACTTTTGTAGCTGATTGTACAAGAGAAGGTTCGAAGAACAAGTGCTCGGTCTAAGGCTTACAAGACAATTTTGAAGATTGTTATGATTATTTTTGGAAAACATTCAAGTTTAGTTGAGCCATAATCATATTTTAGGATGATATCATCCCAAACTCACAACCTGATTCAAAAACAGTGTTCTAGAACTACAACTATGAACTAATTAAGGTTTATTTCATGTTAAAGTAGAATTTTGGTGATAAAGCAACAACACAAAACAAAAAAACCGTGCGGCATCGTGCAGTGCGTCGTACATTGCTTACAATATGTGATAAATTACGCTTCAAAAATAGAGTCTTCACACTTCGCAAGCAATGCACATTATTTATTCTTAGTTTACTACATTACGTGTTATCTTTGGTGATTGTGATGAAAGAACTAAATAAGTGCCTAGGTTCTTGGTAAGCTATACTACAGAATAAGGCATTCAGTGCATTGTACCGAGGTGGATTATTACTAAGGCTATTAATTTATACTTAAGTATCACATTTACGATGTTGAATAGCTCTCAGCAGGTTAATAAATACTTTGTTAAGAGATAAATTTAATCTAATAGTTTCAGAGTAATTATTAACATTGTAAGTAATGTCTTGAGTTATTGAGAATTATCTCGAAAAGTAATTGAAAAAATATTTACAATCAAAACTAAACGTCTTTGGTCTATTGCCTAAAAGTGTTCTTATTAAGTGAAATCTAAAATTAATAATGAATATGAAATTAATCTGCATGAACGAGAAAAAATGTAGTAACTTGAATAAAAACAAAAAAAATGTGAAAAACTACGAAGGTTGGCTTCTAACCCAATTCATCAGTTTCTTGTTTTCTAGTGATACCATATCCAAGAAAAGAAATTGCAATCGCATACATGCCTACAAAAAAACATAAAATAAAACTCAACAAAAATCCAAACGTAAGCAACAACACGTGCGAGGGTGACAACAAATTGCAACCAAAAATTCCAAGCGTGTACACGCAAATGTGCAGACAGACATTGTACAGAAGCCGCCATTTTGATTTTGAACTCACCAATCCGGGCACCGGCCGCGCCTTTCAGTAAGCGAAAGAAAAGGGTATATCAGTAAAGTTACAGAATATCTAATATTGTAGGTTACACAGTTTACGTCGAGATAGATAGATAGAAAATTATGTATTGCACTAAAACATAAATGCTAGAGCGCATTCTCTTCCACCTAACCTTTGTGTAGTTTTAACATTCTAAAAGGGTAGATAGAGCTCGAGACAACAGTATGAATTAATTTAATTTATATGTAGCAACGTCAGTCAGTGCAGTCATACATAACTTATCTGCAGCGTTTACATTAAAGGAAAATGTTCATAATAATTAAATGTCTATAATTATTATTGCACGGAAAAGTGATAACAAATTATACCATGAGGAAACCAACCAAACTCCCGCATATATTTTTGTGACATTCATCAGTGATGTGCTAGAATCATGCAAGTCATATTTCCGTTGCAATACCTCATAATATTTACAATTTCATTCTTTTTATAAGTCATGCATGCTACAATTTATATTGGGTCAAACAGATACTCCCATTATTTGACATAGTTAATCTTTCCATATGGCCGACAACACATAATAAACATGATAACAAAATTTGATAAAATTACTATGCAGTAGGTATATGTTTAAAATGTAACAATTTGTATGAAAAAAATATTAAATTACATAGTAATTAATAGAGGTTGGAATATCAATGGCCCGTTATCAGCAAGTAATTATTGTAACGCAGCATAAACTGTTATTGTTTTGATAACGTAAGTAATTTACATTAGCAAATGGTTTTATACAGTTGTCAGCAATAGGCATGACGACTAATTTTCAAAATCTCTTCTATCATATTCAGAAGTATCTATTATGTCTAAAATATATCATATTTCTGTAGAAAATTAAGGTTTTTGTGCAATAAAAGTACATTTAAATTTAAATTTTCAAATTCACGCCAAAACGCTCGCTGGTGTCATGGCGTCTGTTATTACGTCACGGTTAAGTATATCAACAGTAAACATTGGTGCTTTTGTACTAAATCGGAATGACGTTTACGTAAACGTGACGTAATTCGCTCTGACCGGTGTTTGAGCCATCATGGCGGATTGTTGTATTTTGTAGATTTATTTTAACAAATAAATTATTAATCTCGACATTAATAAGAGAATAAATACATATATCAAAATCTTTGAATCCTTTTTCATTAGATCAGATAAATATTTTGGCGATACTTGATTACTGTCTTCATGCCTATTATAGAAACAAATTTTCAGTGGAGTTAAAGAAAACATTATGAGTTCATAAATATGATTATGTTGATATTTAACGCTATATAACCGGTTTGAAAATCGAATTTACCAGAAGAAAGATTAAATAACGTGCACAGTGCACACCACAATATTTAAAGGAACCTTGTGTATAATGGAATTTCCAAATTAAAATAGACACTATAATTGTAGCTTAGGAGTCACAACTGATGTCTATTAAACTTTATAACGATATCGTTTTATAAACGCGTCACACACAATCAATAATCAACCAATATCAGAGATCTATAATTATTATGAATCTTTGCCCTGACATAATATAAACCTAAACCAGTTTACAGTTTTAAGGATAGTTTTGTCATAGTGCGCACTAATAGATTAATTATAATTCAACCTATTAAGGGATAGAGCGGGTGTTAAAGTTTGTATAATATTAATTAGCCCCAAGGACGCGTGATTCCACTTTTATGGAATTGTTTTAATGCAAAGAAAAAAAACACTTCAAAATAGAAAAGTACAACCATAGGTTTTAGATCGCAAAACCAAACAAGAAGTGAACTTCGACCACAACATCAATATTTTAAGCCTTCAATTAGTGTTACGTAAAATAAAACAACTGGGGCAAAAATATGAAGGCGACGAGTCGACTGACCTCGAGGTCAACGGTCAATAACTCGTAACACCATGCATGGACGACTTGATGTACTGTATGACTAGTAGGTATTTTATTACCTAGGATTTGCATCGAATAACCGAGTCTACTATTTCGTCTAGTTCTAGTGTCGTGGATTGCAGGGGTATTCAGATGGCCGATTTTTATCTTATGATCCAAAAATCAACCTTATTAATCAATGTACAAGAATTTTTTAAATAGGTACTAATTGGAACACAATGCTTAACTACATTTATGAATCTTATTACAAAAAAAAATTATATCTATTTGAGAGGCACTAATTAAAACCTAATCAAACAATTATAGGGAATCGTTTTCCGTATAGCTTTTTGATTTTAATTGTTTTTCTGGTGTTATTTTGAGTTCTGTTCAGTTATTTCGGTGGTATTTAACCAACATTACTAGGATCTTAGAACAGAGTGTGAGCAGTTAGAATGAAAGTGTAATATTGTGATATCCTAATTTGAACGAAAATGTTTCCGATGGTTTTGAAGAAAAACGCCACTTTGGCCAAAGACAGCCGACTCGTCTATTGAAGAAATAAATAAAGGAAGTGACAAGGACAAACCACATGCAGAAAAATCTCAAACACCTACTAGTTGTCTTAGGTCAGGTAATGTAATTATGATGGGCACTGGACACAGACCGATAGTTGAGTCATCTTCTAAGTCAATGAATGCACAGGTATTTATGCACAGCACGCGTAGTATTACAATTTACTACTGATTACGTTTACCTGTAACCTATCCTCGTAACAGAAACAATAGCTATATAAATGCTATAGCTATAAAATTATATATACAAAAAATAACATGCTTGTCAATGCCTTCTTCCATAACGTGAAACCAATGGTAGTAGGAGATTAGTAATCAAAACTTTGAGGACAATTTTATGTTGATTAATAATTTAACGTTAATTTTAACAGTCTTAGCAGTATCTCAATCCTTGAAAACTTAATTGTGGGATAGTTTATATCAACTAGTTTTATGATATCATGATAAAACTTTTTGATACTGCAAAATTAAACCATCAAAGGTTTACTAAATGGTTATTTATCGCGTGAATTACCTTATTTTATATATTTTCCCGACGTTTCAGCTATGCTGCAATAGCGCGATGAATATATTAGATTCAGTTTGTGTTATGATCGCGAAAGTTTAAAAAGTACCATCAAAGGTTTGATTCCGATCATCATTTGTGGCTTCATGGTTTATCCGCTGCAGGGCCGTTTTTATACACCATTGATAGATTTAAAAGATCTAGTTTTAAACGCGAGTAAAATCAACGGGCGGCAGCAAATAGTTAAAACCTACGATATTTGTGACCCGGGAAACAGGGTTCATATGCAGGGGGAACGTGCGCCAAGATTACTTGGCAGTGGAACAATAGAAGCAATAAGTGCGGTATGTTGATTTCATTCCATAAGTCACCAAAGTCTACGTTCTTTTTTTCGCCTAAGCATTATTTTTTTCCTCGTCACCTTAATTCCTATTTAATTTGAGAGCACTGGTGGTCTAGTGGTAGCGGGCCCGCCTTCCGATTTTTATGTGCACTATGCCAATACTCTCAAATGGTGAAGGAAAACATCGTGAGAAAACCGACGTGTTGTAGAACTTAAAAAAGTTCGAGCCACACGTGTCACGAGTCACGCAAAAAGGGCCCGCCAGCGGCCTACTTGTGTAAACTAATGAATTAATCTTTTTTTTTGTCTGATGTAATTTTAGGCTTAATTTAAAACCCTAATTCAATCTTATGCGAAACGAATCAACGCGTCATATCTTATCAATATGACGTATTCAATCGTATAAATAGGTACTCTACGACGCACAATACAACGTCACTATTAGATCTCAAGATCAACAAGACGCTATTCGCAAAACTAAATATGAAAGTCTTTTCATAAATGGCTTGAATATGTAAAATATTCATTAGACAATAACACTGACGGGTTAAAAGGCATGTTAGCACATTAATGAAGATAAAATTGCCTGAACAGAGCGGTTTCTATGGGGCAAATAGCAATTTAGTATAATTACAGTTACATACACATAAACCATGTAATGCTGTGATTCTGTGCATAAAAGATTTGGAGAAATTGCTCATTTCATGTGGAAATGCTAGAAAGTATATGAAGGTTTATAGCAAAATCCCTCAATCGTAAGGCTGTGTACATTTTGAATTTGATAACCTTGAATCTGATTAATGAGTTGATGTTCTAATAGATTGCTGTAAATTAAGCATTTTTATCGTGATTACGTCAAAGGTATATCTATTTGATAGACGTATCTGTTGTAATGGTACTAAAATCATCCTTCCTTCCTCAAATTATTTATACAACACTATCGATCGATCGAATCATTTGTCAATATTTCATAAAATATTCCTGGTTTATAAAATACCACCATTATAATGAATATACTACATAATTATGATTAACTTTACAACTGATTAAGTCAGAACCTGCAGCTTCACTTTCTAAGCTCTCGGACTCGGATTAAAATTCAGTAAAAAAAAACAATTAAATAAAATACAGCAAGTCACCAGATAATTTCAAAATAATACCGTGTTGAATTTTTTCTTTATTATATAAATAAATATTGTAGACAAACCAGATATAATACATGTATACATTTAATTTTGTAAATACATACTTAGAATACAATATAACACCCAGACCGTGAACAAACATCTGCGCTCGTCACACAAATTTTTTTACCCGGTGGTGATCGAACCCACGGCCTGAGGCGCAGAAGGCAGATTGAACAAACGACGAAATAAGCAAGTCCACGACTGCCAATAATAATTTGTTATCGATGCATTTGTTCTCGCAGTGCTGCATTGATAACAGGGGCAACGCGCCTCCACATCCGCAAAACAAGTTCGGACTTCGGAAGTCGATATGCACTGCTGCGTTTACGTGTTTCATTCATTTAAATTACTTATAGTTTTTAAGACTTCGTTGTAAAAATGGTCAATCACACACGCAACATTTATGATATTTAATTAAAATTGAATTGAATTATTTTCTTATTTTATTTACTTTTTGTTCCTAACAAGTTTATAGCGTTTTGCATTTATGTGGTCGATACGATATCGTGGGCTTTATAGCAAGTTTAATTGTTTTTTTCCCCTATGGATTAGGCCGACTTAGCTGTCAGGATGGTATAAGTGCTGGGCAAGCCCATTTCATCTAAAATCCTGTCCCAGGCAAGTAGGACATGAGTAAAAACATTGCCCCTGACGCTATATAAATCATCTACAATAGATGCAAAGGTCTGTTTACTTTTATTTTTATTTTTAAAATATAGAGATACATACCTTGTACTCCGCTTTTATCCAGAAAATTACTTAGTTGAAATGTCGAATTACTCGACGCTAAGTATTGTGTGAATCTCTGAAATTAGAAAATACATAAATTAGGGATATACATAAATAAGTAGATACGAACACGCCATGGGACGTTGATTGTGATTGAAATGGGTCTCGCTGAGATTGCTTTCAGGAATTTAGAGGTTGTCTTAAAATTTAAATTGTTCAAGGCCAATCATTTCATAACACAAAACACGAAAATACAAGCCAATCGTGAAGTATTTTTTGTTAAGGTGGTACGATTTCGATAAAAATAATCTTACCATTTGCGGGCGATGAGAGTATAATTGTACACTGAATTAAATGTGGTTGGTTTTCATATTAGTCTTTATTTCCGGCAAACTTTATAAAGTTGAAGAAAACTGTTGATTGTAACAGTAGTGATAATTATCAAAAACTAAAATATGTATTTATTTTCATTACACATTTATACGATCGTTCATAAATGGTAAAAATCTGTTTTTATGAAAATCGAACAACCTTAACTCTATAACAACCGTCCTATAAAAACTGCAATGGGACCATGAAATAAGCCTGGACTGTAGTTTTTAGCCTTTCTGCCCTGCCAACTAGTAGTCCTATACCTACATTACGTAGGCTAGTCTAGAACGGAAGTAAATAATGATAAAGCAATAACAGGTATTTTTGCAAGGTCTGACCATAGTTATCTAGAATCATAGTGCGCTGTTGTTGCCTACAGCGCAACACGTCATGATCGACGTTGGAGGTAAACATGAGTGCAAGTCTCACTCAGACATCACCCTGCAGCCTTAACGCCAAGTTTAGTGAAGTTTCCTACGCATAGACAATTCCTGATTCCTACCAATCGGCTGCAAGTCTTGCCGCAAAGATTTGAAACCGATTGGTTCGAATTAGGAATTGTCTATGCTTAATGATGTTTTTTTTACTGCGGGGCTAGTAACTATGGGTAAATATGGCTACAGTCACCAGACTGTAGCCATATTTACCTGCGACATAATATGCAATTATAGTCACCAGACTGTAGCCATATTCGCGACAGTTGAAATGTACACAAGGATACGCATCCCATACACTGCTAGCTCTTATGTCCTTGCGGTAAGCATAATTTTTCTTTGTTTTTAGGTAACTTGAGCTGTATACTACTGTACTTTCTGCAGTCAAATTATTTTCTCTTATATTGCCCTGGCCTGCTGGTAGACTTTTCAGATAAAATGATATGTCAAAAAACATTGAAACTGTAGCCATCCTAGTATAATACATGTCACTAAAGATGAGACCTGACAGATCGTGGTTTGGCTTGCACAGTAAACGATTTAAGGGTCTCTTTAATGGTACCTATGAGGTCTGAGGCAGGAAGGGGCCGGGCGTCAACGGGTGGCGGAAAGAATCCGGGAAAAAAAGAGAGCAGTGAGAAAAAAAGAAGAGGAAAGAGAGAAAAAGAGGAAGAGGAAAGAGAGAGAAAAAAAGAAGGAGCTCGCCAAGTCTCAACTGTTATGACACCTATCTATACTAGTACTTACTCTCTCAGACTGTACTAATTCAAGTGAGAGTAATTATTATGAACACGCAATCCGTGATAGCAACGCGTAAAATTACTTCGCGATAACAATGTT
Source organism: Thera britannica (assembly GCA_939531255.2). Lineage (NCBI taxonomy): Eukaryota > Metazoa > Arthropoda > Insecta > Lepidoptera > Geometridae > Thera > Thera britannica. The sequence goes on along the minus strand of OW618042.2, from coordinate 1,188,092 downwards.
TGACATTGAATTTTATGCTGTTTTCATGATTTCAAACGAATTTACGAATAATACATCAACGAGTGATATAAAATGTCTCAAGTCTGAAAAGACGTCGAATGAAACGGTGCTTGGTGCCAAAAAATACAACATTACAAATGTTTTTATTTCTTTTTTTGTCCATTTATTAGGATGTCAGTTCCAGCTCAAGAATGGCCAAATCATGCTCATAACCGGAGCTGGGAGCTATGACCTTCTTTACCAAAGTTTCTCACTATTTCCATTCATGTTTTATTCAAAGAGATTTACTCAAAATCACAAGGATCACTTTGAATTTTTCTTAGCTTAGTGACATCCAAAACAGACGCCCCGTTGAATACAATCCCAAATTCTTGTTTAATGGTTGTTTGTCAAGAGTTCTAAAACTCAGAGGTTCAACTTCTTAGCTTGAACAACATTCTAAAACGCCCAGAGTTTCAACTCCTGTACATTTTGCGTACAATTTGCATAGCATTCATCGTTAAGAATTTAAAGTAATTTTTATTTTAAGAACCTCTGACCGTATTTTGTTCCTAATTGTTGGCAATTTGTGAAGTTCATCTGTGGCGTTACAATTCTTATCTACAAGTTAATGAGAATGTGGACAAGGTTCAATAACTATCGTTCGATAAAATATATCAACAAATAAAATTGTATTTTTGTTTTTCCTTTTCCTAGATTAGGTCTTTTAAAACTCACCGATTGACTCACATAAGGCACTCTTCTCCATACGTAACAATTGTAGTACGATGCCCAATTAGGTGATTGACCGATGGTCAAGAACGCAATTTGACCCGCGTGTCCTCTACCCTCTATTTATATGAGACTCCAAAGCTAGTGTGCGGCGTGGTTTCAATTGATATTGGAGAACTCTAAGCACAACTGTTTTTTTTAACTAATTGTTATTGGAACAAAGACAAGGACTACGTGATGTTAAGTGGAAACCATCGCCGCATCATCATCGATCTTAGTCCACTGCTGGACGTCGGTATCGCAAGACGCGCAACTGAGCCAGTCTTCGGCTATTCTCCTTTCCCAGCTTCATTCCATTCATTAAATTGAATAAGAACGCAAAAAATTAAATAAATTCCCGAAACATAGTTATGTCAAATCGTTCGAAGTTCGTAGCGCTACTGAAACAAGCAACAGACGATTCAATCGATAGTGCTCGAAGGTACAAGAACTCTCCAGGGACTCGCAAATATGTACCAACATAAACTTACACTGGAACGCGAAACTAGTACATAATTAATGAATAATAAATTATAGTTTAAAAAACTAAAAAAAAAACGCTTTTATAACTAATTGAACTAAAAAGTTAAAAATAAAACTGTAATAATCAATTGAAAATTTATATTATTGTACAAAAGCGTGGGGTGCTTTTTATAATAACTTCAGATATAATAAACTATTGATAAAATATTTACAACAATCAAAATCAAGCCCCCCACGCTTTTTGTACAATAATATAAATTTTCAATTGATTATTACAGTTTTATTTTTAACTTTTTAGTTCAATTAGTTATAAAAGCGTTTTTTTTTTAGTTTTTTAAACTATAATTTATTTTTAACTTTTTAGTTTCTTTTTGATAGGTGTGCAAAGTTTGAATAAAATCTGATCGTTCAAAGTAGGTTTTTTTTTTTTTTTTTTCTTTTCATTTTTTTTTTTTTTTTTCATATTATTGCATTGTCATCGACCTTTGACAGGTGTGCAAAGTTTGAATCAAATCTGATCGTTCAAAGTAGGTTTTTATTTTATTTTTTTTATTTCTTTTCATTTTTTTTTTTTTTTTTTTCATATTATTGCATTGTCATCGACCTTTGACATGTGTGCAAAGTTTGAATCAAATCTGATCGTTCAAAGTAGGACAAAATCGAGCTCAAAGGGGTCGGTTACATACATACATACATACATACATACATACATACATACATACAGGTGAAACTAATAAAAGCGTTATAAAAAAGCCCACGACTTCTCCAGGCACGGTAGACATTACATCCCTTGGTACTTAACTATACTGAAGATCATATAAGGTTTAGGCAGAGGCACATCCAAACATTACGTTTGACACATGCCCAAGTTTTAGTTGGTATACGTAAAGGTTGCAAGCACATCGTCGTTGCTAACTGTAATAATATGCTATCTAGCAATTATCAAAATATATTTTGCGCTATTTCCAGCACAAAGTAGCAAGTAGACGCCCACTAATTAGACAAGAACAAAGTCTGTATCTCCCCATTCGAACTGCCAATTAGTTGTAGTATGTTCGCATCACACTAGTGCTTTCTCGGGCAGCCTATCCATAAATGAGTTGTTTTTTTTATACATACTGATGGAACAAGCTTATGACCTACCTGATTTTAAGTGGTAACCATCGCCTAAGCATTGCCTCGTAGGTCGCGCACGTCAGGAACGCGCCCTAAGTTACAACACGATTTTTCGGGCCAAATTTTCATTGAAAGACTACATCGAGACTACCTATTACGACCTTGGAGATTTAATAGAGTATTGCATATCAATAAGTCTATTTCCGATATAGAAACGCCCACGACCCACCCTGGAAGGTCAGAAGGAGATGTACAGAGCAATCCTTTCACCGCCCACGCGCCGAGCCACCCAGTCACCCACTGCATAAATTGGTCCAGATAAATTGAGTTACGAGAATATTTTTGAAACGTAAATAGGGATTTATGGGTTGAACTTTTCGAGAGGTAATTGGGTGTATCATACGCTTCAAAACAGACTTACAAATCGCTGCATGATTATAAGATAAAATGCCAATTAAGACACCTACATAACCTGAAGCGGAGCATCTGAAGTTATACGTCGTTAAACGTAGCTAGATTAGATCGATTTAAGCCGACCAAGCGAACTGCGCCACAAGACGGTTAAGGCCTGAAGGGTGTATTTCAAACCTTCTGAAAATGCTAACGATCGATGGTAAAAGTATCGGTATGTATGATACAGTACTGTGCCAAAGCTCTTTAGATTATTTAAGGACGGATGGATGAATTATATTCGAGCTATAATAATCAAAGTCACATAACTTCCCCACATGCTAAACTACCCTGTAACCCTAGGTGCCGGCGGCCGTCGCGACGGTCGTCTGTAGATTTTTATCACCCCTAGCCCCTACCCTATATTGCATTTGAAATTGAGCTGGTAGTCTGTGTAGAGCTCTTCTCGGATATTTTTAGTATTACGTGGGCTGCTAAGGCTGGTTTAGACTATGCTAGTATTTTATTCAAGTAGAGAGAACACTGCATCTATTTAGATTAGACCATCCGTCGCGTTTAGCGAAGTAGACACTACTCGACTAAAACACTAGCATGGTTCCAACAATCAATGGAGGGAGGCTTTCATATTGCCTACATCTCGCTTCATTACTTTTCTAGACTGACAAATCTATTAAGAGCTTTGTCTGTTACACTATTTATTGCATCATTCATATAATTTTATAACACTTTGGGCTACATTGCATGACTGGTGTTAGGATTTGTACGCCTTTAGTGCGCTTTGACTACGCTTTTGAACTTTAGATTCCACATCACGCCGGTTTCCTCATGATGTTTTCCTTGACCAAGAACTGGAAACGCCATTGCATGCACAGCAAAATAAAACATCCTTACCTCATTCCCATATGCTAATAGGTGGTGCACTGTTATTAGGGACTTATACACCACCACCCAATTGGTGTTCTGCGTTCGCTCGACGAGCAAGTTGGCGAGCTGGGGTATTGACACGTTGGGCTCGTTTGTGCAGTGGACTAGATCTGGGGACAAGCGAAAACATGCTTTATTGATTGGCGGCTGAAGTCGCTAAGCTATGATTATAGATAGTGCAATTCACGAAGACGCGCCCCTCGCGGGGTGCGGGGAGTTTGCTCCGAGCGGCAGTCGCGAACCGTAGTCTATTCATTGTAGTGTGCGTGTGCACTCATAGGTAATTAGTGTGTACCGATAACACTCAAACATTGACGGAAGCTTGCACACATAGGTATACTATAAACGGTTAGGAGGAATAGTGGGGCGCGCCTTCGTGGATTGCACTATCTATACGGAACTTTTGAAAAAGCTTCACTGCCTTTGAATTTTTTCTGACTGTCAATATGGATGTGATGTGGACACAATGTTCACGAAACACTGGACTTTAGTACACACTGTGCACTTTTAAGTGATGTTACGAAGTATGTAAGTTTATTATGTATACCTTAACTGTATGGCTAAGTACTCTAAGTGTGAAAGCTGAAATAAAAGTAATTGAATTGAATACGAGTACAACACGGAGTTTTAAGGCCGCCCAGAATTCTCCCTTAGGTACAGCTTAACCCATTGCATTCGGGATTGGTTGCTGAACGAAGCATCCAAGATCCAAAGCATGAAATCCATAGACTTAATGGTAAGTGGGTAACTAACCATGTTACAAGCCCCACTAGCTGTCTCCCATTCAAATGGTTACCAACCAACATATTCGCATCAAAGTATTTTATGACACAATCATTACGTTGGTATAGCATAGTTTTGCGAGTAAAATATGTAAAGCACTAAAATGGAAATGGACAGGTCATATGATGAGGGAGAAAAATGAGAAATGGACAAAATTAATATCAGAATGGTACCCTAGAGATGGCAAAAGGAGTAAAGGCAGACAAACGAAACGCTGGGAAGACGACCTAAAAAGTGTAGCCGGCCCGAAGTGGACAAGAATGGCGAAGGATAGAGAAAGATGGAGGACTTTAGGGGAGGCCTTTGTCGAAGGACAAGCTGTTTCATAAAACGATCGTCAGTGAAATAGTTAACTTAGTTAGTAACATTATTGTAAACAGTAATAAAGGCTTATTTTATTTATTTTATTTATTTAGCATAGTTTTGAGGTTAAGTAACTATTATGAAATATGTTATTCTGTGGATTACATGTCCTTATTGTGTATGTAGTTTTAATTTACCTTCTGTGTACTGTATTGGTGTTCAATTGTGTGTGTAATTGCTTAACTATATTATATTATTCCAACTAAGTACTATTTGGGGGTCATTATCAGTCTCATTATCTAAGCCCATTTGCACTGCTGAGTTTAGGCCTCCTCTTAGCCCTTGCGAGTCTCATCCACTCATTCCAAGCACTCATGTCGTTCGACCAACGGGCGGGTAGTCTTTGAGCATCCCTTGGCTACTTCTTCTGTAGCCTCCTTCGTCCATCTCCCGTCGTCCTTTCTTGCCAAGTGCCCTGCCCATCTACACTTCATTTTATAATAACCAGGGTTTTATCAGTTGTTTTTGTCTGTCGCTGTTTATCCAAGACTAGCTGACCAAAACCGTCTTCGGGAAATTTACCAACTTATTTATAATCCTTTTACTGTAACCTCAAATTGAACAAATCGTTTTGAAATCTGTCATCATCATCTTTTCCTTGACATTCATATAGTAACAAATCATCAAATCCATACTAAGTAATAATCCTTCTAGGTACCTAATATTGAAAACGACAACAATATTGTATCAATTAAACATTAGGGTCAGTGTCTTACACGCACTTGCCTGCTAAAAAGTCAAAAAGTGTTAATCAAAAAGTCGTTTCGATCTTTGACCCAAGGAAAATTCTCAGCTCCTAATTCGCAACAGCAACAGGGGTTCTACTCAGCAAACGATGCTTGAAATTTCGTCGACATTTTGAGTTGCATTGCGCGGTAACGTTGTAACCGCTCCGCAGTCGCCTTCTCATTGCCCCGCATAAACGCAGTGTAACTCAAAATGCAGATTCCCAGGTCAAGAACAACATTACAATGACTCTGTTGATGACTGTCTGACCTTACTGCGGCTGTAATTTGTATGTAATTGCCCTCTTCTATTAGACGACTGGCGTCCAAATATCGTTTGTTTTGTACAGTTCTGCTTTACTGATTTAGGATGTGACATCCTGATTAAATAAATTAACATTAAAATGGATTTGACTCATCTAACCTTGTCACATGCGGCTTAATCAAAGTCAGTTGGCAACCTTTTTTCGCCGAAATGTGATAGCAAGGGACGATTTTGGTTAACCTTTAAGTACCGACGTGTGGTCTGACAGACACTTTGACCGTTCGCGATTCCGAGTTAATTAGTTTAGCGTAGTTGTATTATCCTGCGCTTCTATCTACCCCTCCAGGAGTCACCCAGGAGTGTTCATGGAGAATGGTAATGTTGGTGCGTGCGATATGAGTAAGTTATGGCTTTTATAAAATCGCGAGTAGTCTGTGAGACCACTCGTCGGTCGGTATTCATATTATAACATCATCACAATAATAATAACATTATTTTTATTTTTATTACTAGCTGTGCCCGCGACTTCGTCCGCGTGGTATAGTGTCTATGGGTAGCATTTTTAATTTGCAGCGGAAGAAAACAGTAATTAAATAACAACGTCATATTCGCGTGCACGTGACACAGTCGTCTCCCCTCTTACTAAACTTAGACATATGGCGTCGTACTACGCCACACTTTCATCCCCCCCGCATTCCTCTCCGAACTCCCCCCACACTCCCCCCACTCTCCTCAATACCCCCCCACATTCCCCCCGCACTCCCCCCAGACTCCCCTCCACAATCCCCCTGTACTCCCCCCGCACCGCCCCTCCACACTCCCCCCGCACCTCCCGTCCACACTCCCCCTGTACTCCCCCCACTCTCCTCAACACCCCCCCACATTCCCCCCGCACTCCCCCCAGACTCCCCTCCATAATCCCCTTGTACTCCCCCCGCACCGCCCCTCCACACTCCCCCCGCACCTCCCCTCCACACTCCCCCTGTACTCCCCTCCACACTCCCCCCTGTACTCCCCTCCACACTCCCCCCGCACCTCCCCTCCACACTCCCCCCTGTACTCTCCTCCACACTCCCCCCTGTACTCTCCTCCACACTCCCCCCTGTACTCCCCTCCACACTCCCCCCGCACCTCCCCTCCACACTCCTCCTGTACTCCTCTCCACACTCCCCCCTGTACTCCCCTCCACACTCCCCCTTGTACTCCCCTCCACACTCCCCCCAGCACAATCTTTGAATGTCATATTTTTTTATATCAAATCAACAGACTAAAAAATAGGTTTTAAGTTTCTAGCTCTAAAAATGTCGATACTTCCATACAACTTTCAACCCCTATTTTCAACCCCTTACAACCCTTTTTTCGCAATAAAAAGTAGCCTATGTCCTTCCCCAGGCCCTCAACTATCTGTGTACCAAATTTCATTTCAATCGGTTCAGTAGTTTTGGCGTGAAAGCCAGACAGGAAGACAGACAGACAGACAGAGTTACAAACGCATTTATAATATTAATAAGGATGTAGTAGGTTTAATTAATTTTTGGAATTTTAATCATTATTAGTAGTATGTTAATTGTTAAATATAAATATTGTTATACTGGGTAATCGTATTCTAGGTTTTGTGGTTTTTCCTGTAAGGATAAAATGTTGATAAAAATAGGTAAGTCCAACTTCTCCATAAAATGATAACTATAGAGTTAAGTACCTAGTCTACTATAAAAATAAGTCGGGTTTTCCTTCCTGACGCTATAACTCGATAACGGCTGGACCGACTTGGCTGATTTTGGTAGTTTAAAAGGTTTTTTTTTTTTTACATCGGGAACGGTAACGGCGAGCTAAGCCGCGGGCGGCCGCTAGTTATTTATGTCCGGGACTGTCAAGTATTTTTTTTATCAATAAGCTGACGGAGCAACAAGCTTAAGGCCCACCGGATGTGAAGTCCTCGCCTATTACAAAGTGTTGCCTCGTAGGTCCGTAACGTGCCCTACGATGCACTGCATTTCATGGTTCTCATTCAATTCCAATCCAATCAGACCGGTCAGGGCAGAAGAATAAATAAAACTGTCTTGTGGCAGAAAAGTGAGACCCGACCCCAAATAATGGGAACAAAGATGATAATATTTATGATGCATTATTAGACAAAACAAAAATACCCAATACAAATCCCTAGTATTGTAAAAGTTACATGTTACCAAGCTAAATGACTGTGCATTAAAACAAACAAAATTGTAAACTCGTTCAACTTGTTTTGAATCCATAAGGTGGATATTGGCTTGATTGAAGTTAAATTCAGAGGTGCGACTTTTCGACTGTAGTTTTATGATCATGCGATCTATTATGTAATCCTATACCGGATTTTTGCAAACATCTATCAAAATTTAATTTGAGAGACCGAGAGCCGATTACTTTGTAGTGTAGGTATATTTGCAACTTTTAGATGACTGCGTTTTCTATACTTAATATCTAATAAGATTTCGAGTATATTTAGCAACAGTTTTTTTACCTATTAGATTAGATCGTAAATAGAATTTTAATTTAATTATTTACTTCTTGAACACCAGGATCCCAAACTTTTTTTTTATCGTTCACGACAATGAAGCGACGAATGGGTTGTATAGTAGAAGGCAACAAATTAATACTTCACATCGGCTAATTTCGGCTTCATATAGCGTAGTGTGCGTCAGAAAGAGATAGCGCTCTACGAAAGCAGAAAAGGAGTTCAATATTGATTGCCTACAAACGTAACAGGATACATACAACGATAGAATAAATAAATAAATATTAATAGACAATCCACACAACACTATCTAGCCCCAAACTAAGCAGAGCTTGTAATATGGGAACCATATAGCTGATTATAATACTTTTTGTAAATACATACATACTTAGAATACAATATAACACCCAGACAGAGAACAAAAATCTGTGTTCACCTCACAAATATTTGTTCTCGGTGGGGATCGAACCCACGACCTACGGCTCAGAAGGCAGGGCTACCAACTGAATCATATATCAACTGAGCTGAGAGGAGAGCCAGAATGATTTATGAGGAGCTATAAATAAGCACCTAATTCTAATTAGCCACGAGCTTTCGAAGTTCCCAACCGCGAAGCGCCAGAACATCGATAGCTTTCAGCAGCGCAACTTCGCGTCCTTGACATGATGACCTACTGGTACGTTGCGTAACTCTTGTCTCAGCTGTGGCGTCCATTCATCGCATTTGAAAACGAACGTATCGAATTTTCATCATGATTGGTTTCCGCAATCGGCTAAGCCTGCGTTGCCTCCGAAAAAAATAAATTCCAGACCTTTCTAGTTCGCATTCATGAGCTTAACCCTTAACTTCACCAACGAGACGGTAGGAACCGAGCCGTAGTTTGTTGTCTGTTCTTCTAGGCTTGGTCGCGTGGAACTGGCACCTAGACTCACCTAGCTTTAAGAAGTTTCAAAATGATTCTTGTAATTGTATTGAATAAAATTTTATTGAGTTTGAGACGCTTTGGTGCTGGAACATGATTTAAAAGCCCCTGAACCTGAAGACACCCTCTAAACGAAATCGTAAAAAACACAGGGAGTCCGTATATAACGTAACGTATTGACTACTATTTACGCTAGGTCGGTTGATGAAGAAGCGTTAAAATCGTCTATTTAGGTCTACGTCCAGCGGACAACTTTAGGCTGGTGATTGTCCAGCACCTAAATTTACTGTTTATTGACTTGACATCGCCTTTTTCTTATAATTATGACTAAAAGAAAAATTAAACCCTAGGCCGTTGTAACAAAGGTATAAGGCTATATCACAGCAAACCCATTCAAAATAATATAAATATATTAATACCTAGTCTTGTGTAAATTAGGGGCGTTTAATCACTACATAGCAGAGCAGATTCGTAGCTTGTAGTATGCAAATACAATGTGCTGAACTAGGTCAAATGCATCCTTGCTGGAATGTAAGATAGTCTTTGACCTCTTTCTCTCGATAAATATCTTTTTAGTCTATTATTTAGGGAACGGCGTCCAATTTGGATTTAAACTTGGTTGATTTATGAAGAGGTATATGAAAATTACTGCTGAAATGACGGCTAATAGAGGATAGTGGAGAACGAAAACCTGTTGTGCCGACCCCACATGAAGTGGGACAAGGACAAGAAAAAGATGATGATTTACGAATAGAGGTATAGGTGATGATGATATGATAATCAACGTATTGTATGACCACAGCTTTCCATAGGCATGACCTTACCTACCTTCTTCGTCAGATGGGGGAAATTCCAGTGACGCACTATCTACTCGTTATTCTATTACAAACTCCAAAACTGGCCGATAATAGCCTGCTCGTGTAGTGTAAACTGTAACGTCACTCATAAAGTTATCTTTGATAGTTATGAGTTGAATTTACAGGCTTCCAACGAGTATCGATAATTTGATACACTTGAAACTCCGTACAATGTTCCCAAGGCAATTGAATTATACCGGGGGTCACCAATATGTAGCTTTTACGTGTAGTGTTCCTCTAACAAGCTTGTAGGTATTCTTTCACTTCTAGCTATATCAAGGGGTATAGGTAACTCAATTCCTTACATATCCTGAACAAAGTACTTACCTAAATGGGTTTTATACACAGAAATAAAGAGCAGGTATTATTGTCGACATTCAGATTACCTAAAAACTTAGTGTATTCTAAAATTATTTTCACTCATTTCGTTTCGTATTTCGTCATTAGAGCATCGACATTGGCTGTTGGGCGATAGAAACAAAAGGAAGAAATTTATAGAAGAAACCCGTAGGGCGATTGTCTAATTCAGTTGCAATGAGTAGTTTGATACTAACAGCTAAACGATACTATCAAGGAATAGCGATCATGTATCTTGTTGCAATACTTTTTTGACCGCTATCTATCAGTTGCAATGATAGTTTTGCAGTGTGAAGTTCCTGCAAATCAATTTAACCCGACCAATTTAAAAATCATAATCTTAGTAAGAAGCCGTGTGAAAACGATTGGCCCACTTTATTTGACGTTCTAATAGACCTCGTTCACTCATTTTGTGTTATGTTTCTGTCAGTCTTCTTCTTCTTCTTTACAAAGGTTTCGTAAATATCGAATAAAATTTACTTTTTCAAGTTATTTAGTCTGATTTCAAGTAGGTAAGTAAAGTCCAACATTCTTAATTCTTTATTCCTAGCTTGCTCAAGTGATTAATATGTTGTTTCTATTTGTTATAAAGTTATGATCCCAATCCACCAGTGTTTGTAGAAGCAATCAACCATAGCCCTTAGTAAAATAAGGGCACCAACAATATTTGAAAGCCTGGGAAAATCTTGCAAGGATGTTAAATGCCGTGGGTGGCGGCTACATAAAAACTGGTGAAAAATGGAAGGGATTATGTAGTAGGTAAATAGTTTTCAATAACCCTAGTTTTGTGCAGCTATTATTCATCATTTTTTTGTGCTCTATGTGGTAAAACAACAAAGTTCTATGTTTTTTGATTAATTAATGGTAATATGTAGATACAAGTGCCGCATAAAGTCCAAGGTGGTGGATAACCGGCGAAACGTCGGGGGCACTGGGGGTGGACCCTATACGCTGCATCCACTCACACTCACAGGTTTTATTTAGCTTACTTTTGTAGATGTTAATGTTTTTTGTTTTTAGATCACGATGACAATGTGCTCCGCTGGGTGTACAGTCTAGAGAAAAGGCACCTTGTGGTCGAAGAGGGAACGTGAAGAGAGGGAATGGTGGATGCTGTCGCTGCTATAGGCAGATCGTTTAATGAAATGGCGACACAAGAGCCATGTGTGGAGTTGCTGCTGCTTTAAGTTCAACAGCATCCACCACCATTAAATAAAACAGTTAAATAAAATACATAATTTCTTTTAATAACTCGCCTTATTTCTTTACCACAATACATAGATAAGGCACCTACTGCTTATAAATCAGACTAATTATAGCATTTTGTATTTTAATTTGAAACAGCTTCTATCCTATTCTAGTCATTAGTACATAATTGATAATGAAATATTAAAAGTATGTAATGTAATATAGGCAGGAGCCAGCTATTTCCCCCTGCACATGTAGGTTTTGACTGATTCTACACATGGCTATGGTAGAATGAGGATGATATCCCAGCACAGGATATCAAACGCTTCCTTCGTCAGGCGAAAGTTCGAAATAAACTCTCTGAGGGATTTAGAACGGATTGCTGGCATCCTGCATCAATCTTCTATCAAGAATACGTTTTTTTTTGGCACTGTTTCTCCTCTAGCCCAAGTAGGAATCCTCTTGACATGATAAACTGAAATGAATTTAAATACTTAGTTGAAACGGAATTGTAGTAAGTACGCACTAGATTTTATTTGATTAGGAATGCAATAATAACTTTGTTTATCATTGTCAAAACACTGAAAACTTACTGTAAATAACTTACTTTATTCAATTTCTATCCATCGCAACAACACCTTACTTGTTTCTATTCGCGATTGATATGATAGTAATCGTAAGCTGTCAGTTCCATTGAAACAGCCTTACGTGATCGCTGTTTCATGTTATCTAGAGAAAGATTACGCTCATGTTGCAATCGTTCATTGTCAAAGATGGTTTCAATTGCAATGCGCTTTCGATTGCAATCGAAGCTTTTACGTGATCGCAAATGTGACAGTTTCAATAGGATATCCATTGAAACCATTGCAACAAAAGTTACATGATCGCCCCACAGATCACCGACATAACATAAAGCAAGTTGAAGTTAGCGATGGGCAGGGAGATCAAATGCAGCTGACCACGGACAGAAAATATTGTCGGTAACCTTGGTTCTTCGACGCATTTCGGATTCGTACACAACACCAAACTCCCAGCATAGCTCTCCTTAGCCTGTTTGCAACGCTTTCAGTTTGTGTTTGAGACCAATTAGTTAGCAACTGATGATGGGAGTCAATAATAATAAAGCTCGTGCTCAGCCTGTGACGAAGGCACGTTGATTGAATTGCCTTTACGCCCGCTTCCAGGAAAACACTTGACTTTATTGACGGGTGCACGGCCGCTAGCCTAATCGACGTAGGTGAAAAATAAGACCATTTACTTCCTCTTCCTGCCCTTATCCCACTTTATGTGGGGTCGGCACAACATGTCTTCCTCCTCCATTCCCCTCTGTCAGCCGTCATCTCTGTTTCTCATGTTTCCCTTGGTCTACCTCTGCTCACATATCCATCCACATACTCATTACTCTCCTAGTCACCCCCCACAGACTTTCATCCCTCCTCATAACCAGCCCACCACGCCAACCTACGCCACCCTATACCACGCCAACCTATTGCTCCTCAATATTTCTGTCACAGGGGCGCTACTTTCAAACTTCCCCTGATATATTCATTCTATCGTATGCTATCCATTCTTGTCACTCCACATATGCATCTCAACTCAACATTCGCATCTTTGTATCGTATCTTTTATACATCCATCCCTTTTGCTTTTAGGTTAAAAAAAAACCCCTTTTGTTTTTAGGTTTTGGGTTGTGGATGATGATGAAAGATTTTAGATACTGTCGTAGTTGGGATAGGTGATAGGAGCAATAGTAGAGACTAGCACAGGAGCTAAGAGAGTAGTGTGTTAGGGAGGACGCTTAGACCCAACAGTGAGCTGAATTTTCAAATTTTAAACATATTCATTAGGGATAAAAAGTAATGGTGAATAGAATAAAGATTTTTGAACTTATTCAATCCAATGTTATCTTGCCCCAATCTACGCAAAGCTAGTATCTAGCAAAAGAAATGATGTTGAGAATACTAGGGTGTGATCTTGTAATTGCTTTTCAGAGACTTATTATCAAGAAAGAGAATGATTGGCGCTATAGTGTTCAGTGGGGTTCAGATTACTCCCCGTCCAGATACAAGTGAAACAACACAGGAAACCGCTGTTGTTCTTATCACATTTCAATGCAATCACACAAATTAATGTGTAGAGTATAATATACATACACTGCCTAGCAATATTGAATATCGATACAATGTAACTTGGTCTGGCCGGTGTTACTAAGCTGATAGTGACTTCCAATATCGGCTTTAATTGTTATAATGTATTAGATAATTTACTATTTAGGGTTAGCTCGTCAAGTTTGTAATTCAAATTAGAGCACTGGTGGTCTAATGGCAGCGGCCCTGCCGTTCCTAAGATTGTGGTTCAAATCCACCAATGAGCTTTGCTGCTTTAAAATTTATGTTTTTTTTATACAACTAGCTGATGGAACAAGCAAATGGCCCACCTGAAGTTTCGGCAAGTTTTATAATGCGCACTTGAAGTGCGGGCTGGTTTTTCCGCAAGTAGGCCGCTGGTGGGCCTTTTTTGCGTGACCCTTGACACGTGTTGCTCGAACTTTTTTTAGGTTCTACAACACGCCGGTTTCCTCACGATGTTTTCCTTCACCGTTTTGAGAGTACTGGCATAGTGCACATAAATTCGACAGAAAAACTCATTGGTACACGAGTGGATTTGAACCCACGACCTTCGGATAGGAAGGCGGGGCCACTACCACTAGACCACCAGTGCTCTCTGGCCCACCTGATGTGAAGTGGTAACCATCGCCTTAACAAACCATTGCCTCGTAGGTCACGCACGTCAGGAACGTGGCCTACGATGCACTGCCCTGTGTCGATCAGCTTGATGCATTATGTATCCAGGTATGCCAGTATTCTCAAACTAAAACATCGTGAGGAAACAGGCATGTCATTGACACCATAAGTTCGAAAAACGTGTGGCAAGTGCACAAAAGGAGCCTCTTTGAGGCGCACTTAAAATCCTTTCATCACACTGGTTTCGAAAGAACTAGTGACACAAAGAAAAAAAAAAAATTCAAATTAAATTTATTAGCATTGCCAATGTAGGTACACAGGCATGGTAGACTCCATTTATATTGAATTATGGATCTATGGAACCTGTTGGTTTTTGAGCAACAGCTTCAATCCATCTCAAGTAAGGAATTGCCCCCTACCTACTTTGTTAATAAGGGATCAATCAAACTTACACCGTTGGGGAATAAAGGTTCTCGAATGGCGACCACGAACCGGAAGACGAAAGGTAGGGCGCCCACCCACCAGATGGTTGAACGAAATTGTTAAGATCGCAGGAAGTCAGTGGATGGAAAGGGCTCAGAATCGTTCTTCCTAAAAATGTGTAGCTTTCTGGGAGGACTACTTCAGGCTGATAATGATGATGAATCAAAATTAATGTTTTATGTAGTGCCATTCCTTGTCAAGCTATGGCTGCGAATTTTGGATGGATGAAGCTTGTACCTAGATATGTAGCTAATAGGTTCAGTATGTGTATAAAATTTGTGTGCATACTACCTACATAACATACCTATTTATATTGCTACATGATAACAAGCCATGACACCACACAGCTGAGTGTTTAAACAGATGTATTGCTAGGCGTGAACATTCCTTCAATGTTAGCCCAACAATTCAAGTTATTCAAGAAAACCCAACAGTAAAATACTTGCTCATTCTTATCCTCAGATCATTCATAAGAAAAATTCAATGTTTTTGCTTGATTCACAGGAAATAATAGGGATTTTCTACTTATTCTGCATAGAATTTGTAGCATAATAATAGAATAATTTCCTTGTTGAGTACCAAAAGATGTCCGGAGTTTAGACTTATTTGCAGCAGTATTGTCCGCTGTTTATAGAATTTGTTTTACATTCCTTCTATTTTATGTCTAAGTTATTGTTTGTGTGTTATCTATACTACATATACTTAATTCTACATCCACATTCCACATTGCCATAGTGGATTTACAACAGTAAATAGTTCCAATAACCAGTTACCTTCTTACATAAATAATAACCAGGTGGGTAGTCCGCAATCAAGTCTTAGTCAACATTACTTCAATTTGAGGGTAATATTGCAAAAAAAACTGTAGTGACATGACATAATACTGTAATGTATGTCAAGAGTTCAGTAACTATTCGTGGGACCCTAAACAATTAAGTGGATAGTATTGGCGGAAGAACTACCTAATTGAATATGAATAGCTAGTAGCGGCACGGCACGATAGCGAAGACTTGAAGTCCAATAGTAGTAAGTAGGTACGGAATTCAAATTGTACTCTGATATCGACCATCGGCTGTCAGAATTGTCATTGTGGCGACTTCACCACGAATCGAAAGGTTGGGAGATCGCTTCAACTGGAAAAGTTTGAATAAACGTGTTATAATACTCACAATCTAAGTGTTTCTTCTTAGGCGCTATCATTTCTTCAGTTGTAGCTTTGCATACGGACTTGGCTAAGCCCTGCCCGGCTATGCTGTGGCGAGCGGCTAAAAGCCTATCGTTTATAGTCTGACCCGCCATCTTCACGTTCAGTCCTGACATAAACTATTTACACAGCGAAACAACACTGATTTTCGCCTTTTACAAATTACAAACGAAATTCACGAAATCACAACGATGACGGAAAATATGTCACCGCCCCCCCTACTGGCACAATACTGAATTCAAGATGGCGGACACATACATTGCCGGTGCTGCCAGCCCAGCTGTCTATTTCTCAAGATCTACCACTTTAGCGTACAAAAATGTTTTTTGTCTATGGTCTACCATACCATTGACTATTTAATGTTTTTTTTGTAATCTTCGTCTCCTCTTTCCTCTTTTCTTTCCCTCTCTTAGAACTAGCGGCACGTAACGTAAGCCTAGTGCTGAGCGATACGCTAAAAGACCCATTTGCATTCTGCAGATGAAATTTGGGAATATAAAGTTTATTTTTATTTCTAGTATGTAAATCACAATTATTCTTAAATTTTCTTATTGACTATTTGTCACTGGAAACACTGGTCGTGTGCGCTCTCATATTGTGTGTGTGTTAATGTCATGTCAATTTGTTGTGTGTGTGTGTGTGTGAAACGGCCATCTTTCATGTTTCCTTCTTTGTAAACTTTGAATTTACTAATCTCGTTTCTGTGTTATTTGGGCTTTCAGATGTGTTGTTGAAAATATTAAAATTCTGTCATGTATTCCATCAGCTTCTGGTACTAAACCCAGTACTTAGCGAGAAAAAGTGAAACTGGTCCTCCGTCTGACTTGATAACGTTGTTGGATTGTTGGTGGCCAGGGCCAGTGTTCATCGTTCACACATTTTCTGAAACAAAATGGCTAAGAAAAAGTCTAAACTAAAAACCGCTAAGCCTACTACTGCGGCTACAAACCCACCATTTAGCAACAACCACGTCGAAGATATGATAGCTGCTGCTATAAGCCAAGCGCCTCCCGCTGTTCTGATGAAGGTCTGCAGGCTCTGTGAGCTGAAAGATGGTCCGTTCCTCAACATCTTCGATGCTGAAAAGGTGACTGCGAGAAAGATTGAAGAGTTGATGCCTTTCGGGGTAAGTTTTTAGCCCAGCTGAGTCAAAGACAGTGTTTTTACAGTAGCTTTGTCAGATGTTTTGTTTCTATGTCAGACAGCAGTGATTGTGAATTTACTATGGTTCAGAATGGTCTTCCATTCAGAGTAGAGCCCAGTGTTCTTGCACTATAAGTATAAACTTTAAAGGATAGTATAAAATATATGTATTAGAGACATCTAAAATGTAATTCAACCACTTGCTATCAACAGATCATGGGGCAGTTAGTTGATGGAATAAGCACATTATTTAGGTACTTAATTAATAATGTACAACAGTTATTAGTAAAGTAATAGGGAATAGTCAGGTACATAAGTGTGGAAAAGAAATAAAATTCTTAGTGAATAGGTTAGGTAGGTAATTATGTATGTAAACACTTTTATTTAGCAATAAATATCCTACCTTTGAATATTCTTCATTTTATTATTTTTAGATTGCTGAAAATGATGATCTACCACACAAAATCTGCTTCCGTTGTTCTGCAAAAGTTGAGGAGCTGCATGAATTCATCCAAAAATGTATCAAGACCCAAGAAAACCTGAGATCTGCAATGGGTAAGATAGGTCCTCTCGCTATGAAATCCAGAACTAGAGTTTTGTGGGAACAACAGTTGCACAAAACAAAGTTATCCAATGATGACATTTGTGATGTGTTCATCAAACGAGCCATGGAGGGTGTACCTTTGAATGCTCCTCTAGTGGACATTGTTCAGGAAAATCCACCACCAGCTCCTAGAAAACCCAAAGAAGAATCTCCAGTAGTTGTTGCAAGATCTAGCTCATCCGAGTCTGAGTCGGATGATGAAGATGGAGATATAAGTCTCAAACAAGTCAAATTGTCTATCACCAAAATTGATGACGAGCTACCCATTTCAAGGTCATCTAGATCATCAAAAACTGCTGACTTACTTGAAGGACTAGAACCACTAACAAAAAATAAGAAAACAAGGACTTACTCTAGAAAACCTCTAAATCAAACGCTGCCTGCGGTTGAAGATAAGGCCCCAGAATCACGAAAAACTAGCCTCCCTGAAGCTGTAGAACCTAAGGTAGATCCACCAATAGTTGTAAAACCCAAGGAAGTAACACCTCCACCAAAACCAAAAATAACAGCACCCCCCTTTAACATAATGGACCATATCTCGACTATCAAAGTCAATGGCGTAGGAATTCTATACCAATGCAAACTTTGCGTTAGAAATTTCCTTAAAAAAGATATGGTCATTAACCATGGGTGTGCTAAAAACAGCGCACCGCCAAAAGAAACAAACTCTGCTAATGCTGCCCAGCCGGAATTACCTAGAGGACCCACTGTGAAGTACATACAAATGAACAAGGATCCGAAAAAAACCCTGTCTTCACTAGTGGACAAAACTGTAGAAAAACCAAACCCACCCAAACCTGCACCAGTGGCACCAGCCCCAACGAAAACTGTTGTTCCACCCAAACCTGTTGAACCTGAAGTCAAGCCTAAGCCTAAAGTAGGCCCAGCAAGTAGAACCAAACCTAAGCCTGACCCACCGAAAGAAATACCGAAACAGCCAACACCACCAAAGCCTGCCCCAGAAACTCCTAGCACTCCATCATTAGCCCCACCATCAGTGAGCTTCCCAACTGCCCCGAGTCTGAATAGCCGTTATAAACTAGTACCTGGACCCAATAATACTTTCCAGCTAGTGGAAGAATCTGTGCCTGAAGAAAAACCAGTTCAAGTAAAGGTTATGGAAAAACCTCAACCCATGACCAGGGGCACCAAACGTATGAATGAGTCAGGTTCAAAATCATCTTCCAGCTCTAAAGCAAAACACCATAGAGAACCAGTAGAAAAATCATCTAGTCCTGAAATAATTGATCTTGATGAGAAAAATGAATCTCAAAAGCCTGAGCCATACCCGGTAGGTTTGTTCCAACCTGTTCCTCACCATTCCAGTGTGTACCCTTCTTCACATGGCCCGGTCCCGTTCACAACTCCTGCTATGAAGAAGCAGTCGTACACTATAGTGCAAACAGGGAATCCAAGCAAATTATTGATATCAACTAAACCGCAGCCAGTTCCTGAAGAGCCACCGAAAAAGAAATCTAAAAAGAAAACTGAAGAGAAAGATAAAGAACCCTACAAGGTGACATTAGAAGACGCTGCTCGTCAGAAAGACTCTGGCTTCTTCACGTTTGTGAGCCTAGATCCCTTACTCCAACCGTCCTACGTTCTTCCAACGAATAATATAATCCAAGAGTCGCAGATCACGACATCCACTCCTGGCGCTAAGCCCACAGTAGAAAAAGAAAAGGATAAATATCCGTGTAATATGTGTGGAGAGTCATTCTCAAGAGAGAAGAAACTACTGACCCATATCCAGTCTCATTACAATCAGATGGACGAGGAAGACGAAAAACGAGCTGGTAAACCAGGACCTAAAAGAAAGACGAGAAAACCTTAGGGTTTTCTCGTCTTTCTATTAGGTCCTGGTCAGTGGAACGGCATTTAATAAAAATAAGGTGTGACAGCCAAGATTATATTACACTAGCATCTACAGAGCATAAATTAAACTTCAATCACGGCAGGCTAAGGCTAGCTCATATTAACTTTTACCTCAAGACTGGGTATTTTAAACGTTGGACTATACAATAAACATGTATTTTTAAGAACACGATAGATTTGATTTTGTTTCCAATGTTCTCTTGTGTTTTAGAAAAATATACAACAAAGAAGAAAGGAAATAAAAGGCATTTCTTGATTGGTTTGTAATTCGCGTCTATAAAGACTCGAGGGAAGATGAGCATAGTTAGTACATACTCTAAATTGTTTTTATAATTAATAGTTTGGGATTATTTTGAATTCGTTTATTAGCGCGAGTTATACAGACTATCAACTATGAAATAATATTTCCCCTCAATCAATACTTCCCTAAAATCTAGCTTAAGTCTTAATTAATGTAAAGTAAGAGTGTTGGATACTTGTGATAGATTTAAGATGATTATTTCTGTTTTTATATCAAATTCATGGTCTCCTGTGGGTCGAAATATACTAGGACAGTAACCTACTTAGGCCCGATTTGTGCTTGAGTACGGGCAAGCACTGTTTTGAATACGGGCCTTAGACGTCATTAGTAGACCATGTATCTTAAACAGTAAACGAAAGCTGTCATAAGGGCTAGAGCACACTGTACGGCATGGTAGATGATTTTAAATGTCTTTGTTTAAATCTAATGGAAATCTATTATTATAAAAAAAAATATTTCTAAATACACTAGACAAATAACATTTATTGGCTCTAATTGTTTGCTATTCCATCTGCTTTGTCATTTACAAAAGCCAAACTTAATTGTTTATTATCCTCTGTTTTCTTATTGTGGTTGATTGCCTAAGATTATATTTTTGAGCCTTATATACGTAATACTTATTTCTTATTTTCCAGTTAAGTCTCAAACTTTCTCCGACCAATATACAGGATGGTTTTTTGAGAAGGGCGGTGATGTCAAGTCCGAAACTACGAGATTTTGAGAAAAGTCTTGAAAGGAATCATGCCCTCGATTTATAAGAAAAAAATAAATGCATATTAAATTTTTTCAAAAATTTTTGACGGTAATGGACCCGAATGATTTTTTTTTAAATACACCCTGTATTATTGAACCAATGGATTCTGTTACTGATAAGGATCAATCCTTGCAAATAAATGTTTTTTTTTTTAATCTTTCGGGGTCCATTTCCGTCAAAAGTAAAAGATTTTTGAAAAAATAATATGCAGTTATTGTTTTCTTATAAATCGAGGGCATGACTCCTTTCACGACCTTTTCCTAACTCTCGTGGTTTCGGACTTGGCCATCACAAAAAACCAGCCCTGTATAACCACAATGTTTGTCATGTTTAAAGGGCCGGCGGAGGGCGAGTTTTCATACAAACGTAATACCGAAATGATTACTAATTTAAGCAGATTTTCACTATATTATTGTAAAAATTGTATTTGTATTGTATTTTTCTATGTTCCTGAACAGTTTTAATTTTAAATTACTTACCTAAAATGAAATTAACGCCAATCACATTTTGCAATGAAAAAAATGTGTAAAATGCGATTGGTGTTTATTTCATTTGAGGTAAGGAGATTAAAATAAAGACTGTTCAGGAACCTAGATAAATACTATACGAATACAGTCATAACAATAATATGGGTTCGATCCCCACCGAGAACAAATATTTGTGTGGTGAACATAAATGTTTGTTCTCTGTCTGGGTGTTATATTGTATTCTAAGTATGTATTTACAAAAACAAATGTATTCAAGTATTATATCAGCTATCTGGTTCCCATATTACAAGCTCTGCTTAGTTTGGGGCTGGGTAGTGTTGTGTGAATTGTCCAGAATATTTATTTATTATTTATTATTTATTTATATAGTTAAAATCTACCTAAACCAGTAATCATTTTGGTATTACGTTTGTATGAAAATTAGCCCTCAACCGGCCCCATAAGTCTTTGTAATACCGTGACATAATGGTCAAAATTACGAATTGTATATAATAAAAAAATCTTTATGCAGTAACTGGTCCATAGCGCTTATAGTGTAAACAGGAAATGATTCTGGTGCATTTGTTATCTATGTTTTGATTAGGTATTGTTAATTTTTATATTGGTATCATTTAAGTTGTGTTTCTGATATGTATCTGTTGTCTTTTTTCTGTTAGTAAGAGATTTTGCAATTATTTTAAGTGCAAGTTTAGTGTTGAGTATTTTAAATGAGTTCATATCTACGTGTTGAGAAGCACCTTTACTAATTTGAAACGTCAAGTAGCTAAGTTTGATACTCCCATGGTAGAGTCTGTTCAGAAAGAGAGCCGTTGTGGCAAACTGTGAACTAACGTTTCGATTTTTATATGGCAGCTCATCCCTTTCTTTCTGTCAGCATTTTGCATCATAAAAATTAAATAAAGGAATAGTACACTAGTTGTGATAGGATCAAAACGCAACAGACGCGCTATTGTATTGCCCACTAAACAAAAAAGGTAATTAAGCCCAGCTGCGCCCTCATATCCCACGGCGGTTCTCTTTCTGAACAGACTCTACCTTATTACTTGTGTTTTGAATGTCATAGCCACTCTTTTTTTATAAGGGTTATTATTATAATTTTTTTGCGTTATTAAATTGGGACCTTTTTAAGTTATTGGGAGTCGTCCTTTTACACTTTGTATTTTCCTCTTGAATATTTTTCATCTTAAAACAATTATAATTAATGAGGTAGGCGATAATATTATATTTTGTATGAAAATCACTAAGTTTGGGGTTCTTATTTGTGCCAACAGATGGCGCTAGAATTTAATTTCAAACAAAGTTAGAATTGTTTTTATGTAATGCATCTTGAGTAAATGAGCAGGTGTTACCTAAAAGTCTAAAGGCATGCATGTTTCTCTTTCCACGTCTGCTAATTAGCTGTTTATTTATTATGATTTGCGATGATTCTGTTTGTAATCTTTTTTACGTTAAAAAATAGTTCTAGTTAAGAAAAACAGATGGCGCTGTCTAGTTTGTATTACACAATGGAGGAATTAAATAATGTTTCGTACTGGGTACTGGCAAACTCAGCAACTTATGCTTAATTTGGGTGTGTTTGCCAAACCGGCTTAAAGAACACCTGATGATGAGCAGTGAACGTTGCCTATTGTATACCAGCGGTATTGTTAATTATGTTCCTACCTTGACGGAATGTCTTTTTTCTTGCTTCGTGCGTGGAAAAGTGTGTATGTGCAAAGGCTTGACGTTTATGAATGGTGTAAGATGTGGTACAGTCAGCGACAAAAGTCGATTATCATTTCTGGCCTTTAAAGTTCAAATATTTCTTAGACCAACTCACTTTAGATCAAAGTTTTAAACTTAATTAAGAGGGCATCACACAGGCGACTCTCCATACAAACGTAGTCCCCTATTTCCTCCCTGGATAATGCCTCTAGAGTAACTATTTTTTCTCATAAAATCCAGATCTACTATATACGTGCTCGTATGTTTTCCTTTTTTTTCAGAAACTTATTGATAAAGAAAATATGACCCTCATAAATGATTTATATGAAATATGAATTGGAGGTGATATTTTCTTTATCATTGACAAATTCAGAGGAAAAGGGACGGGGAAACTTTTCCTTATTACTTTTGATGCTGTTGTTATCAAAAGGCTTCTCAATATTTCCCCAAAGTCCGTTAGAAAATGATGCCTAGACTTTCATAAATAGTGTCTAAACAAAAGCGTCTGTAAATATTGTTTTTAAGTAATGACTTGGAAATTTATAACATAGGTACTAAAGCTATAATTTAGTTTAGTTGTTGACGAATTGTATAAGATATCTATTTGAGTTGTGAAATTCCTCTAAAATACAACAGTATGCCTTTATATTAGTGCGATACTTTGACCTAATTAATTAGAATAAACTAGAAATAAAACACCATTTTGAGATAATTCATTTATTGGTTTGTTATTTAAGAAGATAAGCCTTATTTATTTTTAAAACATTCTAACAGATCAAAGTTCATAGACATTTTAGAGATCTGTCGCAAGTTTAATGAAATTATACAAATTTTCTTACGCTACTAAAACCTACCTAGGTGTATTGATTCAAATAGTCAATCCAAGATAGAAGTTTCTTAGGTATTAATTTATGAAACACTAGAGCTAAGTAATTATTTCTTCACAACAGCCCTGTCATGTGCGAGAAACTTTAAAAAACTCGGTTAAGATGATATTGGCGAGTTTCATTCTCGAGCGTTCGCGTAATAGGTGACTTTATTTACACGTCATCATTCAAACTTCTTGGCTTGGCTTTTGATCACAGATAGGTCAACTACCACATGAGTCATGTAGTAGTTGACCTATCTGTGATCAAAAGCCATCATTCAAACTATCATATCATATAAAAGCCAAGCCAAGAAGTTTGAATGATGGCGTGTAAATAAAGTCACCTATTACGCGAACGCTCGAGAATGTAACTCGCCAATATCATCTTAGCAGAGTTTTTTAAAGTTTCTCGCATGACAGGATGTTGTGAGGCCCTAGACAAGAATATAACCTATAGGTACACACAGATCCAAGGTTTGGCAAAGAGTCAAAAGGGTTGTCTGTAGGCTTTAACTTCTGGCAAATACAGGCTGCTTTCAATTACAATCGTAACTAATTATTTCATCCAACTTTTAATTAGTTTATTTTGTCAACTGCGCCTTTCTGAATTTTCAAGTAAAATAATTTAGAAAGTATTAATATTGTGATAAGAATCATTTTTGTAGGTACCAGTTACAAATATGTACTAAGTAGATCTATCATTACAAGATAATTCGTTGTTTCCCTAGCCCGCATTTGACAAAAGTTTAATTTACATAACTTCTAGTGAAGGGTAACATGAAATGAGTGAGTTTTCGTGAGATGAAGAGAGTAACACTACGATAAAATCTCTCTATAATACATTGAAACTACCTTATTCTAATAAACATTTAATAATCTAACATTAATCACATAATTTTGATATGTCTCGGTAGGTGCAGCACCGTTAAACTATATTTTCTTGATTTAAAAATGACGTTTTTAAGTCCTACTAAAAGGGTCTATAAAATGTTAAACTACAATATCGATCATAATAAAATAATTATACTTTATCAACTACTGATTAAATCTATGATATGTGTTAATTTCGCCTAAGTCTAAGTTATGATATGTTTCCGTGGTCCTATTCTGGATTTTTCCAAAAGCCAGATATAAAGCGCATGCATTCTCATAACGATTCACATTTAAATACTAAGGACATTTCAAATCGTCCGATTGTAGCTTTATATCTCGCTTAGAATGGACGCGTATCGTTTCAATTATTGGAGTCGCCTCTAGTTCTCAGTTAAAAGATTCATGGGTAGGGTGCAAAGGGCGATATTCACTCGTTCATCAGTCATTCCTTAAGGTTGGTGTCACTAACAGGGTTTCACGAAGCGCGTCGCTAAATATACATTCCCAAACTTTCCTAAACACATCACAGTTTCTCTGTCCATTATTTCGTCGTCAGCGCTTCGTCCGAGACGCGAGAATCGACCCCGAAGTAATCTAAAAGTTTCAAAACGATGAATGGGTTAGAAAAATAGACTACCTCTGCCTACTACCAATTCTACTAGAAAATTAATAGCCGTTTAGCCGAAGCTTGAAAGATCAGAAATGATTGAGAAGATTGGATCGCTTAGTGGCCGGACGCGATGCAGTTCTTTCAGCCATTTCTGTCTGTATAATCACATTAAACATTCTCTCAGGATTGGGAAGGAAAGAGGAAGTTATTTCCTCCTATACTTAGTGGGATCGTAGGGAAGGTAAGAGTAAAAGGAGGAGCTTAGGGGTGCGAACTGGATGACGTAGTGGTCAGAGGCAGACTCCAGTGCTTTTCAGTCGAGAAAACCAGTGTTAACTAGCTTCTCGAGGAAGAACTTGACGTCTCCCAGCTCAGAATCTTTGATGCCAAGAGATTTCAGCATGCCGAGGTCGCCATTTTCAACTGCCATGAAGACGGAACGGAGATGTTCCAAATCAGATCGCATCAGGTGAAGTGCAGCGCCGAAGTCTTCAATAGTTTGGGATTCTGGAAAAGAAAGCGAAAAAAATTAACACCACGTTGGGCGCCAGTGTACTGAAACCTAAAAAATTAAACTGTGCCATCTAGTGACGTACCTGATAAAGCGATGGCAACCTTCTCAACGCCACCTAGCGGCTCGAGCGCGTCACGGGCCTTGCTGCCGAAGAGTTTTTCGAGATAATTCGGGCCGTGGGATGCTAGCAGAGATTGCAGGAATGACGCCGTTTCTTCTACAGGTGGTCTTTTTGCTGAAAACAAAAAAGAAATATATTTTTTTATTCAATATTTTCACGGACCACTTTGAAACGTTCTATAAACTGAGTAGGAGAATCTAGGCGCCACCCAGTTCCACGCGATCATGCCTAGAAACACAAGCAAGGCAAGAAGGTTGCCAGTCCATTGTAAGTAACAACCAAACTTTCAAATATTCGCAGACTTATTTCTTGAAAAATGTTCCGTACCTACAAGTAGCTGGACGTAATTAAGTGCCATGAACGCAAAAAAACTAGGGAAAATAGGGAATTAACTCTCAAAAAATACCTCTGGGTAATTGAATGAAGAAGCAAAAGCCCGAAAACATCAACTCCCTCATCTAATGAATCAGATCTCGAAACAGAGGTGCCCCAATAAAAGCCTACGAACATAATTAAAAGGCACATCAAAGAAGCCATTACCTACACGTGGGATGTTTTGTAATGGAGCCTTTAAATTGGCTTTGCGAGTAGCAATCTGCGAGCGAGGACATAAAGGGAACATGGGACGTGAGATGTATGCTTATAAATGAGCTGACGGAGTACGGAGATATTGCGGGATGAGGCTTATGATATGTCATTGTGTCGTAACTTTTTAACTGATTTAATTACTTTTATCTGAAATCTGATGCGAAGAATGTTGAGGAACTGGTTCCCGAAGTACAATAAGAAGACGAATATTACTAGCGTTTTCAAGGAAATATGATGTTGTATTTTAACTAAACTGACGTCAAAGGAAAGGTTGATTCGTGGTTAGCGAACTTTTGAGCATAAAGTTGGTTATTTATTCTGTAAGGAAGTTGCTTCCAAGCTGTAGTTACAGGCTTCAGAGAGAATTAGTTAGATGCCTAACTTTAAACGTTTGAGCTACTGAAATTTAATAGGGCTGGCTAATTTGACTGGTAAACATCGAGAGTAATCTCTAGAGTTTCTCGTAGGGAACTATTTTGGTCTGCTCTATTGGTTCATTTGGTAGGTAGTTAGGTACATGATAAATAACAGATTTTAGTTCAATGAGTTTAGTTAGACCACGGTTCAACGTCTCAACTTCTGCACGTGGTGAACTGTGATTAGTTTCCCAATGCAGTTCGCAGCTGTTCGCCGCAGTGTGGCCGATCGTTTGATTGAGCAATAAGGCACAGAAGAAAGAAGCTTCTGAAGATGAAAGATCACAGAATCCTGAATACAGTAGAAACGCGATCATGCACCGTTTGTATGGGGGCCGATGTCGCCAGTTTTACCTACATTTCCACTATTACTTATATTTAAAATATCACTAGTTATGAGGATTCTAAGAAAAAGGAAGGAAGGAAGATGTTCAGAAAGTATTTCTATGTTTTATATTGTCGCTAAACTTGTTCGGAAAGTAATTCTTGCGCTGCTGCAAGGCATTTTTCACTTTACGACTTCCGAAAAATCTCATGTATTTTGGCGGCACTTTTCCGGCCACGTGGCCGTTCTACTTTGTTCTATGGGTGAAGTGGTTACCTGCAGTACAAAGCTTGGAGTCCTCATCATATCCGTCGATGCAGTCTGGCGCGCCATCGCAGAGATACTGGATTGAAATGCAGTTGCCGTCCACGGGGCACTTGAACGGCTCGTACGGATGACAATATTCTGGAAAAGAGATAACCGGAATCAACGAGATTTGACAGTTAAAGTGGCAATCCAGGCCATTACATCTAGTAGCACTAACAGCTTCGAGGAATCTTCTTCTTCTTATTTAAGAGCAATGCTCTATAAGGCTCAATAGGTACGTTACTCAAGGCAAAGACATGTTGACCCGTGTATGTAGTTCTCGCTCTCACATTTATTCCGTTTTCAACTTAAAAATTGGCCTAACTTGGGTAAACTTTTAAGTAGAAACCCGTGCTAGAAACAAAATTATTTTTTGCTAAGTTTGTGCAATCGAATTTAACTCAAAATTTTCGATAAATAAGTTCAGTGCGATTATATAATTAGATATCTTTCAAAAGATAACAAAGTATGCGAACGAGAAGAGCTTTTACGGAGTAATTCTTACAATACCACTGACAAAACTAATACCACTGAGTGGTATTAGTTTTGTCTAGTGCCTGGGGTTCGAATTCGTCAGGCTGATTCTCTGTTTTTTTGACGTGACAACGTCATATAATTCGATGGAGCCGGCTGCACGCATGAAAAAACGACTCATGCGGCGTTACCTCGCTCTGAGGCGTTCCATTTAAGGCTTGAAGTGCAAGCGAGAGCGAGGAACGAGCGACAAAGAGGCACTATCGGCCTTTGCGTTCGGCAGCGTTCGAAATCTGTCTCTCTCCTACTTGAGTGAGCGATGCGTCCGCGTGGACAACTGTATGACGTTGTCACGTTCAACTATCGTCAGTAAACCGACTTTACAGACGACCGATTTTTTTAATACAGGTAAGGAATTACGATGCTAAAATTAAAGGTAGAAGGCACAATTTTCTCTACCCGAATTGGGTAATGTCGGTGAGTATTGAGCGTAATTAGCTGCTATTGTTTCAACCCACTTCTAAAGTCCTAAAAACAATGATAGTAGTCCTAATACAAGCCTAAACTGGTAACTAACTTCACTAACGAAGTTTAGCAAGACCAAGGGTCGATTCAGAGTCCAAGTAATGCCGCCCCAACATCCCTAATCACCCCAAGTCCATTAAAAATAATATACAGTTCGGGATGAAAAGGGATGCTTTCAGAGCTTTTACAAACGGACAGACCTAATTGGTGGGTATTAGGTGAATTAGAACTGTAAAAAGAAACTTTCCACGTTTTGGGGTTTCGCTTCAAATCCCTAAAATAATCTTACTTAGTACCTACCTACCTCTTCTTCAGTAAGTTTAAAAAATCAAAAGAAATTGGCAACCTTGCCCTCATCATCATAAATTGCTTATACAATTTAAAAGTATCTTATCTCTGTATCTGAAAACGTTTAGGGGGGGGCCAATGACAATGACCAGCAGCGGACTGATGATGATGATTACGATTTTATGCTAACAACTTCAAAGAATATGTTATATAGAATATGTATGCTCAAGTTGATGGTTGTATTGCAGTGCATCGTAGGGTACTGTCATGCGTGACCTATGAGACAATGCTTTGTTATAGGCCATGGTTACCACTTAACATCAAGTAGGCCATTTATGTTTGTTCCATCAGCTAGATTTATAAAAAAAATCTAAACAGCATTTTCTCAATAAATCTACAATGCACTAGTAGGTCTTATCCACCATTATTTATTTACCGCTTGTGCTTTACACCTTCGGAACTGTCTTCAGCATTTCTACTCGGTCTTGGCTATTTTTTATTTCTTGCTCAAAGAAAATTTAAGTCCGTCTAATTTGTTGAGCCCCGGGAACCTTTTGCATAATTAGTTAATTAGGCAGGGGTCACGGTTCTTAAGTATTATTTTCAACGATTGCGAAAAATTAAATTTAATAAGGTCGATTAGGTTTACTGATAAAATTTGGTCAATTATTTTTATCACCAGGCACTAATTTCTGTGCTAATAAGTAGGTACAGAGGTAGGATGAGTTCAAATTTTATTAAAATTCAAAATATTTTGGAAGCTTACCTACTTTTAAGCGCTAGATAAGGTATTAGCCGTAGTCCTCATTGGCCATCGATAGCGCGATGATGCGATGCGATTTCATCGTACGATAAAACTGCGTATGCGTTATCGTACGATGACTTCAACCTTCAATTAGGACACTCTAAAGAAATGTGTGTTTAGTCTCGTCGTGCGACAAAAACGCATCGTTTGATCGTACGATCTTTGGCCAATTAGGACGACCCCTTAGGGGTGGATTTGTCCTTGTTTGGAAACGTTATGTAAGCAATCAATTTCTTTATTCAAATACCTAAAGCTGGGCTTATTGGTGACCCACCGCGCCGCTGAATACATACCAAAATACCCATGAATTTATTGAATGTTATCCAATTTATTAGAAACATTTTAGTGGGCAGGTATATCGATTGAACCCTATGAACGAGTAACAGCAATCAGGTAAGTTCATATGAGTTAGCAGCCTTCGCAAATACTGACCTTGGCCGTGGCCGTATTTGACGATAGGATATAAATACACAACACTGATAAAATAATATATTGTCTAGCACGACACGGGTCTGTAGGCCTACCACAAGCTCTGTCTGGCTCTGGTTTTGAGTCTGTGTGAGTGCTCACCAGTGCACTAAACTGTATTTGTGACGTTTTGATGTAGGATTTATTTAGTCAAAACTCACACAGACTCAAAACCAGAACCAGAGACAGAGCCAGACAGAGCTCATGGTCGCCCTACAGGTACGCTCGACGCGTACCTCGAAATATCGCTGTCAAATAAGACAGCGATATTTGACAGCTGATCGCCATCGCCATCGCCTAGATCAGAGGTTCCCAACCTTTTTTTTCTCATAGACCACTTTTAAAATTTTGCTGGCTATGTGGACCCCGGCCCTGCAGCTAAGCTTTTACTATATTCGTCGTTGTGGTGCGAGAAGTAACTAAGTGCAAAAAGCTAGTCTCGAGATAATCGCGTTTTAAAGTTTTTTTGTTCTTAAAATGAGTGTAACTTATCAACACTTATAGTTACAAAAGAGGTTTCTTCATATAAAATATAGATAATTTTACCTTACCCACTAACTTTCAACAAATTAATGTAAGTAATTATATGGTTACCGAGATACATAACAAAAAGTAAGTTAATTAATTCTGGCACACGCATTACCGTAATACCTTGATTAAATATTACTTAATATGATCGGTTGATGACTCTTACCGGACAACAGAATTTCATTTCATTCAATAGCTTTTTACCTGCCAGAAATCACTAAGTGACTTATTCCCAGTCGACAAAAAATATGGAGATTAAATCTAACTAATGGCCATTTGCGTTGCGGCTGAGATCCTACCAATTAACAGTTTAGAGGTGACAGTCGCTATGCTTCTCAAAATATTATCTGCCTTCATTGATAGGTGAAGTCAAGCCAGCATTTTAGTTCTTCATTATCGAAACCAGATACATTTTCGTGGACCCCCGCTTACGAATCGTGGACCCCCATTTTTTCGTCATGCCATTGTAGACCCCCGTCGAGTACCGTGGACCCCTGGGGGTCCACCTGGACCACGTTGGGAATCAGTGGCCTAGATGTACGCAGGTCTTTAAATAAATAATGTAACGTCCATCCAAAGAACAAACTTCATCATAAATGTGCAAATAATTGTGCTAAACAGTAAAACCACAAAACGTGCTGCCGTGCGGGCATGGAAGCTTTAATCCAAAAAGCCCGCGGCCAAAACCCTCTGAAATAAATCTACATGGACACTTAATCAGAGCGTAAATTAGCACTTCCAAACACCTACATAAATCAAGCGAATTAATGCACCTTTGGAATTTATTTCCAGCAAAATCTTTGGATAATAATAAAAGAGGACTGGATGTGGATGACGTAATAGGTATTTTGCTTTGGTAAAAACCTCGCCTTGGACATGCCAACCAACCCTTCTAAAGGTCCAGTGATCTATTCATTTTTTAATGAAAAAGCATAAGAAGCATTTAAAGTAGATACAAGTACCCTAGATACCTTTTTTAGGGTTTTGTAGCCAAATGGCAAAAACGGAACCCTTATAGATTTGTCATGTCTGTCTGTCTGTCTGCCCGTACGTATATCACAGCCACTTTCTTGCGAAACTATAAGAGCTACACTGATGAAACTTGATAAGTAGATGTATTTTGTAAAGATTTTAACACAAAAATAGAAAAAAACAAAAAAAATTGGGGTCCCTATACTTGGACCTGAAACTCAACATTTTTTAAAACGAGAGGCTTTTTTTGTGTTTTATTTTAATACTTTGTGTCAGTTTTTATGTAGACAGGTAATAGGTACGTCTAATTGAAATCACTCACTCGAGTAGACTACCATGTCGTGGCCAACATCAAGTAAATTACACAGAGTGCCAAGAAAAAGAAAATAAAAGAGAATATCTTACAAGAAAGTATTCTCTTTTATAACGAGCAACTAAGCGTAAAATAAAGTTTTTTCTGTAATGGCGTAGATATTATGTTTCTAATGGTAATGGCTCGGAAAATTGCGCTTTGAAAGTATATTGTGGAAAAAAATACTTAGTATCTTGTTTAATTCGACTCGCCTCTCAGCTCAGTTGGTAGTAGGTGTACCTTCTGCGCCGTAGGTCGTGGGTTCGATCCCCACGGAGAACTAATATTTTTGTGGTGAACGTAGATGTTTGTTCTCTGTCGGGGTGTTGTAATTGTATTCTAAGTATGTATTTGCAAAAATGTGTATAAGTATTATATCAGCCATCTGGTTCCCATATTACAAGCTCTGCTTAATTTGGGGTTTGATACTGTTGTGTGGATTGTCTACATCTACAACATTGATTTATTTTATTTATATTTAAATGAATATTCTAGACAATCTAGTCTAGAGAAATCAAAGACAAATATGCATCGTTGGGTGACTTAATGACTATCCATTTGAGGCATGCTGGTTCCATCACAAACTGTACAAGCAGGTTCCCTACGCCAAGAGACCTATCATGCCATCATCATCAATAACCTGGAAACGTCTACTGGCTTTAGAAAAATATACCTTGGATACCGCATCATCCGTTTGGCCGCCTCTGCCAAAACGTATTCGTAGTTTTTTACGCGTAGGAGTTCAGCCTTGCTCACACCTAGCGCGATGGCGATGGCGATCTGTGAAACGCTGTCAAATATGACAGCGATATTTGACAGCTTATCACTGATTTCCATCGCCATCGTGCTAGATGTGCGCAGGCCTTTCGGTCTGTAACTTGCTACGGCTACGCTGCTACGACAGCTACGGCGTAGCTGCTACGGCGTTCCTGTTACAACGGCTACGGCGTAGCCGCGTAGGACTTTGGGCAAGCATTCTTGAATTGATTATTGTTAGTTTATGTATCAGAAATGCCGGGTCATAATAATAATTTCGATTTATAGGTAGGTTATAGGACCTATACTTACTATAGTTTTTGAACCTGGTTTAAATTTGAAATTATATTTTACATTTCATTTTAATATTAGTAGATTGGTAAGGTAACTGTGAAAATGTAAAAGGTACTCACATAAAAAGCTAACTCGTTTCCATAGTATTTACAAGCTTTGCTTTGTTTGGGGCTAGATAGCGCTGTGTGAATACACCATTTGTTTATATTTACTGAGCACGATTTCAAGAAATTATTTGTGGCGATGCTCAAGTTCTTCAATTACTGCTTTGAAGTTTATTTATCTGTTCACATGTAATAGGACACAATATCTTCACTCGTGGGGTAAAAAAGGTTATGAGATATGTTTTGATATCGAACTTTCTCCTCCCTCCTCTTTTACTTCAACTGACACAAAAAATTAAAGTCTTGACAAAACACAAAAATAATATTGGAGTGTTTTTAGATATGAACATAAACCCAAAGCATATCAAAGACTGTCATGTTTGCTATGTTAAGTCTTTTTGTTTCACTGTTGGAATGTACGCGCAGCCGTGTGCATGAGAAAAGGCGTTCTAAGTTGAATAACTGGATTTCAGCTCAACCCAATTGAATTGGAAGCTTTCTAAGTTAGCTTAAGCTTCAAGTTTGTTTACTTTCAATTTTGTTAATGGATCCTCGATATTCCAGTCATGGTTTTAATATTTGCGAGTTGTTTGTTTTTAAGTTGGTTGGTTCCAATTAAAACAAGTACACTTTGGTATAATTTGGTGTTATACATTTCCTAAATCTATAACACTAACAATGCGGTCACCAATCCGCCTGCCAAGCGTGGTGACTATGGCAAACTCTGAAACCTATAATTTGGTATTTCTCTGCATTGCATTCTTTTTTAGACATAGGGCAATCTTTTTTTTTTGCTAGCACACAACATACAAAACATGAATGGATGAAAAAACAATTATACAGGGTTATTCATTATTAGCTGCAAATACTCAGGAACTAGGTTCAACAAATAAAATAAAAAATATTTGTGAAATGTTTTTTTAAAGTTTTGTTATGAAAATCGATAAAAAATATCCTTTGGAATCATTGGCGCCTGACCTATTTAGACCTTTGATCCGCGCCCGCGTGCCGTGAGCGACACTCTGCGACCTGCGTTCAGTCACCGCCTGGGTGGGTCATCGTCCTGTTCTCCGTGGCAATCATTATGCAATAGCCTAGTAAAGAATTTAATAAAAATAAAAATTTGATACAAAAACTGATTCGGCCAAACCAATATTCACGACCCAAAAATTAGGCCCTTTCAGTTTGTGTAGCTAATAATGAATAACCCTGTATTTATCAATCATTCATGTAACAAAAATTACAATGATAAAAACAGAGGGAAAGAAATTAAAAACTAACAAAACATATGGAGAACTGGATTTTAACATCAATGTCTCCTCTTTTAAATGAGGGTCATCTTCAAAGTGGCAGCCAGTCAGCTGACACATCAAAGTTACAAAGGTCAGATAATTCTGGGTGCCTTTGCAATTTTCGTGGTCGTTACTGTATTGGAAATTTGATAGGTCATCGCTCAATTGGCGCAGTCGCAGTCTACAATCAGACTGTAGGCGTAGGACCTACACCTACACTAAAGCTTGTTACCTACACTGTCGGGAATTAGCTGAACATACTTAGAAAGGAATTTATTACACAAAGGAAAAGTTCACTCACTGATCTACTCGTGAGCGTCTGGATTTGTCACAAAATCTTCCAAACTAAATGCAGGCTTTTTGGTTATTTTTTTGATAATTATTTGTTTAATCTACCCTATTTAATTTTAACCTCGTTTTACTTAAAACAACATATTTTACCTACCTAATTTATATCTAATATCTATATAATATATCTAAAACCTATGCTATGATATTATAATGATGAAAGATTTGTATTTTTGTGTGTATGTTTGTAATGAATAAACTCAAAAACTACTGTGCTGATTTCAAAAATTCTTTCACCATTGAAGAGCCACATTCACCTTGAGTAACATAGGCTATATTTATGTGTTTAAAAAATAAATATCCACCGTGTGAAGCCGGGACAGGCCGCTAGTACAATATATTTTTATAATATTCGGGTAATTCTCTTTTTTAGAGTAAAATCTACGGTATTCGACCTCCTCCCGACGAGAAATGAGCTCAAACTTTTCCGGCAAAAATGTAAAATTTCTCACCTTGCTCTGAGTTTAGTTGAAGTGTGAAAATTGAGCCACAGCCCCATCAGAAAATAGCTGCACCAGTCACTTTAAATAACATTATTAAATGCATACTTATGTATATGCATTATTTTAGGCAGGGTAGTTTAGGCAAGAGCGTGATCATCACCTACTTCTTTTATATTTGAAGTCGGTTAAAAAGAATTGGTCCACAGTCATCCAAAATAGAAACGACAAGAGAGAAGAAAGACTGCCCTGCAGTGGGACACTACTTACAGGCTTTTTCTTCTTCTTCTTCCTGCCCTTATCACGCGTTTATTCATAATAATAAACTTGGTTAAAAATTACAAATAACTCCTCCATAAATAGAGCCAGAAGTTTCATTTCTCTGTGGCAGTTCTTTCAGAGCGAAATTCCTAGAAACACTAGTTGTTGTTGGAGCGACTCGATGTTATTTCAGTAAAGCCGTTTCAAAGTGCTTTCATGTTGTATAAGTCTTCGCTATCGCTGGAGGTACTCTTACGATCAAAATAAACACTGCTGTTTATTTAGCTAACATTTTTTTTTTCTATTTAAGTATCGTTTCAGTATTTTTTTTGAATTTATTATTTCTTTCAGTGGTAATGCCCAGACATTTGTATAATAAAGGCTATTCTAAAAACTTGTGAACTGATCCCAGCAGCAGGCAGCAGTGCTGCCTCAGCAGCTTTGCCACTGCAGTGTAATAATACTGCAGCTTGTATGTCCCGCTGGGTTTATCGAAAAATCCGTGGAGTGTTTTTTTTTTAAACGTCTGGGGGTGAGAACTTAAGTTGAAGAAAATAAAATTCCACCCATTACGTTTTTTTTTGTTAAACTTGATAAGTAGTAGGTATAACTCTGCAAATATTGATCCTATCGTAAAAATGATTATGACCAAATTTGTGAAAAATTTAATTTCCAACAACTTTAGATACCGTAGAGTTTTTTCAGAAAAATAAAAAACGAAAAAACTTAACTTTAAAACAAGATGACGGCGAACCCTCTACCGGGATTAGTTAAAAAATCGAGATTTATACTTCCAACCACACCCCCAGACGTTTAAAAAAAATCGTTTTTTTTTTATTTCAGGCTAGTTTTATGTCTCCCCCGATTGGACTACATATTCTTTGTCACGCAGCAAATAACTTGTCCAGTTTGTCTTCAAAGATCGAACCCACAATCTTAAGCTTAAAAGGCAGAGCACTACTATCTTCTGTCCTTTGTACGTCTGTACTACGCATAACTTCCTGTACAAATTCTCCAAGTTTTTAAATACACGAAAACTTCCCTAACGAATACGAAATCCCATAAGTATCTAAGTATCGTACGCAACGGCAGTATCCTTTGTGTTGTTGGTGTGTATGGTTGACCGTGACCGCTTACCATCAGGTGGGCCGTAAGCCCGTTCATCTACCATTTGCATTAAAAAAGCAATCATCATTATCAGAATTCTTTGCGCTCATTACGTAAAAATCATCTTCACCATCAGTCTAATAAGCAATATTAAACTATCAAAAATCCTACAAGTTTACAGGAAGCAAGTGTTTTAAAGTAAGATTTGTTTTGTGGTGATTTTGTAAGGAAAGAAAAGAAAAGCTTTACGCGAGCGTAGCCTCATGGGAATCCACCACAATGGGCCCATTATGAAAGCTTCAGTGTTGTTCAATGAAAAGACGTGAGGCATAAAAAAACATGAGGCATTAAGAGATAATTCTAGAATCGCGAAACAGTAAGAGATAGCCAAGAACACAAAA
The DNA here is from genome assembly GCA_939531255.2 of Thera britannica. NCBI lineage: Eukaryota > Metazoa > Arthropoda > Insecta > Lepidoptera > Geometridae > Thera > Thera britannica. The sequence goes on along the minus strand of OW618042.2, from coordinate 1,151,121 downwards.
TCGTACAAAAATACCTATACAGCTTAAAATACAACATCTAAAAGCTCTAAATTCTCCTGAATTCCAAGACATTGTCTTTTGTTTTCATTTAGTAGAAACTTTTGCGTGCTTTTGTTTGCAATTACTGCTATATTTGCTACAGAGAATGCAATGACGTTATACAGGGTGTATACATAAAAAAAACTTTTTGTGTATTAAAAACCTTTATTATAATATTATATTGCTTTATATATGGGTAAAACTCAGTATAGTGCTGTTTTTTATTTGCAGGAGTGGAAATCCAACGGATAAAAATCAAAGGAAAATACCCTAATATTTTTTTCATATTTATGTTAGCAAGTCAACGTAAACCACGCGAGTGAAACCACGAACGACAGTCAAGCTAGTAATAAACTATTGGTGAAAAATGACTTGTCAACTGATGTTCGTACCTACCTGCTTGGGAGGAATCGAGCACGCAACTCAAAACTCGTACAACTAATGATGAGGCTGTGAGCTGTTTTTAACCGACTTCCTATCAAAAAGGAGGAGGTTCTCAATTCGGTTGTATGTTTTTTTTTTTTTTTATTTTTTTTTTTATTTTTTTTTTTAAATTTGTTACCGCATAACTTCGTCATTTGTGAGCCGATTTGAAAAATTATTTTTTTATCTGAAAGGTACTGCTTCCAGATTGGTCCCATTTTAATTTTATTAAAATCGGTGTTGCCATTTTTTTTTAAATAATTTTTTTAATGTTTGTAACTGCATGCATCCGTCATTTATGAACCGATTTAGAAAGTAGTTTTTTTATTTGGAAGGTTATTCTTACGTCCAGATTGTCCCAAACAAATTTGATTAAAATCGGTTTAGCCGTTTGACAATGAAGTCGGTTTCTCAAGTTTTTTAAACTTAAATTATATAACACCCTGTATACAATCGCAAAGACTATTATCTTGACCTACTTACCTACGAAACAATAGGATGGTATTACCTACTTAAGTAACATACAAGCGTCTTACGAACTGGGCTTTCAGGCTTTCATCTCACTAATACTACACTAATTACTTCTTAAGACTCGGCTACGGGCTACGTTAAGGCGATAACACAGTGATCTGCGATAACATGACAGCGATACAAGCATCTGCAAGCTGTGACCCTGAGGGAGTTAGAGTGGAGAGTGAGAAAGAGTTAGAGATCTAGTTGGTAATAAAGTGGATCTGAATGGAGACTTATAATTGTGGATCTTAGTGGAAAATCCAATATAGAGAAAACGACCAGCAGTGGACTTATTCAGGCGGATGATGACGATGAGGGTTATTCCAAACTGTCCCCCAGCTCTTTCCATTAAGGAAGGCATTTGGAATCAAAAAATTCGATCTATGCACTTAGCAATGAGGGGACACATGAAACTTAATAGATTTAAACAGATCTATTTGTCCCTTTGCTATTACCAACTATTGAAATGACAGCTGATAGAAGAAAGTTGAGAGATAAAAACTATTCTTCTTCTTCTCATTGAGTCACTACTTCTTGCGAACCAGTGTGGTGAAAGGATTTAAAGTGCGCCCCAAAGAGGCCCCTTTTGTGCACTTGAGACATGTCAAACTTTTAGGTTCTACGATACGCCGGTTTTCTTTTACTCATTGGTGTACGACTGGATTAGAAACCACGACCTTAGGATCGGAAGGCGGGGCCGCTACCACTAGACCACCAGTGCTCATAAAAGCTATTGTGCTGACCCCAGATGAAGTGGAATAAGGGCGAGAAAATTATGTTCAGTGATGCTGAGACATTCACTGAGGTGTAGTTTGACCCGTTGTGTGCAAGCCGAGCTCCTGAAGTTGACAGTAAGGTTACTAGAACTCTTTATTATGCAACGTTGCTTTTAGAACCTAATTCTAGAAAATACTCAGCTTTTTTTTTGTTCTTAGCCAACTTTTCTCTTTATAGCTTCCGCAGTCGGTTTACTTGCATGTTGTGATGATAAAAAATCGCTATTTCGAACGAATAAGTGCCCCATCTGTTCAGAGGCTACTTCTGATGTAACAAAGAGAGACTCAGAGGTAATAGATCGCACATCTAGGTGATGGCGATTAACTGAAACACTGTCAAATATCGCTGTCATATTTGACAGCTTTTCAGCTGATCGTCATTATCGCCTTTAGTGTTACATATTATGGCCCGAACATACCTAGTTCGCTGGCGGTAGCGATCAGTGAAACGCTGTCAAATATTGCTGTCAGATTTGAGATTTGACAGCGAATATTTGACAGCGTTTCACTGATCACTACCGCCAGCGAACTAGGTGTGTTCGAGCCTTTAGGAATAAAGACTTTTTTATTTATTTATTTTATTAATTAGCAGGCATAGCCCAGGATCGCGATGTCTGGAAGGAATGGGGGGAGGCCTTTGCCCAGCAGTGGGACCCGGAGGGTACATAATAAATAATAATAAATGTTATTAATTGTCCTGCAATTTCCTATGATGACTTTTTAGCCGACTACGCAGAAGGAGGCTTATGTTTTTCGAGTGCATGTAAGTTTTTTTTAATAGCTTATGGAACAAGCTTATGGCCTACCTGATGTTTATTGGCATCGCTGATAACAAAGCACTCGCCACATGACACGTGAATTTTAGAATATGATATACTAGCGCATGTTAGTTCCAATTTTTAGCGACAAGGTTAGTCTATATACACAAAGGTAGTTAGAGGTGGAATGTTTTCGGGTTATTCCGAACGTGAAAATAATTGGAGCTACCACTACCAGTAGGCCTACCACAAGCTCTGTCTAGCTCTGTCTCTGGCTCTGGTTTTGATTCTGTGCGAGTGCTGACCAGTGTATTATACTGTTTGTGTGCCGTTTCGATGTAGAATTTATTTAGTCAACACTCACACCCACTCAAAACTAGAGCCAGAGACAGAGGCAGACAGAGCTTGTGGTAGGCCTACAGAGAGCATACACTAACCGAGCTTCGAGTTCCGCAAACATTTTATTTCCGGCTTTCCACGGTTTGCCAACGCGTAGTACATATTTTTTGAAATACAACCAAGATAACTTTCCTAACACGCGAGTCAAAAGGTATTTTTACGCCTTCTGAAAACACATTTTAAAGCACCTGCTATTTCTCATTCAAATACCTACATTTTAGCTTAGCAAACAACTTACAGCCCTACTTATAAACGCAATTTAAATTTAATCATTGCTTAAAGTTAGCCCTGTCACTGTTTGTCATTACCCAGTGGTAAGAGATGGCAATAGTTTAACCACTGCTTATCTTTTACATATTTTTATAAGTAAGGCCATTAGAGAAGAATTAAATACTTTCTCCCCAGAAATTCTAACCTAAATATTTTGAACCAACCCGCTGACATTTCATAACAGTTTTATGGCCTCCCTAAACTATCTCTTACACGCAAATAAAAGGAAGACCCATCCCATTACCATAAACGGGAGCAATTTTTCACAAGACAAATTATAGGTAGTAAAATGCGAAACAGCACGACTACGGCGATGTTTTAAAAAGAAAGAAATCTAGCACAAGGTTTTTACGATAAATTACTTTGAAGTTACGCTGCTACAGCGTAGCGCTACGGCGTAGAAGTTTCGTAGAAGCTCTCATAAAAAATGTAGCTATAACGAATACTAATATTTACAAAAAACGTTACCGTGCTCACTAGACTAAAAATCAACGCACGGCTTAAATCAATAGTCCTAGAATGTTTGGATGGTAGATCAGGTCTATCACAAGCTTTGTCTGGCTCTGGTTTTGAGTCTGGGTGAGTGCTCACCAGTGTATTATACTGTGTGTGTAACATTTCAACGTAGGATTTATTTAGTCAACACTCACACCGACTCTAACGCTACAGCATTTTTATTCCACCCTGGCTTGTAGTAAAACAAGGAAGGCCATCTCGAAAACATTCAGATTTCCCCAAAATGTACTAATGGACGCGAAACATTTCTATATTTTGCTTGGAAATATACCTCTCGTGAATAATTTATGAACTGTGGCATATTTTATCTCGCTCCAGCACATTGTTTTTTGTATGTTTGTCTCCCGGGTTGGTGAATAACGGCTTTATTACGGTTTGTGAAAGATCACGTCTGAATTTATTACAGCGGTTGGGAAAATTTCTGGTTTCAGGGATTTTTCATTATTGGAAAAACCCAAAACGATTGCTTTTTCTTTCCATTATTCATATTACCTAAGTAAACAGAAAAATACCGATGTGTTTAAAAATCTAATAAAATAGGCTACTTTTTGAGGAAACTCACAAGAAAATTTTTAAGAGTTAGTTCATCAGAAAAAGGTTTGTTCACGGTGGTGATTGAACCTTCTCAGAGATTTGTCATTAAATTGAAGGGAGCCTCTTTGAGGCGTACTTAAAATCTTTCACTACTGGTTTGAAAGAAGAAGAACTTAAAAACGTGTTAAAGCTAGGTGAAACAAAACAGCACCAAGACTGAATGCTGACTTTATAAACATGAGACAGCGAATAGGAACTTCACTTTGTAAAAATAGTATAGCAACAGATAGATAGCAGTCGAAATATGATGGCAATAAGAAATGTGATCGTTGTTCCTTATTAGTATAATTTATTTGTATGTATTAAACTTTGACTGGCCTCTCAGTTTATATTGTATTCTAAGAAAGTACTAGCTGCCTGTCCCGGCTTCGCACGGGTGGACATTTATTTTTTATATACATAAATATAGCCTATGTTACTCAAGGTGAACCTACGTCCAGCAGTGGACTGATATCAATTGATGATGATGATGAAAAAACATTCTATAACGTTTAGGAGCACTATTTTCTAGAACATTTTGTCCAAATCTAGAATTCAGAAACATTTGCATGGGTATATGTGAGTATTCTAGATAATACTGGATTACTAACGTTTGGGTGGGAGCATTCCGGATGCTAACCGACTTTAAATTTGATTATTCCAGATCATTCTAGAGCATTGGTTCTTAACCGGTGGTCCGCGGACCACTAGTGGTCCCTGGAGGCATTCCAAGTGGTCCGCGAAGCCATCCTAATAATATGTGGCGTGACGTAATGAGTCGAGTCAAAACAGCGCGCGCGGCACGAGTCCGAAGGCGAAACGCGGTGAACGAGGGCGGGGGCGGGGGTTTCGTTCCATTCGTTCCTTGTTTTAGCGGCGCGGCCGCGCATGCTCCGATCGTCCGTCACTTCACTTGCAACGTCGACGATGTAATGAGCGGTAGGGATTTATAACGCGGCCTTGAGAGTGTGACGAGTATTGTACCTACCGAGTACTTGGTTTAATTTTTAAAGTTCGACAGCAAAAAGCAAATATCCTTAGTCTACGAAGGTAGTTATAGTAAATAACTACACCAGATATAAATACTACGTAGGTAAGTAATAACTATTTTATTATATTCTTATTAGGTATGTACAAAGTTTTTAATATTTTTTATAAAACGGAAAATAATGCAAATAATTCAGTATTTTTGTAGGTTAGGTTAGGTTTTAGTGAGCAATTAAAAACGAGCCTGCATTTTTTGTGTGTAGGTAGGTAGGTTTGTTTGTTCGGGTCTAAACCTTACAACTTAATATAATACCGTCGTATTTGAGTTCATTTGATACGTCTTGAGCAGTAGATACTTTAACCGTCATTCCCACAGCTGGCCATAGACCTCACAAATAAAAGCTTGTCAAAACAACACATTTTTATTATCTTATACCTGTCCATATTATCACTAAAACTTCGTTTTCAGAAAAATGCCTCCAAAAAGAAAATATGACGACGACTATATTAAGCTGGGCTTTACTTCAATACAAATCAATGGAGAAACTAGACCGCAATGCGTTTTATGTGCAACTGTTCTTGCTAACGACGCTATACAACCGGCAAAGTTGGAACGTCATTTGAAGACCGTGCATCCGAAGTTTTGTAACAGTTCACGAGAATTTTTTGAAGGCAAACTAACAAATCTTAAAAAAATGAAACTTGGACCCAGTGGAACAAATTATGCAACATCTGAAAAAACATTATCTGCATCATTTGAAGTTTCAAAATTGATCGCCAAATCGAAAAAAGCACACACAATCGGTGAATCTTTAATAAAGCCCTGTATGCTTAAAGTTGCAGAAGAGCTTTTAGGCGCGGAAGCTCAAAAGAAAATTCGTGAAATACCGCTTTCTAATGACACTGTTAAGTCGCGCATTCAAAAAATGTCAATTGATATTGAAGACCAAGTTATTGACAAGATTAAAAACAGCCCTTATTTTGCATTACAATGTGATGAGTCTACCGATGTTTCGCAATGCTGTCAATTACTGGTATTTATTCGATTTTTGGAGGACAATAAAATGTTTAAAGAAGAGTTATTATTTTCTCAAGAACTGAAAACGACGTCGCAAGGTGCAGATGTTATGAATGCAATAAGTCAATATATGGAGAAACATGGACTTATGTGGGAAAGGCTTGCCGGGTTTTGTACTGACGGTGCTCCTGCTATGCTTGGTTCTCGCTCTGGTCTTGCAGCATTGGTAAAAACCAAAAATCCATCCGCAATAACGACGCACTGCGTTATTCACCGTCAAGCATTGGCTGCCAAAACGCTCCCGGAATGCTTTACTATAGCTCTGAAAACAGCTATAAAAGTAGTCAACTTTATTAAAAAGAGCGCACTCAATACTCGTCTATTCAAACAGTTGTGTTCTGACATGAACTCTGAACACGAAACTCTGCTTTTCCACACAGAAGTTTGTTGGCTTTCGAGAGGAAACATGCTGTCGAGGTTGTACGAACTAAGAGAGGAAGTACAAATATTCTTAACTTACAAGGAAAACAAAGAGTTGCTAGATCAGTTCTGTGAGCCCGAATATAAAATAAGTTTTGCTTATTTGGTCGACTTTTTTGCGCAAATAAATAAATTGAACCTTCAACTGCAAGGATCGGGAAATTTGAAGTTGCAAGGCATGAGCAACATATTTGCATATGAAGATAAAATCAGGGCGTTTATTGCTAAAATCAAGCTATGGATTAATAAGGTCGAAAGAAAAAACTTTTCTGCATTCGATACGCTCAACCAAATTATTTACGGACAAGGTGCAGATATTCAAGAAGAAATTCAGAAAAACATTATGGCTCATTTGACAAAATTAAAAAGTGAATTCAATCGCTATTTTCCTGACTGCGGGGACAAAATTATTCAGAAACTGATCCGGAATCCTTTCATTCTCAATGTTTCCGAAGTCTCTGATGAAATTCAAGAAGAAGTGATTGAAATGCAACACGACACGAACTTAAAAGATACATTCGAATCAGGAATAAATCTTGAGGAATTTTGTAGCCAAAAAGCAATTTCTTTTCCAAAGCTTCGAGACATTGCTATGCGTTACCTAACTTTATTTTCATCGACGTATCTATGCGAGCAGGGGTTTTCGACGCTTCTGATGATTAAAAACAAGCAGCGAAATCGGTTGGATGCCACTGCCGACATGCGTTTAGCTTTGAGTAGCACTGAACCAAGAATTCAGAAGTTAGTAAAGAGTATGCAGTCACAAAAATCACATTAAGTAAATTAAAAATTTTTGCTAAATAATAAATAAATGAGTGCTAATTATGAAATTGTGCTTGTTTTCTTTATCAAACAATCCTTAATTTAGGAAAACCAACTGGGTGGTCCGCGGCAAGACAAACATTTGGTAAAATGGTCCCTCATGACTAAAAGGTTGAGAACCACTGTTCTAGAGCGTCTATGTGCATTCTGTTCTCGTCAAAGTCGAGAATTTTCAGAAAATCCCTAAGCGATAGAATGGGATAGACATATATAAGTCCCTACGTGATAGAAAGGGATAGACATAGATTTCGAAACTTTTGCCCCTTATAAATTAATAACACCTAAATATTGAATATAAACTATCCTATCTTTTAAGTTGGACCATAATATTATAGACGGTTACAAAATTTTATCAAAATCCGTTCAGTAGTTTCGGAGTTTATCGCGTTCCAAATTAGGACAGGAATTTTTTATATATATAGAAGACTAGCTGCCTGTCCCGGCTTCGCACGGGTGGACTTTTTTTTTAAACACTTTTTTTAAATACTTATAGTTTATGTTACTCAAGGTGAATGAATATAGCTTTTCAATAGTACATGTACTAAGCAATTTTTTTTCCAAAGACAATTTTCGTTACATAGTTATATTCATTCATAGTTTTTGTACACATACCTATTACTATTATTATTATTCTATTGGTATAATGTCTTGGGACGCCTTGTTTGGTTAATACCTAGTAGTTATCTTGCACTGTGCAGTTTAATTAGAAGCAAAGCCAACCTGATCAGTCTCGACCATACACACGCACATTCAATCTCTCATCAGGGGTGCAATTCTATCAACACAAACCACTCAAGCGGTCGCTGAATTCACAGTAAGTTGTCAAGTTTTGTTTGCATAATTTAAAAATGGAACACGAATTCAGCGAACACTCAATCGAGCCGTGCTGCCGGTTTATCAGAGCAGTATCTACAGTTCTTTCAGCTCTCGACAGTCTACATCATTTCTTTTACTTCGTTTCGGGAAGCGAATAAATAACAATGATAAACGACCAACAAAACCACTGGGCTCTTTACAGCTGCGTTGCTTCAGTGGTTTTTCATGTCGTGGCAAGTCCACCAGGCCTAGATAAGTAACCATCTGAGGGTCGTGGAATGTGGCCGGCGAAATAACTTTATATAAGCTATTTATTATGCAAAAAATGATCGTAAAAATCGTAAAATATTCAACCGCAAGAAACCCAATATAAAATGTATTTTTCCTACATTGCCCATGAGCATTATAGCGTTATTAGCCAATAGTCAACATCAAAAACGTTTTTGAGTTTTTTTTTTTTCCGGCCATGTTCGTATTACTCCATCTTAAGTTTATGACACTAGCATGAAACGGACACTGGCAGAATTGTGGCATCTAGTCGCAGTAGCCAAAAAAGAAGAAGTGAAGTGAGATTTTTTTTAAACGTTTTCTTTAGTCGTGTATTGATTTCGAATCTCAATCAGGCAATTAATAGATAGGTAGTCTTTTTTCAATGACTTCGTTTCACTGGCTTCAAAACAGTGTCAACCACTAAGTGCGGATCCATACGCGTATATGGAAGTGCTCAAAGCTTGTTCATTTGCTCACCGACGCGGTAGTAATTGCGCAAATTGTGTTCGAACCACGTTTGAATACAATCATCACACGCTGTAGCGAACTAACTAGATGCCAGTAGATGCCTAGATTCTGAATAAATTGTTCTAGGTAATGCTAAAACAAGAGAGAGGTAGTATAAACACAATAATTTACACACAGAGGCTCAGACTCGAGCACTATTTAATTTTCTGAATACAGGCTTTAAAGTACAATATAACACCCAGACAGAGAACAAACATCTGTGTTCACCACACAAATAGTTCTCGCTGGGGGTCGAACCTATCCTACGGCGCAGAAGGCAGTGTTACTACCAACTGAGCCGTAACGCTTTACGCTTGGCTTCTTTAATGGCGCGGGTGGAAGCCTTGGCTCACATCCTAAAATACTGGAAATTTTGAATATTAGATATTAATGCATTTTTTGATGGAACTGCTGGAAGGGGAAGACCTAGGCGCATGTATCTCGATCAGATCGCAGACGTTTTAGAGAAAGGCCAGGTTAGGAGTACCCTAAACCGACGAGCATGTATGAAGAATGTTATGAGAGTGAATGAAGCGAAAGAGTGTCAGGATCGTAGCAAGTGGAAATCCGTGATCCCTGCCTACCCCCATGGGAATAAGGCTTGATTTTATGTATGTATGTATGTAGATATTAATGCTATATCAATATCCTTTGAAGAATAACTGCTTTCGAATAGCGACCAGCTGGCATACCATGAGCCATATGGTTATTGTTATGGCTGTCAAAATTGTGCCAACAGTGTCAACACATTCAAACCCAAGAAGAAAATGAATGTGTGGGTCAGCCTATCTATAAACAATTTGACAGCCATAGCCATAACCATATGGAACTCGTGGTAGCCCTGCATGAACCGGATGACAAAACATGCCATGGACGCCTGCCCTCCTGAAGGGCCAACTAAGAATATCAGAATATCAGCAGTGGCCATGCATTTTCCTGCCGTGAAGCAGCATTGCTCTGTTTCGGTTTGAAGGGTGTGGGTGAGGGTGAAATTACTGCCACCTGGAGCTGAACATTTGAAATGCCCCAAGCTGATGGACGAGGGCACGTTCCTAACGTGCGTGACCTACGAGGCAATGCTTTGTTATGGGCCATGGTTGCCATTTAATATCAGGCCGGTCATAATGCTTGTTTCAACAGTTAGTTGAAAAAAAAATCAGCAGTGGATTTCTTGAGGCTGATGATGATGAAGATTATTTATGCAATAAAATACCTTCCTAGTGCTAACCGGTTTTGGGAATAGGACATCCCTAATCGGATCAAGCAAGGGATGACATCTCTAGTTGGTGGAAAAAAGAAGAGGAAGAAAGATGGCGTCATGATGTGTAGTTGTATTGTTTGCCGTGTAATAAAAGAACACAGAGTTGTAGGTATAATCAATGAAGAGTTTTCGCCGTAACACTAGTACCTATAATATATGTTTTTCCTGTAAAATGCGCCGGAAAGGAGTTATTATCAAAAAACTGATTTTGGGCGCCATTTTTTCAATATGGCGGTGCGAGCGGCAAACATACGAGGTGGCAAAGTTGAAATTTGGAAAGAGCATATCAAAATCTATCAAATTGCCAATTTTCAAAACTCCCGGAAAACTTTCCAGGTAGCCTCTATTTTTTCGACCGTACTATAGTTAAAATGTACGCTGCATGGTAAATTAATATTGTTCCAACAAAACGGTAACATTATTTTCACGCTCGCCCAAACAATTCTATACAGCAAACAGTTTCAAACCGCTGCTACATAACCTAATCTACATGGTTCCCAATTATGTATAGTGAGCTGTATTTTGGCTGTATGTATATTATATATTCCACTGAGAATAGGTAAACATTAGGTACTGGAATCACGTTTGAATATTCGATGGAGCATAGGTAAACATTAATGGAACTACACACTTGTGCACAATTAAATTGGGCTCTATTTTAGAGGCTTATTAATACGCAGAATAATATTTCTTGTCATAATTAATAGTAGTGTAATCCTACTAAGGCAGTTGTTAGGGAATAGATTTTATTTGCATGCTCGATTACAATGAAAAGATGGACTGCGTTAAGGATGACATGAGCAGGAAAGGAGTGAGCACTGGGATGACAAATGATAGAGGTGAGTGAAAGAAGAAAGCCTGTTGTGCCGACCCCACTTAGCGTGGGATAAGGACAGAAAGATGGTGATGCTAGATTACAGTGATTTGCTGAAACTTTTTTAAAGCAAATGAATTAAAATGTATTCCAAACAGCGTTTTCTTGCTGAAAATATTAATAACGGTAGAGTTTAGGTATGAATGCAGTTTAAAAACTTGTCTAAAATACTAACATAACTGAACCAGTGGCGTTAGCGTGGGCGAACTACCGCTCCCCTGCAGTTGACACCAAATTGACGTAAAACTTTTAACGAGCTTCAGAAACTAGCAGTTTATAAAAGTTTTTATTTTTATTTTATCTGGGAACATAATAAAAGGAAGCTTTTACGCCATAGATAAATTTAATTGAATGTTGTACATCTTGTAATAGTTGTAAGTTTTTATGTGTTAATAAATATGACGTGATTGAATCTTTCGTCGAACAAACGCACAAATAAAATGTATTGTACACAGGCGAGCTTAATGCTGGGTAGCATTATCTACCAGCTAAAATTTCCGATACCTTACCTAGTACACGTCTCTATGCACTTAAACAACTAGATACCCTCAAAATTTCAAGTCACCACGATAAGCGGTTAAGGCTGTTATATGTATTTTGTTTCAAATCTAACTTATGTTAGAACAAAGAATCTCATAGTACCTATTCACAAAAGCTTGGACTCTTGAAGAGTTGGTGATTTATAAAGGCAGTAGTCGGTAGATCGCAAGGGAATAGATAATTTGGGAGACAGTACACCCAGTAACGGAGGACTTCTTCAGAATGCTAATGAGAATGTCTTACGTTTGATGTGGTGTCCGTAGATCTTTGTTATCTATATTTAATATCTTGTACAAATGTAGATCTGTTGTTGAAATGAAATGAAAAAAATATTGGCTGTATGTTAGCAATTTAACTGCTGTGGATTTTTTTACGTGGTAAGAAGCCCGTGGATCATCAGGAGCCTAATTCTCGGGCCGACCGAGTTTTTCAATGTCCCTTAAATACACATTGGCATTGCACAACCCCGTACTTTTTCTACGTTTTCCGTATATCGTAGCTGTTGAGGCTTCTACGATGAGGTCGTTGATGAATTACTCAAGGAAATCATCCATTCTCTCTTCGAAAAGAAGCATAAAATAAAATTGCAAAATGATCGAGATTGGCCCGAGAATTAGGCTCCAGAAGGCGAGAAGGTATTTGAGAGGCTTACCGTATACCCAGTAATGATAAAATAAATAACTTTTCATATGATTTAATTTACCAGAGCGCTTGGTGTGGTGTCCATACAGACGGTTCAAGTCCAGCGCGGAGACGGTATGCGGGAGCGCGCAGCTCACGGCTGCCAGCGCCGCCACGCATGCCACCACTCGACAAGAAGACATCCCTGTTGGCAAACAAACAGAATAGGTCAAGCTAGGTCATCACACTATCTCCTACACACCCCACATACCCCCCTACACACCAACATACCCCCCTATCTATCACTATTGGTTCACTTGTTGTTTGCTCTTTGCTCTGTTTTTATAATCCTTAAGTTTTATCCTACACGGCTTAACTGGTTTCCGTAAATAAGTAAACTTCTTAGAAAGATATTGGCTTACAACTAAGAACTATGTATGTATGCTTAGACTAAACCATGTATATGCAAATTGTAAGGTTCTTAAATAAATAAATAATCTCCTACACACCCCACATAACCCCTACACTCCAACATATCCCCCTACACACCACATGTACCCCCCTACACACTCCACACATACTATCAAACTGACGTTTATTATGTCGTTCTTTAGTTTGCTTACTTAAATATTTAAATTGTTTTTTAGTTATCTTAGTTTTCTTTCTCTCGTGTCTTGCCTTGTTTCTGTTTGTGTTACACATATAACACGATACAGGCTTGTCCTCGTGTAGGGACCCCCAGTAAGTTTATTTGTATTTTCTTTTGGCAAATAAATAATTTTGTATTTTTAGGTAGACAGTGACTCTGTCAAGTTCCGGCGCAACATCGGACCATTTGTCAGGTGAGGAGTGGTTTGATGATGCACTGGCATTTAAGTAAGTAAAGAAAAAACGGTAGGTTAGTTGTTTTTAGTATGACGGAGAGTCTGACCCCTCCTATTCTTCCCCAAGTAGGAGGCATGAGTAAACCGTTTTCCCCCGTATAAAAAAAAGGTTGTCAGTCTGACTGGATGTCGCGGTTGAATCTGTAGGCCTACCATAAGCTCTGTCTGGCTCTGTCTCTGGCTCTGGTTTTGAGTCGCTATATCACCGGCCTACTGACCGGGAGCCCATGCAGTAAAGTGCTAATGCGTCATTAAATGAATCATCGCGTGACGAATAGTTTTGCGAAAGGCTTTAAAACTAAAAAGAACCAACGATAAAAATACTAGGAAACCAGACCCAAGCTAAGTGCTTTCACAGTTTACGGAATTCTGTCCCTGGAGGACTCACTAAGTTGGAGTGGCACCGCACTGGAACCTCACTCCTATTTATAGTTTTGTTTTGTAGAAGGATCATAGAAAAAAACTGTAGGAACCAAGCCGTAGTTTGTTGCCTGTTCTTCTAGGCTTGTTCACGTGGAACTATCACCTAGATTCACCAGCTTTCGTTTCAAAGTGATCCTTGTAATACAATTGAGTTAATAAATTTTACTTTGTAATTGAAGGCAGCAGCTGTCGAAACGTGGCTTTTATATAGTTAGTTCCGTTGCGGTAAGTAATTTACATAATCAGTAATCACACATTAGTTTTGGTCACGTTAACGCTGCCTTTACTTTTAGGTGAGCAAAATAGTAATAACAAAAAGGCTAGTGTCACATATATGCCGCCTATCATCATTTTTAAAGGTACAGTTTAGGGTTTTGAAATCTGGGTCCGAAATCTGACTAGCATGTCAAAAGAATTGCTTCAGCTTGATAGGAAGATTTACATTATTAGTAGTATTAAATTGTTACTAGCCCATTATTTTAAACTCAATATTCCTCTATATTGTGGTGGTCTCTATATGGTGGTCTAATTGCAAAGTTTGTATAGGGAATTAATTTGTTCTCAGCGCTGGCCTTCTAAAATTACTCTTTTAGAAGGCCAGCGCATAGATATGTGTGATGAAGATATGTGTGTGGGCTAACACGTACTAAGCCATATGCAAAATAAGGGTATTATAGGTATATCTAGGTTTAGGTACGCATGCCTATTTGAATAAAAATACGAAGGGTACAAAATCACTTTACTCCAAATATCTTCGAGCCCCTAGTCATGACATTCACATGAATTGTTAAATAGATTGGTCTTATTCAGTAGGTATTACGTAACATAGAAGATTGTGTTCAGTGAAAAAATGTTTACGAATGATTCATATTTTTTATTTCACTCAACGTTAGTGGAGAATGAATTATATACGAGTTCTACACCGCAAGATGTATATAGGTAGAGTTTGCAAAAAAAGTTGTATTTTTTATTTATTTGGTCTTTGTATTAATTCAAAGATCAAATAATAAATATTTTTTGACGTGACAACGTCTTATAATTCGATGGAGCCGGCTGCACGCACGAAAAAACATGACTCATGCGGCATTACCTCGCTTTGAGGCGTTCCATTTAAGGTGTGAAGTGCAAGCGAGAGCACGGAACGAGCGACAAAGAGGCACGCACGGCCTCCGCGTTCGGCAGCGTTCGACATCTGTCTCTCTCCTACTTGAGTGAGCGATGCGTCCGCGTGGACAGCTGTATGACGTTGTTACTTTCAACTATCGTCAGTAAACCGACTTTACAGACAACCGATTTTTTTTGTTTAACCATTGGATTGAAGAAGCCTCCATGAGACACGCTTCAAATCCTTTCACCACACTGGTTTGAAATACATGACGTTCCGAATTTGGTTTGCTTATAATATCTGAAAGTCAAACTTCAAGAAAAATATCGAAATTCATATTTAAAATTAGTGACCCAAACAATATTTGATCTAAAACCAAAATGTTCGTTTACTTTTGTCACTGACCGTCCTTAGGGGTACCCAACAATTTCTATATTTGTTATTCTGTGCTCGATTTTCTAATCCAAAGTTATAATTTGATTCTGAACAACTTCCAAAGCGTCCATTCGTATTATGTTGTTAATATGTTCTAAAATGAAATATTAAACCTAGAGAATACGAGTGTATGAAGCACAACAGTGAAATGAGACAGCTGTAGGCCTACCATGAGCTCTGTCTGGCTCTATCTCTGGCTATGGTTTTGACTCTGTGTGAGTGCTCACCAGTGCATTACACTGTATGTGTGACGTTTTGACGTAGGATTTATTTAGTCAACACTCACACAGACTCAAAACCATAACCAGAGACAGAGCCAGACAGAGCTCATGCCTACTGATTAACTCAAGGCGGATTTTACCATCTCTTAGGCCTTTTAAGGACGGCTGATTGCCAAATCGTTTATGACAGTGGCTTAACGCGAATTTTTGGGGCTACTCCCACGCCTCTATTTTTCCTTCTCAATGCCATGAATTAAAAAAAAACACCAAGTACAAGTACTCAAATACAGGCCACACGACGCTAGAAGCATGTACATTAAAACATTCCTTTAGCTTTTGATGTTTGCTGTCCTTATGTGCGCTCGTGGCGTTGGAAGTAGAACAACATTTGAAAAAGCAGCCAAGTGCGAGTCGGACTAGCCCATGAAGGGTTCCGTAGCATCAAGTAACATAATATAAAGGTTCTTGTAGTTCGTCGAAAGGTAAATTGCGGTTTACGATATATGACGTACCTATAAAAAAAAAACTACTGGCTAGATCTCGTTCAAACCAAATATCGTTGAAAGTTTGCATAGTAATGTACAACATATATTTTTTTTAGTTTTATCATTCTCTTATTTTAGAAGTTAGAGGGGGGGGGACCAACTTTTTTCCACTTTGGAAGCGTCTCTCGCGCAAACTATTCAGTTTAGAAAAAAACGATTTAAGAAACCTCAACATCATTTTTGAAGACCTATTCATAAATACCCCACACATATGGATCCGATGAAAAAAAAATTTTTGAGTTTCAGTTTGAAGTATGGGGACCCCCAAAATTTATAGTTTTTTTTCTATTTTTGTGTCAAAATCTTAATGCGGTTCACAGAATACATCTACTCGCCAAGTTTCATCAGTCTAGCTCTTACGGTTTCAGAGAAAAATGGCTGTGACATACGGACGGACAGACAGACAGACAGACAGACAGACAGACATGACGAATCTATAAGGGTTCCGTTTTTGCCATTTGGCTACGGAACCCTAAAAAGGAAGGTTCAAATACGTCATGGCATTGGTTAGGAATCAATGTATTGAAAAAAAAATCGGTTGTTTGTAAAGTCGGTTTACTGACGATAGTTGACCAATGACAACGTCATAAGCCGCAATTATCGCTGCTATAAACAATTGACACCGCATTCACTTTTCACTGCACTTCACGAAAACATGTAAATTTATTATTGTATAGCAGCTGTCCACGCGGTCGCATCGCTCACTCAAGTAGGAGAGAGACAGATGTCGTACGCTGCCGAACGCGGAGGCCGTGCGTGCCTCTTTGTCGCTCGTTGCGCGCTCTCGCTTGCACTTCAAGCCTTAAATGGAACGCCTCAGAGCGAGGTAACGCCGCATGATTCATGTTTTTTTGTGGGTGTAGCCAGCTCCATCGAATTATAAGACGTTGTCACGTCAAAAATATAATTTGTAAGCAAATGCAAAGAACTTAGAGAGATGTAAGTGCATGAGATGCAGAATGGTCTATCCCACATAATCACAGGTTATTCTACCTTTAAAATCTCTTTAAAATCGAAATTCTCAAAATCAGCTCTACTACTCTTCTATCGAACGAAGCAGGTCGTCAGCGTCGCCACAGAGGTCTTAAATAGAATTAAGCTATTCAAGCCCCGTTCAAGAGCCATTCAACCCATTCAAGCTACCTTGGGGAATGCAACGAGAACTTAAATTAGCTCGCGGCTTGAGCACGACATAATGGAATTGAAGCTCTGTTGCCAACTTCCAAGTTACCGAGCTAGTAATTACGTGGTTTGCATTTGGAATTGCGAGAATGGTGGCTACGAGGCGGTTTTAATTACAAAGTTTGCTTACGTACAAAATAAGTGTGTTTTCTTTCCTGACTTCTTGGTTTATGGCTTTTTTGGTTATAACACTCTGTCAGAATTTTCTTTCCTAATATTTTTCTTTCTTATATGACTGGCCTCTCAGCTCAGTTGGTAGTAGCTGTGCCTTCTGCGCCGTAGGTCGTGGGTTCGATCCCCACCGAGAACAAATAGTTGCGTGATGAAAGCAGATGTTTGTTCTCTGACTGGGTGTTATATACCTAATATTCTACGTATGTATTTACCAAAAAAAATATGTTTATTCAAGTATTGTATCAGCTATCTGGTTCCCATAATACAAGCTCTGCTTAGTTTGGGGCTAGATAGTATTGTGTAAATAGTCCACAGTTTTTTTTTTTATCTAAGCATTTTGTGGTGGTTATCATATAACGCTGTCAAAAATAGCCTTAAAGTAAACAAGCCTTTGCATCTATTGTAGATGATTTATATAGCGTCGGGGCAACTGGTGATTACTCATTCCCCTACTTACGGGACGCTAGATGCCTGGGACAGGATTTTAGATGGAATAGGCTTGCTCAGCACCTGTACCATCCTGACAGCTTACTCGACCTAGCCCAGTCCACAACAGCAGGTTCAGTCATGCCGCCGCCAGAATAAATTCAAATTATTCTCACCGATTTGTACCTACTGATAAAACGAAAACTCTTCATTGATTACAGCTATACAACTCTGTGTTCCTTATTACACGGAAACAATACAAAAACCCATAACGACGCCATCTTCTCCTTCCTCTTCTTATTTTTCCACCACATATGTCATCCCTTGCTTGATCCGATTAGGGATGTCCTATTCCCAAAACCAGTTAATATTACTATACATAATCTAACTAGCTGGGACCAGGGGAGTAAATAAAAAATAAGTAGCTTTTAAATAATAAAATGAACTACGAAGGGAAATACAACATTTTATTGATTCGCGTAACTTCAAAGGATTCAAAAACAGCCGAGCGAAAATCCCTTTGCTAAATATTTGCTCTTGTTTCTAGGCACTCCGAAATAAGTGTAACAGAGCGGACTTTTGTGTCCTTTCTGTCGTTCTAATGATGCCCCACGGAGACAGAGTCGACGATATAAAAAACATTTCCTTTTCGTTAGGTTTGGTAAAAGTTATAGAAATAGGTACGCAAAAAACACGCTCAAGTTTTTTGCGAAAAACCAAGATAATACCTAACCTAGTTGTTCCCAAAAAAAATTAGTGAGCTAAACTGAGTAGCGTATAAAAGCTTTCTTTCTTACTATTTTATTCTTTCTTATTTCCTTTCTTACGCATAAAAAAAGGCGAGTTTTTACGATGGGAACCAGATAGATTGATATAATAAATAATATACCTATACTTTTTTGTAATTATAATAATACATACCACCTAGACAAAGTACAAACATCTGAGTTCACCACATAAAAAAAATATTATCGGAGGGGATCGAACCCACGGTCTCCGGCGTAGAAGGCAGTAGGCAGAGTTAATATCAACTGGATACAGTTATGCATAAGGAGTCCAAGCGCCAAATTTCATTTTTTGATTTTTTCGCATTTTCGTAATCACTAGGGCATAATTAAGCCATAGAAAAAACACTCTTGCAGCCAGCTTCACTCTAAATGGTATTTTTTGATACCCAGTCCAAGCGCCTTCTATAGCAAACTAAGTATTTTGAAATGCAATACAAGTCCAACAACCAATTTAAAACTAACAACCAAATTTTATGATGAAAAAACACATTTCCATTAAACATTACTAGTCCAAACGACGTAGTGTTACGCATCAGTAGTCTACGCGACAGTTGTTTGTAACTTCTGAACGTAATCTTTGTTTGGGTGGAAGGAGAGGCTGGCAGAAGAACCCAAGTCATGTTTAAGGAAGCACATATTATACTAGTTCACCAAAGTCAAAAACCTAATTCTTTGGTCAACTTAATTGTTGCGGAGAACAGAATAAAAAAAATAAAGGCCAGAATACACGTATAAAGATAAAGATTAAAATAATTTATTGTAAAACTGTGTATAAAAGATCTTAAAAGTAATTATGTTCCAACAGCTTACCTATTTCGGGCGTACAATATAGCAAAAAAGTATAAAAATAGACCTGATGATCTCTCCTCGAAAAGCACCCTATATTTCTGAAACTGCAATTAATACTTTATACTCCACAAGACTACAAGAAACTTATGGCAAGCTGCAGAACAAAGAATCACAAATACTGAAGAAAAGGAAAAAGCTATTGTCAACAGAAAAAAGATAACAGTGGGCGAGAAAGTCAATAATAATTGGTTAAGAATAAACCAGATAAAGGAAACCTAAAATCATCCATTGCCTCATTATGTCAAGGCAGGAGCAGTAGAAGAGGAAGAAAGCTTAGAAATTGATGTAAAGAAAAGAAAGGGTAGGAAAGGACAAAATGTTTCAGAGAAAAAACTAAAAGATTTAAAATCACTGTTTCATAATATCCCAAACGACGCTATAGCATTTGACAAAGATTTGATTTCTGATGACACGATTGAAGATGATATTGTTGTTGAAGGTGTTGATGGCCATTTAGGTTTTTGATCCGGAACTTATTGAAGAAGAGTATATTTATATATTATTTACCTACTCCATCCTACATCCTACCCGATATGTTCTGGGTTTGGGGTTGGTGTTGACCAATAATATCATCAATCATTTTTCTGTCCGTCTGAAAGCTGAAGATATATCTGAGATAGTCCTTAGTTTGTTTTAAATTATTATTGTTTATTAAATATATTTTTAATATATTTTTTAGATAATTATATTGTTTTATTTTCTGGACATACTATCAGTGCCATTTTAATAGTTTTTTATTTACTTTTATCAATCCTCTGTAACATCTAATATAAGATGCTGAGTAAATACGGAAATTCAAGGGTTTTTATTAAACGATAGGAAAATAGTCCAGGAAACATTTTTATGTTATACTTATACTCATTTTGCAAAATGAGTACATCATATTAATTCGTTTCCACGTGCACTTAAAGCTAATCTTCCAGAATAAATAATTATTTTGTCTCTTGGACTCGTTTTGCAAAATGAGAACATCATATTTATTAGGAGTCCAAGTGCATTTTTAACGATATATTCCAAAATAAACACTTTTTTTGTGTTTTTTTCTTGTAACATGTTAAATTACAAATATAAGCTTCGATGTAAATAGATTTACTTTCTGACGATGCAAATGCAAATCTTCTACCAATAAAAACGCGTTTATGTAATTTCCCAAAAAACTGAAAATGGCGCTTGGACTCACTATGCATAACTGTACTGTGCCGTGACGCCTGGTGACGTGATGTATGGTACTAAATTCAAGAGCACTGTTATGATTAAAGCCACGGGCAACTCACTAGTATTCCAGTATAGTTTAATAAACAAATACCCCGCTTTGTAAGTCTTTTATGAGCTCGCTGTGAAACGGCCTGAACCGTTTTATAGACCACATAAACCGTTTGCTAAATTTGTAGGCTTTGCAGGAACGGATCTAATATCGGATGGAATGAATTACTTATATTTCATGTTATATAAGCGGTTAGTGAGACCGTAATCAAATGCTGTAGGCCTACAATGAGCTCTTTCTGGCTCTATCTCTGGTTCTGGTTTTGAGTCTGTGTGAGTGTTGACTAAATAAATCCTACGTCAAAACGTCACACACACAGTATAATGCACTGGTGAGCACTCATACAGACTCAAAACCAGAACCAGAGACAGAGCCAGACAGAGCTCATGGTAGGCCTACTGATTTTTAAAAAGGTTCAAGATCATCATCATCTGCAGCCCGAGTTAACCCACTGCTGGGTATAGGCCTCTCATTGCTCTTGTTATTCATCACAATTTTGGGCTACCCTCATCCATCCACGGCCCACGACGCTGACAATGTCGTCAACTCAACATGCTAATGGACGTCCAACGCCTCTCTTCCCAGTCTCAGTTTCTTGTGATACTTAATAAATAATGTGGACAATTAAAACACTATAATGCCCCAAACTAAGCAGAGCTTATACGATGGGCCAGATAGCTGATATATAATACCTACTTGTACACATTATTTTGTTTGTAAATACATACTTAGAATACAATATACACAGACAGATAATAAACATCTGCGTTCACCACACAAATATTTTGTTCTCGATACGGATCGAACCCACGACCTTCAGCGCAGAAGGAGAGCTACTACCAACTGGCTACGTGCGTAGCAGGGAAGGTCTAGTATTAAATTATGTAGACAGAGAGTTAGTATCAAATATGGTTGCGCAAATAACTAAGCAAAAAGAAATAAATTGACGGTTGTGTAGTGTAGGCCTTTATTTGATTGTTGAAATTATAGCTTCAGGGCCCTTGGAAAATATTATTGCTATTTTCTTATGATATTCGGTAGTTCAGTAGGCCTACCATAAGCTCTGTCTGGCTCTATCTCTGGTTCTGGTTTTGAGTCTGTATGAGTGTTGACTAAATAAAATCATATGTAGAAACGTCACACACAGTATAATACACTGGTGAGTACTTACACCGACTCAAAACCAGAGCCAGAGACAAAGCTTGCCTTGCTTGGTAGGCCTACGGTTGTGCCGACCCCACTTAGTATGGGATAAGGGCAAGAAGATGTTGATTAGAATTTACAAAAATATTATACTGAAGTTTATTAGGTTTTTCAACTGCTCACGTAGTTGGCAGCCTTGTGCATAAACCAGTTTCCAGTAAGATTACTTCGCAGTTTTCAATTGTTGTTCTTGTAACACAATCTACATTCGAAGCGTACGGCGTACCTCAGGGATGTTCTAAGCTCTTGGTTTCCTAGAATATTACGGTCGTTTTATGTCCTCCGTAATGTTATGGGTGTCAAGATATGAGACGTTTGGTTCAAATAACCAATTATGTTCGACAAGTCTTCAAAAATAGAATCTGTAGGCTTACCATGCGCTCTGCCTGACTCTGTCTCTGGTTCTGGTTTTAAGTCTGTGTGAAAGCTCACGTGTGCATTATACTGTGTGTGTGACGTTTTGTCGTAGTATTTATTTAGTCAACACTCACACAGACTCAAAACCGGAACCAGAGACAGAGCCAGTTAGAGCTCATGTTAAGCCTACAGCTGTTCATTTTTACAACACGAACATCATAAAAAGCTTTTATCATTACAAAAAAGACCAAAGAAAAATGTGTAAAATGAGACAGTAAGCAAAACGAATTTGTCCCATTTTCCAAACTAGGACACACACTAAAAAAATATAACCCCCTCGGGTTCAAAGCATTCATTGGTATCGTTATAAAAATACAAACATCAACTACAAATGTTTCTCAGCAAACAAACAACACGAAATGGTCCCTAGGCCTTAGGAAAATAGAACGTTTTTTTGTGGTATATTACAAAGCTTGTACTTGCGTACCTCAAAACAGTATATCATTAACAGTATCATTTATATAATTCTAGCTACTTCTTGTTTCCACAAAAAATAAAAATACATGTACCGTGAGGACTGCTAATTGGCTTCTCTGATAACCTAGACTAGATTAATTAGTTATTAAGTTGTATAAACTCTTTCTAAAACAAATAATTAAATTATAACAAAGCACTATATGACCCCACATAACTTCTTTCACGTACGAAAACTGAGTCCAAGTCTAAAATTCAAGAATAAGAATGATGTTTATTTCCAACCAAAAAATATATATTACAGTTAGTGCGTGTTAGTGGTAATCCAACTACGTAGTAAGTATGGGGTTTTTCTTTTTACTTTTACTCATACTTTAAGTCCTTAGTGCTATCTACTGGACCTAATTTTAAGTTTACGCAAATATTATTTATATTTCTATCTTCTTCTTAAATTTAAGAACTTAGCTCTTGTCCTGACAAGAGCTAAGCTCTTAAATTTATAAGTCTTTCGAATGCGGCCTCCTTGACTTCCATAAACGACATGACTCACGTAACTTTTATATATTGCTATATAATATATGTATTGTACTTTGTGATTATATAATATTTTAATACTATCATTTATCTAGTAGAATGACAATGATTTATTAAAGAAAGTATCTAAGTGCCCGTTTCACGCAAATGAGAACGTGATAACAATTGAAAAGATACACCATCTTTCAAAGACATCTAACATCGTTACCTAGAAATGTCTTAGTTCGTCGTTCTTTGATAACTTTCCTTAATTACAGCCACCTGGGATGCTGTAACGGTTCAAGTAAGTTAGACTCTTCCGTGATCTGCGTGGAAGAATAGCCTGGTCTGGTGGAATACCCAGGAGACTGCCTTTGAAACTTTTGCTTTTTCACTAAGTTTTTTTTTGCCTGTTTCACTAAGTGAAGTGCCACACTGGAATTTCACTGCTATTATTACTACTTTGCATTTGTAAAAGGATCATATAAAAAAAGCGACCAAGTGCGAGTCAGACTCACCCATGGTTCCGTAGTTTTTTTCTATTTTTGTGTGAAAATCTTAATGCGGTTCAAAGAATACATCTAATTACCAAGTTTCATCAGTATAGCTTTTACAGTTTCGGAGAAAAGTTTGGCAAAAAAAACAGTTTGGCCGTGACATACGGACGGACAGACAGACAGACATGACGAATCTTTAGAGTTCTGTTTTTGTAATTTGGCTACGGAACGGACAATACAAGCTTACGGATAGTACAAGCTTTGCTTAGTTCAAGACTAATAAGGTAAGGTATTTAATTAGAGTAAGTAAGTTTTATACGTTTTATAAATGTTTAGCTTCTTCTTTTTACTCCCTTTGGAAATAAATGGCTTATTTATTTATTTAATTAGAGAATAAATGCTGTATTGCCTAAAATCGCTTTGTAAATAAGCCATTTCTTGAAGAAGTAAGGGATAAAAATGGTGGTCATCGATAACTTTTTTGTCTTCTTCCAATTTATGAGCAGCCAAGTGCTTGTTTATACTTGTGATAACCATATCAAAGAAAGAAAGAAAAATCATTTATTCAAACAACCACAATTAAAAACCTTAAAAAATAAACATAAAAAAGAAGCAGGGAACTTAACATAATATCAGTGATTATTTTTTTTCTGTCTAGTACCGTTTCCGGTATCTTAGTAAATGTATAAAAGCCTACGAAGGTTTTATAGTGTACCTTGTTTTATAGTGTGCCTGCATTGCCACGCCTGGAAACGTTGGTACTTGCCTACGTAGTAACTTATTATTGCATATTACTTTTATTCAAGTTGTAAACTCTATAAAATCTTACAAAGTGGTTTTACCACAGCAGAGGCACTTACGCAAACTAAGTGGGTACTAAAAAGTTTAAGCCTCCGTGTAAACTCAGATTGTAAACTAACTTTTTGATGTAAACTTACGTATTCAGATTTACGTCTTATGATAACTTTACTAACGAGGTAATAACAATAACATTGGAATCCCGCCCAAATTCATTCGTCTCTGTCACTTTTATGTTAACAAAAAATTCAGATTTACGTCTTATGATAACTTTACTAACGAGGTACAATAACATTGGAATCCCGCCCAAATTCGTTCGTCTCTGTCACTTTTATGTTAACAAAAAGAGAAGGAGATATTGGAATATGAAAAAGAATAAAGTAAGTTTAGTACTTTTTAAATAAATAAAAAAATTCTCCTTTCTCTCTCGGTCCCCCCCGGGCACTACTGATAAGTGCATCTTTTTCTTACAATACATAATTAAGTTACCTGAGATAAAGTATTAAGTTTGCAGCCTTATAGGTCCATGAACAAAACGTGAGTTCGCTTGTGTCTTTTTTTATGTGCAATAAAGTGTTTTTTATCGGTCTTACTTTTACATACTTTTAGACCTACATACAATTACACCTTTAAGACCGAATGAGAGATATTTTTAACCTCCAATAAAAAGCCGAAGTTTCTCAATTCAGTTGTATTTTTTTTATATTTGTTATCGCGTATACTTTTGTCATATAAGAACCAATTTGAAAAAATATTGTTTTATCTGAAAGGTGTTCAGATTAGTCCCATAGAAATTTTATCATGAAGTCAGTTTCTGAAGTATTTTTAACTTCAATTCTTAATATGTATAATTCATGTTGTTTCCTTATTGACTGGCCTCTAGCTCAGTTGGTATCTGCGCTGTAGGTCGTGGGTTCGATCCCCATCGAGAACAAATATTTGTGTGGTTAACATAAATGTTTGTTCTCTGTCTGGGTGTTATATTGTATTCTAAGTAAGTATGTATTTACAAAAAAAAAAATGTATTCAAGTATTACATCAGCTATCCGGTTCCCATATTACAAGCTCTGCTTAGTTTGGGGCTGGGTAGTGTTGTGTGAATTGTCCACAATATTTATTTATTTATTAATATGTTACAGTATTTAACTTGTGAGAAAGTAAACTTACGTAGGTTGTACCCAACGCTTAAATTGAATAAAGCCTTGGGCACTTCTAAGCGTTCTGCGAAGGCGATCAGTGAAACGCTGTCAAATATGACAGCGATATTTAACAGCGTTTCACTTATAGCCATCGCCATCGCCTGGATGTGTGCTGGCGAGAATCCACAGGGTGCCTAACTTCAGCTTAATTAATTTAAGCCAACTTTGGTAAGGTTATGTATATTACTGTTGGGGTGAGGTTGGTGTTAATAGTTTGAGTGCTAACACTACTCGCATGGAAATACAACCTGAATTACGCCCTGAAATTCAGTTTGTGAAGCTGAAATTAAAAGATTTTTAAACCACGAAGAAAATCCACAAAATAAATAACAAATACATTTAAAGGTCATTTCCCTCTCAGCCACTTAGCGCAGCAGGTAGTACCTCTGCCTTCTGCGTCATAGGTCGTGGGTTCGATCCCCACTGAGAACTAATATTTGTGTGATGCTGCTGGCATTTACGCATACTCATACTCTTATTATTTATTGCAATTATTATGTTACATGGTTGTGATGGTACGGTATTTGAGATACCTACCTACCTACTTGAAAGCTATTTAAGCATAGGTTTATCTTAAAGAAATATTTTTTATCTGAAACACTCAGGTTGAATTTCGATTTCTCACAGACGCTCAAACCTCAAATAAAAACTTCGAGAAAGATGCCGTAGTTTATTGCTAAAGAATGTGCATCTTTACAAGTGTATAAATTCCGGGAAACCGAACATAAAAGAATAGGGGTCTTACAACAGCTAGGTACCTGAGGCACCATGTCGGCTTCGAGCATCTTGTAGATCGATGGGTTAAAAATATAATTCTATGAAATGTTATGATTATTAAAGGCTGAATATAAATGCTTAATACGAATGTTTAAATTAAGGGCCCTTAAGATAGAGCATGTTATTGTAAGGTGTAATATTATCAACATTATTAATCTTACTATTTAATATACACTGTTTTATCTATACAGCGACTTTATAGGTGTTCCAGTGAGTTCCAGCTAATATAGAGTACAAAGTCATTATCTATGACTGACATTTGGTACACGTAGACGAAAGATGAGCAAGTACTTAAATAATTCTCCTAATTTCAGATTAGAGACAGAGACAGAAATAGATGCGTATCCGCATGCCATCTCTATCTGTAAGAAGGGACAACGGGACCGCGAGTTGCGCGTGGGGGACGCGAAAATAGGATGAGAGAAGCGGCGTGATAGTTCAGGATATGGCGGGGTCGGAGTCGGGCGCAAGCCATGAGTCTTGAGATAAAGAAGGGTTGGGGTTTAATACCACGTATCTACTATGATACAGTTTTGATAGAAGCAGTGTTTTATTGCTAATTTTGAAAAGAATAGTAGAGTTACTTTACATATAAAGTTAATTTATAGAATCAGTGACAATAGTGTCTGACGAGCTGCTTCGAGTTTGTAAAAGAGCTAAGTCGATAACAAAATCTGGACTATTGGTTTGAGATGATATAAATAATCATACCACATACATGAATTGTCCTAAATATGGACTCATTTAACATATAAAGATTCTCCTCAAACCAATTGGACGCAATAACCACTGTATAAATTATCTGTGATTATTATATATAATCATAATATCAACCCGCTCTCCCAGAGCCGAGTCCCATTAAACTTTGATAAGCCGATTTTCTTGGCTTGTGATCAGTGTTATCACAGTAAATCGTTGTTTTATCTGGTATTGGGTGTAGGGAGGGTAAGAGTGTTCCTTCTGACCTCTCACCCTCCTGAGGAACAACAATTATATTGGTTGTGATGAGGGAAGACCTATGACAAGTAAGTTATTTGCCGTGAACTTCGGTGACCTGTAAATATCTTCCCTGCTCAGTCGAAAGCGGCGGTCCAATACCGACAAAATATATTTTGTCCAACCTTTAGAGTAAATATCTAGTTTTATTCAGTAAAACAAACTTGTCATTATGTGTCATGCTTGACTATAAACAATTACTTATAACCTATATTGATTTCATGTGCTTGATTTATAGTTTGTATAAAGAATTCCATGTGCATTTGTTTTGTTCATTAAACAAACCATTACTGAGTCAAATAACGAATTTCATTCATTATTCTTAATGATTCCCAAGTTCACCCAACTAGGCAGGAAACAAGCAGAAGCTTTAATCTTTACATTTAGTATCACTCTGATAGACTAGGACATTACTACTTGAGAGCAGTCTAGGTCTTTAGACACAGGATATTGTTGAGTCGTAAGTATGAGTTATCATTCGTTCACCAAATCAATCATCATTCATCATCATCAGCATGTAGCAGGAGGAGGATCTAGCTTGGATCATAGGGGGGGCCGTCTCATGGTGAGGTCTTAAAGTTAAAAATGGTAAATACATAATAGGCCCTAATGTTCAGGGCATAGCAATATCTGGAGTGGAAGCGGGCCGAAGTCTGAAAAAATAGATATATTAAAAGCTAGTTGTTATTTTTATATTATGAAGTCAATTTAATTATTACTTAATCATTTAATTCAAGTCAATTTAATTATAACGCAGGCAGTGTATCATTGAAAAAGTCATTTATATTATAATAGCATTTTTTATAATAGCATTTGTTATAAACAGGTGTAAATTTTTTTATCGATCCAATAATCCGTATTACACAATGTTGCATAATTTATGAGAAGCTATTTGTTCCCTCTTACTCATTCGTCTATATCCAGGTTAGTACCTATTCCTTTTGCTATTCAATGCTTTTAGTAGATTGGTCATGCCCTAGTGCTTTTACTTTCCGCGTCGACCACATTTGTAGGCATTCTGGTTTAACAGTAAGTTCAAGAAAATTATGGCTTATTCCACTAATCCCCGTTGACAATCCCCGTTAACGGGGATTAGTGAACTTTTTGTTCATTATTCCCCGTTGACGCTGATTCGAACTCGTAATGGACATTAGTGAACTAAAAAGTTCATTAATCCCCATTACGGTAAAATAAATTACTAATACCTAAAAGAATCACGTTTTGAATTTTTTATAAAACTAGCTTATTGAATATTTTTATAAATATATAAAATAAAACACAGATACTTATGAAATCACATATATTTATTTTACGTTTGTCGTAATTCGTAATACCTACAATCCCAGTTTAACAGTTAACTGATCCCAGTTTAATGATGCGAGATTGAATAAAAGATTGTTGAAAAAAAGAAATGAGATGTTTTATGGAACTATGGAGACTATGCCAAGTCTATGTACACCAATCTTAAATACAGATTAGCAATGTAGAATTCTGTTTAAAATGTTATTTTTCTTCAATTCTACTTCGTTTGGTTGTACATAGAGATTTTCTTGGTCAAAGAGAGCAACATTACGCACCCAAAAGATGGCGGACCGACATGACATGGACATAACGAGAAGTAGTAGCAATGTCATTTTGACAACTAACGATGTCACTGCGGTAAAACTGTCATGGCGGCGCCTTTTGGTATTTACCACTACAAAAAATCAACCACTATTGAACATTTTTGTACAACGTACTTGTTTATTTATTTGTGAATATAGTATTGTAGTGGTATTCCTTATTCGCATTTGTCATACGAGTACATTGACCTAGCGCATTTTGAAACATCTCATTTGAATTTGTATTTCAATCCCGTACACGTACGTATCTATCTAGTTCCTTAGCACGTTCGTCGAACGGTTTGACATCAAATGCTCTAATTAGAAGGAAACAGCTCGCACGAGCTATAATAGCTAGCACATGAGCTAGATACGTGAGCTGCCTCACGTGTCTAAATAGAACATTTAAATGCATTGCTAGCCTTCCAACGCTTTGCTTCCTAAAACCTGACTCAATAAGTAGAACGAGCTTGTCGATTTCTTAAGCGCTGGGTTGAAGTTTTTATTCTGCACTGGGAAATAAGGTTAATATAATAACTAAGGTCGTAAGTAAGGTCGGTTCAAATACAGTCCCACAAATAAATATTTTGTCAATTATGTGCACTATGCCAGTACTCTCTAACGGTGGAAGAAAACACCGCGTGAGGAAACCGGCATATCGTAGAACCTAAAACAGTTCCAAAACATGTGTCGAGTGATAAGGTCGTGGGTTCGGTGCTTTTCTAGCTATTAATAAGACTATATTACGCATTTGAGGCCAATATAAAAAAAAAAAAAAACAAATGCGATATCGCCATAGCGAGCTTCTAACACTTTGTATTAATAATCAGGCCTACTACAAGCTCTGTCTGGCTCTGGTTTTGAGTCTGTGTGAGTGTTGACTAAATCAATCCTACTTCAAAACGTCACACAGTATAAATACACTGGTGAGCACTCACACAGACTCAAAACCAGAGCCAAACAGAGCTTGTGGTATGGCTACAGGTTTGTATTGTGCCGAATTTTCCACAAAAAACTACCAGACCTTTATTTATTCAGCCCAATATGATATTAAATTATGTAAAAGAACACGCTTCCCACCACGGGGCGTCAGAGTAACTTGATAAAAGCACGAACAGTAAGATTTACTGGGCGTAAAACTGGTATATTTTCTATTTGGCAATATATTTTACTACGTAATTGTGATCTGATATTCTCGGCTTATTTTATTAGTGCTTCGTGTATCGTGGAATTTGTGATCGAAATTTATTATAGCAAAAGATAATAAACACGTGAATATTGTGGCAAAAATAAAACAAATATCGGTTGTTTTTACACAGTAAAACCTCCAGTATTTTCCAATATTAAAAACACGTTATAAAAGTAGAACCAAAGAGAAAATGGGTTTAGGTAAGCTTTTGATGTGTGGGTAGGGTACATAATATTAATTTCCAATAATTTTAAATAGAAAAGCATTTTACTGACCAAAAACAACATGCAGATTTTTTGCTTTTGTGTTGTTGGGTGTGTAGATCACATAATATTATGTGACTAAGTCGTTTACGAATGAGTTTTTTTTGACGAAAAATTTATGTACACAATGCTAGTGCTCTCAAACGGTGAAGGAAAACATCATAAGGAAACCCGCGGCTTAGTTAGCTCCGCACGTATTGACCATGTCTTTCCTGTAGGCCAAACTAAGCTGTCAGGATGGTATAGGTGCTAGGCAAACCTATCTAAAAATCCTGTCCCAGGCACCATAGTGTCCCGCGAGTAGGGCTTGTGTAGTTTTGCCCTTGACGCTATTTAGAACCATCTACAATAGATAGATAGATAGATAGATAACTTTTTTATTTGGCTCAAAAACACAGCTTATAAATAAAATTAAACAACAGAAAGAGAAGAACATTGAGTAAAGGTACGGCTACACAAGAAATTATAAGAGAAAAAGAAAACAGAACACATACAGAAACACATAGAAAGAAATAAGTACCTACACACATAATCCTAGTTCTATTTCTGAAAAAAGGGTGCCGTCAGTATCCACTTAGGTGCAAGTTTCAATTAGTTTTAAGTTTTAAGTCTGTTCAGTCGCTATAGATAGTGCAATCCACGAAGGCGCGCCCCACTATTCCTCCTAACCGTTTATAGTATATGTGTGCAAGCTTCCGTCAATGTTTGAGTGTTATCGGTACACACTAATTACCTATGAGTGCACACGCACACTACAATGAATAGACTACGGTTCGCGACTGCCGCTCGGAGCAAACTCCCCGCACCCCGCGAGGGACGCGTCTGCGTGAATTGCACTATCTATACAGCCGAGTTCGGCCCGGATATCTTATTCATCTCAGTAGAAAAGAAAGAACGAAAATGTAGTAAGAATAGGAAGGTTTTCTTACATGAAAAAAGACGCCCGCTCAGAATAACATTATTATTCAGTGGGTATCTTCATTCTCTAGACGTGTATCTAATTTTGGGACACCTTGCATTATACAGACATGCTTGACATGAAACGGCACATCTGGCTTACTTTTGTCGTGTTCCCTGAATAAAATATGGCTTTTTGTTTCGTGAGACAAATGTTCGGTTTGTTGCAATTACATTAGTCTTCATAATAACGACCCTTCTGGGATCAAATGTCGTAAAAGCCAACTCATTCTGGGATCAAATGTCGTATCAGCCAACTCATGAGTTGCCTGTTACGATTTTGATCGAACGAATTTGATCCCAAAAGGGTTTCAAATCGCTCATCAGATGCTCCAAAAGAATCTTATAAATGTTTAAAAACAGGAATTTATGTTCAAAAAACTTGATAAATCGACTTCATCTGCTTCTTCCAAACTGCTAAACCGATTTTTATGAAATTTCTATGGGACTAATCTGGAATTATTTACTCTTTCAGACAAAAAAGGTTTTTTCAAATCGATTCATAAATGACGAAGCTATGTGAAAAGTAAAACATGAAAAAACCGAAAAGAGTACCTCGTACTTTTTTTTTAAGTCGGTTAAAAATTAGTAAAAAAGCATGCAACTGTAGAAAATATAATAAAAGTGTGCTCTTCGTAACTACCATCCGTAGCAGAGAAAGTTACAAATTATCAAAGTAGCTAAGTTAAAGCTAGTTTCTATAAAAGTTAAAAACTACGCGTCCAAAATAGATAAATCGTAATTCCTTTGAAATAACCAGTTAACTCTGAGGAAAAAAACCTCGCAGATCACTGGTTATCTGGCGCCAATTATCTACTAGAAACAAGCGTATTTTTTACTCGTGGAGATTATGAATTATTCAAACTCAAAACACATAAATCATTTTTATCGAACAGGCAGGATTGAATAAGACTTATCTGAATGAGAAAAGTTAGATTGTTTTTCCCAGTGATACTAGAAATATTAAACGAAAGTTCAATATCTAAAGCCTTACCCACGTATAAGTGATCTACGATAGCGATTAGTAAAACGCTGTCAAATATGACAGTGATTTTTGACAGCTTTTATGACAGTGTTTTTTTTGATCGCCATGTCTATCGCGTAGATGTGCGCAGGCCTTAAGGATTTTGCGCGCAATACTAAACATGTAGCTACCTACTGGTCGAAGTGGCTTAAATAACTGTATCGTCCGTCACGAAAGAAAAAGAAGTACGCAAAAGGTTACATGCTTTTCAATTCTCAACCTTGCCACCAATGACATAATGAAAATTTCTGCTCCGGTACGTTTTAGCGGAGTAAAGGTTCCCGCTCATTATGCCGGACCGCAGCGCAATAATCCGTTCAAATCACTTGTATGTATGAAGAGCGCTGTGTAGCGGCTTCCGATCTAAGGTCGTGGATTCAAATCCAGTCGTGTACCAATGAGTTTTCTGCCAAAAAATGTATATACACTATGACTGTGCTCTCAAACGGCGAAGGAAAACTCGTGAGGAAACCGGTATATCGTATTAAAAAGTTCGAAAATATGTGTCAACTGCACGAAAGGAACCTCTTTAAGGCGCATTTAAAATCCTTTCACCACACTTGATTCAAAAGAATCATTGACACGATAAAAAGGAGAGACTTGTATGTATTTCATATGAATGTGCGCGGACCTTTAGTAGGACCAGCCGACTGGATAAATAAAATAAATATTGTAGACAATCCACACAACATTATCTAGCCCCAAATTAAGCCGAGCTTGTACTATGGGAACCAGATAGCTGATATAATACTTAAATACATTTTTTTTTGTAAATACATACTTAGAATACAATATAACACCCAGACAGAGAACAAACATCTATGTTCACCACACAAATATTTGTTCTCGGTGGGGATTGAACCCACGACCTACGGCGCAGAAGGCAGAGCTACCACTTATATCCAAGTTATATCCAATGTTTATCAAAGTATCACACCACACCGAATGACGTAGTTTCGATTCGCTTACTATGCAAATGAAGTGGCAGCCAGAACGTCGGTGTTGCCAGTAAATTGATACCGTATTACTCTGACACGTAAATAAATAAATTGAGTTAGGATTGGAACACTCCGTTTTAATTAAATTTCAATAATTTAGCTGGTTTCAGGTTATTTATTCAGTTTCAGTTTATTTAACACTTTTTTAGATAATACTTTATTAAACACCACAAGAATTGTACACATTTAACAAAAATACTAAAACTATAGCGTAACATTTTAACTAGTATTTGACATAAAATGTACCCCAGTAAATACAAAAAATGAATAGCCCTATTCCAATAACCAAATGCCTTTTACAATGTTTTACCATAATCCATGCTTACGATTTGCAAACGAGATACCTGACATTTTGTTTTGTGAAATGACCTTTGAC
This sequence comes from Thera britannica, assembly GCA_939531255.2. Taxonomy (NCBI): domain Eukaryota; kingdom Metazoa; phylum Arthropoda; class Insecta; order Lepidoptera; family Geometridae; genus Thera; species Thera britannica. The sequence continues at coordinate 1,117,140 of OW618042.2, read as the reverse complement.
TGTTTGTCCCCCAGACGCAGACGGCCCACGCCTCAGCAAATAGATTGTTTCAATTTGACAACGCTCACGTGAAGCGTGACTCAATTTGCGACCCGTGTTACAGGCAAAATAACTATTGCAAAACATAGAGCGGCCTAATTCTCAGTATAAAAACTTATTTTTGTAGTAAACAGGCCTTTTATCTATTGTAGATGATTTATATCGCATGAGTGACAACTTACAGGGGCAACAGGGCACAGGGGCAACAAGGGGGGGGGTGATTACTCAAGCCCTTACGGGACGCTATAGTGCCTGGGATAGGATTTTAGATGGAATAGGCTTGCCCAGCACCTATCCTGACAGTCACAGTCCAGTCTTAGTCGGCCTAATCCACAGGAAAGACATGATCAAAACGTGCAGAGCTGACTAAGAAATGGGTTTGCTCGCAATGTTTTTCTTCAAAGTTTGAGAGCACTTTAGCATTATTCATACATTTTCCGAACAAAAAATCCATAGGTACGAGTGTATACGGCTGGTATCGAAACCGTGACTACCACTGCTTACTTATTTTGTAAAATTACTATAAAATGTTTTTTTTTCAATTTCAAATCAAGTTTGCTCTTGTGCTCTTTTTTAACCGATTTAAATAAAAAAAAAGGTTTTCAATTCGGTCGGTTAGACATCGCAAAATTTTGTAATTTATGAGCCGATTTGAATTTTTTTTATCTGATGGGTAATACTTTCAGAACAGTCCCATAGAAATTTCATCAAAATTGGCTAAGAAACGAATACAGCTACAAAGAGTTCGTAGTTCAAATTCTTCAACGAAAAAAATATTTCAAACCCTATTTTAACTAACATTCACATTGAACAAGTTAGTAAAATCAAAACACCCGAGCAGCTCATCTCATTAAGTCAGAAAAGGGTACTCGACTTCTCACTTTAAATAAATTGAAATAATATTCAGTCGAATATAGAATCTATTTACTAGTTAAAAGGGTTCAAAACTGCAATTTTATTTAGCTGAGTACCTGAATCACTTGAGTTGTGAATACACTCAAGTACTCAATTATGCTAAAATGGTAGACGTTAGTGAAGTGACTGTGGTTTTTATAACATAGTATATTTTAAAATAACCCTTTTTAGGTAGGTTCTGACGTATAAAGAGAAGTAGGTAAGTATTTAATTTTAAATACAAACTCACCACTCAACCCTTAGCCCTTAGCACTCAACTCACTTAACTCAACTCACCACACCGAGTTCAAATAAAAAGGGGATACTCAAGTGGATTGTATATTTTTAAGTTTTGCATAACTTCGTCATTTATGAGCTAAATTGTTTGTTTTATCAGGAAGGTTATACTTTCAGATTGATCCCATATAAATTTTATCAAAATCGGTTTAGCAGTTTGGCCATGAAGTCAGTTTCTCAAGCTTTTTATTTATTTAATTCTTTATTGCACCAAAAATACGTGACAATAGGAGAGCTTAATGCTAGACAGCATTTTCTACCAGCCAACCTTGACAGGTAAAAATAAAGAGGTTGGCGTGCATAAAATGGAGTGAAAACAGTTTTGATTAACCTACGTAACTTACCTAATCGCTATAAACTACGTACAACATACCTATATAAAAAAAAAAAAATAATAATAATAAATACCTAACTATAAAAAACAATATAAATATAAAATAATATAATAGAAATAAATAAATATACGAATATATACCTACCCTATAATATATAATACACTAAATAATATATTTAAATTTTATTTGTTTCATTTATTAAAAAAAACGATAGTTAGACATATTTAGTAGTAGCTGAAATGAAGGTTTGCTGGAGGAGAACTCTTTTTAGGGTTAAGCTCGCCTTTGTACATGTCTTAACTTTACATTTTCTTAATGTTGTCTATATGTGTGGAATAAAGAATAAAGAAGGCGTCGAACTATATTAGTGTAAAATAAGCCCCAAGATTTCAATGAACATGGAGCTTTGAATATAGAATATCAATTTGCATTTCAAGATATCATTTGAATTTGATATTACAGTATACTATCTATTCAACTTACAAATCCAATTTGCTACGATAGCTCCCGTAGCGCCGTAGCACTTTGTAGCAACGTATCAATTTCGTAGCAACGGCGTAGCACTTCCGTAGCACTAGTTATTCGTTTTAGGATTCCGTACCCAAAGGTATTGTACTTGGTAACGGGACCCTATTACTTAGACTGCGCTGTCCGTTTGTCTGTCTGTCTGTCTGTCTGCCCGTCCGTCTGTCACCAGGCTGTATTTACTATCTACTAGAATACTAAAAACCAGAATAAAATAATCATTTAAGGGCGGCTTCCATACAACAGATTATGATTTTTTTTGCCGTTTTTATAGATAAGTAGCGGCTGCCCGCGGCTCCACTCTCCCCGTTCCCGTTACTTTTTCGGGATAAAAACCTTTGTCCGTCTCTTGGTTCTAAGCTACCACCCCACCAATTTTAAATCGGTTTAACCTTATAATAGTGTCTTTGAAAAAAAAAGCTATGTGATTTCCCAAAATTACAGAAATGAATCCCTAAATTTCATTTGAATCGGTTCAGTAGTTTTGGCGTGAAAGCAAGACAGACAGAAAACCAAAAACAAACTACATAACAAGCCTCATCATGAAATGAAACGCCTATCCAAAAATCAAAGGAATTCGAAAATAATCTTCTCTATCTATAAATTCAAACCCTTGTAGGTAATACTCCACCCAAAGCCCTAGAGTTACTTTCGCATTCATAATATTAGTACTTAAGGATTTTCATAATGCCAAGAAATAATTACCATTGTACAATACAAAGTGCTTGAATAATTAAAAGCAATGGTAATAAGAGCGAAAGCTTCTTAGATCTTCTCGCAATAATACGAGCACATAATTACACTAAGTTTAAGATTTGTACCTGTACTTACAAAGGATTGTTACTAAGATTTATAATTTAAGTTTGGATGTAAATTAAGTCTATTGCTGAAAAAGAGTAACTTGGTTCTTGAATCCTTTAAGGCCTGCGCACATCTAAACGATGGCGATGGCGATCAGTGGAACACTGTCTAATATCGCTGTCTTATTTTACAGCGTTTCACTGATCGCCATCGCAGATCGCATAGATGTGCGCAAGCCTATAGAACTCCTGAAAAGTACCCAATTTATAGCCAGCATATTGAAATTGCCAGAAGAATGGTTACAGCCTTGCAGGCTTTGTTAGATTTAAAAGCCGATTTAGATTTTGCTCTATTTATATATGAGTTTTAACGTATGAACACTGAATAAGTAATAGTTAGTATGTCAAATGAGTTTCACACCTAGGATATCATGATTTTTGTATGTTTCAAAGTTTCGGAAGCATTCCACGTGCGTGGTCTGACACGCGCTCAACATTTTATTTTTGTATCAAATAATCTAGAGCCTCTAATGTACCTAGTACAGTAAAGGTTGACAACGTCGTAGGCAAAATATACCTATATACCTAGCTGTAGGCCTACCATGAGCTCTGTCTGGCTCTGTCTCTGGTTCTGGTTTTGAGTCTGTGTGAGTCCTCACCAGTGCATACTGTGTGACGTTTTGACGTAGGATTTATTAAGTCAACACTCACACCGACGCAAAACCAGGCCAGACACAGCTTGTGGTAGGCTTCAGTAAAGGTTAACAAAGCCTTAGGTAAAGTGTACCTAAATAAGTGCTCTTAAAGATAAGTGAGGTATCTACAGGTAAACTTTTCAACTATGTGGAGCAAGTGGAACCCGTAACCAGCTTTGAGCGCCATACGTTATCAGATTACCTTTGAACCGACGCTAGATCTGAACTGAAGATCCGTGATTGAGCTGAAGTGGCAGTGGGCCGGTTATGTTTGCCGTAAAACAGACAATCGTTGGAGCAAACGAATACTAGAGTGGAGAACGCGTTTAGGTAAGCGTGGTATAGGATGCCCTCCGGCAAGGTGGGGCGACGATCTGAGAAATGTAGCAAGCACTGGAGAAGAGCCGAAGACCGGGCTCAGTGGCTTGGGAGAGACCTACGTGCAGCAGTGGACTAATGTAGGTTGATGATGATGATGACGCTAAATCAATTTGTCGTTCTTAGGCCCTTCAGAAACAGTGCTTGAGTCTGAGTCGAGCGTCTGAGTTCAGTTCAGTTCAGTTCATTTATTTACCACATTATCACAATTGACTGTAATACTAGGCATGTCAGTTTTATACAATATTATTAGTTACTAAAATCGATGTCTTAAAATATAAATTGTTAAAATAAATAAGAAACAAAAAATTACAAAATTAAAATAAATATTCTAGGAGAAATAGCGTCAAATTGTATATAATATTAGATTAGATGTATCAGGAGCAGTCCGTGTCAAAAGAGGATTCCAACAATGTCTTATTCATAAATTCATTTAAACAATAAAAAGCATTCAGTTCAAAAAAAGGTTTGATTTTCCTTTTGAACTCTGAAACACTTTCTAGATTAGTTACTATATTAGGCAATTTGTTAAACATTATAATCTTAGTGTAGTCACCTTGTTTTTGAACTTTAGCTAGTCTAATTCTAGGTTGGTACAGCTTATCTTTATTTCTTAAATTATAATTATGTATGTCCCCTTTTCTTAAATATTGATCTTTATTTTCATATATTTCTAACAAACTCTTATAGATAAAAAGTGATATCACAGTCATTATTTTATTACGCTTAAAATATTTCCTAACGGACACTCTATTTCTAAGTCCAAAAATTATCCTTAATGCTCGCTTTTGACATAACAAAACCTTCCTAACAATAGCGCTGTTACCCCAAACAGTTATTGCGTAGCTAATACTAGAATGAACATAAGCATAATACACTGACATGAGCGATTTAGTGTCAATTAAGGATTTTAGTTTTAACAATGCATAGTTAGCACTCGCTAATTTCTTACATAATTTTTCAATGTGGGGTACATGACTAATAGTTCGATCAATCATGAACCCTAGAAAAACGTGCTCGGTAATGCCTACCACTTCCTTTGTTTCTCTGGTTTGATACTTTAAAACTACACTCTTATTAGCATTTAAGATAATTCCATTTGCATTAAACCAATTTCGTATTATTTCTATCGAATTTTCAATTTTTTTATCTAGCTGTACATTTGTTTTATCTTTGATACCTATATGTGTGTCATCTGCAAATAAATTTATAAAAGCCCAATCCGGGACGCAGCTCACTAGATCATTTACATAAATGAGAAAAAGTACTGGGCCCAGAATGGATCCTTGCGGTACACCTATGTCAACTAGGCCGCACTTAGATTTATGATTTTGTATTGTTACTATTTGTGACCTGTTTGTAAGATACGAAGTCATTAAATTCATTGCGCTACCATCAAAGCCATAGTATTTTAATTTTTCCAGTAATATGTCATGCCTCAAACAGTCAAAGGCCTTTGACAAGTCACAAAAAATACTCGCGCATTTTTGCGACTCGTCCAAAGCTCTGAGGACGTAGTAGGTTACATTCCTGATTGCCATTTCAGTGGATTTGGTTTTACGAAATCCATATTGTGCTGTAGTGAATAAGTTATGACTCTCAAAATACTCCACAATTTTCTTTTTAATAATCATTTCAAAGATCTTTGAAATAGTAGGCAGTATGCAAATTGGTCTGTAATTATTGAGTTCCTGACAATTACCTTTTTTAAATAATGGTATTACCCTACCTGCTTTGAGAACATCTGGGAATACTCCGTCTAGGATGCACTCGTTTATTACGTCACATATTAGAATTAATAGTTTTCCATTTTTTAATATCAATTCTTTAGCAAGTTTACTGTTCATTTCATAACAATCTGATGATTTTTTATTTTTCATGTCCATCACTATTTTTCTAAATTCCATATAATCAATAACGCTAAAGTTTATTTTAATTTTTGGTCTTTCTACGTTATTCAGGTAGTCCATAGACTTTTCTACGTCAATGTTGGCATGCTCAGTTAAGTTCCTTGCTATGTTTAGAAAAAAGTTATTAAAGGTATCGGCTATTTTTTGGGGGTCTGTAATTTTTTCCTTTTTGCTATCTATTACTGCTTCTATGTTATTATGTTTATTTGTTTTCAGCTTAGTTTTAGATTGTTCTTTTATTATTTTCCATGATTCCTTAATTTTGTTTTGTGAATGTTTAATTCTATTTGTTAGCTGTATTTTTTTAGCTTTATGCATAACTTTTCTTAATATCTTTCTATATTTTTTTATTTTCAATCTTGTATTCTCATTAGGTTGGAACTCTTCTAATAGTTCCATTTTTTCTAGGTTTAGAGTTTTTAGACATTTTTCAATGGAGAACTTTAAAAAATCTAAGCTTGAAAGTGCTTGAGGCTTGACTTTCACTCAAGCACTGTTTCTGAATATGGGCTTATCAGTGTTGAGTTCTGCAAATTTTTTAAAACAAGAAAAACTCATTGGTGCACTCCATTTGAACTCACGACCTCTGGATCGGAAGGCTACCGCTACCACTAGACCACCAGTGCCTTCTTAAAACTACGTGAGGAAACCGGCACGTTAAAGAACCTGAAAAATTCGAGAAGGGATCAGGTCCTTGAAAAGAGCCTCTTTAGAGCACCTTGGAACTAGCACCTAGTCTAGACTCACCTAGCTCTAAGTCGTTTCAAAGTGATTCTTGTGATACAACTGAATAAAGACATTTGGATTTTGAACACTAAAAATCCTTTCACCACACACGTTCGATGTGAACCAGTGACACGAAATGATATATAATTTTCCACAAAACCAGTCTTCATCATCATCATCATCATAAGCCTGAAGAAGTCCACTGCTGGACATAGGCCTCCCCTAAACATTTCCATCCATCGACTTCCCGCGATTTTAACAATATCGTCGGCCCATCTAGTGGGTGGGCGCCCTACGCTTCGTCTTCCGGTTCGTGGTCGCCATTCGAGAACCTTTATTCCCCAACGGTTGTCGGTTCTTCGAGCTATATGGCCTGCCCATTGCCACTTCAACAAAACCAGTATAGATGATCAAATAATAAATCCAAAGCTCCCAGGAGCTCGTAACAATCCAAACGGCATACCTGTAAACTCAAATTACAATTATCGATAGTAAAACCGATTTTATCCCCGGACCGTACTAAACTAAAGTAACCTACCAGTAAAGGAAAGTAGTAGTCAGCTAACAACAATTCTAACTAGTACCTACTACTACTACTAGTGATAGAGTTGGTACGAGAAAGGATTTTTAAGACAGAAGAAGAAGAAATTGAAGTGAAGAAGAATAAAAACTAACATTTATTACTGGTTTCGTTTTCTGTCATTTTGGGAAGTCATAATAGCTTTTTGATTTTAAATATTTTTCTGGTGTTATTTTGAGTTCTGCTGTGTAATTTTGGTGGTATTTTAACCAACATTACTTGAGGTCTTAGCAAAGTGTTAGCAGTTGGAATGAAAGTGTATTATGTGATATTCTGATTTGGTCGAAAATGTTTCTGTTGGTTTTGATGGTTGTACCTCTTACCTCTCTCATTTCTTTACCTCTTTTTTGTTATCATTTTGGGATAAACAGTAACCTACATGGTAATCTACGTAAAAAACTATTTTTATTGGAAATTTCATTTTAATCGATCCAGTGGTTATAGGGGGTAATAAAGCCACAAACATCCTACCATCGTTATTTTCGCATTTATACATGAGAAACACCCAAGATTGTATCTATTTATCATTGTATTTATCAAGTTTTCTTAAAAAAAACCATGTGTAACCATATGAATGCTACTGACTGTACCTACATAATAAACTTTGAACGTAATTGGATCCGATCGTATACATTTTACGAGCATTATGTTTGGGTTTTAGTTTTACGACCTGTAATTATTAGATGTTACGAAGCCACGCTTTGATAAAGCTGATGGTAGAAACATACATCATTTGGACTATCTGGACCCACCTGATGCGAAGCGGTAACTTTTATCCTATATAGTTTAAAGGTGAAATACAGTTAGAATCTTTTATAGTTTAAGTGAAATCTATCCATTAGTTAGAACTCTGTTTATCTTAATTAAAAACTTAAACGATTGGTATCTACCAGACAATCGTTGGATGGATAATATAGTGTCCTGTGTAGCTCAATAATACGTTCGATTCTACTTTATATTCTTTGATATAAAGTAGGTAAGATTCAGTAGGAATAATATAAATATTATTTCATGAAATCACAACAGCCAAATCTAGGTAAATATTTTGTTGAACAGTTTTTTTAAATACTTCTAACTGATGGAACATGCATATACACGTTAAGTGGTAACTATCACCTATAACAAAGCATTGCCTTGTAGGTCACGCACGTCAGGAACGTGCCCTACGATGTACTGCCCTGCGTCCATCAAATTGAGGTATAGATATTCAGCCTCACGTGCCAGTAATTTCACCGACACCCACTAACCTTCAAACCGAAACACAGTGATTAAGCACTGCTGTGCTTAATCACCCTCCAACCCCACGACGGTTCTCTTTCTGAACAGACTCTACATGGTTTTTTTTTGCATATACTTAGAATACAAAATAACACCCAGACAGAGAACAATCATCTGCGTTCACCACACAAATATTTGTTCTCGGTGGGGCTCGAACCCATGACCAGTTGGTAGTAGCTCAGAAGGCAGAGCTACTACCAACTGAGCTGAGAGGCTAGTCATTATGCTGAACAATGCTCAAAATGAGACAATAGAATCAAATGAGATTACAATACACAATAGGATTTAATAAGGGTAAAACTCATCAACCCCCTTATTGTTTTCGGTCGAACACCTTCATTATCACGTTTATTTGTATCAAAACGAAAGCTTAATAGATGTTGGATGATTGGATGTATGAATGTTTACAGCCCTACTTATAAACGCAATTTAAATTTAATCATTGCTTAAAGTTAGCCCTGTCACTGTTTGTCATTCATTACCCAGTGGTAAGAGATGGCAATAGTTTAAGCACTGTTTATCTTTTGACATATTTTTATAAGTACGGCTACTGCAATGTTCCAACACTGGTTTTTGACACCCTAAAAAGACACAGTGTGAAATGTATAGATTTGGCCGTAACTCGTAATTTCTACACATAACTAAGTCATTACAGACAATATTGAACCTTGAGGTATGATTGCAAATGAACATGGCACTAATAATATGACGATCATGACGTGTTGGATGCCATTCTCACGATAGATGTATCGATTTGAAGTAACCTTTGGCATGTTTCGACTATGCTCGTAATACGGGAGTAGATGATTAAAATGTAGGTGTCTAGAGAGCTTTCCCCCATCAGTAGGCCTACCATGAGTTCTGTCTGGCTCTGTCTCTGGTTCTGGTTTTGAGTCTGTGTTGAACTGACCTTTTTTTGCGATGTAGCAGCGATGCAAACATTTTTGCTAAAATTTAATCAAATAAAATAAATCATTTGCTAACTAATCTTGTAATCCTAGAATAAAAGAACCCTGGTTTTCCCGCTTGTTCGAACTGTAAGCTTTCAAAGATAATTGCCTATTGTATTAAGTAAATTATTATAAATTCTCAGTGCAGAGAAAAAAAATAAAGAATTTTCTAATCTTCCATTTTTATCGCCCCTAAAACGAGGAAACAGACTGTTATTACAGAAATGTAAGCAAACTTTTTTTGGGGTAGTAAATTAGGCACAGTACCTTTTATAAAATCTAGTACCAACTGTAGGCCTAACACAAGCTCGGTCTGGCTATGTTTCTGGCTCAGGTTTTGAGTCTGTGTGAGTGCTCACCAATTTATGTGTGACGTTTCGACGTTGAATTTATTAAGTCAACACTCACACAGACTCAAAACCAGAGCCAGAGACAGAGCCAGACAGAGCTTGTGGTAGGCCTACTGATAAGAATGAACACAAAAAAGTAGTCACGAACTCTACAAATAACAATGGAACTGAAATTAATTAAAATGTTCATATCTCAAAAAACTCAAAACTCAATAATTTTTTATTCATTACGATGCAAGAATCACTTTGAAACGTCTTATAGCTAGGTGAGTCTAGGTGCCAGTTCCACGCGACCAAGCGTAGAAGAACAGGCAACAAACTACGTCTCGGTTCCTACTGTTTTTTTATATGATCCTTTTACAAATCAAAAATAGTCTAAAATAATAGCAGTGAAGTTCCAGTGTGGTGCCACTTCACTTAGTCAGACGTATGCAATGCAATAATACAAAAGCAAAAGTTTCAAAGACAGCACACGCTACGCTTCAAAGTTATACTATAGTATCTACACAGCTTATATAAAAATAAGATACGAAATAGTAGGTACAGACATTGCAAATCGACATGTTAGCTTCCTATGGGTAGAGTGACCGGGACATTGGGCCACGCAGTTTTATCATTCATATAGCTATCTAGAGTATAGTACGCTTTCTTTATTAAATTATTCTTAACATAGGCTTTAAACTTCCGAATAGGAAGCTTAGTTGCATTTTCCGGAAGTTTATTATAAAAGCGTACAGTGTTCCCCATAAAAGACCCATTTACCTTCTGCAGGCGAAATTTGGGAATATAAAGTTTATTTTTATTTCTAGTGTTAATATTATGTGAATCACAATTTTTCTGAAAGCTACAGATGTGTTTGTGAGTGTACAATAAGTTTTCATATATATATTGTGAAATTACTGTGAGGATATTAATTTCCTTAAATCGCTCTCTCAATGAGTCTCGAGATTTCATTTTATATATGGCACGTATGGCCCTTTTTTGTAAAACAAATATAGTTTGAATATCAGCTGCTTTCCCCCAGAGAAGGATACCGTAAGACATAACACTATGGAAGTAGCTGAAACAAACTAGCCTAGCTGTAGCTTCATCAGTAAGCCATCTTATAGTCCGAACTGCATATGCAGCCGAACTTAGTCTAGCTGCAAGTGCTTTGATTTGTGGCCCCCACTGCAATTTTTTGTCAATATTAAGTCCTAAGAAAATAGTAGAATCTACAAGGTTAAGTGACTCTCCATTAAGTATAATATTAGTTGGCCGGAGAGTCACATTTGGTAAGATAAATTTAATACACTTGGTTTTCTTAGCATTCAGTAAAAGATTATTAACGTTAAACCAGTTAAGTATTTGCGACAGAGATGCGTTAACGTCATCGTAATTAGTCTTCAATCTATCGACTTTAAAAATTAATGAGGTATCGTCAGCAAATAGTACTATTTCACATAATTTTTTAACCAAAAAAGGGAGGTTATTTACGTACACTAGAAACAAGAAAGGACCTAATATCGAACCTTGTGGCACTCCCATGTCAATAATAGACCCAGAAGATCTCTCACCGCCCACATCAACTTTAAGGACACTATCAGTCAAGTATGATTGTATTAGGTCAATAGAGCGATTTAGAATGCCGTAATGTTTATGTTTAGATATTAATGTAGCATGATTTACACAGTCAAAAGCTTTGGAAAGATCGCAGAATACCCCAATCGCGTCTTGCGAGTTTTCCCAGGCATCATATATGTGCTTTAAGAGTAGAATACCGGCATCAGTCGTTGATCGACCTTTCGTAAATCCAAACTGGTGGCTATGAAGTATCCCATTTAGGTTAAAATGTGATAACAACTGAGTAAGAATAACTTTCTCAAAGATTTTACTTAGCGTGGGCAATACTGAGATAGGTCTATAGTTAGCAGGGTCACTTGCATTTCCAGATTTGAACAGGGGAATGAGCTTACTAGGTTTCATTAAATCAGGAAAAACACCCTCATCAACACACCTATTAAAAATATACGCTAGGCATGGTGCAATATCAGTTATAATAGCGCTGAGTAATTTTGTAGACATTCCCCATAAATCTTCAGTATTTTTAATGTTTAATGATTTAAATGTCTTCACGATTTTGTCAGCATTAATGTATTTAAAACTAAAGATATTATTACATTTTTTAACACTAGACTCTAACAATGCTATCGCACCAGATGCCGAGGAATTTAAAGATGATGTCACTACTTTAGGGATACTGGAAAAGAAACTATCAAACGCGTTGGCTACTTCAAAATTATTTGTCAAAAGATTATTGTTTACTTTCAAATGAATTTTTTTATTACGGAGTTTTGATTTGCCAGTCTCATTATTGACTATTTTCCAGGTAGCTTTAATTTTATTTGTGGATTTTTCAATTTTTCTTTTGATATGCAATGATTTTGCTGCGTGACAAGCTCTTTTAAATGCTTTAGAGTAGTTTTTAATATGTAAAATAAATGCTGGGTCATTAAGCATTGATTCCCTAGCAGCATATAGCTCATATAATGTATTCCTACTTTTGTAAATACCTGGGGTGGCCCAGTCAGCGAACGCGACACTAATACTAGCTTTACATGTTTTAAGTTTAAAGGTATCCTTATGTTCTTCATTGATTAAATTTGACAAGTTGGTGAAAAGGTCATTCGGGTCAGTCAGACAAGGCATGAGGGACACTTTCAGTTCAATATTGGTTTGAAACTTTTTAATACGGCTCTCTGTGATAGGCCGGTGGGTGAAAATCTCGTGTTTATCTATAATTTTATAAGCAAATCTAGCGCTATGACCGTAGTGATCTGAACTAAAATGCCTAACTACCGATTTACTAACTGGCTCATGACTGCTAAAAATATTGTCAAGACAGGTGGCTGTTGTTAGTGTCACCCTTGTTGGATCTTGAAACAAGCAGTGTAGGTCAAAACATTTAAACAAATTTAACAGCCTCTCAGAAAGAGGGTGAACCGGGATATCTACATTAAAATCTCCACAGATTATTACGGTTTTATTACAGTTAAAGATTTTACGCAGTACATCTTCCATAGTGGATTCATACAAGGTGAAATCCGCGTCTGGGGGACGGTAAACGCTCACAACTATGTGCCGCTCCAGCTCCACACACGACAGCTCAACAGTCCTCTCGATACTGAGATTTGCAATGTCTTTACGCTCCTTGCATTTCAATTGATTGCTTACAATAATTAAAGAACCACCTCGCATAGCGTTCTTTCGTTTAAAAGAGCTTACAATACTATATTTTTCATAAAAAGGGAGTAACTCTAGTTCTACTATCCAGTGTTCTGTAATACACATGATGTCTACACTGAAACAATTCATAAATAGTTCTAATTCTAAAACTTTGCTGGGAAGCCCTTGCATATTTTGGTGTACGACATTTAAAGTGCCTGGACTTCCCATTGTCGAGGACACTAGTTTAAATGTTGGGCAATAGGCCCCAAAGCTTGTTCACCCATATTAGTACTGCTACTAACTGGGGACTTGTCGGTGAACTGTGTTATAGTACTTATAACAGGATCAAAAATATTAAATGCTAACAATTTAGCAATAGTTATTTTACTACGTTTACTTAAGGACATAGTACCTCTAGTCAATTTACAATTACTAATAAAACTATTAGTGTCGAAATACAAAACGTCTCTATGACGACATGTCAAATTGTATAGCATTAAGTTATACTTAAATATACTCTCGTTTTGTTGGGCAGCCAGTGCATTTAAAAATGGAAATGCACATAAAATAATTTTTCCTAGCCCTAATGCCAACTTTCCCATCAAAGTTTCTATCAATTTAATTATTTCTGCATGCTTGACACCACTGCTCTCACCTAATTGAACTATTAGAGTGGTGTCTTTGTCAAGACTACTATCCTTATCAATACAACTTATAAGGTAACTTAATGGAGCATCTGGGAAGCAGTTATTATTTACTACCTGTCCTAATTGGTCACTAAGTAGCAGTCCCATCCCTATTCCTACCCTGTCTGAATATAAAACAGTCTTCCGGGGTTGGCAGCATGTATATGCTGGTTTAGCCGGAGAAACCAGCGGTTGGATTGGAGCTGCTGAGGGCTCAGTGGACACAGCATTTGTCTGTGATGCAGGTGGTGGCATCTGCTCAGTTACCAGTGCTGCCCCGGAGTGCTGTTCCTCAAACATGGAGGTTGCGTCGGTCTGGGAGCTACTATTACGCACCTGTATATATGTGCTGTCATTGTTTACTAGTTCTGACAGATTTTGTTTACATTTTTTATATTTATCTGATATGTCATAAAGTGTTTTTTCTAACTGTAAAATTTTAGCAGACATGGCATCTTGTTCTAATGAATTCTGCCCAAGCAATTTATAGCAGGAATTTAGTTCCTCATTTAACTTACATTTATCTTTGCACAGCCTTGCTTGAACAAACACATTTTTATGTTTTTTAAGTTTCTTCTCAGATTTTTTTAAAAAGCTACTAAGTTTTACATATTTTTTTATTCTGTTACTCCCTTTTATCAATGGAGTTACTCCTTGGCACTTAGGTGTAATAAAGTTAACTAGAGAGAAGTCTGGGTCACCGTTGACCAGCTCAGTCTGTATGTCCAGGCTACTATAATCTTCTGATATTGACGCATGAGCTGATTCATAATGCTTATACTTTAATCTACACTCGTACAACTCCTGCTTTAAGTCCTGGATTTCCTGCATATAATTCGATAACGGGCACTTTTATTTACTCGGCAAACGAATTTATGTAAAACCTTTCATTCATCCACCCTCCCTATCCCTAGGGAGAATAACTATGTTTAATATTTCTTTTTTACACTAAATGCAGCGTTTGTAAAAAAAATTAACTGGTTAGTTATTTTAAAAAGGAAGAGCATAAATAATCTTCTGAACTTGAAAGTTCCGTATCACGTGATCTTTCCCCGACTCTCTCAACTTTCAAACCAAAGTAATTCTTGTTATTCCACTGAAGAAACGATTATTGACGTTGCAAAATGGTAAATAACTACACAAAAAATTCATACACCTTATATACAAAAAAAGTTCGAAAACATGATGTGTCAAGTGCACGAAAAAGTGCCCCTTTGAGGTGCCCTGTAAATCCTCTTCTTCTTGCCCGTACCCCACTTTATGTGGGGTCAGCACAACATATCTTTCTCCTTCATTCCCCTCTGTCAGCCGTCATCTCTGCATTCACTCATCTCTTATCCTGTCATCTTTCACACAGTTCATCCATGTTTGCATTTTAAATAATCCTCTCCCTACACGACAAGAAGAGACGAATGCTACACAAATCAAATTTGTATTCACTATAGTTCATAGTGTTTAAGAAAGAAGTGAATACAGAGATTACGGCTGATAGAGGAGAAAGAGAGGAGAACATGTTGTGCCGACCCCACATAAAGAGAGATAAGTGCAGTAAAACAAACAATTCTAGTACCTTCCATTATTAGAACTTGCATTTAAATTAGAGCTTCTGGCGCGGCTGGGAAGTATCACACGAAGAAGAAGTAAAGTTTTTGTTTTTACAGCTAATAAGAGAGTAACTGTCTTCTGGCTAGTCAGCAACTCGCTCAGTGCAAAGGCAGCATGTAACATCGGATATGCTCGTTATTACTCAGTTTACGTGTTTTGGTGCGGAAAACAGAAAATCGATGGAAAACTGACGATGTGTGGCGTTTGTATTTCAGCTTTTTCAATGCCCTTGTATTTCTGCTTTTTGAGTCACAAGTTCGAGCGTCAAGCTCGAACTACTATTGGTTTTGAGTCTGTGTGAGTGCTCACCAGTGTGTGTGTCACGTTTCCACGTAGGATTTATTTAGTCAACACTCACACAGACTCAAAACCAGAACCAGAGCCAGACAGAGCTTGTGGTAGGCCTACTTGTGGTAAAGTTTACGGTTGGTGAAACTTTGATTGGAACAACTACGTAATTGTGTGTGCTCAAACCAGAATACTATTTTAAAATAAAGAATCACCTAAGAACTATTTATGTACATAAACTAGTCTAATAGTACAAGTACCTAAATAAATAGTATACATTAAATATATTGAGTATTGAGAAAAGGTGCAACCTGAATTTCACAAGATTAGTTAGTTAGTTTAGTGATCACCCAATAATATAAGTTTAAAAAACTTAAGAAACTGACTTCATGGCCAAACTGCTAAAGCGATTTTGATGAAATTTCTATTGGCCCAATCTAAAAAATACCCTTCAGATAAAAAAAATCAAACAGGCGCGTAAATTACGAAATTAGGCGATAACAAACATTTAGAAAAATACAACCGACTTGAGAACCTCTTTTTTATTTGGAGTCGGTTAAAAATAGGTATTATCGTTTGACTTTAAGGAAAGGGCTATGTTTCATTGATCTTTTTCCAATATTCCATTTCCTATAACTGCCGTGTTTTAATGAAAATGTCCGCCACAGCGTCGCTTCACAGAATAATTTCAATTTATTTTTCAATCAAACGATTTTAGTTACGTTTATTAAGGTGGGGTCGGGTCCGGTAAGCTTGGGTTTTCAAGAACTGTCCTCCGCTATCATACCGGCCGTAACGTGAATAAACTTAGGTACTTACAGTAAATAAGTCATCAAAAGTTTTTGTTAGGTTAGCAGCTACATAAAACATAAAACCTATTAATTACATAAAACCTAGTTCACGCAAAAGTATATTTTTTACAATAATGAAACGGTGCCGGTGGACTAAACCAAACTTCTTCAAGTAAAGGTATGCCTGCGCACATCTAGCGCCGTTAGCGCAATGGCAATCAGCGAACGCTGTCAAATATCGCTGTCATATTTGACATCGTATCAATAGTCGCCATTGCAGATCGCTAATGCTGCCTTCCTACGGTGCGTGGTTCTGCAGATCATCACGCACAGCCGACGACGACGCACGGCAACGCACACAGACAGGGCTCCTGTGCTACCGCGTAACTCGGCGCACGAGACCGTTCCCATGGTGTGTCGTGCGAGCTGATCCGCCTCCGTGCGCGATATCACACACTGGTGGGCAGGGGCTATAAGATGCACGCAAGTACTTATAAAAGAAAAGTTTTAGAAATAGAATGCCAATTGGCATTTCCAATCTACTATTTATGACGGCTGTCACATTATAATGGCCACTGCTTTTTTAAAAAACCTAGTCTTTGTAAACTTCGAATGTAGCTATAGGTCACGTAGAGTATACCCACGTAATGGACGCGTCACAGAGAGAGACGACCGTAGCATTGCTTATGCGAAAAGTGGTCTGAAAATGATGGAAATAGAAAAGAAAATTGAAATAGCGACATCAAATTGTTACGTGACGGATTGACCCGCCACCACTCCAATCAAAAGGCTTTTGCTACGAAAATTAATCAAAATGAAGAAAATATATTAGCAAAAGTAGTAGTAGAGCTCTTTGTGTGTGGCTCGTCTGGGTGCGTACTACCACCATGCCTATTTCTGCCGTGAAGCAGCATTGCTGCGTTTTGGTTTGAAGGGTGTGGGTGCCGGTGGAATTACTGGCACGTGAGGCTGAACATCTGTATGAAGATGATGGACGCAGGTCATTACATCGTATGCTTTATATACAGGGTTTCCCAGAAATGGTGGATAATTTAGTCAACACTCACACAGACACAAAACCAGAACCAGAGACAGAGCCAGCCAGAGTTCATGGTAGGCCTACTTGTCTGCAATATTTATTTATCCTGTAATTATGCTTATTGACTGTATTATATTTTGAATTTACTGTAGCCAAATTGCTTTTTCGATTTCGCTATAGCAATACAAGTTATTTTATTTATAGTGTAAAGTTTTTAGTTAATTACTAATTCAAACAATCTAAGCGACGACGATCAAACTCGAAACAACCCTTATTGCTTTAATTAGCTGCACGATAACAAGAACATGGTTAATTACCTATTTTCGGGGAAAAACAACAACAATATAACTAGTGAGGAATAGCTGAGGAAACCAACAATTGTTGTTGTTGGTTGAAATATAACTTTTGAAACTATAATGGTTTTTAACACTATTTTTATGAACAACGGAATATTTACCATGATTGGATTGGTAAATATCCTGTTGCTTGTAAATATAAACATAGACATACTAGTATAAACACCAGAAAGCCATAATTGCTAGGTTTTAGACAGATAGACGGTTCCCCTACCCGATGGACCAACGATATTGTTAAGATCGCGGGAAGTTACTGGCACGTGAGGCTGAACATTTGTATGCCTCAAGTGCATCGTAGGGCACGTTCCTGACGTGCGTGATCTACGAGGCAATGCTTTGTTATAGACGATGGTTACCACCTAACATCAGGTGGGCCATTATGCTCGTCCCATTAGCTAGTTGTATAAAAAAAAAGTCGGTGGATGGAGACAACTCTGAATCGTTTTTCATGGAAATGTATAAATGTTGAATAGTAACAAACAAATTGGCTTAATTATAATAATTTATTGATTGATGTTCTTTTTACGATTAAGCTCCTTTATTTTAGGCTTGACATACTTACATATTATTATGATTATAAGATATAAAACATAGCACAATCGCGTCCTGTAAAAAGAGGTATGAGAAAACAGTACACCCCTCTCCCCCAGACACCCCAACGGCCCCTGACACAGTATAAATCATCTACATTAGATGCAAAGGCCGGTTTTGCTTTTAACACATTTAGGGAGGCGAGTTGGATACCAAGTTACACATCTTGTTAAAACTCGGTGCCGGGAGAGAATGGTGAGTAGTCTTCAACCCATCTCTAACGAGTTGGTAAGTGCTCTAGCTACTGGCAGAACAATTTTGTAGTAACCTGCTTAGCACACTGTAGGCCTACCTCAAGCTCTGTCTGGCTCTTTCTCTGGCTCTGTTTTTGAGTCTGTGTGAGTGTTGACTAAATAAACCATACGTCCAAACGTCACACACACAGTATAATACTGTAGAGCGCTGGTGGTCTAGTGGTAGCAGCCCCGCCTTCCGATTCTAAGGTCGTGGGTTCAAATCCAGTCGTGTACCAATGAGTTTCCTGCCCAAAAATTTATGTACACTATGCCAGTGCTCTCAAACGGTGAAGGAAAACATCGTGAAGAAACCGGCATATCGTAGAACCTAAAAAGTTCGAAAATATTTGTCAAGTGCACGAGAGGAGCCTCTTTGAGGCGCACTTAAAATCCTTTCACCACACTTGGTTTGAAAGAATCAGTGAACCGATAAGAAGAAGACTCAGCAGAATCAAAACCAGTGCCAGATGAATGGTGATGGAGGAACTAAATCGTGAAGTTACATCGCACACTCTCCGAAATTTATCCAGTAAAATACCAATAGAACTGCCAATTTTGTATGAATGCCATTCGTGTAGCTTTCAAAATCAAAGGTGCTAATCAAACGCTCCGTCGGCGAGCTACGGCTTGTTAGCTCGTTTCCGGTTCCGTGGTTAGACCACTGACCGGAAGGAGGCTTCGACGCTACGCTCAACGCTGGCAAAATGGACGCTACACTGACCAATATCACTATAGAGTGGATAGAGATTTTATTTACTGCCAATATGAAATATTGATAGATAATATAATACATAATAAATGGTAAATAAAATGGAAAATATAGCTATATTTAATGTTAAAATATGATATTGAGACGGGAGCAATGCCGTGGGGGCAAAATTTAAACCTTTTTAAAAGCTTTCTACGCTTCTTTTTTAATGGATCCGGTCTTTTCCAAACTTAATAACTTCGTAAATAATTACGTAGAAGCTTCGAAAATATAAAGTTTAAATTGATACCACCGTAAAATGTGCGCGTCACAAAGATAATAAAATCTTCCTGTGATACCGAAACTTTGGGGGAGAATAGGGTTGTCAGAACTTTATTATTATGAGACCTACTCAAACGATTTTTTACTCTCACTCTTTGCTAAAACATTAAAAAAAACATCGTGAGGATACTAGTTCGTAAAATTGTCCGGTAGAGTTGTAAGAATTGACAGACGATCACCAGCATTTAGAGTTTAGACCATTGATTCCCAACGTGGTCCAGGTGGACCCCCAGGGGTCCACGGTAGACTCGACAGGGATCTACGATGGCGTGACAAAAAAATGGGGGTTCACAATTTGTAAGCGGGGGTCCACGAAAATTGATCTGGTTACGATAATGAAGAACTAAAATGTTGGCTTGACTTCACCTACCAATGTAGGCAGATAATATTTTAAGAAGATTATACCGACGGCTAATTGTAAAATCTTTTTTCGAAACCTGTAATTCATGGTAGGAACTCAGCTGCAACGCAAATGTTCATAGTTAGATCTAATCTTCTCTCTCTCTCATCTCCTTAATTTATCGACTGGGAATATACTAATCATGTAGCAGCAGGGCAGGGGGTCTACCGAAACCAGCAACATTTTGGAAGTGGTCTATGCGAAAGAAAAGGATGGGAACCTCTGGTTTAGACCATTAGGAAAATA
This sequence comes from Thera britannica, assembly GCA_939531255.2. Taxonomy (NCBI): domain Eukaryota; kingdom Metazoa; phylum Arthropoda; class Insecta; order Lepidoptera; family Geometridae; genus Thera; species Thera britannica. Next base: position 1,096,908 of record OW618042.2, on the reverse strand, counting down.
ACAATAAAGGGAAACACGCCTTTAATACTTTTACAAGGGCGATTTAAAAGTTATGATGGGTCGGCAACGAGCTTGTGATGCCTCTGGTATTGCAGGCGTCCATAGGCTACGGTAGCCACTTCTCATCAGGTGGGCCGTATACTTGTTTATCTAATTTGCTGTATAAAAAAAAACACCAACTATTGTATGCTAAAAGTATTGATCCGGTCATTTTTCATTTGACAGCCCTAGGAAGGGGTAAAGAAAAGCCTTCAGGGATGTAATTTAATACAAAAACACCCTTTTTACGTAAAATATGATAGACAAGGGCGTGCATTGTTTATATAAGACAACAATGTTGTTTGATTATTTTAGAAAGAAACAGCCCTACTTATAAACGCAATTTAAATTTAATCATTGCTTAAAGTTAGCCCTGTCACTGTTTGTCATTACCCAGTGGTAAGAGATGACAATAGTTTTAGCAGTGTTTATCTTTTGACATATTTTTATAAGTAAGGCCATAAGTCTCTGCGTTTAAGTAAGGCCTGCGCACACCTAAAGGCCTGCGCAGGCCTTACCTGCAGCAGATCTACCTGTGGCCTGATGGTGATGGCGATCAGATGAAACGCTGTCAAGTATCATTGTCATATTTGACAGTGAAACGCTGTCAAATATGACAGCGATATTTGACAGCGTTTCATCGCCATCGTTTAAATGTGCGCAGGCCTTTAGGAAATCTGGAAATGAACAGACGGGTTTTTAGCGAATCGTTGCCGCGTGTTGTTCTCTTACATAATGTTCAATAAGCGAATTCGTAAAAGCTTCTTTAATAATCCTAGAGTTATAATTTGTATAATGTTAAATGTATTTTGCTTATTTTAGTTTTGTTTATTATTACTCGTTGATTGGATCTGGTATATATTATTGTGATTATTTTTATTATTTATTAATGGTTTGTGATTGTATATTTATTAAATTTTTAATTCGGAGGATGATGTCTGTGCTATCGTATTAGGGTACACCTGTAAGGATAGGGCAATGTGTATAAATAAATAAAATAAAAAATAACGTAAGGTATTCAAATATAAAAGTATATAAAACGAAGACTGAAATGTTGACTGAAATCCGTAATTTTAGGCCTTCTCTCAAAGTTTTACCCTTTTATTATTTATTTAATAGTTAAACCCCCTTTATTTTGTAACTAAATAGCACTCGTCATGCATCATCAAATGATGATCATATACCTATTATAACATCTTTTTATTTTATTTAATAGCACCTACTATTCCAGGAAAGTGAAACTGTATACTGTGGAAAGAAATGGGGGAGGCCTACGCCAAGGAGGCGACTACCACTATAAATTAAATTAGAAATATAAGTACACTTTTAAGTAAATAAACAAGAAAATAAACCTTTATAAGAAATAAGAAGTAAAAATTAAAAATTGTTAAAAATTTAAGCATGTACCTTACTGTTATAAAATTAGTGTAAAAGTAGTTATTTTATTTACTATTCCAGGCGATTCCTATAACAAAGAGGTCTATTTATACGAATTTTTTCACGGCTTTTACATTTTTTTATTGCTCATGTTTCACAAAAATAACTTGTAAAAAGCGATAAAAGACTTTGAGAAAAAGTTCAAAGTTGTCTTCTCAGAAGCTTAATAACTGAAAAGTGTTCTTGAAAAATTACCTGAGCGTCTTAATTAAGCAAGTCCCAAGATCTTAATTAAATAAAGGTGTTATTATTAAAGTCACTTAACCTTTAACTGAGACGTGACGAGACCTTTGCCACTTTGAATGGCCGTTGACAGAGTTATTACCTTAAAACAAGCAATAGCAACGAAAAGCAGTTGCTGTAGTACTGAATTGTTATCGCTATCGCCTTTTGTTTCGTGCTAGTCGACGTCGTAGTATCGTGTCACTGTTTTCTTCAAACCAGTGTATTGATAGGATTGTAAGTAAGCCTCAAAGAGGCAAAAAAACTTACTCTAGCCACATTCATTTTTTGACATAAAGGCATATCGATTTGATGACCAGATTTTTTAGTGTTGGTAATCAACTTTCGTTGCCCACAATATAACGTACTAACTTACCCTGATCCAGTACCTACATGCATAAACATTACATAAAAACCTCGACAAAGTAAGAAACAACAAAAGAAGTAGCAGAAATTGCCATACATGTGGTATTAGAACATTAGTAGTAGTAGAACTCTTTGTGTGTGTCTCGTCCGGGTGCGTACTATCACCATGCCTATTCCTGCCGTGAAGCAGCATTGCTGTGTTTTGGTTTGAAGGGTGTGGGTACGGTTGATAATACGTAGGGCACGTTTCTGACGAGCGTGACTTACAAGACATTGCTTTGTTATACAGGGTTATTCATTATTAGCTGCAAATACTCAGGAATTAGGTTCAACAAATAAAATAAAAAATATATAGGTAATGATTTTTTTAAAATAATAATGCAGCTAATAATGAATAACCCTGTATAGGCAATGGTTACCACTTAACAGCAAGTATGCTTGTTCCATCAGCTAATCGTAAAAATGTATATTAAAGTACTACTTATTTCTGATCCAGAACCCCACGCATAAACATTACATAAAATCTCCTCAAAAAAGTAAGAAAGAACAAAAGAAGTAGCATAAATTGCCAGACATGATGAAGTATTCACGTTGAGATGTGTGTAACATCTGCCACAGTGTACAGAGTAAATGATTCATGAAACAGCCTATTTATTATCCCACATCGCTGTGAACAGAACTGGAATATTCCCGAAGAAATAATGGCCATTGCATTGCGAGGGTTTTCCCCTTAAAGGAAGAAAAAATACGGGTTTCCCCGTGAAAGTTTCAAGAAAAACGTTGTGTAAAAGTATTTTTAAAAGAAGAACGAAAATCACATGTTCATTAGAAATTCAGTTTTGAAGCAAACTTAACTTCAATAAAAATAACCGAATATACAATAGTTATTTGTTTTACAAGAGTGCGTGCTCACTCACTCTCACTCTTCTCTCTTTCTTCCCATCTCAGCGAGAAACTTGGCGAGAAATGACTAAATGCAAAAAGAAAATGGCGCGTAAAGAAAATAAAAATAAAAATTTAACACACCAAGTTTGAGTTTTTTACAAATTAAAAAAGGTGGTATGCACCATGTAGGTAGAAGTAAAAATAGGTTTAATGATGTTTTGAATTCACAAACTTAGGATTACGAAAGACATAATTAAAAAAAACCTAATCCTAAAGGAAAAAACAAGACGTAAGCCTAGGCGGTATGGTCTTGGTTCTATAGCCTACTTCGAAAGAAGCGAAAAGAAAAAAAAACACAAACTTAGTGCACACGATGTTCTAAATTCAATTTTACTTTATCTAGCCTTTTATTTCTTTATCAGAGTCTAGCTTTTGCACTCAGATTTTGAAGAGCAAAAATACCCTTTCCGAGATAGAAGGATGATAAAGTAGTGGATCTATTTGATGTTCCCGTGAGTGTCTTCAATCAGCCCCCCTCGGGATCACATACTGCGACACCATATAAATAATATAAATATATTATAGGGTTAGACGATGGTGGCCTCTTTGTAGCGGCGCCGACTGCCGATCCTAAGGTCGTAGGTTCTAATCCAGTCGTTTACCAATGATGAGTGTTTTTCTGTCCAAAAATGTTTACACTATGCCAGTATTCTCAAACGGTGAAGGAAAACATCATGAGGAAATCTAGAATCACCTAGCTTTAAGACGTTTCAAAGTGATCCTTGTGGTACCATTGTATAAAGAAATATTTGAATTTGAATATGAAACCGGCATGTCGTAAAACCTTTAAAAAATGTGTCAAATGCACGAAAGGAGCCTCTTTAAATATGCACTTAAAGTTCTTTCACCACAATGGTTCGGAAAAATCAGTGACACGATAAAAAGAATATAAGTTAGCTTTAATAAAGCATCTTGAGAACGCTTTTATTATAACAAAGATTAATTAATTAAAGCTTACTAATTTATTAAAAAGAGTATCCAATGAAAGAAGGCTACCAAAGTAAGAATAGGTAATAACGCCATATTATTCCACTCCATATTCCTGATTTTCTTTTTCTTCTGTAATAAAGAAACGTATTTTTTCATATTTAGTACATAAGTTCTAATGGCGCACGTACAAAGCTTAATTCAGTTATTACGTGTTTCAGAATACGTATTTACCTGTAATACTAGGTATATAATTTCCTTTCTTAGTTCCGTTCGTTTCTTTTCATTCCGTTTTTCGCTTGCACCACGTTAACTTAACGGTGTATTCTGTGACAGAATACACCGTTAAGTTAACGTCACAAATTATGTCAAAATGTGTTCATGAGCAAGGCACTGGTGCAAGCGAAAAACGGAATGAAACCTTTTGAAACTGAATAGACAGAATCTCTGTCTATTCAGTTTCAAAAGGTAGTATGTTATGTTAGCGTGTTATCGTCGATTTTCAACTTGATTTGTTCAACGACAAATCAAGTTGAAAATCGACGAACATTTTCATTCCGCCCCTACACATCAAACAATAATTATGGTTATAGTAACCGTACCCACAGCCTACAGCGCAAAAGGCAATACCAACTGAACTGCGAGGCTTGTCAAAGTTTAAACTATGCCTTGCTAACCGAATTCTAACTGTTGTTCTTGAACCACGGCCCCCGCCCTTGGCCCACTGACCTGAAATGTTTTACAGCACCTTTTCACATCCCAAGGACACTGTCTAAAAGGCAGTCATAATAATACGCTTTGTTCACGTGAACCTTTGACACGTTTTTGCAACACAAACACTTCCTCAGAACGTTTTTCCTCATTGGTAATTTCTCGAATGAATCCCGAAAGATGGGCCAAGGCAAACAGATAGAGGCAGACACGCAGACAGACAGAGACAGATACACCGAGTGACAGGGACAGACCACTCCACTTCCGTCCCCACACACGTCATTGCTGATGGATGTCGCTGCCGAGGCAGACCGAGGAAGCGTTGGCGGGATGACCTGGATGCGTTGCATTCGGTAACGCGTCCAGGGAGTTACCGAATTTTGTAAGAACGAGATAGGTAGATGGCAAGAGGGAAAGCCTTTGCCCAGCAGTGGGACAGACCAGGCTGAATAAAAAAAACATCATAAACACTTACTTTTTCTATAAGGATGGCCTGTGCTGAATTTTTATATCGTGCTGCGTACAAAATAAATAGTTTAAGGCCTTTCGCACATCAGCGATCTGCAATGGCGTCAGTGATACGCTGTCAAATATCGCTGTCATATTCATCGCCATCGCTTAGATGTGCGCAGACCTTATAATATGCTTGTTCTATCAGCTAGTAGTATAAAAAAAAATATGGAAATCGTTAACCAGCCCAATTGACACGGAAAATAACCATATACATGTGAAAAGCTACTTGAAATTCAGACATTCAAAGATAATTGCCTTCATGAATAATTAGCAATAGCTTATTATGTCACAAGGTGGTGACAATACGAGTGTTTAATGACGTAGTTAGTACAGGGAACAATAAAAATGCACAACTCAGTATTCGGTTCGACAAAAGAAACAGTTGAGCTATCTGCAGACCGTTACAAAATTAAATGATCTAGAGATAGCTTAACTGATCTAAATTCGTGCCAGAAGGATGCGTCTCCAAGACGCTGGTGACATTGCCGCGCTGAATAGCAATGCCAAAATAAATTTATTTCTATCAATTTCTACCAATCTATCAAAAAAATCTAAACATCCAAAGCTTTGACAAAAGAAATGACGTCAACAGGAAAAAACGTTGAAAAAGAACACCGACACCTTTCTTAGATTTCACAAAGATATTGTAGAGAGAGTAATAATAAATGTCCTTTTCGTAGAAAAAGACGTATTACATTATTATCTAAAGAAAGACTTTCTTGGAAAGGACCAAAAGAAAACTCAAATCAAATTATTAGAGCCACTTGTGTCTTCTATTTAATGAAGATTGATCTTTTTACTCACGCACTTTAGGAACGTGCCCTACGATGCACTGCCCAGCGTCCATTAGCTTGAGGCACACAGATGTTCAGCCTCACGTGCCAGTAATTTCACCGGCACACACCCTTCAAACCGAAACACAGCAATGCTGCTTCACGGAAGAAATAGGCATGGTGGTAGTATTTCCCCGGACGAGCCACACACAAAGAGCTCTACTAATCTTTCTCACCCTACTACTACTACTACAGCCTAGTGTTCTAGTAGTGCTATAGTACGTTCTGATACTCAACACAATTCAGTAGGCCTACCATGAGCTCTATCTGGCTCTGTCTCTGCTTCTGGTTTTAAGCCTGTGTGAGTGTTAACAAACTAAATCCTACGTCAAAACGTCAGACAGACAGTATAATGCAATGGTGAGCACTCACACAGATTCAAAACCAGAACCAGTGACAGAGCCAGACAGAGCTCATGGTAGGCCCACAGTTACTGTCTACATAAAATCTTGTGTGCAATGGACTCTGTATATTTAATAAGTCTGAAATAAAAATATTGAATTAAATAAAAGCATAAGAGAGCCAATCGTATGTTCAAACTTTGGAGAAAAAATACAAACAACTAAAAAGAGCTATCTATCTATTTAGCCTATATGCTGCTGGGTATAGGCCTCCTCCCTAATACGCAACTCTCTTCGGTCCTGTGCCAGTCTCCGCCATTGCTGGCCAACTACTAAAAAGAGTTATAAAATAAATTAATAGAGAGTGGAACTCAACTCAACTGAGCTAGAAAATCAATTACAGAATGATACTCAACTCATAAAAAATACACGAATAATAAATCAATTTGTGCTTTCATTCAATATGTATGGCGGGCAAGGTACTATGGCCGACGTATATAAATTGTCTAAGGGCTGACGTCATGATATTTTTCGATCGCATGTAATTATATTCATAATTATTTTTTATAATTTTTTTTATACTCAATACATTTATTGCATTAACATGGTTTAGTTTAGGTACATACATAGTTCAAGATTCAAGATTCAATAAGCGTTTATTCAATACGATACAAGAATCACTTTGAAACGTCTTAAAGCTAGGTGAGTCTAGGTGCCAGTTCCACGCGACCAAGCGTAGAAGAACAGGCAACAAACTACGTCTCGGTTCCTACCGTTTTTTTATATGATCCTTTTACAAATCAAAATAGTCTAAAATAATAGCAGTGAAGTTCCAGTGTGGTGCCACTTCACTTAGTCAGACGTATGCAATGTAATTAATTATACAAAAGCAAAAGTTTCAAAGACAGCACACGCTACGCTTCAAAGTTATAATAAAGTATCTACACAGATATAAAAATAAGATATTAAATAGTAGGTACAGACATTGCAAATTGACATGCTAGCTTCCTATGGGTAGAGTGACCGGGACATCGGGTTCGTAATACGGTTCTTAGTACGGTTCGGGTAATACGGTTCTTAGGTGTAAGTCAGTATCACATAATAATTTCGTTGTATACAGAGTCCTATTCCTACTACTTATTAAAAGCATTTTTTTTATACATGCTCCATTTGTAGCTTGGCTCCTAATCACAAATTTGTAGCTCATTCACGCCCTTATTGACAGGTTTTTACTAATTGTATTCTGTAGAATGAATCCGGTAAATATGGTTCATAACTTAAAACATATATATCATCTTGTATCCCGAAATATTAACAGACAGTTTGAATGAAAAAAAGCCAAGAAAGTGCATAAAATCATTTCGAGGAATCCACTCCGGAAATTGGCTGCAAGCACTCTTTGAAAGGCTCAATAAGAATCGAGAAGTAGGTATTTGAAATTTAAAAAAAAAAGTTAAGTAGTAGTTATTTTATAAAAAGTTAGTATGGAAAAATCTTCACGTGAACGGAGTCACAAAGGATTTACCTCAAATTCAAATACAAAATATGTTTTTACAGTTTTTACACTTTGAAATCTCTCAAAGCTAGGTGAGTCTAGGTGCCAGTTTCACGAGGCCAAGCCTAGAAAAACAGGCAAAATACTACGGCTTGGTTAGTATTGAATAGCTGTATAGTATTGAATAGAATAGTTTAGCATTAAATACACTATTATTTTAAGTGCAATAGTAAATACGAAGATGATAGTAAAACTACAGACATAATATTGTTTTATCTAGACTTAGCCGCGGCCAAAGCTAAAGACAGAAATAGATATTGATCGACCTGGATCACGGACCACTCAGCCGGTACATTTAGCCGTGTAACAAAAGCCTATTCAGAGAACTTTTGTACTTTACAATTCAATTTTTTCAATGAAATATTTCAGAATTTAGATCATAATAAGGTCATTACAGAGTTTAAATGCAGGAACGTAGGATATCCAAGTAATTCGTTTAGTTTGAAGATTTTGACGTGTTTATTTTCAGAAATTACACTATTTAAATTTTAATGAAAGCTATGTGAGATCTATTTGCTACAACTCGTGGTTGGGAAGAAGAAGAAGGGGCAATTACGCAGTAAAATTTGAGAACTTGATTTTTTTTTCTTCTGCTTCTTGTTTTCGTGTAGGTTAGAACTGTCAGCTCATGTCAGACGTCATGTCATGTTGTGAACACAGTCCATAGAAGGTGACAGGTACAACAAGTAAATACAAAAATAAATACCTGCATAAAGATTAACCTATGGGAAAATAAAATTTAAGTTCTTCTAAGATGAATTATTGTAAACAAATGGGAAACGTTTCCAATCAGTTCCAAATCCCAGTCCCAGTATTTGTTTAGATTAGTAAAGGTTTTAAAATATTACCATTTTTTTCCTTTTGTTCTGCTCGTAAAAAACACAAGCACGTTTTGTAAAATAAAAATATACTACTCGTTCGGGCTTGTATAAAATTAGGTTAATAAAAGGCTCTTATATTACCAGTTTCAATAATAACTGTACAAAGTTTACCCTTCCCTAAAAGCACAGGAATAACTAAAATATAGGACTACCTCTTGGGGATAGACAAACATTAGGGAAGGTAGTTTCAATTGTGGGTTTTCCGCGTGACGTCAGCAGCTCGGTAAAGTATGAATAATTTCATCCACTGTGACACACCATTATAAGACCTGTCTGGCTCAAGCTAGATTGAAAAAGGAAAAAGGACTTTATGGTTCTGGTTTAAGGTAACAAATAGATTGAACGCGAGCTATTCTATTCTGAAGAATTGAAGTTTTAAGCAGTGATGTGAAAAATTACAATTTCAATTCAACTTTAAGAACGTAGGATTTATTATCTTTGGGTTTATCTTGTACCAGACCCAGGCTACGGACAAATTCTAACATAAATCGTCAAAATGTTACTTAAATCGTCAAAAACATGATTCATCAAACTGCGAAGAACGACTAGTATTTGTTAAAGCCACTTATATTATCTGATACAGGCAAAGTAACCCAGCTACGAAAGGCAAAGTAACCCGGTTACGAAATAAGAACTGTATGACAGAACTTTTTAAGGTTTCTTAGCCAAATTGTTAAAATGGAACCCTTATCATGTATGTCTGTCTGTCTGTTCGTCCGTATGTCACAGCCACTTATTCCTGAAACTGTAAGAGCTATACTGATGAAACTTTGTAAGTAGATGTATTCTGTGAACCGCACTAAGGTTTTCGCACAAAAATAGAAAAAAAAACAATAAATTTTGGGGGTCCCGATACCACCCAGTTCATAACCCGTTTGTGAACTAAAAGAACTGGGAACTGGGGGCTGGGGTGGTGACTGAGTGACATAATTTTTTTATTAGTTTGTAAGCCGGTTACGAACTAAGACAAAAATCTCTCTACGTAAACAGTTACGAATCACTAAAGGCATAAAGTAGCATTTGCCTAAGTTATAAAAATAGTGAAAATATTTTATTGCAAACGACTGTACCACCAATTTTGTCAACTGGTCAATAATACTAAACCTCTTCAGTAAGTTAATTGAAAATTTCGAGCACTGAACGTAATTTGTTGAAGGGACGAACTTATAAAGGTCGGCGAGTTGAAAGGTTTACTTGATGTATTTTACAACCAGCCCTGTCAACCCTCTCTCTTGAATCTTGATGATTGGACCCTTAAGTTCACTAGGAAAGTTGTAATCTATATCTTTCTATCTCTATATACAGGGCGTGCCACGGATATGCCGCATCGAAGGCTGAATATTGTAGATGGAACATTTTACTGAAAGAATACATTGTTTGAATTTATCAAATGCTCAAAATGAGAAAAAAAACTATTAATGAACCATAACTTAAACAACAAAAAAATTAATAATATTTTAAAATAAACTACAGCTAATTAAAACTAAACCTAAAAAATCTAGCAATCCAAAAAAAAGTCCATGTCCAAAAAAAAAATTTATGCAGTTTAAATTGTTTTTTTTTTAATTCAAATAATGTCTTCATTCAGTAAAATGTACTATTTATAACATTCAAAGTACTTTCCCACCATGTGCCATATCCGTGGGACGCCCTGTATAAAATAAAGTCGTTTTAGTTACACTATTTATAACTCAAGAACGACTGAACCGATTTGACTGAAAATTTTGAAACTTATTATCCCGAAAATAAAACGGCAACGGGCCGAGCGAAACAGCAGGCGGCCGCTAGTTTTACATCAAGCTAGGTAGCATAGACTTTTACCAGAAAATAAGTCTGTAATACAAAGACTTAATACCTTTAATTGACATAATAACTTTATTATTAGAATATGACAAAATTAAATAGCTACATCAATATGAAATCAACAACGTTACTCAAACACCCAGGTAATCAAGCTAAAAGGTTTATTTATGACAACGATTAAAATGATATAACACTGAAGTTTTTATGGACATAAAAACCCGGAAAATAAGCTTCAGTACTAAGACTGGAGCGAACAATTTTTATCACTTTTCAATTCTTCACCTTTAAAAAGTGTATCAAAATACGAGCGAACTAGTATTCTTTGTCTTGAGTCAAAATTGGACAAATGCACTTTTTGTCCTGAAAAGAAATTTAAGCCTGCCATGGATTAACTAAAGGCCTGCGCACACCTAGGTCGCTGGCGATGGCGATCAATGAAACGCTGTCAAATTTGACGGCGTTTCACTTTTTTTTAATTCACACCAAAAAAGCCAAAAGCTAGTACTCTGCTTTTTGCTCTGGCCTAAATGGTCTGAGTAAATTTCTGCTGGGCAAAGAGCTTCCTTCAGACCTACAAAGGCGGTTTTATGAGAAAATTAAAAATTGATATTGAAGCCAAAAATGACCAATTTCAAAAGTTAAAGAGCGGGTCGTGCGAAAATTTGAGATTAAAAAAAAAAATCATAACTAAATAACTAAGTGACATTTTAAAAATCGCAAAAGGACTAATTGTAGACTATACATTTGAGATTAATTCGAATTTAAGTGTGTTTAAAAAAATATACTATTTAACATGACATTCTATTTAACGCTAATGAAAATCGTATGTCAGCGTTAAATAGAATGTCATGTTAAATAGTATATTTTTTACACACTTAAATTCGAATTAATCTCAAATGTATAGTCTACAATTAGTCCTTTTGCGATTTTTAAAATGTCACTTAGTTATTTAGTTATGAATTTTTTTTTTTAAATACCAAATTTTCGCACGACCCGCTCCTAAGCCTTGCGCACACCCAAGCTTCAGCGATCAGTGAAACGCTGTCAAATATCACTGTCATAATATGACACAGCGTTTTACTGATCGCCACCGAAGAACGCTTAGGTGTGCGCAAGGCTTAACTACTCAATTACTTTCATAAGAAGTTTCTTGAAGCGTGTAAAAAGGCTAACTAGATTTCATAAACTTCCAACATTTCATTGTCAGAAACACCTTTCAAATCCAAACTTCATTCGCCGTTCCTTTCGTAAAATAAATATTCCACCGGCGGAACCCAGAAAAATGAGCTAACTTTTACATTATCCAGGGAAAAGTCTTTTTATTGAAGTTACTACAATCGTAGCGGGGAATAAGGGGATTTCTTTAAAATTAGTTATTTTATGGTGAACTTTTATAATGTAAGTTTTTTGTGAGTGGCTTCAGCATCGCTGTACGTATTGGATTTTGGGGGAGGGGGTGTTAAAATGTCAAACAGTTCAAAAGACTGATAAGTTAAGGGTTTGCTAATAACTTCTTTTACAGAAAAAAATAAAATTTCACAAATATAACAAACGAATCCTTGTCGTTTGTTCTTGCTCTATTTTCGTTTTTAATATTTTTAAGAATCATCATAGTAAATATCTTTTGGTGTAAGGGCCTGCGCATATAATATACGCTTCTCTCCATCCTAAGCTTGTCTGGAAGAGATCGCTCTTCAGTGATAAGACCACCCATTGTACATTAGTATGTGTTTAATTATTGTTACTTGTTTTTCCATTGTTAGTTTTGAGGTGTGCAATAAAGAATTTGTTATTCTATTTTATTCTATACGCGATGGTGATCAGCTAAAACGCTGTCAAATATGACAGCAATATTTTACAGCAATTTAGCTGATCACCATTGCCATCGTCTAGATGTGCGAAGGCTTTAAATGCTTAAGAGTCAATCCTGTGATTTTACTAGAACAAAATCATTGCATAAGAGAATTAAACCATTTTATTAATATAAAATAACTTAATATCTGATAGTAACCGTAGTTCAACTCCAAATAGGAAACCTAAAGATGTCTAAAACGACGAAGACAAATAGCTACCATTAATAACTCAAAATGTCAAGCTTCCCGGATTTAAAGGCTGTCGAGCCGTGACGAAGGCCTTAACGGCTGTGATCAGTGGGTAAAAACATTAATATTTTTTTTCCGGAATTGGATCACGGTAGGTTTTCCATTTAGGTACAACATCAAGCTTCAAGAAAAACTTTTAAAAACTCCTCTAAGATTAGGCAACGGAACGACAGCAAAGGTATTGTTCGTGTCTTTAGGCGACGGTGACCGCTTACCATCAGATGAGCCATAAGCTCGTTTGTCTATTTCTAAAAGCGGTAGATTGAAATCATGGGAACCGTAGCTCAATTTGATACTGGGATCGATGGAGCCCAGCCCTGTAGGCCTTCACCCACTCAGTCACTCACAAAACTCAGTCACCCAATTTGACTAATACAATCTCATGTGAATTTACAGTTTCAATATATTTTTTTATGCTATAGCTAGGCAGATAAGGAGACGGGTCACCTGATGGAAAGCAGTCACAGTCACCCATAGACACCTGCAACACCAGTAAGCCTACTACAAGCTCTGTCTGGTTCTGGTTTTGAGTCTTTGTGAGTGCTCACCAGTGTATTACTGTGTGTGTGACGTTTCGGCGTAGGATTTATTTAGTCAACACTCACACAGACTCAAAACCAGAGCCAGAGACAGAGCCAGACAGAGCTAGTGGTAGGCCAACAGGGGTGGTGCTGATGTGCTGTTGCCTTATAAGAAGAGATAGACCCGTTTTGTGAAGGACCATGTAGAAACTCCGAAAGAAAACCTAATAATATTTTTATACAAAAATCCAGTGTTTATTGAGTGTCTCCCTTGAGTTCAGCTTAGTTAAGATATATGATATTTCTCTACTTGTTGATAGCGCAACAGTTTTTCTTTGTATGCCGAAAATAAGAAAGTCCACGACAATATTTTATTTTAAGTCCATCTTGCAAATATTTTTTTTATATATCTTTAACTTAATCTTTAACTTTGAGAAAAGTAGCTTAGAGCTTACAAACTAATTTGATGAGTACCTATATAAATTAATTAATAGTAATTTTTCAAGATTTTGTTTTATTAAGTAGAAAAAGACTTTTGATTACACCAACACGTTAAACAAATGGTTATGAGAATTTTACTTCTTGTATTTTTCATGCATAATCTGTCCGTGTGAAGCGATGGGTAAAGTAACTACGTACAATTACTTAATTTGGTGTATGAAGTTGCCTTTATTCACTTCAATCATAACAACGAACAAAGACAATAATTTTGTTAATAATATGTATATAATATACATCAAAATTACTCCAGTCTATCGGATTTAGCCAAGAAAATGGCCTAAAAAATCCGTCTCTACATAATCGGCATTTTGAGAGCCTTAAAGTTTTATTAATTAAAAATACCAGACGCAATAACAAGTATTAAACAATGACGGAGGATTTATAGCGGTTTAATAAAAACCTGGTAATCATAAATAGTAATTTTAGCAGTTTTAAAATTTTTTATAAATTAAAAATAGATAAGATGACAAACAAATGACTAACCTTTAAATTTCTCGTTGAAACAGCGTCAGGTGCAATCAGACAATGACACAATTATTTCATGTATCTGTCTCGCGACCGTTCTACTGCGACGCTCGAGCGATACTGAGCTTCGCTGAAGCAATGGGTACCTTTACCTGTTACTTTGTTATTTTAGGGGTGGAGGCGCTAGGGATGAGACAGGGCTGCTTTTGGACGATCAATCGTTTTATTGTCGAGTTTGTTGTTTTTGAGTTAATTGCTTTTGAGTTTCAATAGTAAGTTTCAATAAAATTTTCCACGTTCAAGAAGCAATAAGAGTATTAAAAACTGCCACAAAAAATGCTTGATAAAGTCCACGAGAGTCAATATCTACAAGAAAACACTAAAAGAGCTCTACGAAAGTCTACAAAAGCTCTACGAAAGGGTTCAGAAAACTTTGCGACAGTCTACAAGGGTCTACGAGAGAGCTCTACGAAAGTCTACAGAAACTCTACCAAGAGCTCTTGTAGACGATCTACGAGTGGCTACAAGAGCTCTACGTAAACATAATGAGTGTTTTACGATTATCTACAAATAGATACGACTGTATCGGTGGGTTTTGTTAAAAACGGCCACAGTTAGTGACATCACTAGACAGCTTTTATTAACAACGCAATTCCATCATTTCGACCGTCACAGCCATATTTTTATTCTCCACACGTTACAGCTTTCAACGACATATCGTCGTCTCTCTCTCACACGCGGCATTGCCTGTAGTTATGAATAAGAGCGAGCAAGACAGCTGTATAACCTAACGGCCGTTTCAGTTATAGTTAGTATTGCCATTAGTCTGAATTTCCTCAGTTTCGGTATTTAGATGTTATCCAGATGCCATTTTTTATTTGTTTGTGTTTTTATATTGCAATCTAATAAAGGTTGGACTCATGTGGTGATAGGCTTGCAACTTGCGTTTGTATAATAAACAATGATAAGGGCATAGGTAAGTTTTTTGTTAAAACGTGCCTCTAACTACCAGCGTCATCTTTACAGATCTTAAAGTCATGATATTTGCACATTATAGTAGAAGGATTGCGATATACTGATAGGGTGTTATTAATAATACTGGCGTAGCGTTGGACTAGTTAATCCGTGTTTTGTCACATTTGCTCGAGTTGACAATTGCATGTCAATGCAAGAGACAAAACACGGATTAACTAGTCCAACGCTACGCCAGGATTATTAATAACACCGATAGAATCTAAGGATTTCTTGTTTTTTAACTTTTAACTTGTAGGACGATCTCGACATTTACCAGAAAGATTGGTGGGAGACCGCTGGAGACAAGAATGAGTGGAAGGTTTTTGGGGAGACTTCTGCCCTGCTTCAGTTTACTGCCGATAGTTGAACGTGACAACGTCATACAACTGTCCGCGCGGACGCATCGCTCACTCAAGTAGAAGAGAGACAGATGTCGAACGCTGCCGAACGCGGACGCCGATTGTGCCTCTTTGTCGCTTGTTCCGCGCTCTTGCTTGCACTTCAAGCCTTAAATGGAACGCCTCAGAGCGAGGTAACGCCGCATTACCTCATGTTTTTTCGTGCGTGTGCCAGCTCCAGCTAGATATATAAGCTAGATATACGTTTTATTTGTATAAACACACCCACACATAAAACACGTTTAAAGTAAAATTACATTTCCCGTGCAAATTTAAGTTCCTGCCGAAACCTGTACTTACACAGGTCTCAGTGGGAATCGAACCCACGGCCTTCAGCGCAGAAGGCTACTGCCAATTGAGCTGTGGACTTTTCTTATCTAAAGTTAAGATGGAGGTTGTATTACACTCTAGGGATCGATTGGAAGGACGGAAAGGCATCATTTGTTAATTCAACACCTTACTTTATCAGGCTGCTCAAAGATCTACGACAATCCTTCTTCTTCTTCCTGCTAAACTATGCTGCTAATTTCTTTTTTTTCAAACCTATTCAGTTTAGATAAAAACAATATTAGAAACATCATTCAAGACCTATCCATGGTATTATTATTATTACCTATCCCTACCCACAATAATAAGTACGGGTTTGATGAAAAAAAAATCGAGTTATAGTCCTAAGTATGCGGACCCCCAACATTTATGTTTTTTTTTATATTTTGGTCATAATCTTATTGCGGTTCACTGAATACATCTACTTACCAAGTTTCATCAGTACAGCTCTTATACTAGTTTCGGAAAGAAGTGGCTGTGACATACGGACGGACAGACATGACGAATCTGTAAGTGTTCCGTTTTTACGATTTGGCTACGGTACCCTAAAAAAAGTTGTCTTATCTTGTAACTAACCAATAATAAAGTGATGATTCAAACAGTCACCAGGTTTGAATGATTTTGGAACTAGATGGCGCTGTATAAAACGCTGATCTGTAAACCTCGGAACTGTGATAAAAGAAATAAGATTAAAAGAAGATTTCTGTTCTTTTCCGTACAAAATAAGCCTTTAAAAGTTTCGTGTGGCACGTGTATTCGAGCTTATGTACGACGGGGGCGGTATTGGAGATTAGTGCGGATTACCCCCCTTTCCGGATTGCCCCCCTTGCTGGATTGCCCCCAGTCTTAACGTTACAGAAACGTGTGTGATTGGCAGTCAGTTAAAAGGTTGACTTACACAGAGCTAAGTAACTCAAGCTTTGCGCACATCTAAGCGTTCTGCGGTGGTGATCAGTGAAACGAGAGAGATAAGAGAGTTTTTGGAACAACCCGGAGACAGAGAACAGATGTGTCTGATAAAAACTTGCAAATTCTATGGCCTTGTTAGAAACTGGGTCAGTTTATATTTTACCAAGTTTGTAAGTAAGCTTTCAATTTAGATAGTACAAAAACTGATATAAAAGGAATTTTTAAATAGCAACAGCGCGGCTTTTTTCATTTAATTAATACATATTTTCATTCACAAATCAATTTCGTTTTTATTTTCGTGACACATCAAAAATTATTATCTTTTAGAAAGATTTGTTGATTTGTTTAGGGTGGGTTCGATTTCCTTGGAGGACACACATTTACGTTATGGTCTTTGATTTGCCAAAACATCTTGTACTATGTACCTACCTATCAAGCCATCTTAAATACAATTTTAGAGGGCTAAGTTTATAGTGCTGTGTGAATTTGACCATAAATAGTTATTTAAAGTTATTCAACCGCTTTAACCTTTACAAGCGCACATTTACCGAAACTAATTCGAAATGTTCACGAGTAAATATCAACAAAGCCACGAATCCGGTCCGGAATCCGGATGCATTTGCCCAATTCGCAAAATACATAATTCAGTACTCAGTAGGTTTACATTCACAAAAACGACAAAGCATTTTAGACTTTATCATGTAAAAACTAGAGTCTATTTTGAAATGGAGAGTCGCACAGTATCACGTTGTAGAGTTTTAGACTTTATGCTGTACTTCTAGAGTCTATTTTCGATGGTTGTGAAAGGATTAACAGTGTTGTTGGTTGTGAAACATGTTTAAACATGTGGATTTGAATGTTCGGTACACATGCACCTATTTGTTAGTCATTTTGCAAAGTCCTTGCTTCGGGCACAAAGCCTCACTCAGCAAATAAACTGAACCTATCATCATTATCAGCCTGATAGAAGATAAATTAAATTAATATTGTAGACGATCTACCACAACACTATCTAAAATAAAAGCAGCCAAGTGCGAGTCGGACTTGCCCATGAAGGGAACCCATACGTGTGGGGTATCTATGAATAGGTCTTCAAAAATGATAATGAGGTTTCTAATATCGTTTTTTTCTAAACTTAAAAGTTTTTGCGAGAGATACTTCCAAAATAGTAAAATGTTGTTCCCCCCCATAAAATGTTGGAACTTCTAAAATAAGAGAAAGATAAAACTAAAAAAATATATGATGTACATTACTATGCAAACTTCCAACGAAATTTGGTTTGTGAGGAAGTTTTTTTTTATAATAAATCGCAAACCACAATTTACCTCTTGACGAACTACAAGAACTTTTATATTATGTTACTTGTTGCTACGGAACCCTTCATGGGCGAGTCGGACTCACACTTGGCTGCTTTTTCTACATACTCACAGTCGGTCTCCCCTGCTCCAGATGATCTAACCAACTCAGCTATGAGCTCGCTTTTTGAAAAAGCTCGAAAAATTTCGTCATTAGCACTCCAGATAAATTAATCGAAAAAAGTTTCATAGTACAATCCTGAAAGCTTTTCCTCATGAAGAACACATCATTTTTATGATCATTTTAATGTTTCCACACATCCAATCACCCCTCGTAAGTAACATGAGTTAGGACTCAAACAAAGGGCAAGGGAAAGGCATTCCAATAAAAAAATCCTGTCCCAGGCACTATAGCGTCCTGCAAGTAGGGGCATGAGTAAAATCCAGTTGCCCCTGATGCTATATAAATCATCTACAATAGATGCAAAAGCCTGTACTTTACTTAAATATTTTTGGTAATCATTTGATTATTTTATAATATAATGTAAGGAGTAAAAAATAAAACGACTTCTCATTAATCATTGATATATTCAAAAATCTAACCTTAAATACTTACAAGTAAACTTAACTAGTGTCTCGTCTTTTCTCACATGCACAGTAACCTTGTAGTGAGGCCATGACAACCTTGTAGTGAGGTGATGACAACCTTGTAGTGTGGTAACGACAACCTTGCAGTGAGGTGATGACAGCCTTGTAGTGAGGTGATGACAGCCTTGTAGTGACGTGATTACAACCTTGTAGTCAGATCATAACAACCGTGTAGTGAGGTCATGACAACCTTGTATTGAGGTAACGACAACCTTGCAGTGAGGTGATGACAGCCTTGTAGTGACGTGATTACAACCTTGTAGTCAGATCATGACAACCGTGTAGTGAGGTCATGACAACCTTGTATTGAGGTAACGACAACCTTGCAGTGAGGTGATGACAGCCTTGTAGTGACGTGATTACAACCTTGTAGTCAGATCATGACAACCGTGTAGTGAGGTCATGACAACCTTGTATTGAGGTCATGAGAATATTTTAGTGTGGTGACGACAATCTTGCAGTCCAAAAACCAAATACATTAGGATCTATCTGTGAAAAAGGCTTCCTGCAAAAACTACCTTTGGGCTATAATTAAAAGGTACAATACAGGAAACTGTGCACATGTGGCAAGGAACGAATGATCCCTCTTACACTCCAATCGTTATTATTTTAAGGCCCTGATACACTAGAGCGAAGGTCAAAGCAAAGTAACAATCTTGACACTAACGGCACTTGGCTGATTTTTTTGACAGATTTTTTTTATGTGTATTGAATTTATTCTCCGGGATTTTGGAATTTAAAATTACAAGTCTAAATTATGAATCAATTTGCCAACACTTTGAAAAATTGGACAAAGCGCAACTTTGACCAACGCTTATTATATATCAGAGCAGAAACGCCGGCCATACAAATTTGAAGGTCGACGCTTCTTATAAAAACAAAAAACTACCCGCTTAAAAATGTAATTAATTATTTAATTTACAACAATACCTATTATAAAATTTACGTAATTATATTAACGATAACATTCATTTACGATTTAATGTAGTTTTTAAAGGAAGAAAAGGAAGGAAAGAAGAAGAAGTTCATACGAAGCGTCGTTATCAGAAAAAAATAAAAAATATTGAATATGGAAGAACATACAACAAACAAACAGTAATTGAGACTGGAAGATTAGTATAAAATGACTTAAATTTTAAGCCTACTAACTAATTACTGATTATTACTGAGTTATAATTTGAATTACTAAGCTATAATTTCACTTACTGAGTTATATTATGACCTTCCGGCTTTTTTTATGCAATCCTTAAAAAATCTTATTACATTTATGACGTTAAGATTTGCAACAGTAAATAAATACTTAAGTAAAAGGAGGCATAAAAATACGACTGTAAGTTGTCTCTTGATAGTTTAAACCAATCTTAAACTACATAATCTTAAGGCTACAATACACACATACAAAACGCACCGCAAACATCTATCCACACAAGGTACTGATGTAGCGCTGGTTCCTATTGTTTAAATTTATTTCTATTTTATTAATTTTAATGTTATGATATTTGTATTTTTCTGGGTCTAGTAGTTTTCGTTTTTTTTATAAAATTAACGCATCAATTACAATTTTAAAATTACATTTTTAATTTTAAATTAAAACCTTTACTTTAACTACGAGTATGTTCTTTTTTAATTAATCTTAATTTCTTATTTTATTCATCAGAAAAATAACCCTTAAAATTACATTTACTTATTTCAAAGTACAGACTAGACCATTTAATAATATTAAACGTCGAAAACAGCAGCTACTAACTCTATTTATTTGATTGGAAACACTGAATTTTTACAGACAGATTTAAACACTGAAGTACCTATGCAGAAAGACATTCACTTATCTAGATTCCTTACCTTTACTTACAACTTCAATAACTATATAGAAAAGACCAAAATATTATGTGCCTAGATAACCTTCATAGCAACTGGTCAGCAATATCTCATAGGTATAAATGAGCGAAAGGAAGGAGCGATCATTAAACAATTGATATACCTATATGATTATATACCTATATTATTATACATAGTATTTATCTAGCATGAACATAGGCACAGTATCATATGTTTTCGTTAGATGTCCATCGCGAAAGATCAGCGCAGTGTGTAGATACAGTTAATGTTGTGTACGTGTATCGTAATATGAACACGGACATTTTTAATTCTGAAGACCAAGTGAGGGTAGTTACAACTGCGACTGCCTCCGCTTCTCGACTCCAATGAGCTCCAGTCTGCCCGCGACCACGGCTGTTGTAACACGGTCGAAACGTCGGGAAATAATAAAGGTAGTCGTCATAAATACCCGTTTCTTCCATATACATGTAGACTGAATACTATTTTATACAATATAAATCAAGATATAAAAAAGTTCGATTGAAAATGTCAGCGCGAGTGTCACTTATTCGAAGGTTATCTAAGCTTGGTGGGATTTTTTAAAACATACATAACGCTTAATTACTTTTCATAGTCGTCTCTATTGAACTAATTTGAACTTTACTCAAGTTTATAAATGGAACAATCATTTTCTGTGCTATTAAATTTTCAATGTGCGTGCGTTATGTCCTTTAGTTATGTCAGTTGAATTATAGCTCAGTTCCGTTTGCGATGCGTTTTTGTCAGTCATTTTGTAGCCCGAAGTCATTTTTATTGCGTTTTTGTCAGTCATTTTGTAGCCCGAAGTCATAATTATTGCGTTTTTATCAGTTGTTTTGTAGCCTGAAGTCATTTTTAATGCGTGTTTATGAATTATCTTGCAGTTCAAGTCAATTTTTATTGCGTTTTCGACAGTATGTTTAAAGTTTGGGATCATTTTGAATGCATTTTCATCGGTAAGTTTATAATGCGTGTCAAAATATGTATTTGTAGTCGAGTCATAGTCAAATTTGTCTCTTTCCATCCAATTGCTTTCCAATTTTATTTGTGAGACAATCAATTCATAGTCGAATCATAGCTCGGTATGCGTTGAGGGGAACTTTTTCAGCACAGCATGATAGAGGTTATAAAAAGCATAGATTGACACAGTGATGATGATCAGAAGTGAAGTTCCAAAGACGAAGGCTAGGAAGTTCCCGTCGATGATACAAGCGCCTTTGAGGCTCCGGGCGTGGCCTTGGACCAGATCTTTATGAGAGCCCTTGATTTTACGTTCTTCCATCAGCCTTTTCATCGAGGAGAGGCGTTCTTTCAGTTCGTCGATTGACTCCGACATGTCAGCTGGCACTGTAAAAAAATCTGTGATTATTTTTGAGAGCCAGACAGACCTTGTGGGAGGTCTGTAGCTAGTCTAACTCAAGTGTGTATTCATTTCATTAATAAAGTACCTACGATACGAGAGTTAATTAATTAAGTTTGAGTCGGGGAGTGAATAACTAGATTTATTAGGGTAACTATAGCTAAGATAACATGTACCTATAGTTATATTTGTAGATGAGTTGAGTGACTGAATCGAGTTATTTCAGTTTCAAAATGTTATTAGAAGACACCAGTTGGGACAAATTAATAAAAAAATATTTTAGACAATCTACACAACACTATCTAGCCCCAAATTAGGCAAAGCTTGTACATGGGAACCAGATAGCTGATATAATAATACATACTTAGAATACAATAAAACACCCAGACAGAGAACAAACATCGGTAAATATTTGTTCTAGGTGTGGATCGACCCCAAGACCTACGGCGCAGAAGGCAGAGCTATAATACCTGAGCTGAGAGGCCAGTCGAGATTGAAACTTGAATTTGGATATTTCATTTCCTGAATTACCCCTCTTCATCATCATCATGATCAGCCTGAGGAAGTCCACTGCTGGACATAGGCCTCCCCTACACATTTCCAAGAAGAACGATTCTGAGCCCTTTCCATCCATCGACTTCCCGTGATCATAATAATGTCGTCGGTCCATCTGGTGGGCCGGCGCCCTACGCTTCGTCTTTCGGTTTGTGGTCGCCATTCGAGAACCTTTATTCCCCAACGGATTACCCCTACCATCACCACATGATAGGAACGTGTCCTATGATGCACTGCCCTGCTCCATAAATTATACTACTTGCTGATGGAACAAGCATGTGGCCTGCGTGATGTTAAGTGGTAACCATCGCCTATAACAAAATATTGACTCATAGGTCACGCACGTCAGGAACGTGCCCTAGGACTCACTGCCCTGCATCCATGAACTTCATGAGTTATTCCACTAGTTGTAATTATACCTACTTATTAACATCTCTTTTCATTGATAGGACGGATTTTAGCTTCTTCTTCTTGAAATTTAAGAGCAAGACTCTTGTTGGCGTTATGTATGAATTTTTATACAGATATTTCTTTTGAGGATTTTAGATAAGAACTAACATTAACTATGATTTTTTCGTTTCAGTTATACTTTTCCAGTTTTAATCAAAAAACACTACCTCATTGCAAAACAAAAATTAGGTACATAGAATAATAAAGAAACGATAAAGTACCTAATGCTTCTAGATATAAGAGAGACCTATATAGGTACCCGACTCAAGTCACAGAGGGCGATGAACCCTGTGTGACCTAATTTCATTTTTATCCTGCGTACTACCGGTCGCAATCTAAGTACAGAAATAAAAAATTACAGGAGATGGTTTTTAGAGGAGAAAGGTACGAAATAATAAAAAAAGCAAGTTGGTATATTTTAACATAAGATTGATTACCCCTAACCTACATTCCCATCGAATGCACCAACACGAAAAACACAGAATTACTTATCTCAAACACCAAATTACATCACTTACCTTCATCCTCCCGGTCTGGGCCCATTTTATCACTTTTATCAGCAGAAATACAATAATTAGAAGACTATTTTGTTTCGTCCGGAGTCCCGGTTCTGACAATCTTCACGCTTGCGCCTTCTTCCCGGTGGGATCAGGTGTTGCGCGCATGCGTGGAGGATCCCTCAGGATTGGAGCCAGGGTATTGATCGGCACCCGGGAACAGGTCCTAGGTCTTTGTAATTGTGAGGTTTCTGGATGCTATAACTTTAAAATATTGACCTAATTGAAGGTGGTTGTTTAAAACGCCTTACGCTGTAAGCCTAGCAGGGTATTCTAATCTGTAGGTATATGTTTATAATATAGTTAGTAGTTACTTCAAGTCATCATCATCATCACTCTGAAAAAGTCCACTACTGGACAAAATTAGGTCTCCCCTGTGAACTTTGACGCATCTATCCCTTCCCTTTTTTTTATTTAATTAGCTTATGGAACAAGTTTATGGTCCACCTGATGTTAAGTGGTAACCATCGCCTAGGTATCTCGTAGGTCACGCACGTGACGAACGTGCCCTACGATGCCTCACGTGTTTGTTATTTCAACGGCACCCACACCCTTCAATCCGAAACAGCAATGCTGCATGTAATGTAGGTAATGCTTAGTAATGCATGGGTGAGCTTAATATGACCTGCCCAGTTGATTTGGTCAATTCTGATAAAGTTCGAACTTTTATCTGACTACTACATTTACATCTAATCTTATTTTTATATTATTTGATGGAGTTTATCATGGGCAGTGCATCGTAGAGCACGATCCAATAGTACGTTACTTGTGAAGCAATGCATTGTTATAGTAGGTGATGGTTGTCGTTTATCATCAGGTGGTTCCACTACCTATTTATTCCATAGCATTAAAAAAATATTTAGATGGTATATGCTGTGAAATGGCTCTGAGTTGTATTCTTCTTCTGATTCGTATCGTATCAATGATTATGTTTTAAACCAACCTTTTTTTAGGATGTATTGAAATTTAATTACAATATAATTTTAAGAAAATTGACAAAGCTGAAGGCAAAGTCCTCTAGTATCGTCAATTGATAATTACTTGTACATGCTTGTACCTAAGTTTATGAGTTGGCATCTTACTGTTTTAGTTCGCTTTGTTCTGCATAGGTGGCGCTTTTTCAAATCCATGGTAAAGTAAATACAGTAAAAACCACATTTAACGTTTACAAATTGCAGATCGATCTAGTATATAACGTCCAAAGTATAAGGTCCCTTCTACTACGTAATAACTACTAAGTATTAACTACTAATACCTATAAGTAAGTAGTACCTAACCCACCACCGAATAGAAATAGGTAACTAATACTAGCTGAAGCAAATATGCTACTGAATACCTACTTACCTAGAAGTAAATATCGGTTTAGCATCAAACTAATAATTATCTATCTAATACTAGCCTGTTATAAAAAACTTTAGATTTGGTTAAGAAGTGAGATTTAAAGATTATCTAGAGAAGCCGCTATTTCTAAAGTTATTTATAGCATGGATTACATTGTTGGCAGGTTCCGTATTTCAAGGTTCTTAGCCTGTACTGTGGCAATAGGAAGGCCATATAACTGGTAGAACCGACAACCGCTAGGTCATAAGGGTTCTCGAATGACAGTAACCGGAAAACAAAGCAAAAAGATTGATGTAAGAATGTAAAAATGTATGAATGTAAAAATTAGAACACGTACAAATGTAAAAATGTATAATGTAACTTCCAGGCAATGAACAAACTTCTGCGTTCACCACACATGTTTGTTCACGGTGGGGATCGAACCCAAGCCCTCCAGCGCAGGAAGCAGAGCTACCTACTACCAACTGGGATATGATTTCGAAAGCGTTTATTCCTTGCAAATAACTGGCGTCAGATGACCAGTGATCTGCGAAGAATGTTTTCACTTACAGGTAACTGGTTATTTCAAAGGTAGTTGTGTCGGCTGTTTTGTTTTGTCCCTGCGGAACCCTGACCACAATTTACAAACTAAAAAAATTATCAGTTGCAGGCAAGTACGTCAAACACTATCTTTACAATCCCTTGATTTTATAACTTCTATATAAACTGAAAATTTACAAAAACTGTCCTGTTTTGTTTCCAACAATGACTGCGTTTTGGGCATTGGCTGTTGTGCTGGTCACAGGTAGGTCCTCACTTATATATCCTACTTGATCAGCTTGAAGAGCTCCGGAAACAAGAGGCCCACCGGATGGGAAGCGGTTACCGTAGCCTATGGACGCCTGCAATACCAGAGGCATCACAAGCGCGTCGCCGACTCTTTGAAACTTTTAAAACGTCCTTTTTGAAGAACCCCATGCTATATTATAGTCCTTAGGAAAACCTCAGCTGGGAGATCATTCCACAGCCTGAGTGTTCGTGTGTACATTTATCAACTGATGGATTTCAGGTGCCGCTTCGGCGTCCAGCATCCCAAACCGCATTGTGGGGGGAGCACCGACCACTGTCGAGAGGTACCCCTCTATTGTACAGGTAAGGCTTCAATGAAAACCTATAGTAGTGAATGCACTGGTGGGCTAAGTGGTAGTACCGCCGCTTTGCGATTCTGACCTGAGATTTTCTTGTTTGGAAAATTTATTCACATAATGCTAGTGCTCTCAAACGGCGAAGGAAAACATGATGAGGAAACCGCGTTTTGACCAGTTCTTTCCTGGGGATTAGGCCGACTAAGCTGTCAGAATGGTATAGGCTGAGCAAGATTATTCCATCTAAAATCTTGTCCCAGGCACTATAGCGCCCCGCAAATATGGCTTGAGTAATCGCCACCATCGAGCTTATCAATAATATGAGAGTAAAGACCTGCGCACGTCTAGCGCGATGGCGAAAGCAATCAGTGAAATGTTGTCAAATATCACTGTCATATTTGACAACGTTTCACTGATCGCCATCGCGCTAGAATAATTCGCGATTGTCTAATCAATCGAGAATTTAAGTCAGAGCTGATCTAATGAACTAACTTGCAGGTGGACTTCCTAGGCGTGTTTTCTGGAACCTGGGGCCAGTCGTGCGCAGGGAGCATCCTTACCAGATATCACGTGTTGTCCGCTGCACACTGTTTCGAGGGTTTGTACGTATCGTTGGCAAAATAAGATGACTTTGATTGTTCATGTCCTTTTTTTTAAATATGGTCGATGGATACAAACTATTTGATTTTACGCATAAGAATCCTACAACTCCCGCGCCGCCGCCGCTGCCACCCCGCTGCCTGCTAAATTCGAGGCCAAAGCCTTAAAGGGTCTTGACTCTTTAGAGCACTTATGTACTGTTATTCTGGCCGCTAAAACCTACCTTATGAAAAATTGCACCCATTTCATTTGATTACTATCTTGCAGCTTCTACGATCCTTCACTTCGCCGCATCCGAGCTGGTACCACCGACCGCAACACCGGAGGCATAATTGCCAACGTTGCTAGAGAGTTCAACCACCCCTCCTACGGCGTCGTCCCCATGGACGGTGACATCAGTGTGTTGCTTCTGGCAAGCCCTCTGGTGTATAACCCTGTGGTGCAGCAAGGAACCATCATTAGTCAGGGATTGCAAATCCCTGACAACATGCCTGTAGTGCACGCTGGCTGGGGAGCTACTGCGGTTAGTCAAGAATTAAAAGATTATAACCAATATGCTCGCGGGACGGCAATGGTTTAGACTGGCACAGGATCTAGGTAGATGGCACAAACTGCGGGAGGCCTGTACCCAGCAGTGGGTGAAGTCGGGCTGTGGATGATGATGATGAACCAATATGCTCACATTCATCACATTCACAGTTCAGCTGTTGGTCTGTGAGTTATACTATACAGTAAAAAAAAGTAGTAAAAGGTTTGATAGCGTGTGTGTTTATTTTCTTCAGCAAGGTGGTTCAGCGTCCAGTGTGCTCCTGGACGTCACCATTTTCACGGTGAGCAGAGATGTCTGCCAGCAACGCTACGGCAGCAGCCCCATCACTGAAAACATGATCTGTGCTGGTCTTCTGGACATCGGGGGCAAAGACGCTTGTCAGGTACACTTTTTTAACCGACCGAGGAGGTTCTCAATTTGGTTGTATTTTTTTTTATGTTTTATTACTAGCGACCCGCCCCAGCTTCGCATGGTTGGAAAAATCACAGCCGTGTGAAGCCGGGTGTCGTTAGTAAATACATGCATGCAGGGATAGCATACTACATTCTGACCACAAAATAATTTTAAACTAGTTTTTTGAATTTATTTATTACAAAAAACTGGGTTAGGCCTTTGCCCTGCAGTGGGAAACAACGGCTGAATAATAATAAATAAATAATATACAAAACTACAAATCTTTCCTCTAATATCAGTATGATTTGGATACAGTTATGCATAAGGAGTCCAAGCGCCAAATTTCATTTTTTGATTTTTTCGCATTTTCGTAATCACTAGGGCATAATTAAGCCATAGAAAAAACACTCTTGCAGCCAGCTTCACTCTAAGTGGTATTTTTTGATACCCAGTCCAAGCGCCTTCTATAGCAAACTAAGTATTTTGAAATGCAATACAAGTCCAACAACCAATTTAAAACTAACAACCAAATTTTATGATGAAAAAGCACATTTCCATTAAATATTACTAGTCCAAACGACGTAGTGTTACGCATCAGTAGTCTACGCGACAGTTGTTTGTAACTTCTGAACGTAATCTTTGTTTGGGAAGGAGAGGCTGGCAGAAGAACCCAAGTCATGTTTAAGGAAGCACATAATTATTATACTAGTTTACCAAAGTCAAAAACTTAATTCTTTGGTCAACTTAATTGTTGCGGAGAACAGAATAAAAAAAATAAAGGCCAGAATACACGTATAAAAATAAAGATAAAAATATTTTATTGTAAAACTGTGTATAAAACATCTTAAAAGTAATTATGTTCCAACAGCTTACCTATTTCGGGCGTACAATATACCAAAAAAGTATAAAAATAGACCTGATGATCTCTCCTAGAAAAGCACCCTAAATTTCTGAAACTGCAATTAATACTTTATACTCCACAAGACTACAAGAAAGTTATGGCAAGCTGCAGAACATAGAATCACAAATACTGAAGAAAAGGAAAAAGCTATTGTCAACAGAAAAAAGATAACATGGGCGAGAAGGTCAATAATAATTGGTTAAGAATAAACCAGATAAAGGAAACCTAAAATCATTCATTGCCTCATTATGTCAAGGCAGGAGCAGTAGAAGAGGAAGAAAGCTTAGAAATTGATGTAAAGAAAAGAAAGGGTAGGAAAGGACAAAATGTTTCAGAGAAAAAACTAAAAGATTTAAAATTAAATTATGAAACAGTGCATAATATCCCAAACGACGCTATAGCATTTGACAAAGATTTGATTTTTGATGACACGATTGAAGATGATATTGTTGTTGAAGGTATTGATGGCCATTTAGGTTTTTGATCCGGAACATATTGAAGAAGAGTAGATTTATATATTATTTACCTACTCCATCCTACATCCTACCCGATATGTTCTGGGTTTGGGGTTGGTGTTTACCAATAATATCATTAATCATTATTCTGTCTGTCTGAAAGCTGAAGATAATATCTGAGATAGTCCTTATCTTGTTTTAAATTATTATTGTTTATTAAATTATGATAATCATATTTTTTTATTTTCTGGACATACTATCAGTGCCATTTTAATAGTTTTTTATTTATTTTTATCAATCCTCCGTAACATCTAATATAAGATTCTGAGTAAATACGGAAATTCAAGGGGTTTTTATTAAACGATAGGAAAATAGCCCAGGAAACATTTTTATGTTATACTTATACTCATTTTGCAAAATGAGTACATCATATTAATTCGTTTCCACGTGCACTTAAAGCTAATCTTCCAGAATAAATAATTATTTTGTCTCTTGGACTCGTTTTGCAAAATGAGAACATCATATTTATTAGGAGTCCAAGTGCATTTTTAACGATATATTCCAAAATAAAACCTTTTTTTGTGTTTTTTTCTTGTAACATGTTAAATTACAAATATAAGCTTCGATGTACATAGATTTACTTTCTGACGATGCAAATGCAAATCTTCTACCAATAAAAACGCGTTTATGTAATTTCCCAAAAAACTGAAAATGGCGCTTGGACTCACTATGCATAACTGTATCCATTTATTATACAGGGTGATTCCGGCGGCCCCCTCTACTACGACGAGATAATCGTTGGCATAGTTTCCTGGGGACGAGGCTGCGCGCAGGCCTACTACCCAGGCGTCAGCACCAAGGTCTCTTCCTACACCGACTGGATTGTTGCTACTGTTGGCTAAACATCATAGTCATCGCTTGAAATAAAAACAATTATTGTGACTAGGTGTTGTTTGATCCTTGGAACCGGTTACCCTCATTGTAATTACTCTGATAACTTTCGTTTGCTATTTAGTTTTTATCTTATATGTTTTCGTTAAATGTCCATCGTGAAATATCAGCGTAAGTAATGTGTAGATACAGTTAGTGTTGTGTGTCATAATATGAACGCGGACATTTCTAATTATGAAGACCCAGTGAGGGTAGTTACAACTGTGACTGCCTCCAATGAAACTCCAATGAACTCTACGGTTGAAACGGTTGAAACGTCATAATAAAAGTAGTCGTCATAAATACCCGTTTCTTCCATATACATGTAGACTGAATACAAAATAAATCAAGATATAAAAAAATACGATTGAAAATGTCAGCGCGAGTACCACTTATTGGAAGGTTGTTTAAAAAGTTGTTTTAAAAAAAACCCACAAAGCACTTAGATAGCATACATAACGCTTAATTACTTTCATAGCCGTCTCTATTGAACTAATTTGAACTTTACTCAAGTTTATAAATAAAACAATTATTTGGAGTGCTATTTTTTTTTATGTGTGTGCGTTATGTCAGTTGAATTATAGCTCAGTTCCGTTAGCGATGCGTTTTTGTCAGTCATTTTGTAGCCCGAAGTAATTTTTATTGCGTTTTCGTCAGTCGTTTTGTAGCCCGAAGTCATTACTATTGCGTTTTTATTAGTTGTTTTGTATCCCGAAGTCACTTTTAATGCGTTTTTATGAATTATTTTGCAGTCCATTTTTATTGCGTTTTCGACAGTATGTTTAGTTTGGGATCATTTAGAATGTATTTTCATTTGCAAGTTTATAATGCGTTTTGATGCGTTTTGATTCAAATAGTATGTGTTACAAACACATACTATTTGAAATTGACTAAGCCCCAATATTTTATAATTGTGTTTGAAGTAAAATTATACATGCAGAAGTAACGCATGTTTGGCACTTAGGTAAAATGATCTAAATATAAACTAAATATTTTTTCTGCCCGGCAATAAAAGTACAAAATTCATAAAGTAAATGTAGAATTTTTTGACCAAGTAAAAGCAAAGAGTTTTTAATTTGGTGTACCGAAAGGTACACCAAATTAAAAACAATGGGCTATAAGTTTTTTTTATGTAACTAGCTGATGGAACAAGCATATGGCCCACCTGATGTTAAGTGGTAACCATCGCCTATAACAAAACAATGCCTCGTAGGTAACGCACGTCAGGAAGGTGCCCTACGATGCACTGCCCTGCGTCCATCAACTGGAGGCATAATGATATTCAGCTTCAGGTGCCAGTAATTACACCGGCACCCATACCCTTCAAACCGAAACACAGCAATGCTGCTTCACGGCAGAATTTTTAGAATTTTGGAAATTTGGAATTTTTTGGAAAGGAATTTAATCAGAAAAAAATGTGCCACCATCACGCATTGTGTTTTATCTGCTTTGAGAAAGTATTTCTGTCAAGACTCACTGTTTGGCCTTGCCTCTGACTATCCTTCACTAACTTTGTATGATAAACCAGTTTTAACTCAATTGGCCAATTGATTGAAGAGTTCCGTTGGACAGACCTTGGCTCCATCATCAGACCAGGTCGCTTTCACCGTTTTATGACAACTGAGTACCTCCTCAATATACAACGTGTATCAAAATATGTGTACTATCCCGAAGGGGGGTGAATTTCCACCCCCCGGGGAACAACTTTTGTTCAACGACTTTTCGAACTTCGATTGGTATATCTGAAAAAAACTGCAACGAAGTTTCAACATGAACAGCTGACTTTATACAAAGTGACAACCTTAAACTCAGCTACAGAGGTAGTAGGTAGTAGTAGTAGACCGACAGAGGTAGTAGGTCAAGGGGTCAAGGGGTTACAAGGATAGGGTTGTCAATTTATTTAGGCATTATGAAATTAAATATTTTTGTATGGGAAACTGAAAATAGGAATTTTTAATTTTCTCCCCCCCACAACTGATCACCATTGTGGTCTGAAACCCCCCACCTTCGCATAGTACACATATTTAGATACACCTTGTATTTCAAGAAATAAAAATAAGAAAATGAAAACGAATCGACCGACCAGTAGAAAAACCTTGATATCAACAAAATTCTTAAAGATAAGAGCTCTAGGATCGTTGGTTATGTAAATGCCTAATTGCCCAAGTTTTTTGTAAGATCTTCGTTCGATTCGCTCACTCGATCAATAATAAAATAATCTAGATAAAATTAAGTCCTATAATAAATTCGTGTCAAATGCATAATCACCCTTTCTTGCATTATTCTTTCTCACAGTGTCTAATAATAGATATTACAATAATTTATTTACACAAAAAAACTTACAATTAAACAAATATTTACAAAATACACAAGAAACAGTTGAGCTATCTGCAGACCGTTACAAACGATCTAGAGATAGCTCAAATGATCCAAATCAGTACCAGACGGAAGCGTCCCCAAGACGCTGGCGGCATTGCCACGCTGAATAGCAATGCTTATAGGCTGCGCCAGATACGCACCAGCCCTTGTCTATAATAATTAAAATAAAATAATGTTGTAGGTATTCCATAAACTATCCGTATCTAGCCCCAAACTGAGCAGAGCTTATACGATTGGAACCGGATAGATGATACAATACTTAGGTAGGTTCTTTTTAGGGTTCCGTAGCCAAATAGCAAAAACGGAACCCTTATAGACTCGTCATGTCTGTCTGTCTGTCTGTCTGTCTGTCTGTCCGTCCGTATGTCACAGCCATTTTCTCTGAAACTATAAGAGCTAGACTTATGAAACTTGGCGAGTAGATGTATTCTGTGAACCGCATTAAGATTTTTACACAAAAGTAGAAAAAAAAAACAAAACATTTTGGGGGTCCCCATACTTAGAACTGAAATTCAAAAAACTTTTTTCATCAAACCCATCTATGAATAGGTCTTGAAAAATGATGATGAGGTTTGTTATATCGTTTTTTTCTACTACCTAATAGTTTTTGCGAGAGACACTTCCAAAGTGGTAAAAAGTTGGTCCCCCCCCTCTAACTTCTAAAATCTAAAGAGAATGATAAAACTAAAAAACAAAATGTACGTCATATTTTTTTTCCATAGTAGGTATACTATGCAAACTTCCAACGATATTAGGTTTGAACGAGATCTAGCAAGTAGTTTTTTTTTTTCATACGTCATAAATCGTAAACTACGGAACCCTTCATGGGCGAGTCCGACTCGCACTTGGCCGCTTTTTTTTATAGTAAATAATAAATATTGTGGAAAATTCACACAACACTACCCAGCCCCAAACTAAGCAGAGCTTGTAATATGGGAACCAGAGAGCTGATATAATACATGAATATTTTTTTTTTGTAAATACATCCTTAGAATAAAATATAATACCCAGACAAAGAACAAACTTCTGTATTCACCACACAAATATTTGTTCTCGGTGGGGATCGAACCCACGCCCTCTAGCGCAGAAAGCAGAGCTACTACCAACTGAGATGTGATTTCGATAATTCCTTGCAGATAACTGGTGTCTGATAACTAGTGATCTGCGAAGAATGTTTTCCCTTATTGGTAACTGGTTATTTCAAAGGTAGTTGTGTTGGTTTTGTTTTGTCCTTGTGGAACCCTGACCACAATTTATAATTTTAAAAAATTATCAGTTTCAGGCCAGTATGTGAAACACTATCTTTATAATCTCTTGATAATTATTATATAACTTCTATATAAATGAAAATTTACACTGACAATGCTGTTTTGTTTGAAACAATGACTGCGTTTTGGGCATTGGCTGTTGTGCTGGTCGCAGGTAGGTCCTCACTTACCATCATATTTCAGCCTCAGATAATATTTTGAGTTTTTGGAGCGCTTTATTCTAGACGTGACAACGTCTTGTAATTACTACCTTTCTAACTTTGACTACTTTTAAGACCTAACTTTAAGACCACCTTGACATTATCGTTTAATCTGTTCTACCAAGCTTATTAATTTAAAATAAAGTAACAAACTATCTACATTATAATGCCTGGAAATTCTCAATCTATAATAATATATACGTACCAACTACTGTGTATAAGCCTCGGCCTACCTCCATGTTGCTTTACCCTATAAACAGGGTCCATGTGATACTGACTTACACCTAAGAACTATGTATGTACCTAAACTAAACCATGTTTATGCAATAAATGTATTGAGTATTAATTCGATGGACCCGGCTGCACGCACGACAAAACATGACTCATGAGGCGTTACCTCGCTCTGAGGCGTTCGATATAAGGCTTCCGCGCGACAAAGAGGCACGCAAGGCCTTCGCGTTCAGCAGCGTTCGACATCTGTCTCTCTCCTACTTGAGTGAGCGATGCGTCCGCGTGGTCAGCTGTATGACGTTGTCACGTTCAACTATCGTCTGTAAACCGACTTTACAGACAACCGGTTTTTTATAGAGAAAAAGTGTTGAAACAAGAAGAATCTTCCGCAATGACCATGGCATAGGACATAATAATACTAGGGCTAGTCTAATGAAGCTGCATGTCCTTTTTCTTCCAGCCCTTATCTCACATGGCTCGGCAAAACATGTTCTCTCTCCCATTCTCTAACAGCCGTTATCTCTGTATTCACTTCTTTCCCATGTCATCTTTCGCACTGTTCATCCATATTTAATGGCCTCTCTCTACTCACATATCCATCTACATTCATACTCATCACTGTCCTCGTTACAAGACCTTCATTCTTCCTCTTCACATGTCAATGAAGCTTTCCGTGTGCCCCATATCATGTTGATCGACCAGTAAAAGCGACACATATTTTTTTTATCAAACAAAGTAGGCAAACAAGCATACGGCCCACCTGATGGGAAGCGGTTACCGTAGCCTCTGAACGCCTGCAATACCAGAGGTATCACAAGCGCATTGCCAACCCTTTAAAACGCAATTTTTGAAGAACTGTTCTCTCTCTCCTTTTGAAGTCCTTAAGGAAAATCTCAGCAGGGAGATCATTCCACAGCCTGAGTGTTCGTGTGTCCATTTATAAACTGATTTCAGGTGCCGCTTCGGCGTCCAGCATCCCAAACCGCATTGTGGGGGGAGAACCGACCACTGTCGAGAGGTACCCGTCTATTGTGCAGGTGAGGCTTTAATGAAATATATTATAAATACACTATATTAGTGAGTGCACTGGTGGTCTAGTGGTAATAGTGTTTGCGATCCTGACCCATAAATTTTCCTGTTTGAAAAATTTATGAACATAATGCTAGTGCTCATAAACGATAAAGGAAAACATGATGAAGAAACCACGTATTGACCAGTTCTTTCCTGAGGATAAGGCCAATTAAGCTGTCAGGATGGTATAATAGGCTGAGCAAGAATATTCCATCTATGATCCTGTCCCAGGCACTATAGCGTTCCGCAAATATGGCTTGAATAATGACCACCATCGAGCTTATCAATAATAAGATAAACGTTGTCAAATATGACAGCGATATTTGACAACATTTCACTATCGCTATCGCACAGATGCGCACAGATGTGCGCATAGCTTAATTCTCTTTGCGTAAGCAAAAGCGTGTTGGCTGCTCTGTGAATTCTCTAATCAATCGAGACTTTAAGTCAGAACTTGTCTAATGAACTAACTTGCAGGTGGACTACCTAGGCTTGTTTTCTGACACCTGGGGCCAGTCGTGCGCAGCGAGCATCCTTACCAGATATTACGTGTTGTCCGCTGCACACTGCTTTGAGGGTTTGTACGTATCGTTTGCAAAATAAGAGGACTTTGAATTGTCAATCCCTACTAGATCTAGTGAGAGAATGATAGTAAGAGGAAGGGCTCCAATAGTGTTTTTTCTATGAAACGGTCACATACAAACATAAAATCACACCGCAATATGTAGTGATCACGGATTTCAACCTGCTACGATACGATCCTGACATCTTTTTCGCTTGGTAGAACACCTTACCTATCTTAGTTGAAATGGCGCTAAGTATATTGAAGTTTCAGCATTATTTGCGTACCTACCAAATGTTTTCGGGCACCTCTGACTACAGTAGTTAAAGGGTCTTGACACTTTAGAGTACTTAGGTACTATTATTCTGGCGGCTAAGACCTACCTTATGAAAAATTGAGCCTATTTCATTTGATTACTGTCTTGCAGCTTCTACGATCCCACATTTCGCCGTGTCCGAGTTG
This sequence comes from Thera britannica, assembly GCA_939531255.2. NCBI lineage: Eukaryota > Metazoa > Arthropoda > Insecta > Lepidoptera > Geometridae > Thera > Thera britannica. The sequence continues at coordinate 1,060,909 of OW618042.2, read as the reverse complement.
GCACCACCTACCGCAACACCGGAGGCACGATCGTCAACGTAGTTAGAGAGTTCAACCACCCCTCCTACGGCCACGTCCCCATGGACGGCGACGTCACTGTGGTGCTTCTGGCGAGGCCTCTGGTGTACAGCCCTGTGGTGCAGCAAGGAATCATCATTAGTCAGGGATCGGAAATCCCTGATAACATGCCTGTAGTCTACGCTGGCTGGGGTACTACTTCGGTTAGTAAAAATTAAATTCAAGAGTTATATGAACCATTTCGCTCACGTTCCGCTAATACACAGTTAGTTTGGCAGCATAGTTGGTGCTCTGCTTTCAATCCTGTGGAGTTGTCGCCTGAAGTTCTGGCAAGAGTGCTCGAAAATGCCAAAAATCGGGCCCGTATGGTCATCAACTCTGGCAGCAGCCACTTGACCGATATCATTTTCTCAACTTGATGGAATAAATTTGAATGGATTGAGTAAAACTTTCACGAGAAGAAATAAAGTATTTAATTTAAAAAAAAATTACAGCAAAAGAACATTGGATGACTTCTTTTGGCCCACCTCGTATTTGTTTGGCCCAGACAGAGAACAAACAACTGCTTTCACCACACAAATATTTCTTCTCAGTGGCGATCGAAGTCATGCATAACGGTGCAGAAGGCAGAGCTACTACCCACTGAGCTACCACCACCAGTCTTAGTTCTTTTTTGTTTATTCCCAAAGCTGCACGTAGTTCGGCCATGAGTTCTGACTGAAAGGTTTGATAGCGGGTGTGTTTATTTTCTTCAGGAAGGCGGTTCACCGTCCAGTGTGCTGCAGGACGTCACCGTTTTCACGGTGAACAGAGGTGTCTGCCAGCAACGCTACTTCAGCACCTTAATAACTCAAAACATGATCTGTGCTGGTATCCTGGACGTCGGCGGCAAGGATGCTTGTCAGGTACACCTTTTTAACCGTCTTCAAATAAAATAAATTATATTTTACAAAAACTAAAAAACCACGCTTTTATAGTTAATCGAACTAAAAAGTAGAAAATGATTTTTAATTACAGTTTCTCAGAGTAATAAACGTGGGGTGCATTTTACTAAAAATATTTAGTAACTTTTTACTTAGTTTGTGTAAACTATAATTTATTTTTCATTTTTCAGTTCGATTTTTCAAAACTGTTTGCATCTGAGTATTCTAGATAATTCGGGATCACAATTAAGCTGAGCTTGTACTATGGGAACCAGAGAGCTGGTATAGTCCTTAAATATAAATGTATTACGCGCAACCCGGCTAACCGGGCGGCCGCCGTGCGGCAGCCCTGCGCGTTTCCTACTTGATAATAGCACCTTCCGCCGCTCGATTAATGTATTGTCATCGGTCCTTGATAGGTGCGCAAAGTTTTAAATTAATCAATCTTCTGGAAGTTGGTGAAAATTATGCTCGAAGATTCCATTACATACATACAATCCAAGCTAATAAAAGCGTGGTAAAAATAGGATTTTCTCAATTCGTTTGCATAGTCTTGATGTTTGGTATCACATAACCTTTGGTATATACCTATATTATCATATCATGCATAACTTGTTTCTGTTTGCTTACCCCAATAAATAAAATAGTGTATTTCGGTCGCAGAATAGAAAAAACGCTTTTGTCTTCTGTTATTTCAGTAATACCACAAGGATCACTCTGAAACATGTATTTCCTTGTACCTACGAAATTCTAACGAAGAAAGTTTAAATAATAATAATAAGCAATAATAATGGCCCACCTGATCTTAGGTGGTTACCATCGCCTATATATATACTAGCAGTTGGTGCCCGAGCTTCGCTCGGTATTTTTTTTTAGTAAACTGTTGTTGTGAATTATGTTTAAATACGAATTACTTACATACTGATTAAATATTAATATTTTTCGATCTTACCGACATGATAATAAACTCCACTACTCGTCAATAGATGGTGTTCTCTGTCCCACTAACTCAAGACTTAATCAACAGATGGCGCTAGGAGTTATGATTTTATGATAAAGTTGATTATTTACTTTAGAATTAAGGGGACATTTTCTAAAAATGAATCCTAGCTAGATCGTTTTATCGTCCCCGAAAACCCTAGTATACTTAATTTCATGAAAATCGTTGGCTCAGTTTCCGAGATCCTAAATATATAGGTATATATATATATACAAGATTTTCTCGTTTAAAGGTATAAGATAAGATATATAAGTATAAATATATAACAAAGCATTGCCTCGTAGGTCACGCACGTCAAGGACATGCCCTACGTTCATCAGCTTGAGGCATACAAAAGTTCAGCCTCACGTTACAGTAATTTCACCGGCACTTCCCACCCTTCAAAACCGAAACACAGCGATGCAGCTTCACGGCAGGAACAGGCATGGTGGTAGTACGCACCCGGACGAGCCCTTCAAAAAAAGCTCTACTACTGCTGTTTCCTTTTAATAATATCAGTATGATTATACAGGGTGATTCCGGCGGCCCCCTCTACTACGGCGATATAATCGTTGGCGTAGTTTCCTGGGGACGAGGCTGCGCGGATTCCTACTTCCCAGGCGTCAGCACCAAGGTCTCTTCCTACACCAACTGGATCGTTGCTACTGTTTCACAGTGAACATCACAGTCACCGCTTTAAATAAAAACAATTATTATGACTTGGTGTTGTTGTTTGATCCTCGGAAACGAATACTCTCATGATAATTAGTTAATTACTGACTCTGATAACTTTCGTTTGCTATTTTGTTTTTATCTTTTATAACACATTTGCTCGAAAAGGGTCTCTTATTCCACTAATTTCAGTATCGTTATGTATGTCATTACGCACTAGTGCGGTAATGTAATGTCAAACGCACGGGTTGCTTTCTAATAAGGTAAAACATACGGTTTATCAAGATGCTAAATTTATGAAATGAAACTGAATGAAACTGAATGAAACCGAATGAAACTGCATGGAACCGAATGAAACTGAATAAAACCGAATGAAACTGCATGAAACCGAATGAATCCGAATGAACTTAATGAAACTGAGTGAAGCTGAATTAAACTGCATGAAACCGAATGAAACGGAATGAAACCGAATGATACCGAATGAAACCAAATGAAACCGAATGAAACTGAATGAAAATGAATGAAACTGAATAAAACCGAATGAAACTGCATGAAACCGAATGAAAGTGAATGAAGCTGAATGAAACTGAATAAAACCGAATGAAACCGAATGAAACTGAATGAAACTGCATGGAACCGAATGAAAATTAACGAAACTGAATAAAACCGAATGAAACTGCATGAAACCGAATGAAAACGAAAAAAACTGAATGAAACTGAATGAAACTGAATGAAGCTGAATGAAACTGAATAAAACCGAATGAAACCGAATGAAACTGAATGAAACCGAATGAAACTGCATGGAACCGAATGAAACTGAATGAAAATTAATGAAACTAAATAAAACCGAATGAAACTGCATGAAACCGAATGAAACCGAATGAACTTAATGAAACTGAATGAAGCTGAATTAAACTGAATGAAACCGAATGAAACTGCATGAAACCGAATCAAAGTCAAAGTCAATAGTTTTTTATTCAGTACGATGCAAGAATCACTTAGAATGAAATAGAATGAAACCGAATGATACCGAATTAAACTGAATAAAACCGAATGAAACTGCATGAAACCGAATGAAACTGAATGAAACCGAATGAAACCGAATGAAAATGAATAAAACTGAATAAAACCGAATGAAACTGCATGAAACCGAATAAAACCGAATGAAACTGAATGAAACTGAATAAAACTGAATGAAACTGAATTAAAATGAATGAAACCGCATGAAACTGAATGAAACGGGATGAATTGGAATGAAATTAAATGAAATGACATTTACAATCTGTTATGTCATTTCATTTCATTTCAAATTCTCTAACTGCTTTAACAAGTGATAAACAATTTATTCGTTTAATTTTTATTTATTTCCTCACAAATGTGTTATAAAACGTCGTATGACATACGTGCGCTTTGATAATTACAGCCTCTGCTTTCTTGTAGCCCTCGCCTACGGCTCGGGCTTCAATAACGCCTCGGCTGTAATTTTCAACCTACCGCACTTATATCATAATGTACTATTATCGTCTCTCTGTTTGAAATCAATAAATGCGGACAATCCACACAAACTATCTAGTCCCCAAATTAAACTTACTGCTCATTAGACCTTTTGCTCTGTTGGAAATTTAGCTACTTATAGACCTTTTGATCAGGATCAACTAGGCAGAGCTATACAACGTGTATCAAAATATGTGTACTATCCTGAAGGGGGGTGAATTTCCACCCCCCAGGGAACAACTTTTGTTCAACGACTTTTCGAACTTCGATTGGTATCTCTGAAAAAAACTGCAACGAAGTTTCAACATGAACAGCTGACTTTATACAAAGTGACAACCCTAAACTCAGCTACAGAGGTAGTAGGTAGTAGTAGTAGACCTACAGAGGTAGTAGGTCAAGGGGTCAAGGGGTTACAAGGATAGGGTTGTCAATTTATTTAGGCATTATGAAATTAAATATTTTTGTATGGGAAACTGAAAATAGGAATTTTTAATTATCTCCCCCCCACAACTGATCACCATTGTGGTCTGAAACCCTCCACCTTCGCATAGTACACATATTTAGATACACCTTGTATATGGGAACCAGATAGATAATAAAATATAACACTTAAATACTTTTTTTTGTAAATAATGTACATACATAGAATAAAATATAACACCCAGACCGAGAACAAACATCTACATTCACCACACAAATATTTGTTCTCGGCGGGGATCGAACCCACAATAGTTATGTGGTTTACATTACAGCGCGGCCCTGACGAAAGACCAGCGTTAGTTGCTAGCCAACTAACTTCACGCTGAGTCAGGGATCGTTTTGCAGCTCTTGGCTATTTATTTCTTTGCATGCATGTAGGTACAGCGTGTACCTTAAATTGCTAAGCGTCTGCAAATAAGTATATTTTGTTATCCGTCACACATGAATCAATTGTTTGTTGATTTTATGGCGTTTACTACACATAAGGAAATCACAAAGTTTTTTATTAAGTCCCAAAAGTTACCTTCTCTATGGTACGGGGCTGCGCTGACTGCTCCGCCATCGGATCCTAATCACACCCGACGAATAATTTTTAGGGACTGTTCGGCACTAACGCGACCGTGGCTCCATCTACAGGTAGGAAGTAGCTGACTGTAACGTCAAACCTGTAGATGGAGCCACGGTCGCGTTAGTGCTGAGCAGTCCCTAAGAGTTATATCGCGGGTTAAGCCCTCCCAGTTTACCCTCCTCTCATCTTACTTCAGCGAAGTTCAGCCAATTTTCTAAGCTACCTAATGTACTGTACCTATGTAGATAACTGTTAAATCTAAATCCTTTAAGTAGTTTAATAGGTCTAACTACGATAATATGTTTTATAGATATAAGCCTGTTATAATCTAAACCCTTCACGTCATCTGACTAGCTCAGGTACATAGCATACACACACATACATACTGTTCAAACTGAGAACTCAATGAGAACCCCACCTACTTACGGTCGTTGGCTTCCCCCCCCCCCCCCCCCCCTCCCCCTCCATATGTTAACAAAAATGTTTGAGCACGTTTTTATCACGATCATAACAGATATTGTAAGCAATATCACGATGTTGTGTGTACCTAATCATTACAAATAAATCGATTAGGGGACCAAAGTTTAAAACAATCAGGGTTACTCGTTGCTAGGTAGAAATAATATCCCCCTTAAACAAAAAACCCGTTTGAAATAAGACTTCATCGAAGAGCGTTTTTACTATATAAAGCGGAGTACAGCTGACTAAACGAGAAATACTACCACCACAAGCGAATGAGCGAAGCGAAACGAACAAGCTTAAATAAGAGTCAAAAGGTCACCTAATGCACCTCATTTATTAAAATTCATCTGGCTGTTCAGGCTGCACTGATACACAAACGCAACACACATATTAACTCTTGAAAAACGTTATCATCCTCCCTCGTTCTGGGAAGTCAGATAAAAAAACAGTCCCGCGAATATAATGATCACGCAGACAAAGTCGCGGTTATCCGCTAGTGTTAACTAATACAGGTAGTGTACCACTACGATGGTGCAGTAAATGTATTAGTGTAATATAATTGAGATAACCAATCAGCTAATAAAAGAAGTAATCATATCAAAAAATAGATAATCTAGTCATTTGAAGAAAGGAACATGGCTGTGAAACTGGTCTGGACCCTGGTGCTTCTGGCAGGTTTGATAAATTTAAATCACTAACATGGCATTTATAGGACTAACTCTAATTCCCATGCTAAGACCCCTTGGTAGGATGGTGTCTTAACCGATGGCAATTGATAGACGAAAAGAAATCAGATGCATACATCATTGTAGCAGCTGACTGGAGTCATCAGTCCCAAGAGAGATGTCATGGAGAATGAAGATGAATAAAAAACATTTTCAATAAATAACAATTTCAATATTTTCAATTCCAGGCCTTGCCTCAGCTGAAAAGTTGGGGAATGTAGCCTCAATCGAAGAGTTTCCCAGCCTTGCGCAGGTGGAGGTGCAGGTTGGCCAGGTGTGGATCCTGCAGGCCGTCGCCAGCGTGCTGACCAACCGTCACGTACTGACTGCCGCAAGCTGTTTCAGTGGGCCGTAAGTGTAGCGCATTTCCCAAGGGAACGCACCAGGCGATGGGCTAGCATCTCCTCAGCACTTTACATCAAAACTGAGTGAGGTCACCATTCTGACGGACTACCGTGGTAGGAATCTCCAAGCTCTAGACTTAAATCCAGTAAAGATTGCGGGAAGTCAGGCTCAGAACCGTTCTTTTTGGAAATATATAGGGGGGGAGGGGATATGTGCAGCAGTGGACGCCGTCATGCTGATGATGGTAAGGTCTCAACTTGATACTCTCCAGTAACCATGTCATCTATAAATTCTATAACACAGATACAAAACACAGTATTAGGAAAGTATAAGGAATATTTATTGTCGGGATTTATAGAAACTGATAAGACTATTCTCTTTATATTTCTACATTTTTTTCCTCCCAGCCTGCAAGTTTGCATACTTTTAACACTTGGTACACGATGTATAGTGAAGATTCTTTATTTGCTGATCTTCCAGCCTATACAGATTTGAGAACCGTCGCATCCGTGCCGGTACCTCCTACCGTGGCGTTGGCGGTGATGTGCTCGCCGTGGAAGCCGTGGAGGTGAACCCTTCCTTTGGCACCCTGGGCCTGGATGCTGACCTGGCGTTGGTTAAGCTTGACGGCTATCTGACCTTAGGTCCAACTGTGCAGCAGGTGCCAATATTGGGGCAGGGGATCGAGCTGCCTTATGGGCTTAAGGTTCAGCTTGCTGGATGGGGTGCTACTGTGGTTAGTACTATTTTTAGATATCACGTGTTCCTACGGATCAGATTGACCATGCTGTGAAAATGCTAAGGTGCTGGTCAAGCCGGTTCCTTCTTAAATCCTGACCAAGGCACTACAGTGTCTCGTTTATAGGGGCGGTTACCCCTGACGCTGTATAAATCATCTAAATTAGACTCAAATGCCTGTTTATGTGTAGGTATCCAAGCATGTTTCCTTCCAATTGACATTCCTTTAAAGCGGGAAATAGAATCATATTATCACTTTGAAATAATACTAGCAGTACAGGTAATAATAATATGGTAATATTCAATAAATGTATTATTACAGCATGGACGTGAACCTTCGACGTCTGGACTCTACAGCCTCGACCTATACGTCCATTACAGCGAGAGGTGCATGATCCAGTACTTTGGAGACCAAATCATCACAGAGAACATGATCTGCGCAGGTCTAACCGTCACCGAGGGTCGAGACTTCGACAGTGCAGACCTGGGGGCACCTCTCATATACTCTGACACGCTGGTCGGGATCCTGTCTTTTGGTCAGGAAGATGATGATGAACTGCCTCTGGTGGCCACCAACATCGGATCGTTCACGGAATGGATCATTACCACTGCTTCGTCGTTGTAGGTTATTTTAACCACAATTTTATTAAAATGACTTTTATTCTATTGTATAAATTGTCTTTAACTATCTCTTATGACCACATCTGGGGTGAACCGAGAAGAGAGAGTGGAAGAAAAGGGGGGATGTTTTTGCCCAGTAGTTACGTAAAAAAACTACACCAATACAAAAATGAGTGCTGTAATATCGGTCGAGGTGGAAAATATGTGTCAAGAAGTAACGGTTTCCCAAACGGCTGATAGTGTAGGTATGGGTTGGTACCGGCCTCTTTAGCCATATTTTCTTTATACATATAATTATGGAATCCTTACCGGCGGCGTCTGTTTTTCCGATCACCTATAACTTGGATGTGTTTAAGGAAGAGTGACTACGTATCTTCTAGGTAAGTGTGCTACACCGTCGACCGCATCATCACTTAACAGGGCCCTACCATGAGCTCTGTCTGGCTCTGTCTCTGGCTCTGGTTTTGAGTCTGTGTGAGTGCTCACTGCTCACCAGTGCATAATACTGTGTGTGTAAAGGCGCTACTCCACTTGAGCATGCTCGGGCGAATGAGCCGCTCATTCGCCTGAGCATGCTCAAGTGGAGTAGCGCCCGTAGAATTTATTTAGTCACTTACACAGACTCAAACCAGAACTAGAGACAGAGCCAGACAGAGCTCATGGTAGGCCTACAGCAGGTGAGATTGCGGTCAAACGCAAGCCTATTATAATATGTAAAATAAATATAGTCTAAAAAACAAAAAAAAAGTGCTTTTATAACTAATTGACATAAAAAGTTAAAAATAAAACTGTAATAATCTATTGAAAAAATTATACAACGTGTATCAAAATATGTGTACTATCCTGAAGGGGGGTTAATTTCCACCCCCCGGGGAACAACTTTTGTTCAACGACTTTTCGAATTTCGATTGGTATTTCTGAAAAAAACTGCAACGAAGTTTCAACATTAACAGCTGACTTTATACAAAGTGACAACCCTAAACTCAGGTACAGAGGTAGTAGGTAGTAGTAGTAGACCTACAGAGGTAGTAGGTCAAGGGGTCAAGGGGTTACAAGGATAGGGTTGTCAATTTATTTAGGCATTATGAAATTAAATATTTTTGTATGGGAAACTGAAAATAGGAATTTTTAATTATCTCCCCTCCACAACTGATCACCATTGTGGTCTGAAACCCCCCACCTTCGCATAGTACACATATTTAGATACACCTTGTATTATTGTACAAAAAGCGTGGGGTGATTTTTATAATAATTTCAGATGTAATAAACTATTGATAAAATATTTACAACAATCAAAATCAAGCCCCCCACGCTTTTTGTACAATAATATAATTTTTTCAATTATTGATTATTACAGTTTTATTTTTAAATTTTTTATTTCAATTAGTTATAAAAGTGTTTTTTTTAGTTTTTTATACTATAATTTTTTTTTTACTTTTTAGTTTTTTTTTCATATTTTTTTTTTTTCTTATTAGTGCATTGTCATCGACCTTTGACAGGTGTGCAAAGTTTGAATCAAATCTGATCGTTAAAGGAGGTTTTTTTTTTTTTTTTTCATTTTTTTTTTCATATTATTGCATTGTCATCGACCTTTGACAGGTGTGCAAAGTTTGAATCAAATCTGATCGTTCAAAGTAGGACAAAATCGAGCTCAAAGGGGTCGGTTACATACATACATATACAAGGTGTATCTAAATATGTGTACTATGCGAAGGTGGGGGGTTTCAGACCACAATGGTGATCAGTTGTGGAGGGGAGATAATTAAAAATTCCTATTTTCAGTTTCCCATACAAAAATATTTAATTTCATAATGCCTAAATAAATTGACAACCCTATCCTTGTAACCCCTTGACCCCTTGACCTACTACCTCTGTAGGTCTACTACTACTACCTACTACCTCTGTAGCTGAGTTTAGGGTTGTCACTTTGTATAAAGTCAGTTGTTCATGTTGAAACTTCGTTGCAGTTTTTTTCAGAGATACCAATCGAAGTTCGAAAAGTCGTTGAACAAAAGTTGTTCCCCGGGGGGTGGAAATTCACCCCCCTTCAGGATAGTACACATATTTTGATACACGTTGTATACATACAGGTGAAGCTAATAAAAGCGTTATAAAAAACAGTTACTAACACTCCAGGCTCTAGGTAGGCTCATAGTTCACACCTAAGGTAAAGCTTATAAGTAAATCCATTTATTTTATTCGTTTTCCTAGCGACTATAGAAAGAAAACTTAGACACTGATAAGATCAGACTATGCTAGAAACTTGGTGATGCATGTAAAGTTACAAAGAGACAAAGAAAAATTACACTTTTTTTTTTTACTTACTACAATGACATAGGAGCGAGCAGAGTACATCTTTTGCAGGTACTTGTGCTTATAGTATTAACTTGTTGTTTACAAAAGCACTGATAAATGTGTTTTAGTAATCTTCATTAGTGCGAACATCTACAAATAAATAATCTAAAAACAATTAAAATATGGCACCTTGGTGTACCTACCTGCGGATTTAAAGAAATTAGATAAAAACTATTGCGTAACCTAGTAGTGTTCCGTCTGGTTTTAAATCTTAAGGGTGTTATTAATAATCCTGGCGTAACGTTGGACTAGTTAATCCGTGTTTTGTCTCTTGCATTGACATGCAATTGTCAACTCGAGCAAATGTGACAAAACACGGATTAACTAGTCCAACGCTACGCCAGGATTATTAATAAGGCCCTATATGTTTAATTTGACGCTAAATATTCTCAACGCTAGATGCTGTATTATTTTAGAGAAATTAATAAGTCTAATCCTGACAGGATTAGACTTATAATTTCTCTAAAACATAGGGTAAAACATAGTAACTTAATCACTCTGCATCATGGATTAGAGAATCCATCACTTATTCACTTAATTAGTCAGCAAGGGCAGATAAATTTATCTGTCGGTTAAAAATATATTCATCTTTTTTTTGGCTTGTCACAAATAATAGGGCGAAAACTCTTCACTGAATACTACCTGTTTTACTTATTTACACGGCAAACAATACAACTACGCATGACGACGCCATCTATATCTAATCCTTCTTCTTCCCCTTCACTAGAGATGTCCCGTTGTTTGATTCGATTAGGGATGTCCTATTCCCAGAACCGGTTAACACAAACAAGGAGCGAAAATTTTTATACGACGTACTGCGTTATTCCGTAGATGAATCAATCAGCCCTAAGCCTATTATGCTATTATTATTTATATTATTATGCAGCCTATTTATGTTTATTTCTATGTTTTATATTTAGTTTTTAGTTGTTTTTTTTCTTCGTACTGTTATCTATACCTACTAATCTGTAAAACGTGTTTGTGGGTCAAATGAATAAGTTTTCTTTCTTCTTTCTTTTCTTTCTAAGATCAATAATCTGAAATTCCTGAAACAGGTACAGCGTTGCTGTGAACTTCAAGACCCATGAGTAATGTAAATTAAAATGTTGATGTTTTTTTTTTACTTGCTATAGAGTTAGGCCGTTAAGTGTTAAAACTGTTCCAAAGTCTGCAGAGTCTAGACTTGGGGCTTGTAAAATAATTAGCTATCGAAATGGTCACAATAGCACAAGCTTTTTGTTCGGAACCCTAACACGAAGAAAGTAGAATTAGTTTCTGTAGGCTTCAGCAATCAATCACCCACCTATCTAATAAGATTAAAGGTCAGTGGAAAAGTATGATAGCTCGAATATTGCACTGTTTACTTGGTATATAAACCAGGTGGTGCGGTAGGGGATTCATGCATTTGAAGACGCAATCATGAAGACAGCTTTCGTGTGGAGTTTACTCTTTCTGGCAGGTGAGAACTATTCGCTATAATCATCGCATTTGGCTTTAAACAACATATCATAAAAAACGATAAAGAGTTTGGGGTTCAAAGCCTACCAATAATGTAGCAATGAGTGTTCCAATCGATGTGCACTATACCAGTACCCTCAAACGGTGAAGGAAAACGTCGTGAGGAAATTTGCCGGTTTCCTTCACGGTTTGAGACAACTGGTTTGGAGTAGTAGAACTTAAACAGTTCGATAACATTGTGTCGCGTACAAAAAAGATCTCTTTAAGTTGCACTTAAAATCCTTTCACCACACGATAAGAACTACACTATACTACACTTGTTGTAGACTATACTTGTTTCTGCGTCAAGCAGCATTGCTGTGTTGTGGTTTGAAGGGTGCTGGTGAAATTACAGGCACATGAGGCTTAAAATCTATCAGCCTCAAGTTGATGGACGCAGGGGAGCGCATCTGTTAATACAATACAAATAGAGTTCTTACATTTTTGTAAAATTTCCTTGTTTCATTCAGGATCTGTCTCCTGCACTCCGGTGGAGGTTAAAATACCCGACTGGTTCCCGGATCTTTCTGGCTTGGAGAAGCCTGATTGGTGGCCCGACTCTTTTCCCTCTCGCCCCGAATGGCTCCCTGACTGGGGTGACATTGCATGGCCTGAGATTAATTGGCCTCAGATCGACTGGGACGCGATTCCAAGACCTGTGATTAATAGGGGTGTGCGTGGAACTCCAGCCACAATCGAGGAATACCCTGGCATCGTTCAGGTTGAGATCGGCTTCGGACTGGTCTGGACTCAGGGTTGTGCGGGCTCAGTTTTGACTTCCATCCACATTCTTTCGTCTGCACGTTGCTTCTCAGGAAGGTGAGTTATGAAACAGGACTCTTTTCCTTGGCCAAGTCAAACCTACACTCTGTAATAGAGTGACTCAAGATTTAAGCCCCATAGAGGTAACTCTTCTGCAACTTCTTAAGGTAATGGACTTTATTTTCCCATAGGTATATTCCGTTCATTATATTTCTCAATTCTGTTAGTTTATTATGTATATAATATATGTAGTGTTTGATTTCTCAGGTTCTATAGCGACCGCTTCCGCCGCATCCGTGCGGGTTCCTCTTCCCGCTACGTTGACGGCGTCATCGTCGATGTTGCGAGCGCAGTGACTCCCCCCTCCTACGGCGATACCGTGGAAAACTTCTTTACTGCAGATATTGCTGTTGTGAGGTTGGGTGCCTTTTTGACCTTTGGAACTACCATCCAGCAGAGCCCTATCGTCGCTACCGGTTTCACCATGCCTAGTGGTTTACCTGTTAAGCTTGTCGGATGGGGTTCCACCGCTGTAAGTATCTTTTCAACTTCTGAAAAAATATGTTATAATAAATAGTCGATGTTCGCCCCGGTCTGAGATCTCGTGATACCAAAAATCCTTGCAAAAACATCGTGTATATTATGCATAGTTTATTACTATGATAGCTCTCAGTTTTTTTTTAAACCTCAACGTAGTAAGTTTTCAGGTTAACTAATCTTAAAAGATTCCTTTTCTCTAAATAGCAAAGCAGGAAGATCAGCAACCGCAGCCTCTTCTCGATAGATCTGGAATCCGTCGAAAACAGCGCCTGCTCTGAACTCTGGGACCGTTTGATTCCCATTGGCAGCATCATCAAGGTGTCTTCTGACAACGTCTGCGCTGCTAGGCCCGAGACAGGAGGCCGCGACACAGACTTCAGAGACATTGGTGCTCCTATCTACTACGATAACATTGTTGTGGGAATACTATCTTGGGGAAACCCCCTTGGTAACCAGCAATTCCCGCTTGTTGCCATAGGTGTGTCTTCTTACACCGACTGGATCGTAGAAAATGCTGTCTAGATTAAGATTAGTAATAAGTAAACTGGTGTCCTCAAAAAAACTTTGTTTCATTATACTACTACCGAGATAAGTTAGAAAATCGAGATTTATACTTCCAGCCACACACCCCCAGACGTTTAAAAAAAAATCGCTTCCCGGTTTTTTTTTTATTTAAATGTCTCCCCCACTGGATTATATCTAAAAAAATCGAAACTCGTCGAAATTTCCTGAATATGTAACAAAATTCCGTGGAATTGTTTAGATAAAATGTGACCGTTATATATCGGCAAAATAAAGCACAATTCCGCTCGCACTGCGCTAATGCGCACCTACCAGCAGTAATAGTTCAATTCGGGAAAACTAAGAAACGAAAATCCAACCGTTTGCATGGTTACAATTGAGAATTCTAGATAATTCTGGATTACTTACGTTTGGGAGCATTCCGGATGCTAACCGACTCTAAATAATTTCAAATTTTTCGAATTAAATTCGATTATTCCAGTTCATTCCAGAACCTCAAAGAACATTTTAAAGCGTTTATGAGCATTCTATTCTCGTCAAAGTTGAGAATTTTCAGAAAAATCCTTAAGCGATAGAAAAGGATAGACATAAATTTCGAAACTTTTACCCCTTACAGCCACCCCCTCGCTCTTTAGGTTAAAACGGGAACTTTCTTGTTCGATGGGGGATAAAGGTGTTATCACTATCACGAGGCTTCCGTCGACTCGGACCGTTAGGTACTCGGACCGCAGTCCCACTCGCCGGAGTGATTTAATTTTAATATTTTTCTTCCGGCGACTCGGACCACAAACCACGTGACGTAAATTGTACAGTCGTCGTCAGAAACAGATCTGACATAAATACGAAATGTTAAATATATTTTAAGTCCCTTTATCGTGGCGGGACTCCTTTTTAAGTTTTATCGGCCCGCACATTTTATCAACTTGAATTTTATTATATTAATATGATATGATATGATTAAATTCTTCATTGACTATTTCATTTCATTGGCCCTTCAGGAGATTCGGCTGCCTATTTAATAATGAAGTGACTATCATTTTATTTCAACAATCAGACTGATGATAAAAATCATCAATTTCACTCATAATAGCAGCAGCCTAGCCTTGCCTATTTCTGCCGTGAAGAAGCTTTGTTGAGTTTCAGTTTGAAGAGTGTCAGTTCCGGCACAGATAAGATAATACTATACGTTCCGGTGAAATCCTGGCACATGAGGCTGAACATCTAATATGCCTCAAGTTGACTGGCCTCTCAGCTCAGTAGGCCTACCACAAGCTCTGTCTGGTTTTATCTCTGGTTTTGGTTCGTCTCAGTCTGTGTGAGTGTTGACTAAATAAATCCTACGTCGAACCGTCACACACACAGTATAATACACTGGTGAGCACTCACACAGACTCAAAACCAGAGCCAGAGACAGAGCGAGACAGAGCTTGCGGCCTACATTTGGTAGTAGCTCTACTTTCTACGCCGTAGGTCGTGGATTCGATTTGTGCGGTGAGCACAGATGTTTGTTCTCTGTCTGGGTGTTATATTGTAATTTTATAATCTATTTACAAAAAAAATGTATAAAAGTATTATATCAGCTATCTGGTTCCCATAGTTCAAGCTCTGCTTAGGTTGGGGCTAGATAGTGTTGTGTAAAGTGAAGAAGAACAACTCAAGTCAAAATGATTGTTTTTATTTCAATCGCAGTGGTCACTATGATGTTAATTCAATAAGACAGCTGTTTCAATGATCCAGTCGGTGTAGGAAGAGATCTTGGTGCTAACTCCAGGGAAGAAGTCGTCAGCGCAACCCTGTCCCCAGGAGACGATACCGACCAGGATGTCGCCGAAATAGAGAGGACCACCAGAGTCGCCCTGAAATTATAAATAAATAGTCATTAAAATACATATTGGCTCTATGCCGTTTGTTTGATGATATCATGAATGAAGGTGGAAAGATTTGCTCTAGAAGTCTAGTGGTAGTGGCCCCACCATCCGATCAAATCAAATGGGTGGGCTCAAATCTGGACGTGTGCCAATGACTTTTCTGTCCAAATGTACACAGTAGGTACTCCCAAACGGTGGAGGAAACCGGCACGTTGTGCAACTTAAAAAGTTTAAATACATGTGTCAAGTGCACGAATGGAACCTCGGCACAATAAAAGTGTTATTACCACACTGGTTAAAGAAGTAGTGACGTGAGAAGAAGATCTTTGTTCAAATCAAATCAAAATAGTCTTTATGCAGTTGAATTTCAAGAATCACTTTGAAACGTCTTAAAGCAAGGTGAGTCTAGGTGCCAGTTCCACGCGACCAAGCTTAGAAGAACAGGCAGCAAACTACGTCTCGGTTCCTACCATTTTTTTATAATATAGCATCCTTTTACAAATCAAAAATAATAGCAGTGAAGTTCCAGTGCGGTGCCACTTCACGTAGTCAGACGTATGCAATGCAATAATACAAAAGCAAAAGTTTCAAAGACAGCACACGCTGCGCTTCAAAGTTATAATAAAGTATCTACACAGGTATAAAAATAAGATACGAAAATAGTAGGTACAGACATTGCAAATTGACATGTTAGCTTCCTAAGGGTAGAGTGACCGGGACATCGGGCCACGCAGTTTTATCATACATACAGCTATCTAGAGTATAGTACGCTTTCTTTATTAAACTATTCTTAACATAGGCCTTAAACTTCCGAATAGGAAGCTTAGTTGCATTTTCCGAAAGTTTATCCGGAAGTTTATTATAGTTCTTACCTGACAAGCGTCCTTGCCGCCGACGTCCAGAATACCAGCGCAGATCATGTTTTCGGTGACGATAGCAGGCCGAGGCAGGCTCTGGTAGCGAGAACTGCAGAGCTCAGTGTTGATGGTGTAGATCTCCACGTGCCTGAGGATGGCGGATGCTGACCCTCCAGACTGGACACAAATCGACAGGTCAAAAATCCGAATAAATAGCAGGAAGTCAAAATGTCAAAGGGTGGTGTTAAATTTTATCACCTTTTGTTTGATGACCATGGCGTGTGTTTGTGTTGGTTTAACTTTTTGTAGTTTTTTTGTCAGCTCGCGACCACGGAGACAGATCCAGGTGGCGAAACATTGTCAAGGATAAATTAATCCATGGAAGGGGTCACGATCCTCAGCAGTGAGGAGCACGACGCGAGGAGGAAGAGTGAACGTGAAAGCCTACACTGGAAATAAAAAAGGTCATGTCTGAACCCAAACTTACCCTGGTAGTCCCCCATCCAGCGTGGACGACAGGCAGGTTATCCGGCAAGGCAAATCCTTGCATGAGAATCGGCACTTGCTGGATTTGAATGCTGAACACCAGAGCAGTCTGCAGCTCGACGACAGCGATGTCAGCATCCATCCCGTTCCTTCCGTAATTAGGGTGGTTGACACGGCGGCTTAGGCTTACGACAGTGCCGCCGCTGTTGCGGTTGGAGGTACCAGCGCGGATGCGACGGCTACTTATTGAAAACAAGCTGAAAACAATAAGAAAAATGAAATGAAATATGTTTTTGATCTAAAGAGACACACTGAAATCCAAAAGTCCAGAAGTCGAAATCTTAAAACACTAAATTAAAAAAATGGCTTCCAAAGTTAGTAGAGTATCACCAATGATAAAAAAGACCCTTGAGCATGAACTTTCTAAGGCCCGTATTGCGAAACAGCGCTTGAGTCTGAGTCGAGCTTCAAGCACAGATTTTTGACACTTTTCAATCGAGAACTGTCATAAAATCTATGCTTGAAGCTCAACTCAGACTCAAGCACTGTTTCGGAATAAGGACCTAAGTCTGTCTATGAGTTTCTTATAGTTTTTTTATCTAGTTTAACTTACAGACCCTCGAAGCAATGTGCGGCAGACACGAGGAACCGCGAGTTAAGGATATTAGCGGCACAAGACTGACTCCACAGTATACCAGTGCGGAACTCCACCTGCACTATGCTGGGGTATTCTTCGATGGTAGTGGGATCACCGCCCACAATGCGGGCGCCGCTGGCATTGCCAAATGCCGCTAAAAAGAGAGATGTAGAGTTCTTTGTGAAGAGCTCGTTCGGGGAAGTACTACCACCATGCCTATTTCTGCCGTGAAACAGCATTGCTGTGTTTTGGTTTGTGTGGGTGCCAGTGAAATTATTGACACGTGAGGCTGAACATCTGTATGCCTCAAGTTGATGGACGCAGGGCACGTTGCTGACGTGCATGACCTTTGAGGCAATGCTTTGTTAAAGGCGATGGGTTGCCACATAACATCAGTAAGCCTACCACAAGCTCTGTCTGGCTCTGTCTCTGGCTCTAGTTTTGAGTCTGTATGAATGCACACCAGTGTATTATACAGTGTGTGTGACGTTTCGACGTAGGATTTATTTAGACACTCACACAGATTCTGAGCCAGAAACAGAGCCAGACAGAGCCTGTGGTAGGCCTGCAGGTGGGCCATATTCTTGGTCCATCAACTAGTTGTAGTATTAAAAAAAAAATTGGTTGTTATAAAGCCGGTTTACTGACGATAGTTGAACGTGACAACGTCATAAGAAAACTCTCTCGACTCGGACTCCCTTACCCGGGCTCGGGCTCGGGCTCGACGGAACGATGGAACGGCGGAACGACGGTTACGACGCATGAGTCATGTTTTTTCGTTCGTGCAGCCGGCTCCATCGATTTATAAGACGTTATCACGTCAAAAAGAAGACCACTAACCTGCCACCAGAAGTGCCCAAACAAAAATCATGATGCTGCTACACTGAGTACTATACAAGTCCAAATTAATGGATTCCTCAATGTTTTAAAGCACTCTTCTATCTCATAATCCAATGATACAATCTACAAATTTATGACATGTGTTTAATTGTATTTGTCGTACGATTATCTGTTAGCATGGTTTACAGTAATGATATGGAAAACACGGGTATTTATCGCGATTACCTTTATTATTTCCCGACGTTTCGACTGTTTGGTTTACAGTAGCTAAGTAGTAATCCTATAGATTAGACTTTATTGTTATAGATAATAATATCTGATTGTTGTTGTTATGTAATTATATAATAATAAATAAATAAGAAATACCTAATTAATAAGAAAAAATAAAAATTACATTTTATAAGAAACTAGAAAATTTTATATGAACTCTGTTTTCCACCTGTAGGTATTACAGGTAGAAAACAGAGTTCAGATCACCGACCGCAGGCAATGTGCCCAAAAGGCTGGCAACGTTACCTCTTTGAATAGCTAAGCTAATTCTTTGCCCTAGGTAAGCGCCAGCCCTTTGGTCACCAGTCTCAACCACCAGCCTCTTGGATAATTCTTCGAATAGAAGCCACGCCTCTGGACCCCATGGTCCTAGCGTTTCCACCCCAAAAGGCAGAAATATGTATCCATCGCCGATTGATGCATATTTCCGCCTTTTGAGGTTTTCCGCTGCCGTTGCCGCCGCGCCCGCCGCTCTTGAAGTGGACGATACGTGTGAGGCAGCCAACGTATCCACGCAAGTAGCGTCCCACACCAAAGGCCTGCCCCGACTCCAAGGTATCAACGACATCCCGTCGGGTCTCTTTCCATCATCACGTGTGATACCGTTCGGCTCAAGAATGGCCGGCACGTGAATGGTGGCTAGAGCCCTACGGATAATGTCGTTGAGGCTTGCATGACGGGATTGGCGGCCTGCACTGCGGCGACAGGACAGTCCGTGGTGACCATGCCGGTCAACGGAGCTGCCGCAGTGGCACTGATGGGGTTCATTGGTGGTGGCTCCAATTCGAATGCTGACAGCTAAAGAAAATGTGGTGTTATCCAAGAGTGTTCCAATATTGGCAGAAGGCAGTGCATGGAGCCAGAAACCAGATTCCCGAGTGCCAGAGGCAATGAGGCGAGCCCTTTCTGCTAGCGTAGAAGCCGACTTTAAAAGTTCTTCTTGCAGCATCTTGCATATAGGCTCATCCCATTGCCTCTGTAGATAGGGTTTCTCGGGAATGGTTTCTGCAGGGCAAATTAAACTCCAAGCGCTCTTAGCCTCATCTATTGAATTTATTTTAATATTTCCCAAAGATGGAAAAATAATTTTTAAAAATAATTTATTTGTGCTATGAACCGAGGATAAAAATGCCGGGAGAGAAACACTTGAAATTTTTCGAATACCCAGGCCCCCGAACCTTATTGGAAGGGAAGCCTGGCACCAGGAAACATCAGACAATAAATAAATAATAAATAAATAATAAATATTGTGGAAAAATCACACAACACTACCCAGCCCCAAACTAAGCAGAGCTTGTAATATGGGAACCGGATAGCTGATATAACACTTGAATACATTTATTTTTTTTGTAAATACATACTTAGGCCCGTATTCCGAAACAGCGCTTGAGTCTGAGTCGAGCCTCAAGCATAGATTTTATGACAGTTCTCCATTGAAAAGTGTCAAAAATCTGTGCTTGAGGCTCGACTCAGACCTAAGCACTGTTTCAGAATACGGGCCTTAGAATACAATATAATATCCAGACAAAAAACAAACATTTATGTTAACCACACAAATATTTGTTCTCGGTGGGGATCGAACCCACGAACTACGGCGCAGAAGGCAGAGCTACTACTAACTGAGCTAGAGGCCAGTCAATATTGTTTTTATTGGCCTCGCATTCTTTTATACGAGCTCTGCCTTCTACGCTGTATAGTCATTTCATTGTTCATGTGCAATAACCTGACTGACGCCACCTAAATCATCTGTAATAGATGGTACAGGCCAATGATGATCATGATTTTACACAGTGCGTAGATACTATTAGTGTTGTGTGTCGTAGTGCGTGCACGGACATTACGAAAAAAGCAGCCAAGTGCGAGTCGGACTCGCCCATGAAGGGTTCCGTAGCATCAAGTAACATAATATAAAGGTTCTTGTAGTTCGTCGAAAGGTAAATTGTGGTTTACGATTTATGACGTATAAAAAAAAAACTACTGGCTAGATCTCGTTCAAACCAAATATCGTTGAAAGTTTGCATAGTAATGTACAACATATATTTTTTTTAGTTTTATCATTCTCTTATTTTAGAAGTTAGAGGGGGGGGACCAACTTTTTTCCACTTTGGAAGTGTCTCTCGCGCAAACTATTCAGTTTATAAAAAAACGATATCAGAAACCTCAACATCATTTTTGAAGACCTATTTATAGATACCCCACACGTATGGGTTCGATGAAAAAATTTTTTTTGAGTTTCAGTTTCAAGTATGGGGACCCCCAAAATTTATAGTTCTTTTTCTATTTTTGTGTAAAAACCTTAATGCGGTTTACAGAATACATCTACTCGCCAAGTTTCATCAGTCTAGCTCTTACGGTTTCGGAGAAAAATGGCTAACATACGGTCGGACAGACAGACAGACAGACAGACAGACAGACAGACAGACAGACAGACAGACATGACGAATCTATAAGGGTTCCGTTTTTGCCATTTGGCTACGGAACCCTAAAAAGAAGATCAAGTGAGGGTAGTTAGTGATACTGCCTCCACTTCTCAGCCACGGTAGCACTCATGTCAATGCTCCAGTCAGCCCGCGACCACGGTTATTGCAACATAGCCGAAACGTCGGGAAAATAAATAAAATAAGGTAATTAACGCGATAAATACCCGTGTAATAGTTTCAGTATGTGTTATGATCGCGAAAGTTTAAAAAGTACTAACGCATAATATATAAAAATAAGTAAAATAAATAAATATTGTGGGAACCAGATAATAATACAAAACAACAAATAACTAGTAGTTCGCCCCGAACTGAGATCTCGTGATACGATCCAAATGTTTCGAAAAGTTAAGCACATAATTATATTATAGGCAGATGGTAATCAGAAAAAAATGTGTCACCATCGCATTGTGTTTTATCTACTACTGTAAGTATTACTGTCCAGATTCACTGTTTGGCCTTGCCTCTGACTATCCCTCACTAGCTTTGTATGGTAAACAAGTTTTAACTCAATTGGCCAATTGATTGAAGAGTTCCGTTGGACAGACTTACCAGTAAATTTCTCAAGTACAAGCTATCGACTTATCAAATTTCATGCAGATCGGATCAACGGTTCGAAAGTTATCGTCGGAAAAACATACATAAATACATACATACATACGCACATAAAATGCCAAATTGCCCAAGTTGTTTGTAAGATCTTCGTTCGATTCGCTCACTCGATCAATAATATAATACTTAGGCAGGTACCTATATACTTTAATCTTTTTTTTTGTAAATACATACTTAGAATAGAATACAATACCCAGAAAGAGAAAAAACATCTGCGTTCACCACACAATTATTTTTTTTCGGTGGGGTTAGAACGCATGACCCACGGCGCTGTCACGAGTATTCTGTCATATTCATATGTGACAACGGAGTATAAAATCTATCAGGTTTTTTTTTAGGTTCTAGGCTTAGACAGCCCTAGCTTGGAGTAATTAGTCTGTTATTTTCGATGGCAGGTGTTCTAAAATAGATCTCACTCAAGTCTGTCAGGAATCCCACGTGCAACAGCAAATTATTAAACGATATTATGGTTCTAGTCGTAAGAATGTATAAATAGGCTTAACATTAAAATAAATATAATAAATATTGTGGGCAACCCACACAACATTATCTAGCCCCAAAGCTTGTAGTTATGGGAACCAGATAGCTGATATAATAATTAATAATATACATATTTTTTTTCGATCGAGTGAGCGAAGCGAACGCAGATCTTACAAACAACTTGGGCAATTTGGCATTTTATGTGCGTATGTATGTATTTGTGTATGTTTGTCCGACGATAACTTTCGAACCGTTGATCCGATCTGCATGAAATCCCCATCTTTAAGCATTTCGTTGACATCAAAGTTTTTCTACTGGTCGGTCAATTCTTTTGCTTTTTCTTATTTTTTTTACTTGAAATAAATTAAGGAGGTACTCAGCTGTCATAAAATGGTAAAAGCGGCCCGGTCTGATGATGGAGCCAAGCGGACAGATTGGTCCAACAGAACTCTTCAATCAATTGGCCAATTGAGTTACTTGATCGAGTTACTTGTTACTGGTTTACCATACAAAGTTAGTGAGGGATAGTCAGAGGCAAGGTCAAACAGTAAATCTGGACAGAAATCCTTCTCAAAGTAGATAAAACATAATGCGTGATGGTGGCACATTTTTTCTGATTAGATATATATTTAGCATTTGGATCGCATCACGAGATCTCAGTTCGGGGCGAACTACTAGTGTAAATATGTATACACATTCTGAGAATAAAATTTAACACCCTGACAGAGAACAAACATCTGCGTTCACCACAAAAATTCTTGCTCTCGCTCGTTCTCGGTGGGGATCGAACCTACGACTTTTGGCACAGAAGGCACAGATCTATTACCATCTGAACTGAGAGGCCAGTCACCCTTAATAGGGCAAAGGGCAATTGCTTACCACCTCAGCTTTTTGACCATAGAGCAAGAGTCGTTCTTTGTACACTTTCATAAAAACAATATTTACAATGCGTGAGGATCCCTATAAGTTTTATTAGTACTGGCAATTACGCTAACTGTCAAAGTTTGCGAACTACTAACATTCAATTAAAAATAGCGAAGAATTTTGAAAATCGGAGGTGTTTGGCGCAAAGAAATTGAAATTTAGTTGTAACAGGAATCCGGCAAGTGGTTTTGTGATATTTGGTAAGACAATTGATTATATTATTATCCTATATGACCCGTAAAATACATTTTGAAATGAAACGAACTAATTAAAAAATCGTCGTAAAATCGGTGGTAAAACTCTTACCTTTGCCCGGTAACATCAACATAGTTGTATTTGGTGGTAATATAGTTACCGTTACCCATTAGCGTGCTTATTATTTCAGCAGAATTTCGTAGAAAATGAAGTTATCTGATAGTACTATCGCCAGTATTCTAGAAGATGATCTCTCCGCTATTGAAAATAGCGACGAAAGTGTTTCGGAAGAACCACTTTTGGGCGATTGCGTACTGAATTACGACGATGAAATTTCGCGAGGTCTTTCAAGAATATTTGGTGAAGAGCATGAGTTGGAGACGAGAGGATTAGAGAATTTTCAAGACCCTCCCGGGCCACGTGTTTCGGTAGAATATCAAGAAAGCATTGAACCTCGAAAGACGCTCTTCTGTGCCACACTACCCAGAAGACCAAGGGAAATTTACTAGATGCCGATTTTGCAGCACGAAAAATACTCAAAAGCGTCAAGGATCATTTGCGATGTCTGCAAAGTAGCTTTATGTGCTACACCATGCTTCAAAAGCTTTCATATTGCTCCAGGTGAAGGAGAGGCTATGGACTGTAGCAGCTCTGCTTCTAGTACCTTGACGGGCTTAGGTCAAATAATTACCACCAACACCGAAACGTAAAGGGGCTAAGGTCAAATAATTACCACCAACACCGAAACGTAAACGGGCGATGGTAAAATGATTACCACCGAATTTTCGCGTACTTGTGATTATATATTTTTAGATTTTCATAAATAATATTTAAAAGGGTCCTAATAAACGTATAAATAATAACACAAAACTTGGTTTTTCAATAACTTTGATCTCCGCCCTATTAAGGGTTAAGTATCTAAGTACTTATGTGAAATTGGTAGACCAATGTATAGTTTTTTGTTTCCTGGTTAAAAGCCAGAAAAATCTATTTATGAGTACTTAGGTAGGTAGGTACTTGCTTTTTTTATTGTAGGTTTTTGTGTTACGCTAACAAACTCGTCAGATTGTGATGTTTGCATGTGTATCAAACCATCCGACTATTATTTTGCGTAGAATAGTAGCAAAACACCCAGGTAAAAACCAATAGGTACTTGGATGTTTTTGTAGTTTTACTGATATTATTATAGAACAACGAAATTACTTGCCCTTCTGACTTTGAAAATGGCTGCCTCGAAGCAGACCGCAGCCAATACTGGAACCGAGCTCAGTGAGGGTTTTATAGAAGAAAGAATGAAAAATGCATTTTTAATTATTATTTTTTTATCTGCACAATGATAACAAAAATATATTCATCACTTAGCTTAAGAGTTTTTAAGAAGTAGTACTTAAAACTGAGAAATAATTTAGAATCTATCTTTTTCAGATAAATATCATTTAGATGGATTTTTATACCCTGAATGAATTTAAAAAGGAAAATATATTAATAACAAACGTGATGTACACAATCTTTTGAATTTAAACGAACTACTCACTCGAAAAGAAAACGGGAGATTCTGGGGCATACGCAGGAGTACCCACATGAGAAGTCCTGGACGACTGGTGAGGCAACACTTCTACGAACTTAAAGAAGTTCTGCAGCAACTTCTGCTGCTCTAACAGAAGAGTGTTGAGATGCCTCATCTCTTGATCTATCTTTTTAAGGTTGAAACTGGTTTGATCAATCTTTTCTTGCATACCTTTTAACTCCAAGCTGAAATTATAGTCCGTCGTTTGACTTTCATTCTTCAGGTTTGAACGATACTTGTTCTTGTAGAGAATTTCCTTGAATGATCGAACAGACTTTACTTTGTTTAGTTGCGCGAGTTCGTATGCTGCCATCATCAGGTCCGTAGGAAGACGTTTCTCACGAGGATTCAATGGCTTCACACTCAAGATTACTTTCCCAGCTTCCGGTGACACAAGCGCAGTTCTGTACACGTATTTGTGGAGGCATTTCGGAAGCCAAGCGCTGAACAAGCCCATCTCAACAAACAATATCAGCTTCGTCTGCCTGACAAGTTTGGACAGTCCAGCAGTTTTCCTCAGACCTTGGATATCGTGGACGGCTATACCGACGAGCAAATTCATTAGAATAATCGTCACAAACATGAGGAATAGGATGTAAATGATCTGTGATGACAGCTCGAAAATTAGCGGAGGGTCTTCTTTCAGGGGTTCGTTTATGACAATGTTCAGGTTCAGTTCTCCGACCATCATGGATAATGTACTGATAAAACCCATAAGAGGATTCGAAAACGTCTCTTCGTTAGGAAACACGACACAGAAGCAGATGGTGAATCCAAGAAGAAGGCAAATATACGCAAGCAGCAACTTAAGAAATTCTGTGAGCACTTTCTGATACATAGCTACGTAGTCGCCAAACATGGGAAGCTGGCCCATCATCAGCATAAGATTCGTCCACGCTCCCAACACAGCGTACCCCCCAACGTGGTTCTGCCAACTGTAGTCATTGTGGATGTTGTACAGGGAGAAGACAGAAAGCAGAAAAAACCACTCCATTAAGTTCTCAAAGGTAGTGAAGTATTGGTAAATGCTGGAATATCCAGTAATGCCAGTCAGCTTCCGAGCAATTTCAAATGACGTGATTGCAATCAGCACCCATCTTTCAAACTCAATTGGATTGTCTTCCAAAATATCACCCAAGAGGGATTGCTTCTGACAAAGCTCATTTGGAACGCCATATTTCATCGAATGGTTGCCTTTGCAAGCTTTGACCACAGCTGTTAGCACGTATATTGACAAAAAAGATACGAAGAGGAAACTGAAAATGAGTCTTGCTAAATAAAACTTTCTTATCTTTCGCCACTTCATAAACAAAAATGCCGAGCAAAGCGGATGCTGCAAAATATCTTTCTGACCTTCATCGATCAAAATATTCAAATATGTTATCTCACGGGGGTACGAATATTTCAACAGTTTGCCGAAATCAAACTCGATTTGAACTTCTTCGTTTACTTCTGTCGACCGACTGAGTGATATGCCACAGTCCAAATTATGTCTCAGTACAGCCAGTGATTTTGGCATTTTACGAGCGATGACGCTCAAAGCAGTGTGACCTTTTTTAGACTTTGACGTCACATCTGCTCCTAAAAATATGAGCGTTTCCACACAAGATGGTAGACCATCCATCGCAGCGAGGTGAAGAGGTGAATATCCGTATTCGTCTTTTTTGTTTACTTGAGCTCCCCAGCTGACTAAGATATCGATGATGTCGCACGAACGCTCAAACCGACCGATCGCTGCGTGGAGTGGCGTCCTCTTGTCATAATCTTCAGAATTCGGATCCGCGTTACCATCACGAAGAAGAACTTCAACCGTTTCTAAGCTGGAACATCTTGCTGCCAGGTGTAGAGCAGTAAATCCTCTGTAGTTTTTGGTGTTTGCTTTTGCTCCGTCGGCTAGCAACAACTCTACGCATTCGGCGTACCCTCTAGCTGCGGCGAGGTGCAACGCCGTACATTCCTTATCTCTTTGTTTGGTTACGCCATTCACTATTATCTTTGTCTCTTTAAGTAAAAACTGCAGGCATCTTTGCGCACCGAGCTCTGCTGCTAAATGAAGTGCATTCAGGCCACCAGAAGTGCAATATGCGGGATCAACTCCTCGCTCTATGAAAAGTTCCATGCATTCAACAGCATCAGTTCTCACCGCACAATGGACAAGGTTGTCTTCGCACCCAGCTCTTTGCACAACTGCATGAAGGGACGCTCCGTGAGCTATCAAAACCTCAGCGACTTCCAATGAGTTTCCGAACGCAGCACAGTGAAGAGGTGCGAAATATTTTGGCGCAAAATCGACATCAGCGCCTCGAGAAAGTAAATACACAGCCGATCTGCCAGCTCCACTGAACGCAGCCATATGGAGCGCTGTCAGCCCTGCTGGCTCGGAGTAGTGGATGTCGGCCCCAGCGTCTAAAATACTTGGCAGTAGCTCATCCCGGGCCAAAAACGCAGCCCAGAGTAGAGTCAAGTTAACAACTACTTCCGGGGCTGAACAAAGGTGCTTTTCAATGTTTTCAACTGTTATCATTCCACACTCCAAATCATCGAAAAATCTTCCTGCGCCTAAGTTTAAAGCTTTTTCACAGATGCTTCTTCTCGCTGCTTCTTCCGTCAGCCTGGCATCAGGGTCCGGTGCAAGGATGTCGAAACTGTGGTGCATATTCGGGGCATCTTCGGCGGGTGGAGATGGTCCCACGAAGAGATACTCCTTAGCTTTACCGGGGCGTTCACGGGCGGACTCAAGCAAGTCAATACTTCGGACTTTGTAGTTGTTAAGAGGGAACTCTTCAGGCTCCCTGATCCTGGAGCGGAGGCTGCTGGTGAGCCGGGAGCGTGTGGGGGTCGGCGTGGGGGTCTGGAGAGGGGACGGCCACCCCATTTCGCGGTATCCGAAGTTGTCCATAGCCCGGACGTGACTGACTGTCGCAGCCTCCTCTTATCTTATCTTGGGTTTGTTCAAGAGCTGAAGACAGGTGATATTTGTTTGACAAAGTGATTTATTACCTAGCTACTTACATTACCGCGTAGTTTTTGTATGTAATTTCGTGATAACTACGTTTTTATTTGGTTTACAGCTGGCGTGATCGCATCGCATAGCTCATAATAATTCTAAAAGTATAAATATAGTATCTATCTTACATAAATAATATTTGTACATACCATAAAAAGGTACTTATCTGCTGTTGGCTGGTTACCTACATAGCAAAATAAGAAAACCTTTCCAAGTATTGTCGGTATTTTTGGTTCAGAATTCTGTTTCTTTTCTTAGAAATGTGCCAGTCTTGTTTAATTGTTGAGCTAGCAAATACTGATAACATTTTTAGAGATAGCTAAATAATCAAAGTAATTTTGTAGAACTTAGGTCTGTTTTGTAAAATATTATCGTTATTTGCTTACTGTCATCATCACGAGAGAGCATTCCTTACCTACGTGCTAAATAAAGTAACTAATAGTGGCACTGAGGAACGTGGTGGGGAGAAGCTAGTTTTATGATGTGGTGAACATGGCTACAAATACGACGCGCTGGAGGCAGGCCGTCCACTCTCTACAACAAGGACATTCTAGTGATCAAGATCTTCAGTCATGAAGTGCTGACCGCAGAGAGTGGCACTGAGCTGTAGACCTTGTATGCTCACAAGGTCTTGCATTTGATTTGATTGATTGACTCATATGTGGTCATGTGAAATTGTTCACCTCTGCACTGTAGGACATTTTCAAACCCGTGTCCTGGACGAGGTTATGGCATCAACATCAACGGTGCATCGAGGACTCACCTTCGATTTGCCTATGACTTAGTCATCATATGGTGGAATCGCTGGAAGATTTAATGCCTGCGCACATTTACGCGATGGCGATTGCGATCAATGAAACGCTGTCAAATATTGCTGTCATATTTGATAGTATTTCACTGATCGTCACCGCAGAAGGCTTAGATGTGCGCAGGGCTTTAGAAAGTGGTATGTTCTCTAAATTCTTTTGGATGGAAACATCTGTCAAAATGATCTTATAATGCCTGATTGGGTGTTAATTCTTCGGAATAATAAGTAGCTTTCGTTATTATATTATTAGTATTAACTATTTCAAGAAACAAAGCTGAGTGACATGACAGTACGTCAACCCCATTACAATGTAAATGTTTGTCAGTTAATATTTACAGACTACGCTTGCCCAACGCTTGTTGTGAAGTTTCAGGCTCACAATCATATATACAAGGAAAAACAAATTATATAGCAAAACAAAATACTGCTTCTGCTAAAACTACAAAATGAAAATGTATACTTACAGTTTTTATTTCCCCGTTCCGGGAAATCAAACTCGCTTTCATCGGCTGTCTTTCTTACAAAAATTGAAAATTAATATTATTTCAAATAACTTAATCCATAGTTGTTAGTAGGTACAAACTTAAAACGGCACATTTTACCACTTTGGAAGCAACCACTTCTCGCGCAAACTATTCAGTTTAGAAAAAACAATATTAGAAACCTCAACATCATTTTTGAAGACCTATCCATAAATACCCTACACGTACGGGTTTGATGAAAATTTTTTTTGAGTAATACTACTAATTCAAATAACATAACACAACATAAGTAATCAATAACATAACATAAGTAATGGGGACCCCCATAACTTATGTTTTTTTTTATATTTTTATGTGATAGATAATCTTAATGCGGTTCACAGAATACTGCCAAGTTTCATCCGTATAGTTTCGGAAAAAAGTGGCTGTGACATACGGACGGACACCGGACAGCCGGACATGACGAATCTATAAGGGTTCCGTTTTTGCCATTTGGCTACGGAAACCTAAAAAGGCGTCAATGCTAGACTTAGTTTGCTTCTTAAAGTAGACCTAGCTGATTATTTACCTCATCTAAAACTGTCTCTTCATTTCGGCTTATTAAGCAAAGCGACACATAAGTACTGACCTTGTATGGTAGAGTAATAAACGTGCTCTACTAATTGCCGAACAAGCCGGAGATCATTTTATTTTCTATCAAAGACTAGGTAATACTGAAGACGGTGCGTTTTAATTCAATTCAATATTTTAATGATAAAATCCATTTAATGTACTAAGTTACAATAACAAATTCAAATTCAATATTTATTTTTTCAGTTGTATCACAAGGATCTCTTTGAAACGTCATAAAGCATAGGTGAGTCTAGGTGCTAGTTCCAAGCGACCAAGCCTAAACGCCTAAACAAACTAAACTAATGAAGCATAGGCAATACAAAAGCAAAAGTTACTCGTACAATGACGGCGCACACTAATGCTTCAAAGTACATAATAATAATGTACCTACACGGTATTTAAAAATGGGTTAGTGTCAAAATCCCCTTTATTATTTTGGTACTTTTAGTCTCATAATTCCCTTTAGCCGCTAGGAGTATCAAAATTCCCTTCGAAAATAGTTTTACGGAAGTTTATTATAGACGCGTACAGTGTTCCTCATAAATGACCCATTTCTCTTCTGCAAAGGCAGAAAATATTCAGCCTACATTTCCCTTCTCAACACTTTAATCTTTGCAAATGACCCAGTCAATTTCAAGAGCATTTGAAATCGGTCTGTACCGACCATATCGGACATGTGCGCCCAACCGAGAATCGAACCAACGCCCGTGAGGCAGTGCCGTTGGTCACCGTTGTGGGGAAATTTGATATTACTTGTTAGAAAATACTTGATCAGCTTTAGAAATTGGAATATGTTATACCTACACAGCGTAATTTTAGCGACAGAGCAGATTTTTAGATAGAAAAGGCTGAACGCTAGAAACTTAAGTTTCTTATCTATTCTTCTAAGGCTTGGGTGCGTACTGCGTACACCTGGCACCAAGATTCAGTCAAAACGTTGATAAAAGAAAAAAATATCTGTGTAGGTATGACTTTGGCGGTCTGCTCGATATTTCCTCTTTTGGTGTAGGTGTACTGAAAATGAATTATCGTTTACCGTCCATAAAAATAAACTCCCTTTTGATTGTTTGGTCTAAATCCAGCTTCAGATTTTCGGATTCTTTTGTTATTTTAACACAATTTGAAACCATAGATAATAAAAACTCAAAGTAGCACTTTGATGATGCATTAAAATTTATTTGATGTACAAGCAGCAAAGGAAGTTGATTGACAGTTAACATTTTTTTAACCCTTATTCGCGTTTTATTTGTTTATTAATTCAAGCTTCCAGTGAGTAATACCATGTAATACGCACTTATCTTACAATTAAATTTTGCATTGACGATAACTTTCCTGAGATATGCGGTTGAGCAAATCGGAGAGGTCAGCAGTGTATATAATGGGCCCCTCAGTCTATAACAGGCTGCCGGACACAATAAAAATAGATGCAACTTCTACAGCAGTCTTTAAAATACGATTACGTAAGTGGCTGCTCGGGCACTCGTTCTACTCGGTAAAAGAGTTCTACGAGTTACCGCTTATCTAGGAATAGATATAACTAGTATAGGAAATCAATTGAATAATATAATTAGCATCATTGTTAATGTTTTTATATGATCACAATCCTTTGTTTTTACAATAATTTATAAACTTTTTTATGTTTAAAAATATAATAATAATAATTTATATAATAATTTTGGATAATGCACATATTTTTGTGAACAATTTACTTGTAACTTGAGTTAAAAATAAACTATTTGTATTTGTATTTGATAGCGGACCTCATTTTAGCTTCTTCTCTTCATTAGAGAAATTTTGATCACGAGGCGGGTCCCAGGGTACCTACTCAAGAATTTTATTATTATGTGCCGTCCGGGACCCACAGCTGGGCAAACCCATCCCCCATTCCCTCCAGACATCGCGATCCTTGGCTATGCTTGTCCTGTCCGTCAGGAAACCATCAAGCTCGTCTCGCCATCTCCGTTATGCCGCGTCGCCTGGGTCAGGATGCCAATCGGTGGCTATCTTTGCCCACCTGGCATACATCAGACTTGACCAGCCCAGTTCCACTTCAGGTTGTTCTCGACTCTGCTTGAGATCGAGAATTTATATCATCAAAACACAAAACATTAAATAATATATCAGCAGTGGCTGTAGCTAACTGTATGTACGTCTGTCATCAATCGTGGTTACTGAAAACGATAAATTCAGGTAATTTCAGAGATATTATCATTTCAATCGTCGGTTTGCATTAGGTGAGTAATCTTTCATGTTATAGTTTATTCTTTTAATTTACGACCTCGGAATGACTTTCTGGAATATACAACAAAACACAAAATTATCTTTTGTGTGGTATTTATAACAATACTGTGTGTTTAGGTGAAATTGCGTGGTAGCGAGATATCGCAAACAACTACGGCCATATTCCAAGAATTACAATATGTATTTAGGTACTTCTTGTCTTTCGCTCTAGATCTCTAAATCTTTCGAACCAGTGTGATGATAGAATTGTAAGTGTGGCCCAAAGAGTCTTCTAGATAAGTTTTCTTTTTAAGTTTAGTACTTTTTATAAAATCACTTGTGCAGTTTGTTTTTTTTTCTATGGGACCTGGAATTAGCTTTTAGATAAGTAAAAAATATATTCTTTCAAATCGTTCAATAAATGACGAACTTATGCAATACAAAACCATTAAAGATTATAAAAAACAACCGAATTGAGAACCTGCTCCTTTTTTAAATGAAGTCGATTAAAAGGGGATTGGCCTTTGTCCACTGCTGCTGGGTAGTCCTTAAAGAGCACATACCTATTTATCCCATACCTATACCTACTGTGATAGGTACATACAGGATAAATAAATATAATTGCAAAAAAATACTAATATTTTTTTTTTAAATCTTTTGAGTTTTCGACTCTATTTTATCTTTGCCAAATTTTCCTAAGCTCCAATCCACTCGTAATTTAAGCTGTAACTGTCAACAATTTTAATGAGACATTTATATTTGGAGATTTTTTGATTTACTCACGTGAATGTGACAGAGCGGGTTTCTAGATCCATAATCAAACAAGTCTAGATTCACGATTTGCATGTTCAACTCAAAACCAATTAGTTCGACCTTGTAGACTTGGTGCCTTGTAGACTTGGTATATTAATGTTAGCAACAGAAGAGCAAGTTCCACTTCATTACACACACAGTACCTAAGTATTTCAATATTACAATATCATAAAATGATGTTTTCGTTTCGCTTATTTTTCTCTCTCTATTGTATGGAGAAAAGATGAGACAGCAAAAATACGTTACGTGTAGTTAGAGTTGTTGTCTCATTCGATTTTCCATACAAAAGA
The DNA here is from genome assembly GCA_939531255.2 of Thera britannica. Lineage (NCBI taxonomy): Eukaryota > Metazoa > Arthropoda > Insecta > Lepidoptera > Geometridae > Thera > Thera britannica. Next base: position 1,027,763 of record OW618042.2, on the reverse strand, counting down.
GAACGAAACGACCTCACAAGAAAACAACATTTGGTAGACGAAATGTGGTAGCAAAACTCCGACTTCGGGTACAGTATGGATTTTACAGTGGTGGTTACCGCTCCACACCAGGTGGGCCTGCTTGCTCTATCTCTGTGTCTATTTTGTGAATAAGAAAAATAAAAAGATTTAAACAAAGTTGCAGTGCAGTAGGTAGATAGGCAATAAATTATATCCTGGCGACTTATCAGCCATCTATCTTCGTAACCAATGGTTATGTTAAAAACTATTTCCTGTTCTGTATCTGGCTACTAGATGTCGCTATCAGCTTATTAAAATCTGAATGTTAGCAGATGCTAGAGGTCTGCTAATCTCAAACTGATGGACCCTGGGAATGTACGACAAGCTATTGACGATGATAGATAATACCTATCCCAAAAAACAGTGGAATGGTCGTTGACCAGAAACTGACATCAACTTAGGCCACACAGTTTCAAAAGTTAGAAGATAGGCATGTATCTTATAAACTAATATCAGGGGCAACTTTACAATGATTATTTACTAGCGGCCTGTCCCGGCTTCGCACGGGTTTACATTTATTTTTAAACACATAAATATAGCTTAAGTTACTTATGGTGAATGTAGCTTTCCAATGGTTTTTGAAATCGGCACTGTAGTTTTTGAGTTTATTCATTACAAACATACACACAAAAATACAAATCTTTCCTCTTTATAATATTAGTTTATAGGCAATTATTATAGTTTTTTTATCAGGGGCAGGTAACTTTTCACATAAGCTTTATAAGGCCTGTAAAAACAGGGTTTAGATGGAGCAAATACGTAAGTTATAGGTATGGGCCAACTTTAAGTACTTTTATATAACATGAATAGTTTGAGAGCCGCTGGTTCCGACGCACGATCGCCGATGATATAAGATTGAAATGGCAATAAGATAAAATTATAACTACGATGTGTGTGTCTTGCTATTGTTATTATATAAGGGGCATTGGTTGTATAATACGAGTAGGTATACCTATTATACCTATGATTACAGTTGTAGGCAACAAATATTGCACATCAGCTTTCCGGCTATGTAGAGCGCTATCTCTTTCTAACGCACACTAAGCCCTATGAAGTCGAAATTAGCCAATGCCGATATTTGTTGCCTACAACTAATCTTCCCTAATATCATGAACGAATTATATAATTCGTCCATGCTAATATGCAGGTAATTCTATATTTATAAAAGAAAGTCGTGTTAGTTACACTATTTATAACTCAAGAACGACTGAACCGATTTGGCAGAAAATTAGTGGGGAGGTAGCTTAAAACCGGGAGAAGGACATAGAATACTTTTAATCCCGAAAAAGCAACGGGAACGGGGCGTTATGCGAACGGGCGAGCGAAGCCGCGGGCGGCCACTAGTGAAAAATAAAGAAAACTCGTTCTGTGTGAACTAAAGGCTTGTAGAAAGACAGACGGATGTATTGACAGACGCTCATCATCAGGTAGTTTATCATTTTACCAATATAAGTCACACAAAATAGTATATTATGCCAGTTGCATCCGACCAAGGCTGGAATAAAAATTCATGTCATTTGTTGTATAGTGGTAGGCAACAAGTATTGCAAATCAGCTAATTTCGGCTTCATAGGGCGTAGTGCGTGTCAGAAAGAGATAGCACTCTACAAAGTCGAAAAGCCGATGTGCCACATACTCATCCAAAAACTGGAAACCACGATTGAAGAGATTTTATGCAGAAATACGCATAAGACATGCATGTTTCATAAGCCCGTTCATTCAATCTAGATTAGGTACTTACCTACATCAATTCCGTTCATCCAAGGCGACCTGTCACTCAAGACAAACTGTTCCCAAGATGGTGACCCCAACAGTTTATACGACAGCGTAAGTCCCTTTGGACATGTGCCATTCCACGCTTTCTTTAAAAGCAGAAATAAATAGGCCTTGAACTTCTTTGTTGTCGATTTGATTTTGTTTCGATTGGGAATTATTTTGTTCTTGTTTTTTACTTACCTACATCAGCAGAAGTAATTAAACAAACATTCCTAGCGGCAGGCACTATGGTGGAAGGGCACTTTAAATCCTTTCACCACACTTTAAGGTTTAAGGTTCGGAGCAAGTATTTACATGGGAAGAAGAAGAAGCTGAAAAGTGAGAGGATGAGGTTTGATTTCTGCAGTTGGTAGAATACTTTTACAGCCTAACATTCGTAGTTAGAAAAATTGCTGGGGTGTATCTCTTCATCCTTTTTTCGGGAAACTTCCCGCCGCCGCCGTAGTGCTTGCGGGGTTTTTTGAAAACCGACAACTAACTGACGTTTTTAAATACAGACATGTCCGGTACAAAAGATAGATAGATACCTAGATAGATAACTTTTTATTTGGCTCAAAAAACACAGCTCATAAAGAAAATGAAACAACAGAAAGAGAAGAACATTGAGTAAAGGTACGGCTACACAAGAAATCATAAGAGAAAAAGAAACACATAGAAAGAATAAGCACACACATAATCCTAGTTCTATTGCTGAAAAGGGTGCCGACAGTATCCAATTAGGTAAGTTTATGAGCCAAAATGGTCCTCACTCAGCTTAAATATTGCTTCGTCTCCAATTAGGGGACGAGGCAGCGCTGGTTTTCAGTGAGGACCAAAAGGGAGATCCCTCCGGACTTGGCCCCTTCTCCACATTTATGTTTTAGCTAGAATAATTTCAAACTTATGTTCTTGATATAAGAAAATAAATGAGATGAGTCACACAGAAACATCCAAATTTGTTTGAAACTTGAAACAGGTTCTACAGATCTCAAGGTACTCGTAGCTGCTGATTCATAAATGTGGTCGCTGCGTGGGTGGATGGCATTCAAGATATTTTTCAAATAAAATTACCTAAAGTGAGTGCCCTTTGATATGCTTCTTTTTTTTAAGAAACCTGTTTTGCTCGAGCAGAGATTTTCGATTTGCGGTATCGTATTAGCTTTCAGAAGCACCCTGTATTTTCTGGTATGTCTGTTGCGGCTTACACGTATGACGTCACAAGTCCTCGAGCCGCGTTGAGAGGTTTCTGGCTGGTATTCGGATCTGAACGTCTACCATTCGTGTACAGTCGGAAGAACTATAAAAATCCAAGTCAAAATTAGTTTATATATTAAAATCGCAGAGATGACATTGTGAGTCTGAGTGCCAGTTCCTGCCAATACTAACATAGATTCTCTTCATCATACGGTTCAGCTCCTTCCTCTGGTATATATCTTCCTCTGGTATATTTTATAACCGAATCGCAGTTAAGGTTTCGCTTCTACCATTAAACCACTAAAGAGTGTCCATTTTTAACCTGACCACTAAAATCTAAATCTCTTCAAGGCAACAGTTTATAGGTGCTCTTGTCTTCTAGCTAGACCATTCTGCTGTTCCAACGTTGACTATATCGTCACTTACTATCAGGTGAGACTGGTCCATCATATTCATGGTAATAAAAACAGCCGAAATAACAAAAGCTGGACCTTTTGAAACATTTCTAGAAATAACTTTTTGAGCTTTCTCTATCCTTTCTGAGATCTTTACAATGTAGACGGTCATTTCGTTTCTTCTTCTTGGCTCGTGAATATTCAAATCAAAACATTTATTTGCAACCTTGTAAACTAAAATAGGTTACACATAACTTATAACTAAACATTAAATATAAACATAGTGAGTAGTAGTATTCATATTAAATAATTCTCATTATTTATTTTACCAACTGTACTCCAAAATTGCTTTCGAAACGTACCGGATTAGGAAACCCACTAGGAATACGAACGACCTCTACGATGTTTCCGTTCTGCCATAAAATCGATTGTTGCCATCCTATATAAGATACATTACCGACAAAAATAACGCTTTTTAGGGTTCCGTAGCCAAATGGCAAAAACGGAACCCTTATAGATTCGTCATGTCTGTCTGTCTGTCTGTCTGTCTGTCCGTCCGTATGTCACAGCCATTTTTCTCCAAAACCGTAAGAGCTAGACTAATGAAACTTGGTGATTAGATGTATTCTGTGAACCGCATTAAGATTTTTACACAAAATTAAAAAAAAAACTATAAATTTTGGGGGTACTATACTTGAAACTGCTCAAAAAAGTTTTTTTCATCAAACCCATACGTGTGGGGTATCTATGAATAGGCCTTCAAAAATGATGTTGAGGTTTCTAATATCGTTTTTTTCTAAACTGAATGGTTTGCGCGAGAGACACTTCCAAAGTGGAAAAAAGTTGGTCCCCCCCCCTCTAACTTCTAAAATAAGAGAATGATAAAACTAAAAAAAATATATGTTGTACATTACTATGCAAACTTTCAACGATATTTGGTTTTAACGAGATCTAGCCAGTAGTTTTTTTTAATACGTCATAAATCGTAAACCGCAATTTACCTTTCGACGAACTACAAGAACCTTTATATTATGTTACTTGATGCTACGGAACCCTTCATGGGCGAGTCCGACTCGCACTTAGCTGATTTTTTAATTAGTGATTCTTCATTTATTTTGAACGAATCAAAAACAGATCAAATCGAATTAATCTGAATGCATATTTATTTGTTCATTGCGAATCAAACTTGATCCTTTCTTAAACAAATAATCGTACACTGCCGTGTTATTAGTTCTCCCGGCAAATATAATATCGGTCAAGACTTTAACCTCTTCTTTCGAATCTTTGCTCCAACTGTAGTTTAATATTTCAACTGCGTTATAGAAAAACTTCTTCGTAATCTCGTTCAAGTCCTTTCTTTCTCCCGCCACCCATTTTTGGTAACCATTTATTGTGTTTTGTATTTCTATAGAGTTCAGTTCATCATCATTGACTTCAAATGCTTTGTCGATTAAATCTAGGAGAATACGTACAGCTTTGGTTTTCATATTTAACACCAAACTATCACTTCTGATAACCTTGTATCGTTGAGTGATCACTGCTCTTAGCATTGATAAAACTTCTTTCATGAAACCAATTTTAAGATGCGAATTTTTTAGTTTTAAACGAATTAAAGCATATACATTAGCATTCGTAATGGTTTCGAAAAACAAACGTTTAACAGAAATTGTTTCTTCATAGCTCTCGAAGATATATTTGAGGTGGCCATCATCTAGTTGTAATATCTCACTTATCAAATCAGCTACATGGTCACAAAAGCCAGGGAATGGCCTGCATACATGCAGTGTGTGGCAAACATGTCTAAACTGATCCTGTTTTTCTTTTAAAACTGTATTTTTTATTTTGTCTAATAAGTACGACATTTCCACAGTTGATTTTTCAGCGTTTGTTTCCGCAATTATATCATCTAGTAACTTCTTAGCTATATTCAATAGTATTTGGTTAGCTGTTTCTATCATGTCTAGCACTACAAATTCTTTGCCTACGTTCTTCATGGGCATTTTACTTATAAAAACATAGTATAATTCCACTGCGGACTCGTAGTTATTAGTAGCTTTTTTCAAAATTGTTGCTATGTCGGCGTACGAACTCAGTTGGTTTTTAATGAAAGATGCTAAAACTTTCAATCTAAGGGATCCAGTTTTTGATAGTTGATGTTTCATAGTAGCTTTTTTGTCATCTTTGACTATGGTTCTATTTTCTGGTTTATCGATGGTTTCGTGAGTAATGCTTTTGAATGTTTCTGGTCCTTTTCCATTTTTATCGCTCGGTTTATTATCTATAGGTTCGATCGCCATTTTGTTTCTTTGAACTGTTTCTAAAGGATTCGCTGCCATTAGTTGGACTAGTTGTTTTGAAGGGGGGCCTACTATGGGACCTTCTAATTCTTTGAGTTCCAAGGGAAGTTCGTCGCCGAATCTTCTCATTAGTTCTTTGCTGATATGGAGTGGACCTTCTATTTCCAAATCGAAGCACAGAGAGGAGACCACTGTGAATTTATTCTTGTCTTAATACAATGGTAAACTACAATTCAAATTCAAATTCAGAATAAACTTACTTTGCATAAAAAATACATGGAAAAATATCATTTTGTAAATAATGCTGTGAACTATTAAAAACTAAAATCGTTACGGAATTTCCTTTCATGAAACATTAATTTTATAAATTCCTGCCGAAGTATTTAATAATTACTTTTTTATAGTCACTAATAATTTATAAGCAGCTATTAACTAGATTCTTATCTAATTTTAATGAGAAAATTTAATTGAAAAATATAAAAGGATTGTATAATTATGACATCATTTGAAAAAAGTATTCTTTCTTTCTTTCTAGGAGTATAAGGCATCCTAGGTGGTGTTAGTAAGTTGCAAGTAATTACCATTCAAACAGGAAATATAGTAGATTGTACAAGGAACTAAAATTACCCATTAGATACGACGAGCGAGGGAGAAACAGAGTTTTTATGGGTTTTAACGCCGTGTGTTACTACTTTTCATTATGATTGAAAAAAATTTCTTCGCTCTGGAACGCCACAATGGCGGTTTTTTTGAGCAAGAGGAGAGAAAAAATAATAAAAGCTAGTAATATTTTTCGGTCAACGCCATCTAGAAATCGATTGGGAAACATTTTTCTCAACAAATCTCATTAGTTTTTTTTTCTAATTTGAATTTTTTTATTATATTTTTTCAACATAATTTTAGTTTATCTCTAGCGTAAGCTAGTTTGCCTGTCCTGATAAATGCACAATGATTAATTCCTGATATGAAACGCGCCTAAAGCCGCGGCTACACTGTAAATCATTCACAGTTACTCTGACAGCTCAGCGGATAGTTAGTAACGCCCCTTAGGTGCTTTTCAGGGTTATCAATCACCCACCCCATAAAATAAAATAAATACCTACCTATTGTGGACAATCAACACAAAGCCCCAAATTAAGCAGAGCTTGAGCTTGAGCTATGGGAACCAGACAGCTGATATCATACTAATATATTTTTGGAAATACATGTACTTAGAATACAATAGAACACCCAGACAGAGAACGAAGATCTGTGTTGACCACACAAATATTAATTTGTTCCCAGTGGGAGTCCCCAGTCTCCCACTGGGAACAAATTAATATTTGTGTGGTTCGATTGAACCCACTACCTACGGGGCAGCGGCGCAGAAGGCTTAGTTACTACCAACTGAGCTGAGAGTGCAGTCATAAGCGATTCAAGTCAATTTTACCACTGATGTTGCTATGACGACCCATCGCCAATTTTTTTCATTCATAAAATACACAATATTATTGCTAGCTCTTCTTTAGTTATTGATGTTCTTATAAGTAATGTACAAGCTTTGCTTAGTTTGGGCACAAAAAAAATGATACACGCGTTTGGGGTGAGTGCTGTGTGAAATTGTCTACGAATTACTTATTAATAAACCTAAGGACGTGACTTCAAGTCCGGTCGCAAACCTATAGTCATTTTATATTATTTATTTGGTGTTTAATAATTTAGTAGCATAGCATGTGACAGCCCTGACGTTTTGCAAATTACAATAAGGGCGCGTGCGCATTGCGCAGCCGATCCGTAAGCAAAGGGCACGCCCTAATCCCGCAGCATTGTGCCCGCTGCCTATCATAATCAACTGGAAATTCAGGCGCTTGAAAATCGATTGCAAACACGACACGATACTACGCGTTTTTTTAATAGCATTTTTGTAACTCTGTATAATCGCTCATTAATTTAAAAGTACGTTCTTCTAACGACCAAAAAATCTTTATAAATTACAACAGATTTTTTATTTTGCTCGAAATATTAAATCCTTACACCACACTGGTTTGAAAGAACTCCACACGACCAGAAGAACAATAAAGTATGTACGTATTACTGCTGCGTCTACCTACAGGATAACAGTGTATGTTTTTTTAGTTTCAAGCAATTATGTCCCTCGGGAATCTTTCCGATGCTCGAGGTTCATTCTGTAGTTTTTTTTCGCTCCAGATTCTACAATATTTTTTTAAACGGGGAAGTTACGCTTATAACTTGGTCCACACTAATAGGCGCCAGTCTGCATATTGGTGTCAGCAGAGGAGTTAGTGCGACGACGCACAGACAGCCACGCTGATGCGGCTGACATGCTGGAATGCTGAATCTGTCTCAAAACTACGCAAACCACGACAGATATAGAAAATACCCATCTCCTGGTATTTCCGCAAAAGTGTATTTATCGACAAACATTTATTTTAAGACTTGCGCACATCTAGGCGATGGCGATGGCGATTAGCTGAAACGCTGTCAAATATCGCTGTCATAATTGACAGCATTTCATGTGATCGCCACCGCCATCGCCTAGAACGCAGGCTTTTAGAATAGGTACGGTATCTACTTACCTATACCTACCCTTATTTTGAGTTTTACTCGATCGTTATAAACAAAGAGAGAGTAAAACACAGAATAAGCTTGCTGATAAAATTCGTCCCGCATCTCAAATATTGCACATCGGCTAATTTCGGCTTCATAGAACGTAGTCGTGTGTCAGAAAGAGATAGCACTCTACGAAAGCAGGAAAGCCGATGTGCAATATTTATTGCCTACAACCGTGACGTCTATATAGTTATATGATACTATACTTGTAATTTTCTATCAAAAATAGTGTGTTCTGTTTTCAATTATTCATGTACCTATTATGAATAGGTGGGCAGGACAGAGAAAAAAATTCAGAACCTATTATGAATTTAAATTAAACAGCAGCTAGACGAGGCAGTGCCCCGGGGCCCCCAAGCTCAGAGGGCCCCTCGGACTCTGGGTTACAAACTACTAATTGAATTCGTGACTATTTCTCCCACATTTGGAAGCACACCTACTACCTAAATAAACTAGATTCCAGTAAAGCGATTTTAATAATGGCAACTTATTTAAAAAATAAAGGGGAGTCCCCAACAAGTCTCGAACATCTTTCTGTAACATTCTGGAATATTTTCATGAATTAGTAACGTCGAATTCAATTTTCCTCTTCCCTGTTTTAAATAGTTTAGTTGGGTCTCTAGTATATTTTTTGCGTTAGGGCTTTTGGTAACCTGGCTATGCCATTGTCAGAGGCTAAAAATGACAACAGCACGATCAGAAGGTTACCTAGGTGAGTAGTTATAGGGAGGTAACCTACCTAGCTATTATTTTATAATCTCAATTAGGTATGTAGGTACAAGAGATAACCCAGATGGCGCTGGTGTCATACAGTAGATATGGGCTCCGTATAAAATATTTATAAAAATACAATTTAAGCAAATTTTATCAGTTAATGTTGTGAATTGCGTAAAGTGATCTCTGACTCGCGACATATATTGTTTGTGACGTGAATAACAACCAACTACAAGTGAAAATTATCAAAATATAAAAGTGAAACCAAATCAACAATTTGAAGCATTGTTATTGCTTTAGGAGTAATCAAGACATAGATAACAATCAATTGGTAATAATCCATCATAAAACTACGGACTTCAACAATAAAATGTGAGCGAACTTTTAAATTTACTACAAAACCGCACCGTTAACAAAAGTAAACAAACCTATTGTTCGCAACAGTCCACGATGACCTTTGGACCTACGCGTACTTGCTGCAATGTATGAACACCTCCACCGTTGCAGAACGTCTACTTAATTCGATACGTCAGCCAGTAGACAAAGTGGCTACATCGGTAGAGCGTACGCTTTGCAAGAAGCTGTACCGAGTTCAAACCTCAGTAAATGAATGACTTTTTGTGAAAAATTTTATTTAAAATTTTGTTTCTGACCAACATTTGACTAGATACTAGAGTCCTGATACTATACAGAGAGAGGGCGCTAGTAGTATCAAAATGACAGAAACTGCAGATATGAGTTATGTCACCACAAGAATACCAAAAATCAGTAAATTGGTAAAATCAATGTCACTTGAAGGAATAAATGAGAGTGCATCGCTTAACTCATCTCTCTCAACTGACCTTATGGGCAAAAGTCTAGACCTTTCAACACATATTCTTTCAAGCACTATGGAGGAAATGAAATCCGAAATGAATAGTCTAAGGATAAACTTACAAAGTACGCATAATGAACTTGAAAATGTTATACTGGAAAACATAGACCTCAAAAAGCACATATCACAACTAGCTCAGGAAGTAGACGTCTTAAAACAAATCTGTAGAAGTCCAGCATCTTCACTCCGAAAACACATACATACTTCAAGTAGTAGTAAAAAGAGCGCCAAGCGTCGCTTGACAGAGAGTTTCCGGAACAGCCCTCTCACTCTACGCGACAAATCCAACGATACTACTAAGGATTGTAACCCCCCACAAGACTTGGAGCTAGAACAAAGTGTTGAACTGAGAGAAGAGTCTTTCAAATATCCAGAGCCTACAACATCAGAGCTTCATGACAGTATAGAGCCACTTCATGAAAATGTAAAGCCAGTTCATGAAATTTTAGAGTTTATTGGTAACCAAGAACCAAGAAGTCTGCATAACACGCATCGAAAATCAGCTGTCTCTACTACAAATAACCCCTCGAAGAGACTGTTTCTATTTGGGGGAACACAATGCATAAATCTGGCGTCGTGTCTTAGGAGATCGAGAACACGCAGCATTTACGAGCGCTACCAAATAATTTCTTTTATAAAATCGAACGCCTCATCAGAAGAGATACTCAATAGTGCTAAGATATTTGACCTTGCACCAGAGGACCGTGTAATAATCTGCGTCGGTCAACATGACCAAAATCCATTGAAGGTTTTGACGGAATTATGTATATACCTCAAAAATATTAAGTGTCCTGTTTTCATCCTTAAAGTTCTTAAAAATGAGTACTTAAATGAAAAGAACCTGAATAACATGTTGACAATGATTGCTAGGCAAAATGAAAATTGTAAATTTGTTGACTTAGACTTTGATTATGACCGCTATTTGTTGTTTAATATGTGCAATCGAATCAATTCCATCTTGGACCAGTTCGACTATGATACAAGGTTCTTGTCTTTTGGCAGAAATATGCATTCTAGGCGTGTTAATAACAACATACGAGGCTCCTACACAGAAACTGATCATATCGGGCGGGTACGCCTGACATATGATACACGTTCCATGGTTCATAAGGGTACTCAAACAGAGAGCTCTACATCCTCACAGATTCTTCTGGGACCGGATGAGAGCGCTTCTGAACAATTGTTTTTTCGTGCCTAAGGATAGGAATTTAAGTATTTTACACCAAAATGTTGCAGGGTTATTGACTAAACGTAACATTTTGGAGTTACACATCTCAGAGCTCCGGACGCAAGGTAAAGATCCTGATTTGATTTGCTTATCCGAGACATTCATAGAAAAAGGCTCTGAAAGCCTAATTAATATTACAGGCTACAATCTAGCAGCTTCATACTGCAGAGGTAAAAAGCAAAAGCGTGGTGGTGTCTGTATTCTGGTCAGAAAGGGATTAACTTGTAAAGAAGCCGTTTTTGTCAAGGAACAATGCAGGGACTGTCACTTTGAATGTTGTGGTGTTGACTTAACATGCCAAAATATGACTGTGATCTGCCTTTATAGGACGCCAACATCTGACTTTAGTATCTTCGTGGAAAACTTAACGTCCATTTGCCACAACAGCTGTTTCAAGCGAAAGAAAAAGATAGTTCTTGCGGGTGATCTGAATATTAATATTTTAGAACCTAATAATAGAACTAGGGAATTACGTAACTTAGCTATGAACTATAATCTATCATTTCATATACAAGAAGCAACACGTCAGAGTACGTGCATAGATCACATGATTAGCAACATACCGGCAGCTAAGGGGGAACTCCTGCATTGGGACATTTCAGATCATAATACAGCTCAACTGTTATGTATACCAGTTAAATGCAAAGACATTTTACTAGAGTATCATATTTATAAAAGAGATTATAGCGAAGAAAACATAAATAAATTCAGGGAGTGCTTGGCAAACTTATCATTCTCGGAAGTTTACAGTGCATGTGATATGAACACAGCCTTTAAATGTTTTCATAATTTATTGATGACATTTTATGAAATATCGTTTCCTGAATTAAAAATTAAAATTTCAAACCGAATCATAACTCCTAAATGGATAACCAAGGGCTTGAAAGTCTCTTGTAAAACTAAAAGGGTATTACGTTACAAATATTACAAACATAGAACAAAGGATAACAAAACAAATTATAAGCAATATTCTCGACTTCTTAGAGCTTGTATAGACAGATCAATAAAATCAACTAAAGAAAAAACTCTTAAAAACTCAAAAAACAAGTGTAAAACAGCTTGGCAGCTCATCAAACAGGAGTCTGAAAATAATAAGCCAATGGACTTCATAACAGAAATAATCAATGGAGATGTAAGCGTGTATAGCCCCAATAAAATTGCTAACGAATTTAACAACTACTGGGTTAATCTGACAAGTAAAACAAACGACAATCTCCAAATCACACATAAAAATCACATTAGCAGCAGCATATTTCTAAAACCCTATGGATATGCTGACGTACAAAAAATAATACTATCCCTTAGGAATACCAAGGCTGTAGGCTATGACAACATTGCCACCAATGTCCTAAAGATGTGCTCTAATGTATTAGTACCGGTCCTAACTCATCTAATAAATTTATCTTTTACAGCAGGATGCTTTCCTGACGCCTTAAAATATGCGACTGTAAAGCCCCTTTTTAAGAAAGGAGATAGAAAAAATCTCGGGAACTATAGACCAATAACTTTGATACCTGTAATATCAAAGGTATTTGAACGTGCTATGCAAAATCGTGTATTAAATTTTATTGAAAAACATAATATTTTTAAAAGTGAACAATATGGTTTCCAAAAAGGTAAATCGACAACATTAGCCTGCTTTAACCTAATGAAAGACATAACTCATAACTTAGACTCGGGAAATTTAGTGACTGTGGTATTTTTTGACATGTCTCGCGCATTCGACTTTGTTTCGCATAGGTTACTTCTTGACAAAATTGAAAAATATGGTATTCGAGGTCCAGCTCTCAAATGGTTCGAAACGTACTTAACAAACAGAATGCAATGTGTAGAAATTCCTAACATAGATAGAAACAAAGACCTAAAACCAGCACTGTCAAGTTATTTGCACAATGGTAGCGGCGTGCCACAGGGTAGTGTTTTGGGACCTCTTTTATTCTTACTGTATATAAATGACCTTCCGGACGTCACTGACATGCGATGTACACTATTTGCAGATGACATATCAATAATTATTCCAGCTAATAGAAATTCTGACATTTCTAATTATACAAATGACATACATAATACTATTGACTCCGTAATATCATGGTTAGATAAAAATAATTTACATGTTAATGTTACAAAGACCAATTTCATCCAATTTAGTACGTATGGTAGGAAACATGAAAATCTCTGTTTAAGCCATGAAGGTCATAGCATAAACGAAGTCAATGAAACTAAATTTTTGGGTATCATGTTGGATCGTAACTGCAACTGGAAAGCACACGTCGATCAAGTATGCCAAAAGCTTAATAAGTTTGTGTATGTCCTTTACAAACTTCGAAAAACTGCAAATCATAGCACAATACTAACGGCTTATCACGGATATGTAGCCTCAGTACTAAAATATGGCATTATACTATGGGGAAACTCCACTGACGTAAATAAAGCTTTATTAGCCCAGAAAAAATGTGTTCGAGCAATTGTTGGTATACCGCCTTGGGAGTCTTGTAAGCCAATATTTGTTAACCTCAAGTTATTAACACTGCCTAGTATGTATGTTTTGGAAGCGGCTAAATTTGTCAGGGAACACATCCATCTTTTTACGAAAGCTCGAGATATCTACCCGAGGACTGTGAGAGACCCAGATAGAATTGTTTTGTCTAAAGTGCCAAGAACGACACTGTATCATAAAAACAGTTTTGTAATGTGTGGACATATTTATAATAAAATCCCAAAAGACATAGTTGAGCTTCCAATGAGAATGTTCCTAAGAAAACTTAAACAGTTTTTAACTGAAAACTCTTTTTATAGTGTCAAAGAGTTTTTAGACTATAAGTAATTTTTGTATTCTTTATGATATGTTATTATTATTTTTTCATGTTTAATTTATACTCACAATTTTTCGAACTTAGCTTTACTTTGACATATCAACATAATACTTCATTATTTTTTGACATTGCCATCCAATTATTTCTTTTTTAATTTTGTTATGTACTTACCAAATTATGTTATTTCTATTTTTGCATGCCGAGTTAAGCGGTGAGGAGTGTGAACACAATTAGTTTAAGACCTGTACACAACCATTCTTCAAGCAATCAATAAATCATTTCATTTCATAAATCATTTCATTTCATCATTTCATTTCATTTCAGATTCCATAATGACTGCAAATTGCAGAAAGGTACGGTTAATATGGCTATGGTTCATATCCAAAGTACCTACAATTATTTCAAGTATTTAGTGTAGGTACCTACTTATCAATTTACCTATTACCTATAATGTTTAAAATTATTCTGTATCTGTGGTGCTGTTTTTTTCTGATCACTTTTTAAACATAGTAGGTACAAGAGCTGGTAGTAGTATATTGATTTCATTTCCATAGGATTATGCAAGCTCTATTTTAAAAACGTCCTCAAAAGAACTCACTAACTACTGTAACCCTAATGAATAAGGAATGCATGGTAGGCATTCCTTATTCATAAAAGATATTACGTTCAAATCTACATTCATTTTGGCACATACCTACGTAGGTAAGCTAGGGTACCTATTGCATAAGTCAATCCATTGTCAGATTTAGTTCTTCAAGTAACTGCCTCTATACCTAGGGTACCTAATAACTGGTGCATTTTATTATTCTGGTACACTATGATTTCCTATCACCAAAGGAAGCATTAAATTAAAGTACCTACCTAATTAATCAGAAGATTCACCCATAAATGTTCCCAACTAGACACAGAGACGAAGGAACACCAGTCAGTACAGATACTGGTACCTACGGTTAGTAATAAAATTATAATTTAAGTGCAGGACTTAGGAGAGTCGTTTGCCTTGCGTTTTATTATGTAACTGGGTATTCATGTTATGTAAGTGGTTGATTGCAGATTTAAGTTAAGGCCAAATATTTCTAGGTACCAAATCCGGTCTTTATAACTAAGACCAGCCTGCTCTGTTTAATTGAATAATTCAAGAGCTACTCAATAAACTCTTGATCAACAGTGGACACAGCACTTGTGGGTACACGACGGCAAATTGACAAAGCTAATGATTTTCAAGAATTTACAACTTTTGTCATCCGTAAAATAAGTGAAGATTGTTGGTGGACACTTCACAAAGCTCAATAAACATGGTTTAGTTTAGGTACATACATAGTTCTTAGGTGTAAGTCAGTATCACATGGACCCTGTGAATAGCGTCATTAAACTAACCGAAGCTTGTAGTATGGGAACTGAATAACTTTAATAAACATTGGAATCTGTAAAGCATCGCAAAAATTAAAGCATGCAGAAGTAAGACTACAAATAGAGCTGTGAAAGTTGTGCCTCTAAGTTAGTGCTAGACACAAGCTGCTCTCGTAAACTATTATAATGAGAAGTCGCCTTCAGCCAATTTCCTTCATACGAAACAATGTCGTCAGTCCACTAGCTCCTATCCTAGTAAAATGTAGCTTCCGAGTTTACGACTGCTAAATGTATTCAATTACTTATAAAGTAAGTACCTACAACGACATTATCCCATTTCAAATGCCAACAAAGTAGTGCCCCACAAGAATTAGAACAGCATCATAAGTTTCAACAATTTATATTCTCCTCCAATTGAACACGATAGCCAGCTTGTAACTATTCTAATTCCTTATTACCTCGATGTGGTCGTGGTGGTTACTGGAGGCCTTAATAACCTAATAAGATCAACTGACATCTAGGTTGAGGCATTTTACTGGTTCGGCGGTTCAAATTAAAGAATATACTTGATTTAGATATGTAGATTGTAGGTACTACCTATACTACCTACATACTACCTATACAATTTACAGCTCTGAGGTAATACCTAACTTCTGTACCAGTACTCAGATACTTTTTCATTAATAATGCTAACAACGTCTATTGTATTTTTAAGAAGCTTTTTTATAATACTTAGCAGGTATTTTGTTTCGATATTAAATGTGATTGCATATAATTGAACGAACAGTTTAGCTAAGCTACAATATACCGAACCTATCGTAATTTTGGGTATCTTTTGTCTTGATCCAAAATAAATAACTGTGTGGGCTTTTATTTCATGTTACATCTAAAGCTTAGTCCCTTAGGTACCCGTAAGAGCTTGGCCTGGTGTGTGGCTAATTCAAAACCAGCCCGATTAGCGGTATTGTAATTCAATGGCCCTAATAAATGCAAAACATTCAGTTTGTCGGTATACAATGATCTCTTCATTGGTATCTGATCTACATGCCGTGGATTTAATGCAATTGCTTCTATTTCCTACCATCTATAAGTAAAACGGTGGTCGTTAATGTGGTCGAATGGCTTTTTTTCCTCCACATAACGTCTTTATATCCCTAGGATTTGCTACTACGAGTGGCTAACATCAGAAGTTTTGAAAAACACAGTTACTTTCTTAAAATGAAGTTGCCCCTCTAAGTTATATAAAACTTTCCTAAAGCATGTTGATCGTTTTTATTCACGCATGACTGTCTTACCAAGCAAAAGTAAATTATTTTGCGAATATTGGGATTAAAGTAAAACAAAACACAGGAAATGAGCAGAGCAGTATGGCCTTGGTTGTCACTGTCAGTTGTCAAACGTGTGTGGGCGGGAGCTTTGTGGCGCCAATCGAATGCATTCAGTTTCAAGGTAAGGGAAAGGCATGCAATGCACCTGAACGGCACATCTGCAGATTAATGTCATAAATTGGCAGATAATTAAGACAAAATATGATTCCCGAACACCGAATTAATGATTGTGGGAAAATTGTCATGATTTTGGGAACCCTGTTGAAATTAAGCCAGCTGAAACTTTTACTTACGTGTATTGTGGGTATCGTAGATATTTTTTTATCCAGATGAAGTTCTAGGTAGGCCAATTTGCAATATAGTACAAAGAACCAATAAAAAAACGGCATAAAATACGTTTTATTATACGGGTCCAGTGGTAGACTCATTTAATGGCTATAAATTGTTACAATTTAATATTAGCTAAATACATTTGCCATACATAATACATTTTAATGTTAATATACCTATCCTAGATCTTACTTACCTAACAACACTAGCTGACACTTATTTCATCTGTGGCCATAGTCTTAAGAAGAAGTTAGGGGATCAAGAATTTAAATATACTGTTAACCGGTTTTGGGAATAAGAGATCCCTTATTCGATCAAGCAACGGGACACATCCATAAGGTAAAAAAAAGGACAAGAGGAAGATGGGGTCGTATCGTAATGCGTAGTTGTATTGTTTGCCGTGTAATAAAGTTAAACAAAGATGTAGCTATAATCACTGAAGAGGTTTTGCCGTAATAATCCCTACCAAACTTCTTACCTACATATTTCAATAACTAATGAATTCAAGTCAGCAGGCTAGAACAACAAATTTACGACCATGCTGCGATTGTAAACATCCACAGATTCTAGATTGGCCGATCACCTTGTAGAATAAATAGAATGGGCATTTATGAAATTCAATCACACCTACTCCTTGTAGGTTTCCATTTGTTACCCATACCCCATACTAAATAAAGTTATATATTATTAGGTAATTCAGTTATTAAGCAAATAGACGGGTGGGTAACCTACTTTATTTACTACCGATGGAAAATTCAGGACAAATCCTCCGTATTTCATTTTCTACGTTCCAATCGAATCTTTCATTCACTTTTTTATGCACAAATGACTAACTTCACCAACAGAAGTACCGTTTTGCGCGTGGAACTAATCAGTTCAATCAATAGACCATCCATCATCTGATTCTAATAAAACAATAAATGCCTATGATAATTTGAAATCTTTGCTCTCAGCAAGTTTTTTAGACACCATCTCCGTGACTATGCAGAGCAGCGTTGGTTTAGTTCACTCACTCAGCTCAGCCGGTCAATTTCTTTTGAGTTCATTTCATTCATTCAGTCCGCCTTGTCGCGCCGCGTCGGAAGGACGTGTACCAGTTATTCCTCTAACTCTGAACTTTGTGAAAACAACCAAAATCCGTGAATAAAAACAGTTTTGTGTACCACAGTGGACGGAACTTTTGTGCAAAGTGTCACAACCTGACGACTCGTTTGAAGAAAGCCGTTCGTTCCTCCCGTGTAAGTACTTTGTAGTTATTTTAACTGTACTTCAGCTGTGGCCGTTCCGAGAGGTATTTGCGGGAAAAAAACTTGTCTATCCTAACTCCTTGGTTATTCTAGTCCCTAGAAGTAGGTAAGTACTGGCCGTTACCTTCTCTAAGGTACCTAAACTCCCTGCAAGTACCTACTTACACCTAGCGAGGTAGGTACAGAAGTTTAGTTTGTCTAACTTTCTCGTCTCAGTCGCCAGATTTACATGGAGTTTTGCGCAATAGATACCTACGTAGGCATACTACTTCGTGTCTTAGACGCACATTATTAGAAGAAATCCTCTGTTTACCTACTCTAAACACAACGTAGTGAGTTGTAAACACCAGCTATTTATTGCCTGTTTTACACGGTTTGATCGTGTGGAACTGGAGTGCAGCGTAGATTCATTTAGTCTAGTGACTATATAGGTGCTGTGTGCGCATCGCTGTTTTCAAACGGTGACAGAAAACATCGTGGAACATGGCATAGTTATGCAGTACCTAGATCAGCTTGTATTGACCGATGTTTATGTTGAGAGGTCTTATAGTGACGATGGATCGGCGTGAGTCCAGAATCCACAGCATGTGGCTTGAGATTGAGGATGATCCTAATAGGTTATGCGGATACGCAGTCGGACGGAGATGCATGAAAAACAGGCAGTAATGTTAGATTGCTTCTTTTATTGCTCAGAATAAAAGCTATACAATTCTTGAGGTCAAAACATATTAAATTACATGGAAATAGAAAATACATACAAAGAGCGCAACTTCACCGTTCGGGGTCAAAAAAAGAAGAGAAAGAAGAAAGCCGAATGCTTCTTACAGAAATAAAATGTCAGACAGCGGTGAAGCTGTCACTGTCAACTCAGCATTATTGTGTGGAATACGTCAAGTACATACATTTCAACACTACCCCTTAATCCACACAATATCATGTAATAAAACTTTACACAACAAAATCATCTTAGATACTCTACAGCTCTACATTTATCTAACAACATAAGTACTCTACAACTCTATACATTTTTAGTCACAACTCTATGGCTCTACTTATAAAGTCTAATGAGTACTTACTCCACAAAGGCAAAGGTAAGTATCTACTGAACAAAAATAGTGAGTAATGTCAGCAATAAGAACATAAATTTATAAGCAATATCATATCAGTCACATAGTAATAATTATAACAATACAATTAAACACTTATTACAATATCAGACTTTAAGATTCATATCTGCAATAAATTTATCATGTTTTACAGTACATAAAGGTTTTGTAAGTATATCTGCAATCATACTATCAGTCTGTAAGTACTTAACTGCTACAGAGTCATTTTGAACTAAGTCTTTAACAAAGTGGTATCTTATGTCTATATGCTTAGTGCGTTTATGACAATATTCTTTAACCTTTAACAATTTTTGAGCAGACTGGTTATCATTAAATATTGTCACATGATACTCTTTAGGTATGATCTCAGACAGAAAATTTCTTATAAAACAAATATCTTTACATACATCTGTTATTGCTAAATATTCTGCTTCGGTACTAGAAAGTGCTACACAACGTTGTTTACGTGATTCCCAGTTAATCACATTATTTCCCAGTTTTACAATAAACCCTGTATAAGACCTTCTATCATTGGGGTCATTAGCCCAGTCAGCATCTGCAAAAGCAGTCAAATTCAATTTACCTCCCTTATAAAAATATAAAGAAAAGTTAATTGTACCTGCCAAGTACCGCAAAATCCTTTTAGCTGCCTGCCAATGTGTTACATCAAAACAGTTGTTAAACTGGCTTAACTGACTACAAGCAAATGAGATGTCAGGTCTAGTACATACGGATAAATACATAAGACATCCCATCAGCTGCCTATAGTTATACTGATCATCACATAAATTAGTTTCTCCCTTAACTAATTTACAGTTGGTAGGCATAGGAGTTTTCACAATTTTACAGTTTTCCATACCAAAGCGTTGCAACAATCTCTTAATGTATTCAGATTGACTTACTTTCATAATACCATTTACTTGATCTCTCTCAATATTCATTCCCAAACAGTTTTTCAAACTACCTAAGTTTCTTATATTGAAATTATATTCAAGTAAAGGTAACAACTCATTACACTTAGTACTGTAAAATATATAAAAATCATCAACATACAAAGCAATTATAGTTATATCTTTGTCAGAACGCTTTGTATACACACAGGGTTCACACTTACTTTGCTTATAGCCGTTCTTAGACAGTAAATCATGAACTTTTAGATTCCAAATTCTACTGGCTTGTTTAAGGCCATAAATACCTTTCAACAATAAGCAAACCTTAGTTTTACAATCAATATTGCTAAAGCCAGGAGGCTGTTCCATGAAAATGGTTTCCTGAAGATCGCCATTTAAAAAGGCAGTAGTTACATCAATATGGTCTATATTTAAATTTAACTCATTAGCTAAAGAAAACAATATTCTTAGAGAACTATGACGCACGACAGGGGAAAAAGTATCATTATAATCTACACCTCTTATTTGAGTAAAACCCCTGGCAACTAATCTTGCTTTATATTTCTCAAAGTTACCATTAGCATCATATTTTTTCTTATAAACCCATTTACATTTAACTACATTATCATTAGGGGGCCTATCAACTAACTTCCATACATTGTTAGCAATAAGTGAATCATATTCACATCGCATAGCCGCCCGCCACTCATGACTATCAGGGGAACTAACAGCTTCCTCAAAAGACTGAGGTTCAGCAAGTGGAAACTCTTGCGCTATCAAAGAGAAGTCTGTTTCATAATCATTGTACTTTACCGGTAACCTGGATCTACTACTACGCACAGGACGCCGACTAACGGATACCGGGGGTGATGCATCACCTCCGCCCTCAGCTGACGCCTCGTGCAAAGGCCTCACCCGCTCGTCGGGGACGCCACGCACTGGCGACGCAGCAGGGACACCTTCGTCTTCGCTGCCTGTGCAGTACTCATCTGAAAAAGCCAACGGGTCACTTGTAATTTCATCCAACACAGACTGTTCATTTAAACCTCTTTGACTAACATTTTGACTAGTAATTCCATCACTATCAATTAAATCCAAATTATCATTATTATCACATATATTTTCACTAGAATTCAGCACATTACTATCATTATTACTTGAATTCGGTGCATTTAAATTATTAGAATTCAAAATATTCATTCCATTATTAAATTCAAAATATATGCATTCATTATTAGTATTGTCAATGTCATTAATATTATTATAAAATTTATTTTCTATAAAAACTACATTTCTGGACAATACAACTTTCTTAGGCGCAGACGGGTCCAATAACCTATAGCCCTTAGAAGTTTCAGAATACCCAACAAACAAATACCGTTTACTTTTAGGGTCTAACTTACGGCGTTTCTGCTCAGGCACTAGAGAGTATGCTATACAACCAAAAACGTGAAGGTGACCAAGATCTGGTCTAGACCCGGTCCAGACCTCCTCCGGTGTACGTCCTGAAAGGGCAGCAGTAGGGGACCGATTCTTTAGATAAATAGCGGTCATGACCGCCTCTCCCCAATAGCTCCCACCGAGACCAGCACCTCTCAGCATACATCTTGCCTTTTCCATAAGTGTCCTGTTAAGGCGCTCACTCACGCCATTCTGGCTCTGACAATATGGTATGGACTTTTGGTGAATTATTCCTTCCTGTTGCAAAAACTTGGAAAAACTTTCATTACAGTATTCACCACCTCCATCAGACCTAAAAATCTTAATTGGCAACCCTACTTGCTTCTCTACAAGCCTTTTAAAATTAATAAAATGAGACATTACCTCCGATTTGTGCTTCATCAGATATCCAAAGGTCTTCCTGGTGTAGTCATCAGTAAACGTTACCAGGTAATTCGCCCCACTCAAGCTGCTCTCAGGCAATGGCCCACACACATCAGAATGGATCAACTCGAGGGACTGGGTAGCTCGCCTTGCCTCTCCAACCGGAAACTGCTTGGCAGCCATCTTCCCCTCCAAGCACGGCACACATTCCTTCAGAACCTGCTCATTGTCAGTCTGAAACAGAACACCAGTTGCACTACCATTCTTTAAACTACACATACCTTGTGCACTAAGGTGGCCAAGCCTCTTGTGCCATAACTCAATAGGCACACGAGCAGCAACCTTTGTACTCTGGACCTCCTGTCTATTACACAGGAGAGAAGAGTGCACTAATTGCGAATACCTACTCAATTGACACACCCCAAAATTAACCCTATAAAGACCATTATCTTTGAAAGCACAAACAATTGGGTTGCCAGGATTTTTACCGCTCTTGTCATAAATAAAACAACCCCGATCATTAAATAAAACAGTGAAGCCCCTTTGAATGAGACAGCTGACTGACAACAAATTATGAGAAAGTTTAGGCACATACAAAACATTTGTAATATTTCTTACCGCACCTCCAGTTCTAATGGGAATTATGCCTTTACCTAAACATTCCAACTTCTCATCATTAGCAATACTAATTGCATTTTTACAGTCAATTAACTCTGAAAATAAGTCTCTATTATTACACATGTGCGCACTACACCCGGAGTCGACCAGCCAACAGTCTTGTGATTTGGCCACAAACGCTGTAGCCAACAGTGATTTTTCTTCATCTGGTTTCGCAGTGTCCCTCTTCAACTTGAAACATTTTGATTTAATGTGACCACTTTTCTTGCAATAATGGCAAATGATATTACTTTTGTTTGCCTTGTTCTTCGTTACATAAGCAGTGTCAACATTATCCGAGAGATTGTTCTTTCGATATTCTTCTTGTATCAATCTTGACCGCACCAGCTCACTTGACAAACTGTTCGATAAACATGCTGTCTCAAGATTTGAGACTAAAGCGTCAAACTCCTTTGGTAAACCGCTAAGTAGTAGCTCTGCTATCTCCGCATCATCTATAATCCTTCCGATGTCAGCCAATTGTTGAACCAGTGTCATGATACCATCAATGTAGTCGGTCATTGAAATAAATTGGCCATAATCGGTGTGATGCAGCTTTCTCAATAATAACACTCGCCTGTAAAGCCCTTTATCTTCGAAAGTGCTTGCTAGTTTATCCCAGGCTTCTTTAGCTGTCTTACAGAGCCGCACATGTTGGTGACACGTGGCCTTTACAGAAAGGCATATTCGTGCAAGAGCACGCTGATCACGTGACGAGTCGCCGCTGTCTCCATTTTCAACAAATTTCCACAAATCCTCAAGCGTAAGCAACATCTTCATTTGGAACTTCCAACTATTGTAATTACATACACCTTCGAGTTTATCAATATGCACACCTGCACCGGGCGAGGGCATTGCAACGCCGATGCCAGGCTCCACGACGCTTACCGCCGATAACCGCTGTGTCTCCATTCCGTGCAAACACGTGCACCGTACACAAAAATATGATCTTTTCCACAGCCGTTTCTTCGGGAGTACTTCGCTGGGCCTCAAAACCTGTTGAGAGGTCTTATAGTGACGATGGATCGGCGTGAGTCCAGAATCCACAGCATGTGGCTTGAGATTGAGGATGATCCTAATAGGTTATGCGGATACGCAGTCGGACGGAGATGCATGAAAAACAGGCAGTAATGTTAGATTGCTTCTTTTATTGCTCAGAATAAAAGCTATACAATTCTTGAGGTCAAAACATATTAAATTACATGGAAATAGAAAATACATACAAAGAGCGCAACTTCACCGTTCGGGGTCAAAAAAAGAAGAGAAAGAAGAAAGCCGAATGCTTCTTACAGAAATAAAATGTCAGACAGCGGTGAAGCTGTCACTGTCAACTCAGCATTATTGTGTGGAATACGTCAAGTACATACATTTCAACAGTTTATTTATAGACCCACCTTTGGGTTAGGCCGCCGAGAGGATGTATCTAATAGGGCTAGAATCTAGATGCTGGGTAAGCATCTTCCTATTAAAAATCATGTCCTAGGCGTTACTGGGCCCCTTAAATAGGGACATGGCATGGGTAAAAAAACAGTGGCACTCCACCAGTGCCGACAAAAGTGTAAAATTGAACAACGCCGCTAGTCGCTTACATAACAGTGTCACAAGTTAAATGGTATTTACCATCTCAAAAAATGTCCAACAGGCTTAAACAATTTTTTAATACATAAAACTTGAGCTGTCACTAGGTGGAATAATTTTAAAACCTCTTGCTAGTGTAACAAGCAGTTGGCCTACCAGATGTTAAGTGATAATCATCACATAACAAAGCGCTGTCTCACAGGTCACACTCGTTAAGAATGCTCATGTGGCATACAATGCTCAGGTAAATCTATCAACTTGAAGCATAGTAAGCATGTGACTGTGGTTTCACAGACACCTATTTAAGGCTCTAACTGAAACACAGCAACCTTGTTTGATGCATTTTGGCCCTAAGTCAACTGTTTGACGCAGAAGTCTTCTTCTAGGGTAGGTCAGAAGGTTGTTCTAGGCTTGTTCATGTGGAACTGGCACCTAGATTCACTTAGCTTTAAGACGTTTCAAAGTGATCCTTGTGATACTGCTGAATAAGTAGATCGTTGAGTTTGAGTCACTAACAAGATACAAAAACTTATTATATAAGTTTGATAAGTAACAGAAATGAGCAGGGTAGCAGGATTTCTCCAGACAAGCACTTTTCAAAGAACCCCATTTCATATAAAGACTGATAATAATTGAGATTATTTTTAACCGAGAAATCAACCACCACTGGAATTGACCGGTATTAGAAATAGTTGAATTCTAACTAGACGTCTGACCTCAACCTTGGTCCTATAATGTTTCACTTGTCACACATGCTGTAAGATAGATTTGGTAGGTACTGACTAATAATACCAACCAAATGAATTATGGTTTTGATCACATTATGACAAGAGGCTGTCTGTAGTAAGAAGACGCCATAGTTTGTTGTCTGTTCTTTTAGGCTTGATTGCATTGCATCTAAACTCATCTATCTTTAAGTGTCTAAGTGATCCTTAAACACTTATTTCTATTCTCATTTTCAGGGCTAACTTGAAACTGCTGGTTTCCTCACAATGTTTTCCCTCACTACCTTCTGACATAATATTTTCCACAAAAGCTTTCACTTCACATAATATAAATATCTCCACAATTAAATGCAAATTTCTGTGCTCATAATAACATATTATTTTGATGAGCATAAATAAGATATTACAATATGTGACCGAATCTGCTATTAATCTCAAAATGCCATCCTGGGCGGGTTTCGGCAACTTGTCTACCATAGTGGCAGTACTCCAAGACTAAAGGAGTCTATCCAATGAAGCACTACTTACTACTTTACATTAATACATAGAAAAGTTGTTTAAAAACATTAAGTACTTAAAACTTTGCTCTGTTAACCATAAACACAAACAAACATGACAAAATTTAAAGTCTTTTGATGAATTTTTGTTAGACTAAAAATAATTTCCATAAATACCATTAAATGTGACATGTCACTTTTCTTGCCCCTGCTTCTTCTTGCTACCTATTAACACCAGCTTAGTAGATAAAATACTTATTTCAATAATGTACCATTAGGCAACGGCGACTTAACCAAAACTATAGATAGTGCAATCCACGAAGGCGCGCCCCACTATTCCTCCTAACCGTTTATAGTATATGTGTGCAAGCTTCCGCCAACGTTTGAGTGTTATCGGTACACACTAATTACTTATGAGTGCACACGCACACTACAATGAATAGACTACGGTTCGCGACTGCCGCTCGGAGCAAACTCCCCGCACCCCGCGAGGGGCGCGTCTTCGTGAATTGCACTATCTATACCATTAGATTTTAATATTTTTAGTTGTTTGTTAAAAACAACCCTTTGCATCTAGCTTTGCATCTACATTCATACACTGCTTTAGTCGACAATGCACCTCAAAACAGCTAGAACTAACCTAAGCTGTTATTACAGTTTCTAATTGATCAATCCGTAATTTCACGGACGGATAGTCAATTGATGATGGAATGTTGACAACACTTCCTATAATCTTAGAAATAGATGATGCATATGAAAACTTTTAAAGGTTAGGCTTCAACATTTTTTGAGGTGAAAAAAAACCAATCGCAACGTCACTGCGTTACCGACACCGCTTCGGTAAAGATCGACAAACTTCGGCAATAGTCGGGGAGTAGTAATTTTGTAAGTTTTTCATTGTCCGGTAGCGATGTAAGAATCGTCAGACGATCACCAGCATTTTGACCATTCGAAATAAAAATTGTAAGTTTTCCCTTTTGTCGGCATTCCCAGAGCGCCACGGTTTATTTTTCGTTTATGTGCCAGACCAAACCGCTAACTGTATCTCGTGAGAAACCGTCAAAACAGACCATAAAAGAACTAGCACGTAATATTGTTGACAAAGATAATGATGATATGGATTTTTCTTGTAACTGTCATCGAAATTAATTAGAGAGCGTCCTTAATTCTTAAAGATATCATTTTTAATACTTTAATGGATTAAATTAAACCTGTACTTATTATTTGGGGCAATTGGAATGGGCTTATATCGGTACAGTCGACGACAAAAGTTGGTGACGAGTGCACAAAGTAATAGGATAGGTATATCTTGCATGTCAAACTGGTATTCTTCCTCACTGCAGGTCTTAAAAACACAACGAAACAGTAGATCATCATCATTAGCCTGAAGAAGTTCACTACCGGACCTAGGCCTCCCATATTAATTTCTAGGAAGAACAAACAACAGTACATAATACATTTATTGTATTCAATCAGGTTCAAAGTTTAGTACAAGCTTTGCTTAGCTTGGAGCTAGCTATTTTAAAATATCGATCAACCGTTGATGTTGACTGTACAAGAGAAAGTAACAATAGGGTTTTGTCAGATCGCTTGACAGTTTCTGTCGAGTGCACGCGAAAATATACCTTGTGTTCTGAATGCTTAGGGTGTATTTTCACCGGGCAGATGCCATGTCAGTTGGTCAGTTGGGATTTTTTTTTAACAAAAAAAAATTATTTAGGTTTTTTTATGTATTTGTATTAAAAAAAACTGACAAACTACCCAGCTACATCAATTACATAGTTGATGAAACAAGCATATAGCCCACCTGATGTTAAGAGGTAACCATTGCTTTTCAGGTTACGCAGGAACGTGTCGCGTAGGACACGTTCCTGACATACGAAGGCACTTAAACATCAGGTTGGAAAAAAAATTTTTGCTAATGCCAGTTAAATGTATTCCAGAAAGGGTTTATTATTTAATACCTATGATACAATTGATTACGAGTAAGTTAAGACAAGCATAATTTGTACAATACTTAGCTTAAGACTAGTTTAAAAATCAATTATGAATCTGTGCCGTTTTTTCCAACGTTGTTGGTTCGGTCGAACGAAAGTAGCGCCTTTCTCGTTGGCATAAGACTTGATTTTCTTTTAGTCAGAACATTGCTGTTTATAGAAATTTCATTTGCATTCGAGAAATCTTGCAAGATTCGTTTATACTGACTTCTATGGATCTTAAACTTCTATTGTAGTATTCATCATCATCATCATTTCATCCCGTTTGCACTGCTGAGTATTAGGCCTCCTCCTTAATGCGCCACTCTTGAGTTTCATCCACTCCTTCCCAGCATTAGCAACAATGTCGTTCGACCAACGGGGTGGTGGTCTGCCTCTAGGTCTTTAAGCATTCCTTGGCCACCATTCTGTAGCCACCTTCGTCCATCTCCCGTCTATTGTAGTCTGTCCGTTGTCATTGTAGTACTAATCTT
Source organism: Thera britannica (assembly GCA_939531255.2). Taxonomy (NCBI): domain Eukaryota; kingdom Metazoa; phylum Arthropoda; class Insecta; order Lepidoptera; family Geometridae; genus Thera; species Thera britannica. Next base: position 999,821 of record OW618042.2, on the reverse strand, counting down.
CAGAATTGAAAAGCTCTTCTAAGGTTTAAAATTAAAGTTTGACTGGCCTCTCAGCTCAAGTTGGTAGTAGCTCTGCCTTCTGCGCCTTAGGTCGGAAATTCGATACCCACCGAAAATAAGCATGTGAGGTGAACGCAGATGATTGTTCTCTGTCTGGGTGTTGTATTGTATTCTAACTATGTATTTACAAAAAAAATATTATATCAGCTATCTGGTTCCCATAGTACAAGCTTTGCTTAATTTGGGGCTAGACAGTGTTGGGGGAGGGTGTTCGTTGTGGGGGGGAGGAGGGGGATAATTGTTCAAATTTTTAACTTCTGTCGGTATTCTGGCAATGCCACGATTATTCCTTAAACGAATTACTTGTGAGGCAAGCAGACCCACCTGATGTTAAGTGGTAACCATCTTCATCAAAAATCCTTTCCCATCTAAGTGCAGGATGTATCTCATCTACAATAGATGCAAAAGTACTTACAAGTGTGACACAATAACAGAGTTATGCAGTAAAACAAGACGGTCTCGAATCACAACAATGCGTTCAACAAAGCAAGCAAAACATTTACCCTACATACGGTAACCAAGACAATGTACAACATAAACAGATGGTTATCTTTTGTTTGCTTAGATCAAGACGGTACGTTGTTTGAAATAACTGCCAAATAATGATTTTCTAAATGTCTTCATCATCATCATCCATAGCCTAACTTCACCCAGTGCTGGGTATAGGCGTCTCTCTATATGTTCCTCTATTAGAGGTTCTGTGTTAATTTCATCCAGGTCTTGCCCTTCGCCACATCGTCTGCCCATCTTGCCGCTAGCTAGCCATTATTTAGCCAATGATAGGATAACATGTTTCAACGAAAGACGCGATGAACTGTATAGATAGTGCAATCCACGAAGGCGCGCCCCACTATTCCTCCTAACCGTTTCTATTATACGTCTGCAAGCTTCCGTCAATGTTTGAGTGTTATCGGTACACACTAATTACCTATGAGTGCACACGCACACTACAATGAATAGACTACGGTTCGCGACTGCCGCTCGGAGCAAACTCCCCGTACCCCGCGAGGGGCGCGTCTTCGTGAATTGCACTATGTATAGTTCTACGGACAAACGCTTTTAGAATATAGGAAACTGCATAAAACCTGATAATTTGATAAATTATAATAAGTGCACCAGATGGAAAATGATGTGACCTTGAACAAAAAGACTTATTTCAAAAAGAGCTGGACATGGAAAAACCAGCCCTTGTTTTAAAAACCCAAGAAAAGAGATGGGTATATTTTTATCCTACGGATAATTTTGCCTGTAGATTGAAAAAATTGCCATTAGTAGTCCCGGTGATTTTCACAGTCATGAGTTGCGCTACTAGTAACTTACTATGTCTCATTACTACAGCACTACAACAGATACAGTACGCGCAAGTAATTGAAGCATCGCGGGTGAAAATTAGCACAGTTTGTGACGTAACTGATTGTTTTGTATTGTGGGAATGACTTCGCTTTCAACACCTTTGCTTTAGCTCGATTATGGGGTTTTGCCAATGTATATCATGGACAACAAGCTCTTAAAAAGAAGAAGAAGATATCTTATACAAATGGTTGGACATCTTCTACTACATGACAACTAGAGTATGTTCAGAAAGAGACCCGTCGTGGGATTTGAAGGCGCAGCTGTGCTTAATTTACCTTTTTTTGTTTAGTGGGCAATTCAATAGCGCGTCTGTTGCGTTTTGATCCTATCACAACTAGTGTACTATTCCTTTATTTAATTTTTATGATGCAAAATGCTGACAGAAAGAAAGGGATGAGCTGCCATATAAAAATAGAAACGTTAGTTCACAATTTGGCCACGACGGCTCTCTTTCTGAACAGACTCTACATAAAGAACATCATTGAAGGAAAGGTTGAAAGAAGATTCACAAACACTTCTACGGTGCTTTATCATTTCGTTCACTCTTTCTTAGTCTGCTCTGAGGTCAATGACCAGACTGTGGGTATGATGGCCCTAAAAAGGCCCTTTTAACCTACACTATAGGAATATAGCGATTTTGATACAATTCCACCTTTTACGACCATGATGTCGCATTGTAAAGGCTATATCAAGCTTTTGTACTTTATTTAGTAGTTAGCGTAGGCATCGAGAAAAACACTTTTAAAAGCAGTTTAATATTTTTATGAGATTTGTCATGATCTTATATTTTGTAAGCATTGAGGGAATACACTACGGGCGTGGGTTCGATCCCCACCGAGAAAATATATGGGGAACGTAGACGTTTGTTCTCTCAGGGTATTACGAGTTTATAGTATTCTAAGTATTAAATATAAAAATATTAAGTATATTATATCAGCTATCTGATCTCATCGTACAAGCTCTGCTTAGTTTGGGGCTAGACAGTGTTGTGTGGATTGTCAAGTTGTATCAAGGAATTTGATTGTGGATCCCTCTGGCTTTTCAGTATTTCCCTCTACTGAAACGAAAGGATACGTTTTAAGCTACTATAAAATGCAGGCTAATGAAGGGGAAAATATTTTTTCATCCCACCAGCTCTGAAAGTGTGTTTTTGCTGTTTGATTTCTGACTGGAAAAGCCGTTTTTATCCGCTAGAGGATAAAGTAAATTTGAATTTAGAATATCGTGTTTAATAAGTTTATGAATACACAACCTATTTACTTCTACCTCCATGGTGCCGAACTTATCATACAACCTTTTTTATTTTGTTAAAAACTCGCACTCGTAACCTTCTTGGTGTATTTGTGAATTCAAAACACCATTAAACCTATTTACTTCTACCTGCATGGTGCCGAATTTATCATACAACCTTTTTAAATTTGTTAATAACTCATACTCGGAACCTTCTTGGTGTGTTACTTTTAGTCGCGCCATGTTCTTTTTTGCAATTAGATTTTAGTCATTTCCTCGCTGAGGTGGGATGAAAAGTTACGTGTTGCACTCGAGTGCAAAGATTTTTCACCTTGTGCTCTTTTGATTCCTTCGCCAACGCTTAGGATTCTAACTTTTAAACCACTCGCTACGCTCGTGGTTAAACTTTAGAATCCTGCGCTTGCTCAGTCATCAAAATTGAGCACGCGGTTAAAAAGCAGCTTTGCACTCTTGTATAACAAATAACTATTTCCAAGCATATTTTTTTACGTGCTGATACATATTTGTATCTACTTTGAAATGAAATGATTTATTGTTTGTTTTGCTTTTCTTTTATTTACTTAAAGTTACGAAGTTATTGCATGGTCTATTTATTTGTAAAAAACTTACATGGCAAGTTAAGTATGTTAATTATACCACAAGTTCCTTACATAATATAAGTGTTCGGACCGCATATCTTACAATCAGGCAGACAACATCAGTTTTTTTTTGTATGCTTTTTGGTCATCTATGCGTTTGCTTAATCGCCGTTATGTAACTACTTACATTATTGTACAGACGTACAATAATGTGAATGAATGTGAAATGAACGTGTGTTGGCGAATAAATTAACAATTAATTTTAGACAATAAAAAGGCACATTACAATAATGACATATTAGGTCCACATTGATAACCTTAGAGACTAGAAATACAGAAATAAAAGATGAATTATTTATTCATTCTTATTTTCCTAAAGGCCTGCGCATACCTAGGTCGCTGGCGATAGCGATCAGTGAAACTTTGTCAAATATCGCTGTCAAATTTGACAGCGTTTCACTGATCGCCGACGCCAGCGACCTACGTGTAGGCCTCAATGCGATTCCTGGCGGTCAGAATTTAGAAGTAAGAAGCACGTTCGATTTAAAGACAGTGTATCTCGTTGCCGATGGATCTAGCCGCTGCAGATGTAGCTGTATGGACGGAATATGGTAAGAAGTGATTTCGACTCTTACAACTTTACTACTTAGATTACGAGGCTCAGTACATATTCCATCAGATTTTTTTGTATCATACCAAATACTTAAAGACAGAAGAAAGAATGAAAGAAAAGAAAGAAAGAAAATAATGTTTACAGTGACAGTGAGACAGTGTCTCTCGATGACGATGGCTCTAGCCGCTGCAGATGTAGCTGTATGGACGGAATATGGTAAGAAGTGATTTCGACTCTTACAACTTTACTACTTAGATTACGAGGCTCAGTACATATTCCATCAGATTTTTTTGTATCATACCAAAAACTTATAGACAGAAGAAAGAAAGAAAGAATGAAAGAAAAGAAAGAAAGAAAATAATGTTAACAGTGACAGTGAGACAGTGTCTCTCGATGACGATGGCTCTAGCCGCTGCAGATGTAGCTGTATGGACGGAATATGGTAAGAAGTGATTTCGACTCTTACAAACTTTACTACTTAGATTACGAGGCTCAGTACATATTCCATCAGATTTTTTTGTATCATACCAAATACTTAAAGACGGAAGAAAGAAAGAAAGAATGAAAGAAAAGAAAGAAAGAAAATAATGTTTACAGTGACAGTGAGACAGTGTCTCTCGATGACGATGGCTCTAGCCGCTGCAGATGTAGCTGTATGGACGGAATATGGTAAGAAGTGATTTCGACTCAATTACAAACTTTACTACTTAGATTACGAGGCTCAGTACATATTCCATCAGATTTTTTTGTATCATACCAAATACTTAAAGACAGAAGAAAGAAAGAAAGAATGAAAGAAAAGAAAGAAAGAAAATAATGTTTACAGTGACAGTGAGACAGTGTCTCTCGTTGACGATGGCTCTAGCCGCTGCAGATGTAGCTGTATGGACGGAATATGGTAAGAAGTGATTTTGACTCTTACAACTTTACTACTTAGATTACGAGGCTCAGTAAATATTCCATCAGATTTCTTAGTAGCATACCAAGTACCTACCATCTTAAGATTCTTGAGAGGATGTCTAAGGGGGTAGTCAGTAGTCCAAATAATTACATTTGGCCATCGTTTGGTCGTCATACCCATGTTTTGCAGTTGTCCCTTTTTTTTTTTATTTATTATAGGCTTGCGTTTGACCGCAATCTCACCTGCTGTTAAGTGATGATGCGGTCAACGGTGACGGTGGTGTCACTGCGACAATACCAACTGGTTTCCTACCCTATGGAGTGGGGTACTTATTTCTATTCGATGCCAGGCGCCCTAGACTTTTGTTGTGGTCTATGGTCACAAGTGACCACGCTTGCTTGCCTCTGTACAATGCGCTAAAAGAACGGTCACATTATCAAACTCAAACTCAAATTTTTTTTATTCAGTACGATGCAAGAATCACTTTGAAACGTCTTAAAGCTAGGTGAGTATATACATATCTGTCCATCTAGTGGACTATAGGGACAATGTCCCGGAAAGGGTGGGTGTTTGTGTGTTTGTTTGTTCCTTTTCAACCTGTTTGAGCATACCGACGCGACAGTTTACATAAAGAAAGTGAAACAGACAAGCGTGAGTGAGGCTTGTCCTCTGCAGGTTCCAGTTCTGACCTGAGGGTTCAAAAAACTACAAAAAGCTGTTTCTGTAAAAAATGGGTGTTTAGGAACCGATGGGCCTACAAACGTTAAGAACGTTCATCCGTAAATTGATGATTTCAGACGGCCAATAAAACAATATGTGTAACTTGCACAGAAGATAATTTGACCTCATATTATTGGGAATGACCAAAACTTAATCATATGGGAAAAACATTTTCAAATGGTTGTATAGTTTTTTCATAAGATTCATCTGTTTTTCCTAAACTTTCGGTTGATGGTCTACGCAGATGCGATTCGATGATAAAACTATAAACGACAAACTTATAAAATTTTCGTATAAAAAAACCTAATAACATTTTATTAGTTCTTAGTGGCAGAATAAACACGATTCCTGTAAGTTTTCATTCATGAAAAAAATAATCAAAGGAGTAATTTTTAGCCACTTTTGGAGATATTAGACGTGTTAGTTTATGATGAAATCCGAGGTATTTTTGTTATTTTTTTTGCCTAGTAAATGAAGAAGTGTTCGTTTTAAAACATGTTTGATTTTTTTTTTTATAACATGAATATTTATTTTACTATGAATTATTTCGTATTACTATATAATCGGCGCGGAATCAAGTCAACGCTCAGTGCCGGCCGAGGCCTTTCAGAGGTAGGACGTGCGTCGCTCCCGGTCGCTGCAAGCAAGCAGCAAGCCTCAAAAAAATGTATTGTAGCTTCACGAGTTTATAGCGCTACTGGGACGTTTTGATACTTTTTATTGTTTAACAAAACTTTGGTGAGTTTTTTTTTGTATTTTAAAGTAATGGTGTTGCATTAACTTATTAACTTTAATTACCCCCGGTTTCTGGTACGCAAAAAATAGTTAATTATTTTTAATTTGTATTTCTTTTTAATTCAGGTTTCATTCTTTACTTTTATTTCAGATATGGCATAAAAAGCCGCTTACAGGCTACATCACGTAAAAAAAGTAACGAGTACGTCACCAATTGCGAAAATTTGGTCAAGGCTAATGAAGCTAAAAGGTATGTTACCCAGGGGTTACTTTTTACAACGTAACATGTTATGGTCAATTCCCATTTTTATTAAACGTACACGGAGATAGAAGTAGTAATAATTTGCATTATGAAAATCATTATTGCTAACTTATCATAAAACATAACACGCCGAAAAAAAGGTCGAAATTAGCGGGTACTTTCAAATAGTCATCCAGTCCGCAAGTCCGCACGATACCAAAGCTAGTGTTCGAAGCACGGAGCCACTTGCACCGAGTTGATGAGCTATCTATGATTGTAAAGTAATCAATTAATATTATAACACATTTGCTCGTAAAAGGTCTCTAATTTCACCGATTTCAATATCGTAATGTATGTCATTACGCACTAGTGTGGTAATGTAATGTAAAACGCACGGGTTGCTTTTTAATAAGGTATAACGTACGGTTTATCCAGATGCTAAATGTATGAAATGAAACTGAATGAAACCGAATGAAACTGCATGGAACCGAATGAAACTGAATAAAACCGAATGAAACTGCATGAAACCGAATGAAACCGAATGCACTTAATGAAACTGAATGAAACTGCATGAAACCGAATGAAACGGAATGAAACCGAATGATACTGAATGAAAATGAATGAAACTGAATAAAACCGAATGAAGCTGCATGAAACCGAATGAAACCGAATGAAACCGAATGAAACTGAATGAAGCTGAATGAAACTGAATAAAACCGAATGAAACCGAATGAAACTGAATGAAACCGTATGAAACTGCATGAAACCGAATGAAACTGAATGAAACCGAATGATACTGAATGAAAATGAATGAAACTGAATAAAACCGAATGAAACTGCATGAAACCGAATGAAACTGAATGAAACCGAATGAAACCGAATGAAACCGAATGAAACTGAATGATACCGAATGATACCGAATGAAAATGAATGAAACTGAATAAAACCGAATGAAACTGCATGAAACCGAATGAAACTGAATGAAACTGAATGAAGCTGAATGAAACTGAATAAAACCGAATGAAACTGAATTAAAATGAATGAAACCGAATGAAACTGAATGAAACGGGATGAATTGGAATGAAATTAAATGAAATGACATTTACAATCTGCTATGTCATTTCATTTAATTTCAAATTCTCTAACTGCTTTAACAAGTGATAAACAATTTATTCGTTTAATTTTTATTTATTTCCTCGCAAATGTGTTATAAAACGCCTCTGCTTTCTTGTAGCCCTCGCCTACGGCTCGGGCTTCAATAACGCCTCGGCTATAATTTTCAACCTACCGCACTTATATCATAATGTACTATTGTTCGAAATACGTACATCAGTACCTACCTACTGCATATTTTATTGGGACCTATTGCATGCATTATATTATTTTTTTAATGATTTTATGTAGTTTCTTCTGAGTTCGCATTATGGTTTCGATTTCTGACCTATTCCTTGTTTATCATTGTTTTCTTTCAATTTATTATGGTTACAGGTGCTTCGCCGGATGGACTAATTGAAGATGATGGTATCACCGAAATAAAATGTCCTAGTCCGGCATTCGGATTAGAGGCAGATATCGCTATTAACCAAAAAAATGTTATTCTGGTAAATAGAATATGTATCCGTGAATCGACGCCATGACTGGTTTTATCAAATACAAGGGCAGCTGCACGTAACGAATAGAAATTACTGTCTATTTGCTGTGTGGACAGGCAAAAATTTTAAATTAAAGACAGAAAAAATTATTAGGGACGATAAATTTTGGAGCGAGAACATGGAGCATCGGCTAGTCAGTTTGTATAATAAATATCTATTACCCGAAGTTGTTGATCCCCGAAAAGCTAAGTCCATGAAACTTAGAGACGATAAATATTAAAATTGTATTTTACACGAAATTATTTTGATTTATTTTAACATACCTGCCCGTTTTTGCGTAAGTAGGTACTCATTCAACAAAATGTTGTACCTACTTACGAAAAATGAATACATTCCCTACTAAGAGCTGGTAAAGTATCAAGGTGATTCATTCAATGCGGCGCATGATACGCGCTCCAACACAGACGGCTGTGTGCGTGCTAGGTGTAACTGTATAGCTAGGTGAGTTTAGTTACCCAAACTTGAGTCACGACGCTCGGGATAAACGCTCTTAAGTTTCTAGCTTGCAGGGATGGAGCTAAAAAGAACCGGTAACTCCCATTTGTTCTATTGGACGGTGACGTCATAGAACTGCTGCAACGTTTTTATCCTTTTAATTCAATGGTTGAACTAATAAAACGAAACCTGAGACATTTCATCCTGTTCCATAGAAGTTGACAAGGACTAGTTAATAAATACATTTTAAATAGATAGATAAATATTAAGGACCATCCACACGACACTATTTAGCTCCAAACTAAGCAGGACTTGTACGATGGGAACCAGAAAGCGGGTATAATACGCACTTAGTTTAGTTTTCTAAAAATACTATACAGAGAAACAGAGATCTATGTTCACCAAAATCTCTTGTAAACAAGCCTGCAGACATTACAGACGGCGGCGCCAGGTGGCGCTAATAATAACTAAGGAGTTTGAACTTCCTCTCAATAAAGTATACAAACATAATGTTTACATACGGAATTGCTCGATGAGTATGCATATTGTGTACATTAAGGTTTGGTTCAAACATAGCGGCTACCGTAATATATCAAATCAAAAATCAAAGGATCACTTTGAAATAGTCTAGGTACCAGTTCCACGCGAGCAAGCCTAGAAGAACCGATTTATAATCCTTTAACTTTTTAAATAAAATGGATGTAAAACATCAAAAGATAGAAAGAATCCTATTTTTATCTCGTACGAATATGTTTTCTTTCTTTTTAGCGCCATCTGCACGTGCCAGATTTTTCTTAATTCGGACTGTGCTCTAAGTCCTATTATAATCGCCGTTTTTGCTTCGACTAGTTACTAATTAATGCCGTCATATGACGGGTACCTCTTTTAATAAACCCTAGCTTTAAACTCTTTTGGAATGAAAGGCAGCATTTACAAGCAGTGAAATGTTTGTGTTACCTTGATCTATCGTTTGTAGTTCCTTTTAAAACAGCTATTATCGTAACTAAAATAACTCGTAACCAGCCGATATCCTGTTGAGTTCTATACCCGAAGTCGGAGTTTTGCTATCACATTTCGTCTACCAAATGTTGTTTTCGTGTGAGCACGTGTCTCTCTCTTTTGTATGGAAAATTGATGAGACAACAACTCGATTTTTTTTCGATATTTTCTACGTAACGTATTTTTGCTGTCTCATCTTTCTCCATGCAATAGAGAGTGAAATAGGCGAAACAAAAACAACATTTCGTATACGAAATATTGTAAATGAAGTGTTCTAAAAAATTTGGTTCCCATAGTACAAGTTCTCCTTAATTTGTGGCTTGACATACTAACACCATAAAAGTTAGGCTGCTAGGCAGTATGAACTTATGGACTTTTTACTTTTACTGTACTCTCAAAAATCTAAAAAAATTGCATGACAATACAATAGAGTAAATAGAGAGAATACATGCCACTAAAGATGAGACCTGATAGATCACGTGGTGTGAAAAGTCACACCACGTTGAACGTCGTTTAGTGCGCAAGCGCAGTAAACGATTCAAGGGTCTCTTGAGCGGTATGAGGTCTGAGGCGGGAATGGTCCGGGCGTCATCGGGTGGCGGAAAGAGTCCGGGAAAAAAAAGAAAAGGAGCTCGCGAAGGCTCAACTCTCATCTGTGCGAATCGGGATAGTGACCCCTAATAGTGTTGCGTGGATTGTCTACAATAGTACATTATGATATAAGTGCGGTAAGTTGAAAATTACAGCCGAGGCGTTATTGCAAGCCCGAGCCGTAGGCGAGGGCTACAAGAAAGCAGAGGCTGTAATTATCAAAGCGCACGTATGTCATACGACGTTTTATAACACATTTGCGAGGAAACAAATAATACTCGGACTTTCGGACGAACTTACTTACTTGTAGAAATTACTTGCTTGTTAAAACAGTTGGAAAAATTTTAACAATTTGTAAAGTTGATTATTACGTTGCCACCACAATGAGCTTGACTTATATTTTTAAGAAATTTCCATGAAATAGGCTAAAAACACACTTTCTGTGAAAATGAATTGGCATCTTTGCTTGTTTTCCACTAAGATGAAGTTTTGATACGCTTGTAAGTATCTATCGTTCGATTTTTCAGGCAAGAGGCTTAAAGTAGCCTTTTTCACTGCCTCTGAGAATTTTGGCGGTTCGAATTAATAAATTCATCATTACTTGACGACATTTTCAAACAAAAATAATACAGCGAAAAGAAAAAGCGCGCGGAATAACTTTTTACTTTTTCACAAATTAGCTAATTTATTTTTTTTTAAGGCAAAGGCACAAAAACAGCTAGTATTACTAATAGAGTAAATTAATATTTTTTTGTTTTTGTTACAAATAAATGGTATTAATTTATTGTTAAAATTAATTAAATTAAAGAATAAATGTGTATTTTCTATATTTTATCTCCCAGAGTTAATTTTATTCATAAAATGTTTACCACAAAAAAATCTTAGCAAAGAGTTTTTATGTCAGTTTTCTGACATAAAAACTCTTTGCTAAGATTTAAAAAGGTACCGTTCGTGGATTGATAACCGTGCGTTTTACATTACGATAACGCACAAGTACGTAAAAACATACATAACGATATTGAAATCGGTGAAGTAGTAGACCCTTTATGAGCAAATGTGTTATAAAATGTATTTATTGCGAACCGATCGGCACCACTGAAAACCAGCGCCGTATGCTGCGCACACCTAGTTCGCTGGCGGTAGCGATCAGTGAAACGCTGTCAAATTTGACAGCGTTTCACTGATCGCCGACGCCAGCGGCCTAGGTATGCGCAGGCCTTAAGCCCTTGCGCTTTTATGGCAAATGCTGAGTGGAAGCCTTTTTTTCGTCACTAATTGCTTGTTGTATATTTTTTGTGTGTACTATGTTGTGTGACGTTAAATAAATATTTTCTATTTTTATCTATCTTACGATGGGGGCTTATAGGAACGTATACCTATGTACGGTTCGAACACGGTGTGGCACATCGATGCGACTACTGGGCCTGCTGCCAGTTAGACCGCGCGGTTAAAAATACACTATCAATCAGCTGTAGTTATGCAGTTTCTTCATTCTTTCCTAGCACTTACATATCACATGAAACACTTTAAAATCTATGCAAGGTGTTCAAATTCTAAAATTTATTTATTCAGTTCTTCTTTTTATCGTGTTTCTGATTTTTTCGAACCGAGTGTGGTGAAAGGATTTTAAGTGCACCTCAAAGAGGCTCAGAGGTTCAGGCTTTATTCAGTTGCATGAATCACTTAGCACAGACTTTAAGCTAGGTAGGTCTAGGTGCCAGTTGCATGGGGTGACAAGTCTGACAACACAGTGGGAGTCCAATTCCACGGGGCTAAGTCTAGACTGGGGGACGGGGTGGAAGGATAACAGCGGTTTGCTACAACAGTAGTATGTTATGTATTCTTTTAGTAATTTTTTTTAAGAAAACAGCAGAGATTTTTTTTGTTGTATACATCCGAAATCGCACGTCAAAATGTATACATGTGATTTCGGCTGTATACAATACTTGCACAATTCCTTACAGTTTGTACGGAACTGAACCAAATAGCAAATGCGATTTGCACTTCATTACGTTTTTTAACCGACTTCAAATAAAGAAGAAGGAGGTTCTCAAATTGTTTTTATTTATGTTTGATATCGCATAACTTTGATTTATGAGCCGACTTTAAAAATTAATATATCTGATATCTAGGTAATTCTTCTGGATTGGTCCTAAACAAATGCCCCCAAAATTCGCTCCAGGCAGCAGTTTGGCCATGAAGTTGGTTTCTCAAGTTTTTTTTACAAATAAAACTTATCCGGCTTACTCTGGTCTCCGTAGAGACACTTGAATAATAAATTAAACTTATATTAATGGTCATAAAGTACTTAAACACATACCGGAGCTGATTCGTTTAAATTGTGCTAGTGAGGTGAGAGGCACTAATGGCAAGGTCAGTCGGTTTGCTGTACCTACCTGCTACAGTGCCCGGCCGTGGCAGTGACACATCGAAGACAAGGAAATAAACTTTGTCGGAGGCAGATACGGCCACTTAGTACCACCACATTCAGACCGTTTTGGAAGCATCTTGGAATAAAGATAAACCTGGAGTAGCCGCTTTTTTCGATGTTTTTTTTCTTCTTGCAGCGATTTACCATCCAGGCGAAGTTGCAAACAGAAGGTAGTGGGTTATATACAGAGTCGATTTTGAGTGATGTTACGGAAGACCAGCGCTATAGTAACACGCACACGCCAAGATTTTTATAATGTCCCAAAAGTTAAAAGCCGAGCGGGATTTGAGCCCGCGACCTTCCCCTTGGTACGGGTTGCGCTGACCGCTGCGCCCTCATCCTAATCACACTCGACGAATAACTCCTATGGACTGTTCGGCACTAACGCGACCGTGGCTCCATCTACAGGTTTGACGTTACAGTCATCGCACACGCTACTATAGCATTTATGATGAGTGGCAGCCAATTTTTATGTCATTGTTCCTTTTTTATTGTTAACACTTTGTTTACACTATTCTTCATCATCATCAACCTATATCACTGCTGGACGTAGGTATCTCCCAAGAGCCCGGTCCTCGGCTCTTATCCTCCACCTCGCCCCACCTTGCCAGAGAGCGTCCCACACTAAGCTTACTTACACGCGGTCTCCACTACTACTATTTCTTATGTGACGTAAATAAATAACTTTTGATTTGATTTATCCGCCGCGCTCCGCATCCTGATGCCAAGGCGTACTGTGCCTGTGTTCATGCCGTGTACTACATGATGTCGTTATTTAGGTATGGTAGGTACAAGTACTTACCTACTACCTGCGTTTACGCCCACGATACACAAAGGTAATCAGACTTTATGTGGTTTCCTTGAGATTTAAAACCTTTGTAAGAACTTCACGGAATATTCATTCGGATGAATTGTTGAATTAGTGCTTTGCTTAGAGGTAGTCTGACTACCTCCTTTGTATACCGGACCTCTCATCGTGGTCATCCACAGTCGACTGTACCATAGACTTAGGAGACTCCTTGCTGCGCAGTATGGGTTTCCGACCTCTTTGGACTATACCGTAATATTATTTTATATTCGGTGACTATTACCTTACCCACTGCTAGGTTGTGAAAAGATAGATATCTCCACAGAACCCAAATATATTTGGTGTCGTAATGAGAGACTTAAAAGGTTTTTTTATACAACTAGCTGACTGAACAAGCATTTAGTCAGTAACGAGCCCTACGATGCACTGCCCTGCGTCCATCAACTTGAGGTAGGTACCTATACAGATGTTCAGCCTCACGTGCCAGTAATTTCACCGGCATGGTAGTAGTGCTTCAAACCGAAACACAGCAATGCTGCTTCACGGCAGAAATAGGCATGGTGTGGTGGTATTACTTTCCCGGACGAGCTACACACAAAGTGCCCTACTACAAAAGGTAGTATGAGAGTTAGTACATTACTTAGCCACTCGGAAAACGAGCTCGCATTACACAAAAAACAGTAACCACAACTCAGACTCCGTACAGATTTTGATGACGTACATCGTACTAAACTAACACATGGTAATAAATCACATGTTATTTCACACCTCGTAAAACCACAAAAACATGCGCGGTTAATTTTACTGTTGCAAAAACAGTAGCTCTGAGTTTTGATTCAAAGTCAAAGTCAAAAATTTATTTATGCAATGGTATGACAAAGAATCACTTTTAAAGGTCTTAAAGCTAGGGAGTCTAGGAGCCAGTCCTAGAAAAACAGGTAAGAAACTACGGTTTGGTTCATACCGTTTATTCGCATTATGTTATTAACCGACTTCTATATAAGAGGTGGTTCTATGTTCGGCTTCAGGTTCCCGAATGGCGACTACGATGAAGCGTAGAACAGCCCTAGTAGCGAGCGACGACTAGGTACATGAATGGGGGAAGTCGCCGATTTGTTTTGTGTGTATGTTTGAATTGAATGAACTCAAAAACTACTGTGCCGATTTCAGAAATTCTTTCACCATTGGAAAGCTACATTCACCCTGAGTAACATAGGCTATATTTATGTGTTCAAAAAATAAACGTCCACCCGTGCGAAGCCGGGACAGGCCGCTAGTAAATAACAAAACTAATCTGCCAAATAAAAATATTCCTGTGACCTATCTGGTTTATTAATATAACACAGTTGTCGCAAAACAGTTTTTTGTCAAAGCCACAAAAAGTTATTAGGTTGGTAGTGTTACCTTCACAGTATCAGGTTTCCAAATCAGATATACCATCCGTCCTGATAAGGTCATTGCCACTATTGATCGTAAAACATTGCTTGCTTAGCTAAATTGAATCGTATTGATGGGCTTCCAAAGTTTGGTATTGCGTAGCAGTCACTTCCTTTTCCGGTCTTCTTAATCCTTTTAACGGAACTTGTTTTTTTATTTGAGCTTTTACGTCGAAATTGGTAAAAGTAGTTTAAATGTGCCAAATGAGCGCTGATGGTTTAGTGGTAGCAACTAATGCTTCCGATTCTAATGTAGTGGGTTCGAAATGTATTTATGGATTTTTCGAAGTGAAGTGTCGAAACTAGCAGAGAACCAACCACCTGATGTTGAGCCTATGATTACATGATCGATCATGTATAGATGTATGGGTATAAAAGACCACAAAAATGTATTATTATCAAACCCATACACACGTATGGGTTTGATGATAATACATTTTTGAGTTTCAGTTCTAAGTATAGGGAACCTCCAAAATTTATTGTTTTTGTTTCTATCTTGTCTGAAAATCTTAATGCAGTTCACAGAATACAATATCTTCTTTATTTACCAAGTTTCAACAGTACCTATAGTTTTTATAGTTTCGGAAATAAGTGGCTGTGACATACGGACGGACAAACAGACATGGCGAATCCATAAGGGTTCCGTTTTTTGCCATTTAGCTACGGTACCCTAAATATCGCTGATATTGATAACCTTCAGATCTACTCTTCCGTGAATTAAACTCATATCAGTATCAGACACGCACAACAAAAACAACAACTATCGACCGGTCGCCATTTTTTATTCAAGCCCAGACAATCCCATCATCCTATCCCCTTTCCAGGAACCGGAAAACAAACCACCTAACACATCAAACTAACCCATAGAGCCTTAGTCATAAAGTTATAAATCCTGTAGCAAATGAGAGCAAAGGTACTTACTTATATGTTTTTGTAAAAACAGTTTTGTGGTGGTAATTTTAAGGTGGAAATTGGAGTGTTACGGCTCCTACGTGCCTAACAGCTGTTTTGTCTGGAGCTTTGTTTCAGTTTTCGTTTGACGCCAAGGACACAAAGGGCCCTTTTGTTGACTACGTTGTAACCTCGGTTAAACAACGAATAACTAACTTGAATTTTGTTTTTAGGCATTGAAATGCCCTTGTGATATTTTTATAATGCCCCAAAAGTTAAGAGCCGAGTGGGGTATGAACCCGCGACCTTCCCCTTGGTACGCGGCTACGCTGACCGCTGCTCCATCGGATCCTAATCACACTCGACGATAACTCGGGACTGTTCGGCACTAACACGACCAACGTCAAACCTGTAGATAAAACCAAGGTCTTAACTTTTGGGACATTATAAAAATGTTTGTGAGTAAACACTATACATCAATAAAAAACTTTGATATGCACGGATTTGAACCGACGAACTTACGATCAGAAATCGTGGTCACATCCACTAGACCACTGATACTCTTCTGGGTCAAGTTATCCTCCAAACGTTTCTCACCATCTTTTGAAGTCTACATTTAGTCAGATATTTGAAGTCTACTTTTAATCAACTTTACTAAGCTTCCTTGTACGTTGTAACTACTAAAACGCGATAATCCGATTTTTTCCAGTCGTTTTCAAATTACACCATATCCTATCTATAGTTCCCACAAGTTAAAAAGTAATCACGCTATACAGTACTTGCGCAGATACCAGCATAAGGAGAGCTCTGGCAGTACGGATAAATCAGAATATAGCACTTGCGCGGCGAAGCTTGGTCGACTGGCAACATTCAGCGCGGTTTTTCTGTTGGATGGGTGACCGCTAGGCCCTCGATCATGGCCTAACAGAAAAAGCTTTTCTGTTAGGCCCTGATCGAGGGCCTAGTGTGATGAAGGGATTTTAAGTACGCCTCTAAGAGGTTCCTCTCGTGCACTTGACACATGTTTTCCAACTTTTTGGGCTCTACAATATGCCGGTTTTCTCACCATTTGTTGTCCTTCACCGGTTGAAAGCACTAGCATAATGTACATACTATTTGGTATACTTACTTGGTACTAATATATCTAAGAGGATATCTACCATGCCTGGGATTTAAAGTCGTGACGTAGCTGTTTCTGGTTTTTATCCGTTTTAAAGTCTTGTCGAGAGGTCTCACACACTGGTCATGTAACTGGCCATTAGACCGATGAGCCGTACCTTCCTGATTTTCTCATTGTCTTGGATTCTCAATTCTTACGTTAACTTAGATGAAACCCTTTATTAACTTCTTGCATAACATATAGCATTTTTCACATCAATGAAATGGAAAAGCTTCGCACGACGAATGATTAAAGAAGTGATTCATGATCTGATAATGACAGATACTTTCATTCTTCTCAAGGAAGTCAAATTCAAAAAGAATTACTCGAATCGCAAGGATCACTTTGAAACGTCATCGTCGAAGAGTCAAAGTCAAATGTACCTACTTCCTTTTGTTACCAATTTGCTTTGCTTTGCTCCTTGAGGCACGTTCAAAATTCATTCACCACGATAAGAAGCACCCTGTGTACTAGGACCGATATACTAAGAGGTTTGAGAAGAGGATGTAATATATTTATTAGTTTTATAGTATAACTTTTCAAACTATCATGGTTTTTAACACTATTTTTATGAAACAACGGGATATTTACCATGATTAAATTTTATGCAGTTCAACCGTGATCATGGTGCATGCAACTGTGCCGAAATATCGGAAGTCAACTTAACAAAATTTAATCATGGTTTATCCCGTTGTTTCATAAAAATAGTTTTATAGTATTTGGCGTCGTGGTTGTAGGCAGTGAGACAGTTCCCAAGTTGTGAGTGCAAATCCCACTCATAACTTGGGATTGATAAAAATGTTCCTACCGCGTGTTGGGACAACAGTCATTAGCTTGTCTCATAATGGGATCCAAATCGAGAAGCTCGTCGCTTTTATATTTTTATATCCTTATCATCAAAACCATCATATCCACGATTCTGTGCATTGATATTAATTGCTGTCTCTTTACTCTTGTCACTGACATTCTTGCTTCCTACTAATTTAATAAGATACCATCTTAAAAAGTGACGCGTTAATCGTGGGTTTCCTTTGCAAATGCCTGCGTTTTCTGACGAGCTGTGTGATTTAAAGATCCCTTTGCAAGTTATCAGATCCTGGTGACCGGTGACCACTGGTCATTAATGTCTGCATTTCCTCACCGTTGGCAACAGTTATAAATCACAACTTAACAGCTTAGAATGGCTTGTTTACTCCGTTTATAGAACCTAGATTGGCTCTGGGAGACCTATTTGTAAAGAAAATAAAGACTACGAATTAAAGTAACCAGTAAACATTATTATCTTAAGCTCGCGCTAGCTTGAGCAAAATGTGTATCTTAAAAAAAAAGGTTCATTAGACTAGATTACGAATTAAAGTAACAAGAAAATAAGGTTATCGATGGCATCGTTTTAAATTGTGAACACTGTTTAAAATTGCGAAATTTAGTACTCATTTATTTTGGCCACCATAAAAGCTCACGCTTGAGCAAAATGTGTCTAGAAAATGTACTCCAAATTCTCTTTGAATTAAAAAAAGATCCATTAGACTTTCCTCTCCACGTCCTGAAAGTCTACAATCTAGACTTTCTTAACGATCTCATAATATATGTTTTTTGAAGTGTACTAGATGTTACCTCTTACCTGCGCCTGCAATCTCCATACAAGTGCTAACATTGCCATTAAATTGCCCCGTTATTATGACTAACTTGTCATGCATAACTGAAGTTACTTTTACAACTGTAACTGTACCAACAATATTTACAAAAACAGCTTTTACTGCTTTAAGAATAAGAGCTATGAAAGCTTGAATGGTGTCTTTAGTTTTGTCTGAAGATGGAAGGACATTTTCAAAGGCTGTAGAATGCATAATGACTGATTCGTCGGTCGCATCGCTAATGTTCTTTATTATATGGGTATTGTGAATGGAGATGACATGAATATTGAACGTGTGGTTATTTTCTTTTGGTGCAGTGTGCAGTGTCATTCGTCACCACTTGATCGCCTCTTCTGTCAGAAAAAGAGCGGTGTAAAATCATTTACCTAGCTAGATTGCTGCTGAAAAATACACATAATATTATGTATGTATTTTACGAATGTCAGAAGATTCTAATGAAAGTTTTCGAACAACACTCCTAAAATTAAAGGTTACACACCAGCAGTTTCTCATTTCACTCGAATCCTGCAACAAATTCATCCACAGCTTTGTCACTACAAATCATTAATATATTCAGAAATGCTGCCATAAGTCGAAATCCTCCAAATATTTACACATCTCGCCATCCAAACACCGGTGTTGTCGACACATCCGCCAATTCCACTAATTAGTTTGCCTTTCGACACGATTCAAAATATTTGGATTAAACAGGCAAGGTCAGGATCTGAAAACACGTTTTATTTTAAAATTACTCAATCGCTGACCTTCACCTGGACTTTTCGGTCATTCTGAAAATTGGCAACATGACAAGACGTAAAACCAATTTTACATTGGATCCGCTTCCTGTCGACAAAATACATGTACTATTCATCATTCTATCAGAAATAATTATTTCGTCACCCTTGTTATTGTGGTTCGCTTGTTCTAGCCCTCACTGCTGGGTATAGGCCTCCCCCTGTTTGTGTCGAGTAAGAGTAGAGTCATTTATATTTACATCCTTACCTTAGAATTAAAAGCAACATTTGTTAAAAAAAGTTTTTATGCATTTGGAATCGTTGGTGACTGATGTGATGACTGATGAGTCAACGTGCCTGTATTGTAAAGGCGTTCAATCGTATAATTCATGATGAATTCCACTTGCATCTCTTGTTTCAAGCATAAATACTTTTATGTTTGCTTGTTCACTTGTTTTTATTTTCTTCACTACCTACCAAGTTCTAGTCAGCGATCTTCCAGTCTTATGTAGGCCGAAACATAATATATTTCGTTGATAATAATATTATACCGTGTAGCAATTTTTTGCAACCTTTGCAAAATAGTTCCCAATTCCAATGAATTCCCCTGTCAGTCAACGATTGCATAAAAATGGCTGTAACAGTTCGACATACAATCAGAAACAATGGCTATTCACGATTTGATTCGAAATGCCAATCGTGGAACAATAACTGTAGGTACTGCTAATTTCGTGGGTGATAAAATATCCGCTCTCTTGTTTTCTGCAAAGATTTTATGAATTCCAGATGTTCTGAACCGGATGAGAATCGAACTGAGGACCTAAGGTTGCTCCAGTGTCGTGCATAAGGCATCCCATCGTTAGAATAGAATGAGGCTCGATGGTTAAGCGGTCTAACATAATACCCCCGTCACAAAAGCCTCCTTGATATGGTGACATACCTAAGACCAAGGACTGGGCTAGAATCAATCGATTTACTAGTTTATAAATAAAAGGTTGCTGTTGAAAGTCTTGTGGACTATCCCTTACCCACTGTAGACCCCACCGCGATCAGCCATACCTGTCTCTTTAAATCGGGTAATCAGGTTCAATGTCGCACAAGTTGTTTGACACAATTGGCAGTAAATACAACTACTATTTATTTGACAAAATTGGCAATGGAAGACAGGGATTACATCGGTGACAGTAATGGACTTTCATATTGATGGTATTTATTTTTGATCTGAGCGTGAGAACGCTCTACTTTATATTGTACTCAAAAATAATGAAAAAGACTTTTATAGAAGCGATTACGTTCCGGCCGTTTTTCAGGATTACAGCCGTCAGGAGCCTATAACTCATTTAATCTCCTTAAGAAGTATTGCTATGATTTTATTATTAGGCAACTCTATAGCAAAAACTTCAGCTCTAATGTTTTTTTGCATGTTGTGTAAATAATTTCATTTTGTGGTATCAACGGGTGTATTCAAAAACACGTCCACTAACTTCATTTTGCTTTTGTTAATTTTACAGCAATGTGCAAACACTTCAATCAATTAATCCATAATTTCGATCATACGAACACCAATAAAACGTTACTAGCACAAATTCATGATACCTAGTTATTTATTTAGTGTGATATAAAATTAATACAACTACTAAAGTGTTAACTGGCCGTTGAAATGCTATAAATTAATGGAACCGGATTGTGGTTGGAGTGGCTCGGATATATTGACGCCGCATCTGCTAAAGTTTCTAGATATTCAATCAGTAACGTGGCTGCTATACCTAGTATCTACAGCTTTGCGTAGTTTGGGGCTGGTGGTGCTGTTTGAAATGTTTGCCAATATGTATTTGGATAAACCTAGCTGTAGTATTTATATGAGAGCAATGTTAGTGCTCGCATTTCGTATGACCATGTCTTTCCTGTGGATTAGTCCAACTAGGCTGAGAAGATGGATGAGTAGGGCACTCCTGCTCCATATCATATCCAGGTTAGGCTTCATGTAATGCGATTGTTTTTTTTTTCTGCGTTGGCAGTATTGAACCATTGGATTGGAGTCAATTCGCTGATCTTATCTTATTTATTTGTTTAATATAGATAGACAACCGCTCAATCTCGCTAGTTTTTTCTTATTTGTATTATTCACGCCGCCCCGAGCATGCTAATGAAGTATACGATACACTTTCTTGACAGATATAATTTCACTATGATTTCTCTCTGTGCCTAGAATTCTAATCAGCTGTTTAACTTCCATTTCTACAGTCTGATCATTCATTTAAGTTGATGTGTCATTGATTTTGTATATGTCTTGCAGGTCTAAAAATTATGTTTATAAAGATTTCACGAAAATTTTAACAAGGTGTTCTGTTATGAAATTTGTTTTATTAACTTCGTATTCATTTCTCAGTATATCTGAGCAAACGTTGAGAATTGCGACGTACTAGAGTTCACGAGTTTTATTCAAAGGATCTAATCCCCTAGTTTTTCTTCACTACCCGGCCTAAACCTTGGAATACAAAAGGTGTCAAAAGCCCTAGCTTATCTAACACGACGTTATGTTTAATGTTGGTACCTAAATAACCTCAAAACGACTATTTTCGAAACACAAAACAAGAGTATAATAATTTTACCGCGTACTTGAGTAATTGCTGTGACATTTACAAGTAATTGACAGAGACATTCCAACACTACCAACATAGGTTTATTGCCCTGGTATTCAAGAAATTCTGAAACACGCGCACGTGAAATTAGTTTCTCGGTCACAGAGAGGCCACACTTGGTGACTAGGGGAACGCACTAGAAGATGGGCAGCAACACTGAATACTTAACATCAACACTGCCGTCAATATTCTGCTTGCCAAGAGTGATGGTGACTAGGCAAACCCACTCAACTATGAGAGAGGTCCTTGTGAAACTTCTTGAACTTATTCAGTTTGATGATGACGATAAGTTCATTTTCAACATTATGGGCATATCCATTGTCCGACTAATGTATATATTTGTCTAAATACAATAGTATAATTCAGATGTGAATGTGGAGGCGATCGATTCGCACCAAATATTATGACGTGTAGGTTATCAAACCATCCATATTATTGTTATTGAAGACTGCCATATATTTTGAATTGTTAACCATAATAAACATTCTTAAAGAAATAAACGAAAAATCATACAAATACGGTTAACACTTTAATAGCTTTTAAAAATTCCAATGAAAGGTAGAAAGTCATTTAAAAAAAAAAACATTTAAACTTTGTTATGCCTCAGAGTGAACTCTCCGTTCTTCAAAAAGAGAAAGACACCTTAAATAATTAAAGTTGTCGTTAAATAGGTATACTGTTGGTTTAATCTGATTAGTTTCGTTCTAAATTAGACGGATATGGTCGAGCTGCGAATTGATTACCATTTTTTACCGTACGTCAAACTGTTGACACATGGCGTCTCCCACGGTACCGTCCGGCGTACAGTGTTCGCAATTCATAGGCTCTTTTGGAACGTTCTTCGAATCTTGTGGGACTTTGAAATTTTGCTCGCCATATCTAACTGCTTCAATATAATTCATCATTACCCTGGATAAGTCCACTGTTGGTCATAGGCCTCTCATGATTTCGGGCTGTTTGCCGTTCACCATCCCCTAGTCCCTATACCTACTCTCTTATGTATGACATATATACACGCCCGAACGTGATGAAATGTTCAAATGGTCTGTCTGACTGTTTGCATGCTGGTACGAAATCTATGATGGGCCAGTCAAATTCAAACAGTTCATACCAATATATGCCATGTACGTACATTATACATTGATAGGTATGCTTTTAATATCTATACAAATGATTACTTTTCCCTATTGTAAATATGTAACAGATCTCTTCCATTGACTTTAGCAATATTATCAGAGTTTTGATGTTTGTCATCGTATATCGCCCCTTAAATGTGATACTGTAGTATTAGCATAGCATAATGTATTAGTTAGAGAATTATGTTTACTAAGTCTTATATTCTCTGAGAACCAGAATTGGCGGTAAAGGTCCTCGTCGAAGATAAATAATGTGTTGGCACCAATAGACGTTTCCTGTTTGGAAATTAATTTAATGAATTTGTCCGTCATTAAAAGCCTATTAAAGATTTCAACGCTTTTGACACTTTCATAACAGTTACGGGTACGTTTATTAATAAAGTTATCGAATAAAAGATCGACTCAACCCAAATAATTTCAACGATACTTTTTGTTATCCCAAGAAAGTTCATGGCTGAAATATTTTAATAGAAAGCAGCATAATAAACAAATATACCAGTTGTGTGTATTGAAGGGAATCATTGATCCATGTTCCATTTACATCACTGCCAAACATACACCACACGACACATAGTACACATCGATATAAAATGTCAAACACATTACCTTACTTCTCGATTTTAACAAGTCACGAATGACACGAGTCGAGGCGAAACAATTAGTCAAATCCCCATCAACTGATATCTATGCTGTGGAAAGTGTGGTGAGCATTCGTGACAGTTTTTGCTCCTTTGAAGACCGCCTACTGGATCAAATTGATAAGCTTGACAGCTGTTTTGATTGAACACACGTGTTTTGGGACAGAGAATTCAAAATATTTAGGTCTATAAAATGAAAGTACGAGTACTCTTAATTTATTATTGTTACTGGCATCAAGAACAACAATATTACAAGCACATTACGTTGTTAAAATGCTATTTTTTAATAAGAAAAAGTGACGGAACAGGCTGATGGACATTACCTCTGCTATAACAATTGCATTGCTCTTCGCACGTACGAAAGAGAGCCCCATGTGACATCAAAACGTTCATCACTGAGACAAGGTGTTAAGACTCACATGTCTGGATAAGCACCCTATTAGTATTGGAGTCGGTGCATGGGATGTTGTTTGGACTGACTGCAAAATCGGTTAGACGGTTCAGAGCTTAAAAAGCTTAGAATACTTTTTATGCAATATTAATTTTATTTTGTTTGAAACTTGGGTTGTTTTTCAAGTAGAAAGCAGGCACAAAATAATATTATGCATTGTAGTACAACAAACACTGACCTTGATTTTGAAACAAATTACAGTCTGTTATTAAATTCTGATTTACTGACATACAAAAATATCGTGACAAATATACATTTAGCCGAAACACAGCACTTGCATCAGATAGCAGTTAATCTTAATGGAATTGATTTCATTGTTGCTCTCTGGTCCATGGCAAAAGAGGTAGAGGCCAAACGCTCAGTTAGCGACGGTTTATTTTATTTAGGTTCTTAGTACTGTGTATTTTTAGTCATTTAATTATTTCCTCAACTCATTTGCGAGTTTTCCGGTTCTTAAAAATAAGGGTTTTAGTGACATTTAATTGTTTTGTCCGTTATTATTCGGAATTTTATTTTTAACTTTCTAAAATCTTCACTCTTTCAACTTGAACGCTGTTCGCCACGATGAAAGTTTTGCTTGCCGTTTGATCAGCAGCTATAGAACAACCTAAGTGTTCTCTATCAGTCGGTACATTATGCAGCTCGATTACAGTTTTCTCCCTTAACGCTTCAGCCACCATAATTCCTAAATAACAATCTTCTGCGTCGCCTGCAGCTTCCTCTGCAACCATTATTAGTAATCGGGGCTGTGGGGCAGTCGTGTCGCCCGATTCGCCACGCACATTGACCTACAACAAGCGCGTGCTATCGAGTTTACTTTTTACTGATTAAACCGGCCTATAGTGTGAAGATTCGGAATATTCCTTAGTTGGAAATGTATCTTCTTATGCTATTATATCATCTAGTTACCATTTTTACACACAATCCTGACGTCATCGAAATATCAACAGGGTTTGGATCTGCATCTTCGCTTTGGCTATTTAGCACACTCACATCAGTGGGGATTCAAACATTCGTCCAATGCTTAGTCTCTTCTTCCATCATAACCTATAGATTTTCATTTCCATCATCTTCATTGAAAAATTAGTGAAATCAATTCATCATAAGATAAATTACTGGTGCTACTTCACTGTGGCATGCATCAGGCTTATGAATGACTATGATCGATTATTCTAATTGATTCCCAATAGGAGCAGTTAGAAATCTGCTACTGGTATTTTACCGAGTTTTAGGCGCGTGATTTAGACTCTAAACTGTTTTGTTAATGGTCACTTTGCCTTAATTGTTTTTGGGTAGGCTAGGTAATAGCTATTTTAATTTCTAGTGCTTTTCATCTGTGATTACTAACTTTTAATACATTTTAATGTTACTACTATTTCTTAAAATAGCAAGAGAATTATTTCGCATTTAACTATATTTTAGAAATTTAGAGGTATCCACATAGTTGTCTATTGCGTGTTCAAAATGGATGCTACGAGTAAATAATGTTTATAATTAACATCCAATTGCACAAATTTAATGGGTATCATAACGATCCTGGGACACCGGGCTCGTGTAACTCGTGATGTGGTCGTTTGTCACAATAATGTAGTTAATAACGTTAATGCGACGTTGATATTAAAATGCTTTCGTAAGAACTATAACATTTATCTTACTTTGTACTCATCGCTGTGTTACGAGTACATGCCTTTTCATAAACGCTAAACATCCAATTTAATTACGTCTGAATTTAAAATAAAATAAATAAATATATTTTTTTGTTGTAATTACTTACTTAGAATACAAAGACCCAGACAGAGAACAAACATCTGTGTTCACCACACAAAGATTTGTTCTCGGTGGGGATCGAACCGACAAACGGTGCAGAAGACTGAGCCTCTATAAACTAAGCTCAGAAACCAGTGTGACCTTGACAGTCTTAATGGGCTTTCTATTGCTGATAAAACGTTGCCTGACTTAAAGTTCTGTCAGCCGACAAAATGCAACTGAGGCATGAACATGACTCGATTCGCATATTCTGATGAATCAGCTTTTCCCTCCCAAGTTCATCTTCCCACGGAATCCGCAGCTTAGCATATATGGTCGGAATTCTTCCGCTGACCTCTCATCATTTTTTCTCTCACTCTCACCGTCACCCAGTGGCTTACATCCACCAGCCTCTTTTTTGTCCCGTCAGTGACAGTCGTCGTAATTGGTTTAATCGTGTGGATTCTATACGCTTTGTGGGTTGCCTCCCGGACCTCGATGATGGATGGATAATTAGTGGTTTGATTGGGTTTGCAGGAATCGTTTTATGATTTCTCTAGGACGTCTCATGTCAGACACGTACATTTTGTAAACACTACATACTTATGTGTGAACGCATCCGAGTATAAGTAATTTGAAATCAATGTGTTCGATATAACATTAAATTTGAATTGTCATCTATTTAACATGATGGCATAGTCGAAGTTTTCTTGTATCATCTGAAGCACTTCCGTATCCGCATTAACAGACTAGGTCCATTGTGCGTTTCCCAAGAAGCTACACATTACGTTGACGACTCAGTTCGTTTCGTACCCAATTTTTCTGACTTTCATCACTCGTTTATATCGCATTTCGGCCGAACAGACACTGTGATTACGTTGCCATTATATTCATATTTGCCGTCGTCAGTGTTTTGCTTCCTACAGACCTACATTCCGTGGTTCTATACCTGCGTCTCTCCAAATCATTTGTCAATGTAATGTTAGTTTTTTCGTGTTCGCTTTTGATTTTTACTTCTTGCAAAATAGAATGTCTTGTTTTGCCCACTGAAAAAGCAGTCACTTCATTCATTTAAATTCAATACTCGAATGATAGGTTAATGATATGAAGCCTAAGATGTCGTTGGAGTGAAACTGGTGCTATTTTAGTGCTATTATTTATTCTGCTGCAATTGTCATTGTGCATGGTAAATGTTTTCGCCACGGAAACTATCCGACACGCCTCCAAGTAAACAGCTATTGTTGCCTTATCTGAATGTTATGACTTCGCAGTTGTTTCGCATTCTTTGCCAACAATTTACATACCTAATCGCAATATTAAAGTAATATTAATAAGCAATTCCGGCAAAAATTATTTGAACACGACTCAAAAATCTAGCTCTGTTGCAATTGTGCCTTGTTTTTATATCTCGATCTCAAATTATTCTTGCATGTGCAATGTTTTTGCAATTCATCGTCAATTCATCACAAATTATGTTGATTTTGCCTTCGCTGTTTCAATCTACATTCCATCAAACCTGTAGCACACCTGTCTTTGAATTGTAGATGCACATGCTAAGTCGCGTGCATCTACTAGACAAGTCTTTGAGTCTAAAGTGTTGCTGTCTGTACGACCTCGCACTTTCCATACTTCAATGTCGGTTTCGATTGATGACCGAATAAATTAGACTGAGGCACGACAGCCGTAACCTGATTTAGCATTTTATTTGACTCATTTGCGAAATTTATTGCCGGGGTATTGAGTTTAGACACTAATTTGATGTTTTCTGTTTCAGGTGTCATTGGTATCCACTATTAATAATCAATGGTGAGTTATTGCTGTTTATCTCGATCGAGCGGTTCATCATGATCATCAGCCTGAAATGTTAAATGTAAAACTTATGTATTCAGTAGTGCCTAATTGCCTATTGCTTTTCATTTGCTACCAACAATGTATAAATATCGCAAAATAAGGTGAGTTATGAGAATCACCGTTAGTTTTGTAATTACTCTCAGACCTTTCCCTACGTCAAGGGACAATGGAATGGCCGGTCTCGCATAATTCAAAGCTGTTATAAAATCGATAACATTCCGTCGCCAGCGCCGAGATGTCACGTACATTACACATAACATCCTAGATTACTGGTACTTCCAACGTGGTGCAAGGTACAAACGTAGGAGTTTCATTCAATATTTCCCATATTATATTTGTCGTTTTTGTAATAACGAACTCCAGAACTAACTTCTGGTGAAACATTACTCGTATTATGAGTTTGATCTTTCCAGCACACATTTAAATAAAGTCATTTAAATAATTAAAACATGCATATTATTATTTAACATTTAATTAAGTGCAACTCATGAATTCTATAGGTATACTAAAATTGTTGCTTCATTTATGATGTTCGTTAGGAATCAAATATCGTTTCAGCTGTTTCTTTTACATATAGGCATAGTTATAATTTTTACAAAATGCTGAGTAACAATGCTTACGAAATCGCTGTCGCCAGTAGCTCGGGTTGTTTTGGTGGCATACTGTAGCGGGCGTGCGCGCGCGCCGACCCAAATACCCGCTTCTAACGGTGCGTGTCCAGTGTGCGTCGACCTTTATAGTGCGGATCTGGCGTTCGTTACTGGACTGACTTATCTGGGGTGGAATACCCTCATCATCTTAGCTGCCCTGCATCACTTCACTTCAGAGTTTACTTTTATGTGAGCTGATCCGAATGTGTTTAGAACTAGTTTTCATAGTACTCGAGCTTACTAGACATTGCGTTTGACACGTTCAGAATGTGCCATGACTGCGGAAACAGTTTTTTTTTACTACAAGCTTCAGATCTGAATGAAATTTCAAACGATTCAGTCCTGTTCCTGTCAGGATTCAGAATCAGACACCTTTGATGCATCAGTCCTAAATAACGGGGTTCAATATTGTAACAGTTCAGAAACGGTTGCAAGTGAAACTTCAGTTTGTTGATACTACCATTTCTTCTATTTGGATCAAGCCTATTTATATAATAAACAGTATCGAATAAGTGGCAACGACCTTTTTATGGGATTCCTAAACGAAGCAACAATGTTTGGAATAATTTACAGTCAGGATTCATCAGGGTTCGAACGTGAATTGAAATTTAGATTCGATTGACTGGTATGATGAGTTGAACATGTAGGAAGCCAAATCTAGAAATCAATTCCTTAAGCCGCCTTACATCTAAAAAGCCTTTGGCCTCCGATCTTAGTCCAACTCCAAATACATTAAGGTATTAAAATAAAAAAAAAATCATTGATGTCTTTCCATTGATTTAGTATTATATTTGTTTCTATATTTTACTTTCTATCTGTTATCACACTCGCATAATAATAAATCTCTCCTCAAGTAATTTTAAATCACTCGCATATACCGTGACTAGATTTAGCTCGAAACTATTAATATCAACTATGAATATTTATAATCTAGCTTCTTGCAATTTCATATTAAAATAGCCGATATCATCGGAATTAAACTAGTTTGTCTTTGATACATTATTTTATTAATAACTTGTAGGCCAAGAGCCTGAGCCAAAGATATTATAGCTACTGTAATTTCAGCATTGACAGTACTCATATCATTGGGCTTATTCTAACAATGCTTAGCGTAAATAATTAAAATTAAAATTATTTTACTCGTCTTCGTAGGTAAGAAACTATGTAGTTTCTATATTCATTGTATTGATTTCTACATAGTTACCATTTTGATTTCTATTTGACTGCAATTTAAGAGTCTTAGATATAAAACATTTGCCTTCAGGCTCTTGTCCTGTCTCGTTCGGAGACCAGAGTGACTGGATGCTACAGTAATTGCTACCGTGCGTAATTTGAAAGGACTCAGGAAAATGTTGAGCTCGTCTAGCCAGTTTGCTTTCTTTGATGGATGGGATAGGTTATTATATAAGCTGATTTAGTTCTTCGATGACTTGGTTTGTAACATTTTTATGTAGTAGTTACTCAGAAAGATTAAAGTTTACTCAATCTACTTTAAAAAGGAGTGTATGTGGGTTTCAAGGTGCAGTTAAATGTAATCGTCATTGTACCAATAAAGTAATAACTAATAACACTAATAGCAGTAATTCGATTACGTAATCATAATTATCATCCCAAAGAAGAACACTGTTAAGACATTAGGCTTCTACCATATAATTTCCAAGAACGATTTTAAGCTATTACTATCTATGAACTTCCTACAATGTCATCGTGTGAAGGTAAACTGTGATATAGGTACTCTGCAGCTATAGTGCAGTGGTCAAACGTGTAATGTTCACCTCTTATCTCAAAGGTGTCAACAACATCAACAAACTTCAAAAGCACCGTCTCATGCTAATTATCTAACCTGGCAAGCTTAATTGAAAGGCTAAGTATGACAATGAAGTAAGTTACCGTTGTAACGGTCAAGTCTCATATGCGCCATAATTAGAGGGGTCAGGCGGGTTTTCTAGTTTCCGAATATGACGGGGTAATTGCGGCTACGGATATGGAAAGCCTCATTGAGCTGTTTCTTTGTATTCGTCTATTTAATGTTGGCATGATTGCCTTTTCATATCAGTCTTGCCATCACTTCACAACGTTTAATTAGCATTACTTGAGCATTAGGCATATTGATGTTATTTTGTAAAAAATATCGTATATCGTTATCTTGCCTGTTCTTTTTGGTTGCTTGCAACTGCTGCTTGGGGTTCACCAAGTTGGTAAAACGTTTTAAACTGATCCTCATAATTTAAGTAAATAAATGATTTTGACATCCATGGTCATTCTCTGAATTGAATTCCGACTCTTAAATAAAATCAACTTCTCGTTTATTTAATTCGGGTTCTTATCTTTATCAGTCATCTTTACAACATTTTAACGATCTTTAAATTTAGATCACTTCGATGTTTCAGTTTGCGAATTTTTATAATAAGTAAAATGTATTACTTTCTCTCTCTCTAAATTTTGTTTTGATTAAGTATTTTAATTACTAAAACAGGTTTTCCGTGAATATTAAAATCTAGAACACTTTCATTAATCTTCATAAATCACAGTCGATCGCCAATAAAATCATTTATGCATGAAAAATGAGATCGAATATCTAGATCAGCGAGTCGTCAAGGCCTCACTGTATCATGACAAATCTAGAGCCATATTTGTAATTCATTCTGTTATTTATTACTGTTTTAGCTCTGAAATGATAGGACCAAGGATTAAACTTCAACGGTTCACTTGATTTTCAAGAATAAACATTCTAATTCCAAAATCGTCACTTATCCAAGACACACATGTGTCTATTAAAACGCCATTCTCTCAACGAAAACTCTTTTCTTCCTTGCTAAGGTTTAGCTAACAAAGGCCTCGTTCAGTCTTTATAATTCACGTCATGTAGTTCATTGTGTATCAAGTGAGTCATGTTTTCTATTCTCAAATGCAAAATGATTGTAAAATCGCCACAGTTTGCAACTTATTCCAAATCATACACGAAAGAACGCGTGACGTCGCATGTCGTGACCTTGCCCGCGTCGTAGTAAACCATAAACGCTACATACTAGCATTTATATACAAATGTACTTCGTAAAACGGCACGGCTATGATATGCCACCATAAATCACTATTTCGACTCTCGAAACGTATGAAGTATGAATTACGTGCCCTAAAGTAGGGCCCTGAGGCACACCCACTTTTACTTGAAAGTTTAAACCTACATAACGTACAACCCTTTATCTCGATGTTCTGATTCTATAAATTGAATGAAAGAGTTGTGAAATTATGGTATTTTGACTTATCTAAGGCCCTAGTTGAATTGATCTACAAAGTTAAAAGCTTGAGTTAAATCTAATAAAATGAGACTTCCTTGGCAAAAAAAAATCTTATACTGCCTTGCCTGCCTTTCGCTTTCTGATAATATCTCTGTTAGTAAGTAGCTTATATTGTATACCTGCTAAAATATTAACGCAATAAATGTCCACTCCATTTTAATAATCGACAACTAGCGTGCGCAAGTCCTAGTTATCGCACAAAACGCACTGAACCGTTCTTCCGATATACTTGCATTCAGGTCGCGCACCGGATACCAAGGTAGGTGTTGCTGAAAGTAACATTAGTATTTTATCATTAGTGTCTGCGTTACATCATAATCAGTGATTATTATTTACCAATATTACGCTACTAGCTTTTTCATGTGTCTTCTCTTCTCTTTTTTTTCCTTCCCTTATCCTACTTTATGTAGGTTCGTCATTACATGTTCCTTTCTTCCATTCCCTTCTATGAGCGGTAAATTCTATATCTTCATTCATTTTATGTGTCTTCTCTGGTGTAATGATATTTCATCGGACATTGCGTTCTAAGGTTGTTCTGCTAGATTCTTTGGCTTTTAGCGTAAAATCAGTGTACGAAAGGAGCCTGAGGTGCACTTAAAATCCTTTCACCGCTAGTTTCATAGAACCAGTGGCACGATAAGAAGAAACATAAAATAGTTCGTGAAATAACAATAACGTGAGTAATAAAAAATGTCGGTAAACATCTGTAAACAAACTTGGTCATTGCCTGTAGAATGTAGGAGGTGCTAGGAGTGGCAGGTAGGGCGTGGGTCGTCGTTGCAAATAATACGAATATTACGCAGCCTTGACGTACATAACCTTATCAATGCAGTGTTCCACGAATGGACATTTTAGCATATAAAAGAC
This sequence comes from Thera britannica, assembly GCA_939531255.2. NCBI lineage: Eukaryota > Metazoa > Arthropoda > Insecta > Lepidoptera > Geometridae > Thera > Thera britannica. The sequence continues at coordinate 967,319 of OW618042.2, read as the reverse complement.
AGTAATTGAGTACACACGGATCATTATCTCAAAATATGTCTCAATCGTAAATGTCGTACTAGATTAGAATTTGTACTGTACCGTGTTTATTAATATATTATTATTGATAATGCTTACATTATAGGTTTTCAATAGTTAACCGGAATGATATATTTACTGGAAGTCAATTATAATTTTACAATTGAATTATAATTGAATTCCAATAATATCACTCCGGTTAATTGTTACTCTTCTTCCCATTTTGGCTTTAAGTTTTGTTAGAATAATTGATATCTTACTTAGCGAAACAGAACTACATAGAATACATACTCACTCGTATAGCATTCTGTATTACTGTAGCAATGCAATTATTAACATATTTTAGGCTATTTAAAAAAAATATATTTAAAAAAATCTGCCGACCACACAGATAGAGACGCCGGCGTGAGCTAGTCAATCACAATAGAACAACGCGCTCTGTCTGTTTGTTTAACAAGTGCGGTGCTAATGTTAAAGTTTGGTGAACTCCTACGCTAGTTTACATGTGTAGAGTTGAGACTGATGAGTCAGTCGATGACCTGAATTTTTGCAGTGTGTTTGTAGTTTAACACTTTGGGGGGAACAACTGTTGAGAATAATTCATGGTTTGTAAAGTAGATCACCATCAGCCTGAAGAAGTCCGCCGCTGGACATGGCCTCCTGCAATGATTTCCAAGGCTGGTCCTATGGAAGGGTTAGGCTAGTCACAAGAGTTTGGCAGGCGGATAGGAGACCGCAGTATTAGTGTTAAATTCACAGGAGACGCTGCTGCTCAGTTTTGGTGCTTACCTTTAGTATGTTGGATCTTTATGCATCCACATTACATTTTAAAAGACTTGAATAATGCTAAGACAAAAAATCTCATACCAATTATGATGAGATTTGTTTTCCCACTACCAATTTTGCACCGTTCCACTAAGGTGAAATAATAATTACTCATACCTGAGATCTAGAGAGCACTTATTTCTACTCAGTAGGTTCAGATATCTCTGTTTTCCATCAATTGTCAGTTTATACTAGATAGTTCAAACAAATCGACTTCTCCAACGTTTCTGACGTTTCTGACAGAGAAATGTATCAGCCGACTTTCCTAAACTTTGACTTGATCCCGATAGCTCACTCCACTAGCGTCCATATCTATCCATCATGAGAAATTCCTGCGTAAGGAGGCTGGTATCCGGCTCTTTGGAGATTTAACCGGCTTTGATAATTTTGTATTGCACAATTTGCACATCATTGAAATAAGAACTCAAATCTATCTAGTATAATCTTTCTATGATAATTCGATGACATTACACAGTGTCTTCATGCGTATACTAAGAAATAAATACCTGAAACTATGGGGTAGCAGGTTTTGAAAATTGCTTCCTTCACGCGAACGAAGCCTGTAGTGTTTGTTTCCATCACTGATAGGAACATCATCATCATCAGCCTCATCAGCCTGCAGGAGTCCACTGCTGGACATCGGCCTCTCTACACATTTCCAGGAAGAACGATTGTGAGCTCTTTCCATCCACCGACTTCCTGCGATCTTAACAATGTCGTCTGTCCATCTAATGGTTGGGCGCCCTACGTTTCGTCTTCTGGGGCTCAATTCTAGACCAGTGACTTTTTTGTCATATCAAAAGAACTGTCAAATTCATTAGAGAAACTGACAGTTCTTGGTATATCTACCGTGACAAAAAGTCACTGGTCTAGAATTGAGCCCCTGGTTCGTGGTCGCCATTCGAGAACTTTAATTCCTCAACGGTTGTCACTGATAGGATAAGTCCGGCTTTTGTGACTACGTTCCATACCGACCAACACTAGTAACTCGGGGTAGTGCTTGAGTACTAAGATACTCGAGTGGTACGTAATCGATCACAATCAGTTACCCGCGGATGAAGTAGCTAATGATGGCGAATGGCGCAAGGGCAGATTGTGATGAATACGAGCTCATTGGCTTCGGACAGCTGGCCATGGTCGATAGCCTTTGGCTTGATAGATGCTGGCCATTTTTCTGCCTGATCTATTGGACATGAGACTTAAACGATGATAGTATACCTTTTTAATGGGAGTGTGATAGCATTTAATAATGTTAACGAAGAAAGGTACCTAGCTAGTGGCAGCTTCTTCTTCTTATCTTGTCACAAGCTTGTTGAATCAGTGTGATGAAAGGATTTTAATTGAACTTTAAAGATGCTCCTTATAGTGTCATCTCAATTGGGTAGAATAGATATGACAGTCTCTGGAGGTACATCTCTATTTTTTTACAAGCTGATGGAACAAGCAATGGCCCACCTGATGTTTGGTGGGCCATTAACCATCGTCTAGATCTAGAACAAAACATTCACGTCACGCACGTCAGGAACGTGCCTTGCACTGCCCTGCGTCCATCAACTTGAGGCTTACAGATGTTCAGCCTAACGTGCGAGTAATTTCACCGGCACCCACAGGACCCACACCCTTCAAATCCAGACACAGCGATGCTGCTTCACGGCTGAAATAGGCATGGTGGAAGTACTTCCCCGGAAAAGCCACACACAAAAACCTCTACTATTAGAAAGAAGAAAGAAAGAAACTATAATTCTGGGTTACATGGCGCGATGTGCGTGGGACACTTCTTGTCGTGTCGCTTGTTCTTTTGAGCAAGTGACATTAAAATCACAGAAAACTAAAGTGTCTACTTTAGAGTTTTAGTACAAGTTGTGAGGTGTCATACGTCGGTTACAGAACAAACAGTTTTCTAACATAAACAAGCTAATAGCGCAAGGTGCAATATTTCAGGTGCAAATTCTGTTATTCTATGTCACGCACGAGTGTATTATATGAATAGAACTTGCACTTAAAACATTTTAGTAGAGTGAGCGAAAAGCAGTTGTGTATGGTGACAATGACAACTGGTTTTCGCTCACTCTACTAAAGAATTAAGTTTCAGTAAACAAAATGTAAATCTAGGTCCAAATGACACTTGGTGAGCGGACTGGTTTCCGCAAGTAGGCCGCAGGCGAGCCCTTTTTGCTTGACGGGTGGTGGTGTTGCTAATTCAACCACCCTATTCCAAAAAGACAATAAAATGTTCTTCTTTCGTTCTATTGCAACTTTGGCTTGTAGTGGCTCTGTAAGCTGTAGACCTCTCAACCACTATACAAGTGACCAATTAATTAACCGTATTTTGAGGAGCTGTTCTGTTCATCATGCCCAAGTCTTTGCCATAATTTATGAGATTAACTTAAAGATAACCAGATGATTAAAAATAAGAAGAACCATCGAAATCGGATCTCATACGGTGGAGACCAGTAGCTCCCCTTTTGCCCCAGTTTGGAGGACTTGCCCTGCAATCAAAATCCCCGAAGATAAATAATCGTAGTTCTATAAAGTCATGTTATGTGCTATGTTTCGTCCAGATTGGTTGATAAAATCGCATTTTTCAATAATTTTTGGCCAATCTCAAAACTAAGACGCTGCGTTCGATAAACATTTAGTTGAAACTAACAGAAATCTTAGCTTTGTCATATCAAACTAACCCCATTCCAAACCCATTAGAAATTTCAATTATTTAGCTCTAAAATAGAGCTATCATAATCCTAAAACAATAAATCCCCATTCTACATTATTTAGTAACCCGGCTACCCAGTAAACTCATTACCAGTAACTGGGTCTTTGATTTGTAGCAGGCAGAGCCGAGTGATAAAGTAGAGAGATTGTTCGGTTCTATGTAGGTTGCTGACTGGATAAATGAAGATTTATTGGTGGTCTTTTGTCCATGCTTATTGAATAAGCCTTGCCATGCAGATTGCAATTGATCGCCTAGATGTGCTCTGGGCGCTCTGCGATGGCGATCAGTTTCACTGCCGCGAAAGTTTAACTGTGAAATCTCTTCGTCTTATCGAATCGTATGGTGAAAGAATTTAGGCTTCAAATGTTTTTTACTGGTATGTGTAAATAGAAATAAGTGACTCACCACAAACAAACATGGCAAAAATCTAAACTATCAATGTTTGACTAATATGGAACCCTCCAAATCTGCTAACAATGCTTTTAGGTCCTATGTAACTAGGGGTACCATATGATGATAACCTAGCTTTAAACGTTCCTCAAGTTATGAAGTGGTAGTGGAAAGAAATGACCACGGAAGTACTCGGAATTTGCAGATTCTCGAAAAACTTATTATATTTCGTAGATGAATGTTTAAAAGTCCGAGGGTTGCACGTCAGTAATAGTGATAACGTAATGCTCTTCTAAATCAGTCGGTTCAATGGTGCCTCGGGCTATAAAAAGCCCGTAGATGCGAACAGTTGCGGTTGGGTGTGGTTAAATATAGCCGTACAGTGCAATGACCTTGAAATGTATTTTGACCACCTCCCAGAGACACATCCAACATTCAAGGAGTCAGGAAGATCATTGGTGGTCCAGGAGCTAGGACTATATTAGTGGATGATGCAAGTAGAGCTAATGAATTAAATATATCAGAAGCTAAAATCGTTACCCCGACCACGGCTGCAACTAATCTTTGGACGAACCACGAATGGAACGGACTCACCACGCAAATCTTCCAGTACATACACTTCTTAACTCCAGTAGGCCACCAGATCTCACCAGTGTATTATACTGTGTGTGTGTGTGAAGTCTGGACATAGGATTTATTTAGTCAACACTCACACAGACTTAAAATCAGAGCCTTAGAGAGAGCCAGACAGAGCTTGTGGTAGGCCAACAGTTGAGGCGAGCACTAGACTTGGTATTTCACACCGTCATTTCGTCGTCATCATCATAGTTCCATTTCTCTATCGTCTTAGAATGAAGAATATGACATGGCTATAGGTTCCCTGCCCAACATCACAAGAGCTTCACAGCTCTTGGCTATAACAGTATTAATAGCTATCGTTTTCAATTTAGTAGTATGTGATTGAAACCTCGTTTATGGTATCCAGTGTCAAGGAAGGTCGTATGCTTGTCAGCAGCTTAGCTAAATTGGCTAATTTTCATCAAAATTCTTCTTCCTGTCCTTATCCCACTTTGTGTGGGGTCGGCACTACACTTTCTCTTCTATTCTTCTCCATCAGCCGGCATTTATCATAATTTTCATCAAATAAAATATTTCCCACTCTTAGTCGAAGTCCAGCATCATATCCAAATATAGGGCTTTGAGCACCAGGTATCCAGTTATTTTGGTTGATGATATGACTGGGCTTAATCAGAAGTTCAACGTCAGAGTTAAAGATAGACCAATCAAGCTTGAAGGCGCCAGACAGGTATCTCAAGTCCTTAAATTCAATGATCCTAACAAGTTCTTGAGTATTCCTCTTTTGTTGTTATAAATTCAAGTTGCATTTGTTTCAGATTCATAAAAAAAATATTGCACAAATAACATTAACTGTACCCAGGTGAGCCTAATGCTGGATAACATTTTCTACCAGCTTTTTAGATAATAAGGAGATAGGTTAGGTAGTGCACATATAAGATGAAGGCTAAGTACTAGACAAAATTGAGCACGGACTTTAATAAATACAACTAACACACATACGAGGTAAGTAACTTAAAAACCAATATTAGCGACATTACGAGGAATAATGTTTGAGCTGAGTTTGCAGTAATAAATCATTCAACTGAACCCACAGACATTATCTAGTCTCATAATAATGCATAATGAACGTCAAAATGGACGCATTGTTCTCATGAATACTATAATGTATATCACTTTTCGTATGAAATATTTCAAAACTACAGCCCTTTGAGTAGTCCGCCATTTCATTGGGAATTGGCAGTACATACCATTCACGTACCAGTTCCGACAACACAATAGAACTGGTTGCTATTCTAGTTTTAATCTAGGAGAACGCTTTTTGTGTAGTGGGTAACGGGCCTGAGCTCTGGGTTCGAATTCCGATAAGTCGTTTTGCAGGTTTCAAATGATTAGTTGCCGAAACTTTAACAAGTTCTCTCAATCGATCTTGATTTGGTTCACTTATTCACTTCGTTTGTATTGATATTATGAAAAAACTAAACATTCATTAAACTATGGGAAGATATGGCTGACCATTAAGTAGACTGTATAACCGACAGCTGATGAAGATTCTCTCAAATAGAGACCACAAACATCTTCCTGCCATTATCCCACTTTATGTGGGGTCGGCACAACATGTCTTCCTCCTCCATTCCTTTTGTCGGTCGGCATGTCTTCCTCCTACATTCCTCTCTATCAGCCCTCATCTCTGCATTCACTTCTCTTTAATCCATGTCATCTTTCACACAGTTCATCCATGTTTTCTTTGGTAGACCATAGACAACCACCACAAACAATCGAAAGCCAAACACAGGACGCCCGATGGACTGCGAAAAGTCTGTAGATATAAAAGGCACGAAATCGTTTTCCTGCAAATAAATAGGGGAAGACCCCACAGCGGACATCTCCTGACTAATGCTTATAAAGCTGTGGGTTAAGGGTTAATGATGAGTGGAATTTGACCAAGCCAGAGAATACCAGCGCTAGGCTCAAGACAGGTGGTTTAAAATAACCGTTGAACCCATTAGCGTATCGAGTATATCGGCCGGCGCCCGCGTGGCGGTGAGCCGCACAAATAGATCCACTGGCTAATTTCAATGCTTTGCTTATAAAACAACAGGAAGCTCCGTTTATATGCTGTTAGCACTAGTATCTGACATTGATAGTTTAATTCTGGGGCTTCCCCTATGTATCACTTCGGCATCTCTATCTCTTCTTATTTAAAAGCAATGTTTTTGTCGGCGTAATGTATGCATTTTTCTCCTGGTATTTCTTTTAAGTTCCTGAGTGAAGATCGCCGTCATGTCGTATAAGGAGGTCAAGGAATATCCTACGATATGACGGCGATCTTCACTTTTATTTGGCTCATGTAACTTATCCTTGGTCTTCCCCTTCCTCTCTTTCTTTCTAATTTTCCTTCGATAATATTTTTGATAAAGCTGTGATGCTCATGTTGTACAAGATGGCCAAGCATCTTTTCTCTTCTTTTTTCAACAACTTCTATGAGGGCTCTTTTCTCGTCGACTTTAAATAATACTTCTACGTTTACTTAATACTTGGGCATCGCAGTCTCTAAAATGTCAGCTCATTTTTGCTAAGTTACAGCCTAAGATTAGTTTAGCCTTTTATCTCGAAATTCTTCATTGCCACTAGTTTAATCTACTTCTCAATATTGCAAACTCGCCTTGTGGGTTTTAAAAATGTTGTCCATGCGACTGATCGAAGCGAGCGACGCATGACCCAAGGGCTGATGGGTATCTGACGCAGCGCATTAGCTTTGCGCTTTGCTTTTCAGCGTGGCAATGCCGCCAGCGTCTTGGGGACGCTTCCGTCTAGGCGCTGATTTGCATCAGTTTGACTATCTCTAGATTGATTGTAACGGTCTGCAGGTACCTCAACTGCTTCTAGTTTGTTTTGTAAATACTTGTTTCTTTGTGTAAATAAAATACTTTATGCTCGCTCTTCTATATTCGGCGTGGTTTTCCATAGTCACCCATAGAACTAATAAATTAATCTTCCTTTCTAAATCTATCGGATGTTTTATATGTATTGTTTTGGTCGCGTGGAACTGGCACCTAGACTCACCTAGCTTTAAGACGTTTCAAAGTGATTCTTGTATTGTATTAAATAAAATTTTATTGAGTTTGAGTTTAGGGATCGAAATAAAAATAATAACTGATGGTAACGATTTAATTGTTCTTCTTCTCATCTTGTCACAGGTTTTTCAATTCAGTGTGTTGAAAAGATTTTAAGTGCGCCTCAAAGAGGCTCCTTTAGTGCACTTTATACATATCCAAAGTTTTTAGGTTTTACGACATTCCTCACGATGTTTTCCTTCACCGTGTTTAATTTATTATATCCATAAACCTTACAAGGTTAATTAAACTTGATAATTTTCAATTTATAATTATTTATACTAAATAACTCTATATCCATAAAAGTATTCAAGTTATGTGTTGTTACTCAATCGGATAGTATAAATGTAGGTAATGTTACCTACTGTAGTAGAGATTATGCAAGGCGCCTTGAGATTTTCTATTTTATAGCGCACATTCCTAGTTTAATACACTACAAGGTACAAAAATTGTGTAATAGTACTTTTCTTAAATAATGAAGAAATTAAAATGAAGTAGTACTTACTTGAACTTATTTTCTCACATACAATTACGACAAACAACGAACAGCACTATTTTTTCTCGCGTTGAAGTGTTAATTTTTTTTCAACAGCATTTAATTTTGCAAGCCAGTTCGAAATTTAAATAAAACCTTTGTTAAGTTACCTCCTTGGTTGCCATTTTTCAGATAATAGATCGTTCCATTTTTAAATTTCACGACATATAGGTAGGTATTTATGAGTTTACTATGTAGTTTATCTGGCCTCTAAACAGTACAATAATGGATTTTCATGCAACTTTTGCCTGCCGCTGCTCGCATGTATTTGGCTAGCAATTTCGATTTATCTAGAAGAAGGCTGTCATAATAATTAAGAAAAGATATTTCCAGAAATGTCCAAAAACCTTATCCGCTGGTCAGTTTCGTTACGTAAGCATGATAATACGACCTTGCCTCTATCGTAGAAAGTTATACATAGAAAGTTGACAGATGATACCGATAGGGCCCACGGAGGAAAGCGTATTATAATCACTATCTTGCGGTTGTGTAATACATAGGAATATGTTTTGACCATGTAAGAAAATTGACCGTAGTGACATAGGAATATGTTTTGACCATGTAAGCAAATTGACCGTAGTGACATAGGAATATGTTTTGACCATGTAAGCAAATTGACCGTAGTGACATAGTGAATATGTTTTGACTATGTAAGAAAATTAGCCGTAGTAGTCTTGGCATAGAAAAGGCCCTAACATTCCTGACTGGCTTCTCAGCTCAGTTGGTATGGTAGTAGCTATGCCTTATGCTCCGTAGGTCGTGGGTTCGAACTCCACCGAGATCAAATATTTCTGTGGTGAATACAGATTGTTGTTTTCTGTCTGGGTGTTACACTGTATTCTAAGTATGTATTTACTAAAAAAATATACAAGTTTTGTATCAGCTATCTGGTTCCCATAGTACAAGCTCTGCTTATTTTTGTGGCGAGATAGTGCTGTGTGGATTGTCCACAATATTTTTATTCCATGGATGTCGTATGAGGAAAGGAAACGCACCAGGAAATGGTCAACAGCTCTCCTATTATACCTAATACCGAAACTGTAACTACCAAGCAGTTAGCTCAATAGGGGTGACGACGATGATTAAAAAAAAACTAAAGACAGGGGTCAGGGGCTACTAGGGGTCACCGGGGTCACCAATATACGTAGTAAGGTAACGAAACGTTGCTTATTTGAATCGCTTAGCAAGCCATATAGCACAGCAGTAATATTCCATACGAAAATGTATTCTGTCAAGACGTTTACTTCGGATCAAGAGCATCATAATATTTTGATTACGTAAGTGCTCTCGCTATCGAGTCATACCGGAATACCTACTTAATTTACAATGTTTTGTTAAACCCCCGTTTTAAGTTAAAATGAACCGTTACATGTGTTTTCCAAGACCTTAGACTGATGCATCCTCTCTTTCCATCAGGTGTGATGGCAGTCAGATGTATAGCTATCTGTAAATAAAATGTGGGCAATCCCGACAAGAGTATTCTAGCCCCAAACTATGCAGAGCTTGTACAATGGGAACCACGTAGCGGATATATTACTTTTATTGTAAATACATAACTTGGAATACAATATAACACCCCGACCAAGAAAAAAACCTATGTTTACCACAAAAATATTTGTTCTCGGTGGGGATCGAACCCACGACCTACGGCGCAGAAGGCAAGGCAACCGATTGCCGTGACGCCTGTCAAAAATAAGCCGGCGCCATCTTTCTTCAGACAAGATCTCGATTTACAAACAAAATGTACTACTTACAAATGCAATTCAATTATTGGAATCGGTGTCAGGTCACGTTCGAAGTGATTCGTCTTTCCGTTATGTATGACTAAAGAGTTCGACTCGGAAGCATGTTATTATGACCAACAATGATAACGGACTGATATAATCATGAAGTAATGAAAATAAATTCATGTTTTCGTAATTTTATTGCGGGATGTGCCGCGGCTTCGTTGCTGTAGTTTTGACATTCCGTCCTGAGGGCGTATTCTGAGTATTACAACACCATTTTTACAATTTTACAAAATTTACAAAAAAAATATTTATATTTTACAAAAAAAATTGTAAAAATATAATTTACAAAAAAATTTTAAAAATATAAGTATTATATCAGCTGTCTAGTTATAGCTCTGCTTAGTTTGGGGTTGTCTGAATTGCATACAATATATTTTTTTTTACCTACTTATTTTGTCCCACTACTGGGCAAAGGTCTCCCCCAAAGACATCTCTTTCGAGCCTCCTCCCACCATCCTCTCAAAGGTGTCGATATCGTCCCGCCAACGTTTTCTTGGGCGGCCCCAGTTTTTTTTTATATTCATCTAATTTATTCTCATCGTAATCATTGCTTAGCGACATTATAAAACTGATTATTTGCATATATTATCAAAGCATTGTGACACCTTTTCGTGTTTATTTTCCCACAAATGTTTACCGAACTAGTAGGGCCAGGGCTATTGTTTGCACTATTATCTATTGTCCTACATGTATTCGATAATATCTTTGGACAATAAACTTATGTGTCATTTAAAAAGTAAACTAAAATAATAGGTACTAGTAGTTCGCCCCGAACTGAGATCTCGTGATGCGATCCAAATGTTTTGAAAAGTTAAGCACATAGGTAGATGGTATCAGAAAAAAATGTGCCACCACCGCATTGTGTTTTCTTTACTTCGAAGAAGTATTTCTGTCCAGATTCACTGTTTGGCCTTGCCTCTGACTATCCCTCACTAACTTTGAAGGGATTTTCCAAATCGACTCATAAATAATGAGGTTTTGCGATAAAATATATAAATATTGTAGTTCATAGTTCTTTATTTATCTTTTGACATTATAAAATGTTCTTAGACTAGTCACATAAAATTAAATACATTATTATAGTAACACTAGTAACAGGTAAAATAAATGTCATGTCCAACGTAAAACTATACAGATTGAACATAGAAGAAGAATGAAAATAGACAGTGTTACCAACATAAACATATTCAAATCAGCAAAAGCATCGTCCAATTGTAGGTTATCCCTGCTTAATTTGGAGCTCGATTGTGTTGTGTAGATTGTCCACAATATTTTTTTATTTAATTCTTCCCTCCCCCAAAATCTTCCAACTATCACGATCTTTGGCGACTTCCCACTTTCCCACCAATGCAATCCTTCTCCAGAGCTTCTAGAATTTCTAGATCGTCTCGCCATCGTCTACTTTGTCAGGTCGTCTTGTGCGGCTTACTTGTTACAATTTGCGTTTAGTGTATTTTGCACTTTATGGTACAGTTTATGCTCTCGTGTACAATAAACTGCTAAAACCAGTAAAACAATTGTACTTATTTATTGTTTTTTTTGTTGCAGGTACGTTGACCTCCGTGATACAGAATTAGGGTGATCTCATGTAAGGACAATTAATTACTTATTTAGAAAGCCACGTTTTTCCATTCGCAACGTCCAATCTCGCTCATACTCGAAAAAAAATTTACATGTGCCAGTAACTAGTGGTCTAGTGGTAGCGGCCTCGCCTTACGATCCTAGCCCCTTCCCACCGGTGTGTGATATCGCGCACGGAGGCGGATCAGCACCACACACCATGGGAACGGTGAACGGTCTCGTGCGCCGAGGTGCGCGGTAGCACAGGAGCCCTTTCTGTGTGCGTTGCCGTGCGTTGTCATGCGCTGTGCGTGATGATCTGCTGAACCACGCACCATAGGAAGGCAGCATAAGGAACCTAATAGCCCCTTCCCACTGGTGCGTGATATCGCGCACCAGCACGCACGACACACCATGGGAACGGTCTCGTGCGCCGAGGTGCGCGGTAGCACAGGAGCCCTGTCTGTGTGCGTTGCCGAGCGTCGTGCGCTGTGCGTGATGATCTGCAGAACCACGCACCGTAGGAAGGCAGCATAAAGGAACACACGCGTGTTCAAATCCGATCTCCACTAAACACCAATAAATTACCAATCACCAATAAATTTTTCTGTCGAAAATATTATGTGCACAATGCCAGTACCCTCAAACGTGTGTCGACTGCACGAAAGGAGGAGTGAAGTGCACTTGAAATACATTCACCACACTGGCACTGGTTTGAAAGATCCAAAAGAAAGAAAGAAAAAAAAAGAAAATACATTTATTTGACATAATAATTATACATACATAGGTGTAGACGTTCACAACATATAACAGTAATGAACATACTTATGCCAAATAGGCCCTGACTCAGCTTTTTGCTGCTTGACAAGGTATCTATCATCTACCACGCCAAGCAGCGCTGGTTTTCAGGCGGAGCCTTCAAGAGGTATCCAGTGTCACGATAAAACGAAGAAGAATAGTATTCACTTTTTTGTTGGTATTCACTATTTCGAAAGTGTAGTAATCAGTGTCTATATTTCCGGATTGCTATGCTCAGATACTTAATCAATTTTACACTAAAGATTAAATATAATTCCATTCCAATTAATCGGAACGCTGTGTAACAATAAATGCTTAATTAAATAAATCGTGACTCGGTTAATGTTTGTTCAGTCATGCATCTAGATATGGGTTAAAGGACTGATTTGACTACACCGTACAGCCAAAGTCAAAAGCTATTCATTAAAATTAAAATTTGCACTTTGTCTTGACCACATAGGAGAAGCTCTGCATGTTTAGGGTTAAGCTCGCCTTTGTCTTAATTTTAAGTTTTCTGAATAATGTCTATGTCTGTGTGTGGAGTCGTGTCTCTGGGTATAATTTTAAATTTACAGCGGAATAAAGCAGTAATCCCTCATCAATATACTTTTCAAGCAGTTTTCACCCTTTACAACCCGTTACAACCCTTTTTAGGGTTCCGTAGCCAAATGGCAAAAACGGAACCCTGATTCGTCATGTCTGTCTGTCTGTCTGTACGTCCGTATGTCACAGCCATTTTTCTCCGAAACTATAAGAGCTAGATTGATGAAACTTGGCGAGTAGATGTATTCTGTGAACCGCATTAAGATTTTTACACAAAAGTAGAAAAAAAAACAAAAAATTTGGGGGTGTAACACAAAAATGAGTTTCAGTTTCCCATACTGGAAACTGAAACTCATTTTTTTTCATCAACTCCATACGTGTATCTATGAATAGGTCTTCAAAAATGATGTTGAGGTTTCTAATATCGTTTTTTTCTCTAAACTGAATAGTTTGCGCGAGAGACACTTCCAAAGTGGTAAAATGTTGGTCCCCTCTAACCCTCTAACTTCTAAAATAAGAGAATCATAAAACGAAAAAAAATATATGATGTACATTACTATGCAAACTTCCTACGATATTTGGTGTGAACTAGATCTAGTGTGTAGTTTTTTTTTATACGTCAGAAATCGTAAACTGCAATTTACCTTTCGACGAACTACAAGAACTTATATAGTATGTTACTTGTTGCTACGGAACCCTTCATGGGCGAGTCCGACTCGCACTTGGCCGCTTTTATTAATATCCTGGGCTTAGGATAATTATTAAGGACTAGCTGTGCCCGCGACTTCGTCCGCGTGGTATAGTGTCTATGGGTAGCATTTTTAATTTGCAGCGGAAGAAAACAGTAATTAAATAACAACGTCATATTCGCGTGCACGTGACACAGTCGTCTGCCCTCTTACTAAACTTAGACATATGGCGTCGTACTACGCCACACTTTCATCCCCCCCGCATTCCTCTCCGAACTCCCCCCACTCTCCTCAACACCCCCCCCACATTCCCCCCGCACTCCCCCCAGACTCCCCTCCACAATCCCCCTGTACTCCCCCCGCACCTCCCCTCCACACTCCCCCCTGTACTCCCCTCCACACTCCCCCCTGTACTCCTCTCCACACTCCCCCCTGTACTCCCCTCCACACTCCTCCTGTACTCCCCCCGCATGCCCCCTCGCTCCTTCCCTCCACACTCCCCCCTGTACTCCCCTCCACACTCCCCCCGCACCTTCCCTCCACACTCCCCCCGCACCTACCTCCACACTCCCCCCTGTACTCCCCTCCACACCCCCCCCCGCACCTCCCCTCCACACTCCCCCTGTACTCCCCTCCACACTCCCCCCGCACCTCCCCTCCAACTCCCCCCTGTACTCCCCTCCCTCTACCCCCCCAGCACAAACTTTGAATGTCATATTTTTTTATATCAAATCAACAGACTAAAAAATAAGTTTTAAGTTTCTAGCTCTAAAAATGACGATACTTCCATACAACTTTCAACCACTATTTTCAACCCCTTACAACCCCTTTTTCGCAATAAAAAGTAGCCTATGTCCTTCCCCAGGCCCTCAACTATTCTGTGTACCAAATTTCATTTCAATCGGTTCAGTAGTTTTGGCGTGAAAGCCAGACAGGAAGACAGACAGACAGACAGACAGACAGACAGACAGAGTTACAAACGCATTTATAATATTAGTATGGATTTTAAAAAAGGCCTCAGAAAGGTTTCAGGCTCTTGACTATCTGGCTACCAAATTTCATTTAAATCTGCTAAGTAGTTTTAGCGTGAAAGCGCGACAGGCAGACAGAGTTACTTTCGCATTAATTATATTGGTAAGCATTTCTAAAATGTATTTTAACTAGTCAAGAACTAACTAGTTTATAGGTACGTATATTACATTATTATTTAAATTTCAAATATGTAGTTGCGTGTTTGATCACATCAAAGGAATGTAAAACAACCTTCCCAAGAAACTCCATAACTTGATTGAGAAATAAAAAGCTTGTAAAATCACGTTTCTCAGATTTGATTTAGATTATTCCGTAGGAAATGGCATCAAATCACGGTCAGTTTTAATTTATGCGATCCAGTTCTACGGAACCCAAACTAGTTTATACTTTATGATTTGAACATCCTATCTGCCTATGTACTGTTAGGAAATAATGAGTTTTTGACACAGTAAGGGGCGATTTCACTTATTACTAAGCGACCGATCTAATATTTCACAGCTGTTTTTTCTGTTAAGTTCTGTTTATCAAATTCTACTTGTATATATATTGCACATCGGTTAATTTCAGCTTCATAGAGCATAGTGTGCGTCAGAAAGAGATAGCGACGAAAGCAGAAAAGCCGTTGTGCAATATTTATAGCTTACAACCTTACAAAATTTGAGATAAACATCCGTCAAATATTTGATCGGTGGATTAGTAATCCGTGAAATTGGTCCTAAGTCAAGGTTTAGCGTTATGACCGGAATTGTACAACATAAATTAGTATTTTTAATTATTTACACGGTTGTTTTAATGTTTTGTGAATGAGTAATGTGTCACCACAATTCTCTGTAAATGCCATTACGGTTTCTGATTATCTCATAATATGTTATATGTCTACCTTATTTAGAGAAAACAAAGTCAGCCGCTATACTAAAAAATATATTACAGTAACATTTATGAGCAAGTCAGTGTGGTCCTAGTCATATACTCGTACAAACATAATGCCCAGCATAAATTTATTATACAATTTTGATTCTTCCACGGGGCTCTAAAAATGTTGACGTTGACTGAACACGTGACGTCAACGCTCGTTGTGATTGGCCCCGACTAGGCGCGGCAAGCGAAAGTACAAACGAGCCAGAGGTAGCCAACCATTGTCCGGTGTCACGGTGGGTGCTACCCAGCATCTGTGACGTGAATTTGATATGGTATTGTTGTCAGAGGTCATGTGGTTACAAAAGTACCGAATTATTTGAGTTATGGAAGTTTTTGCTAGTGAGGAAATGGATACGGTGACTTTAGCTGTTTGCTAAGCTCTTGCGTATTATCTGGCTCGGTGAACACGCTTTACAAGAAGAATTCAGTAAATATAAGATTAACTTGAAGTTTACGATTGCATTGTTGAACGTTATCATGAGCTGCAAATATTAGTTACGACTCTGGGTGTCTCTGACTCTCTCTCTCTCTCTGAGGAAGTTAGGTGAATGCTAGTGCCAGTTTCATGCGACTGCGCTTCTATAGACCATCTATAATTTAACAGCTGGACCACTTCTGACAGTACCTTATTGCATCCGATAGGATAATTAGTTCGTACAATACAAGTGTGTCCACCAGGTCTGTCAGGGGTGCTTCTGCCCTCTTTCGGCACCATACCGAATGCACACAGTCATTACTACCTACTGTTACGGCGAAAACTCTTCAGTGATTATAGCTACAACTCTGTTCTACTTTATTACACGGATAACAATACAACTACGCATTACGACGCCATCTTCCTCTTCTTTTTTCTACCCTAGGGATGTGTCCCGTTGCTTTTTTTTTTTTATAAAAGACAATGCACACAACACTATCTAGCCCCAAACTAAGCAGAGCTTGTACTATGGGAAATAGATAGCTGATATAATACTTAAATACATTTTGTTTTAAATACATACTTAGAATACAATATAACACCCAGACAGAGAACAAATATCTGTGTTCACCACACAAATATTTGTTCTCGGTGGGGACTGGGGATCGAACCCACGACCTACGGCGCAGAAGGCAGAGCTACTACCAACTGAGCTAGAGGCTTGGTCCGATTAGGGATGTCCTATCCCTAAAACCGGTTAACACTACACACCTAAATAATAAAACGTCTCTTATCCCCAGATCGTCTCATTTTACACGCGCCTGGAATAGCACTTTTTGTTTCATCATTGTTTCCACCAAAGTTTAAATTTCCACTCCCATTTTAGTTTCGCGGTAAGACCTCAAGTCTGTAAAGTAGTGGGCAACAAATTTTGCACATCGGTTAATCTCGGCTTCATAGGGCGTAGTGTGCGTCAGAAAGAGGCAGCGCTCTATACAAAGGCGAAAAACCGATGTGCAATATTTATTGCCTACAATCGTATGTGACTGTTGGATGTTCATTTATTTTTTACTTACACTTAGTTGAAGGTTTATAACCGCGATTCCTGACAGCAATAAAGTAATAACAAAAAAACTGTTTCAATTTTAGATAGCACAGCGTCGCAACGACCATTTATATCGGAATACAGAGCTTTAAGCCCTTAACAAGCTTCCGGCTTGCTAACTAGCGTTTACAGGTAGTTAAGTCAATAATAAGTCGCAATGAACACTATAAACCACATCGCCTTTGGCTCTTAAAGTTCCATTATTTCTGCTACAGCTATTTTTAAAACTTTTTTTATCATTACCATTGCATAATTGTGATTGGCTTCTCAGCTCAGTAGGCATACCACAAGCTTTGTCTCGCTCTGACTCTGGCTCTGGTTTTAAGTTTATGTGAGTGTTGACTAAATAAATCCTACGACGAAATGTCAAAGACACAGTATTGTACACTGGTGAGCACTCAGACAGACTCAAAACCAGAGCCAGACAGAGCTTGTGGTCCAGTTGGTAGCATCTCTACCTACTGCGCTGTAAGTCGTGGATTTGATCCCCACCGAGAACAAATATTTTTGTGTTGAACGCAGGCAAAAAATATTGCACATCGGCAAATTTCGGCTTCATAGGGCGTAGTCTGCTTCAAAAAAACAAGCCGAAAATCCGATTTGCAATATTTACAGCAGTACTCAATATTAAAAAAAAAAATATTTAAGTATATTTATTCTCGCAAGGTTTTCCTTCATCGTTTAATAAATTCGTACTGAAAGTATGCAGTCCTTATCGCAGCAGACAAAATATAACTAACAACAAGGGTGAAAGGTATATTGACCACTGTTACAAATTGTAATTGCGCAACACTGACATTTCGCCCCCGGCTCCGCTCGCATTTCCATTAGCAATCTGATAACCTTTCGGACCGTGCCTTGTCCTAGGAATAGAAAATTATGATTTATGCGTTATCTGTTTACATGTTCTGCAGTAATTTTCCTGATCACAGTAAAATAAACAGTGCCGGCTTGTACGTTTTATGGGTTACGAGCCGGTACGACCGAGCTTCGCTCGGGTTTAAAAAAAATAGTATTATTATTTGCCAATAGATGTCAGGAAGAGTCGTATCTTTATTGGCTTATTTTTAATTAACAACGCCTTCTAGCTTGCAGTTAGTTGCTCACAACCGCCAATAGATGGCAGGAACAGTCGTATATTGAGTTTATGTTTGATTATTGCAAAACACCCAACTTCTCGTCATTTTCTAAAAATGAATCCTAGCTAGATCGATTTATCGTCCCCGAAAACCCCTGTATACTAAATTTCGTGAAAATTGTTGGTGCAGTTTCCGAGATCCTAAATATATATATATATATATATATACAAGATTTTCTCGTTTAAAGGTATAAGATAAAATGTCACGTTTTTACGATATAAATAGTCGCTTGTAATTTTAGTTGTTTATTTTGCAAGACGGCTTTTCTATCCCTAAACCCTACTACACATTTCAAAGTATGCTTGGATTTTTTTCAGCCTGATGACTACTAGTCATAGACTTACCGGTTATTCTATAGGAATACCATTCACCAACCGGCATCACCAACCGGCTCTGACGGAAGACGAGCGTTGGTTGCAAACCAACCAGCATCATGCTGAGTCAGAGTCCAGTTTTGTGATACACAGTAGGGCATGCTCCCGGGAAGTATCAGTATCGAAAGTACCGGGAATTATCGCTGATTTTGAACTTTTTCAGTACCGGTTCTCCACAAAGGAATTCCCGATACTTTCGATACTTTCGATACTGATGACAATGATCAATTATTGGTGTTTTCTTGTACGATATAAGTAAATGTCGATAGAAAACACTAGCTATGCGTTCAGTTTCACTTTTCTGTATAAATTGCTAGATATTTTGACAAATTACGAACCTATAATTTACATCATTCAAATAATACCTCAACAATTTCGGACAAGTCGGAACAGTTTGTTACTATTAGTTCTAACTGTTAATTTATTTGATGGATATTCGATTTAACTTCGATAATATAACCTAGCTCTGATTGTTGCGTGCACGCACAGAAAGTTTAAGTATTATAATAACTAGTAGTTCGCCCCAGACTGAGATCTCGTTATAAAATCCAAATGCTCCGAAAAGTTAAGTACATAGGTATACCTACCTAAATAAATTCCTTATCAGAAAAAATTGCCACCATCGCGCATTGTGTTTTATCTACTTTGAGAAGGATTTCTGTCCAGATTTACTGTTTGACCTTGCCTCTGACTATTCCTCACTAACTATGTATGGTAAAAAAGTTTTAACTCAATTGGTTCCATCGTCAGACCAGGCCGATTTCACCATTTATGAAAGCTGAGTACCTCCTTAATTTATTTCAAGAAAAAAAAAGCAAAAGAATTGACCGTCCAGTTAAAAAACCTTGATTTCAACGAAATTACGAAACATAAACGGTTTTGGAATGTCCAAGCAAAGTTCTTTCATATGACATGTAACTTGATTTTTTATGTCACTTTTTTTATTTTTGCACCCTTAAAAAACCCCATATCTTTATAACCTCTCATCCGATTTCACTCTTATACTTACCAGTAAATTTCTCAAGGACAAGCTATCGACTTATCAAATTTCATGCAGATCGGATCAACCGTTCGAAAGTTATCGGACAAACATACACAAATACATACATACGCACAAAAAATTCCAAATTGCCCAAGATGTTTCTAAGATCTTCGTTCGCTTCGCTAACACGATCAATGAAGAAATACGCGAAACAAATGGGAATATTTCGTGTATTTTGTGGTTGTGTGTGGGTTTATTTACGGTTCTGAATAATAAAATATTTCTCAATAATACAAAGTGTTTTTTTCAGTAGTTTTTCTTTCATTTTAATACCTATACGGTCAGTTTTATTAAAAAAATTAAGTCAGTATCGAAAGTATCGAAATTCCCGGGAATTCCCGGTTCCGAGCCCAGTATCGGGCGAAAATTCCCGGTTCTGAGAATGGTTCCGATACTGCATGCCCTAATACACAGGCTTACATATAAATTTAGTAGTAAGAATTTTAGTGTAAGTTCTGGTTTCGCAAAATAAATCATTCATTCATTCATTCTATTCATTGTAAAGTTGTAAGAGTAGGGAGTGGAATGTGGTCACTGCTGGACATATGCCTCTTTTAAAAGTTTAAAGTTCATTTATAAATGAAGCGACCGCCACCACCGCCCTTCTCAAAAGACCACCCTGTATAATTGGGAGTTTGTCGTTGTCACCACTCTTGGCCACCATAGCCATGTTATACTTGTACTCAGGACATGCAGCGCTGAGCCCTAGTCACCTCTTATGCTTCGGCTACATTAGCGGGCGAAGATTCGTGTCGCGTTGGCGCGACAAAAACATCGTGTTCGGGTATAGGCGATGTTCTTGTCTACATTAAGGCGGGCGAAGATTCGTGTCGAGTTGACGCGATTTCTTAATTTTATTGAGATGGGCTCTGCTATGCCATCATCATCATCATCATCATCCACAGCCCGACTTCACCCACTGCTGGGTATAGGCCTCCCTTAGTTTGTGCCATCTACCTCGAACCTGTGCCAGTCTAAAACATTGCCGCCAATGAATCTTTTTTCTTCTTCATTTCTTCTACTGTGGCCTACCACAGTAGAAGAAATGAAGAATTAAAAATTATGCTTAGTTGGCCTACCAACTGAGCATAATTTTTAATTCGAATCCACGCATCATGTACCAAGTGTTTCTTTTTATGGTTGGGGTCACTAAGATTCTATATAATACTCTCAGTTTCATAAAATTGAATGAATTCTAACACTTTTTCGTTACTCCACTCCATAGTGTAAAAAACTAAATGCACGTCCGTCTCGGTTCAAAGTCTGGATGACACTGAAATGACGTAGATGTAGCCACCTAAGCGAATATTGTCGTGACAAATCCCTTTGATTCGCGCCTGTTTACCGACAGCTCCCCGATACTACATCGTCTTCGTCCGAATACAACGCGAAGACACGATGTACCCGGCCACATTCATCGCGTTAACACGAATATTCGCCGTAGCCCGCTAATGTAGCCCTAGCATTAGAGAGACAAGTCTTGGAACTAATTTATTGCTAATTAAATTATACAATGAGTTGATGTGACCGTGAAAGCGTTATTTATGGTATCTTGTCGAAAACGTCTGCATCTCCGGCTTTTGAAGACGTCCGGTCAAACCGGTCAGTTTCCGGCCTATTGTTTTGGACAACACTATCTCTATCATGTATCTACTATTTACTTTCTAATACATACAGATAGTATCCTTTGTAGTTCTCTAGACTGAGACGATTTGAATCATCACACCTTATTCAAAAACGATGGACGAAGATGAATAGCCTCTCAGCTCAGTTGGTAGTAGTTCTGCCTTCTGCTTCGTAGGTCGGTTTCGATCCCCACCGAGTTTATTTGTGTGGTGAATGCAGATGTTTGTTCTATGTCTGGGTGTTATATGATATTCTAAGTATGTATTTACAAAAAAAAAATATGTAAGTAGGTATTGCTTATATACAGCTTTCTGGGTCCCGTAGTACAAGCTCTGCATAGTTTGGGGCTGAATAGTGTTGTGTGTATTGTTTACAATATTTTTCTTTGTTATTGAAAGCGGGCAGCATTTTTTGGTATATTTACTTCACGATGCTGTGTAGGTCGTGGTTTCCCTTGGTGGATGGCGATCGGTAAAACGCTGTCAAATATCGCTGTCATATTTGACATCGATTCACTGATCGCCACCGCAGAACGCTTAGATGTGCGCAAGCCTTGATAGGTATCATACACATTGCTACATTATTCTGTTGTTGGTGGATGGACGATGGCGCTATATGCAATATTGCACAATGCAAACTAATCACCTCTGACAAATTAATAACTTTATTTTAATTAACGAAGCGATTAATTTAAATCGGTTGACCTCCGATAAAATGTGGCTTATTGAATTTCCTAAGACATTTGAATAAATTTATATCCACTCTTGATTTAAAACGTTAATTTCGATAACATAGTCTTTCCTTGATTAATTGGATTCCTAATGAATAAATCGTAGTAGAAAATATATTATGAAATTGTGAATTTCTGATTTGTCTGACTGAAGCGATAGAAATGCCGGTTCGTTCTCCGCGTCAAGTGAGTTTATGCCATAGGTTAGCTTTTTTTTTTTTGTGCTGGCTTGGATTCAACGTCCTTCCGCCAAGTCCTCTAACCATAGGTCGTAGTCCTTTAACCAAAAAAACTACGAAAACAAATTTAAAGGAAAAAAAAAACGGTAGGAACCGAGCCGTAGTTTGTTGCCTGTTCTTCTAGGCTTGGTCGCGTGGACCTAGCACCTAGACCTAGCTTTAAGACGTTTCAAAGTGATTCTTGAAATCCAACTGAATAAATACTACATATTGGATTAAGATTTTTTGCCTTTTTCTATCGTGAAGCAGCATTGCTGTGTTTCGGTTGAACGGTGTAAGTACCGGTGAAATTACTGACACGTGAGGCTGAACATCTGTATGCCTCAAGTTGATAAACCAAAGCAACTCATCGTAATGCACGTTCCTGACGTGTGTGACCTACGAGGCAATACTTTGTTATAAGCGATGGTTACCACTTATTCAGAGGGCTATATGCTTATGTATTTTCGACCATAATCGCTATATAGCGAATATAGTCTGACAAAACATGGTGACCCAGCACAACATAACGGGCACCTTCCGACTTTCAACACAGGAAGTATCATTAAGATTGTTGACTCGACATATGCTACCAAGTTATGGTGTACCTTTGTGTTATTGTGGATTATTGGGTCAGAATAATCCTGCCCGTAAGAAAAAATATAGCTGACCCAGAACGTAAGGCAAAGATGTCTTTATTCACTAGTAACACAAGGATAATTTTGAAACGTCTAAAGCTAGGTGAGTCTAGGTGCCAGTTTCCGTAAAATGTTGTAATAATAATTAATATTGTAGAATATTGTGGAATACACACAACACTATATCTTTTTTTTACATCTATGAACATCAAAAATCCTCCAGAGAAACAGCGAGCATAGCTCATAGCCTCTTCATAGAGAGAGATAACTGGGGTCTAGTGGTAGCGGCCCAGCCTTCAGATCCTATGGTCGTGGGTTCAAATCAAGTCGTGCACCAATGAGTTTTTCTGTCCGAAAGTTTTATATGCACTATACCAGTACTCTCAAACGGTGAAGGAACACATTGCGAGGAAACCTGCATGTCGTAGAACCTACAAAAATTGAAAAACATGTGTCAAGCGTCACGCAAAAAAGGCCCGCCAGCGGCCTACTTGCGAAAACCAGATCGCAAAATCAAATGCGGTTCAAAGAATTTGCTTCGAAAGAGAAAGAAACCTAATCATAACCACGCAGTTTGCCCAAGCAAAGTCGTCTGCAACCGCGAGTAACACGATTATAATTAACCGAGTATTCAAATTCGTCGATTAATTAGACATGATGGGAAGTTTCTTCATGTTAGCATGAATGGCAATCCGATATCTTGTTGAGTAAGGTGTTTGGACCCTGTTAATACTCGGGGCTACACATATACGCATGGAGCCGCACTTTGACTTGCTGGTGGAAAGCAGAAGACCTGTGATAAGGCCGCCCAATGTATTACTACACAGTGCAACCCGTAGAGCGGGTCAAACGGACAAAGTAAATAAAGAATATAAATAAAAAAGCAGCCAAGTGCGAGTCGGACTCGCCCATGAAGGGTTCCGTAGCATCATAAAGGTTTTTGTAGTTCGTCGAAAGGTAAATTGCGGTTTACGATTTATGACGTATAAAAAAAAAACTACTAACTAGATCTCGTTCAAACCAAATATCGTTGGAAGTTTGCATAGTAATGTACAACATATATTTTTTTTAGTTTTATCATTCCCTTATTTTAGAAGTTAGAGGGGGGGGGACCAACTTTTTTCCACTTTGGAAGTGTCTCTCGTGCAATCTATTCAGTTTAGAAAAAAATGATGTTAGAAACCTCAACATCATTTTTGAAGACCTATCCATAGATTAGATACCCCACACGTATGGGTTCGATGAAAAAAAAATTTTTTAGTTTCAGTTTCAAGTATGGGGACCCCCAAAATTTATAGTTTTTTTTTCTATTTTTGTGTAAAAACCTTAATGCGGTTCACAGAATACATATACTCACCAAGTTTAATCAGTCTAGCTCTTATGGTTTCGGAGAAAAATGGCTGTGACACGGCCGGACAGACAGACAGACAGACATGACGAATCTATAAGGGTTCCGTTTTTGCCATTTGGCTACGGAACCCTAAAAAGGAAAAAATCGGTTGTCTGTAAAGTTGGTTTACTGACGATAGTTGAACGTGACAACGTCATACAGCTGTCCACGCGGACGCATCGCTCACTCAAGTAGGAGAGAGACAGTTGTCGAACGCTGCCGAACGCGGAGGCCGATTGTGCCTCTTTGTCGCTCGTTCCGCGCTCTCGCTTGCACTTCAAGCCTTAAATGGGACGCCTCAGAGTGAGGTAACGCCGCATGAGTCATGTTTTTTCGTGCGTGCAGCCGGCTCCATCGAATTATAAGACGTCGGTACGTCAAAAAATACTGAGAAAACTAAAAACGCTTTTATGCGGGCATATGGAGTCGTCTTCTTGTTGTGACATGGCAAATTCCTCCGTGTTGCAATAGGATGTCGGAATTGTCGCGTTGCTTATCCTTGTTTTTGATCAATTAATGTTATTTTCGCAATATTCTTTGTAAATATTTATCAAACGGCTTAACCGAATGCTTAGCGGATGATCTTGGTTCTATGTATCAGCTTATTTGTTTTGATGAAGTAAGGAGGAGTCGAGTTTAACCATATTCTCAATGCTCAATATTTTCCACCCGCCAGATGGACCGACGGCGTTGTTAAGATCACGGGAAGTCGGTAGATGGAAAGGGCTCAAAATCGTTCTTCCTGGAAATGTATAGGGAGGCCTATGTCCTATGGAATTCTTCAGAACTTCTTGATGATGATGATGATGATGATGATGATGATAACTAGTCTTATTATAAAGTCCTGTTCCAAAAGAATTATCTATCTATCTTTTGCTATAACGCTTGAAATGCTCATGGTGTTAATAATAATAATAATATAGCCTTTTATTTCCAGATCTCTTAAAGTTAGGTTTTACAGTTTGTGTGTTAGTTAAGTGTTAGTGTTTGCTTTTAGCCTAGTTGTTAGTTTTAATGTTAGTTTTCTTAAATCTATGAGAAGTGGATCCCTTTTTGGGTAAAGGCCTCCTCCATCTTCTTCCACTGTTCTCTGTCCATTCCTGTGGACATCCAGTCTTTCCCAGCAAATTGGATTATATCATCAGCCCACCGGCTATACGGTCTTCCAACTTTTCTTTTGCCCGGTGGCCCTTTCCAGTGAGTGGCACGCTTGGTCCATCTATCGTCGGTATTTCGTGAAATGTGCCCAGCCCATTGCCACTTGAGTTTAAGAGCTTGAGTGAGAGCGTCAGTAAGTTTAGTTTTTTGTCTGATTGTATCACTTCTTACTTTGTTTGTTTTTCTTAGGTTAAGTATGCTTCTTTCCATTGCTCGTTGAGTGGATCTTATCTTATGCTTTGTTTTTCTCGTAAATATCCATGTTTGACAGCCGTACAATAGACAGGGCAAGAGGCATGTGTCGATCACGACTTTTTTTAATTTAAGACTGTAAGTTCCTTTCATAATTTCTTTAAATGACCAAAATTTTTTCCACGATATATTTACTCTACGTTCAATTTCATCTTCATTACTTGTTTGGGTGAATGATACTTTCTTCCCCAGGTATATGTAGTCCTTGACGTATTCAATGCTATTACCCGAGACTTGAATAGGAATTTCATAGCTGTTGGTCATTATCTTCGTTTTGTTTGTATTCATTCGCAAGCCTACTTTTGCGCTTTCGTCGTCAAGTGCTCGAATCATTTCTGAAAGTTCATCTGGTGTATCTGCCAACAAAACTATATCGTCTGCAAACTGAAAGTGACTGAGGTAGCGGCCATCCATTTTGATTCCTTTGTTTTTCCAGTTAAGATTTCTAAATATATTTTCCAGCACGGCGATGAATAGTTTGGGTGATAAGGGGTCCCCCTGTCTAACTCCCCGTTCTATTGTTATTTCGCTACCTCTCGTTTCAAGTTTTACCTTGCTGGTACTGTTGGCGTAGATATTCTTGATAATATTTATATACTTTCGATCAACATTGAAAAGTTGCAGTGCATTCCAGATTGCGTCATGACTTATGCTATCAAATGCCTTAGTGTAGTCTACGAAGGATATATATAGGGGCCTATTGAACTCCTTGTACTTACTGATAACCTGTTCTAGTGCCTGCATATGGTCAGTGGTGCTGAAGCCTGAACGAAAGCCTGCTTGTTCTATTGTTAATGAGTCGTCGATTGTTTTTGTGATTCGTTTTAGCAGAAGTGATGAGAACAGTTTATATATGCTGGCCAGTAAACTGATTGGTCGATAGTTTCCTATATCTAGTGGATCTCCTTTTTTGTATAGTAGTATAATGTCTGAGGTACACCATTGCTTTGGCACACATTCATTAATCAATATCATATTGAATAAATTAGTTAAAGGGTTGAGCAGAATAGGTACCCCCAGTTTGATAGCTTCGTTATTTATACCATCAGGTCCAGGGCTTTTTTCGGGTTTCAGTTGTTTTATTTTTGTGAGTACTTCTTGTTCGTTTATCGGTTCAGTTATGGGAGACTCTTCTTCGCCAAGCGTGTCTACGTGTTGGTTATCTGTTATCTCGCATTCCGTATTATTCTTATAAAGCTCTTGGTAGAAGGATGTTGCATGGTCAATTATGTCTTTTCTTGTTTTTGTTACTGTAGATTCATTTTTGAGATTCTGTATCCATGTTTTGTGCAGGTTTAGTTCTCTGAAAGCTCGTTTTGTGCTTCTAAATTTTTTCAGGTTCTTTGTTATCACATTTTGTCTATGTATAGCATAGTCCCTTTTTATTGCTTTATTTGTTACCTTAAATTGGTTGCTTAGTTCTCTCCTTGTGCTCTTGTCATTTTTAGAAGTCTTCATTAGTTCTGTTCGTTTTTGTATTAATTGTTTCGTACTTTCACTTATTATTTTGTTATTCCTTTTCATGTTTGTCTCCTTTTTTGTTTTTAGACTAATTTTTATTCCTTCTTCTATTATATCATAATATTCTTGGACGCTAGGGTTGTTTGTGTTCAGGTTGTTAAATGTATTATCTTCAATGTGTGATTTTAAATGGTTGAGGTAGATGCTTATTTCGTTTTCTGTTTCTGGCATTACTAACTTCGTGCTAAAGTTCTTCCGGTCTTTCTTTTGTTGTTTTATGAGGCATGTTGCTCGTACCATTCTATGGTCGGAAGGGAATTTGACGTTGTTTAGCACTTCTACGTTGTTTATTAGTTTTTGCTTGTTGGTCAATATGAAATCTATTTCGTTCTTAGTCTTCAGGTCGGGTGATTTCTTTGCTCATGGTGTTATATGACATTAAATTCTAGAGGGGAGTCTAATAGCCCCTTCCCACCGGTGTGTGATATCGCGCAAGGAGGCGGATCAGCTCACACGACACATTGGGAACAGTCTCGTGCGCTGAGGTGCGCGGTAGCACAGGAGCCCTTTCTGTGTGCGTTGCCGTGCGTCGTCGTCCGCTGTGCGTGATGATCTGCAGAACCACGCACCGTAGGAAGGCAGCATAATAATGATGTGTGCAACTGCCCATATTGACTAGAAGTGGAAACTTTACTTGACCTCCTTATAATAATCAAATTCATACAAATGACATTACAGCTTCGAGGAATGCGTATGAATATATTATAGGTAACTCCGCGTAAGACTAGAAGCCTTCTCCGGTTATGAAACCTTCATTCTTGCATGCATGATCGGTTTTGCAAGATATAGTAGTAGAGCTCTGTGTGGCTCGTCCGGGGAAGTACTACATACATACATACATAAAATTACCATGGGGGTAGGCAGAGATCACGGATTTCCACTTGCTACGATCCTGACACACCTCTTTCGCTTCATTCACTCTCATAACATTCTTCATACATGCTCGTCGGTTTAGGGTACTCCTAACCTGGCCTTTCTCTAAAACGTCTGCGGTCTGATGCGGAGATACATGCGCCTAGGTCTTCCCCTTCCAGCAGTTCCATTCACACTCGCCTGATGCAATTGTTCTGTTAATCTCCTTTCATCCATTCTCTCTACATGTCCAAACCATCTTAGCATACCTTTCTCTACTCTCATCACTACGTACTACCGCCATGCCTATTTCTGCCGTGAAGCAGCATTGCTGTGTTTCGGTTTGAAGGGCGTGGGTGTCGGTGAAATTACGGTTACGTGAGGCTGAACATCTGTATGCCTCAAGTTGATGGACGCAGGGCAGTGCATCGTAGAGCACGTTCCAGACGTGCGTGATCTACAAGGCAATGGCAATGCTTTGTTATAGGCGATAATCATCACTTCACATCAGGTGGGCCATATGTAGTGGCGTAGCTAGGTAACCAAAGGCCAAAATAATTAAATTAGGGCCCCAACTACACTACTTATAATAGATTTTTCCAAATTCGACGTACTTCAGATTTGTAAGTCCAATTCGAGGGGCCCTGCCTTTGACAGCGATACCTGTACCGATGTCAAATACTGCGGCTTATCGCCTAAATGTGGCCGTACCTTAACGGGCTGGTCTTTATAAGGCTTATAAAATGCATAAGTTGCTGTCTTCTTACAATCGCAAACGATTACTATAGGAGCTCCCGTTGCTTCATTGCATTAAATTCCGTTATAATATGTATTACTTTGTCATCTTAGATAATATTATGTTTTCCTACAGATTGTGAAGTGCCTGATTATACTGTGACCTGGATTTTATCATGTTACTGTATGACTAGGTATTTCACTCATACACCTTACCCTAAACCAAACTTATATCGACATTATCGTAGCCCGGGATCCCCCACCAGATTTTTTTATTGCTTATTCTTACTGAAGCTTTGAGAGTAGCTTCGGTTGGAGTTTGTGTGCACCTTGTTGATGGAACAAGCATTGACGTCAGGAGCGTGTCCTGTGATGCACTGCCCTGAGTATTTTGTATTTATTTATTTCTCTCACTAAGACTAAGGACAAGGATAAAATTAGATCTAGAACATTAAATCTTATCAGAGTCCATCAACTTGAATGAATCAATCTTTCTTTTTGCAAAACAATGAACACGACATGATAAACGTAAGCTTAAGTGTGTGTGTGTGTTTTGAGGATATTCATCACTCCGGGGTCAGGGGTTTAAAGTATTTGGTATTCGGAGTGAGACAGAGGTCTAACACGGAGACTGTTTGTATCTCGTGTTGCATAGAAATACTTTGAATCTAAATTCTGTGAGGTCGGCGTTGGTATGCGAGCTGTTTGCCTCATCAAGGACTGCCCGCAGTGTGGTTTGGCATTGCACACGTTTTAGAGTTTTAGAATGAGGCCACGTTGTAAGATGATCAACCCGAGATATGAAACTTACAAAATCATGGTAATAATCCGTAAAAATGTGAGTCTAGGTGCCAGTTCCACGCGATTAAGCCTAGAAAAACAGTAGGCCTTGATAACTAATTCAGTTACTTTATTTATCTTATATGTCAAGTCAAAACCTAACACCGAGTAAATACAACTGTTACAATAATAAAATTGTACATTATGATTAATATTTTATATCTCCAGATTGGATCATTACTGTCCAATAATCTTTACTATTTAATAACGTCATACAGATCTGCATTCAAATATCATTTACCGCTGTTATTAGTATTATGGTTGGTAGTAGTTTACCTATTTTAGGTCTTGTTGCCTGTTCTTCTAGGCTTGGTCGCGTGGAACTGGCACCACGATTGACATAGCTTTGAAACGTTTCAAAGTGATCCTTGCGACGTTATTAAATAAAGATATTTCTTAATTAATTTTATGAATTCGATATTATTTTCATTAAATAGTGTCTATTTCTATAGTGTCTTTAAAAAAGTAAAAACTATTGTAGTAGACAACCACCCATATAATAGCAACAGACATCTTTGTGTGTTTTATTGGCATCTTGCGGCTTCGATCTTAATTCTTTGGACCTAGTTTTCCTAGATGCATTAATATAAAATATGAATTTATGAATCAGTCAATAAAATTATATCATTGGTAAGCTATGCTGCTGAGAACATGTGGTCTTCCGATGAAATTCTGCATTTCTTTATGAATTTTCGTTCTTCACATCCCTCATTGTTTGTCAGTCACCTGACAAATAGTTTACCACCCATTATACCTAGATATCTTATGTCCACTCCTACTTCTCATTCGCCCACTGTACCACAGAGATCCTCATATATTTGTCTGCAATTCGTTAACAGCGCATGCATGTAAATATCACTTCGGCTTGCAAACTTAACCTCTCTTCTCGCATGTCCGACCCCTGTGATATTTCATAGACATGTGGGTGTAGATACATGCTAATGGATACGGAATCCCACGCGATGTTCCAACTAGGATAATGTGGTCTTCTTGTTAGATATTCGTTGCCGGATCTAAAACAACAGATTCAATTACTTTGCCATTGAATGGTTCAGCCATGGCATAGTTGATAAATAAACTTGCTTCTTCAAGGCCATGGTTTTCGTAGTTTGTAAGTAGTATTACCCAAATCTACCACCACCACCACCAGTTGCCCCAGACGCTATATAAATCGTCTACAATAGATGCAAAATCCTGTTTACTTTATTTTTGTATCAAAGCTAACCGAACCGAGTGGGAATCGAATCAGTGAAAATTTTTCGTTGATTCACCACTTTTGGCATTATCCATAGCGTCATATGAAAGTCTCTCTCTCTCATCTGTTTTACATTCTTCATTATTCAAAATTATTTACGCTTTTAAATGAACATGCAAAAGAAAATTCCGCAGAACAAAACTCCAAATTTTATTTCAACTTCCAACAATGTAGGCAATAAAATTATTTAATTGACTGCCTTTACAAAGCAATAAGTATAATAATTACCATTATTATGGTTTCCCATAATGCTGTGTCAACATAAAATGCGGTGTGAATAAATCTTGACGAAGGTTCTTTATGAAGCTCCACAAATTCAGAAAGTTGGGATCTGAAGCGGAAACCTCCTTTTGTGGGTCAGGCAGGAGTTATGATCTTAGAAAGCTGCTGGTGACGTAGTTCCGATTTGAAAACAATACCAAGTAGGTAAATTATCTTGAAATCACTAATTGCCTCATTTTCGAGGGGGTTTCCCATAGTCACCATGCTTGATTGGAGCGAATTGGCGTTATGTACTAATGATGCTGCCTTGGTGTTCTTCGTCGTGACTTCCATGCAAACCAGTTATTATTAGTAGATTATTGAAATTCTAGTAAATAACTTACCTTTTTAAAGAAAATACTTAAAATCAGCATCAGCATCCGTCGATCCGTTCCGCATTTCTATGACAAATCCGGATTAGCTTATGTGGATTTAGCGTCAACCTTGGTATGTTTGGTACTACCATCATAACGACTATGCCGCTGTTTAAGAAACCGGTGCCTTAGATGATCAGCTTTCGCAAAACTCCCGTTAGTGTTCCCTCTCAAAATTGCACCAATAAAGCGAACCAGTGATTCATAAACTCGTTGTTTTGTGTTTACTTTAGAGTACGTAGCAGTATTGGACAACTGGACGATAAAACACAAAATCTCATATTTGGTACTGGTTTTAGGAATAGGACATCTCTACTGAGTCTATAACTAGTTTGTATCAAAAGTGTTCAGACTTCTAAGATGGAGGAACTATGTAAAAGATGACATGGATAAGGGTAAGGGTGAAAACATAAATGACGGCTGACAGAGAGGAATTAAAGAGGAAAACATATTATGCCAACCCCACAGAAAGTGGAATAAGAGCAGGAAGATAACCACATAAAGAGAGATAAGGGCAGGTACCTTACGTAGTAGTTCCAAGCTGCGTTCTGTTAGTTACGATGCAATATAGACGTTGTGTGCAACAGCAGATACTGTCGCTAGAAGATAATGAATTTGCATCGCAGCTAAAAAACGCGCCGTGTAACCAGTGCCAACCAATTTCAGTGTTTCTAATTCAAACAGCTTGTTAGGTAATAGCTTGTATAACCATAAAATAATCATAAATCGATAGATTCCGTAGATTCGAATAAAAAATCTGTAGATGCAAATAAAAACCGGTGATGCGTCACGAAACAGACAAATAGCTAAATGGGAGGGTTTTGTAGTTTATGGTCATGCTCTGTTAACGCTCCATAGTCTATGGTCAAATATGGCGGACGAAGGTCGACGAACTCTTTGGGAGGCGAAAACTAACATTCACTATGGCTATTTTAACGTCATTAACTGGATCAAATTGCTTGCAATTAGACTGTTGGATTTTGAAATTCTAGTAAAGATACGGAATCTAGGCGATCAGCTACGATAAGTGACAGCGATACCTGTATCGCTGTCACTTATCGCGTTTATACTTCTGGTTGTGGAGAAACCACAAGAAATAAATCGACATTGTCATGTTATTTTGTAAGAAATGTGTACTATGACATACAGGATGCTCTGATTAAATAAATAAATGCTGTTATATATTGCTACAAGATGTTTTTATAGATCTAGAAGGTAAGGTAGGTAGTCTGATTCAAGCCCAAGAGCTTAGATACCACTTTCAGTAAGTATCCAGTAAGATGAATGTAGCAAAGATGGAGTAACTGGTGTAAGTGAATGATAACAATATTACCCTACGTGATGTCATTTCAACATAATCCTTACGGTTCTTGGGCCTGAGGCCAGGTTTTCTCAAGATACGAAAACCGTCATTTTACGTAAGCGTCCGAAGACACTCCTTTACTATTTTGAGAAACCTTGATAATGGTGAAAATAATGAAACAGAAATGGGTGCTTGAGTACTTACAAACACAATGAGACTTAACACCTTTACGTCTCAGATGAACGCAGTGCAATGTGGCACGTTTATTGAGTACGTACCCACTTGGGTACGTCCTCATTTTGGGTGCAATTGTTAAAAATAAATAATTGCAATTTTCCAGACCATCAATTACTCTCCAAAATAAAAATATACCAATCACTTATAGATGGATTCACGCGACCGAGTCTAGAAGAACAAGGAGGAAGTGTGTTCCGTTAGATGAAGGTAGTGGTATCCTAAGATGCCCTGACTAGAGATTATGATCTCGAAGGGATAGAGAACGAGAATACAAACAAGGCCAGTATTTTGCCATTTCAAGCGGGTTTCGTCACAGTTCGTACCCTGAATACTAATAAACAATTGAATATTGCATTAAATGTTCCCAAGTGACGTGTTGTTATGCAATTTACGAAATTCACTGAGAATTTGAAATAAGACAAGCTGATGACAATCCAAACTGATCAAAACTGTGTATACGTTTGTTCGTAATGAACGCAATCAACTTGGTAAATCTAGGCGCCAGTTCCACGATAAGTTTAGAAAAGAAAATAACCTTACTAGAAACATAAGGTTCTTAGTAGTCCATTAGAATCGGAAGGTAATACAGGAACGAATTCAGCTGATGAAAGTTATGCAAGAAAGTTAATTTGTAGGTTAAATGCAATTCATTTACTAAAAGGCAATCTACAACTACAAAGTATTTGCTTTACCATTACTACGGTAGCATGTAACGGAGGTATTTTTTATAAGATTAAATTTTGTACTCACAGGCACAATGCATCATGATTATAGGCTGTCAGGCGTTGTAAATTAAACCAGATATCTAACACTACTGCTGAAGGTGCTACCACAGCATTCTGAACCCTATGCGAAGGTAATAAGCTATTAGATGAAGCGCCATCATTAGGTTAAGCCAAATTGGATTTGAATGATTCTAATGTATTGGTCGGATTTAACAGGTTTTCGAAATTGAAGCTGCTACTGTTGAATTTAATGTGGTGTTGCAAGTTACGGTGAAGGGAATAACAAATGTTGACAGGTGTATAATTAATACGCAAGTAGTAAAATGAAATATACTGATAAATTTTCGAGTAAACTGTGATCCGTTTGAAATTTATCACCAATTTCTAGCTTGATCGTTAATTATCCCACAAAGTATTTTAATTGCTTAACTTCTGATTATTTGTGTATTTCTATAATTATTTAATCCAGATACCATACGAGCCAATGCGTTTCCCTCGAAAGCCTCCTGCAAACCTTCACATATGGTAGCACTTGAAGTATCTATCATACCATCTACCTTTACTATCAGCAATCCATCCGCCCTTTTTGTGTACCTATTTGAAATGTGTCTGTCGTATATATCGAAAAAAAAGCTGTTGCCGGTCGGCGCATGGTCAGAATGATTTATTCGCTCAATAGTGTTCTTATTTATCGTATACTCGGTCTGCATTCTAATTTATTTGTTAGTCATGTAACTATTGACTACTGATCTTAAATTTACTTGTAAGACTGCCATTTAAAGGTGTAAAAGAGCTATTTCCTATTGCTGCAAATGTTTTATTCATGCTTTTTATTAAGTCGGTCCCGTTGGCTATTATAATCAGTCAAAGTCGTACGTAATACAGATTGTTCACTGGCTAAAACAGTTCCTTAGTTATAATTCTTACATTAGCATTCATAAACCACACTATCTCAACATTACCTACAGATTTACATCGGGAGCACAAAAGTATCAATTATGTACATTCATGCTCTAATTATACTAATTGCATCAATTATACAATTTCGGTGAGAGGCGAATTCACTGTTGTGTAGCTATCTAATAGTTGCCGCTCAATAACTGTAAATTACTCTGCATGCCGATGTAATAGCATAGGACCTGCGGTATGACCCTGCGGAACTCCCAAGCGAAAACAGAAAGCACGCGATCAGAGTTGGTATCGCAATAAAGAACAAACCCTACTATTACTATGACATAGGCGAACTCACGTTTAGAACATAGAAAGATACTTATCGGTTTAAAAATTTCACCACAACACGTGCATTGCCCGCGATCCCGGAACTTTCTCCTATCATATCATAAATATTTAAAAATAAACACCAATGTAAAAGTTCATAATTGTCCACAGTAATATGCCAATCTGGACGGCATAGGCGCGGCACGGATTTTAAATATAAGATTATTCGAAGTATATTTGCACTGTTTTGGCCATAAGATACGCTGCACAAAGTTCTCCAATTCAAGACGTTCTGATTTTTTAAAGCAGTTCTTGAACTCTATAACATCAGCCTACATTGTGCGGATCAAATTATTTGCATGTTTTTACAACCGTATAAAATTTCAAAAACAATGTTCGGACCACTTCAATCCGAGGGCCCCAAAATCCATCCATCAAAACACTCGACCCAAAAAGTGGTTCTACAAAACCAGAACCGGCTACACATACCTCGGCCCATAGGAGCAACAGCCGGCATGTGGCCTACACTATAACCCAAGGTCGTTCTTGTACCGCTTTACAATTTTATTCCTCTCTTTTTTGTATTACCTTTCTTCCTTCCAGCATTAATAATGTCGTAACCACCGTCTCCTGCAAGTTAAACTTTATTGTCATCAGCATTGAGTTTACATTATGCGGTTGTATTGAGCGGATCTGCTCGGAATTCCAAAGGTCGCGCGGGCCATGTGTTGTGTTCGTTTTTGCGAACGCTTTTTTCGGCCGAATGATAGGTTCATCTCGTCTCGTATTCCTGGAAGCGAATCTGGTTTCTGCCTCGATTGTTATCACCGTCTTCAATTTATCCCGTTAACGATTATTCAATCTCGGCGTTACTTGCTTCATTGAGTTTGCCATCTGGTGGTGGGTCTAATTTCGCCATAAGATATTGCAGTTACCGGATAAGAGGACATATGCCTGCCGTTTACGGTGGTTCTAATGCGACGTGTTCATTCGGTTTGGTAAGTCGAGGCACGGCTGGAATGTGGACAAGCGCTTTATTTGGCACGTTTTTTAGGTCGTCTAGAGCAGCCACTGGACATGGTTTTGCTAAGTTTTTAAGTTTACCGTTATCCCTCATTGTTGTGGTATTCTGTTAAGCTTAAAAACTGTTATTACTTAAACTTTTATCAGCTTTTTATATGCCTATTTGATTCATTCTGCTTATTTTATGTTATATCGGGAATCTAAAGGCATGTGTCGTTATTTCCAATTGTCAAATCATAGATTGTAATGCTAATGTACCTTTCGAAATCCAGTATTGTATTCACGAGAGTATTTATGGACTTTTCCACGTTTTATAACTCCAAGCCACGAGATAAAATTTACGATTCCGTATCATAACGTAACCCCTACTTTTACACTTCAGCCATACTTATAAACGCAATTTAAATTTAACCATTGCTTAAGGTTAGCCTTGTCAC
Organism: Thera britannica; assembly: GCA_939531255.2. Taxonomy (NCBI): domain Eukaryota; kingdom Metazoa; phylum Arthropoda; class Insecta; order Lepidoptera; family Geometridae; genus Thera; species Thera britannica. The sequence continues at coordinate 930,948 of OW618042.2, read as the reverse complement.
TGTTTGTCATTGCCCAGTAGTAGGAGATAGCAATAGTTTAAGCACTGTTTATTTTTTGACATATTTTTTTAAGTGTTTGTTTACTCTATTTTATAATATTTCCGTCTTTTACGTTAGATTGAAAGACGCTTGAACGTTTTATTTCCAGGAAGTCCAACTTTTAAATAAAAATTGCATGTTGTTCTGTAGTATTGTCTCTCTCTCTCCCTCTCGTTCAATTTTACAAGTAAGATGAATACTTTAATATAAATAAAAATACCTACTTATGTCAATACGTGCAGAGCTGACTAGGCCGCAGATATAATACGTTTTATTTGTAAATACTTACTTAGAGTACAACATAAAACCTAGACAGATAACAAACATCTTCGTTCACCACACAATAAGTATTTCGGTTGTCGGTGGGGATCGAACCCATGACCTATGGCACAGAAGGCTGAGCTACTACTAACTAAGCTGAGAGGCCAGTCAAGATAGCTAGCTTGCTCATAATCAAAAGTTATAATCGACTTGATATCTAATGAATACTAATTCTTTGTTCTAAGATTGTATTTAAATATGAAATGATACGCGTGGGCTTTACGTGCGCAGTTACATTCTTTGGCTATCGTAAATTATAATGAACCTTACAAGTTACGGTCTGTTTCCATCCCACTGGTGGGCAAAGGTCTTGTGGAGTCAATAATCTTGATAATTAAGTGCTATAGTCACGTCATTTCTGAATCATTTCTTACTTTTCTTTTATTATTGTCGTTCATTTCTAAAATTATATTGTTTTTGAGTAGACTGGTAGTGTCAGAGTCATTTGCAAGTTTCGTAAACTCATTAAGATTTGAATATTTTTGTAATTATATTTTAACGTGTGGTGTATAATTTAAAACGAGATATAAATATTCATAGCAAATAAGTAAGACCGGCTTTAGAAGTGGTTTATGTGGTCCATAGACATATTTTTTTTTTAAGTAATAATGAAGTGATTTTGGTAACACTGATGAATACTTATCTGTTACCGTCATGGATGAATAGTTTTAAGATAATTTAAGAATAACAAGACCAATTTTTATATGAAAATGAATCCCTATTTCCCTTGGTCACGCCATGACGCGTGAACGGCTGGACTGATTTGGCTGAAAATTGGTGGGGCGTTAGCTAAGAATCTAGAGACGGGCATAGGACTTTTATCCCGAAAAAGTAACGGGATCGGAGCGAGTGAAGCCGCGGGCAGCCGCTAGTAATTAAATAAAATCTGTACACAAAAAACATTACATATTAGAAGTTGCCACAAATGCTTTGCTATACGTGATATTTACTACTTCACATCAGGTGGGCACACCGACTTTGGGCGAAGGTTGTCGATCTTTATCGAAGAGGTGTTGGTGACGGTGAAATGAGTTCATTGTTTTTTTCCCACCTCAAAAAATGCTCAAACCAAGTTTTCCTTTCAAAAAACTGCCCGAGGTCCCAGGGTCCTTTGTTAGTCGCCGTGTTACTATGAATATATCCAAAAGTAGAGAGGTACGAGCGTCAAAAAGCCGTCGTGTGCCTGACTATTCATAATGATTGTGAATATTCTAGGTATAATTAAAATTCCAACCGAATGCAACAGATTTAAAATGCATAAATCTGAATAATGAATAGCGTTGACATTTAAGGAATGTGCAGGAAGGCTGGAGGTCGACCACTGACATTCACGCCTCAAGGATCATGTGAATGTAGACATATGCATAACAATTTATGATGGACCACATTTATTTTCCAGGGCCTGGCTTTTACTCATCATCATCAGCCTGAGAACACCATTGCAGGGCATAGACCTCTGCACATTTCCAGGAAGAACAATTTAGAGCTCTTTCCATCCACCGACTTCCCGCGATCTTAACAATGTCGTCCGTCCATCTGGTGGGTGCGCGTGCGCGGCCTACGTTTCATCTTCCGGTTCTTGGTCGCCATTCGAGAACCTTTATTCCCCAACGGTGGTCGGTTCTTCGAGCTAGATGGCCTGGCCATTGCCACTTCAAATTAATAATTCTTAGGCTTTTTGTAAAGCACAAAATTAAACAGCAGTCTTGTATATGATGTAGGCAGAAGGTACCTTTAGATTCACATTTTGAAGACGTTAGCGGCTGTCGCAAGTTATCGTCATCAGCCAGAAGAAGTCCATTGCTGTTCTGTACATGTTCAGAAAGGACAAATATGGGCCTCCTCATCCAGCATCCACCAATAATTTCTCGTGAATACAGTACGCGCGCGAGATCTATCCCCAGGCCACAAGGCAATCGTATCTATTGCCTAACGTCAAAGGGACAAAGACTCTCTTTACTTTTATGAACAAAATGTTTTCTAAGATCTATGATGTCTCAAAAGTTACGAGCCGAGCGGGATTTGAACCCGCGACCTTCACCTTGGTACAAGGCTTACTATACAAATCAGTGTAGTGAACATTATAACATTTTTTTTTTGGATAATCTATTGGGTCCCACTGCTGGGCAAATGTCTCCCCCACCTTTCACTCATCCCGGTCTCCGGCGATCTCACACCTTTTCGGTTAACGTTGAGATCGTCCCGCCGAAAAATCAGTAATATTTTTTTTATCGTAACATGCAGCATGCAGCTGCTAGGATAAGCTTTTCAAAGCTCATAAATTCCGAGCCAAGCCGGGTCGAGCCGCTAGTCCTATAAAGCTTTTACCGACATTGTTATTACAATCAGATAACCAATGAATAAAAGAATCGTTCATTGTCATACAAATTTTACAAGCTACTGTTTTGTTCTTTACCCGACAACTGCAAATTAGAACTCTATGGCTTTAGTAATAAGGACGTTTAATCCCATTGTTGACGCGCCAATTCCGTTATCTGTGCGCGTAGAAAGTGTCCCGTTGTCGGGTGACCATGACTTGGGTCTAACTAAGACATTCTTGATAAGGGTCAACAATGTAATGCAGTAAAGCTGTTTTTACAGTGTTGTTTGTAACTGATTTGTGGAGATTTATAAATATGTATGTGTACAAAAAACATGATGATCTGCGCTAGGGGAAAGAGTGAGTATTTTTGTGAAAAAATAAAATCAAACACTACTAGACCGATTTCCAAAGTTCTTTCACAATTATAATGCTACATTTTCCCTGCGAAACTAAAGTTATAATCATTTCTAGAATAAAATAGGGATCCCTACAAAAATATTATACTATCGAAAAAATTTACATAATGCATTATTTTTTCCTGAATGACACCCGTGTGAAGCTGGAACTATTCACTAGTATAAAATATATATATCCATCGATGGTATTAGATTAGATGATTCCTTAAGTCAATAATTTTAACATAATTAAGAAGTCGAGTAGTTCAACCTTGACATTAATTTTTCTCGCATCACCATTTTATTTAACAACTTAGCACTTCTACACATTCAAATATCAAGCATATCTTCTGTATGATTCATCTAAAAGTTATAAATGGACACGAAATTGCGCAATAAAATTACCATAGAGCAAAATAGTTTTTGTCCCATTTGCAGAACAAATGCCGTGAACTTATGACTATAATCTGAAGTACAATGTTTAAGGGGATAGTTAAGAATTCACGGCCTTTCCTAGAAAATTAAGCCCCGTTAGGTTTATGTTTAATAAACTTAACAATGAAACCAGAGACTGTAATGAAATACTAACTTCATTCCTCTGTAATATAATTCAAGGAGAGAGTAAGTATAAGTAGGTAAACTGGGTAATGGATTTAAATGCAATTTCTGAAATTAGTTTGGTCTCAATTGAAATTGCAATAATAGCTTCTCAATTAAATAACATAATTTTATAGCATGAGCAGTTCATTTATTTGTTGAGTTTTCTTATTATTATAATTTTACGAGCCGGTATGACCGAGCTTCGCTCGGGTTTAAAAAAAATAGTATTATTATTTGCCAATAGATGTCAGGAAGAGTCGTATCTTTACTGGCTTATTTTTAATTAACAACGCCTTCTAGCTTGCAGTTAGTTGCTCACAATCGCCAATAGATGGCAGGAACAGTCGTATATTGAGTTTATGTTTGATTATTGCAAAACACCAACTTCTCGTCATTTTCTAAAAATGAATCCTAGCTAGATCGTTTTATCGTCCCCGAAAACCCTTGTATACTTAATTTCATGAAAATCGTTGGCTCAGTTTCCGAGATCCTAAATATATATATATATGTATATTATCGAGATATATGTATATTACTAGCAGTTGGTGCCCGAGCTTCGCTCGGTATTTTTTTTTGGTAAACTGTTGTTGTGTTATAATAATAATAATTTATAATAATAAATTATAATAATTAACTCATAAAAGTTAAAGTTGTTAGTTTATAATAATACACTCCACTACTCGTCAATAGATGGCGTTCTCTGTCACACTAACTCATGACTTAATTAACAGATGGCGCTAGGAGTTATGATTTTATGATAAAGTTGATTATTTACTTTACGACATTTCTAAACATTTTCTAAAAATGAATCCTAGCTAGATCGTTTTATCGTCCCCGAAAACCCCTGTATACTTAATTTCATGAAAATCGTTGGCTCAGTTTCCGAGATCCTAAATATATATATATATATATATATATATACAAGATTTTCTCGTTTAAAGGTATAAGATATATATATATATACAAGATTTTCTCGTTTAAAGGTATAAGATATAGCATTTTCGTATTCTTACTTCGAAATTCTATAAGGAAAAAATCAATCTCTGATAACAAAATCTGATTTTTAGCACTTTCCTCTTCATCATTTTGTGGTAGGTACTTTCACACTTAAAATCCTTTCACCACACTTGGTTTGAAAGAATCAGTGACACGATAGAAAGAAGAAGTTACTTTCAATAAATATATCCTCAAATTTCATAAGTTCAGTCACATTGTTTTCAACAATGCAGCCATTTCTCTGGTGCGCGCAAGCACCGATAGCGTTAAACGTGAACCCATCGACTGCGCTTTGTCACTCCGTAATGTAGGCTATCATCATCATCATCTCAGCCTAGCATCACCCACTACGGTACGGTATACGCCTCTGATCCAGGTGTTTCCTGCGACCTTTACGATGTCGTCGATCGCGCTTTCGAGGGCCTAGATGTACGCTCTATGAAATTAAAATTACTGTGCTGAAAATAAATTTAATTACTTATTACATGACATATATAAAATTCATAAACATATGTTAAACATATATGTTCATATTTTGTGTCAGATGAACACCAGGTGACTTCAAACATAGTTGGAGTGAAATGTGTAAATGTCACTATAGTTTCTTCCTTGTTATGGCTTTGTATTATACGGTTTACCATGTCGCATGAATGGGCAATTGATCACAGCAAGTTTAAACTGGGTCTCTGATCGTAGATACGTATGTAGGACATGGGGTGTTGAATTTTCGATGATGACTGATGATAGAAAGGTGATAAATAGTTTGTAGTAAATTTATAAGTAAAAGAAAGCAGCTGTAACAAAATATAATCAATCGTCATTCATACATTGAATTACCTTCTTGGAAAACAATGATGGTATCGAATTATTGATGAATATTGTTAAGAAATACATATTTTTGAAGTTACGGTAACGTGTGGAAATATTTATGGAGGTATGTAGCCTAAATATTTACTTATTATAATCCAATTTTGTATTGTTTATTGAAGGCACATTTTGTCCTAATTGGATAAGGCTTGTAACGACCTTTAAATAAACTGAATCATAAAAATACATATGGCTGTAGAAGAAATTGTTTATTCTGTGCATCGTTAAAATCTGTTTAAATAAAGGCCACACCTAGGTTTTTTTTTTCCTTCCTAGGTTGCTGGCGATGGCGATCAGTGAAACAGTTATTTAGATATTTGACAGCGTTTCATTGATCGCCATCGCCAGGGACCTAGGTGTGCGCAGGCCTTTACAGCTAGACGAAAAACAAAATGACAGCGATAAAAGTACTTAAAACAAATGTGACAGAAAAAACACTTAAAAATAATATAAAAAATAAAATAGTGTTGTGCAAAATACAACTGGTTATCGATTAAGAAATGATGTTTGATCTGAGTCGCGACGGGAAGCGGAGTGAAGTGAAGGCAGACGAAGGCGAGGCAGTGTCGACCGCGGTCTCTGTCCGAGCGGACGTGCGTTACAACCACGGCTATTCCTGAATACCCGAGCGATTGTAAACTTTATTATAATAGTGTTATTGTTGGAAATCGCGCGTTCTGTGCTCAGGTAATTAGTAGATCCCATTGTTATGTCCATGCGAAAATTAGCTACCTCAAGCACCATTACGAAATAGTTGTTTTTGTGTTGACTACCTACTTTAACTGCAATTGTGTTTCGCGTTTTACGACGAATTAGTTACACAAGCTTTGTAACACAGGCTTTATCAAACCTTTATCTATTTGATAAAACATTTTCTTTATTCGCAACCGGTGAAATGCAAGGTTATCTCCATCTAACGCAATATTCGAGCTACCTGAGTCTTGTTTGAGAGATAGTGAAAAAAAGATCATCCGAGCCTATAATTTACTGAGATAAACCAGCTTTACCTGCTGTCGAGAATTCAAGATTCGAGACTTTGAATCAGATGCGTTTGATAATTTCGGCGTTGTAGTGTTTATTACTTTAGAATTTGATAAAACCCCTGATGTTTCATCAGCTATCAATGCTTTTGAACCCTTTGCAAAATCGCAGGTTGTCATTCATTCTTTTCATGTATTTTTTCCTGTTCTCCAGGTAAATGGGACACGAAAATGGACCGCGCCTCTAGTGAAGTTATAGTGTTGTGTTAGTGTACCGCCTGGTTATGATGTGAGACAGTGGATGTGACGAAATGCCCTCAGACAGTGGTTCGGCGTGGTCGCCGCCGGCGTCCAACAGCGAGAGGAGGTTGAGCAACTCGTCAGATGGCAGCGCCGGAAGCGGATACTCTAAAGCTGTAAGTAGTTTTGCCAAACTTGAGACTAGCGTGAAGAGCCACGGTAGATAAATACATGAAAAAAGAAGCAATAGAGTTAATAGACGATGTTTTATGTTCTATTTGTCCGTAACTTTACAGAGACTGTTTTGTTTATAGACGGCCAACTGATATTACTAAAACATGAGCGAAATAGGACTCAACCTTGTATATGCCCACTAAATTTAAATTCAAGCAAGCAAGACTCAGTGTCATGGGAATGTTTCGTCTTTGAAATACAGACGCATTATTAAAACGCCATAACATGACTAACGAAGTGTATAATTTAGTTGATGACAAACGAGATACACAATTCCAAGAATAAGATTAATAGACTAACATTAAAGCATGCGGAAATCAAATACAATAAAACAATGCGACATTTAATCAAACAGAACAATTAAGTGACTATTTAGCTGACGTGTCTAATATCGACGTTAATAAATGTGATACAATGAGCATGAAAAATTTACAACAGCTGTTGGAGAGAACTGATAAATCTTTAATATTACTTTGTAGTGAGAAGAACTAGGTTCTAAAGTATTTCAGAAGGTTCACGTCAAATTTAAGAGACATAGTTAGCTATATTACAGGCCAAGGTCGAAGATCCTCCTTCCTCCTCTCTTCTCCTCCTTGTGTCTCCTTTGATTAGGTGCACAGATAAACGGTCATGCGCAAAATAGCGTGTAAAAACAATCTTTACACTCGCATCGATTATCGACGGTCCTGTGCAGTTAAACCAATATTTAATTTGAAAATAAACTTAAATCGAAAATGTAAGCGCCCAGTCAGGCGTTAAGAGAATGCTTTCACTTTTCAGTTAGCACTCCATAACTTTCGTAGTTTTGTTATACTGTATTGAAACTCTATAATTTAATTTCCTAAACTATGTTGTATTATGAAGCTATTTTCCAGTCTCTTTTGTGGTTGTTAAATTACCTTGAAAAACATTCGGTCAAATAACAAGTTATGAAACTGTTGCAACCTTATGAGTTATTCAGTTTTTTCAAGAATTGATGTAGTTTTGCAATTCTATTAGTCATGGATTCTGAATTGTTAAATTTTTAAGGTCACTAAGACTTGTTTTCCATTCATGTATATTTTTTCCAGATTTCGAATGCATTTATAACAAGTCCAAAGATAAATTACCAAACTCGTGTTTAAAACCACCTAAAGTAGCTATATATTCGCATTAACAGACGATTTAAAATGACAAGTGACCTTATCGGCCAATTTGTTTATCGTAAATGCTAACAGTGCTCGTAGATCTAAAATATTAGGTGAATTGGTCTGGCTATCTGATATGAATAATTCAAACTCCTGATAACTGTTAGTTGATGAGTCAAATCCGAATTGGAATCGAAGACTAAATACTAAGCAGGTGCAATTTATGACAAACATCTTGAATTTGGAATAAAATGCACATAATTGCGGTGGTAGCTATTTCCAACTGTTTACCTTCACTTTGACCTTTCCAAGAAGACAACAAAGTGTTCAAATCCGGCTCAATACTGATTCCGGCTTTTGTGGGTACTTGCATCGCATACCATTAGACTAGCCGCCCAAAAAACATCTAATTGACAAAAAACGGCTTCACAAATGCTTCAAACCTTGTGCCCAGTCTTGTGACATTAACCGCTATTCATTACTTTATGTCCTTCCACTATATCATATGTATGCATTATGATATAGCGTTATCATACGTATACATATCTGACGGTAAATAAACAAAGCGTCAAGACTTAATGTGGAGCTGGCAACGGTGGCACGAATTCGTGAAGAGTGGTGAGATTGGGAGAGGCTTGTCCAATAATGGGATGATGCGGGCTGATAGTAATAACTAATTTAGTACTTAAAACATTAAAAAGAAAAAGACTACAGTCCGGAAGCCAAGAAGCATCAAGACTTGGCTCTCTAATTTTAATCGAGATCTTCTTTTATCCTTCCTTATGAACTCCTGTTTATCAAGACTACTGCAGAACACTTAATTGCCGGCAATATCGTTGCCCAGTAGCAAGTAATGGCGGATGCTACCAATCAATCACAATTAGCATATCCCTCACTTCTCACGGTGCAAGTGAAGTCACAGAATATTGGTAGTATGATGTGACTCACTTCTAAGTCTAACCTTGCAGGTATAATTTCGCCCGAATGCAGGTCATGATGGTCTTATTCCTGTACAGTACTGGTATTATTAACATTTGTATTTAGGTCTCTAAAACACATTAGGAACATAAAAAAACAGGAGAGGCTTCAGAATCATTCTTCCTGGAAATGTATAACCTATGTCCAGCAGTGGACTAAGACTGAATAATAAATGATTGTTGTGGTTTTAATGAAAAAGACGCATTGACGCAGAGTTTGACATTTTAGTTTTTAAGTAAAAATACTAAGTTTATTAAAAAATCTTGATAATGTCCTAAATATTCACAAATTCGTGTCACCCTATGAATGTGAGGTCAGCAAGTACAGATTTGGTTCCCTTTCGCTACAAAAATTACGAGGACACTATGGAAATAAAAAACTTTATAAAAATCCAGTTTGAATTTGGTATAAAATGGTGATTTTTCAAGATTTTTCGAATAAATCTTAAAAAAAGCCGTTGACAAAAAGTATTTTGTATTGCAATTCTGTCGTGCGCGACTATTTTGTTCTTCTTTTACATAACATTTTTAGGGTTCCGTAGCCAAATGGCAAAAACGGAACCCTTATAGATTCGTCATGTCTGTCTGTCTGTCTGTCTGTCTGTCTGTCTGTCCGTCCGTATGTCACAGCCATTTTTCTCCGAAACCGTAAGAGCTAGACTGGTGAAACTTGGCGAGTAGATGTATTCTGTGAACCGCATTAAGATTTTTACATAAAAATAAAAATAAAACTATAAATTTCGGGGGTCCCCATACTTGAAACTGAAACTCAAAATTTTTTTTTTATCAAACCCATACGTGTGGGGTATCTATGAATAGGTCTTCAAAAATGATGTTGAGGTTTCTAATATTGTTTTTTTCTAAACTGAATAGTTTGCGCGAGAGACACTTCCAAAGTGGAAAAAAGTTGGTCCCCCCCCCTCTAACTTCTAAAGTAAGAGAATGATAATACTAAAAGAAATATATGTTGTACATTACTTTGTAAACTTCCAACGATATTTGGTTTGAACGAGATCTAGTCAGTAGTTTTTTTTTATACGTCATAAACCGTAAACCGCAATTTACCTTTCGACGAACTACAAGAACCTTATTATGTTACATCAAGTAACATAATATAAAGGTTCTTGTAGTTCGTCGTGCTACGGAACCCTTCATGGGCGAGTCCGACTCGCACTTGGCTGCTTTTTTTTAGTGATGAATTGCTTTATAGTAGTCATAAGACCGCCCATTGTACTATCGGATAGTATATTATGTGTTTAATTCTCTTTTTGTTAGTTTCTAAGGCACACTAAAGAATTTTTTATCTATCTAATGATTATGAGTGATTTAATTAAATTGTATTTAAATAATCAAACAAGTGGCATTCAAATATTAGATCTTGAATTGATCTACTACCTACCATTTTCTACAATCTTGTATTACCACAATTATTACCATTAACATCGTGAGAATGTTGTCCATTAAGCCTGTTCACACCACGCCTTTAAATCTAAGCACTAGTTTCTAGCGTCATCGACTTGCTAGTGAGATGGTCATACAACTTAAGGAAGCTCCCTTTTAGGAAGGACCCTAGCGGGCGTGTTTAGAACATTTGTGTCTCCGTACGAAACCTACACGGAAAATGTATGCCCATTACACAAAAAAATCCCTTAACTCAGGATACAAGGCGAAGACAATAGCGGAAGACAAGGCCGGAGAGAATAGCGTTGAAAAAAATGAGGCAACAGCAGTAGTTGAACGCTAAATAGATTAATTAAATTAACGTTCAAATAATGAAACTTAGAACTTGAAAGTTTTTGAGAGAAGTTTTAGGGTATGCATTTTATAAGCATGCGACATTGTCGACCGCATCATCACTTAAAATCAGGTGCGATTGTAACAAAAGGCAAGACTATAACTTAAACAAATAAAAATGATTTTCTATGGTCAATCATTTAAACTAAATTAGCGACGTACTCATTAACGATTGAAAAAAGTCCGAACTAGTGCTAACGGTACTGGTATGCACCTGATATGCTGACATTTGCAATGACCTTCAGTACGACCGCACCATTCGCTCGTGCCATTGGTACTTTCTTGGTCACTGGACGATGAAGTGACATAAACTATTATTTATTGTTTTATGATGATGACTTATGTAGCGTGGCTGAAATAACAAGGTAGGGGGCTATTTTTAACTGACTTAAAATAGAAAAGGAGGCTGTGGGTGCCAGTAGATGCAGTGCATCGCAGGGCACGTTCCTGACATGCGTGACTTACGAGGCAATGCTTTGTTATAGGCGATGGTTACCACTTAACATCAGGTGGGCCATACGCTTGTTCCATCAGCTAGTTTTATATAAAAAAAATCGGAAAATGTCGGAACTCCCATTTGTTCTATCTGACTGTGACGTAATAGAACTGCTAGGTACCACTTTTATACCTGTTGGTTCCATGGTAGAACTACAAAAACTAAAACTAGCCCATTTGTTCTCGTGTCACCAATATCAAAAACAGTGTCATGAATAGATCTAGGACTGCGTCAGGTGCATTCCTCGATGCTGACATTTGCACTGACCTCCATCGACAACTAATAGACTGGTTATCAATATCCACTGCAAGTACAACGTTCACCAATGGTTAAACAGCTGGTTAGACACCCATGCTTCCACTAAGCGTGGATAGCGTGGGTTTCAATAACAAACTATTGGCACTTTAACCCGGTATAAAGATAACAATTTGAGGTTTTTTTAGAGTTGCGTAGTATTTATGCATTTGCCTTACCAGAGGGTTTTAAATACGTCATCGCTCAAAAACCGCCTGAAGTTTAATGCTGATTATAGGGCTTCTTTTAAATTATCTTATGCGTTTTTGGTTTACCAAAACCTTTGAGAAATATGTTGTTCTTTCACTGTTTCTCTAGTCTCCTCTGCATGAAAGTTATTACAGTAAAGAAAGAAAGAAAGAATATAATTATATTTATTGACTACTAGCTGTGCCCGCGACTTCGTCCGCGTGGTATAGTGTCTATGGGTAGCATTTTTAATTTGCAGCGGAAGAAAACAGTAATTAAATAACAACGTCATATTCGCGTGCACGTGACACAGTCGTCTGCCCTCTTACTAAACTCTCCTCAACACCCACATTTCCCCCGCACTCCCCCCAGACTCCCCTCCACAATCCCCCTGTACTCCCCCCGCACCTCCCCTCCACACTCCCCCTGGACTGCCCCCGCATCCCCCCTCGCTCCTCCCCTCCGCACTCCCCCCTGTACTCCCCTTCACACTCCCCCCTGTACTCCCCTCCACACTCCCCCCGAACCTCCCCTCCACACTCCCCCCGAACCTCCGCTCCACACTCCCCCTGTACTCCCCTCCACACTCCCCCTGTACTCCCCTCCACACTCCTCCCGCACCTCCCCTCCACACTCCTCCCGCACCTCCCCTCCACACTCCCCCTGTACTCCCCTCCACACTCCCCCCGCACCTCCCCTCCAACTCCCCCCTGTACTCCCCTCCACACTCCCCCCTGTACTCCCCCCTGTACTCCCCTCCACACTCCTCCCGCACCTCCCCTCCACACTCCCCCCGCACCTCCCCTCCACACTCCCCCTGTAATCCCCTCCACACTCCCCCCTGTACTCCCCTCCACACTCCCCCCGCACCTCCCCTCCACACTCCCCCCTGTAATCCCCTCCCTCTACCCCCCCAGCACAAACTTTGAATGTCATATTTTTTTATATCAAATCAACAGACTAAAAAATAAGTTTTAAGTTTCTAGCTCTAAAAATGACGATACTTCCATACAACTTTCAACCCCTATTTTCAACCCCTTACCTCTTTCAACCCTTTTTTCGCAATAAAAAGTAGCCTATGTCCTTCCTCAGGCCCTCAACTATCTGTGTACCAAATTTAATTTCAATCGGTTCAGTAGTTTTGGCGTGAAAGCCACACAGACAGACAGAGTTACAAACGCATTTATAATATTAATAAGGATAAAAAAGATACAGTAGGCATGGTATACAATATTTCACAGGGTCAATTATGTCCCTGGCTCAGTATTTGTTGCATCGTGTAGGTCACATGACGGATATGACAGTAGCTGTCATATCGTCGGCTTACGGCGCGGTGTCCGACAACAGTTGCAGATAACGCCTGTTTAAGCGATGGGGTGGACTTGATCCTAAATGTTAGAAGTCACTTCTGTGGGTCAATGCTAAATAGATAAATAAAGAATCTGATTTAAATATGATACCTAAGTCTAGAACATATCTGAATAGTTTAGGTATTAAAATAAAAATAAAAATAGTCTATTGGTCGTTTCAGGGAATTTATGTTCGCTTTATTTATGTATGTTTTGTAGAAACATTTAAAATGCCAAACGAATGAGGCAATCTTATGTTAAAAAAAAAACTTAAACATTTCCGTCAAAAGTAAAAGATTTATGAAAAAAAATTGCATTATTGTTTTCTTATAAACTGAGGGCATGATTCCTTTCACGACTTTCCCTAACTTTCGTGGTATCGGACTTGGCCATCACCGCCCTTCTCAAAAAACCACCTGGTCTATGTTTTATATATCAGCCATCTGGTTCCCATAGTATCTTCTTCTGAGTCGTTACACTCTTGACAGAGTGGTCGTGGTGACGGGGCCTAACAATTTTCCGCCACTCATCCCGCACCGCTGCTCTTCTGGTTCATTCGGGGCGTCTATGGCTGATTTGATTTGGTCCGTCCATCTCATGGGTGACCTGCCGCGAGCTCTTTTGCCCTCAAACTTCCCCTGCACCACCAGGCGTTCTATGGAGACCTCTCCACGACGTGACACGTGCCGAAAGGTGAGAATGCGCGACTCCCATGGTATAAATACATACATACATACATAAAATCACGCCTTATTCCCATGGGGGTAGGCAGAGATCACGGATTTCCACTTGCTACGATCCTGACACACCTCTTTCGCTTCATTCACTCTCATAACATTCTTCATACATGCTCGTCGGTTTAGGGTACTCCTAACCTGGCCTTTCTCTAAAACGTCTGCGATCTGATCGAGATACATGCGCCTAGGTCTTCCCCTTCCAGCAGTTCCATTCACACTCGCCTGATGCAATTGTTTTGTTAATCTCCTTTCATCCATTCTCTCTACATGTCCAAACCATCTTAACATACCTTTCTCTACTCTCATCACTACGTCTTCTTTCACACCGCATTCCTCTCTTATCACACTGTTTTTCACTCTATCACTCAACTTTACGCCACACATACTACGCAACGCTCTCATTTCTACTGCATTCACTCTGCTTTGATGTTTTTTCTGCCATACCCAACTTTCACTACCATACATCAATGTCGGCACTAACACTCCTTTATGTACAGCAAGTCGTGCCTTGTTAGACAGTTTCCTGCTGCTCATAAATGTGTGTAATGCCCCATTCACTCGATTTCCAGCCGTCACCCTCCTTTCAATATCATCTTCATGCTTTCCATCTCTTGTAAACAAAGTCCCCAAATATATAAACTCATTCACTTGTTCCACTTTTTCTCCACCAATCAAAATATTACATGCTGTTATACATTCATCTCTTTCGAAAACCATAATCTTTGTCTTACTTACATTTACTTTCATTCCTTTTCTCTCAAAAGCTCCATGCATAATTGTTACCATCTCCTGTAACTCGTCCGCCGATGACGCAAGTATAACCTGGTCATCAGCATAGAGAAGACATTTGACGAGTAACTCATTCATTCTTAGTCCGCATTCACTATCTTTCAAATCTTGCAAACAACTATCCATGAATAAATTAAACAACCATGGAGACGCTACACATCCCTGTCTAACACCCTTTTGGATGCTAAACCATTCAGTGTATGACCCATTTATCCTAACGCAAGCACTAGAATCCTCATAGAGAGATTTTAGAGCCTGAACCAAGTTGTTGTCTACTCCATACATGGACAGCACCGACCATAGCTCATTCCTCATCACTTTATCATAGGCCTTTTCTAAATCCACGAATGCGCAATAGACCTTTTGACCCTTGGCCAAAAATTTCTCGGCTACGCATCGCAAGGAAAAGACCTGATCCGTACATCCCATTCCCTTTCGAAATCCCGCTTGTGCATCCCATATTTTCCCATCGGTTTCTTTCACAACTCTTTCAATCAACACTTTTGCATACAGTTTGCCGACAACGCTGAGAAGGCTAATGCCTCTGTAGTTCTTGCAGTCTTGATGTGAGCCTTTTCCCTTGTAAAGTGGAACTATGACGGCTTTGCACCAATCACTTGGCACTCGGCCAGCCTTCCAGCACAAATTAAAAAGGTGACACAGCTGACTTGCTACTACGCCATGTCCAGCTTTCAGCATCTCAACTGTAATCCTATCATACCCTGCAGCCTTTCCTGATCTCATTCCTTTCAATGCATTCACCACTTCATTCATACTAATTCCACTTTCATCATTGTTTTCACCCACCATTAAGGTTGTCTCACGTGCCTCCTCTCTTTCAAACAAATTTTCAAAATACTCTTTCCATCTTTTTAATAAGCATTCATCACCTTTCACTAAGTTACCATTCTGGTCCCTGACTGAGTTCAGCTCCGAGCTCAGAGTTTTCCCCCTGGCTGAACGAATAGATTTCCAGAAAAACTTAATGTTCGTCTGGAAATCCTTAGATAACCTTTGGTCAAATACATCCTTCTGCTCTTCTTTTTTTCTGGCAATCACTTCTTTCACTAACCTTTTTAATCTCTTATATTCGTTTTTAGTTTCATTCACATTTTCATTCGTAGCTCTTTGCATTCTTTGGTTAGCTCTGACAGATAGCCAGTCTACCCACGCCTTCTTTTTTTCAGATACAACCTTTTGCACATCTTTATCCCACCAAACATGCTTCATCTTTTGTACTTTTTTCCTTTTACTCACTCCGCATACTTCAGACGCCACACTCACTACCTTTTCCTTAAATAACGTCCACAACTTTTCGATATCACAAATATCATCGGAATCATCAAAACTTTCAATCAATTTACTTTTATAATCATCTTTCAATTCATCATCTTGCAAATTTTCTACTTTTATTCTTTCTAAAACACTACTGGTCGCTTTTATTCGATGCCGCCATCCTTTAAAGAGACCACTTATTCGGCTCACTACCAAAAAATGGTCTGTGTGAATTCCAACTCCACGGTAAACTCTAGTGTCTAGAACATTTTTTCTCATTCTTTCATCCACTATTACAAAATCAATCATACTTTTTCTGACATTCTTCGCTTCTCTTGTATACATGTGGATCCGCTTGTGGTCAAACATGGTGTTTGTCACACACAGGTCCCATTCTAAGCAAATGTCAAGCAAACTTCTACCATTACCATTTACTCTCTCGTCACCATACATTCCTAGAACCCTTTCATACCCATCGCGCTTTACTCCTACCCACCCATTAAAATCTCCTAGCATTATCAACCTTTCATTATCCTTGCATAATTTTAAGACATCTCTTAAACCATCCCAGAACTCATCTCTTTCTTCTTGTGCTATTTGGGACGTACTCGTACCAGTGTCTGTAGGAGCATAGACCCCTACTATAAAAATGCGTAAAAGTCCGACTTTCATTCTTATCCAAAGCAGTCTTGCATTCACGCATTCAAATTCGTTCACACAGTCAGCCATTCGTGCGGAAAGTATGATACCAACTCCTTGGCAGGCCCTGGCGGCATTGGGTACCCCCGACCAGTAGGCTGTGTAGGATTCATGCTTGGTAGTGTCACATCCTTTCCGTTTTGTCTCATTTACACAAAGAACATCTATTCGTTTTTCATCCATCATCTGATACACCTCATCCAACTTATCTTCCATTCCCCCTCCAACATTCAACGTAGCGAAGCGACTCTCCGTGAGCCACTTTTCGCCCCCACGAGAAACGAGACGTGACGAGTGGCGAACCACGTCGCCGGGTGGCATGGTATAAATACTGTTTAATTTGGCGCTAGATAGTGTTGTGTGGATTGTCCATAATTTTTATTATATTTATTTAATTATAAACGTTTGACGATTCTTATGATAATTAAATAATCTTCATGCTTATTAATTATACAAATCTATAATTCCAAACGCACACATGCTTACTATATTAAATTACAAACATTATAAAAACTCAAGTTTATTTTCTAACTGAAGAAAGTGATTACGTCATAATGCAGACGATTGAACTTTATTCCATTGCAATAGAGGTTATATTTGTATAGCGAAGCTGGTGTGTAAGTACTATGTTATCTAACTTCAAGTTATGTATGAGTTTTAAATTGGGCATCTGTTTAAAAACACGAATGTGAATCGTCTTTGGGATGGGTTGGTGTTTTGCGAAAACCTTTTGAGTGGGAAAAACTAATGGTTCTTTAATCAATTACCTTAGGGTTATCGGTTAAATAATGTTAGTTCGTAAACCATAATAATCGTTCTTACAAAAAAAACGGTAAGAACCAAGCCGTAGTTTATTGCCTGTTCTTCTAGGCTTGGTCGCGTGGAACTGGCACTTAGACTCACCTAGCTTTAAAACGTTTCAAAGTGATCCTTGTGTGTCTACTGAATAAATACATCTTTGACTTAGGTCATTATATTTTAGTACACAGCACTTAAAACGTGATAAATCACACTTCAAAAACCATTTACCTGTGTAGATTTATAACCGAGCTACTGTAAATAACTAAAATTTTATTAAAACCGAACCAATTCTGATGATATTTTATTGGGACAAAAATTACAAAACAAACATGCTTCGTTTGTTCTGTTTTTGAAATCCAGTTGTCCAGAAGTTAAATCCAACCAATTCAACCAAATAAGCTCCGCATTATAAAAAAAATCGGTTGTCTGTAAAGTCGGTTTACTGACGATAGTTGAACGTGATAACGTCATAAGAAAATACTCGCGGACTCGCGGACTCAGACTCGAACTCTCGGACCCCCTCCGGACCCTCATTTACCCTTACCCTCATTTACCCTTACCCATTACCCGACCCGGGCTCGGGCTCAGGTAAATGGAACGACGAAACGACGTAACGACGCATGAGTCATGTTTTTTCGTGCGTGCAGCCGGCTCCATCGATTTATAAGACGTTATCACGTCAAAAAACCATTTCCGTATACTTCAAGTTCTATCAAAACCAGGCAGAGCCAAGAAGCCACTAAAAGCTACAATCTATATTAAATCTTATCCGTAATAATCTAAAGCCTAATACCGTCTGAATCGATACCGGTTTTATAAAGGAAATAGCCCAACTTGACCTCGAATTTGGACCAGTTTATTAACAGTACTGAGCACAAATGTTGGGTTGACAAGCGAAAGTGACAGATATTGTCAGTGCAATACGTTTCACGGTTAATGGCTTACTGTCAATATTAGCGTATACTTTATTGGATTATCTTCGAATTAAATTGGTTTCTGATCGTGATTGTAAGAGAAATTTCAAGGTTTCATTTGGATTAGATTAAATTTAAACCACATTGTTGGAGTATTATTGATATACGCTTATCTGTACCGTATTTAAATAAATACTCTACATCCGTTATTCGCCAAGTGGAATTAAGATCTGGTAGCGAAGTGGGTTAATGTAATCACGTATCAAGGGGAAGGTCGTGGGTTTTGAATCCCACCCGGCTTATAAGTTTGGATACATTATAAAACTCTGCAAAAACGACTTCCATGGTCACCGCACCTTCAAATCAGTTTTTAGATAATATTGCTACTGAAAAACTGTTGTTTGCTAACGTTTCTAGGTTATTTTAGAAACTGTGCCTAGAGTAATCTTTTTTTCTAGTTTTAGTAACTAGGACGTGTCATTGTACTGATGTGCCACTTTTGCCCAGTATCCTTTACAGTGCTCTTTCTAAACAGGCCTTCTGAAAGCTTTAGAACTGGGCTAGCCTTTTTTAAGGTAAAATGTTGAGTCATCTTACAGACGTCCTGAGGCATTTTGTCTATGAAGCCCTCGATTTCATGTTCCTTTGATATAAGGTTGAAAATTGCTCAGCACTAAGTATTGCGGTCGAGCTTAGGAATCTTAGCTTTAGACTCATCTTTGTAACTAGGGCAGTGGTCGTTTCTTACACTCGATTTAAGTCGAGAAAAGGAAGTCTGAATCTCATTCAGGCAATGAGCATATGTGATGAAAATATCATCAAAATTGTGTTTTTTTTAATCAAATATTGATCCTTGAATGTCGTGAAGACCTAAAAGGCGCGAAAATAGCGTACCGGATACTAGGAGTACTGAAAACACAACCTAATAAAGATAAACCAATCGTTTTTGATAGATCTATTGACATCTATGGGATAGCCAGTTAACCGATGGATATCCTATGACTGATATGATGATGAGTTAGTAATGATTAACAGTTCAAAATGACATCCTAGCTAGCAATGTAGGTCTTGCCTTCGTTAGCTTTGACTCACAGTGTGTATGTTTTTAAGGTAAACACAGAATGCACTGTTTAGGAGATTTTGCAAGTTTGCATAGTGATAATTATGATGGGCCTGGTTTTGAGTGACCTTAACCAAGATTGGTTTAGAATTTAGATAATGGGCTCCGGTGTGTAGTGGAAGCAACCCTCCTTTTTATAACGCTTTTTTTTGTATGTATGTATGTATGTATGTATGTATGTATGTATGTAACCGACCCCTTTGAGCTCGATTTTGTCCTACTTTGAACGATCCGATTTGATTCAAACTTTGCACACCTGTCAAAGGTCGATGACAATGCAATAATATGAAAAAAAAATAAAAAAAAAATGAAAAGAAATAAAAAAAATAAAAAAAAACCACACTTTGAACGATCAGATTTGATTCAAACTTTGCACACCTGTCAAAGGTCGATGACAATGCAATAATATAAAAAAAACTAAAAAGTTAAAAATAAATTATAGTTTAAAAAACTAAAAAAAAACGCTTTTATAACTAATTGAAATAAAAAGTTAAAAATAAAATTGTAATTATCAATTGAAAATATTTAAATTATTGTACAAAAAGCGTGGGGGGCTTGATTTTGAATGTTGTAAATATTTTATCAATAGTTTATTATATCTGAAGTTATTATAATAAATTATAGTTTAAAAAAACTAAAAAAAAACGCTTTTATAACTAATTGAACTAAAAAGTTAAAAATAAAACTGTAATAATCAATTGAAAATTTATATTATTGTAAAAAAGCGTGGGGTGCTTTTTATAATAACCTCAGATATAATAAACTATTGATAAAATATTTACAACAATCAAAATCAAGCCCCCCACGCTTTTTGTACAATAATATAAATTTTCAATTGATTATTACAGTTTTATTTTTAACTTTTTAGTTCAATTAGTTATAAAAGCGTTTTTTTTTAGTTTTTTTAAACTATAATTTATTTTTTACTTTTTAGTTTTTTTTTTTTTTTTCATGTATTTTTTTTTCATATTATTGCATTGACCTTTGACAGATGTGCAAAGTTTGAATCAAATCTGATCGTTCAAAGTAGGTTTTTTTTTTTATTTCTTTTCATTTTTTTTTATTTTTTTTTCATATTTTTGCATTGTCATCGACCTTTGACAGGTGTGCAAAGTTTGAATCAAATCTGATCGTTCAAAGTAGGTTTTTTTAAAAAAAAAATTATTTCTTTTCATTTTTTTTTATTTTTTTTTTCATATTATTGCATTGTCATCGACCTTTGACAGGTGTGCAAAGTTTGAATCAAATCTGATCGTTCAAAGTAGGACAAAATCGAGCTCAAAGGGGTCGGTTACATACATACATACATACATACATACATACATACATACAGGTGAAGCTAATAAAAGCGTTATAAAAAGCACCCCACGCTTGTACAATAATATAAATTTTTCAATTGATAATTACAATTTTATTTTTAACTTTTTATTTCAATTAGTTATAAAAGCGTTTTTTTTTAGTTTTTTAAACTATAATTTATTGTTCTAAAGTCGTAGGTTTTTTTTTTTTTTAGGTACGAATATAAGCGTGCACATATGATCTATAAGAATTTAAGCGCACCTGCTTAGCTTAAAATACTTATCACCATAAAACGCCCTTATTTTGGACTCGTCAAACTACACGCTTCTTCTATACATATCATGGTCTTTCTTCTTTACTTAGTTGGTTTTTCTTGTGGCTGTGACTGTCCACAATGTGAAATCGGATGGTCGTAAGTTACGCACGAATTGAGTCTTTTTTGCGTACGTGGGACATTGAGGTCCAATTTCAAGGTTTGCGGTCAAACTTGATCCTATCAAAAGATAAGGCAATATCGTTAGCAGCCTGGATTTGTGTAGTTACCTCTATAAGACCAATCATTGGTTCTTTGTTATTTTTTTATGCTTTTTCATTCAAAATCCGAACAATTCTGAACACTTAGAGCCAGTACAGATTGACCAAACCACATATACCACCACATATAGACAAAGATTATAATAATAGTCAAAATCCTTGAGGCGGTCTAAGAAGAGTAGTCAGAAGTAGGTATTTCTAAACTCTTCCGGATGTTATCCGGAATCAAAGCTTCTATTAGCGTACTAACTAAGCCTTGACTTGGTTTGTTTTAGAAAATATATAGTACAAGTAAATGTGGTTTTTGAAGAAATGGAAATTACAGTGCTCTATTCAATTTTAACAAGATAGAAAGCATGCGCTTGAAGCAGGAACATTTAAAGCTAAGTACAGACAGTTTATCTCTCCTTAGACTACTCGTTAATGCAAATGTACTTTGTCAAGGCATAAAACCTACTATCTGTCTCCAAGAATCTGGGCCGTAATAAAGATTTTCAGTACAAACAGATGCCTATAGAACTGTTAGTCGACTTACTCCAATTAACACAAGGAAGTACAAAGCTATAGTGCAATAACTACTAATGGAACCACCGACGAGGGAGTTACAAACGAGCATACACATACCGGGAGTACAACAACATACAATCAACATATAGCAAAACTATCTTAAAATAAGTGATATTTGTTTTTTTAGTTTGTTTTTAAGACGCAGTAGTTTGACTTTAAATAAGCTTTCGAGACAAATTTTTTTGTAACTCTATTTTAAAACAATCCAGTGGTAAATTTTCATCATCATTAATAGAAATTTACGTACAGTTTATAAATATTTAATATAATCTGTTATGCCAGCTTGTTGCTGTTTAGATTAGATTTACGTGAGGAGTAGGTATTGCGGCGTTGTTCAAGGATCACGTGTTGACCCAAAGCTGTTTAACCTATATACATAATCTACTAAGGGTAATAACGTTATATTATATTGGTAGTGGATGTCTGTTTATTGTAAGCTCCATTTACATAAAGAGAGTGTTTCGTTCAGTAGTGAGAATATGCATGCAATTATCGTAGGTGATAATCTTTAACGATTGTCTAGCTAATTCACTACGTTTAACAAGTCGGTTAAGATTATTTTAATAGGCGAAGCAGTTTCGTGCTTGCGATATACAAATATAAGTTCTCATAATACAAAATTATTTGTACTGTTACGATACATTTTAAACGTGCCTCTAATTACCCTTTTCAGACAGTCTACTGAGATCCAGAAATGTATCTATGACCTGACATGTATGAAGATGAAATACTAGATACAATTAAAAAAACTTTATCATCGTTATGTTAAAGCGGAATCCCTTTGTGGAAATGTTTCTTCATGCTCCAAGCAGCAAGTGTAAACAATATCCTGTCAGTTAGTTCATAATAAGCAGAGACATAAAATTTTACGATCGTATGATATGATAACACGTTAGTGTACTTGAGAGATGTGTGATTGATTCAGTCATATCGTTTGTAAATTAATTAGTACGAGATATGGAATGTTTTCAAAACGTGCTAGATAAAGTTTAGCGATAATTTAACTAGAGCAGGAGTATATTTTCCTATTTAATCTATTTTGTCCCACGACTTTATACAAAGATCTCCAAAAAATTATTCACTTGTTTCGGCTTTGGTTGTTTCCCACCAATAATTCTTCTCCTAGATCTCCTGATTTCGCCAACAGCGTCATCTCGTGTCATTTTCCCCGAGTTGTTTTTGTATCATGCTGCTTCCGTATTTTAGAAGGCATGTCATTCCCAATGTCAGTCCTAGTCATGACTGAGAACTACAAAGGCTTTGTCACCAGCCTTAACTATAAACTCATAAAACCATACTTCCTATGGCTTTTTCTAGCATTTTCAATAATAACTGTATTTTATTTGAAATAGCAATTTACAGAACGTGATACATATTCTATATGATAAATAATTTCTTAGAACTTATAGAAATAGAACAATAAGGTAGTGCGTTTACGTGCCATTGTGCAACTAATGAGATCACGATTGCATCATGTAGTTGTCTATGATAGAAAATATTGATAACTTATAGATATTTTGTACCTACACCACACCTTTTATCTACCTATATTTATGTTTCTATCAAGTATGATGATGTATTCTCTAAAATCGTTCTGTGTGTATCAATGTGAATTGCATGAGACACATTTTTGTAGAGTGTAAAGTTCCGCTGTGTATACCTCACTATAGCATTAACAGTTCACGCAAAATCGTGACAAACTTACAAATGTACCTGTTCCTATAATTATAAACAATTATTGTATTGGACCATGATTAGACCAATTAGAAACAATGGTAGACAAATTGACGGCAAAACAAGATGATAATGAGGCATTGTGTCTTATTTAGGTTACGGTTATTAATGTCATTTCAGAAGTACTTACAAAATAATTATTAGAAAAGAATTTGAAGTTATAAATGTTGAGATCAATAAAGAATCCACACTTGGTTCGTAAGAACCAGTGGCACGATAAGAAGAATCAAGAATCAAAACAGGGAAACGGAGAGAATTATTAAAAAAAGAAAGAATGACAAGGAAAAGAACCATACCAAGTATTCTATCTTACTCAATATAACCATTTAAGTGAGCCTCTTTGAGGCGTTCTTAAAATCCTTTCACCACACTTGGTTCGAAAGAATCAGTGACACGATAAGAAAAATATAACCATCATGTTATACACTTAATTAGGAAAGATTCAGCTTCTAATATTTAAAAATGTTGGTATGTATTGTTGCAAAATAGATACACCATTGCTGGTATATTTGATGTACCTCTTTGTGTTGCAATTGGAGTTAAAATTAAACCCAATCTACTTGTAACTAACTTAATTTATATTACGATGTCTCTTTGTCTCATAATTAACGCTGATTGTACTTTCTGGACAGTGGACAATGAGCATGTAAATGAATAATGACCGTTTTGCATGAACACTTTCGTTGTATCGTTTAGTAGATGCAATAGGTAGGTACTAGGTACTAATCAAGGTAGAGTAATTTTCAATGTCAAAAGGTTTTTAATGAGATTTTAATTCAATAAGAACACATAAACCACGTAGAATTTTAGGTGTGTTTTCTTTGATTTATTCGGGACAAAAACAGTTGAACATTCTTCTTATGGAGTCAAGACTCCCTCAAAGCCTCCTCAACCAATATGTAGCCACCGCAATAGCTCTATTCGATGCCATGATCAAGTCTTCCATGGTGCAGTTGGTCGTGCACAGCGGACAAAAAGGCAGGTAAATATTGTGTAACACAACAAACTAAAGATGAGAGAAAATATTGATTAAATATAACGTATAATACATAATACCAACAACGTTGTCTAAAGCTTACCTCTCCAAAGCTAACCTACAGTCTACCGGAAAAGATGAATTTAGGCGCCAATTCCATACGAACAAGCTTAGAACAGAAAAATATGGCTTTATTATAATGTGATCTGAATATTATGTAATATGCTTATTTTAGCGAACAATATGCCTAATTATACTCTTCTTTGTTACCTAATCTTTTCTACGCTCTCATTTTTCCATTAGGAAGAATAAATAAATGTAAAAGCATATGCAAATGAATATTATGTTACAAAAATTGCCCAAATACTCAAATAGTTATAGCTTTCTCACATAAAAAAGGTATAAATAAACTAAAAAACTATTAGTTTGTCACACGACTAGTTGAACTAAAAAAAACTATCACTTCAATACAGGATCAATAAATAAGCACACGTTTTGTTGTGAGTCCAAAAAGTTGATATTTGATGCAATATATTTTTCTATCTTCTTTTTTAGGGTTCCGTAGCCAAATGGCAAAAACGGAACCCTTATAGATTCGTCATGTCTGTCTGTCTGTCTGTCTGTCTGTCCGGCCGTGTCACAGCCATTTTTCTCCGAAACCATAAAAGCTAGACTGATGAAACTTGGTGAGTAGATGTATTCTGTGAACCGCATTAAGGTTTTTACACAAAAATAGAAAAAAAACTATAAATTTTGGGGGTCCCCATACTTGAAACTGAAACTCAAAAAATTTTTTTTCATCGAACCCAAACGTGTGGGGTATCTATAGATAGGTCTTCAAAAATGATGTTGAGGTTTTTAACATCGTTTTTTTCTAAACTGAATAGTTTGCGTGAGAGACACTTCCAAAGTGGAAAAAAGTTGGTCCCCCCCCCCTCTAACTTCTAAAATAAGAGCATGATAAAACTAAAAAAAATATATGTTGTACATTACTATGCAAACTTCCATCGATTTTTGGTTTGAACGAGATCTAGTCAATAGTTTTTTTTTTATACGTCATAAATCGTAAAACGCAATTTACCTTTCGACGAACTACAAAAACCTTTATATTATGTTATTTGATGCTACGGAACCCTTCATGGGCGAGTCCGACTCGCACTTGGCTGCTTTTTTATCATACTTTTCATTCATTATCACATCATCAATGAAAACTCACAACATAAAACGCAGAAACGTTGCAAGCTCTTTCAAAATACTCGTAGTATTTCAGTATATGAATTGCATAACAAGCTGTTAAATATGTTGACGCCTCTGCATCGCAATGTTTATAATTAAAACTTCCATCAGTGTGTGGTAACCTTCCTTTAGTTGTAATCTATCTAATCTTATCCGTCGGCAACGGCTGAGTCAAGACTTCTGCTTTATCTATCACTCATGTTTGTTTTATTCTAGTTGGGCCTCGTGAGTTTTTTCCTTCTTTAAGAATAACATTCTGCATGTCTTGCTACTATTGAATAGCCTTTTCTCTATTGCTTAAAGTTAAAGTAAGCAAGCAAGTTAAATTGTGAATGACTTTAATTATACTTTTGTAATTGACATTTTCCTGACCTTACCGTACCTTTTATATTCCTGCTACGTCAATTTTTCGCTCAATCAACTAGAAGCTATTCATCATCATCGTCATTTGAATGTTTTTGTGTATAGATGATTGCATGTTATTGTTTATTCATTTGAATAGCTAATTTTGAATCTTTGTTTAGATTTTTATTGCCCAAGCAGTTGTTTGCTTGTTTATTGTACCAACCATTTTATTGACTTGTTATATCTTAATTTATCTGAGAAATCTTCCCGTCAGCTGTTATATTATCATTTAAACTTAGGTTAAAATTATGTATTATAAGAACAAGCCAAGTTATACGTTCTCATTGCTCGGCATTCGTAGCCAAGAATCTAAACAAGTAGGTAGACAATAGATTTAACAAAAAACAACAAGGTAACTTTTTGTCTTCATAAATTCAATCAGTTGATCGATATCTTTAGTAAAGTACCAACGCAATGATTCTTAGGGCTTGTCAAGATCAGCTTCCATGAGATCAGAATTATTATATACAATAGATGGTTCATTGTTTGTATTCTCTCAAGCTTGTTTAATTATTACTCTGAGGTTTCGTACCAATATGTAATTTTATTCACAAAAGTTGGTGGTTTTATTAAAAGCATACCGACAGAGGAATTCTTACTTCTGAAGTATTTTGATTGGAAGCGGTGGATGCAAATCGACTTCACAGAAATTCAAAGAATTTTTAAATGTCTGTGATATTTGCAAGCTGCTTCAGATGCTCGATATATTTAGACAGTTTTAAAATTAAAGAAAGATTTTAAGGCATTTTGATTCCCCGCGGTTGTTTTAATTTGCATACCAAAGAATTTAATGTAGCAACATTATGTAGATTAAAAGATAAGGTTTCTGATAAAACTGATGACAGCCAATTAAAATTTCATAAAAATCACTGTCCGCTTCGAGCGATCTTTTATAATCTTCATTAAAATATTAATGAGAGACTGTCAGTTGACTCAAGGACCCCAAGGTAATACTTAAGACCGTTAAGTAAAATAATGGATGTTGTGGACAAACAAACAATAGCAGACATTGAGGTGAAGGTTATTGTAATGATCGTCCAGGGATTTGTAGATAAGAGTTATTTTATTCGTAGAACTGTCATTTATTTAACTGTAGAATTTACTGTTATATGGGTAAAAAAACTGAGGAAACTCTATGGGCATAAAATACGTGAAGTGAACACAATAATTGTTAGTTTCAATTAGATAAATTTGAGAGTCAGATTCAGTACTACTAAGCGCCATCGTTAAATTTCAAAGCTTATTTATTTGTTAAAAAGTATTATTGCCTGCCATCATGGTCGTATCAACCGTTTTGAACTCTACAGAAACTGCACGATAATCATTAAACCTTTGATGATTTTTGTCCGGATATGTAATGACCGTACAAGAGTTCTAACAACCTTTCCTTACATCATAAACGTCCATGTTTTTGTTTACAAGCAACAGCTGGAAGGAAGCGACTAATTCGTCCAATTGGCGTCGCTGGCTTCAAAGCAGGCGCCGGGCCAATTGCCTTTCTTTTTGCAATTAATCAGAACACGAGCATTGCGATAAAAACGTTGAACCGAGTCCTTGGATTACTTGCGAATCTTGCAATTGAGACAGATGGTGTGGCATTCTTCGGTTGAAGTAAAAATAAACATGTGGATCTTACGATAACGAATAAAGTGAATGAAAGAGGTAACGACGTAGAACGTGAAAGTAAGAAATCTTTTGGGGAAAACAAAATTGAATTAAACTGTGAAAATGGAGCTGGGGAAAGAAAGAGGGGCAATAACACTGACTGAATTTGTGGCTTATGGTTTTTAAAAATAATATATGCTGATAAGAATAACACAGATACAGTGACATACTTTTACAGCTATAAAAATCTTGACCAACTGCCCGTAATGATACCCGGGACCATAATATTTTTGGAATCTGATGGTCCATCAATACTCATTAAAAACTCTCCATCGTTATTGAAATGAACGAGTTTAAATTTTTCACTTTCAAGGTTCAGTGTGGCAAAAACTTTGAAAGTGAAATGCATTATTGGATCCTGTTTGGATAACATGTCCAAATTGAGACCTAGGTTGCAGAACCACATGTCACCTGGTTGATTTATGCATTTCCAATCAATTAAGTTCTTTGTGTTTAAATTAACCGTCTGACTGCTGAGAAAATTGGCTAATTAAAAACTCAACAATGTTTAGGTCTGAGTGGATATTTTACCTTGATTTCTGGATTTTGAATCTAGATTCAAGGTTTTGTTTTGCAAGTTTATTTTTCTTGTACGTGCTAATTTTACGTTGTATCTACTTAGCTTCAGAAATTTCTATCTATACGTTGACAACTTAGTTGGTTTATGTACAAAATTGACCACAATTTGCTTTGAAAAATGTATACCTAATTATTGATGCTATAATTTAAGGGACAAATAATAGCTACAGCAATATTTACAATTCGGTCGCAAAAATCGACAAATATTATAAATGAAATAAGAACGGTGTATTGGCTTACTTCTGTATAGCATAGCAATGCAGAATTTCAACGCCATGATTTCTTCAGAAACTGATTAACAGAACCGATGTTAATAGCCTAGCTAGAATATTGTTC
Source organism: Thera britannica (assembly GCA_939531255.2). Taxonomy (NCBI): domain Eukaryota; kingdom Metazoa; phylum Arthropoda; class Insecta; order Lepidoptera; family Geometridae; genus Thera; species Thera britannica. Next base: position 902,061 of record OW618042.2, on the reverse strand, counting down.
TAATCTAATATTAGTTCAAGCGGCTTCCTTGACACCGTAAACCAATTCACCTGTTTTAACAGCTGGTATCAGTTTATTGTAATCATCTGTTTGTTCAGGCTATTGTGATCGCGCGAAGACAATCGATTGATTATTAAGTAATGTCGATTATTGAAAATGAGAGTTCTATTCTTCTATTACTATAGAAAAGTTCCCAGTATTACGATTTGTAGGAACTTATAAAAACCTCTTGCCTCTATCTTCTTTCTTTTCAATGTATTTCTTCATCACTACTTTAGAAGTCTATAACTGACTTGATCGGTTAAGTTTTTAGCGGGCTGGTTGATGACTCCAAATTACAATGACCCTGTCTTTTGCTTTTGGCTTTAGTTTTTTCTTTTTCGAGAGTATAATGTTATTTCTTGGCTTGCTTGAGATAAAAGCTTCGTTTTTCTGTCCTTCATATGTTCGATCGTTATCTCTCGCTCGCTTCAACTCGATCGATTAGAAGGCTAGTTTGCTGTGAAAAAATGCACGCTCGTTCATTTCTACAACTGGCTAATGTCGATATATTGCGCCATATTCATATCAAATGCTGAATAATATGACAATTTGACATTACATTATCACGATCAAAACTGACCACCATGCAAATTGTTATCACGGCACGATCGACAATCGATTTGCCAACTTAACGTGCAAGATATAAACAAACTTGTATAACTTAGTTATTTATTACTGTAGCCAGTTCACCCCTGACCTTTGGCGCTGACGTCTGACCGCCGTGGAATCCAGTGCAATCGAATTATGGAATACTCCAACCTGTCATTGGAATAACATGTTTTACCTAATTTGGAGTCATATTTATGAAGTCATCAGTATAGTTAGTAGCTACCTATGTAATTGCGTGTGTGATGTGAACCAAGGCTATTGCTATGTCGTTTATTGATTCATCTACTTAGATATGCAACTTTTTTTCTAAGATAACTTTGCGTTATTTAACGCCCACTATCAAGGATTTTAAAGTCAAATACATACCTTTGGAAGATCAATCAATCTTGAGTCAAAATAATCATTTGAATATTCTCTGTTAATATTGTCTGTAATTTAGCTGATTCTATTCAGTCTATGAGATCTCTGGTAGTCTAAGAGTAGTAAGCCCCCCCAGCATTTCTAAGTTCGTGGGTTCAAATCCTATCGTACGCCAATGAGTTTTTTCTGTCCAAAAATGTTTGCCTATGCCAGTAATTCCAGTATTCAAACGGTGAACGTGGTGAGACATGTCGTACTACATTAACAGTTCGAAAGCATTTGTCAAGTGCCGACTTTAAATCCTGTCACCACACTGGTTAAAAATAACTAGTGACACGACAAGAAGAAGGAGATTCAGTCTGGCATATGAGATGAGAGACGCATAATAAAGCCACAGTAAACTGTAGTCAGGGAGCAGCCTCCTTGTAGTCAAGTCAAGTCGACTGAGTAATTACGAAAAGTAAAACACAACTGCAGTCTGTACAAACCAACATATAAGTTTGCTTCATAATTTTCGATGTAGACTCTGGACTGAACCGATGAGTTGGTGGTACTTCAACGCTCAGAATGAAAAATATTCACTAAAATCACAGATGACGAAGCAAAAAGCGTCCTTAGCTCTCGTCTTCTTTCTTTGCTGCGTGATGAGCGTGGAACTGGCACCTTGATTCACCTAGTTTTAAGTTACGTTTCAAAGTGATCCTTTTTAGGGTTCCGTAGCCAAATGGCAAAAACGAAACCCTTATAGATTCGTCATGTCTGTCTGTCTGTCCGTCCGTATGTCACAGCCATTTTTCTCCGAAACCTTAAGAGCTATACTGATGAAACTTGGCGAGTAGATGTATTCTGTGAACCGCATTAAGATTTTTACACAAAAATAGAAAAAAAACTATACATTTTGATCTATGAATAGGTCTTCAAAAATGATGTTGAGGTTTCTAATATAGTTTTTTTCTAAACTGAATAGTTTGCACGAGAGACACTTCCAAAGTGGTAAGAAGTTGGTCCCCCCCCCTCTAACTTCTAAAATAAGAGAATGATAAAATTAAAAAAAATATATGTTGTAGGTACATTACTATGCAAACTTTCAACGATATTTGGTTTGAACGAGATCTAGTCAGTAGTTTTTTTTTATACGTCATTAATCGTAAACCGCAATTTACCTTTCGACGAACTACAAGAACCTATATTATGTTACTTGTTGCTACGGAACCCTTCATGGGCGAGTCCGACTCGCACTTTGATGCTTTTTTGTTACATACAACTGAATAGAGAAGGTTTTAATATTAGCATTGTTTATGGTTGCTTGATGACAGCGGATAGAAAAGACTATGCTGCCGATCTTCAGATTGCCCATTGGACTTCTACAGGCTGATGATACAATGAGTAACGCCAAGGAAATCTACAATCGTACAAAAGTCGTGTAGAAACGTCAGATTCCCAAGTCATGCACAATAGCACAATGAACAATTGAACTAGTCGACCTTGGACGGTGAAAGTCAGGTCATTTTCGACAAACGAAGGAAAATGATAGCGACCACTCACTTTTTAATCTTTGATGGAAACCTTTGATATAGATTATGCTTCGGGTCTTTTTGTGGTGACGTCACACTTGCAGTTCTATTCACCGAGCGAGCAAGCGAAGCGTCCCGCTCCAAGTTTAGCATTTGCTTTCCTTTGAGATCAAGCTAGATGCTATTGTGGTTTTGGTACCATGGTTCGCTTAGGTCCGAACCCACAGAAAAGCAGTGTTTATTTGTGTGGGGCCAGGTCTTTTGTTGCCCCCGTTTCGGCATTATCTGCGTTTTATTAGTACTCCGCCCACTTGCGTTCTTTGCTGTATAGTTCGTGTACAAAACTGAACTTGCTTCTAAGTTCAGTTTTGTACCAAACACGAACTATACAGCAAAAATAATTGAGTTTATTTTCGGGATTTCACTTCATGTCAATTATATTTATGCAGTAGTATCACAAGGATCACTTTGAAACGTCTAGGCGAGTCTAGGTGCCAGTTTCATGCGGCCAAGCCTAGAAGAACAGACAACAAACTACTGCTTGGTTCCTACCGTTTTTTTGTATGATTATTTGCTTTAAGATCCATACACTTTTGATCTTAATGATCAACATTTAAATTCCTTTTATGCCAAAATGATGTATGGATTTGGGACAATCTGACATTAGTGCCTTTTTAAATGCATACCAATATCCTCAATGCCAAAAATATGAATGCAGCCACCAAGGAGCGCCTCGTTCACCTTTGCCACCTTTTTGCATATTTCGACCGTACATTAAGCTCGTTGTTATAAATTTATTCGAAATGCGACATTAATGGCTTGGATATAGAATTGCTAATTTCTTTGTATTTAAATTGAAGAGGTGATGAGGTCTAGAACAGCGTTATTTATTTTGATACTTAAATACTGATGGGATGTGTATCATCCCGCTTGTCTTAGATACTATAAAATATCTGATTTATAGATGACAAAATAATCTTAGTTAGGCTAGTTCCAATTCGTATTATAAACTACATTCTACTTGGGTCATAGAGAACATAAAGAAAATAAGCTAGGACCAAAGTTTTAAGTTTCTTGTTCTTCGAGGGTTGATTGTGGAACCATTTTTAAAGTGATTGATTCTTGGTCTACGATCCATAATGCTATCTATAAATAATCTTGATCTGTGATTTGGTATTACCAACTCAAGATTCTTTGATTTATTCTGAGGGGATATGTACTATGTACCGTAAAACTTAGCAGATCTTCATCTAAAACCATTTTCACATCACTAACAGATTGTATGCTATTCTCCAAATTACAAGTCTCAGGTTTTCCATTATTTACGGTTAATTCTTCACAGTACCATGGAGTACCGATATTTCCCATTTACGTGCCAACTAGCAATGACTCCAAAACCCACGGCTCAATAGACCTAGCAGTAACTGTACTATACTTCGTGCGTGCACGCACTAAACTGCTCCACTTTTGACAGCCACGAGTAATACCCACAGGCTTATAAAATATAGTAGATTGCCCAAAAAGCCGTGGGACGTGTTGCCGCGATGTCCCCAAAAGATGTCGCGCAAAAAACGTCGTAAAAATTCATTGCTGTTTTTGTACTACAAACGTTTATGACGAGACCATGAAATGGCGCAATGGAGGGGAAGAACTCGCAAAAACTGCTACGTGTGGCTATTTAGCGTTGAATATCCTAAATAATATTTTCTATTAGGTCGGCTTTGTTCAAGCATGTCTCGCGGTGGTCACTTATGCCGCCTTCCTACGGCGCGTGATATCACGCACCAGCTCGCACCGCGCACGACGACGCACGGCAACGCACACAGAAAATGCACCTGTGCTACCGCGCACCTCGGCGCACGAGACCGTTCCCATGGTGTGTCGTGCGTACTGGTGCGGGCTTATGCGCGATATCACGCACCAGTGGGAAGGGGCTATTAGTCTTCCCCAATGATCTTATTCATATTCATTGCTTCACGTTGTTATACAGCCCTTAGGACGTTTTAGTAGTAGTAGAGCTCCTTGTGAAGGGCTTGTCCGGGGAAGTACCACCATGTCTATTTCTACCGTGAAGCAGCATCGCTGTGTTTCGGTTTGAAGGGTGTGGGTGCCGGTGTAATTACAGGCAAGTGAGGCGAAACATCTATCCTCAAGTTGATGGACGCAGGGCAGTGCATCGTGGGCACGTTCTTGACCGTTTACTGCTTAACATTAGGTGGGCCATATGCTTGTTTCATCAGCTAGTAGTATAAAAAAAACGTAATAAATTCCAGGACATGATGCCTTAAATAGCTTCTTAGATATCTGATTCTAAGTTGTCTACCACGCCGCTGTCGTAACCCAACATATTATACGGACTATTTTGATCGTAGCTGTGATACGAGTATGTATGATATGCAATGCTACTATTATTTCATTCAGCCCATGGCTCTTTACCGTCAACTGGCACACTTTCTCTGGGATTATGGGATTTGAAGGTTTCACGTCCATAGAGAAACCTTAATGAGCGAAACTGAGTTGAATTACATGGTGTCATGTCGTTTATATTACACAATCTTGTTGCTTATGTTTTGTGCCTATGGGTACAGCTTACATGAAAAGTGAAATGGAGCGGACTTGGAGTAGTCTAAAAACACCGCTAACTTTATAGAGAGAGAGTAAGATCGTAGGAAAACTTTTCAAAAGGACTAAATAGTTTTTATCGTATTATGATGAAGAAAAACTTGGGAATCAATTTCGAAATTTTCAAAGTCATCAAGTTCTGCTGCTATCTGTACTCGTACTTAAATAAGGCCATCTAAAAGTGCGTACTATGTGGGTTAAGTAAGATTAGTTTAAAGAAATGTTTGCTTGTCTATTATGTTTTTTGTTATTCTTTAAACCGTTTCGTAATCAATATCTTTTTTAGTTTTGTAATGTGTGCAATAAAAACATTTAATTTTGTCGATTTATCTGGATATACCAATGCCCAAAGATCACTGACCCGAAGCAAGACGACCAAGAAGCAACCAGTTACACGAACTCATTCTGCGTGGACTGTGTCAGTCAACGGCTCAAGAGGGTCTGGCTTCAACCGTGGGAACAATTCTAAGAGATTAGGAAACGTGTGGGCTGATTGAGTAGATAAGCTGAACGCACTTGGACGATGAAGGTTTCGTTTATCATTTCTTGTAGGACTACTGGGTAGGGCATGCAAACTTAGACGTTTTTTTATAATATGGAATAACTTTTGCCCTTCAATCTTGTCTTGGCCTAATCTGATGAAAATTGTATTTGCTTTGTATGTTTCTAATAGCCCCTTCCCACTGGTGCGTGATATCACGCACCGTAGGAAGGCGGCATAAGAATCACCAATATCACCAATTTTCTGATTCCAATGTGCTATTGTAATAAAAACCCTACTTGTCTACAAAGGCCTAATTAGGTGACAGGTTTTTTTTCCTTTTAGCTTCTTGATACGAGTCCATTGCATGATTTTGCGAATTTATGATGTTCTTCTACATATTCCTCTCCTATTCATCAACTTGCCCACCATGGTAAGTGGAATTGATTGCAACATTCAAACATGTCCTTAGTTCCTTTGACATCATCAATGATCTTTAATACCATATTATATGCGAGAATGTGACGAAAATGAAACGACCACTTTGAAACGTCTTAAAGCTAGGTGAATCTAGGTGCCAGTTCCACGTAACCCAAGCCTAGAAGAACAGGCAACAAACTACGGCTTAGAGTCCTAGTCTACCGTTAGACATAATGCCTTTCTTTACTTTTTAAATATTAACCTTGGCGTGTTCCGCGTCTAGCTGTCACAAGCTGACTGTTTTAATTACGGACAGTCACGCGGTCAATACTTACAAGTGCATAAGTCCATAATTGGCTTTTCACGGTGGACGGTCACCGGAACGCTACCGTTTATTAACTGTCTCGCTGCTGCCCTATTCACAATCGCTTGATGGTTATGACCAGATTTAGCATACCTTGGCGTGCCATGTCTATCTGCCGCTCTGGCATCTTGCATGCCATAATGATAACAACTTCAACGTTTAATTTGTTGCTCTTGTCAGTTGGTTTCTCGTTCGTTGACGTTTTAAATTCTAGCATCCCAAAATGTTTTTGAGGTTCCAGCAGTGAAGGATACTCTGCTAAAGTATCAAAATTGTGTATTACCTCCGCATCTAACATAAATCGTTTCATTTCCAAAGCGTCGCTAGCCGCTTCTGTTGCAAGGGCTAACATTATAACCGCTATATTAAGACCGTCATGACGGTCGTCGCTTTGCATCGACTTAGCGAGGAGCGTAGAGCACTGTCCTCTGATGGTTGTAGTGCACCGGTAAATTCATGCATGAGGAAATATCATGGCCTATGAATACACTGCTGTGTTCTTACATAGTTCAGTCTTGCAAATTAAGTCGAAGAGCGAAGTATTCAAATCTTTTTCCGTGAAAATGTTCTTTAGGTAGAAAAAATATAAATTCAGTGAAGAACAAGACCGTGTGTGTAGTTTGTGGATCCTGTGAATACTGTGCTTATGTTCTTGTGCTACTAGTTCTTTCTTTATCACCGAGCATTTATATTGACGATAACGGAGCACTATAGTAAGTAAATATATTCTCATTCTAAATACGATGTTTATGTAATTTAAAAAGTTTATGAAGCTCTCGTAGCAGTTCTAGTACCGCCTACCTACTAGTTCCTTGAAACATATTGGATACATAAATGCAAGATTATTCTCCCTTTTAGTACCAAACGACATATAAATTTCATTCACAAACACGATGCAATAAAACCACATCGTAAAGATTACAACCATCTTCAAAGGAAAGTTCCATGTAAAGCTGCACAGTCCGATTTCTATCGTTCATTCATGAGTTACGGTGTCGAGAGGTGGGGTGGACGAGCCATGTGTTTTTATTTTAATGTGTTTATTGGGTTCATTAACAGTTTTATCAGTTTCTTCTTCTTTTTGTTGCTAACAGTCAACACCGGTAGTCTCTCTCTGTCCTAGTGCTCTCAAACGGCGATCAAAAACTGAAACTGATTTGTAAGCTCCTATACAGCTGCAACACAAATTATGTTCTGAAATTTCATTGTTTTTATGTTGTACCTTTGAGGTAACTAAGTGTTCTTTAAGTCCCTATGGTTTTAATAAACGAATTGAAATTGAAAAAAAATAAAATTGAAAATTGAAATAAGAGAATTGTTAAGGAATAAATGAAATGTCAAATAATAAATGTAAATGAATTTCAATAAACTTTTTCTTTCATTTCATTTCATTTTTCATTTCATTTTCATTTCATTTTCATTTCATTTCATTTCATTTCAAATGAAAAATCGTAAGATAACCTTAAATTAACCAGTCACGTCGATAATATATTGAAAAATTGTTATCTGAGTACCCTCAAGCATAGAGAAGAGACTCAGCAAAAACATGTCGTACTGAGGAAGAAGCATCGTGGTATATTTATTTTTTCAAATCAGTCAAAAATAAATGATTCCGTTTAGGTATCAATTGAATGCATCATGATGTAATCGAGGGCATCTCGGCCATAAAGGTTAGTTAAGTCATAAGGGCCAGTGGTCCCCGTTAGGACGGGTCCGCCTACGACGAGGTGACGACTTAGAACTGTAACTGTGACCTGTAGGTAAATAAATATTAGGAAATAGCCTATGAAGGCGTGGCGCTTGTGTTTGTCATGCCCAAAAAATCTAAATATTAAGTATAGGACTTTACGCACGGATTAGGATTAAACGCACGTTCGTTGTCTATGGTCAAAGTCTGAAAGTACCTATATGTATCGCCAGGAAAAAAATTGTGTGAATCTAGGCATGCGGCTGAAACATTAAAAAATTAAGCGTACAGATAAAATTAAAGCTAATGCTCGAATGGTCCATCTCCTTACTTACTACAACAATAATAGTATTACACAAGGATGATAGTCATATAAGTAACAATGACACAAAAATTGGCCGCCACTTAGCATAATGCTATAGAAATTGTAGCGAGCGCCACTATAACGCTGGTCTTCCGTTCTAATAGATCTGTGTTAGTGATCAAATATTGCATAAGCATAGGAATGCGAGTGCCATTGACATTTGACCAGGGGCGATGCTGAAAAACGTTCGATAATCTCTCATTGGGACTTCACATCTCGGACGGGGAAATTTCGAACTTGACGAATAGTCTAAGGTGTTCGTTGTGAAAACTGGCGCGGCTACAAACCTGAAAATAAGGAAAAGCTACTCATTGTCCAGCTACTGTTACCGTAACTACCGTTACTGTTACTGTTAATAATATCTGCTCGGGTCGTTTTTGACGTCAGCTCTCCTGTGTTATTTTTGTAAATACTGTTAACGGGCACAAATTATGTTGAGTCAAGTCCCTTTTACTGCTGTAGCACACAGAAACACGACGCACTTCTCCAGTATCGGTGTATCTATTTGTATCTTACTTCATTTAATGTCCTAGTTCTTTACTGGTTGAATGAAATAAATAATTGTCTATGTCTATCATTTTTGGACGTATTTTCTCCCGATTCTAACAGCTACTAACACCAATTCAAAGCGAAACATGTCTAATGATATGTCATACGTTTTAGAATAGGCAACTATTTCATGGCTCGGTCAAACAAGTGTATAGCAGTTGTTATGGTGTCAGGGTGTCTTGTCAGTCATAATAAGCTATGTGGGTTAGGTTATGCTCTTGTTTAGGTACTATGACAGTGATTGAGTGTCAATCAACTGTTAATTTAGGAAGGTATTTAACCGACAATAAAGTTGGCGACAGATTGATATTTGAAAATTGACCTCTTGGATAGTAATTCGTTCGCCCACTAAAGATTTCTAATTTTAACTTTTCATGGTTTTCCCAATTTAGACCTTGTATTTATATCGGTTGGATGAATAACTTCTCGTTTAAGAATATTAGAGCTCATATGTAACTAATCATTTGGCCCAACAAAATATTTTAGATTTAACCAAAAGATAAATTTTGGTGGAATTAGAGTTTAATATGCTGTAGAAGAGAGTGATTTTAAAAAACTTCGGTATTCCTCTTCTATCTAGATCTAAAGAAAGCTTTGAGCTTCATGTGATCTAGCTTTTCCCCACTCGCTGTGGTTCTTAGTTCACGCTAGAGGTCTCCGACCCCGACTATCGGTCACTCGCTTTGTTTGATTGTTTGATAAGCTCGTGTTTGTTCCTAACATTACTCTGGAGATCTAGTTGGACGTACACTCGGGTGCAATGAATCTGGATTACTAAAACCGATACAAATCAGAGACACCAAGAACGCTTGCTCGAATGAATGAAAATAGCATAATTTACAGAAAATCAAAAGAAAAATTCACAGTAACGCCATAACGGGTGCTCCGATTTGGATGACACTTTGAGTAAATGTAGGACGTGAGCATCCATCCATAGACTATTTTGTTGGTTACCTACCACATGAGCGAAACTAGTTGACTATAGTAAATAAAGTAGGTACTTGTTTATGTAATCTTACAGCCATGCCATAAACTTATCATAAGCCCACTGTAAGCTACCGTCACATTAACTTGTTACTTGAAATCCTTTTACAGCTCTTAATACACCGTGCCTTTTCACATGTACACGGCTGACAACGCTACTGCCGCTATTGCAGGTGCAATCGCGCAGGCCCGCTCACTAATTTTGAACGTTTAAAACTAAAACCGTTGATGACTGCTTGTGCTTACTACATTATAAATATGGAGTATGTTGTGTTGCTGAGGCACATTTAGTACGTAACGAATTTATTGAATAGTTCCCAAAACAACCCGGAAACGAATTGTTGCTGCTAAGTTCTACAACCTGGGGGCCAATCTCGCGTAAAAAAGTCACAGCCCAAAACCTTAGGATCGGCCATTTATGAATGGAACTCGATGCATTTAAAAAATTTCGTACGTCACTAATTTAATGATCGATTAAACCAAACGTCAAACCCGTTTCAAAATAACTCGATTTTAGTGACAGCAAGTACACGTTCAAAGACACTCAGGTAATTAACAAAACGAATCGGTAACCGGCGGGTTCAAGTAACCTTTGTTTATTTCTAGAAATACCGACGTTCCCCCCTCCTCTCCCCCTCCGACGTAACATGTGTTTAGTTGCGTGTCTTGTCATTCACAGTGAGAGTTACCTGGGACATCGTACAGGGAACGGTATAGCAGGTACCGAGACTGGGAGGATTTAAATATTTATCAGACAGTATTGATTTATATGCCCGCGTGTCTCATAATGATAAGAAAATATATTTTAACTAATGTGCATGGTTCCATGAAACAACCAATGCATGCGACTGAATTTATTTTATGACCATTTGGACCAGATCACCAGACAAAAGAACATCTTATAATTTGCAAACGCACTGAAACTGGATTCACCCAGTCCAAACTCAAAGAGATTCTTGTGATTTTTTTGAAAAATTAATTCCTATTGACTTGGTTATCATATCTCAGCCTTGTCAAACTTAAACACCGAAAAGACACCTACGGAGCCACGATCAAAGCTTATGATCGTATAAAAGCACTTTTATTTACATTCAGTTCATAATTATTTGAGAAGTACAACATTGTTGTTTTTCTAATTGTCTGTGTACTATGCCCGAGGTAATCGCGCTTTGAAGCATTTGAACGAAGTGCAACTTTGTAATATTGTCTGGCGCCTCGGCTCAGTTGGTAGTAGCTCTGCCTTCTGCGCCGTAGGTCGTGGGTTCGATTCCCACCGAGAACAAATATTTGTGTGGCGAACGCAGATGTTTGTTTTCGGTCTGGGTGTTATATTGTATTTTTATAACGCTTTTATTAGCTTCACCTGTATGTATGTATGTATGTATGTATGTATGTATGTATGTATGTAACCGTCCCCTTTGAGCTCGATTTTGTCCTACTTTGAACGATCAGATTTGATTCAAACTTTGCACACCTGTCAAAGGTCGATGACAATGCGATAATATGAAAAAAAAAAAAAAAAAAATGAAAAGAAATAAAACAAAATAGCAGCGTTTTACCTGAAATAAAACGCACATTATATACTTACCTCAATAAAAGCTTTATATTGAGAGGGCGACATCCGTTTCCGGCGAATTACTACCAGTTTTCATACTTTTATACAGTCTACATCCGGTCAAGTGGCGCCACCTGGCGGCCGCGCGCAATTTTACTTCGTAAAACATGCAGCGCCATATTGAACTCATTGGCTTTTTTATTTCACCAGGCAGCAATTAAAGTGAAAGCTTTTATTGAGGTAAGTATATAATGTGCGTTTTATTTCAGGTAAAACGCTGCTATTATATCCTGAACGCTCAATAAAAGCTTTATATTGAGACCTGTTTGTTATCGCCTGGTGACGCCACTTGTAAGATCTGGGTTACTCTAGCGCCAATGTGATGTTATATTTTTTACTCATAATGTAGGTAAGTTTGCCTACAATAGTAAATAAAACCGTATTTTAATCAATTACGCACATAGTACCCGACTATATTATATTATTAATAATAACATGATTATTTTCATTCTATCAGACATTACTATAATCTTAAATTATATAAGAGATTGTAAGTAATCTTAAAAAATCTGCTAAGCATGGTAACAGACAAACCACCCCAAGTTCCTGGCTTAAGTCCAGCTATGGACTTTTTTAGGCTGATCATAATGATGAAATTATCATAATGCCATGTTAATTGAATGCATTCAAACAAGCCGCGCGATAGGCCTGGTTAAACTCTATACCTAATTGTGTGTACCTACTGGTCGCGTAATTTTGTCAAATGCTATGTAGCTAGTGTAAAGAATGATAAATAGCGACAATGAAGCTCAACCATTATTTACTTCCTGTAGATATCGTCAAGTTATTTTTAAAACAATGCTTAGAACAATAAATCGTAGCTGAAATGCTACCTTGCAGTGCTGTAATAACAGCCTCCTTAATAAACATTTAGATCGTCTGCTATGACGTTGCGCAAAACGAGTTAAGCTTAATATTTTACTGTTTTATTGTAAAAAATAAATTAAAAGGTATGTAAGGCTATGTTACCTATGTACTCTAATTATAAATTCATGTCAAGAAAATTGTGATCAGTAAATACTGATAATATGTAGTATATAATTATTATTGCATAAATAATAACTGCAGTCAGTTTCTAACTAGGTATACTTGGATAAAATAGTTACTACTTAGTATCTAGATCTAACCCAGAATAAAATCAAATGCTAATAAGATCTGTGGTGAATAAGGACTTATCCTGTAAGGGCCTTTATGAGCTAAGAATATTACTGCAATGTACTATCAGCAGTACCTATACCTATCAATAGTAGTATATAATAAAGCTTATTCTTTATTCTTATACTTATTCTAGCAGTATCTTAGTGAATTACTTTTGCTAACGTCCCATCGGAAACTCGGTATTGTCAAAAGTCTAAACCATCATCATTGACTCAAGAATATTCAGGACTTAGAGCATAACAGACAAGACAGTGTCTGCGTTATAACGTAGGAGTACAGATTCATGCGTTAGTGTCGTATTGTATAGAATATACCAAAAGTAAAACATGAAAGACAAAAAGACAGTGTCTGCGTCATAGGAAGTACGAATTTATATGACTGTTAAGATAAGATAAGAAAATTATTTATTGGACAATAAAATGCGAACACACAGCGACACAGGCGAACTTAATGCTTATTCTGGTTTAAGATATTTATTCTCAAAAAGACAATACTAGGTCACTTACATGAGAACATTCATCGTAATTAGCATTAGTGTTGTATTGTATTGAACAAAATACAAAAAGTCGAGCATAAAAAACACAAAGACAGTGTTTGCTTCATAACATAGGAAATATGGATCTATGTGCTAGCGCTAATCAAGTGTAAATCACATAGAAAATGTGGTCATCACTATTAGTTGTGACCCCAAAAGTAGCTTTTAGTGCTACACTAAAGATGGTTACGAACCACACGTTATTACATACTTAAGCAAATTTTTATCAAGCAACTGTAACAATTATCAACGCAACGTACCTTTTAAACATAGGTATTGGTCCGTATTCTATTTATTTATATAAAGAAATTATTTCGGCAAACTACAGTTTTTCGCTAGAAAACAATAGCATACATACTTTGGGGAGTGTGTACTTAAGATGGTAGATACATCCACGAGCATGTGTGGGTAGTTTCATAGTATAGTGATCGCGTTGTAAACCTTGACGGTTCCTTACTAAAATAATTGCAGGTAGACCGCAAGTCAACGACTCTCAAAAAATATTTTCTTGACTAAAGACTTCACGTGCGATTTCAGAGACAAACAGGTCAAAAACCGAAGTTCCTTACTTTACAAGCATTATAGTAGCATAAGTTGGCCGCCACATGTAATAGCGAATAAGGCCCCTGCTCGCGCAGATAGACCGGCAGTAATGCAATTTTTGTGCGTGTACCACGCGCCACTAATGACCGGTTTATTAGTGTCAAAAACCAAACGGCAAAGTACAAATAAGGTACAAATTGGTACGACTTTGTCAAATACTGAAACGTCAAAAGACACTCTGTCTTGCTAGGAAAAACATGGTCCTCCTTGGTATCTTTTCTCAATGCGTAAAAATGATCGCATGAAATTGCTTTTTATAAAACATTCATTTCATTTTAATTGTTCCTAAACCCTGATTTTTAACACATCTATTAGAAAAATGATTCGAGAGTTACCTAACTTAGCGATGTGTTTTAAGGCATCCTTAGGTAGGGTAGGTCTTTGCTAGTTTTAATAAATATATAAACATTAATTTAGCACCATGGTGAACTACAAGGCTGGCAAAGTCTAAAAGTCTGAAGCTTTTAAGCGGGTAGGCTTGAAAATGTTTGCAAAGAATGTCTTTGTTTTGTCCCATTCAAGACAAGTGATCGTAGAGATTCACAAAAAATATTTGTGTAAAAAAGCGTGCTTAGCCTGCAAATACTTGCAAAAAACACAGTACAGTTTAAATCTACGAGTAAGGTTCGGTTTAGGTTAACTCGGAAATTAAGAACTTCCTATCTTTGGCAAATACTTTAAGGGTTGCACTTTTAGGTTTGGGTCCAAAAGCAGACAAGGGTCTAATTACACTATGATAAGGAATACAGTGGATTTATAAGAGCCATTTTTCATTAGATCAAACAAGACTAGGCTTATGATGTAAAACACTTCATTGGATGGAAGTGTGTAACTGGCTTTCCTTACCTTGAGTATATTTCTTTTATTTAAGTATCTATGTACTATATCAGCTATCTGGTTCCCATCGTACAAGCTCTGCTTAGTTTGGGGCTAGATAGTGTTATATATTTTTATTTTATATATATGCCTAAGCCAGCACTCGAGGTCATTATAATCTTCACTTTCGAGTCGCGACTCGTTACTTACCTTTCCCATTGTAAAAACACAGTTCGTATATTGCACATTCGAGGGTTGACCCCTGTGCGAGTTTCAATGTGGCTAAAATTTTCACCCCGCGAGGCTGTACTTGATACAGGCACATAATTTGAGAGGGCAGGTTTGCTAAAATTGTATCAAATCTGTATGATGGAATACAGTTAAAACACTTAACCCCCGCGAGAGGCAGTTGTATGATTGGTTTTCTCTTGTGAGAACCACCACATTTCAGAGACTAGATTCACTTACCTGTAGTTCACAGAGTTCCACGCGATGGAACACATTTTTGCTTTACGCCTAACCCCCGCGAGGGGTGGCTGTTAAGTTGATAGAGGTTCTCTTGCGAGAATCTATTTTATTTAGCGAGAAAGTTTCACTAGAAGTTTAGAGAGTTCAACTCGATAGAACATAGTTTACAAACGCCTAACCCCCGCGAGGGGCGGTCGTTAGGTTGATTGAGTTTCTCTTTTCAGATTTAACAGGAACAGGCCAGTTTCACTGGACGTCTATAGAGTTCCATTCCATAGAACGCAGTTAGTTCACAAACGCCTTACCCCCGCGAGGGGTGGCTGGTAGGTTCTCAAGACCAAAAATACTTTGCTGCTAATAAAGTACGCCATTTTACTTGAAAACTTTATGATAAACCTTCGAGTCGGTGACCAGTAAACTGATTGAAAGCGATGGTGTGATGAACATAGTTTTAAAATAATAAAGTGGGTATTAAGAAAAAAGTTTCTTAAGATTTTTCTAGAAGTAAAAGTATTCGTATAATAAACCCAAGAGAGAATATAACAAATATTATTTCCGCTTTGGGAAGGTAGGCATAATTTTTATCAAAAACAAAATAAAATTTAATATTATTTTTACCATGCAGTAAGCTTAACCGTATAGGTAGGTATGGCCCGATGACGTCAGGTATCATACGTTTTACCCCTCTTTGTTTGTTTCCAAGTCTATGAAACCTGGAGTATATTAGGGTATAAGACTTTTAGCAAAATGCACTGGATATCAAAATAGCAGTCAACATGAAGCAATGAATGAATGATAATATTCAATTAAGGGTTTAATAAATAACTATTCCTTCTACGATCTTGATTTAACCTTCTCGGAAAATCATTGTAACCTTAGAACAAAGACCCATGTTCATTACACGTATTTCGGTGGGGATCGAACCCACGATCACACAGAAGGCAGAACTACTATGAAAAATAAATATTAGCAAATTGTTTGGAAAACAATTCTAAAAATACGTTCAAACGACGTCCTGCCTATTTGTTCATTTTATAGCTATGGCAGCGGTACCGGCTTTTGCCTCAAAGAACGGCACGTATACCTACCACAGCTTATGTGCACAATAAAATGTACTACTGAAAATGAAACTTAACTATATAAATAAACTGGATTTCTTAAACTATAAGAACGTAATCCAAACGAAAAATTCGTTAAAAAAAATTAATCACGTTAATTTTTTATTATTATGAGGGTACTCACGGTTTTCCCTCCTTGCACTGCTCAAAGAAGAACACTTCACTAAATAAAATTAATTATTTATTCACTTTTGTAAGAACGAAGAAGACGAACAAAGATTTAAAATATTATTAGCAACCACGGTCGTCGCAGAGATAGCTGCTGGACACGTGTTGCTTCGACGGAAAACAAAACGCCAATGAGTTCAATATGGCGCTGCATGTTTTACGAAGTAAAATTGCGCGCGGCCGCCAGGTGGCGCCACTTGACCGGATGTAGACTGTATAAAAGTATGAAAACTGGTAGTAATTCGCCGGAAACGGATGTCGCCCTCTCAATATAAAGCTTTTATTGAGCGTTCAGGATATAATAAAAAAAAACCTACTTTGAACGATCAGATTTGATTCAAACTTTGCACACCTGTCAAAGATCGATGACAATGCAATAATATAAAAAAAAAATATGAAAAAAAAAAACTAAAAAGTTAAAAATAAATTATAGTTTAAAAAACTAAAAAAAAAACGCTTTTAAAACTTATTGAACTAAAAAGTTAAAAATAAAACTGATGAAATGATTATTACAGTTTTATTTTTAACTTTTTAGTTCAATAAGTTTTAAAAGCGTTTTTTTTTTAGTTTTTTAAACTATAATTTATTCGTATTTATTTATAAAAACATATGCAAATAAGTATTATATCAGCTATATGGTTCGCATAGTACAAGCTCTGCTTAATTTGGGGCTAGGTAGTGTTGCATGGATTGTCTAGAATATTTTTTATTTTTAGTTGTTGCTGTACGGACAGATAGAAGCAGCAGGATTTTTCCATAGTGTTAAACCGATCACGTTCGTCACAAAAATCTATTTCACATGCGATTTTAGTATTAAAAATTTCAAACGTGTTGCAACATGCGATTGGCATTCTATGGTCGCGTCGTCTGCATAACACGGTATAACGCGATTACGGGTATACCAACACTTTGGCAAAATCCTCACGTTTTGGGAGAAAGTCGCGCGGTTGACTCCCCGGTCGTCGGCGGCAAGTCGCGCAGTGTGTGTCGGGCCTTCGAGTTGGTCTTAGTGTTTTATTGGTGTTAGCTTACTGCAAGTTCTTTTTGGGTTTCTAAAGACTTTGTTGTGAACCTTTTGGTAAGTTTTCTATTTTTGTGAACAGAGCCCGAAGTCCCAGTGCATTTACAACATTTCGTTACCAAATGTTGTTTTCGTTTCGCCTATTTGTCTTTCTCTTTTGCATGGAAAAATGATGAGACAACAACTCTAACTACGTAACGTATTTTTGCTGTCTCTTCTTTTCTCCATACAAAAGATAGAGACACGTAGGCGAAACGAAAACAACATTTGGTAACGAAATGTGGTAGCAAAACTCTGACTTTGGGTACCTACAGTTTTTATTTTTTCACGTGTAGGAAACTAAATGCTATTGGACCAAAGCCTTTGTCACCAAGGTAAGTTCGTCCACTCCTGCTTATAATATGTCTTCTACCTGTCGACCGGTGCCGCTGATGTGCTTAGATGGTCAAGCTTGTCTTCGATGTAGGTACCTTCCTTTGTCACAAAGATATCCTCTTTAGTTCTTCCATTTCTGCCTACATTCTGTCTTCTACCTCTCTTATTTAAGAGTGTCTAAGTTCTTCGACCAATGCCGTTGCTGTGCTTAAATGGTCAAGCTTGTTTTCTATGTTGTCACCTTGCATTTGGTAGGTGTCTGTATTTTGAAAATGGAACGCGGATTCTATCGAGCCGTGTTGCTGATCATTCGTTATGCTCGAAAGCCTATCACCGAAGTAGGCCAGTAGTTCGTAAAACAAAAGCATTTTTTTATTTTTTTATAAAATCAACATTTTAACTGAGCATCGCGTCGGTGAGTTCTAATCTGCATAACGAGAGCAAGGCGCAAACGGTAGTCCGACCACAGAATAATCAGCTCGGGAGTTCATTAACCTTGTAAGTCATAATCTTTATGATTGGCGCGTGCGCGGGTGAAATGCAAACACTTATTGCTCAGGCCACTTCTACAATCACGGCCTGTGATTGTTTTCCGTGTTTATGGCACTTTCCATTGTAAATTTTGCTATTCGAGACTTTAATCGATCTTAAAAAGTTGCTTCGTAAGTGTTACTTAGTCTTCTTCTTCTTCTTCTTAGGGTGCCCCTCCACTACACACACTTAATAAAAAACAGTAGGAACCAAGCCGTAGTTTGTTGCCTGTTCTTCTAGGCTTGGTCGCGTGGAACTGGCACCTAGACTCACCTAGCTTTAAGACGTTTCAAAGTGATCCTTGGGATTCTACTGAATAAATACACGTTTGATTTTGACTACTGAAGGTTGGCAGTCATCCTATTAAACTTTCCTTTATTTAGTTAGGGCAAGCCTATTAGGTATTTTACTTTATTGATTCCAGTCCATTTTCTGATGTTGCGAAGCCTTGATGTTCTTCTTCTAAATCATAAATCATTTATTTGCTTCAATGGTGATACAAAAGATCTTATAAATAAAATTAAAAATAAGTCTACTTACTCCTTGCCCCAACAACGTAATGTAGTGTTATAGGATTTAATTATAGGCTAGACAGAATACTTACTTCAAAATTGAAACTAAAATATCTAATGAAATTAACTAGTTTAAAGAAACGTGTAGTAATTCAGTAATACATACTTCCAACCAACCACACTATAGACTACGGAATAGTATACTGAATTAAGTATACTATTTCGTAGGCTATAGTGTGGGTAAATTACGCCAATCGAACGTAAGGCCTGACACATCTAGCGCGATGGCGATCAGTGGAAACGCCGTCTAATATCGCTGTCATGTCATGTTTCACTGATTGCCATCGCTATCGTGGTAGATGTACGCAAGGCCAGTCTTTCAAAAATCTGTCAAAAAGTAAATGATTCATTAACTATTGCCATTAATGTGCAATGACAAACAATGACAGATCAATTTTAAGCGTGTTTTTTGTGGAACAATTATTTTGAAGAAATATAAACGTCTAAAATGACAGCCATTATGCATAATATAGCAATTAATAAAAAACCGCGCGGCTAAGTGCGAGTTGGACTCACACAAGAAAGGTTCAACTATCTATAAAAAACACCAAAAACACGTGTCTGTTAAATTAAATTCTGTGAATATTTAAAGCGTGTACCTACTTACCTAAATTGCCTTTATTACAGTTAGGATGATACTATAATACTAGTAATCAATTTAGAGCGAAAATGAGAAAAAAAAATTGTTTGTTGTGGCTTAAAAAAAAAATTTATTCTGTTTTTTAGTAGTTGTTGTTATAGCGGCAGCAGAATTACATAATCTGTGAAAATTTAAACTGTTTAACTATCATGGATCATGAGATAAAGCCTGGTTACAGACGGACAGACAGACGGACAGCGGAGTCTTAGTAATAGGGTCCTATTTTACCCTTTGGGCACGGAACCCTAAAAACATATCAAACCAGCAAGTATAGAACCGTCCATCGACAATGGCAAAGAGCAAACAAATATGCACAGATAATAAAGTTGCATAAGTGACATGTCATATTATGACATTTAGTCAAATGTCGACAGTATTGTGCAGTTCGTGATGAGAACTGACATAAAGACGTAATTAGAAAGGTAACGTGCGACTTAAGTTAAATTAATGGCGCGGTTTACAGTGTGTTTTGTAATAAATGTAATGATCCCTAATTTATTACTGTATCGTTAGCCAGCATAATATCTTATTTATAATTTAATGTTACTTATCTCTTCTTATCGTGTCACAGGTTCTTTCGAACCAAGTGTGGTGAAAGGATTTTAATTGCGCCTCAAAGAGGCTCCTTTCGTGTACTTAATACATATTTTCGAACGTTCTGGGCTTTTTTGATTCCGTGGGGAACCGAGGCTTTGCGGGTCTTCAAAATATTGTCTAGGCGACTGATCAAAGCGACGCGTGGCCCAAGGTCTATGCGACTGATCGAAGCGACCCAAGGGCTGATGAGTATCTGGCGCAGCGCATTAGCATTGCTATTCAGCGTGGTAATGCCTCCAGCTTCTTGGGGACGCTTCCGTCTGGCACTGATTTGGATCAGTTGAGCTATCTCTAGATCTTTTGAAACGAAGATCAGTCTAAATTAAATTAAAGCTCTGTACCCCATACAGCTTCTGTTACCCATATCAGAAGCTATATTATACCAACCGAGAGGATTAAATTCCAAATGCATGAGAGAACAATCAACTGCATGACACCTTTAATCAACACAATCTTACAGCGGTTTAGCAATCACACTCGCTGATCGACACAATTACAAAACAACCATACATCTGCAATGTGTCAAAATATGAAGTAAACGCCGCTCAGACATGCGAACAAAAACAAATCAATTCTAAGAACATTTGAAAGAAACTTACTGTTTTATCTGAATTTAATTACATGCCTCGGCTATCCACCGTTAAAATGATGCATTAATTATCACAACACGTTACTTTCCCCTCTCTTGGAGACTTGGACCTGTGGAAAACCGCGAAAGTTAACTCGACGAGCAGTTTACTCGCGCGCGTCAATCTACCATCTTGTCTGAGTAAAACGAAACGTGAAAACTCCTAACTGAAACATTTTTGAATATAGAACGAGCGAGTGACAAACGACAGTGTCGAATTGAACTAAGTCGAGTTCTAAATTTAAACTCGCATACCGTACGAAAATTTAGACCGCCCAACGGATTGCATGTTCTATTTTTAATTTCGAATGCAGCTGCCAGTGTGAACTTTGTCCGTAGGGATTCCGCTTTCTTTTTTTAAAGCGTTCCGTTTTACGGACTGTTTGTTGATAGTATAGTATCTACTTTTAGTAAAAGTACGCATATGTTATATCGATCGTGAGCTCGGGGCGTGCTCGGCTGATTGTTGTAATTGGCATTGACAGTGAAAGTGTTTGACGTGTCGTATAGGTAAATATTTCGGAGATATGTCGGGGCCATTATACCCTTTATTTTGTCATTACTTTCACTATTTTGTTTTGAATATATTATGGTTCGATGAAAGAGGAAACCGGTCTTGATGTCGCTTATGTATGCTTGATTATGTCTTACGCAGATATTATCTAACATGAAAACCAATTTTGTCAATGCTTTGATGAATAATTATGTAAACTACTTCAACTACTACGTTTACTGCCAGCTCTCTTTTCCCTTATGGTTCCATAACTACTGGTTATTATAATCTTCTATTTTATAAATACGTCACTGACCTCTATTGTTTAGATTTGGCCCTGTAAATAACCTTACTACTGGTACTGAGAGGCCCTATCTTGTAGATAAGATAGGGCCTCTCAGTACCAGTAGTAAGGTTACTACACCTTACTGAGGCTTTTTCACTATTCATTTTTTTATGGCATGTATAATCTAAAAAAAATTAAAAAATGCTTAAAATAATTAAGTCAAAAGACAAGAATAATGAAAGTAGAAAATGAATACCTATTCTTATAATTATAATATTTATTATAACTCAGTTAATGGGTAGGCGTGTCAACCGTGTGGTCAAAAAAGCTTTTTCAGATCATAAATCCAACAAAGCCTGTTTCGGAAAATTTGTTTTATCGATTAATTTTACTTCTATCGCTGTTGCTGATTCTTAGCAAATAGCCCCGCCGGTGACTGACCTTGTATCATCAAACTTCTTGATCGTTTTTATTTAATTTATATCAAATTGAATAACACTATGTTTGAAAAAAAATGCTTCGTTATTTGCTTAGGCGTGTAAACTTTCGATAGATTCGGTTAGGTGTTTCTGAAGTTTTTTTTTGTACGACATATAGCAAAACACTTGACCGCAATCTCACCTGATGCTAAGTGATGTAGTCGAGGGTGTAGTGAGAAGATATTGAATTAATAAACCAAGGTAGTCGTGAGGAATAGGTAAACAAAACACTCAATTGCGTAAAACATCGCAAAGCCAAGAGCTGTTCTTGGTGACATTATGGCGTGATATCACATCACTATTATAAAGTTACGCCACACCGACGTAACAGGTTGACACGACACCGACGCGGTAGACCAACAATCACAGCGCGATTACCATTGTATCCTAGTGGAACTGGTGATTACATGGAAAGTGGTACACCATTAATGATGGAAGGACCATAGGGGCCGACAAATGCTTACATTACACGGACAATTGAGAACATTTTGCAACAGACTAGTACTAGTCCCTTTGAACTGTAATCTGTTGAAGCACTTGTGGCTTAGCAAGCTTGGCCATTTCTAGACTATAATTTGAGCAACCGACTGCTTACCATTTGGAGTAAAGGGTGAAATACGATGATCTAAAATCGAAAAGCTAGATATTTTCATGTTTATGCTCGACATAATACCATCGTTGACTTTAGTCAAACATTCACCAGCCTAAATTGGAACAGAACTTCTGCCGCTTGCCCAATACCTTATGGGCTAAGAGAACCACAGAGTTGATCCCACAAAAAGCAAGGGAGCGACGTGAAAGATCGAGAACGAGATGGCGGGATGAACTTGACTCTCACCTTAGATCGTGGCCTGTCACTGCGAAGGACTTTGCTCTGTAGTGGAACGACAATGGCTAAAGAATAATATAAGATCGTAACTTTTAAGGCTTTAATAAAGCAAATACAGTCGTAGTTTTACCGGAAACTTGCCACTAGTACTACAGTTTACTATATTTCCAACTAGATAGCATAATGGTACTTGTAGGACGCGAATTACATACGTGTGTAGACTATCCGTTGAGTACGACATACATTGCTGTTTGTATACCGCATATGTTTACAATTTGCCAAACAAATCGCGCAATATAATGGCAACAAACTTGCGTAAACAGCCAAACACGGCGTCTGCAGAGTAATTTTCAATGATTTATTTGACGTTTATGATAGCTCAACCACTTTCGATTACTAGACGTGCGAGAGAATATGACGCAGTGTACTCCGTATAAGAAATAAACAAATCTATCATTACCTTTCCACAAATCTTGAACCATTCGTTCATTAGTCTAAATAAGACCATGAAAAAATCCTCTTTGAGGCGCACTTTAAATCCTGTCACCACACTTGGTTCGAAAGAATCAGTGACACGATAAGTAGAGACTATTGCTGAACCGCCTCCTATATTTATTCATCATCAGCTTGTAAGTTTGCCACTGCTGGACATATGTCTTCCCTATACATTTCCAGGAAGAACGATACTGAGCCCTCTCTCATCCAATTACTCCATCCACCGACTTCATGCCATTCTAACAATATCGTCAGTCCATCGGTTGGGCGTCGGGTGGTCCTATATTCTTTTGGAGAACACACAAATTTATGCAAAATACTCGTAAAAGGTCAATGGCCGCTTATCAGCTGCGTGCAATACAATAAAACAAACAAAGATACATTATATAAGAATTATGTAAATATGTAACGAACATGCTCGATTGCACAACGTTGTCTGCCGTGCAAGTAGAAGTAAACAGAACCACGACTTTATGATGTAAATTCTAAGGCCTAAGGGATGAGCTATTCCTGGATAGGAAATCTTTATGATCCTAACGAAAGCTTCCTCTTGTTGCAGACAACAGACAGCGCAGACTTCCTCGGAGTCCGTCCGCACACGGCGGCGGTGCTGCCCGGGAAGCCGGCCGGGAACCCGCTACAGTTCGTACGAGTGGGGCCCGCTGACCTCGGCAGCCGAGCTCGCGAGCAGCTGCGCCGGGCTGAGCTAGCGAAGCGGACCGAGCCGGCGCGGATAGAGAGGCAGGAGGATTGGCAGTCGGTATGTATGCAACCCGCAATAAACTTTGCTGTGAGCTCCAGGCAATTGGACCTCTTCATTTATTCCGTGGATTTCGTAAGAGACAACTAAGGGAACGCTGCAAGAGATGGGTGGCAGCATCCCCATCAGTTAAATAGCCCTCGTTCTCAACTGTGTCTCTCTAACTGTCATACTTCCCAAGAGCAAAATTGTAGTACAATGTGACCTAATCCTCACTATTCATAACCATGCTATATCACAGAGAACGGAGACTATAGGCAAATGTCTGCTCTCATATGCGGAGTGACTAACTACCCATCCGACATTTCATAAAGAACTGCGTCACTATGACCGACTTCAGTCGACCGAATCCCAAAAAAGTTGAGAGCTCGTCTAAGGATCGTGACTGCCATTAATATGATCTGAGGAAAGGGCAACTGAAGCATTCCTCGGCGAATGATACTAATGAGTAATTTCCCAATTCGTCGCGGACTCAAAAGTTTTCCGTCATATCCGAAGCTTCTACCTCAACTCTGAAACATCAGCTTTCCTCATCATCCCAACCGATTTCACCCACTGCTTGGTATTAATAAGCCTCCCCTAGTTTCTGCCATTTACCACAAACTTCTGCCATTCTAACAATGTCGGACTATGACAATGTCTTGTACCCATCTCTCTGCAAGAAGTCTCACGCTTCCTTATTCCCTGCTTGACAGAGGAAAACTCGCGATGGAAATGACGTCAATCTGACGTCTCTGAGGCCAAATACAACCACTTTTATTCTGGCCGAGATTGTCGTCTTCTCCATCGTGAGATTCTCGGTCAAATCGAGCATAAGACTTTAATTAAATTGTATTGATCATGATGAGATTTTCCTGTAAAATGACTAAAGATACAGGTTTTAGAATGTGACTGTCATAAATCCACTAAATACCACGCGCAAACGATGCAATCAAAACTGAAACGAGCTTTATAAAAATTCCAGAGTCGCACACGGCTATTTTCGGACCAGGAAGTATTAAGGAAGTCACAAAAGTTGTGCATGCTGGGCTGATGTAAAAACTGATAGTTTTTCGAGGTTTTTATGCAGAAGCACCCGGAAATAAGGCACTTTCTCTTCCCGTAACGAACAAGTCGTGAGAATTTATTGTGAAGTATTGACACAATTTGCGATTTGTTTTTTCCTATAGGTCCTAGGTTTCACCTTGTGGTCGAAGTCGATCAATCCCACTGCTTTTCACCGTTTTCTCCCACGTGCCACGATTCGTCACCACGACCTTAATTACTGGATTCCTCAGAAACTGATGACGCCCAGAACCAGGTTAATTGGCAGATGTTTTCTAGGCTTTTTCTGTATTCATTCCTTTTACTGTCTGTCTGATTTATTGGCGATTTTTAACGCCTAGTGGTGTTTCAACCTTGGTCTCTAAAGAAACGGTGCTATTGGTGGAAGACCGTCAAATTGCGACCGAACAAACCCTCTTCAGAAACGTCTTATCATTCTTGTATCTGAAGATAACATGATTGAAAATTCAATATCGAAATGTTTGCTAACAAATAATTGCGTAAAAGGATTCAATTTCTTAGACTTGTGCGTGGACCTTACTTATAGCGCTATTCCTCTGTCTTTAAACACGTTCTGCCGTCATATAACAGTCGCCGTTCATTACCTAACCAAGGTTTAAGTCTCCAAGAGTGGGTATGGATTTATGAGTCGTAAATATAGTATCGGGCACGTACAATATGGGTTTTGTTATTAATATGGCTCGTGATATATTGTGAGGCTGCACGGGCTCATTCTACTTCCATATCTTATCAGAAGCACTCATAGTATCTTATCAGAATTGGGTTTTGTGTCATAAAATATCAATCAGATAATCAACAATGTACTTTCCATCCGAACTACAAATACAATACCTACCTAACTTTGCACCTGGATAAAAAGTATCCATCCATGTGTATGAACACACTCATGATAAAAAAGATAAGAAATAAGAACAAATGATAACAGGGTGCTTTTATAGAATGTGCTACCAAAATCATTGGAATGTTGAGCAGACTGCTTCGAACCGATTTCACAGAACACATCCCCCTTACAAACTACAAACACAAGTTAAAAATATACCGAATAGTTGTAAACAAAAACCTTGTTATTCCTGACGCCGGAAACGCGCCGAAGCCCAGGAATGCACCAACTTCCGTTATCCAGCTGGTTTTCTATAAACAACGATGGGACCATTTTAATTGTTATAAATGGAGTATTCTGTCCGGTGATGCAGTTCTTGGCCTGAAAAACTATCCTGGCTTCATCATACAGACATGATCGAAACTGACACGTGCCCTCAGGGTCGTAGAAGCTCTCACACAAGCAGTCAACATGATGATTAAAAAAAAAAGTTCAGAAAACTAGAGAGTTTTCTGATCATGATGACTGCTTGTGTGATGACTGCTAGCTGATTATTTTAAACGACTGGAAAACCACAGATTTTATACCACGTTGTATTGTGAGAGATTGGCACGATAGATACGTGTAGTACGAATCTGTGAACATAGAGCAGCCCAAGACGTAACGTTAAAGCGTTACGAAACCAATTCAAAGTACCCTTGCTTCATAATGGATTGATTACCCTGTTTTCCCTTCGTCTTTCGCAGACTATAATGTTCTTGTGCGATCTAGTTCGCGGCCTGCATACAACACTAGCGCCATGGACTAGATCGCACAAAGGGTCTCTGTGCGAGAGGCCTACAAAAAAGTTAGAATGGTCTTAAGTGATTCTTCAAATACCCTTGTCCATTTCTTGCGCTCTGATTTAGCCGTGATACAGAAGTGGTCCAAAGGCAATACCGACTCCAAGGCTGTCATTACACCATAAATTCCAATTACTTCTTGACGTCCGCGGTTTAATCATCATAATTGTCTCCAATGATAAATAGTTAACCAGTAGGCGGATGGGCAGACAATTACAAGCAATTAAAAAAACCAGTGACAATCTACCGTCGCGACGTTGTTTTGTCTATATACCAGTTAAAGATTTTCTCGTGTTCTCACTATAAAATAAATAATCTGTCTCATGATCATGAATCACACTTCACAATAGTCTTTTCATTGCTCATACTCTGAAAGTAGGTCTGAAGTTGCCTGAGGGGCCTAATTGAAAGTAAAACTTTCAGCCCTAGGGAGAATCACTTTCTACTGACAGCTGTCAAATTATAAAAAAAAAACAAGTTCTATTTTATTCAACCATGTTCCAACTTTCTAAACTCTTTCTTACTGCAAGGAGGTCGTTAAACCAAATTCCAACTTTTTATTCAGCAAGTAGGTTGGATTGGAAACCCATTACAACGGTAAGAAGTTTAAAAAGTCTAATTAGAGCGCAATGTAAAATTTAAATTTAAATAACATAAAGATAGTATTAAATAAATAATATATCTTCTAAATTACTTGATTAATATATAGCTTCAACAATTTAAAATAACATAGATTTGAGCAAACAAATTACCATTTTTAGGGTTCCGTAGCCAAATGGCAAAAACGGAACCCTTATAGATTCGTCATGTCTGTCTGTCTGTCTGTCTGTCTGTCTGTCTGTCTGTCCGTCCGTCCGTATGTCACAGCCATTTTTCTCCGAAACCGTAAGAGCTAGACTGATGAAACTTGGCGAGTAGATGTATTCTGTGAACCGCATTAAGATTTTAACATAAAAATAAAAATAAAACTATATATTTCGGGGGTAAATACTTGAAACTGAAACTCAAAAATTTTTTTTTCATCGAACCCATACGTGTGGGGTATCTATGAATAGGTCTTCAAAAATGATATTGAGGTTTCTAATATCGTTTTTTTCTAAACTGAATAGTTTGCGCGAGAGACACTTCCAAAGTGGAAAAAAGTTGGTCCCCCCCCTCTAACTTCTAAAGTAAGAGAATGATAATACTAAAAAAAATATATGTTGTACATTACTATGTAAACTTCTAACGATTTTTGGTTTGAATGAGATCTAGTCAGTAGTTTTTTTTTTATACGTCATAAACGCAATTTACCTTTCGACGAACTACAAGAACCTTATTATGTTACATCAAGTAACATAATATAAAGGTTCTTGTACGGAACCCTTCATGGGCGAGTCCGACTCGCACTTGGCTGCTTTTTTAAATTATGAAAATGAAAATAATGGCTGAATAATGCTGGCGAGCCGTAGCCGAAGGCCCGCCAGAGAAAAAGAAAAAAAAAACCGGGAAGGCGGCAATTCAATCTTCATTTTCACTATAATTTCATGTTTTTATTTTTACTTTCCTTGTATTCGTATGAAAAGCACAGTGTTTACCTCGGATGAAAGTCTTTTAAGTCCCTCAAGCTCCATTGGCGCCCTCGCTACGCTCTGGCGCCAAACCCGTCTCGGGACTCAAAAAACGTGACTTTCAACACTCGGGTAACAATGTATTATTGTTAATGTCAAACTAAACCTGACCACGTGGTAAAAATCATATCGTATGTTGAAAGTTCGAATTCTAGAACTGAGCTCCTCTTTGCTTTGAAGACTGACTACAATATCCCTGATAACCCCGTATACCCTAATTATTATTATACCCATTTTTGTAGTCTTAATGCTTTGAGACTTTGAGAGAGCTTTAAGATTAGTAAGTAGAGCGTCTTTAGCTCATACAATATATAGATTCTCGCAATACCTATTCGTAGTTTCATATGGTTCGAAGAATAGTCAGAAAGAAGAAAGGAATTCTCAGAACTTCTTCCCTATAATCAATAAGCTATTTGAAGCTGTTCTATAAAGATCAATAAAGCAAGTTTAACACATCTATCTACCATTTTCCCCGGTTTATGACCCTCTATTAGAGACATAAACCGTCATTAAAGTGCTTAGATGTTGCGCAATTGCAGTGTTTGTTGAATAGGTATTTGTAATACGACTCAATAGACCTATTAAGTCTAGTCTGCTATGTGTGGTTCAAATGACAAGTAGTCGCGGAGTGTCACTCATTCTGTGGCATGGTACTTTTTAGTAAGTTCGGTGAACCTAGTAGACCACTTGAGCTTTCTTCGTGGCTTAGCGATGATTGAAATCTGTACCATTACCATTTTTTTTGGAAATTGGCACCATTACCATTACCATTTCTAATAACATGTGCTCTTTCTTGTGTCCCCTGAGATTGATCAGTTTGAAGCTTGTACCAAACGATAGCGGCACTTATCTCATTGCGAATGCGAGCGAAATTGCGAAAAAACCTTGTTTTGCGAACACGCTAGTCTGCGTGCTGAGTCGCAGGCGGACGTATAGCTAGCTACTCAAATAACATACTTTTTATGTAGACGGGCTATTTGAAAACCGTTTAGAATGTATTTTTGAGTCTGGCTAAGAGACCTGGAGAAGGTTGGTGCTATTCACCAACCTTCTCCAGATAAAGGGATATCTATCGCTGTTTCTGTTTTTTTCGACTGGAGTGCCTCCGATTATATTTCTATTTTCCGCACTATTCAACTGACAGAATTTAGATACAATTTTAGAATATGTCATTGGAAACCAAGCTGGAATATTGCGATCGCGCTAAAAATTTTGAAATTCGAGCGATCTTCCATATAGTGAGAGCCGTAACTTCACCTTCTTTCTACCACCTCGCAAAGGAGATGAATAGGCTTTAGCTGTTGTCGTAGTACGCAGTAGTCGTATGTCTGTTGTTTTATTTCGGTGTTTTCGTTGATACCAGCGCGATAACCTCAAGGTCTGAGTCAATGTGTAAAACAAATAACTCTCGTATTATCGCGCGAGTGAGTCACAGCTCATCAGCAGTCCGACCCTAGCGCGATGCCAATCAGTCTGCTCTCATTGTCATGTTTATTGCATTTACAATGCTGAATAGGTCAGGGGCCTGAGTGCTCGTGCTCATAGTAGCTGGGTATTGTGCGTGGCTAAGCGTAGCACGAGCTGTTTGCACGTTGTGTTTAAATGTTTCATGGATTGTGATTGTGATTGTGAGCATTCCTAAAGAACTCTTATTGATGCTTCTGAGTAGGAAGTTCATCATGAGAATACAAATGTTGAACTGCTTAAAATGATCTAAATCGCGGCTTTCGATTTCAAACTCGAAATTATGCTACGAAAACCTGATGTAGGTAAATATTTATACACATCAAAAAATACCAGGGAATAAGTAGTTTTGTTCATATTTTTCTGGCGTCTGATGTTTGTATGTTTAAAAGGATGTCGTGGTCCGTACAAGCCTTGGTCACTCATAATATATCATGAATCTTGTAATTTATCCAAGAATCTGGTTTTCTGGCGTCTGATATTTGAATGTTTATAATGATGTCGTGGTCCGTACAAGCCTTGGTCACTCGTAATATATCATGAGTCATGTGTTTTATCCCAGAATCGAGTGGTTTTCCCAAGAAGATTGTTGTCATCTTAGAGTGAAGGACCTCCTTAGTTCCTAAATAAGGGTTTATAGATATATGTGATGTCCATATTTAAGAAAATTTAAAGGTTCCTCTATTTTCCAAGGGCTTTCTACCAAATTGTCATTGCTCCTCAGAATTTGGACAACTGGAAGTCGTCTCGTCGGAAGCGCGTGGAGCCGATCATCGAGCGGTGCGTAGAACTGCGTAAGATGGAGCAGGAGCCCAGCCAGCCACGCGCCAAGTCCAAGACCTTCAACGAGATGCTGGAGGAAAGGTCAGTCATCACAGTAGCTTACCATTACTATTAGCTATCCACATAGCTCCCAACTAAGCAGAGCAGCTGCCGTTGTTACCACCATTTAGTGCTATTTGTCCACGAAGATTTATTTTTAGCTTTTAGAAAGGCACCCCTCTTTAGTTGCTGCAATAAATACGTAGGATGCAATTAATACCTGAAAACATTATAAAGCCTTCGTTTATTAGAGACTTAATGTAGAAATTCTATCTTTTCGTGCCCTTAAATTTTACGTTCTGGAGATTTTGTTTGATTGTTTTGATGAGGAGACTTTTAAACTGCTTGCTACAAATTCAAATTCATAACTTCTTTATTCGCTGGCGTGACGACCTTGATTCCTTCTACACCATTTGGGTACAATTGACCGAGGATCGCGAAGAGTGGAAGTGGGGGAGACCTTTGCCCAGCAGTGGGACAGTATAGGATAAAAACAAAAAAAAATTGATGAGAATTTTGGTTGCAATTTGAGTTGTGGTCAGTTCAAATCACGCCATACCACAAATGAAATAATGACACGATGATGGCGCAAAGAGCTTTAAAAATATAATTAAATCATTATAACAATGCGATCAGCGCTAGTTTCCTAATCAAGTCTTCTGTTACTCAAGTGCTTTTGAATTATTGTTCAATCTATAATGACGTAAGATCTTTGTTAATTATTAATTGTGACGAAACATAACGTTTTATACTGCTTAAATTACTTAAACCAGCGATAGCGCTGGCGATGGCGATCACACTGCAGCGAATTGACAGTGCGATATTTAACAACGATTTTTTTTTTTTATAACGCTTTTATTAGCTTCACCTGTATTCATATTCACCTTTGAGCTCGATTTTGTCCTACTTTGAACGATCAGATTTGATTCAAACTTTGCACACCTGTCAAAGGTCGATGACAATGCAATAATATGAAAAAAAAACTAAAAAGTAAAAAAAAAATATAGTTTAAAACCCCACGCTTTTTTGTACAATAATATAAATTTTTCAATTGATTATTACAGTTTTATTTTTAACTTTTTAGTTCAATTAGTTATTAAAGCGTGTTTTTTTAGTTTTTTATTTTCTTCGATTTTTCTCTAAAGCCGCGTGCGGCCGCTAGTTATTCATATTTGGTAATTTTGTACCTAATCATAGTATTGTAGGTGAGTGTACCTGGTCGATCTTCAATCATCTACAACCTATTTTAAAGACCAATGATGATGATGATGTAACTTGTTGAAGAACCCCCATCAAATAAATTAACTTTTGCAAATCAACTTGACTGCCAGTCAGATTATTTCATTTTAAACCTTATACAGCTCACTAATAAAGCACATTTTTGCAGGAATGCTCATTCGCATATGGCAGCAATTTTCTTGCACGGGAACCAATGTACTGATTTAAACTTTCAACCTTTCGCTAATAACTATAAGGGCTATATTGCAATTTATCGAGAATCAATTTACTGAACTTTGAACGGCAATGCAATGATTTCAGGTTAATTTCTATTTGTTCAGGTTCACGAGGGTTCTTTGACTTGCACTTTCAACTCTATTACTATTATTATAGGGTGTAAATTCATAATCATGAAAGCTCATGTGTGTTGGTTTACTTGCGGTAGAGTGGTCAGTTCCATGATTCGATACCAAACGATTCGGCCAACTTATAATCGAATGCTACGTCAATATTATAGACTAGCCTCCCAGCTGCCATAAGCGCGGGTCGTGGGTTCGATCCCCACCGAGAACAAATATTAATGAGATGTACACAGATGTTTGTCCTCTGTCCAGTGTCTCCATATAAAAATTAAGGATTACCGTGTTGCCAGGGTGGAAATACGGTGTTTTACGGTGTGTCAGTTAAAAATACTACACACACTGACCAAACTGAAAATGTTGTTTCATTCTTTCTTTTCCATAGCGGTACCTAAATAAGGACAAAAATAAAATAAACTGCGAAGGTGTGACGGTCGATGTGTGAGTAAAAGTAGCCTACATAAAAAGTAAACAGTAGGGGTTTTCCCCTGAACTAGGTGCTGAGTGCTGCCATCTAAAATTTTGTGTTTTAAAAAGTTACGTTTCGTTACACGTAATCAAAAAAATATCAATAATGCGAAAAGTTATTCATCACCTTATTACGGTAGAATTACGACACGGTAATGCACGTTTACCGTTGACCGTAGATTATGTCAGATTACGGTGCATCTACGGTAATTACCGTGTATATGGAGACACTGCCTCTGTCTCACTGTTATATTGTATTCTAGGTATGTATTAACAAAAATATGTATAGGTATTATATCAGCTATCTGGGTCCATAGTAGAAGCTTTGCCTAATTTAGGGCTCCTTTCGCGCACTTAACACATTGTTTAGTACTTTAAACTAAGACTTTTAGTTATTTTAAAGCATCATGATTTTTTTCTTTAAATGAAGTAGTATCAAGGATCACTTTTAAACGTCTTTAAGCTAGGTGCCAGCTCCACGCGACAAAGCCTAGAACAACAGGCAACAAACTACGGCTAGTTTCCTACCGATGTTGAAGTCAGCCGAATCATTTGGTATGAATGAGGGGTCTGGTTATAGATTCGTAACGCCGGTAATAGTATATCGATGTCATTGACTCTGGTATCGATAATCGCGTAGCCACACTAGTAGGTTATGTTAAGCTTTGAAACAAACAAACACTAATGTTGTAGACAAGACAAGTTGTTGGCTTTTTAAGAAGTTTATTTTTCAAGAATTGTTTAGCGAAGCCTTAAGTTTAGATAAACGCTTAAAAATAATAAAAAATCTTAGAGTCGTATATGGTTCTCCGAAAGCCAGTCTCTACAATGGAGGGCGATTTCTTAATTGGATTGTGCTCGGTTATTACATTATCACATGTTCTTAATGTTTACACACTTTTTAACATTTTATGGGAAGTGTTTTTAACCTTGGAAAGTTGGAACTCCTTGGAACCACTCGGGGAAACGGCCGATACAGAATTTGAATTTCGAACGAGAAGATTTTCATTACTACTGGCTGTTTTCAAATTATTTTGAATTTCGAACGTTTTCCCTGTTCGATAGATTTGTGACGTACTATATCCATCCATAGTTTTTTTACTGACCTTAATTTCATCTGATGTTAAGTAATGGTGTTGTCTACGGTACCTATTGCACGCTTACCGCAGTATGACTTATATGCTTCTGAAGTTTTTTTATTAGGCTATTTAACGTGTAAGCTTAGATGGAACACTTCTTCATTCTTGCCCTAATGATTCAAATCCCAAAACATTGTTTTTTGTTTGAGTTTCAATTCGACACGAGTCTTTACCTTACATAATCCTTGATTATTAAGTGTTAGTTTATGTAATATCGATCGTTTTCCGAGTCGATGTCCCAACTCTCCCCAAAGGAAATCAGCTCTCGTGCAGTCACAAGCGGTGTCGGTTACGTCCGTCCGGCATGGAGTCGTACGTACGTACATTTTTTTTTTATTTACCTACTATCTAAATCAATTGATCAGACCTAACTAAAGGCTGAAGGCTGTATTGGCGGATATCCGCGTACAACCTAATTAATAGCAAACCTACATAATGTGCGAAAGTCGGTTAAATTGGTTCCATTACGCAACACAATCGGAACAATGACGTCACTGTAAATAGGACCAGAGATCATTAAAGTCCGATTAATTATGTTTATGCAATATTTGCTTTAACTAATTGGTGATCGAATTAATTGGGACAAAAATCAATCATCTTGCAAAATTAATTAAAAAGTGCTTATCGTGTAAAATACCTACTTGAATGTTCCAAAAAGTCGACAAAATTGTGCAATTTTTAGTGATCTACGTGCATTTTGATTGGTGCGTTTCGGCAATGCTTATTTACCTAAAAACAAGCAATAGTCATTATGTAAATGAGTCATTGTTTAGAATGAACCTCATCAAACGGCAAAAAAGGAACCGCCTTTAGAAATGAATGAAATGAAATGAAATGAAATGAAATGAAATGAAATGAAAAAAGTTTATTGAATGAACACAAATACAAAGAACAAACTAGAACTTAAATACAAACAAGGTATAGGTACAAGGTGAGTACTTATGAAAATTGGCTAACTACTAGGTAAAAATCCCGCGCACCCACCCATCCACCTAAAGAGCTACATTATGTTGTGTTCACTCAACAGGTTTCAGCTCAGCATATGCTGAATAGGTCGGCAGGTACCTATCCAACGCTGATTTTCAGCTGAACCGTGAGGTGACGACGTACGACAGACAAACGCACAAACACTCGGAATCTAAGGGTATCATTACAAAAATTTAAAAAATAATAATAATTAAGCAATAGCTTATTACAAAGTGCATACCGTGGTAAATATATAAATAGACAGGTATAATAATAAGACAGGATATTACATTATATTACAGGTATAGACAGATTATATATATATTACAGGTATATTATAGGTAAAAAACACAAATACATACCTACTATCGTGGCTAAATAAATTCAGGTTAAAAAAAAACAGCAGGAACATAAGATAAGAAGTGGATGCTATGGCCTGATAAATAATATTAATTAAAAAAAAAAGTTAAAATAAAAAATATTGTGATTGTGATGTGAACAATTGTGAAAAATAAAAAATTCTTTGAAAAATAGCCTCCTATTATTTTTTTTATTTTATTCCAATCATAACATTTTACAATATTAGGTACTTAGAAACATATCAGATAATGGAGGCGTCATTGTTGAAACCCTCTCGTTTCATTTGCTCTTCAAGTAAAAAACGCTTAAGACCAGTCCTAAAGCCATTCATATTTCATGATAGATATAGATATAGAAATGGTTCATTCTTTTTTTTATCTGTTAAAAATAGACAAAAGGGATGTGGTTTCACAGAGCGGTATAACCGTAGGAACTGTAGCCCTTGGGTATGACAGTGTGAACGAAACAAGAAAGCCGTGGTGTAGTGTTTCACAATCTGTGGTGAGTTTTCTAGACTATCGGATGTCATGACATGACACACAAGGCGCCACGCTCGGGTTCAATAGAAACTAAAGCCCGTATTCAGGGACAGTGCTTGAGTCTAAGTCGAGCCTCAGCCATAGATTTGTCATTATTCAATGGAGAACTGTCAAAAAATATATGCTTGAGAGTGCTTGTGGCTCGCTCGCTTGCTCAGACTCGAGCAATGTTTCTGAAAACGGGTTTTTCTTTCGGGTTCAATAGAAACTAAAGCCCGTATTCAGGGACAGTGCTTGAGTCTAAGTCGAGCCTCAGCCATAGATTTGTCATTATTCAATGGAGAACTGTCAAAAAATATATGCTTGAGAGTGCTTGTGGCTCGCTCGCTTGCTCAGACTCGAGCAATGTTTCTGAAAACGGGTTTTTCTTCATTGAAAAGTGACAAAAATCTATGCTTGAGGCTCGACTCAGACTCAAGCCAATGCTTGAGTCTGAGTCGAGCCTCAATCTGAATGGTGGGACTTGAACATAGGCAGGACATTTTGTAATATTGTTTTTGAAAATGTTATTTATAATAGTAGTAGAACTCTTTGTATGTGGCTCCTCCGGGGAAGTACTACCACGATGCCTATTTCTGCCGTGAAGCAGCATCGCTGTGTTTCGGTTTGAAAGGTGTGGGGGCCGGTGAAATGACATGGCACGTGTGAGGCTGAACATCTGTATGTGTGTTCTCACGATGTTTTCCTTCACAGCAGGCATTATGCACATACATTTATGGACAGAATAACTCATTGGTACACGACTGTATTGGAACCCACGACCTTAGGATCGGAAGGCGGGGTCCATTACATGAGTGCAAACGGAATATAGCCTGTCCCAGTTATGACCACACACACCGCAGTGGAACAGACTGAATGTGATTTTTTTAATTGATATGAAATATTCTCAGCTGATCTATTACGAGGGGTGACCGTCAGACCGGGACCGTAAGTCCTGGCATAGCAATGAACTATGAAATTATACATTCCAATTTTAAGGGCCTACAATCAAATTCTTTAATGCCCTTTCTTTAGCTATAACCATTTTGCATGACGGTAGTTGAAGAAGTAGGTATGTATATGCATAAGAAGTACCTACTCGTATGCAACATTAAAACTACATATGGATCAAAGTCACAGTCAAATATGTTTTTATTCAGTAGTAACAGAAGGATCACTTTGAAACGTCTTTAAGCTAGGTGAGTCTAGGTGCCAGTTCCACGCGACCAAGCCTAGGAGAACAAGCAACAAACTACATACAACGTTTGCTTAGTTGGGGCTAAATGACGCTTCGTAAAATTTTCACCAATTTTAATTTATCTCGTCTCGGCATCTTGTTCTTGTTTAAAATTTAATTATTTGGATAAAATTCCAGGTGAGAAAAACGGAGAACGTAACTATACCACTCAAGTAAACCCGAGGGTAAACGTTAGATAGATAGATAACTCTTCATTGATTACCATAACACTAGGTAAGTAGGATACAGATCTTAGCTTAAAAATAAACAGTCACAAAGTTACAAAGGGCGGCCTTATCGCTAACAGCGATCTCTACCAGGCAAACTGGTTAGATAACATCAAAATCGAATAATTTATTAGTCCCTTAGCAATTTCTTTGGCATGATATAATAACGAAGACAGATCTTATAAGCATTAATTTATTCGTGTTGCAACAGCTTTGGCAACATTCAAATTACCGACTACAAGCCCTGTAATGTCATAATCAAATGATTTTAATATACATAAACGGTTGCAGTACTGACTGACTGACAAAGTTAATACCAACGCAGCTCATTTACTTCTAATGATGAAAAAGCAAAAACCAACCACTTCTTCTTCGATGTTTAAATCTGTAGGTAAAATAAATAAATAATGCGGACAATCCACATAACACTATCTAGCCCCAAACTAAGCAGAGCTTATAC
This sequence comes from Thera britannica, assembly GCA_939531255.2. Taxonomy (NCBI): domain Eukaryota; kingdom Metazoa; phylum Arthropoda; class Insecta; order Lepidoptera; family Geometridae; genus Thera; species Thera britannica. Next base: position 864,303 of record OW618042.2, on the reverse strand, counting down.
TATGGGAACCATATAGCTGATATAATTCCTAAATACAATTTTTCTGTAAATACAAAAATGAAGGAATGTGAATGATGATGTTTTTTTATATGTATCTAGGCACCTAGAATCACCTTGCCTTAAGACGATTTAAAGTGATTCAAGTGAATAAGAAAGAAATAAAGAAGATACATTTATTCGACTTAAGAATTCCACTAAGGTATATAATGTAAATAAATCATTTTTTACTTTGACTTGGTCAGTTCCACACGGCATGACGTCTTAGCTTAGAATAAGTAGATTGGCAGGTGAAGCCGCGGTTTTATCACAAGTTGAATTATCAAATTTATATGAATGTAACATTATGCAATTGAAGTGCGTCCAGTCAATGATTACTGCTATTACTGCAGTTAGATCTTATTCCGCATTACCATAAACACCAATAAACTTTATTAGATCAGCAGATCTTGGAGTAATAAGATGAGCTGAATATGAAATGCGATCTGGAGCCTAATTCTCGGGCCGACAGAGATCATTTTGCAATTTTATTCCTTGAGTAATTCATCGACGACCTCATCGTAGAAGCCTCGACATCGACAGCTACAGCTACGGTATACGGAAAAAGTAGAAAAAGTGCGGGGTTGTGCAATGCCAATGTGTATTAAAGGGACATTACTCTTAATGGAGAGTCACTTAACCTTGTAGATTCTACTATTTTCTTAGGACTTAATATTGACAAAAAATTGCAGTGGGGGCCACAAATCAAAGCACTTGCAGCTAGACTAAGTTCGGCTGCATATGCAGTTCGGACTATAAGATGGCTTACTGATGAAGCTACAGCTAGGCTAGTTTATTTCAGCTACTTCCATAGTGTTATGTCTTACGGTATCCTTCTCTGGGGGAAAGCAGCTGATATTCAAACTATATTTGTTTTACAAAAAAGGGCCATACGTGCCATATATAAAATGAAATCTCGAGACTCATTGAGAGAGCGATTTAAGGAAATTAATATCCTCACAGTAATTTCACAATATATATATGAAAACTTATTGTACACTCACAAACACATCTGTAGCTTTCAGAAAAATTGTGATTCACATAATATTAACACTAGAAATAAAAATAAACTTTATATTCCCAAATTTCGCCTGCAGAAGGTAAATGGGTCTTTTATGGGGAACACTGTACGCTTTTATAATAAACTTCCGGAAAATGCAACTAAGCTTCCTATTCGGAAGTTTAAAGCCTATGTTAAGAATAATTTAATAAAGAAAGCGTACTATACTCTAGATAGCTATATGAATGATAAAACTGCGTGGCCCAATGTCCCGGTCACTCTACCCATAGGAAGCTAACATGTCGATTTGCAATGTCTGTACCTACTATTTCGTATCTTATTTTTATATAAGCTTTGTAGATACTATAGTATAACTTTGAAGCGTAGCGTGTGCTGTCTTTGAAACTTTTGCTTTTGTATTATTGCATTGCATACGTCTGACTAAGTGAAGTGGCACCACACTGGAACTTCACTGCTATTATTTTAGACTATTTTTGATTTGTAAAAGGATCATATAAAAAAACAGTAGGAACCGAGACGTAGTTTGTTGCCTGTTCTTCTACGCTTGGTCGCGTGGAACTGGCACCTAGACTCACCTAGCTATAAGACGTTTCAAAGTGATTCTTGCATCGTAATGAATAAAAAATTATTGAGTTTTGAGTTTCATTGAAAATCTCGGTCGGCCCGAGAATTAGGCTCCTGAGTCAAAGTAGAAATATTTTAATGAACGAAAAGTCGCCGTTACAAAAAGTGCAACTTTTAGATATTGTTTATTATAAAAGGAAAGAGGTTAAAGTCAAGAAGGATCACTTTGAAACGTCATAAAGTCTACCTAGGTGAAACTAGCGCTAGTTCTAGAAGATTACGCGACCAAACCTAGAAGAACTTGCGTGATGCAAACTGAAGAATTTGATGTCTTTGTTCCTAGCTTAATAGTATGATTACTTCTAACAAAACATTAATAAAATCTCTTAAAAACGCTATTAGTATTATTGCATGCCACAGTTCATACTATCTTGTTTATTTATCTACAGCTCCATCCGTTATCTCTACTCCGCAGTTGTTAAAGTTATGAAATTGAATCAAGTCGTGATCGAGATGACATGATTCAAATTATCAAGATGGTCCAATAACAGAGATATTATCTCAACGGTGCGTTGTACAATATTACGGCTCATTGCTTCACTTAATGGGGTACGTTACTTTGGGTATAGAACATTACGTATATTTATTTACGTACTAGCTGTGCCCGCGACTTCGTCCGCGTGGTATAGTGTCTATGGGTAGCATTTTTAATTTGCAGCGGAAGAAAACAGTAATTAAATAACAACGTCATATTCGCGTGCACGTGACACAGTCGTCTGCCCTCTTACTAAACTTAGACATATGGCGTCGTACTACGCCACACTTTCATCCCCCCCGCATTCCTCTCCGAACTTCCCCCACACTCCTCAACACCCCCCCACATTCCCCCCGCACTCCCCCCAGACTCCCCTCCACAATCCCCCTGTACTCCCCCCGCACCTCCCCTCCACACTTCCCCTGTACTCCCCCCACATCCCCCCTCGCTCCTCCCCTCCACACTCCCTCCTGTACTCCCCTCCACACTCCCCCCGCACCTCCCCTCCACACTTCCCCTGTACTCCCCCTACATCCCCCCTCGCTCCTCCCCTCCACACTCCCCCATGTACTCCCCTCCACACTCCCCCCCGCACCTCCCCTTCACACTCCCCCTGTACTCCCCTCCACACTCCCCCCTGTACTATGGAGCTGTAGTGTGGAGCACTCCCCCCAAACCTCCCCTCCACACTCCCCCCAAACCTCCCCTCCACACTCCCCCTGTACTCCCCTCCACACTCCCCCGCACCTCCCCTCCACACTCCCCCCTGTACTCCCCTCCACACTCCCCCCTGTACTCCCCTCCACACTCCCCCTGTTCTCCTCCACACTCCCCCCGCACCTCCCCTTCACACTCCCCCTGTACTCCCCTCCACACTCCCCCCTGTACTCCCCTCCACACTCCCCCCTGTACTCCCCTCCCTCTACCCCCCCAGCACAAACTTTGAATGTCATATTTTTTTATATCAAATCAACAGACTAAAAAATAAGTTTTAAGTTTCTAGCTCTATAAATGACGATACTTCAATACAACTTTCAACCCCTATTTTCAACCCCTTACAACCCTTTTTTCGCAATAAAAAGCATAATGTGTTCCCAGCTTAAATATCGATCTTTTCAATCCATCGACGCTTATGACTATCTGCCACTGGCAACACTGGTCGGCAATCAGTCAGTCATAAGGACTTGGCGAAAAGACTTTGCATCCCCGCCAGCACAAAAAAAAAGTCAGTCAGTCACCTACACAAACAGAAATTTCTCGATCGAAAGCCGTCGATATTGTACAAAAAAGTGTAATTCTCATGAAAAATTGTGTTTTCAATAAGTGTTTTGCAATAATACGTTGCATAAATGTCCTTTCTAATGATTTAACCTATCTGTGTACCAAATTTCATTGCAATTGGTGATTGGTGATCGTCGGAGTGTTTTGGTGTCAGAGTGAGACAGAAACATCTATGTGATGCTCTTTATAACGTTTTAAAAGGTTTGTAATCCTTTTTTCACAATAAAAAGTAGCATATGTCCTTCCTTAGGCCCTCAACTATCTGTGTACCAAATTTCATTTCAATCGGTTCAGTAGTTTTGGCGTGAAAGCCACACAGACAGACAGAGTTACAAACGCATTTATAATATTAGTATGGATAATATACTAATATTATAAATGCGTTCTAGACGATCTAGAGATAGCTCAACTGCTCCAAATCAGTACCAGACGGAATCGTCCCCAAGACGCTGGCGACATTGCCACGCTGAGCAATGCTAATGCGCTGCGCCAGATACCCACCAGCCCTTGGGTCACGCGTCTCTTCGATCAGTCGCCTATTAAAGGCATAGTGAATTCATTTTTGCTGACCGATGATTTTTTGTAATCGACGCGAAATACTTACCTTATACAATCCATATCAAAATTCCCTAGTTACCGTTGCCTTTATGGACCCTGAAAACGGTAACTTCCATTTCAATTTAAGAAGTAGGTTTACTTTTTTCCAGATTTTATAAGTATGTATAATATTGGCTGCAAATTCATAGCTATTAAGGTAATAGCTAGTTTCCTTACGATGTTTATCTTCATCGTTTAAACATTACGGCCTTAGATTCGTCCTATTAAACCAACTCTGAATAAGTTCTTACCCTAACCATCATTTATCATAAATGTGTGTAATTTCAGTGTTTATGTGCATATGAAGTCATTATCTACGCATAAACCTTTTCATAAACCCAGTCCGTTACTCGTCCATTTCACTAAACGGTATATCCCTCGTTATAAGAAAAGCGGCCGCCGTAATTTACAGTTCAACCAATATCATATCATGGAAGGGATGGTAAGTAACGGACGTGATATCCCCATCGTCGTTTATTATAAATTCTAGACTGAAATGCCCGTGATAAATCCATTTAATTAGTAAGATAATGAAATCTTTACCGTCAGAAGGAAATTAAAGAGCAGTCCAGCTTCCTGCTTTATAATAACACCATGTGTCAAAGTTTTATCTTTAACGGCTCAGCCTTCGGTATGGTAAGTGTTTTTGTTAACTGCATCGATAAATTTAATTGAGTTCGTAACTCGGAATTATTCGTAACTAGAAACTACTCAACGTGCTTTGATTAGACTATTTAACTACTACGATTATCATCAGCTTGATTAAGTCCACTACTTAGACATAGGCTTTCCTGATGTCTGGGGGGTTTGCCTTAGTCATCATGCTTGGCACAGTGATGAACATAGTGTGTGTTAATAGCAGGTAACCATTTCAAATATTGGTTATCTATAAGGAACAAGCTATTATTTAGAAGACGCTGTTGCTTTGACCATAGTGTGGTTTTTTTTGTAGTACCTTGTTCTAAATCATTATGCTGTTTTTAGGCTTGCAAGGATCACTTTCAAACGTCTCAAAAACTAAATGTGAATCTGGACGTTAGTTTAGTTCTTGCCTAGATCAGCTAGAAATTTAACTTCTAGCGTTTTTTATATGATCCCAAGAAACAAAGATCTTAGATCAACGTTAGGTCAATACATGTCCAAACAAACTCGCAATCAAATAGAAAGCCGACCACTTGACGGCGTAAAGACCATCTGCCTGTCTGTCTGTCTGATTGATTCGTAAGTTGTCGTAATTTACTGCTGTGAAGATTTAAGATAGTTCAACAAAGTTGTATTGCCCTTTCTGGGACAAATCTGTACCATCTTCCTGTCCTTATCCCAGTTTACTTGGATTAGCGTAACATGTTCTCCTTTTTCATTCCCTCCTGTCAGTTTAATTCCCTCTTGTCAGCCGTCATCTCTGTATTCATTCCTTATCCATCATCTTTTACACAGTTTATGCATATTTTCGTGGAGAATGTCGTTCGGCGACGTTATTGAAACATAGCCGCATATATGCGATAAATACTTGTGTGGATTCAGTATCTCTTCATTAGACTTTTCTATAACTTACTGACTAATGAGCAAACACGTAGCGTTATGTGAGATCAGTACAGAAAATAGATCTCCAACATCTAGCTTTCTAGCAGCACTATGATTACGCCGACTGCTGGTGGGTAGTGGGGACCCTGTAATCATGATGTCTGATAGCACAGGACAGCCACTTTCACTGTACCCCCGTTTCCTGCTTGTCTTTGAAATAGATCTGTGTATTTTGTATGTCGCTGGACTTTGTTTTGGTTATTGAAAATGGAGTATACTGTGTCGAATTTTCTTGTTATCGTACGAGTATAATTTACTCGTTAGTAAATTTTTCATGTATTAAGTAGGAACTGCTGCAAATTCCTTGCCAAGTGTCTTGCCATATCCTCTTCAGTTTCGCGGATGGTGTATCCACAAGTATTAATAACTATAATAACCCTTAATAAGCAATAAACCAACTTCTTCTCTACCAGCATTACCATTCAATAGCGTGCTATATTCAACGCAACTGAACACAGAATAAACAATACTAACAATAGGTAAGTAACGCTGTTTTTTCCCACATAAGCTGTGTTACATAAGAGCCCCACATCACGTACTTACAATTTATGGGTTAAAACTTTATTGCAGTTCTTACGTGTCATTCCAGTAGCCAATCTGTGCTAGATCTTGAAGGACAGCTGGATCATTTTACAACGAATATATCGTCGGCGGAACGACTTAGTAAGAAGGTTGTGGCATGAGGTACCACCTCCTTGGCATGATGGCATAAGAAGAGATAAGAAAAACGGCAAGTCATTTGGGGAGGTATTCTTCCCAGCTGTAGGACGACATAGGTCAGGATAAGAAAAGAACACACACAAAAAAATATTGGCATGTGAGGCTGAACATCTGTCTCAAGTTGATGGACGCAGGAAAGTGCATCGTAGGGCACGTTCCTGAAGTGCGTGACCTACTATTAAAAAAAAACACGAATGACGCGACACGAAGTACTGAAGGCTCAAATCAAATCCAATAAAAATGTCTTGATGCTAATCACAAGCATTTGAAACGTCTTAGCTACATGACTCAACGCGTCTATTCTTGTTGTAAACTTGTACAAAATCAATACAAGTTTACCTTGTGTGTTTTTGTAACAACTAACCAACCTCTAATTCGAAATCTATAATTGTCCCTACCGATTGTTTTATTATATTATGGCCATATTGGTTTGTTTGTTCTCACTCAATGCTAGGTTAAACTTTGACTCAGTGACTCTGACTATCAAATGTTCTAGATGTATCTTTTCTCAGCTATGCGTGTGCTATCATGCCATTATGATTGTTGACCATATACGAAGGACCATGCCTTTAAAGGGATAGTAGTTAGGGACAAGAACTGAGCTATGGCGAATTCTAGGAATGTTTTAGTTTTGACGTTTTTGAGTTTCATGATTGCTGTCTGGTTCTCATAGTAATGTAATGATTTTGTAATCGATTACATTTACATCAATATCGAAGACATAGACATTATCGAAGTAAAAGTCTTATTTTAAAAAACGAAGGAGATATTTAACAAAGTTATTGGTTAGATACTTTTGTTTACATGACGTTTGTTCCTCTTCCTTTTGTATTCGATGAATAAAAGTATGAATAAAATCAATAGCCTTCATGACCGGATTCGTGTACGCAACCTTAGGCACCACTAGAGTCTACTAAAAAAAGGTGGCATTCATTCATTCGCCACCTTTAATACCAACACACATAATACTCGTGAATCCCTGGGCGTCTATTCCTAGGATGGAACTTACGCATAGTGCATATTATCAACCTCTCGTAAATATTCTCTCTACAATTAGTTTGCAGCTTCCACGTCTACGCAAATAGCCTCTCACAATTTATACCTTATCTCTAAACGGTTACAGCTAGTACGTGTCAAGAAAGTACAAATCAGTAGCCGACTCATTATGTGTAGCTCATTTTAGTAATTTACCAGGAACGCATACCGTGCGTAATAATTATTGGCTATGTAATATTTTACTCAGAAGTTACATAGAATCAACTTCGTTTGCGTAAAGAATTTTCATACTCAATCACTTCAATTGATCATTGTCTATTTTGTAGAAACGCTGATAGAAAACAATAAAACAGATTCAAGTATATTGAATAGCCCTAAGCTGGTCCGAAAACCACAAGTGCTAATAACAAATATTGGCCTTCGCATTTTGTAAGTGGCCACTTATATCCAAAACACTTTCGGTGTAGGAGTTTACACACACTTTTTTGTGGATTCATTGATAACTTACGTCATTGCGACAGGTGATTTCATCGTCTTTTTCTTATTCAATTTTAATTATTATCCTGTTATACTCAGCCTTTGAGACTTATGTCTGTTTTAATGATAGTATTATCTTAAACCTTTTTCATAACTAACCAATCCAATACGCACCTAAACGTACTAACTAAAGAATACAATTTCAACAAAAACCTTCATGAGTTTCTATGTTATGTCTATCTACGGACTTTAATATGCGCGTGTATTGCTAAACCATTTGCCCACATATCCATTAATTCGTTACACATTATTTTATTAGGCACTCAATTTTATTACCTACATGCCATAAAACTTTTCCAGCACATGCCAACGCACCTTGTTATCCATATCTGTAAGTGTTTTAGCTTTGTTGTCGATCAAATATTGACTTAGCATCTTAGACTATCTTTCTATTATCTATGAAAGTCTCTTCATAGCATAGCTAGATAAACCATCATATCTAACCGTACACTTTGGAATGCATGCGTTTTGAAATCAGTAAGTACATACATGTCCACGTTATCAGAATGATTAATAGCTACATCATCCAAGACTTTACGTATTGTGTCATCGTGAGCTGAACAGAACTTAACGTCTGTAGCGTGGGTTTGATGTACGACCAGCTTTATGTATCCACGTGCGACTCCTACGTCTTCCAAACTATACATTGTTTCATTCATACGGTGTAAAACCGTTACATTGTGAAATACTTATAGTTAAACTCCCATGCTATTACAAAAACTCACATTACGACCAAGGTTGAAACTGCAATTCGCTTTGTACACTGTACATAATCGATTGTACCATCACTAAAATTTAAATTGATCTTAGAAATAGGCGATACAATGTTTTATTGGTCATTATTTACCTTCTATTATGTTTCGTTGGTAATTTAGGCTTATATGACCTTTGAATAGGCCAATCTACTGGGTTATTTCAATAGTTGCAAGTGGAGCGAGTGAAATGCTTGTCTATGCGTGATTTGTAAAACACTATACCGCATTCCTCAACTTTAGGCTAGCTACCAGTTAAATCATATCTTTCTTTTAAGGTTGTTCGATTCCGATACAAACTGAATTTACACAACTATGGGCAAACAAAGTATAAATGTACACTGAAATAGCTGTAATAGAATTTTACAGTGGTCTTTATTGCGGGCCAGTTATATAAAGTTGGAGAAAACTGTAGGATAACAGAAATATTAATAAAAAACCAAAATAGTACATTGTTACCTGAGTGTTGAAAGTCACGTTTTTTGAGTCCCGAGACGGGTTTGGCGCCAGAGCGTAAGCGAGGGCGCCAATGGAGCTTGAGGGACTTAAAAGACTTTCACCCGAGGTAAACACTGTGCTTTTCATTACGAATACAAGGAAAGTAAAAATAAAAACATGAAAGAAAAATTAGTGAAAATGAAGATTGAATTGCCGCCTTCCCGGTTTTTTTTTTCTTTTTCTCTGGCGGGCCTTCGGCTTCGGCTCGCCAGCATTATTCAGCCATTATTTTCATTCTCATAATTTAAAAAATGGTAAATTGTTTGCTCAAATCTATGTTATTTTAAATAAATAGTTGAAGCTATATATTAATCAAGTAATTTAGAAGATATATTATTTATTTAATACTATCTTTATGTTATTTAAATTTAAATTTTACATTGCGCTCTAATTAGACTTTTTAAACTTCTTACCGTTGTAATGGGTTTCCAACCTACTTGCTGAATAAAAAGTTCGAATTTGGTTCAACGACCTCCTTGCAGTCAGAAAGACTTTAGAAAGTTGGAACATGGTTGAATAAAATAGAACTTGTTTTTTTTTATAATTTGACAGCTGTCAGTAGAAAGCGATTCTCCCTAGGGCTGAAAGTTTTACTTTCAATTAGGCCCCTCAGGCAACTTCAGACCTACTTTCAGAGTATGAGTAATGAAAAAGTAATTTTTTCGTCATTCTTTCTAACGGGTTCTAGCTTTTAGCATAGAGTTAATTTTGTACATCACTGTTTCAAAATAGACGTAAAAGTCTGTTAGTTCTTTTTCTGAAGCCCCGACTGCCACGACCAACGGCTGACACTCCAATTTTATATAACTGGCCGGTAATAAGGACCACTGTAAAAGCCTATTACAGCTATTTCAGTGTACATTAATACTTTATTCGCCCATAGTTGTGTAAATTAAGGTTGTATGGAAATCGTACCCCCTTAAAGCAACATTCCTATAATATTTTTTTACAAATATCCATTACAGCGTCACCTATTTCAGAACCGGTTTTATATAAACTAACTCCCAGTACATAGTACTTTGTGGTATCGTCTTACAACCTGTGCAACTGGACCAGTCCTCATATGATACTGTCACGCTTGTGTAATACGTTTGACGTTATCAGGTATCGGTTTGTCATCATGAGAATTGAGAAATATCTAAATGATATATATCAAAAATCCTTTATGTTCATCATTCATCAGTTCTGTATTCGTGTTTTTGATCAAATGTTACTTGTCAACTAGACAGTCTCTAAAATTTTATTCAATATGATTTGATCATACTCCCTATTTTGCTCTCTCTGTGTATCAGGGGCACTATTCAAATGTATTAAGCTTGCTCAGCACCTAAATTCTCTTCTTCGGCTTGTTATTTAGAGAGAAACACAGTTTTCGGTCTGCAGATAGCTCAACTGTTTTTGGTGTATTTTGTAAATACCTGTATTTGTAAGTTTATTTATGTAAAGTCAGTTTTCAGTAAGAGTTTGAGACAGGATATAAAGCACATACCTTTTTGGTGTAGAAAAATTTATAGATTACCGCACTTGAATTGTCGTCAGAGGACGGTGGGTTGCAAGATTGCTACCAATACACCACCGGTGCTAACCGTTGCTCTACTTTCAAGCTACACTTTTGTTTTTGTGGTTGTCTACAAAAATTGCAGTTATGTCCAAACTACTGTTACCGATGGATGGTCTATCTATGGTTCTTCGAAGTAGCTGTGCAGTACTTTATTGGAAATGTGCGCAAAAAGCGTCGCTTCCCGTCTTGCGGGTTCCATGGCATGTTGCCTATTACGTCGGGAGCGTTGGAGCCGTTTGAAAGCTATCCTCTAGCTATAGCATCGCTTAGTGATGGGGTACCAAGGTTTTTCAAAACACTTCTACGTTTTTTTGTGATGTCATTATTTGTAGTTAGAAAATATAGCTACCGGTCCGTATAATCCACAAAACACGCTTAGGATAACTCTTGCGCTGTATGTTATCTTAAACTGATGCAATATTGTAGATATCTAACGGTATCGAATCTACAGGAATACCGAATTGATATTTTCCATCAATCCGTCATCCATCCATCAAGTTAATTTTGCACGCATTTGAAATGCTGAGTCCAAACTATCTTCAGCGTATAATATAACATCATTAGACGATGATATTCCCATTTGATGAAACCCAGTCAGCATCGTCATTGTTCCGGACATCCGCATAGTTATATTTTTATTCGATGCGGAAACTATCGACTATTGAAACTCAAGTGTCCCACACTACATCGCATTCATCGACACTGCAATATCTATGCAAACTAGTTGAAAGTCTGGTTGAAAGTGACCTGGAGCAATCAGTCCTTCAAGCTAACATCTTTGTTTCTTGTCGACTGTTGCATTATTCATGTTGCTAATGGACGGAGCAAGTGCTTTTAATTCTTCTACATCGTATCTCTAGAGAAATTTGTAGAACCAACTGGGAACTCCTAGAAGTAATTGCCTTACTAATTTGTTTTACTGATAGTTGGTCTATGGCTGGACCGTCTGTCCGTCTGTCTAAAGTAATCTAAACAGTCCCTTGGAAGTATTGATACTGATAGTTCATGAGGTGATTCAAAGAGATGCTTGTGATTTGATTAAATAAACTGTTTTGTTTGGTGATTGAATATACAAAGTTTTCAAATTTATATCAATGAATAGGCTAATATTAAGCTCATTTGAACACGCATTTGTCATGTCGATTATTTAAAGGTGGCCAAGAGAAGCGTTCGCGATAAGAACTCCCATTGTATTCATGTGTTATTTATTTCTAGGTGTAGGTACAACTGTGCATCTTGATTTATTTGGTGTAGTAATCAGTGAAATACTGCTGAACTGTCACGTTTTGAGGCAAGTTAAACATAAGCTATATTATAAGCTATATCCATGGACAACAATTCAATCTGATAATGTGGTGCCCAACAAAGCTGCAAAGCAAAGTAGGGTAGGGTCAACTAGTTACAAGAAAACAATGTGCTATGCACCTGCTAACCCCTATGAAGGTGACAATGCGGTGAAGCGTGTAGGCCGTCATCAAATTCCCATCATATAAACGCAGTAATGACTCGACAAGGCGATAAAACAATACCTATTGAACGTGCTGGTTCCCATTGGTGAGGTATGGCGATTATGCTTTTAAATGAAAGTGAGTGACAGTGGAATTGACTACTTTATTTGATGTAGGTCACAGCAGCCTATAATTTGAGTCATATGATTGTATCTTATCACTCGTATATCATGCGTTCTCTTGTATACAACGTGTATCAAAATATGGGTACTATCCCGAAGGGGGGTGAATTTCCACCCCCCGGGGAACAACTTTTGTTCAACGACTTTTCGAACTTCGATTGGTATCTCTGAAAAAACTGCAACGAAGTTTCAACATGAACAGCTGACTTTATACAAAGTGACAACCCTAAACTCAGCTACAGAGGTAGTAGGTAGTAGAAGTAGACCTACAGAGGTAGTAGGTCAAGGGGTCAAGGGGTTACAAGGATAGGGTTGTCAATTTATTTAGGCATTATGAAATTAAATATTTTTGTATGGGAAACTGAAAATAGGAATTTTTAATTTTCTCCCCCCCACAACTGATCACCATTGTGGTCTGAAACCCCCCACCTTCGCATAGTACACATATTTAGATACACCTTGTATATATCTCTTTAAATGAGATCAGCACTAGTCCTATTTAACTTCTAACCTTGGTCAATTTACCTTCATTTGCGTTGCGTGAGATAATGACACGCGAATCGCTAATCACCATAACTCGCACCGCGCCCTTCTCATTACCTCCATCACTCGCACCACGCCCTGCTAGTTCGCAGTTTATGGAATGCGCATGAGTGGCTTTTCGTGCAAAAATCCACGATTCATGCATTTACCCCAAGTTCGTGCTTAGTCGCATAATGGACCTTATCGCTCTTATGTAGATCATATTCTTTCAACGGTGCATGCTGTGCACTCATAATTACCTGTTGGAATTGTAAACAGTTGGTGTGATTGTTTTGTGATAACGTCTGTTCAACTAGAAACCACCTCACCTTGGCCTTGCTCGGTATTTCTCCGAATATGACAGTAAGGTTGCTTGGCGACTGACGCGACGGCCGTTTGGGAAGTAAAATTCTTAAGTGGAGCGGAGATAGACGAGAAAGGAACAATAGATGGAAAGACCATCAAGTGAAGGTTGTTGGGTGACGCACATGATTGATCGCTCTGGAAATCTATGAGGAGGCTTCACGATTGGTTCAATATGAGGGGTTTATGTATATCAGCGGAAGTCCTTTAGTTGAAATTATAATGATAGCGGCTGATTGTTTAGTGTCTAAGATTATGCAAAATGCTAGGAGTACTTTAAAACATTTTCTAGATGGCTAGAACGAACACAGTATTCAATAGGTTAAAGGGGGAGGCAACATAATGCGTAAGCGCGCTTTGAATGGCATTTCCATGGAACAAACAGCCATTGGGGCTAATAGATGGGCAATCAGCAACATCGGCAGCCGATAAAGTAAGCGCTGATAGATTTGGCGAGACTGCTAGTGGAATTCTTATCGAACACTTCCATTCTTCCGAGGGTATGAGGCTAGCGATTGCTATAACTAAAGCTTTTAAGCAGCTTTTTAACCCGTCACCAGAGTTGGCCATTAACTCATGTGACCCCAGCACTTTTAGTAACGTCGATGCACGCACATCGAGATGACAGATCGCTAATTCATGCCAGACGAGTTTTCACTTTCTATGGATTACATAATCGATAGTATTTACATATTTGAGCAACACGACATTCACCTTCGTTTGTTGTGTCACTGGTTCTATCATGGTCATCCTGCGTGAGGTCAATGACCATCAATGCATGACCTTGAAATAGGCTACGGATCATCGAAGGGAAGGTGCTCCTGGCAGTTGTTACTTTCATACCAAGTGTCTTTAGGATCTTGAGTTTTAGAAATAAACGAACAGCAAAGCCCGGCGTTGACCGGGTAGTCTTTGAATTAAATTTGATTATTCTAGATCATTCTGGAAAACCAGTGTTCTCTAATTTAAGAAAAACTAGTGTTGTGGGAACTATGAACTTTCGAAAAATCGATAGTGAGTTATCGATGCGCCATCACACCTCTTTACATTTTTATAGCAATTCGGATGATTTAGTGAGGAAAGTTGAATGTCCTATGTACCTTTTAGAAAGAGGCAATTTAGAAGAAATTTGTTTTTATAACTTAGATAGTGTTTTGCTGAGTATCAACTCCAGCCAGTATAAACAAAACCGTGTAGTTTTCATGGTGGCTGATGTTTTAACCAAGTCGCACTTTTTTAAATAAACAAGATCTAAACCTTGACAACTGACTTATTTGATCCTCATCTAAGTTGGATTCTAATCCTAGATGATAAAATATTCGGAGGCATTTCAGGATCTAAAGCCTTGCAGTGAACTCAAAAACATCACATTTCCTGTTTCTAACAAATAAATTGCTGATATCCTAATAGCCTGGGAATGTGAAGGTGCAATTTTCACAGGAATCGAACCCTGTACCTCGCTCGTGCCTCTCATCACGAGCAAATTGCCTCACGACCTTCGGGTTAAGGAATTGAAAGGGAATTAAGAAGGAATGTGAGGAATCGGGAAGCTGTCTGTCATGTGTTTCTTTCGAAGTCAAAAGATTTGTTTCATTCATTTTTTCAAGTGTTTGTATTGATCACGTGCTACCGGTCATATTATGTTAATCACATTTTGATCAAGTCATTACCGCGTGTGTTAAGTAAGTGTCCGAAATAAAAGCATAGTTTTTATAACGCTTTTATTAGTTTCACCTGTATGTATGTATGTATGTATGTATGTATGTATGTATGTATGTATGTATGTATGTATGTAACCGACCCCTTTGAGCTCGATTTTGTCCTACTTTGAACGATCAGATTTGATTCAAACTTTGCACACCTGTCAAAGGTCGATGACAATGCAATAATATGAAAAAAAAAATAAAAAAAAATGAAAAGAAATAAAAAAAATAAAATAAAAACCTACTTTGAAATATCAGATTTGATTCAAACTTTGCACGCCTGTCAAAGGTCGATGACAATGCAATAATATGAAAAAAAAAAGAAAAAAAAAAAGAAAAAAAAAAAAAAAAAAACCTACTTTGAACGATCAGATTTTATTCAAACTTTGCACACCTGTCAAGGGTCGATGACAATGCAATAATATGAAAAAAAAAAATATGAAAAAAAAAAAACAACTAAAAAGTAAAAAATAAATTATAGTTTAAAAAACTAAAAAAAAACGCTTTTATAACTAATTGAACTAAAAAGTTAAAAATAAAACTGTGATAATCAATTGAAAATTTATATTATTGTACAAAAAGCGTGGGGGGCTTGATTTTGATTGTTGTAAATATTTTATCAATAGTTTATTATATCTGAAGTTATTATAAAAAGCACCCCACGTTTTTTGTACAATAATATAAATGTTCAATTGATTATCACAGTTTTATTTTTAACTTTTTAGTTCAATTAGTTATAAAAGCGTTTTTTTTTAGTTTTTTAAACTATAATTTATTTTCTAATCTGTCTCACTTAGCTTAAAACTTATTTCTTCAGACCAGTAGGCCTACCACAAGCTCTGTCTGGCTCTGGTTTTGAGCCTGTGTGAGTGCTCACCAGTGTATTATACTGTGTGACATTTCGACGTAGGATCTATTTAGTCATCACTCACACAGACTCAAAAACAAAAGCCAGAGACCGAGCCAGACAGAGCTTGTGGTAGGCCTACAGTATGGTGATGGTGAATGAATAAATAAATTCCTACTACGCATTACATTGGCACTTTGGTTAAAACATCGCCATTCATCATTATTTCTGTTATCGAAGATCGGTAAAGTTATGTATATTATGTTATTTTACGCAACTAATATCTAAATACAGACTAAATCATGCAAATAAGATGCATAATCCATGTGTCATGTCAACCATGTGTTACTTTCGCCTTAACATTTGAATAGAAAGTGGTGGTCTTTGAGTTTACGATGGAATAAGTAGATGGCCCACCTGATGTTAAGTGGTAACCATCACATAACAAAGCATTGTCTTGTAGTTTAGGATAGGAACTAGTTCTACGATGCACTGCCCTGCGTCCATCAACTTGAGGCATACAAATGTTCAGCCTCACGTGCCAGTAATTTCACCGGCACTCACACCCTTCAAAGCACAGCGATGCTGCTTCAAGTTTATCATGCGCACTTGATGTGCAGGCAGGTTTTTCCGCAAGTAGGCCCTTTTTGCGTGACCCTTGACACGTGTTGCTCGAAATTTTTTAGGTTCTACAACACGCCGGTTTCCTCACGATGTTTTCCTTCACCGTTTTGAGAGTACTGGCATAGTGCACATACATTTTTCGACCAAAAAACTCATTGGTACACGAGTGGATTTGAACCCACGACCTTCGGATCGGAAGGCGGGGCCACTACCACTAGACCACCAGTGTATAGGCTGAAATAGGCATGGTGGTAGTACTTCCTTGGACGAGCCCTTCACATTAAAGTATGACATAAATAATTTATTTTTATTTGATATCGTTAGAATTTGTTATACAATTAAAAGTAACAATAATACGATGAATATAATCGATTGATCGAGTGATTGGTCACACAAGGCCATTTTGGGAAGATATAGTTTTACTATACCATTAAAACTAACTGTATAAGGGTCTTAGAAAATTCCATCTGCATCCAAGATGGTCGAAAGTACTTACTTTCTACAATTTAAACTTACGACTGCATATCAAGACATTTGACTTGTGTGGGCATGTCTACTTTCTTGTAAATTGTGCAGTGGAAAATAAAATAATTTAATTGGTTATTGAAATAAAAATATTTTACCAGCCTATATCGTCCCACGTCTGGGCATAGACCTCCCCCAAAGACTTCCAGTTCTCTCTATTCTAGGCCGCCTCCCAACATCCCTTTTCAAAGGCGTCCAAATCGTCCCAATCTAATTCAAAATTTCAAAATTCAAGGATCACTTTGTAACGTCATAGCTTGGTGAGTCTAGGTGCCAGTTCCACGCGACCAAGCGTAGAAGAAACCAATCAAACTGATTGCTTTGCTCATACCAGTCACGTATACTATAACAAACAACTACTGCCACTAATAACTGCATAATATGGGCCTGTGCCAGACGCAATATTTGGTTGTGACCTTAGACCATCCTTAAAAAATTAAGTAGCTTCTAGAACAAAGATAACTTGTGTACTAGATCTTAAGCGTCGTAGAAATCCATCCTTCGGTTACAATCTAATTTAATGCTGATGATGTTGAAATGGAACTGGATGTTCTAGACGACCAAAATAATATGAAGGAACTACTACAGTGTCTAAGTCTTGTGCCTATTTCATTTTCCAATATGGTCACATTGTGCGGAAAGCTTTATTAATGTCGAAAAAGGTAAAAAAAAAAATACTTTTAATGCACGTGCAATATTGGAACTGTAAGGTTTATAAGAATTTCGGAACCCATTTCTATGCTCTCCTCTCTAGAACTTTTCTCCAAAAACAAAAATACAATCATGTTACTACAAATCTATAACTGCAGCAATTGAAACGGATAGCTTAACTAATGGTTACCATGAAAAGTAAGGTCAATTGTGCGCCCTCAAACGTGAGAGATTTGTTCATGTGTTTTTAATGACTGAAGGTGGAGTCCCGAAGGTTAAACTGGTGGAATTAAGAGTTCAACGGTTACCTATTAGTTGTAACATGCAGTTTAGAGAAAGATAGTTATTATCTACAAAGAACGAACACATTTAAAGGAAAAGTTTAAACAGATTTCGTTTCTAACGATGAGAAATAATTAAAGATAAATTCCTAGAAACCTGTATCGTCCTAATGCTGGGCTAAAGTCTTCGCAAAGACTTCTCTTTATTTCTTTCTCGAGCCTCCTCCTACAAAGAAATGTACTATTTCACGTCTTTTGCTCAAAAAGGCCGTCATTGTGGCGTACAAGAGCGAAGAAAAAAAAACATTTTTAGAGTTTTTCCTTCAGGGCAAAAATATTTTTTTTATCTATCTGTCTACATTTCTGTTGACTCATTTTCAGTAAAACTACCTCGTACATAATCGGTAATTTTATTCCGACAAATTCATGTAAAACGTTAAGCAGGAAAAGACAAAAGTCCCATAATAATAAAAGTTTAAACAAAATTAAAGCAAGCACGCATTGCACACGTTCTTACGTCGTATAAAAGAAGCAAGACCACAGAACAGGAGTTCCACGTAACCCACGAAGACAGAATGACAAACGCACCACCAATGAGTGTGACTAACACCAACAAACATAGCCATGATGTATCTGCAGATAATTATAGTGATACAGAATAAATAGGAATGATTCAGTAGGACAACACGGACGACGGATATGTAGCTAGGGCTATTAGTGTGTGTGTTTTGAGACGCGAGACACATGCTGAAAGGTGAAGCATTTGGTGCACTGGATTATTTAACTGTGTACACTTGTGTTTTTAGAAGCTTATGAATTGATGTAAATAATAGTGTGGATGATATTCGTTAAGATATGACAGATAATGTACATACATTTTATTATTTTGAAGAGTGTCGTTATAAGCTTGACCAAAACGATGAACACGTAAAACAACTTGTCACAAACTTCCAAAATATCAACCCACGTATAACACAAAATACTGTTAAGAATATTATAAATGGGCATAACCACATGCGTTAGTTCTTTCTGTTTGAGAATGACTCAATATTCCTGTTATTTATAAAAATCCTACGCATGTGATGAAAAAAGTCGTTTAGATCTGGTATATGCTGTCTCTCAATGTTTTAAATAACAAAAAGCGGTCAAACCCCCAAAATTTATAGTTTTTTTTCTATTTTTGTGTAAAAATCTTAATGTGGTTCACAGAATACATCTACTGACCAAGTTTCATCAGTCTAGCTTTTACGGTTTCGGAGAAAAATGGCTGTGACATACGGACGGACAGACAGACATGACGAATCTATAAGGGTTCCGTTTTTGCCATTTGGCTACGGAACCCTAAAAAGGGATAGAGACAGGTTTTCTGCAGATCATTACCGTTAAAGCTGAAAATAGAAAAAGAAAATAAGGTCTAGAAGATACCGATTTCCTCTTACCTTGAAGATATAATAATTGTACTCACGAAATGTTAACCAACAAAAAGGCGCGTTGATGTATAATATGAATTGTATAATATTGTATAAAAAAATTTAAAAGGTAGAATTTATATCTCAATCATACGAATAATTTCGTCCTAATTCATTAAAGCTAACATTTGTATTCGCGCAACGCAACATCTAACATTATTTATGTTGTTGCGATATCTAGATCTAAGGCCAGATGGCAGACTATCGGTCTCAATCATTTATTCTATAATTAAAACATTGCATTTATGCGTATGCGCAACCTACATAGCCACACCGTGACTGAGGTCGGACAATGACTCCGTGACAATCTGATCTATCCATAGACCTGCTATTATTAGCACGTCATAATTATACTATCCTTGGTTGGCTAGGCATTACTTGCTTGATAGACTCATCTTTAGATAATGACAAAACGATGAATTGCAAATAAATCATTCACATTATATTCATAAACAGTCTGAATCAGGATGTTTTGTAAAATGCAAAATTAGTAATTTTGTTTAATTGTTGTTTTCTATCTTTCCAGAGCTGGTAAAAGAAGGCGAAACCCGCTAGCTTTGTACTCGGAAGACGAGTCGCATGACCTTAGTGACCTGGGGATCGGCACGTCCAGCACAAAGTCCAGCCTTAGTGAGGACTGTGATACACACAGCCTAGCCGTAAGTTCAAGCACCATACTTTCTACACTGAAGTGTTCCAGGATGTACTGTATTGTTATATACCTTTCAGAGCGACGGCATGGACCTGGATAAAAACCATTCAGACGTCGACAACATGTCCAATTGCGACATGAACCGCAAACTGGGCTCTAGTGCCAACGAATACGACACCTGCACGACCACGACCATCAGCTCGCCAGAGCCTGAAGAATACACTTACGAAGGCGCCATCGAAGGTTACAAGTCCAGAATAATCTCACAAACCAACAGCAGCATGGTCAAAACGCTCGTCAGCAATAATAAAGAGAAATCACCAGAAAAATCAGATGTAAATCGTATCAGAACGTCAGTAAGCAACAAAATTGAAGAAAAAGTCTCGTCCTTCCAACAAGAAAGAGCAAACGACACCAAAAATAACAACTTGAAGAAAGACTTGCCGAAAGTCGATATTCATAAACGAAGAGAACAATTTGAAAGAGAAAATTCACAGGAATTGCAAACAAAGCCAAAACTGCCAGAAATCGCAAACAAAAAGTCGATAAAAGAAAGACTGTCTAGTTTAGAAAAATTCACTGAAGAGATTCACGTGCTAAAATCTACAAGCGACCTTACAAAGTTACCTACTGAAGTCAAACCATTAAAAGAACGCCTGTCTTCTCTCGAGAAGGTAAAATCTGCTGAACCAGAAAAAGTTAAAAGGCTTTCCAACGGCGATATTAATAATTCAAAATCATTGAAAGAACGTCTTTCGAGTTTAAAGTCACAAACTTCTGAAGAGGAGGTTAAAACTAAAACTGAAGTCAAAGAAGTTTCCATGAGTTTGAAAGAAAGACTGTCATGCCTTGATGCTGCCAAGAATAAAGAAATCCCCAAAATATCAGTTGAAGAAGAGATTGCACGCTGTGAAAAGATGGAAAGTAACAGCAATGTCGCTGATGATAAGATCAATGACAGTTCATTGAAGTCTAGCCTATCAGGCATAGAAACTCAAATGCAGAATTTCTGCCGTTCACTCGACAGTCTTGACATAAATGGACAATCGTCTCCAAGCTCATTTGAAAGAGTTCAAAGTCTTGAAGATTTCGAATGTGGTGATTTGCAAAACAACACAGTTCCGAGTGATATCGAGACTGAAGATAGCGGTATACATACGGCTAGAGATTCAGCTCCTGCTGATGATATCGCTGACTTAACACAGGTAGCATCTCCCATTGGAGAATCAATGGTTTCGGAATATGAATCTTCAAATGAAGATGGAAACATGATGGACCACAAAATCGATGAGTCTATTGAGATGTTAAAAACTCCAGAACCTCCCATACAAACGATTTTGCAAGATATAATAGTAGAAGAAGAAGAAGAACAATATAGTAAAGCTGATGATGACAGCGCAAGTCATTATGCACAAGCCGTTTCACAGCCAGAAGAAATGAGCCTCACGGAAGAAGTAACAGAAATACAAATGGACAAAGAAGACGAAGACACATTAAAAAGTTTGGATAATCAAGACACTAGTGTAAGTCTAAATGAATCCATTTCGACCGCATCAGATGGTGATACAGTTGTTTTTGAGGGCAAGATGACTATTCACCTGAACTTGAATGAAATATGCAAGAATCTGAACGCTGGTGCTGGGAATACTAATGAAATTACTAACGTTTCTACTAACAAGAAGAGCATGCCGATGGTAACTGTTTCTAATATAACCACCATTACTAACATTTCACCTAAAAATTCCATTAAATCGCTAAAGACACTAGAAAATAACATGCTTAATAATGTTGCTGATGTAACGTGTATATCTGAGTGTTCACTTGTTAAATGTGTAGATAATTCGCCTAATGTTGTAAAATGTAATACTAAAACTAATGACGTGGCTCAAAACCGTACCATCGCAGCACCCAACACTGACGTGGTAAGTTCCCAAGATTCTAATCCGTTTTGGCAGAATCGAACTAAGCGTTGTATAGAACCAAACCGGCGGAAGACTATACTTTTTATAAATAACAAAGTAACAACAAAAACAACTAATTCCAAAACAAACGATAGGGCCTAATATTTAAATGTTTTGCGATCCAAACACTTCTCATAGATTGCTGTCGGTCGCAAGTTAGATGAGAAATCGTTTTGGATTGTTTTTTTTAGAATTTTTATGATCTATTGATCTCACCCACCATTCTATCCATCACTAATATTGTCTTTAAAATCACATGTCCATTGTCCGGTCTTTATGTCTAGTGAAGTTAATACTAATCTTGTTCGTAACATCGATGTCCCACGTAGTAATTTAAAGCTAAACCTTCGAATTCCTAGCACTTAGCTCTTACATTATTCATTAGACTTATACAGGGTTTATGTGCCCCAACATTATGTATAAATAGATCATATTTATATACAATACGATGTAGATCTTAGGCCCTTTCATCTAGTGTCCAAGTAGTAAACTTATCCAGAAATCGTGATATCTGTAAATTCATTTATTGAAAATATATGTTACACTGTTAATTGTATGGGTTTTATTTTGTATATCTAAAATTATTCGTCATCATCAGTCAGAGAAAGCCATCAAACATGATAAACTTAACCTTGAGAAGATAAAATCACAAGTCATCAAAAAAATATGGTCCTAAACTTCATGGCCGTAAAAGGAAGCAAATCAGGACGTCCTATCTCGATTAGCCGTATCTAAGATAAACACGTCTTATCTACCTGAACATGGTTAGTTAGACAAGTCATTGCTCCGAGAGTAGGCCTCTTTGCATTTAAAATTAAAATTGTTTTAATTAGGTACTGTTTCATCAGCACTGGTGATGGGTCCTCAAGGTAAGATGTCAACGTCTATGTAGATGCGTGTCGCTTTATAATTCTCTTCATTTTGCAGCATGATGTGTCCATAACGCTTTTTTGCATGTGTCTCACTCACCTCTCGTTTGTTTTTTACTGTTACTTTTATTTGTTTTGTTGTTCGTCGTTTATTTTCAGTTTTATGCCAACATTAATAATTCTGGTTGGAGGTCTTATGGGATGTATTAATTTGAGTTGCAATTTTATCTTAGTTGTTAATATCGTGTCTTTGTATTCCAATTACACAATAGCTACTGTTTCTTATCGGTATTGCAATTCAAATAATTATGTTATCAAGATTAATGTTTGTTGAGTTAATTTGGTTAGCTTTTTGTTCTAATTTGAGTCTAAGCCGTTTTTGATTGATTTTACACTTAAGCATCTTTTGATTCTTATTTTTTATCTTTAGGTTATTGATGCCCTAGAACTAGCCTTCCAAGAGCTGGACTCTGAAGACAATATAACCAACAATATGGATGATTTGGTTGAAACAGACACTAAACTGACTGGAGATCTGATTGACGATGACCCAGAATTCAATAAGAAAATCTCCGTGACTCCGTTGTATGAGAACATGGATCTATTCTATCAGAACACCGTGGAGGAATCCGATGCCTTTCCACTAGACATGCCGACGAATGTTCTAGAACCGCCCAAAGAAAAACCTCCGCCGCCTCCAACAGAAGTCGAGGATGAATTACTAGGAAATGTGAGTACTTTTGCACCATTCCTTGCTTCACAAAGGGACACCATCTCTTCTAAACGATGCATAATACAAACCATAAGAAATAAATAATAAAATAAAAGTTGTTTATTTCAGGCACTATAGAAATAATTTTATTTTAAGTGGTCCAATATTGACTATGACGATCGTGCTAATTAATACTAACCTGGTTTCGTGTGCTTTTTTATAATATGAATTTTCACATCTATGGCAGTTGTTTATTGCCACGATTGATTCGAAAACTTTACAAATCTTCAGGGTAACTTTAAGCACACGAGCTCCGCGCGTCGCATCAAAAAGGAGATACGCAACAAGCGCTCTAGCTTCCTCGGCATCGAGGGTCAGGTGGATGACAGCTATCTGGATGCAGACCTCAACATGGTACCACGGCCGGACATCACGTCTTTCCTACAGGTTTGTTTAAGTTCCCTATTCATGCACTATCTTAGGTTTAGCTGATAGATAGATAGACAGATAGATAACTCTTTATTGTTCACCACACAGAAACATAATATAGGATTCATGAAGATTTTTGGCAAAACAATGGGCTGATATCATTCAACTGTGCGTCTTGTTCCATGCTGAACTTATTTGTTCTAGAGTTACCAACTCATGTCCAGTTTTAAACCAATCAAATCCAAATATTCCAGGAAGAGACCAAGATCGAGAAGCTTCTTTACAAAAAGACCCTGTCTCACGACATGGACGCCAAGCTGCGAGAGAGTCGAGACTCCGGCGTCGACGTGGACAGGGGACCTTCCGCGGAAGCCTGGTACCGAGGACAATCCTCGCCCGATGTCTCCAACCCGCATAGCAGACAGAATAGCGAGGTGAGATACAATGAATTCGCTGAAGTGACCGGGCTATATGAATGAATAGCAGGGGAATGGAAGAGGATAACATGTTGTGCCGAACCCCACATAAAGTGGGCTATGGGCAGGAATATAATGTTAGATGAAAGTATGCAAAGATAAGGGGATCTATAAAAACCAGTATGATTGACATAGATATGGCTGTGGCTTGTATTGTGTGATATGATAAACTAGAATTTATTGTTTCTGAAACGCAAAGTAGCAATAGAACATCGAGATAATAGAAAAATGAACAATAGTTAAAAACAATTGACGAACTTATATGCGTAATACTATATAGAACCACAACAGCCGACCCAAAGTAAATATTTTCAGATCATTCAAGCACTTGTCCCTCCCCAGAAATCGAACAAGCACCTGCTTCAGCTTTTTATTTTCATGAGCGTTACAGTCGTGACCTTATTCTTCTCAATTCCAGCCATACACCCAGCTAACTCTGACCTCCGACGAGGAAGAGTCCAAGAAGGAGTTCCCTCACCAGCTGGCGTCCAAGCTGGGCGACCTCGCAGACCCGGTGGAGCATCTCGACAAGAAGTTGCAGCAGCAGCAGGTATTGTGAGGCTTTCTGCACCAACGCAACTGTAGCACTGGTTGAGGATGTAGCACAAATAGTGGGCTGATTTTGAGGTCACAATTAGTGGGGGTTTTGGGAGAATTTATTCGGGTTGCTAATACTGCTATACGATTATTATCTATCACTGTTCTTCTTATGATGTATTTAGTTCTTTCGAACGAGGGCTGTGAAAGGATTTTAAGTGCGCTCAATAGAGGCTCCTTTCTTGTGTTCTTGTTTTTTGAACTGTTTAAATTCTTATGTCATGCCGGTTTCCTCACGATGTTTTCACTTCTGTACCCGAAGTCGGAGTTGCTACCACATTTCGTCTACCAAATGTTAAGCACGTGTCTCTCTTTTGTGTGGAAAATTGATGAGACAAAATTCGTTTCGATAGTTTCTACGTCACGTTTTTGCTGTCTCATTTTTTCTCCATACAATAGAGAGAGACAAATAGGCGAAACAATAACAACATTTCGTAGACAAAATGTGGTAGTAAAACTGGAGTTCGGGGTACTGTACTGATAAAATTACACGCTCATCAAATTAGTTGAATCACTAGAACTGTTATTGATTTTTGATGTGCCGCTTTCGTCGTGATGCAGAATTTAACCCGCGTAGTTTCGCCCATCGATGATTTGGTTTATCCATCGCTATAAGTATCAAATCTTTATGCTAAGCTCATTATTATATTTCTTCTATTCATTTCATATCCAGTGAAATGCTAAATATGAGGACTTTACCTTATTAATGGTAGAAAATATACAATTTGGTTGATTTTTGTAAATGCTATGTAGATCTCGTAGAAATTAGACATAATATAGACATATTTCTCGAAATACATAAATCATATTATCTACTTTATTGATATCGAATTATGTATTACATTTTAAGCTATAACTAGGGTTGTGGTCACTTCCTAGACTTAAGAATGTATGACGCCATTTTGAAACTAATCCAAAATGGCGCCTCTAATCATTGCCTCCTACTCGCACACTGTTTTATGCAATAAGGTAGAGGGAGAAGTAATGATTTGTGGTGCTTGTGATTAGATTAGTTTCTTTAAATTCGGGTCATACCTTCTTCTGTTTTAAGTAATTTATAATGTAAACTAAATATTATATTTTATATATTATATTAAGTAAGGGCTGTTATACACTGGTAATGCTTTGTTGCACCATTATCTATGGATTAAGGTTTTGTATATAAATAAATAGTAATAATACTACAGACTGAAAATGAACAGTTTTGTGGTAATTATTATTATTTAAAAAGTGAAGATGCTATTTAACAAAGTACACTGCTTTTTTCTAATGCTTTTATTGTTGTTAATAAAACGAAAAAGTTAATCTATCTCTATAATGTCGAAGAGAACATTTTATTGTTAATTATCTACTTATTTACAAGTAGTTTCATAGTACTTATAGTAATTTAGTAAAGTATAGCATAATTTATTTTTTATTAAATAAAGATTATTTATATTAAATCGTAGTTTGGCTTTTATTTTTTGCACAAATGCACTATGGTAGACTCACTTGCATGAAAAAATAGTAGTTTTCGTAGAAGAGACTGTACTGGAGCACGTAGCACGTTGTAGTTATTTGGGAATGTGCTGTTTTAAATGTTGCTCTTTTATTGAATGAAAATATTTTGTTTTAGGAACCATTATATTATTTACCACTCTGGTTCCCTATCAAATCATGCAAGTCAAACGTTAAAAGTTTTAAATTTGTGTCATAAGTACTTGTGAATAAAAAACTAACCTCTAATCATGGTCCCGCCCTTTCATCCGCCATTTTGTGTAAATAACATTAACAAGATGGCCGCCGTGCCGTATTTCAGTGTCGCACTAACGAGGATTGGCCTGACGGGCACTGCGATGACTCGCAAACAAAGGTGAGGTCATTATTTATCTTTTTTTTAACTAACATCTCGTCTGCTACAACCTGATCTGACTACAAATAGAACGCAGTTTCAGGCCTAGTTAAAACTATATTTCATTATTTTTTTTATTATCTATTATTTTTACCTCTACTAAAATTGCGTTCAAAAAATTTTCAAATTTATCAAATTGCTTATAACACGCTTGCTAAGCTTTGCTATTGTCACTATTAAAAAACAGTTTACCTATGCTCTAGCCATCTCAAACCATTAATGGAAAATCTACAAAAAATCAACAAGAAAATAATTTATAATTTTTTCATACCAACTTTCTTAATCAACGACAAGAACATGATTTTTATTTTTTCTTACAAACATCGAACAAGCATATAATTTTGTCGTAACAACAATTACAAGACCATGAACTAATTCCTCTAAAATAAAAACAGGAGGTCCTCCGCTTCGAGCGCGAGTTACTACAGCTAGAACAGGAAGAGTTGAGACGTCAGAGGGAGAATCTTCTGCGCGACCAGAGTCGCATCATGCGGACCTCGGTCCAAGATGTGTCGCGCGACCAGGCGACCCGCCAGAAGGGAGGCAGCTACAGGCATTCCATGCCCAACCTGGCTATCAATGAGACATACACTGTACCTAAGGTATATGTACCAACCGCTATGCTATCGATGAGAACTTAGGAACCATACCTTAGGTATTTTTATCTTACTGCTTACAAATCAGCAGTAGAGCAGTTTTTTTTCTTAGTTATAAGATATATTTTTGAATAAAAGTTCACCTGCCGCTGTTGGCTAGTTGGGTTAGAAGTTATACTTTCCAAGAAGCTTAAAACAGCGGAACA
This sequence comes from Thera britannica, assembly GCA_939531255.2. Taxonomy (NCBI): domain Eukaryota; kingdom Metazoa; phylum Arthropoda; class Insecta; order Lepidoptera; family Geometridae; genus Thera; species Thera britannica. The sequence continues at coordinate 836,617 of OW618042.2, read as the reverse complement.
GTGGAGGAATTCATCGTGATAGAACCTAAAAAGTTCGAAAAGCATGTGTTAAGTACACAAGAGTAGCTCTTTTTGGTTTAGTAAACAATAGAACTTCAAAATTAAGGTGCACTGAAAACCGAACCAATAGAAGAAGAGCATCTGGTGAAATGCCAAAACGTTCGCTATCTCTTTCTCTCACAAGTTCAAGAGCTACCACCATATGTTCACCAACTCTTTCCCTCCCAGGTCCCAGAGCTGCCGCCATACGACGCGAACATGAAACGGAAGCCGTTCGTCTCCGAAGAGCACATCCAAAGACACTTCGGCGTGGAAGAGAGCCGTCGGGTGCTGTACGAGGAACGGAAGGAGAGGCGGGTGCAGCCGGCATTGCCGCCCAAGCCGAAGACGAGGGAGTCGATTGAGAGGGAGATCACTATGAGGTGAGTGAGGCCGTCTGTAGGCCTCCAGGCCCCTGTTTCATAAAGCTGACAATTCGACCGATATTTTTTTTTTTTATGCAACTAGCTGATGGAACAAGCATATGGCCGATGGCCCACTTGATGTTAGGTGGTAACCATCGCCTATAACAAAGCAATGCCTCGTAGGTCACGCACATCAGGAACGTGCCCTACGATGCACTGTCCTGCGTCCATCAACTGGAGGCATACAAATATTCAGCCTCACGCATCACGTGCCGGTAATTACACCGGCATCCACACCCTTCAAACCTAAACACAGCGATGCTGCTTCACGGCAGAAATAGGCATGGTGGTAATACTTCCCCGGACGAGCCCTTCACAAAGAGCTCTACTACTACTAAACTAAAATATGTCAAAAAGCGACAAAATTGTGGAATTGTTGCGCTTTTGTGACATATTTGTCACTTTTATTGATAGCCTAAGCGCGACAATTCCACAATTTGGTCGCTTTGTGACATATACTCGTATGTTGAATTGTCAGCTTTATTAAACAGGGCCCAGGATGGTATTTGAGGGTATTTAATAAAAGAATATACAAGATGTGGCGTAATTAATGGACACTAGGGTACCTAAGGGTAGAGGACATTGTGTCGGTTCCGAAAAATATTAGATATGGTCGCTCGGTTTCCGAGATATTCGACATTCTCGAAATTCTAAAATTATTGTTCCCTTCGCCATTCTTTTTGGCGCCAAGACTGCAAATAAAGGGGGTTTTCAGCTCGTTTTTTGCTGGATGTGCTAGTGAATGTAGACGACCATTTTCACAAAAAAAGCTTAGTTTTTATTTAAACCATGATTAAACTCGAATTGTTTTATTTTGTACTTTAACCTATTTTTAACCTATGATTTTATTATTACGTTATACCTACCTATTTAGTTAATTTGACTGTTCCAGAAGTAGCCGAGTACCTTCAGCGGTGGAATACGTCAACGTCGACCGAAGCACCGTACAACTACGGGCCAAACCAGCCATCAACGGAAACAACGTATCTGTAAACAACAACGTTCATGTCAACAACGTCCATGTAAACAACGTCCATGTAAACAACGGCCATGTCAACAACGTCCATGTAAACAACGGTCATGTCAACAACAATGGCCACCATCCGATGTCGCGGCAGTCTTTACAGGTATGCACGGTCTATTAGGCTATCGAACGGGCCATGAGGAATGACAAAGACATACACATTAATTTAATGGACACTTAGAGCGCTGGTGGCCAAGTGGTAGCAGCCCCGCCTTCCGATCCTAAGGTCGTGGGTTCGAATCCAGTCGTGTACCAATGAGTTTTTCTGCCCAAAAATTTCTATACACAATGCCATTGCTCTCAAACGGTGAAGGAAAACATCGTGAGGAAACCGGCATGTCGTAGAATCTAAAAGGTTCGAAAACATATGTCAAGTGCACGAAAAGAGCCTCTTAGAGGTGCACTTAAAATCCTTTCACCACACTTGGTTTGAAAGAACCAGTGACACGATAAGAAGAAGATAGATACTAAAAGAAGACAGATGCAAAAAGATAATAAACAATGTGGTACAAAATACCTCGTAAAAAATATGGAGTAAAACTCTTTCATTTGACTATTATTATTTGGTCAGGCGCTATGGCTGAGTTAGTAGTAACCTGCCTTCTGCGCCGTAGGCCGTGGGTTCGATCCCCACCGAGAACAAATATTAATGTGTTGAACATAAATAGGTGTTATATTGTATTCTAAGTATGTATTTACAAAAAAATGTTTGCATGTATTATATCAGCTATCTGGTTCAATACAAGTTCTGCTTGTGTAAATTGTCTGCAATATTACAAAAACAAAAATACAAAATTATTTATTTACCAAAGAACATTACAGTCCTTTTAAAATTACTGGTGGTCCCCACACTAGGAAAAGCCTGTATCGCGGCCCGCGGGAGGCCAGAGTACTAGAATTAAGATTTCTATTAATATGCGATACAAAAGCAGATAACACAGAAACAAGGCAAGACACGAGAGAAAGAAAACTAATATAACTAAGCAACAAAAAGAAAAAACAATTTAATAATATGTTAGTTAATTATAGTTTAGTTATATTAATTTATTTATTTCAATTTGCAGGCACTTAGCGCGGCCCCTACCCCGAAACTGCTCTCGAACAGTGAGTGGATGCAAGCCAAGATTCGTAGCAAGCCTGCCAACTACAACCAACACTGGCTTGTACAGGTAAACAACTAACTAAACTTCCAGAATATTGTGTAGTTTTAGTATTAACCTCCCGCGCACTCTGAACTGGACATTAAGTCAGTCACATCCCAGCCAGCACTCGCTTGTATTACTTGTGCGTTTTTTTTATCGTGCACCAAAAGTGAGAATAGACAATGAAGTGAATTTGGTTTCCCTATTTGATTTCTACTCAAGTGCCCCAAACTTTCTGATAGATATTCTAAGCACCCCCCTCGCCTTACCCCCTCATGGTTCCTCAGCAGTACTGCAACTACTGTACGGTTTTCTACTATATAGCAACACCTTTAGAGGGTAAATTATGTATTGATTCAAAAACTAGTTCTAAGATCTGACACTGTTAAATTTACATGCATAATAAGGCAATAAATATACTGAATACAGCCGGCGCCTAACTTCCCCGATAGACATGAAATGTAAACATTGGTGACCCCGCCGTGATAGTGTTGTGTATATTCCAGGAAGCCGAGCAGCGGCGGATAGAGGAGCAGCGCAGCAAGATGCGCAGCACGCAGCGCCACTCCTACCACCCCGACATGCAGCATGCCGCGCTCGCCTTGCACTCTCTCAGCGGCAGGTGAACTTGTTATTACTCTTAATCATACATCATTTATTTGCTTTAATCGTGATGTGTACAAAAGATCTTATAATATTATAATACATTTATAAGACATACATTGGTATAAGTAGCGGCACATAACTTTAGCGCTGAACGTTATTGCGCAGAAGTCAAAAATAAGGTACCTGAGGGGGACTAGCGGTATGAAGGGCGGGCGTGCGTAGCGCTGATTGGCTCTCCAGTCGCACTCCGCTCTCTGTACCAATAGGACACTCTGCACACATCCACACATCCAGTGTACGCGACATGGCACACTACGACGCATGCGCAGCTATCCCCTCCGCGTATCGCTCAGCGCTAGAGTTATGTGCCGCTAGTTATACATAGATGTAGATGATTAGGTAGGGTATGTTAGGTAGATTAAATAGGCCCCGACTCAGCTTTTTGCTGCCTAACGAGGCATTATCTGCCATGCCAAGCAGCGCTTAAGAGCGTTCGCTGCGTGGTTGTGGATGGTTCCTAGCGTTGGATGCGTGGTTGTGGACGGTTGGCTGCGTGGTTGTGGATGGTTCCTAGCGTTGGATGCGTGGTTGTGGACGGTATGCGTGGTTGCGGATGGTTCCTAGCGTTGGATGCGTGGTTGTGGACGGTATGCGTGGTTGCGGATGGTTCCTAGCGTTGGCTGCGTGGTGGTAGATAGTTGTTGGTTGCGTGTGGGTTCAAGCGTGTGTTGGGATGGTTGTTGCAGCCAGCAGCACCTGGTGCAGGAGGTGACACCGCCGGCGCGCCCCGGGGACCGCATGCTCACCGTCAGCGGGAAGAGGAAGTGCTCGCACTGCGGGGAGGAACTCGGTGAGATACCCATACTCATTCTTCTAAGCTTTACTTCAGCACTGCTTTACTTCCGGACTTCTAGACGCACGGATAAGTGCCACTCCTTTATGGTGGATATCCTTTTTTTCTGATGTAAATGTATATGTTTTGACTGGCCTCTCAGCTCAGTTGGTAGTAGCTCTGCCTTCTGCGCTGTAGGTCGTAGGTTCGATCCCCACCGAGAACGAATATTTGTAGTGTGTATGGTGAACGCAGATGGTTGTTCTCTGTCTGGGTGATATCTTGTATTCTATGTATGTATTTATAAAAAAATTATATAATGTATGTGTATTGTATCAGCTATCTGGTTCCCATACTACAAGCTCTGCTTAATTTGGGGCTAGATAGTGCTGTGTGGATTGTCCACAATATTTATAATTTTTTATTTATATCCCAGGTCGCGGCGCCGCCATGATAATAGAGTCCCTTTCGCTGTGCTACCACGTGTGGTGCTTCACATGCTGCGTGTGCGGCGCGCGGCTCGGGGGCGGGGGGGGCGCGGCGGGGGCGGGAGGGGGGGTGGACGTGCGCGTGCGGGGGGGGAGGCTGCACTGCAGGACATGCAAGCACGGGGACGATGGCACCAAGTACAGCGCTGTGTAGACTGCCTCATCAACAAAATGGAAGGAGTCTGCTATCGAGACAGTAGCCATGCGGAGGGTCAACGTACGGGCAAGGAGGGGGGGAAGGCTGCACCTGCAATATGCAAGCACGAGGATGACGGCACCAAGTACATCGCCGTGTAAACTGTATCGGCAATGACATGGAAGCTATCTGCTATCTAGACATCAGTCAGCATCATGCGGAGGGTCAACGTACGAGCAAGGAGGGGGGGAAGGCTGCACATGCAACATGCAAGCATGATGATGGCACCAAGTACAGTGCCGTCTCGACTGCGTCTTGGAAAAAATAGAAGCTATCTGCTATCTATGGAGGGTCGACGTACGGTTAGTAAGGGGGGGAGGCTGCGCCGGCAAAATGCAAGCATGAGCGGTAAACCTTTCTCTAAACATGAGCATGTTTGCGCTTAGGACGCGTAGACAAGCCATGGTCGACGATGTCAGCGTGGCAATAGCAAGCCTATAACTTCGTGTTAAAGTATACTTTCGTACCGTCAACATGCAAGCTATCTGCTATCGAAGGGTCAACGTACGGGTAAGGAGGGTTGCATCTGCAATATGCAAGCATGGAGACAACCAAGTATAGACTCGCGTCTTGGACAACATGGAAGTTATCTGCTATCAAAGTCTACATTTTGACAACTTATCAACATTGAATGCGGAGGATCGAAGTACGCAGGTGCAAGCATTTGCTTAGACTATTCGCAAAAAATATTAAATGTGTATCTGTTACACTTTGAAAGAAGTATTCTACTGACTAGAGTTTACCTGCAGGACAGCTTACCAGGATGATTTTAGTCAAGACAGTTGCTAGAAAGGATTTACTAAGATTCAGCTGTTTTGGCATTACCATAATTATCTTAGAGAAGTCAACTTGCAAAATGTTCTTCTTTCCGTAATTCAAAATTGGAAATGGAACTTAGGAAAAACAACTAAGCAGAACAAGAAACCACTGAAAAGTAAGACTTGCTAGGAAGAATTTGATAGTATCAAGGTAGCATTATTTCAGAGGGTTTTTTTTAAATACGGTAAAAGCGGATGCTCCACCCGATGTTGAGTGGGTAGCTTTGGGGTTGTGGTCTTGTGTTGTGAAAGTGTTAAAATGACTATTGTGATGGATTTGAGAAAGAAAAAGGACTTGTGTTTATAAAGTTAGAGATTTATCCGATTACCTAATACTTTACTAATACTTATCTAAATGCAAAATTTTGTAAATAAGAATTGTTTAACCGATTTTATGTAAAAAAATCGGATTAATGTTATTTTGAATGTTGACTTATGTTGTTCTATCGTGCGCAAGCGAAGTCGGGGGCAAGACCTAGCGCCTAAATAAATCTCATTAATAATGTTAATCATAGCCAAATAAATGTAAATAATTGTACTGCCTAATATTTTTAATGGAATTTTATTCAAATGTCTAGTTAAAAAAAAAATAGTTTTGTAACCTATATCTACTACACAAAGTTAATACTACCTTCTACATATATGGTAAAGGCATATTTTTGTAAAATCTACTTGTTTATTTTTCAAAATATTTGGTTACATAGATTTAAGATTTTGATACTTTCAAAATCATAAATGTATATCTCAAAACGTCTCAGCGACTCAGCCTCGTTCTGAGTGAGCTTTAGCACGCTTTGTTTCATTTTCATCATACACTCTATTTGTAATGATAAAGCCGGTTCTATACTCATGCCTCGAAGACCACGCGTTTGATAGCATACTTTTATAAAAGTATTTCGCGACAGGCGTGAATTGAAGTATCAAGAACATAATTCCGGCGTGAGTGTGTAACTGGCTTTATGAGTAAGCAGTGATTTCACTCGAATAAGTTAATTTGGTCTGTGTTGTGCCATCTCATTCTCTGGTTATATCAAAGTACATACATTTTCTTAAGTTTTTTATGATAAAGGGGAATTGTAATATTTGTAAATAGATTTATTTATATTCGTGTTACTCTAGCTTTAATAGTTATATTCTAGATAAGAAACATTTAATCCAAAAATGTGTATGATTATGTATTGAAAATAGTTTAATATGTAAATGTTATTTTCCTTGTATATCATCACATCGCGCTAACATAATATTTTTATATCGAGAGTTTTATTTTGTTTAACAATAAATTACTTAGCTCTTCGTGATTTGATTTCTGTAGGAGTAATTGAACAATATGTACATTATCTATGTGAAAGCCCCCAAACGTGTAACAATAAACATTTTAAAACTACACTCGTGTTTTTGTTTCTAACAGATAGAATTTGGAGATTATATAGTAGAAGAAAAGGTCGCAGGAAACACCTGAACAAGAGACGCACTGGACAGGGGTGTCTGACAGAAAATGGAGGTCTATACCCTGCCTCTATACTGAGCTTATATGATGATAGCATAAATAGAGATACCCCCAAGAAAAAACAAATAGATTGTGTGGAAGATGAGTAGGTAGATATTATTCTGCATCTAAAACTTAGACAATTTAGATTTAGATTGTCTAAGATCTAAAAGCATAGTATAGACGAACACTATCCTCTATGATAACGCTGTTATCATATCCTCCAGGAAGAACGATTTTGAGTCCTCCACCCACCGATATTCCGCCATCTTAAAAATGAAGTCTGTTCATCAAATGGGATGTAAAACATGCCTTTTCTTTTCAACCGTCCCACTTCTGGACTACCCATACCTTCACGTTTTCCGACCATGCTCGCTCGAAAGCGTCGAGAGGCAAAAACTACCTGCGCATCTAATAAACTAGGTAACCTAATAGGTACATAATCTATGTTCATAAATCTAGTAAACAGATTCAGGAAGCTAGGTTAATGCGAGACCATAAGGTCATGGAAGCCATCCAGCACGTGGCCGGTAATGAGCCGCTTCCTCGCCTTATCGCCGTACTGCATCTTGCTGGCGAGATGACACGTGGTTCTTGGAAGTTTGGCCGCATTTTTATCAAATGCAAGGAAGGAAAATTTAAAGAAAATACGTAGCTATAACAGTAGGCCTACCACAAGCTCTGTCTGGCTCTGTCTCTGGCTCTGGGTTTGAGTCTGTGTGAGTACTGTCTAAATAATTCCTACGTTGAAACGTCACACAGTATAATCACACTGGTGAGCATTCACACAGACTCAAAACCAGAGTCAGAGATAGAGCCAGGTAGAGCTTGTGGTAGGCCTGCAGGAGGAAATTCTATTCTAAGATTCAATGTCTTAGACCAAATATAGAAAATTGCCTATGTCAAAAGGCCATGGTGCATGTATTTCGCTAAACTGTGGTATTCATTATCATCATCAGCCTGAAGAAGTCCACTGCTAGACATAGGGCTCCCCTACACATTTCCAGGAAGAACGATTCTGAGCTATTTCCGTCCACCGACTTCCGAGCGTCCTACGTTTCGTTTTCCGGTTCGTGGTCACCATTCGAGAACCTTTATTCTCCAACGGCTGTCAGTTCTTCGAGCTATAGGTATGGCCTGCCCATTGCCATTTCAACTGTAACTGTGGTATTACGGAGTTGGAAATCCTAGAAACGAGATTTGAATAGATAACAATACAGATTGTAGCGTGGGATATTCTGTTAGATCTGGTGTAACTAACAAAGGATTTTAATTTATACTAAACATAGTATAACTATATATCTATCTCGTCTCGTGACTGTATTCACAACCACAAGACAAGATAGGTACCGAGATCTATAGTTAAACTACATATACTTCACGGTATGTATAACAATACCTACTAACTAGTAGTGGTAACTAATAGTTGACTGTAACGTCAAACCTGTAGATGAAGCCACGTTGCGTTAGTGCCGTGCCAGTGTCTAAGAGTTATTTGTCGTATGTGATAAGGATCCAATGGCACAGCGCCAGCGGTCAGCGCAGCCTCGTAGGGAAGGGTCGCGTGTTCAAATCCCGCTCAACTCTTAATTTTTGAGATATTATAAAAATCTTTATGATCGACGAATACCACTGTTTATTGGCAAAAATTGAATGAGAAGAACGAAAACCGAGCTCAATGTCACGTCTTGGGAAAGACCTACATCCAGCAGTGCACTCTAAGGGTGTTATTAATAATCCTGGCGTAGCGTTGGACTAGTTAATCCGTGTTTTGTCTCTTGCATTGACATGCAATTGTCAACTCGAGCAAATGTGACAAAACACGGATTAACTAGTCCAACACTACGCCAGGATTATTAATAACACCCTTAGAGTTGATGATTTTTTTTTTTTTCCGTTTCCGGTGTCAACAAGACAACATCGATTGTTTTGGTCCAAACTAAATAAATTCCAAAGTATAGTTTTAACCTTCAAGAAGTGGCAAAACATTCACTAAAGACGAAAATTGTGCTAGATAAAAGTGTACAGTTAATTACCACCAAGTTTAACTGAGTTCTAAACATAACAGTGTGACCATCTCAAAAATGGCGAATCTGCCACACACGGACCCAAAAATCTGCCAAATTCTGCCACACTCGACGTTAAAAAATGCCAAAAATATGCCAACATGAAAATAAGAAAAAAACGTATTTTCATATATTTTTTTTATCAACTTTATAACTACGTTAAACATACAAAAAAAATACACCTAATCAACATTGGCTTCAAAATTTTCGCCTTCCTTTTCTTTGTACATAGATTTTGTCGACATATTTTTTAACATTTCCTTGCTTGGTTTAAAGGAGACGCAGTCTCCGTGTTCCTTTATTCCCTCTTTTGTAGTAATGATTGCTGAGACATGTTTATTCAAAAACCTGTTCCTTATTTTTGTTTTATTTAAATTAACTTGAGAAAATATCCTTTCGCACGATGCATTTGACATCGGCAAACCTAATAGAGCTTTTGCAAAGTTTGCACTGTCCCATTTGCGTCCCTGATCTTTCCCACCGATCCCCAAAACTTGTCCACGCTCAAAATTGTCCCGGCGCTATTTCCACTTTCGCCTGCTTCTAACAAATCGCTTACACTTCTGTCAAACTTCATCTGTCGGAGTTCGTCATCAACTTTTTGAATATTGTCTCCGTCTACAATGTTGGGAAATGACTTCGCAACGCTTAAAATTGACGTAAATTCTTTGTATACGACATGTTGTGTATTTCATTATGTATTTGCTTTTCACCACAATCAAATGACAATACCTATGTATCAACAGATCAAGCGGGAAATCCCCGTGTAATCTGGGCTGGGTATCAAACAAAGGCGTAGGTTGCCAGATTGTGAAATAATTTTCTACTAAATATTTTTATATATTAACCTTATTTAAATTTTTATTACTTATATATGATGTAATGTAATTTAAAATTAGCATGATTTTCATTTTAACCTTTGAAATCTGCCAAAATCTGCCACATTTGTAAATCGTCAGCATAATATGCCACAGCTAAAATTTTGGATCCAAATCTGCCAAAATGGCAGAAATCTGCCACAAATGGTCACACTGAAACATAAATTGAAATAAAAAACCTCAACATTTTAGGTTATTTCAAGGTTGTGAAGTTAGTTACAGAAGAAGAAAGTGTGAGTCGTGAGTACCATCATAACAAAAGCAACGATCAAACTCATCAAACTACAGAGCTGTCATTGTCAAGTTGGATCTTGTTTTGACGTCCGTCACTTGTCATAACAACTGAGTTGCCACAGACAAAAACTCCACAAAGGGTTACCACCTCGGGAATTTTACCCATAAATATGGAGAATCAAATGGAATTACTCCTTACAAAAATCAAAGAACAGATGACACTACAAACTAAAGAAATAACAGAACATGTAACGAAACGCGTCGTGGAGATTCTGGACGAGAAACTGGCAGCTGTCTTAGAAGAAAACAAAGAATTGAAAAATAAAGTCGAAATAATGCAAAATAAAATTAACTTTCTGAACGATGAGAAGAGAAAAAATAACCTTATATTTTTTGGAGTGAACGAAACAGAACAAGGAGATGCTACTATAGAACACATAAAGAAAGTTATAGAAAAAGAGACTAAAGTAACCATTCAGCCGCATGAAATTAACATAGCTTATAGACTGGGTGTAAAAGGAAAGGGATCACGTCCTTTACTTGTAAGCTTCACTACTCTGTGGAAAAGGAACATGGTTCTTAAAAGCAAAAATAATATAAGTGGGGACATAAACATCAAAGAAGACTTCTCAAAAGAAGTTTTAGAGAAGAGAAAGGAACTGTTACCACAAATGCTACAAGAACGTGAGAAGGGTAAGATTGCGTACATTAAAAAAGACAAGCTTATAATAAGAGACTCTAATGAAGACAACACAGTGAAGAGAAAAAGATATCAAGTTTCTCCTGTAAGTTCGCCAAACCAAGCTACTACCCCACCTCCAAACAAAATAAACAAAACAAACATGTTTAACTACATAACAAGAGGAAGATCAGCATCACTTTCAGAATCAAAAAACTAATAAACATCGGCAACGGAAAAACAAACAAAAGAATAATAACAAAACAAAACACTAGAACTAAGGAAAGCACCCCAAGCCGGCTAGTCACCGTGGGGGAAGAAGACTACTACCTTCCAACTACTCAAAAAGCGCAAAAATGTACAAACCAACGAGAGAAGAAAGTAAAATCTCTATACCACATCGCTACTTATAATACACTTTCGTTGAGAACTGAAGATAGTTTAAAAGAACTGATTTTTTCACTAGAGCATGTTAAATGGTCTATCATCGGTCTTAGCGAAGTTCGACGAATGGGAGATATGATAGAAGAACACGATAATTTCATCTTCTATTACAAAGGTGAAACACCAGGAAAGCACGGTGTCGGATTCCTAATCAAAAAAGATTTAAAAGAACACATACAAGAAATAATTGGAATAACTGAACGTATTGCAATACTTAATCTGAAATTTGGCAACGAAAATTGGTCAATCGTACAAGTTTATTCTCCTACAGAACAATCCAGTACCACAGAAATCGAAACGTTCTACTCCCAGCTTAACACTGCTATAAAAGAACATACTCATAAAAATCTAATAGTAATGGGAGACTACAATGCGCAAGTGGGAGAGAAAAGGAAAGGGGAAGAATTAATCATGGGACCTTTCTGCTATGGAAAACGAACACGAAATGGAGAAAAGCTTATCGCATTAGCGTACGAAAACAACCTAAAGATACTGAATACCCAATATGAAGGTCGCAAACGTAATAGATGGACATGGTTATCTCCAGGTGGGCTTTATAGAAATGAGATCGATTATATTTTAACAAACAAAAGTAAACTATTCGAGGACTGTAGAGTGATCAAAAACCTTAACTTTAACAGCAACCATAGAATGGTCAGGGCAAACTTAATTGCAAACAACGATAATAAGCAAAGACCGTTCAAGGCAAGACCCTTTATTAAAAGAGAAGTACTACCATCAGATGAGTTAAAAACGCAGCTTGTTAACTTAAAGGAGGCGGTCAAGGAATATGATATACAAGGAAAATACGATAAATTATGTGAAATACTAACTACAACTACACAGGAAAACATCATAGAAAGCAAAGATAAAATGACCGAGGTAACATTAAAACTTTTGGAAAGAAGAGCGAACCTATTAGGAACTAAAAGAAAAACTAAAACAATTAGAACAGAAATATCAAAACTAAGTAAACAAATCAAAGAAAATATGAGAAAAGATAGACAAACTCGCAGACTAAAAACATTTGAAACCCATATACGCAAGACCGGTGGTATCAAAAAAGCCTTGCGAGAATTGAAACAAACGAAAGAGTGGATACCGAAATTAAAAACCAGGTCTGGAATATGTACTGCCAACAGAACAAATATTCTAACAACAGCAACGAATTTTTACCGTGACTTATTTTCAAAAAGAAGCTTTATAGCACCAGTAGATCTAAAAGGAGAAGGAAAAGTACCCGTAATATTACTAAGAGAAGTAGAGAAAGCCATAGAAACTCAAAAAAGAGACAAATCACCCGGCCCAGACAATATCAGTAATGAATACTTAATGGCGTGCAAAGAACTGATATCCCCAGTTATTACACAAATATTCAACGACGTCTTAACAAGCGAATACATCCCTAGCCAGTGGCTAACATCGACCATAACGCTACTACATAAGAAAGGTGATAAAAGTGATGTAAGTAACTACAGACCGATCAGCCTTATGTCTAACATTTACAAAATATTTGCAAAAGTAATTTTAAACAGGATAACAATAAGTCTTGATGAGAACCAACCGAAAGAACAGGCCGGCTTTAGAAGCGGCTATTCAACACTCGATCACATACACGTTGTTAAACAAATTATAGAGAAAAGTAAAGAATATAACATGCCACTCTACTGCTGTTTCGTGGACTACAGTAAAGCTTTCGACTCCCTCGAACACGAGTCAATTTGGCAAGCTCTCAAAAACCAAGGAATCGAACTTAAATACATAAGAATCATAAAAAACATCTACTTGAAAAGTTCCGCCAAAATCAAATTGGAAAAAGAAGGCAACGAAATACGAATCGAAAGAGGAGTGCGTCAAGGAGATCCTTTATCGCCCAAACTGTTCTCGGCAGTGCTTGAAGAAATTTTTCGCAAAATGGAATGGAATCAGTATGGATTAAATATCAACGGAGAAAAGTTAACTCATTTAAGGTTTGCCGACGATCTAATTATAATTTCCTCAAATGAAATAGATTTAACAAATATGCTAACCGAGTTAGATACAGAAAGTCGCAAAGTTGGTCTTATAATGAACGCATCTAAAACAAAAGCCATGACAAATAGTACAGAAGAACCGATCAAAATAAATAACAAATTAATCGAATATGTTCAAGAGTACACGTACCTCGGTCAAGTAATATCGCCGAAAGACCTAACCACAAAAGAAATCGAAACAAGAATAGGTAATGCGTGGAAGAGATACTGGACATTCAGAGAAATTATGAAAAACAAAGAAACAAGTTTATACATTAAGAGAAAACTCTATAACACGTGTGTGCTACCCGTGCTAACGTATGGATGCCAAACATGGGCTCTCACAAAAGCGCAAAATAGGAAACTAGAAGTTTGTCAGAGATCAATGGAAAGGAGCATGTTGAGCATAAGATTATCCGAACGAATAAACAATACTAAAATTAGAGAACTGACAAAAATAAAAAATGTCACGTGGACCATTCGAAAAAACAAATGGAGATGGGCAGGACACACGCAACGTGGATCAGACAAATGGAGCAAAAATATCACAAGCTGGTACCCACTAAACAGGAAAAGAAAACGTGGAAGACAATTTAAAAGATGGGTAGATGACATAAAAGCGGTCGCAGGAAACACTTGGTCTAGAACTGCAAGAGCAAGAGAAGAGTGGAAGTTGTTGGAAGAGGCCTTTGTCAAACTTGGGCAAACAGATACTGTTGTCGATTAAAATAGAATTAAGTAAAACTTTTGTATAACTAGTTTATAAGTATCTGAATAAAAGGCTTTTACTACTTTACTTACTACTTACTACTAGAGTTGATGATGATGTAGCCATTTATAAATAGGTAGCCAGTTAAAAATATCTTACTCGTGTTTCAAGTTGAATCACAACCTTTTGTGGTTGTACAGACTTTGATCCTATTGTCATGCATGCCCACCATGAGAGCCATGCTGAGCCATGTCATTCATGGTTCGTCAATGGTCAGCCGATTGGTTACGGGAACCAATCATGGGGTTTATTGTAAACCAGTGAGCCGGATATCCTGTGAATTACCTACCTACCTTCCTATGTACCTACTGTGCCGTGTGACTTTAGTGGTTATTTGTTTGACACATGCAATGACACAGTCATTACACATACTTCTAAGTACTTAAGGTATGCAAAAGGATTAGTACAAAAAGCGGTGGAAACCAAGACTGGTTCTAAAATGATGACCATCGAACAAGGAAAACGAAACCCCCTACGTCTAAGAAGCCTATTCAGGCTGATATACCTAAGATAGGAAATACTTTAATAAAAAAAAAAAATCGAAGTGGAACGCAATGGGCGATGTTATCGCTAAAAGCGATCTCTTCCAGGCAACCGTGGCTGAATTTGACAAGATCAATAGAGGGAGATCCATCTACCACAATATCACGATGCTTATTTTTACTGCTAAGCAGCATTACTGTGTTTGAGTTTGAAAGGTGTGGGTGCCGCGTGACATTCGGTAGGTACCTACCTACCAGCGAATGATATGCCTCAAGTTGATGGAAGCAGGGCGTGCATCATATGCCACATTTTTAGCGTGCGTGATCTGCGAGGAAAAGCTATGAGATGCCACTTAACATAAAGTGGCTCATCTGCCATCATCCAGAGGCATAAAAACTCCTATAAATGCCTTGGGTTTTCCTCTAATTAAACACATCCTGTTTTAGTTTTTCAGCGAGTTATACGACTTACCGCCAAGAATCGGAATTCTTCTCACACGGCATAATGGAAGGTCATACTGATTTGACAATGATGTTTGGTAAAATAAGGAATAACATTTAGATTAATCGTAAGATAGTAAGTAAAGTAGGTAAGTACGTGTAGTAAAATGAGATCACCACAAAATTATTTGTAAACAAAAAAAACTACGGCATTGTCTTTTAAACAAACGATAAGTTAAAGAAACGATAGACTCCTCACCCCTCTCCTCTCCTCTTTCGGACGATAATCGCTTCCGACCGCTCCGTAAAGGTGGCTCTACATCGGCCCTTGAGATATATGGCGATAGGGCTACGACGACGGACCGACGCTCACCTCAGAGGATCAGTCACACATCGGATACCAGGTAGATGGGCGTCCGCCCACTAGCGTAATTTTTTGACCATTTACGCAATCCATTAGGACGCTTGAACGCGAGCCGATCGGTTCAGCCGGCGCATCGTCATTTGAAATGTTTCAAACGGCGGCGATCGAAGCGAACTCGGTCCAGTGTACGGTCAACCTTACCGCGAGGTGCGCGCTCACAGACGTCATAATCGGTGCACAATAGGCCGGTGCCAGTGGTCCCTCGGCCGCCGCCCGCATGGTCTCGGTGCCGCGTCCTCTGTCTGTGCGCTGGCTGCGCGCGCGCCGCCGCCGTGCCGCCGCCATGCCGCCTCCTGACGCCGAAACGCTGGAGCGCGGGCCGAGCGCCGCGCACCTCGAGTACGTGCTGGCGGGCTCCTCGCCGCCGGCCGAGAGTGCGCCCAACATGTATGACAGCTTCGAGGAGCCGCCGCTCGACCTCGCCGCAAGCATCTGCGCCGACTCGCTGCGCCAGAGCGCGCACGAGCAGATGCGCGCTGTGGGCGGCCGCCTGCGCCTGCTGGACGAGCTCGAGTCCGGCGCCATCCCACCTGATGGGGTCGACGCGGCGCTCGGGCCCGCCTCCGACGCGGAGCGTAACGTTTGCCTCTTCTGGGCGGCGTTCCTAAGCTTGCCGGAGCTGCTGCCGCCGCTGGTGCGGCTCGGCGCGGACCCGCTGAGTTACGACGCGCTCGGCCTATCGCCGCTGCACGCGGCTGCATTCGCCGGCTCCGTGGAGTGCGCCGCTTTCCTGCTGTCGTGCGGCGCCACGCCGGACTACGCGCCGCGCTGCTTCGCGCCGCTGCACTGCGCCGCCTTCGGTAACGCGGTGCCGGTCGCCGAGCTGCTGATCGCGCGTGGTGCCAGCGTACACACACCGGTCAAGTACGTCAACTGCGAGGGTGGGCTGCTGCACTGCGCCGTGCGCGCCGACGCGGTCGAGTGTCTGCGCCAGTTCATCTCGCACGGGGTCGATGTCAACCTGATCGAGCCGGGCGGCACTAACGCGATCCACCTTGCGGCGGATCTGGGCATGATCCGCTGCCTCGCGTTGCTGCTGGACACGCCGGAGGCGGACCCGAACGCTAGGACGAGGGTAGGGGATCGGGAGTCGACGGCGCTGCACCTGGCCGCCGACGGGGGATTCGTCGAGTGCGTCGATCTTTTATTGAGTAAGGGAGCGATCGCGAGCCTGAAGAACCATCGCGGCTTCACGGCGCTGCACCTGGCCGCGCGCTCATCTAGCTTGGAGTGCGTGGAGTCGCTGCTGCGCAAGGGCACGGCCGATCCGAACGCACTCGACTTTGACCTTCGCACGCCACTGCATGCTGCCATCGGCAAGTCGGACTCAGCGTGCGACATCATCGAGACGCTGATCAGTTGGGGCGCCAACGTCAACCAGAAGGACGAGTACGGCTTCACGCCGCTGCACTTGGCCGCTTTGGATGGCCTCTCTTCGTGCGTCGAGACGCTCATCTATCACGGCGCTGACGTAACCACCAGATCTAAAAAAGGAAACTCGGCTCTTAATGTGATCGCAAGAAAAACGCCCGCTTCGCTCGCGATGATAACGAGAAAATTGGACTGCGCAATTACGCTGCATCATTCGCAAACGAGCAATCGCGAAGTCGAACTAGAACTTGACTTTCGCAGCATCCTGCAACATTGCTACCCACGCGAGATCAGCTACTTGAACACCTTCGTTGACGAGGGTCAGAAGGAAGTGTTGCAACATCCGCTTTGTTCGGCGTTTCTTTACATAAAATGGGAGAAAATTCGCAAATACTATGTGGCTAGATTATTTCTGAGTTTTATATTTATAATGTGTCTCACGCTGTACGTTCTCACCGCTCTTGCGCACAATTGTTACAACGGCAGCAAGGACATGGAGGAAACCATCCAAGAGCAAGAGCTTTGTCAGAAGCAATCGATACTCGGGGATTTATTGCGAAAGAACCCATTCGTCATCGAAATGCAGTGGTGGGTTTTGGCCGGGATCACAATATTCGAGATATTTAGAAAAGTGTACGGAATCGCTGGATACTCTACCGTGAAGCAATACTTGATGCAATCGGAAAACGTTATCGAGTGGTTTGTGATAATAAGTGTGTTTCTGATATCGTACATTTACACAAATATTACTTACACCTGGCAGAACCATGTGGGCGCATTTGCCGTCCTAGCTGGTTGGACAAACCTGATGATGATGATTGGCCAACTCCCAGTGTTCGGAACATACGTCGCGATGTACCAGAAAGTCCAGAAAGAGTTTGCTAAGCTGCTGATGGCCTACTCGTGTATCCTTATCGGTTTCACCATAAGTTTCTGTGTAATATTCCCGGATTCGTCATCGTTCGCGAATCCCTTCATGGGGTTTATAACAGTGCTGACGATGATGATTGGGGAACTGAATTTGGATCTCTTGTTAAACGAGCCAGACGGCAACGATCCACCAGTGCTTCTGGAGTTTTCTGCCCAAGTTACCTATGTGCTTTTCCTTATGTTTGTTACGGTTGTCCTCATGAACCTCCTAGTCGGTATAGCAGTCCACGATATTCAAGGATTGAGAAAAACAGCCGGACTGTCCAAACTCGTTCGACAAACAAAATTAATATCCTACATGGAGATGGCTTTATTCAACGGATATCTGCCTAAATGCCTTCTAAAAATACTTCATTCATCTGCGTTGGTATCTCCACAAGCGTATAGAGTCGTATTGAGCGTGAAGCCGTTAAATCCTAGCGAGAAGAGACTGCCTCGAGACATTATGATGGCCGCTTACGACATAGCTAAAATGAGGAAGCAATACGGACATACGATTTCGACAAACGGGTCGACGACAGGGGCATATTCCTGCTTCAAAAAATACGAGAATAACAATGAGTCTAGCTACAGAGAGTATGGATACACTTCTGGGCTCGGGACTTTGCAATCGAAAGTGGATGAGACATCGGAGAATGTGAAGCAGTTGACACAGGAGGTGAAGGAGTTGAAGAAGTTGATAAGCGCTCAGCAGCTAGTGATCCAACAGGCACTGTCCGGCGTGATGGACTCTTGATGATATAATGGCCGGCAGCCTGTTAGCTTCAATGCCAATGGGACTAAAGCCTCGTGCACACTAGGATACAAGTCGCAAACAAAAAACAAGCAGTGACGCAAATCAGTCAAAGCTAAAAAAGTTCATCACAAGTTGCCGGGAGTAAATAATTATTATTGTCGTAATTTGATTGTCGCGCGACTTGTCGCAAATTATGATGGCTTAGGTACCTAAGCCATCATAATTCATTATGTATTATCCTAATGTATTATGTCATAACTGGGCTTGTGTGTACCTACTTTTTGGTGGGAAGGTATCTGTAACTTTTGGCACCTTTGCAAAATTCGACATTCACCACATTTGGTGACAAGTCGCGCTACTTTTGCGACTTTGCCGTAGTGCGTACGATCTTGAAGTCAACAAACTATGAGCGGGACTCGACGTATGCGCAATGCGCATGTATGTGTGTCCGTTCGGACCCTAGGTTATTGTCGATTTGCAAACTTAATTTTAGAACAGTGATATTTTTACCCAACAACGGCTGAGCTGGGAGGGTTATGATTTCGTGTACCAACGCGTAGTTACCTACATAGGTAAATTAAAATAATGCACTAGGTTTAAGGGTTTTTAACTGTTTATACAGGGTGTCCCATAAGTCAACGTCCAGCCGAAAACGGGTGACGCGCCAAGTCATGACAGTTATCAGAAAAATATAAAAAAAAAAATCTGTTTTGTAACTTTCGAGTTCTGAGTATTTAAAAAAAACAGGAAAAACTGACACCCTGTGATGATCTTTTAAGTCCTGTGACTACAAATATTAACTTTTTTTGAAACTTTTTTCTGCAACGTAAGCAAGAATAACCCTTCTATAAATTACAATTCAAAATTAAGCCATAACTGCCTCAGTTTTTAATGAAATCGTGGAGTTTTGGCCAACATTTCATTTCAGATAATTACATCACCCAACTTTAACTGTCTGTACCGCAAAAAAAATGTACTACACTATCATGGCATGTAACTTTAAAAGTTGGCGCATTTATTCAGGATTCCAAAATGGTATAATACTTGCTAGAGTACTCCTTAGTTTTGGAAATAAAAAATGATTTTTCAACTAAACCGGATTTCCAATCAATTTTATTTCATGAGATAAAATGTTTGTACCCTTTAAATTATGAACTTAAAATGCCTACGCTGCGTTTTTAAGTCACTCACAATTCACAGGTACAAGTAAATACCATTTCGACAATGCAAGTAAACAGATAGAGCCACCATCTTGTCGAAAGAGTAATAACCATGGGTTTTCAAGTAATTTGTTAGTTTTAGGTGAAAGTATGAAATAAAATTCAATAGGATTATTAGATTCATGTAGGACTGCACTTCAAGTATTAAATGGAACGCCTCAGAGCGAGGTAACGCCACATGAGTCATGTTTTTTCGTGCGTGCAGCCGGCTCCATCGAGTTATAAGACGTTGTCACGTCAATAACCATGTAATAAGACCGGCGACGGGCGAAGGCAAACTTTAGATTAAAATCACGATTGAAGTAATCCTATGATTGAATGTTATACCAAACTTTCGCCTCAAACTAACAAATTACTTGAAAACCCATGGTTATTACTCTTTCGACAAGATGGTGGCTCTAACTGTTTATTTACATCGTCGAAATGGTATTTACTTGTACCTGTGAATTATGAGTCACTTTAAAACGCAGCGTAGGCATTTTAAACCCATGATTTAAAGGGTACAAACATTTTATCTCATGAAATAAAATTGATTGGAAATCCGGTTTAGTTGAAAAAACATTTTTTATTTCCAAACCTAAAAAGTACTCTAGCAAGTATTATACCATTTTGGAATCCTGGATAAATGCGCCAATTTTTAAAGTTACATGCCATGATAGTGTAGTACATTTTTTTTGCGGTACAGACAATTAAAGTTGGGTGATGTAATTATCTGAAATGAAATGTTGGCCAAAACTCCACGATTTCATTGAAAACTGAGGCAGTTATGGCTTAATTTTGAATTGTAATTTACAGAAGGGTTATTCTTGCTTACGTTGCAGAAAAAAAATTCAAAAAAAGTTAATATTTGTAGGCACAGGACTTAAAAGATCATCACAGGGTGTCAGTTTTTCCTGTTTTTTTTAAATACTCATAACTCGAAAGTTACAAAACAAATATTTTTTTTTATATTTTTCTGATAACTGTCATGACTTGGCGCGTCACCCGTTTTCGGCTGGACGTTGACTTATGGGACACCCTGTATAAATCTATAATAACTAGTAAGTGGGTAAACTAGGTAAGTGGATACCATTCGAGCAGGTACCTAGTACCTGCTCAATTATTCTATGTCTCGTCAGATTTTAGTGTCACCGACTTGAACATAGGCACTAATCATCGTTTGAACAGTGCCTATTTTCAGACCGGCCATAAACTTTTGCGCGCTAAGTAAGTATTAGACGCACGTGGAACGGGATACTGTGATTGCTTAGAAAGTTAATCTATTGTTAAGTTTAAGTAGATAAGCACTTTCTTACTAAGATCTTTGTAATAGTTAAGAATACTATACTATTGCAATAAAAGTTTCTTAAACGAAATGCTGATTTCTTTTTGTATCTAGTACCTAGTACCATATGTACCATAGGTACGTAGTTAACATAGTCACCATTTTGATATCTGTAGGTTAGGAACAGGAACACGGAACAGAAAAATAGGTACGCTTTTTCTGTTCCGTGGTTATTACTTACACCTACCAAGGTATCTGAAGTAGTTCGAACTACGCCAAGAAAGAAAATCTATAATTATGTACCTACCACTATCCTAGTTAAAATAGATGGAAAGTAACACGTGTAAATAGTAGAACAATTATCAAGTTATTTCAAACCAAACACGATAAAAATATAATGATGATTACCGGAACCGGACATACGGTATCCTTCCATCCGCCATTTTGTTTCAGAATACAGTTCGAAATGCGTACCTAATGTCTTTGTCTAGTGACAAAGTAATATATTTGTTTTGTTTGTTAATGAAATCTATACTAATATATTATGAAGCTGAAAAAATTGTTGGGTTGAACCACGCTAATCTCGGGAACTGCTGGTCCAAATTTAATAATTATTTTTGTGTTGGATAGTCAATTTATCGAGAAAGGCTCGTAGCTGGGCATTATCTCGTTAATCCGTTAATTAACGAAGTTAACATTTTGATAAACGGATTAACTTTTTAGTTAACTTGGAAAATAGTTAACGTACACGTTAACTTCCGTTAATATGCAGTAGTCCGTTAATCGTTAATCCAACGCTTAAGGCCTCTGTCTCGAATTTAGCGGGCAGTGGGGTGGCAGCGGACGGCGGCGGTGGCGGCCCGGCAGCGGGGTGGGGCAGGGGGTTCCATTTGATTTTATGCTAAGAATCCTGCCGCTCCCGCGCCGCCGCCGCTGCCGCCCCACTGCCCGCTAAATTCGAGGCCGAGGCCTAATAGTTACCTATACCTAGCACTTAGTGTGGCAGCGAGTGAAACAAAAACAAAACAAGATATATTTTGCCAGCGCGTGCGAGTCAGAAAGAAAACTGCGAAGAAAAAAAAATGTTTCGTTTGATCATTTCATTACTTAGCGACGGTGCTTAGAGTGACGGGTTGTTTGTTTGTTTGTTTGTTGTTATTATAAATTACTGTCAGTGATCGTTTGTGTGATGATAATTGATAAAGAAGAGTGCAGTGTAATTTAGTTAGATAGAAAAAGTGTACTTTACAATGTAGGTACTGTGTGCAAAGTACATGGATTATTGGAAGACATGGAATCTGATTGAACTCCAACGGTCCTGATGAGAATCCATGGCCACTCTTTCAAAAAGAAGAATTCATTCTGACAATGATGATATTAATGATGATGGTAGCACACGATGCAACGATAAAAATATACAATTTTACACATATTAACGATTAACATTAACTTTCGCTAGTTCTTCCAAAATGTAACACTTACACGTTTAACGAAGCTAACTTTATTTGCAGCAGATTAACGATTAACGAAGTTAATTATTTGATTAACGGTGCCCAGCTATGAAGGCTTTAAGCTATATAACATAACGCTACGACTAATAAGAATAGTATCGATGCAAAATGTTGCAAAAATCTATGCCTACCCTTTTCTAACACGTAGAGACTATGTTTATCTTTTTCTAGCACTTTTTTATAAATTTTAGATTTTGTCAAAATGTTCTAGCATAGGATGCTCCAAAACGTTCTCTAATGCCCGAGTATTCCAGAATGTTAAAGAACATTAGAGTTCTTTAACATTCTGGAATACTCGGGCAACGCCTGGATTCACTGCTAGTCAGTCAATAAGTTTGCTTTTCGGACCGCAGTCATTCTCATTTGACATTGACTTTTGAAAATTCGAATGTGACAACTTTGACGCTAATGAAACATGCGCGGTTTGATTCAAACAAATTTCCTGAAA
The DNA here is from genome assembly GCA_939531255.2 of Thera britannica. Taxonomy (NCBI): domain Eukaryota; kingdom Metazoa; phylum Arthropoda; class Insecta; order Lepidoptera; family Geometridae; genus Thera; species Thera britannica. The sequence goes on along the minus strand of OW618042.2, from coordinate 813,652 downwards.
ATCACAGCTTCCAAGCGATCAATAATCTGAAAAGGAGGAAAAATCTAAACCTAGGTCTTATCCTCATCTCTTTCGCCCAGCGCTTGAAGCTACCTCTATCGATTGTGTTCATGTTATCGGTGGGTGTAATTCAGCGGGCCAATGCAGGGCAGTTTCAAGATTCAGCTTATAAACATGGGGACGAGAGCGGCCGCCTGTGAGTACTCGCTTTAAAACCGCCTAGAAACTTAGATAAACTGATCAAGAATCCGCTTGCATGGTCATTAAACGCGTTTATTTTTCAGAGCTGTTACAATCGGGCCGTCGTTGGTCTAGAAAGCTTTTGTGTTATAAATGCTGCCCTCATGCGAAATGCAGTCTACGGAGCCGTTGTATCAGAAAGGTGAACTACAACTTGCATCTGGTTGTGTTCTGTTGTCGCACGACCCTTTCCTGTACACAATATACCTTTCTGTTCATAGTGGTTAACTTCATGGTCACTCTCCTGTAGAAAACAGGAATTATTCACTAGTTCTACCTACCTGTATTGTCCAAGGCTTAGATAGAACTTAGATTTAAAGCGGTACAAAAGTCACCAAATTTCAGAGTGACCAAAGATGACCTAGGTTTGTTATAATCTGTATACTGTGATTATAACACCGCCTCACCTAGGGTTACCCTCTTCTTAGGTATTAAACTCTAGAGAAATTAGCTTTTTGTATTACTTTTAACACATTTATATACTTGCCCAACTGGTTATGTAACTAGCACAAATATTCTTCTCTCTTTTAAATATTTAGCAACCTGGTGTATTCCTTATTACCTATATAAAAAATAATAACTTGAAGAATTGACCTCTACTTTAAAGCTATCTAACTATTCTCCAAGCTTATTAATTTTCTTAGGTAAACTTTTTAAATGATGATGTTATGTAATCATAACTTTAATTCAGTTCTTTTTCTGAACAATCTTAACATTTCTATCTTACCATAAAATATTTCTGGATCTTTCATACCCTTCTATCTTCCCCCATTTTCGCCGGTCACTATGATCTTAGTCGTCAATCTTGCTCATAAGCATCCAGCTTGTTCTTATTTATTAAAAATATGTGTTTTGGATGAGTAATCATCAACCTACTTCATTGACCCTGGTTCAGGTTTTTAATTAAATTTATTGCATTTCAAACTTGTAACACAACAATAAATTGTTATTTGGCTTTTTAGAATGTGTTTCCAAAAATTTGTCAAATCCCCAAGAATAGCTTGAAAGTTTGGTTGGGATTATGCTGGTGGAGAGGAGATGGTAACCCTATCAAGACTGCATCTTGCCCCGAATTCTCCTGGTGTTTATTGTTGAATGTATGTGGCACTACGTGTGATCCTTGTTCTGGCCGACCCTTGGTGTACGTTTTGGTGTTTCTACTTGTTTGAGCCCTATTTATGTGGAATATTGTAATGGATGTTGAATGTTTTCTGGTTCTGCTAAGTGTCAATCATGTATTTTTAAGACCGAATGATATTGATTATTATTCCTAATATTGCATCACTTTTGAACCCTTGTTGATATCATAACAAATAGCTGAATTTTATTTTTTTCAATGGTAAAGTTGTGCACACACACTGAACGCCAATTCTTTGAAAATGTTTAAGTTCCTATAACAAGTTTATTGCACAATTGTTTTTTATACAATAGAACAAACCCTTAAATATTTATACTTATTTAGATATGAGTTAGCAGGACAACCCTCAACCCTCTTGTGTCCCCGTGTGGCTCACCTTTCTAACATAGGCTGACTGTTACTGTACCTACCTACCTATCTGACTTCTCTTGTCCATGCTTTCTATTCTATGTCATTTTTGTTTCTCTATTATGCTTCCTATGTTGACTGTTTCATGGTAGTTTTATGTTTTAGTAGTAGTAGAGCTCCTTGTGAAGGGCTCAAGTTGAAGGGCTTAAGTTCGCCAAAGTGGATAACAGCCGTACTGCCTTGCGATCAATTAGATCTGCACTTCTCTATCATAGTCATAAGACGGCAGCATTCACTGGTAGTTTCCGATACATGGCAACGAAGTGTTGGAACAATATTCCTCCTCCAGTACGTAATCTCCAAACTAAGTACACGTTTAAAACACGTCTAAAAAGTTTATTATTGCTGAAACAAAAGGGTATCTAGGAACGCTTCGTGTGCCATGGATCATCACTCATTACTTCCACTCAATAACACTTTCATAGAGTTGCCATACACATCCCCCCCACTTCAACATTTGCACACCCTACACTCTCACGCGCACGCCATACACACACCCCGGGGTGGGCTTCCCTCTGTGCTAACCAGACTCTTATGAGACTGGGAGAATCATGGAGGCCCACCCACGACACACATTCACACACCCTTTCAGTAACTCACAAACACTATTATTCTGTCGTTTCCGCTGTTTGGTATCTGCTCAACTTGTCTGCTCATATGGTAATAGCTGAAAATCAGCGTTTTGCTCTCGAGCAAAGCTTATGCGCTGAGCTATTCCCATTTTGCCTAGCTGTAACACGCACACCATTTCATTTATTTTTTTTTACTTTATATTGTACCTACTTAGTTGTATTTTTAGTTTTAATTATGCTTTTGAACTATTTTCCCTGTTATTTCTTTTGTGTGTGTTTACTGTCTTGGCAAATAAATGATTTATCTATCTATCTATCTAAGGGCTCGTCCGGGGAAGTACTACCACCATGCCTATTTCTGCCGTGAAGTAGCATCGCTGTGTTTCGGTTTGAAGGGATTGGGTGCCGGTGTAATTACTGGCACGTGAGGCGAAACATCTGTAAGCCTCAAGTTGATGGACACAGGGCAGAGCACCGTAGGGCACGTTCCAGACGTGCGTGACCTACGAGGCAATGCTTTGTTATAGGCGATGGTTACCGCTTAACATCAGGAGGATATGGCTTGTTCTATCAGCTAGTAGTATAAAAAAAACATGTCATTTATAGTAATATTATTTAGGTATTTATCAAGGTATTTATTAGGTGTTTATTAGGTATTTATCAACATTATTTTTGATAGCTTTAATAGCTCAATAGGTATTAACTCTGCCTTTTGCGCTGGAGGCCGTGGGTTCGATCCTCACTGAAAACAAATATTTGTTTGCCAAACACAAATGTTTGTTCTCTGATTGGGTGTCATATTGTATTCTAAGTATGTATTTACAAATAAAATATAGTATATCAGCTATAATGAAATAAATGAAAGTGCCAACAACGGCCACTTGTGCTTTTTAGGCCCGTTCAGAAACAGTGCTTAAGTCTGAGTCGAGCCTCAAACATAGATTTTTGATAGTTCTCCATTGAAAAATTACAAAATCTATGCTTGAGACTCGACTCAGACTCAAGTCACGCAAAAAGGGCCCACCAGCGGCCTACTTGCGGAAAAACCTGTCCGCACATCAAGTGCGCATGATAAACTTGCCGAACTCCACCAAGCAGAGATAACTCCTGATTTCAATCAGCTTAAACCTTTTTTCAATGCTTGCAGTTGATTGTTTTGAATCAGGAGTTGTCAATGCTCTGCAAGCTTCACCTTTTGTGGTAAGGCTGGTGATCCTTGTCGAGTTAGGTGCTAAAGCTCTGCCCTGACAGTCACGGCGAAGATCCGCAGTCTGTACGACTGCCAGCTGCGGCTGATGCACAACGTGCAGCCGCTGCCGTCCGGCGTCGACATCGCCAACACCGTCAAGTACTTCTCACAGACATTACTCAGTAAGTACCTACCTCACTATCATCATCATCAGTCATGGTTATCACTTAACCTCAGCCGGTCTACTCTTGAACGCGATTCCGATCCCAATCTTAAGGTCCAATTTCACCGTTGAAATTGAACGCGTTCTACTGACGTTTAAACTCGCTTAAGCATTCAGTTGGTACATTTTTCTATAAACGCGCTTAAAGACCTGTCAATGTCGTTGCATTTCTTTTGTGTACGTACATATAAACGAGTTTAGTTAAACGCGTTTAACGGTGAAATTGGACCTAAGTTATGACGGAATTTTGACAGAAATCCTATGGGTTTTCTGACAGAATTCCGTCAAAACTTAAAATTGCGATCGGAATCCCGTTCAAGAGTATAGGCAGGTGGGTCATATGCTTGTTCCATCAGTTGTATTTAAAAAAAGTTTGCAGAAGTCCCCTTTAGGACTCCACTACACATTTCCAGGAAGATTGATTCTGAGCCCTCTTCATTCACCGACTTCCCACGATGTCAACTATATCGTCGGTTCATCCGGTACCTGACTAGAATGTAAAAGCACTCATTTACGCTCTTTTAAGGTGAAAACAACCGTAGTCGGTGTACTTCTCACTTCTTATGTATTCACTATTTTGAACTATAAATCCTTGCCGTATAACATAATAATTGCAATAAATAATATGAGTGTTGAATGGATGCCTTTTGACTTCGACTTGTTACAACAATATAGGCGTGCTGAAAGATGTCCCGCGCTCGCCGCTCGAGATGATCCGTGATGCAGACAACGATGGAGATCGCATGGCTCTCTACCCTAACCTGGACTACAAGGGACTCTTCAACGCCATCTCGCAGCTGGTGGACTCGGCGCCGCATCTGCAGTACGGCATCCAAGGTAAGGTATCCCAACATGCGAGTTACTTTTTATCCCGAAAAAGAATAAGAACCCCTGACTTTTATCTCTTCTCATGACATTTGCATAGCCACGCTAGCCTATTTCTCCTTAACCTTCTAGTTACTATGGTAATACTTTCAATTTCGGTTTCAAGTTCATTATCATACGACTTAACCCACTGGGCATAAGCCTTTCTTTGATCTTGCGATTTCACAGATCTTTTGGCTACCCTCATCCATCTACGATCCATCATATACCTACATCAAGCATAAGCTCATGTAGTACTGGAATGCGCAACACAACGAAATCCTAGGTAACCCCAGGTTTGGAAGCTTCCGCAAAGGTATAGCCAGATTATCCTTAAGCCCGGTTTCCACTGCGAGCGCAGCGTACGCATTATGGACTCCGTTTAACTCGCAAGAGTACATAGGTACTTGTACTTCGTCCAACAAATAGTCGAGCGGAATGGACTGAGCGAGCAGAAGTGTTGAAATGAACTCGCTCATACTCTTTGCATATCATACTCTTTGTTATACTATTTCATTTAAAAGAAGTCCGTTCCGCTTACCATTTCTGGCTCATTACCCTTTTGCGGTGGAAACCGGGCTTAACGCATCACAATGGATCATCTTTTAGGAGAGTCAATGCGGACACAGGCACAGGAGTCTAACAAGATACAAGGATAAGACATTAAGGGTTAAGTAATGTTTCAGCGTTCGGGCAAGCAGTGCTGCAATGCCTGGGCTGCCTGCTGCCGTTCCTGGAGTACGACATGATCGACAAGCTGCCGTACCTGGTGGCGTACTGCGTGGCCGTGCTCCCCGTGGCGCTGCATCAGGAGATCCTCAACCTGCTCTGCTATTACATCCTGCCTTTCACTATCAGTGCGTACACTATTGTGAAATTTGATTGCATTTATTTTTTAATAACTACAAGTGATTCCAACTTCATGGTCAAACTGCTGTACTGATTTTTATGAAATTTCTATGAGACCAATCTGGAAGTTATAATCTTCCAGATAAAAAAAATTTGATCACTCATCATGAATGACAAAATTATGCGATAACAAACATTAAAAAAAAAAAGCAGCCAAGTGCGAGTCGGCCTCGCCCATGAAAGGTTCCGTAGCATAAATTAACATAATATAAAGGTTTTTGTAGTTCGTCGAAAGGTCAACTGCGGTTTACGATTTATGACGTATAAAAAAAAAACTACTAACTAGATCTCGTTCAAACCAAATATCGTTGGAAGTTTGCATAGTAATGTACAACATATATTTTTTTTGGATTTATCATTCTCTTATTTTAGAAGTTAGAGGGGGGGGGACCAACTTTTTTTCACTTTGGAAGTGTCTCTCGCACAAACTATTCAGTTTAGAAAAAAAACGATATTAAAAACCTTAACATCATTTTTGAAGACCTATCCATACATACCCCACACGTATGGGTTCGATGAAAAAAAATTTTTTGAGTTTCACTTTCAAGTATGGGGACCCCCAAAATTTATAGTTTTAGAAAAAAACGATATTAGAAACCTCAACATAATTTTTGAAGACCTATCCATAGATACCCCACAAGTATGGGATCGATGAAAAAAAAATTTTTGAGTTTCAGTTTCAAGTATGTTTGGTTTGGTTTTTTTCTATTTTTAAGTTAAAACCTTAATGCGGTTCTCAGAATACATCTACTCACCAAGTTTCATCAGTCTAGCTCTTATGGTTTCGGAGAAAAATGGCTGTGACACGGCCGGACAGACAGACAGACAGACAGACAGACAGACAGACAGACAGACAGACATGACGAATCTATAAGGGTTCCGTTTTTGCCATTTGGCTACGGAACCCTAAAAACCGAACCAAACGAAAGAAGTTTTTATTTAAAATCGGTTAAAAATAATATTAAAAAAATGCTTACGCCGGCGCCGCGCCGAATCACAACTTATAATAATAAAAATGTTAAATTCACCTACATAAGACTCCGAAGTGCTCAGAAGACCATATTAACGTAAATAAATATTTTAAATATCTGTGACTACCTTTGGTTTTGATGTTTTATAAACTATAATAAGTTATAAGTATAGGTAACTACGTATTATTTGGAATTTTTTTAAATGTTCTAAAAACTGGTTGAATGTTGCAGTCTCAAGTTGTGTATAACTTTCTTGCAGCCCGTAAATATGCCGGCCAGGAGGAGGAAAGCCAGGCGTCACAGTCAGTTGCAGCTATCATCATGATGGTCTTCCAGCATTCCAGCAACCCTGGTAAGTTAGGCGTTAACCTAATTTAACTTCTGACTGATAATCAACGCTCAGCCTAAACCGTAACTCCTAGAAGCATGAATCATAAAGGGTATGTTTCTTTTATAGCATAGGGGTGCACTAAGAAAGGAAATTGTAAAATGATTTCCCTAAGCGGGGAAAAAGAGGAAAAACTTTTAAAAGAAAAATCAACGGGGCGTAACGGCAAAGGAGCTAGCGAAGCTGCGGGCGTCCGCTAGTAAAGACATACCTACAATGCTTAAACTATTTTGTACAACACTTATGTTTATAAACACTAAGTCAACGCAAAAATGTTTGCTGGTCTGAATTCGGACCAAAAACTAACGGCGCAGAAGGCAGCACTACCAACTGAGCTTAGTAGGCTGACCACAAGTTCTGTCTGGCTCTGTCTCTGGCTCTGGTTTGTCAGTGTGAGTGTTGACTAAATAAATCCTACGTTGAAACGTCACACACACAGTATAATAAACTGGTGAGCACCCACATCAACTCAAAACCAGAGCCAGACAGAGCTTGTGGTAGGGCCCCTACAGGAAACAGCTGCAAGTTCTAAGGTTTATCATCATCAGCTTGAAGAAGTTCACTGCTTGACATAGGCCTCCCATATACATTCCAGAACGAACGATTCTGAGCCTTCTACTTGGCGCCATCTTTAAGCTTAATTGGTCAATGAATGCATGTCCCCAGCCCACCACTGCCAACTCCTCGAGTGCCTGATGTCGATGAAGCAGACGGTAGTGAAGGACGTGCTATGCGTGATCGCGTACGGGACGTGGGGGGCGCGCCTCTCCGCCGCCAAGCTACTCTTCTACTACTGGCCACCGTTCGATGCCAAGCTGTTCGATAGGAAGGGACTGCTTTGTAAATTCTCCAGTAAGTATGTTTTTCTAGACGCTTGATAAATGTGCGGCCATCTTGGATGGTGTAGCAGAAATCAAAGATGGCGGCGGTTTTAAAATGGCGTCAATACCAAGATGGCGTCGCCGCGTCGATAGTATCAATAACTTACTTGACTTCCAAATTAACCAATCAATAGATAGTTTTACTTTACTAGTTTTCGTATTTATGCTAAGTTTTTGGTAGGAAAACTTGCTTGGATTAAATTTATGTTTTTGTGTTGGCCTGTGTGCAGTTTGATTGCACTCAATTTTGCTTGTCAGTGATTTCATTTTTTTTAATGTTTATGTGCGAGTGAGGTCATCGACAAAGATCTGCCCTTCAAAGCATAATTGTATTCCCCAGATGACCTAGTCCCGTTCCTGTGCCAGCGCGACATGTGTCCCAACGCGGGCACTGCCGAGGCGGCCAAGGTGTGCTACGACCACTGCATCAGCGTGACCTTCGCGTCGGACACGCCGCCGCCCTTGTATCTCTGCATCGAGTGCGCTAATGAAATACACAGGTAACATCACGCCTCCCATAGTGCCATGCCACCTACTGCCACGCTCCAAACGCGGTGTCCAACGCGGGCACTGCTGAGGCGGCCAAGGTGGGGCTAATTAAATACACAAAAATATTTATAACTAGCCTTAATTGGAATTCTCAGAATTTGACAGCTCGGTTGGTATCAGCAGTAGGTGGATTTGGTTTAATCTCTTAAGAGACTCTTAAGAGACTGGGAGAATCATGGAAGCCTACTCACGAAATGCACAACACTACACACTCAACCACTCACACACATCCACCCTTCACTCACACACGCACACATAGGAATTATTGTCACCCACACAAGTTCTTTTTTTTGTTTATTAAGTTGAAACACTTTATACAATATTTATTACAAAACTGTATATATTTTGAAAGGTCTGATTGCCGTTTTACTTTTACTGTATATGTCTTGATTGTTCGTTTTTTCTGTAACTCCCTTATTGCTCTAAATTCCTCGGTGAACAACCAACCGAGAGGGTTTAATTTAAAATCAGTGCTGGATGTATACTTCCAGCGATAGCTGAATGAGACCTTTGTGAAAAAAAAAAAAAAAAAAAAAAAATCTCCACCGACATTTCTCGCAGAGATTTCTTGAAAACCTGTCTAGAAGACTTGCAAAAACTTTCGTTGTTGAAACTGGTTAAATTGCTGAAATATTCTTATTTTATTTACAGAGAACATCCGAATCAAAGATTCTTTGACATCTTGCATCCACAACAACAAGTCTCCATGGTGTGTGAAAATAAGGTACGCCAAATAAGTGATTTTTTTAAGACAAACCTCTGTTTTTGCTAAGTTAACTTAATGTTATCCAAGCTATGGTTTGTACCTACAGTGTGTTGTTTTCAGAACTGTCGCTCTACAGACAAGGCTGCGTATTCCATCTGCTTTTCTAACGAGTGCGCGAGCTACAATGGGAATCATCCCATCAGGTATCCACTTTACATCCTACCGAACTGAAATAATTCTGAACTAGTAGAGGTTTTTCTATTTATAGTTTGCAACAGAGCACCCCTCTATGTTTATCGAAGTCTATTCTTTCCTCCTGCATCCTCTCTATAGGAGTCCAGGAATCCATAGACTTGGGAAACTTCTTGCTGTGCAAGTAGTTGTTATTCCATAACTCCGTCATTTGTGAATCGATTTGAAGAATTCTTTTTTTATCTGATACTTCACTTGCGTTTACAGATATTGCCTGGCGTGCCACGGCAACCGGCACAACGTGCGGCGCGGCGGCGAGCACGTCGTGCACGCGCGTCTGCCGGCCGCCGCGCACATGCACGCCGACATGCACACCAACCTCGTGGAGGCCGTGCTCAGGTAACGCAGCGCCCGTGCCACGGCACCCGGCACGAGCACGTCGTGCACGCGCGTCTGCCGGCCGCCGCGCACATGCACGCCGACATGCACACCAACCTCGTGGAGGCCGTGCTCAGGTAACGCAGCGCCCGTGCCACGGCACCCGGCACGAGCACGTCGTGCACGCGCGTCTGCCGGCCGCCGCGCACATGCACGCCGACATGCACACCAACCTCGTGGAGGCCGTGCTCAGGTAACGCAGCGCCCGTGCCACGGCACCCGGCACCCGGCACGAGCACGTCGTGCACAAGCGATTTGTTATTAAATTCCCCAAACCCGTGGTAAAGCATAGTAAAGCGCAGCAGCAGCTCAAATGATCATACAATGTATTGTAAAACGCACGGAATTATGCGCCACGCGCTTGATTTTCCAATATATTTAAAGATTTCATGTTGAAGTTCTTCGGATAACTATCACCTTTATAACTTTTTCTTCAAAAAAGCGGCCAAGTGCGAGTCAGACTCGCCCATGAAGGGTTCCGTAGCATGAAGTAACATAATTTATAGGTTCTTGTAGTTCGTCGAAAGGTAAGTTGCGGTTTACGATTTATGACGTATAAAAAAAAAACTACTGCCTAAATCTCGTTCAAACCAAATATCGTTGGAAGTTTACATAGTAATGTAAAACATGTATTTTTTTTAGTTTTATCATTCTCTTATTTTAGAAGTTAGAGGGGGGGGACCAACTTTTTTCCACTTTGGAAGTGTCTCTCGCGCAAACTGTTCAGTTTAGAAAAAAACAATATTAGAAACCTCAACATCATTTTTGAAGACCTATTCATAGATACCCCACACGTATGGGTTTGATGAAAAAAAAAATGTTGAGTTTCAGTTTCAAGTATGGGGACCCCCAAATTTATAGTTTTTTTTCTATTTTGATGTAAAAATCTTAATGCGGTTCACAGAATACATCAACTCGCCAAGTTTCATCAGTCTAGCTCTTATGGTTTCGGAGAAAAATGGCTGTGACATACGGACGGACAGACAGACAGACAGACATGACGAATCTATAAGGGTTCCGTTTTTGCCATTTGGCTACGGAACCATAAAAAGGGACCAAAAACAAGCTAATCGATTTTCATTCATAAAAATTTGGTGAAAATAATGGTGAGGATCTTCGACGTGATGAGCAGAATAGTTTCTCATAATGCTGTTGATTGCTCACACGTTAAGTCGAGGTGTTTGTACACAAGGATACGCATCAGACTATACCCTTGCACTAGCTCTTATTTCCTTGCAGTAAGCGTCAGTTTTCTTTATTTTTAGGTAACTTGAGCTGTATCCTACTGTACTGTTCACAAATGTACTTATTGAATGTTTCTCCTATTAGAACAAGAGCCATGTTTGTGTGACAGCCTGCTTAAGGACGCGAAACCTCTGAACATGGAGGACCCTGACAGCTCCAACGAACACCTGAAGCCTCCTCTGAGGGTAGAACTGCCTGATCCAATCTCTGTGGAGGACAGGCAGCTTTTGGGCAGGTAACGTTTACACACTTGAAAACGCTATGCTTATAATTAGCGGCACATAACTTTAGCGCTGAGCGATACGCGGAGGGGATAGCTGCGCATGCGTCGTAGTGTGCGCGTGTCACGCACACTGGATGTGTGGATGTGTGCAGAGAGCGGAGTGCCACTGGAGAGCCAATTAGCGCTACGCACGCCCGCCCTTCATCCCGCTAGCCCCCCTAAGGTACCTTATGTTTGACTTCTGCGCAATAACGGTCAGCGCTAAAGTTATGTGCCGCTACCTATACCTAGTTTAACAAATTGGTTCGATAAAAAGAGCACTGGTGGCTTAGTGGTAGCGGCCTCGCCTTCCGATCCTAAGGTCGTGGGTTAAAATCCAGTCGTGTTCCAGTGAGTTTTCCTGTTGAAAAATTTATGTGCACTACGTCAGTACTCTCAAACGGTGAAGGAAAACATCGTGAGGAAACCGGCATGTCGTAGAATCTAAAAAGGTTCTAAAAGCATGTCGGGGACTCGAAATAAGCCTCACTGAAGTGCATTTAAAATCCTTTCACCACACTTGGTTTGAAAGAATCAATGACACGAGAAAAAGTTTGGTAAGGTATACTTACTTTTGATGTGTATTATCGTAGGTACGGGGTATGGTTGATGGTGGGTCTGTGCACTCCCAACGCGGACACGCCGGACGAAGTGCTGGGCCGATTACTCTCCGTGCTGTTCCATTGGTTCCACGTCACTTCTTATGCTTATCAAGGTAACTTTATTATAACTTGAAGCGTAGCGTGCGCTGTCTTTGAAACTTTTGCTTCTGTATTATTGCATTCGTCACACTGGAACCTCATTAGCCCTATATAGCCCTGGGTTTTGTCATGAGGAGTGCAACTAACTTCCATCGTGCTAAAACTTTCAAGATTCTTTACTGTACCTTCGTAAGAAGCATCCTTGAATATGCGTCTCAAATCTGGAATCCTCGCTATGAGAAATACATACATAGAATCGAGCGCATCCAAATTAAATTTATCAAATATCTTTGTTTTCGTTTAAGCATTCCCTATAGCTCCTCTGATTACCTTAATTTGTGTAAAAAAATGCATTTTCTTCCTTTGGCTAAGCGGCGTGAAATCGCTGATCTATGTTTCTTATTAAAAATTACCTCTAATGATATAAATTGTCCTGACTTATTAAATAAAATCAAATTATATGTCCCTTCTAAACCTAAAAGATATAATCCCTCTATTCATGTTCCTGTAGTTGGCACCAACTATAGACAGAACACATTTATGTGGCGAGCAAGCGCGAATTACAATAAGCTGAGCAAACATCATGATTTTGACCTATTTTGTACGAGTGTCGGTTCAGCCAGGCAGCGGCTGAACGGGGAGTTCTTTGGTAACGAGTAAAGCGTATATGCATGCACTGTATTATGTATTATCTAAGCTCTTTGATGTTAATGTCGACTTACGGCGTTCACAGTTTTTGTTTTTAATATGTTTTGTATCCGTGAAAACCTTTAATTGGCTCTCTCGTTTCTATACTATGTATGTAACTAGTTATTTCTTGCTATTGGTTTTCCAATAAATAAATAAATAAATAAATAAATAAATTAGTATTATTTTTGATTTGTAAAAGGATCATATAAAAGAACGGTGGGAACCAAGCCGTAGTTTGTTAGCGGTTCTTATATGCTTGATCGCGTGGAACTGGCAACTAGACTCACCTAGCTTTAAGACGTTTCAAAGTGATCCTTGCGATTCTACTGAATAAATATACTTTTCATCCCACCAGCTCTGAAAGTGAGTTTTTGCTGTCCAATATCTGACTGGAAAATCCGTTTTTATCCGCTTGAGGGTAAAGTGAATTTGAATTTAGAATATCGTGTTCACTAAGTTTGTGAATACACAACCTATTTACTTTTACCTCCACGGTGCCGAATTTATCATACAACCTTTTTTAATTTGTTAAAAACTCCTACTCGTAACCTTCTTGGTATATTTGCGAATTCAAACCATCATTAAACCTAATTACTTCTACCTGCATGGTGCCGAATTTATCATACAACCTTTTTAAATTTGTTAAAAACTCATACTCGGAACCTTCTTGGTGTGTTACTTTTAGTCGCACCATGTTCTTTTTTGCATTTAGTCATTTCCTCGCTGAGGTGGGATGAAAAGTTACGTGTTGCACTCGAGTGCAAAGATTTTTTACCTTGTGCTCATTTGATTCCTTCGCCAACGCTTAGGATTCTAACATTTAAACCACTCGCTCCGCTCGTGGTTAAATTTTACAATCCTGCGCTTGCTCGGTCATCAAAATTGAGCACGCGGTTAAAAAGCAGCTTTGCACTCTTGTATAACAAATAACAAATAACTATTTGACATTGACTTAACGACTTGATTTGCGGTCGCTTCCAATAATTAAATCTACAACTTGTTTCGTCATACTGGAGATATAAAAGTCTGACTTTATATTAAGCGTCATCTTTCACATTAATTAATGTCTCTTATGTGTCTTATAGGTGAGACGGCAGCGAGTGTGGAGAAGTTGAAGATAGAGCAAGTATGCGGCTGGGTGCGAGGCGTGTGCGCTATCCGCCGCTCGGTGTGCGTGGCGTGCCTGTTGCCGCATCCGCCGCACTACACGCGACATGCAGGGCACTGGGACACACTCGCCACCAAGACGCAACATCTCAAGGATGGACTCAACAGGTGAGATGCTTAACCAGAAAATTATAATTGGCAAATTCATCATCCGCAATTAATTGGTGTGCGGACTGGTTTCCGCAAGTAGGCCGCTGGCGGGCTCTTTTTGCGTGACACTTGACACGTGTAGCTCGAACTTTTTTAGGTTCTACGACACGCCAGTGTTCTCTCGATGTTTTCAAATCAAAAATGTACGTTTATTCAGGAAAAAAATAGGTTGCAAAAAATTATTTCATTCTAAGATTTCATAACATTTTGATTCAACTTTCTAGTTAACTAAGCTGGTTGATTTAGTATTGATGCTTAGTTTTGTTGTAGACTGTACTGCTTGATTCCATACGGCATCATCACGCAGTCCATCTGGGACTACATCATGCCGGCCTGGATGGAGGCCATCTGCACTGATGTACCAGAAAAGGTCAGTTATTATAACTTTTTTTATTTTTAAGATGTTTTTTATTTTGTACTTTTTTTTTTATAATACACAAATATTTCCGCACAGAGAACAAACATATGTGTTCAACACACAAATATTTGTTCTCGATGGGGATTGAACCCATGACCTACGGCGTAGAAAGCAGAGCTACTACCAACTGAGCTGAAAGGCCAGTCAAGAAGAAGAGTAAAGAATGTTAAAGAAGTAAATGCAGAAGAGCCTTCTTTACCTAATTATGAAACTAAAGGTCTAATAAATTGAAATGTTAAAAATAGTAACCCTATATCACAGTGGCTACTATAGAACTCGGCTCCAATCTTGATCTCAAGTTATTACGGAATCTTGACTAAAAATTCTGTAACTTTTTTTTCTGGAACTCAAATCAAGATTGGGATTAAAATTGTACGTCAAACTGATCAGTTCAAATTCAGTGACTCTACGAGCTAGTATGACTACGAGGATGTTAACCATACCACCTATATCCCCAGGAGCTGATCGAGCTGAAGGTCCCCCTGGGTAAGATCCTGGAGCCGGACGGCGCCATGAGCGGGCTGGATGAGAAGAATCTGTACCAGTTCGCGTCCGACAGAGTAATGGAGGAGCCCACGCCTGAGACCGTCAGACCTGTGCTGGAGTGGTTCCAGGTTATATTTGACTTGATGCCTTAATTTTTTATTGTGGTTTTGATTTTACATTTCAATCCAAAATCTGTACCCAATCTATCCATCATGATCGAATCTTATAAACATTAAAAAAAACCCTAGTGTATGTAAGTGAGTTTGTGCTAGGTTAGATTATAAGTATTGCGTATTTTTTAGTTTTAATTGTATTTTTATATTTCTTTTCCACTTTACAGTTGCTATGCAGGATTTCCCTGATATGTGTGTTAGTGGTAATTGTCACTTAACTGTGTGTTTATTTTTGTTAAGTACCTACTTATGCCCTCATCTTATGTGTGCACTACCCAACCCTCCTTATTACCCAAAGTTTAGCTGGTAGATAATGCTATCTGGCATTAAGCTCGCCTGTGTACAGTACTTTTAATTTGTGCAATAAAGAATTTTCTATCTATCTACATTTTACACAGTTTTCATAAAGTGTACAAAATTCTGACGAGATGAGCCAGATAAAAGAAAAGGTCACTGTCATGTCGTATAAGGAAGTCAAGGTCGCATTCGAAAGACTTAACAACAGCAGGAAACTGCATCAAAACCCCAACAAGAGCTAAGGTCTTAAGTTTAAGAAGATAACTATTTTAACCTGGAATGTTTTAAATATATAGTACCTGAAAACCAGCACTGCGTAGCATGGTAGAATGCTTTTCCAAGCAGCAAAACGCTGAGTCGGGGCCTATTTGGCATATTTTATCTATCAATTACATTATCTATTGTTAACGTCTACACCTATGTATGTAAGTCAAATAAATGTATTTTTTTCTTTCATTTCCATCGGTTTTTTCTGCCGCCATGATGTATTGTTGCTAATAAATAATTTATAATTGCTTTCAGACGATATCTCTGTTAGAGGTGAAAGTTCCATTGACGCAGCTGTTCGATCTCTTCAGTCATTGCGTCGTCAATATGCCGGAGAAAATTGTCAAGCCGCCGCATGCAGAAGGTAAACTACAAACAATGATTAAAAATAGTCAATAGAACTGTTTTGCCACACCACATCTCACTAATAAGTGCTTTAACAATACTTCTATACTAATATTATAAAGAGGAAAGATTTGTACCTATTTTTGTATGTTTGTAATGAATAGGCTCAAAAAGTACTGGGCCGATTTATCATTTCATATCATTTATTCATGAACGATCATACAATCATGTTTGAAATAAGTACATACAATTAAAAGAGACAAACAAGAAATAATCAATAAACACAAATTAAATAATAATAATAGTACAAAATTCAATTTTACATAGTCAATTATCAATATTAGAAATGTAATTATTTATAAAATCATCAATGGAATAAAAACACCCTTTCAACAAAAGCTTTTTTAATTTAGTTTTGAATTTATTAGTACTGTCTATTATTTTAATGTCAATTGGTAATGAATTATATAATCGAATCTACAGCAGTGTTTCGCGACATTAAGCTTTGGACAGAAAGGCATTTCCATATTTTTTCTTCTTGTAGTGAGCCGAATAGTAGATTGCGCCGTTGTTTCATAGCGGTACGGATGCTTGAAGACGTCTAGTAACGTCACCAGAAAAAAATCTTTCACCAATAGAATGCTACATTCTTCCAATTTGACATAGGCTACATTTCATTTTGAAAAAAATTAGGGATCCTTGGTAAAATTTGAACAATGTAACCGAAGGTGTAGAAAAATGAGTCTTAAAATGACTTTCGTCGAATGCGCTGCCGAAACTATTAGCGATAGAACAAAATAATGTACAACAATATTGTCTATCCCGTGCGAAGCCAGGACGGGCTGCTAGTATTAAATATAGTAACTGTGTACAAATTGCAGATGGTACGAGATCCAAGGACAGTAGAGATTCCCCGACCGCCAACGACAAGGAGAAGAAAGACAGAGACAACCAGATGAAGCCGCAGAACTTGACCTGCTGCATACTGATGCTGGATATTCTACTCAAGCAGGTATACACAAGCACAACATATCATTTAATTGTCTATTTTCAGAGAGCACAGGGCCCTTTTAATAAAGCTGTCAATTCGACATATATGTCACAAAGCGACAAAATTGTGGAATTGTCGCCTTTAGGCTATTAATAAAAGTGACAAATATGTCACAAAAGCGCGACAATTCCACAATTTTGTCGCTTTTTGACATAATGTCGAATTCCCTGTTTAATGTCAGCTTTATTAAACAGGGGCCTGGTGGTGTAGTGGTAGCGGCCCTGCCTTCGGATCCGAAGGTCGTGTACCAATGAGTTTTTCTGCCCAAAAATGTATGTACACTATGCCAGCGCTCTCAAAACGGAGAAGGAAAACATCGTGAGGAAACTGGCATGTCGTAGAACCTAAAAAATTCGAAATTATGTGTCTAGTGCACGAAAAGAGCCTCTTTAAGGTGCACTTAAAACCGAAGGAGGAGGAGGATCTATCTTAATAGACGTAAATTCCTGTTCACCACCAAACTATTTGTTATTGGTCACCAGATGGATCTACAACAGCGCCGGATCAACATTCAGAACGTGAGCAGCCAGGCGACCAAACTACTGCGCTTGATGCTCAAGTCCAACCAGTCCAACACTATTGAACATGGTGAGAATACATTAATATTCTAGAAAAAGTTACTTTTAGGACCGTAAAGGTAAGCGTCCACAGGCCCTATCGCACGTATCGGACGCATTGCACGTTGCGTAGTTTGCCTTGTATAAAAACTCATACAACAGCGTCTGATCGGCACCGTACGGACCGCTCATCGTCAATGCCTACATGCGATGCGTACCGATGACGTCATACGGAATGCCAATCAGTGGACGCGCCCCACGCGCTCTCTCCGCAATGACGACTTTTTCATCGCTTTCCTCCATTCTCAAAAACACTCTCCGCACGTACGATCAATACAAAAATCCGAATGAAGGTGGCATCGGCAATTCGATTGCTGATACTCGCGTCGGCAATTCGATCGATGCCTATACAGTGGACGCAGTGCTTGATGCGATGCGTCCGATACGTGCGATGTGGACGCTTACCTTTTGTCGACATAATATTGAAGAAGATGAAACAGTGCATGCATGTGCGTTTTACTCGCTACCAAAGAATTCCTTGTTCAGCCGCTGCCTGACTGAACCAACACTCGTGGAAAATGTGTTAAAATCATGATGTTTACTAAGCTTAATGAAGTTCGCGCTTGCTCGCCATACAAATTAATTTTGCCTGTAGTTGGTGCTAACTATGGGGACATGGATAAAGGGATTATTGGCATGAAAGAGCTTTAGGGGTTGAAGAAAAATGCTACTCCGAACTACATAATTTACTTTCTGGAGGATGATGCAAAAAAAGACTCATGTACCTACCAAAATACTTGTTTATTTGCACCAAAGCTACATGTTCGCACAGTATAAGCGGGGAGAGATAACTGGCGACGCGATGTCAAAATCCTACGCGTCAGCCCGATTCCTGTGGCTTAGTACCGAGGGCCAGAGAGCTGATAGAGTTGATGTTTGCAGCATCATGCCTGGCGCAGGGCGCGTGTTCGTACTGCGAGGCGGCCGCGCTGTGGCACCAGCTGGCGGTGCAGCTGGTGCGCGCGCTGGTGCCCGACAAGCCCAGCTACAGCGAGGTACACTTGCAGCACATGCCGCGTGTTCGTACTGCGAGGCACACGCGCTGTGGCACCAGCTGGCGGTGCAGCTGGTGCGCGCGCTGGTGCCCGACAAGCCCAGCTACAGCGAGGTACACTTGCAGCACATGCCGCGTGTTCGTACTGCGAGGCACACGCGCTGTGGCACCAGCTGGCGGTGCAGCTGGTGCGCGCGCTGGTGCCCGACAAGCCCAGCTACAGCGAGGTACACTTGCAGCACATGCCGCGTGTTCGTACTGCGAGGCGGCCGCGCTGTGGCACCAGCTGGCGGTGCAGCTGGTGCGCGCGCTGGTGCCCGACAAGCCCAGCTACAGCGAGGTACACTTGCAGCACATGCCGCGTGTTCGTACTGCGAGGCCATTGCGTCATGCCGTCAGGAATGTGCCCTACGATGCTGCCCTGCGTCCATCTACTTGAGGCATACAGATGTTCAGCCTCAAGTGCCAGTAACTTCTCCGGCACCCACACCCTTAGAACTGAAACACAGCAATGCTGCTATCTTAAGCCTTATAAAGTACGTAATTTTGTAATAGACTTCTACCACATTCCAGCCGGCCGACGAACCGTGGAACGAGCATCCTAAAAAATCCCAATCGGAAGAAGACATGTGTTCGTCCGGCATCGCGGCGTGCGTGGCGGGCGCGGCGGCGGGCGCGGGGGGCGGCGGCGGCGTGGTGGGGGGCGCGGGGGGCGAGGCGCTGCTGGCGCTCGCCTCGCACCACCTGCAGGAGCGCAGCGCCGTGGGGGGCGTGCTGGTACATATGCCGCATGTACGTATTCTATCGTAATGCTGAGGGGTATATTGTGGGGTTTTGGGATATAGGATTTAGATCCCGTTTGCAAGTAAGAGGGGAGGAGGAATGATGGGTGTAAGGAAAATGAAGGATAAAATCGGTTGTCTGTAAAGTCGGCTTACTGAGGATAGTTGCCGTGCCAACGTCATCCAGCTGTCCACGCGGACGCATCGCTCACTCAAGTAGGAGAGAGACAGATGTCGAACGCTGCGGAACGCGGAGGCCGTGCGTGCCTCTTTGTCGCTCGTTCCGCGCTCTCGCTTGCACTTCAAGCCTTAAATGGAACGTGCGTGCAGCCGGCTCTATCGAAATATAAGACGTTGTCACGTCAAAAAAGTCAGATGGCAGAGGGGGTTCATGGGGTTATAGTTTTTTGAATCTATCTGCAAGTGAGCGGAGGAGGGAATGATAAGTAAAGGGAAAAAGTCGAATGGCGTGAATGAAATGGGGTTTAATAAAATTAGTTTAAATAATTTAAAAATCGACTTGATACTGCTGAACCTGTGTCAAATGTGTGTCAATGAAAGGCGAAAATGATGAACGGAGTGTGTGCACGACAGTGGGGCAGAGAAACCTCGTAAAAGTCTACTCGTACTGTTTGAATGAAAGTTTTGTAAAAATGGAGTTAAAAATAAAAAAAGATGTGAAGTTTTTTAGGGTTGTAAAGGTTCATTAGCGAAGAAATGAGTTACATAGTTCGGTTTAGATGAATATTTCATTTATTTTATTTTCTGTGGTATGCATTTTGCATGTTATAAATATGAACTTTTAAATGGGATGTTAAAAAATCACCTAAATTAAATATAATCCTTCATAGAAAATATGGATATTTTCGAAGTTAACGAGTAGGTTCTTTATTTAATTATGTTTGTTTTGCGATTTTTGCTTTATGTGTTTTACATGTTTTTCAAAATTAGACCATATTTTGATATTGTTCAAGTCTTGTTCATATTCTTTCTATTGTGCATCACCGATTTAAAGATTTTTATTCTGATAGTAGAAATTCAAGTTTTTGAATATTTTTGTAACTACGTCTCTATTTTCTAATCTAAAGTTAAAAATTCTGGCAACTCACTTATACTTCATTTCTTAATTTCAGACATTTTTAATGTTTTTAAACTTTTTTAGTTAATTTAGAGTTTCAAAATGTAACTTAACGAATTATTTGTAAAATATTGAAAATGTCAAAAGAACTATATTCTTATCAATGTGTCTTTCACAGGGTGAAATAAAAATACATCTGGATATTTTTATTTTATCTTATACAGGGTGGCTGTTTTACATAACCGAAAAAAGAGTCTAGGGCCCGTATTCAGAAACAATGCTTGAGTCTGAGTCAAGTCTAAAGCATTAATTTTTGACCTTTTTCAATGGAGAACTGTCTTAAAATCTCGACTTACACTCAAGCACTATATCTGAACACGGGCCGTCAATCTAAATTTAGCGTTTAAAAAAGATATTATAATAAATAAAACATTTTTTTTTTGCAAAAACAAACGTAGATTTCAACCTTATTATACCTTGTGTAAACACCCGATTTTAGATGTTATTGGTTGGAGTTATGGTCTAAAATGCCGATTTTCGGCCTGTATCAGTGTTGCCACCAGTCGCCCTGTATAATAGTTGTATAGTTTGTTCATTTCATGCAACTGTCACTCATAAGCGATGTCGCTTCGGACGCCACGACAAAGTCCTCCAACGATACGCAAGTACGTCTATCTCTTTCTATTAGTAGTGCCGCTTCTTTCGTGTGTGTTGTGGTTTTGTTTGTCGGTGTTAGATGGCTGGCATTATGCTGTCAAAATTTAATTCGAAGGACCGTTTGAAAATGGAATAAACACAGGAAGTTTGAAAATGGAATTCAAATAGTGGGTTAATGAGGAAACTCTGGCACCACTGTCCTTTTTCAGCCAATCAATCATGAATGAGCTAAACAATATGGCGGTCTTATAACTTTATACAATTCAAGTGCTTTGTAAATAGCTTACAGTAATATATTAATTTAATAGTGAGGGTATATAATTATACCTTTTTTTGGGGCTATAATTTTTTGTATTTGTAAAATTTTGACGGTATAAAGTCAGCATAGCAATTTTACTGTTATTTTTTACATATTTACAGTAAATTTGCTAAAACTGCTTTGAATGTTTTAGTCCTAAAAATCATCATTTTCAGTTCTAATTGGGAATCCTTAGTTTTTACTACACAACACACAAGCATGCAACTAGATATTTTTATTAGAACAAATAATGCACTCGCCTTTAAAATTACAAGACGTAAATAAACGACACTGCATAAAAATACTTTTTAGCCAAAACGAAAACCTTCAAAAATACTAAAAACTTAAAATTAAGTTAGCGACTAATGCGGGCTGCTAATTCTGTTGCCATCTCTTTTTGTTGTCATGAAAGTGACAGTGATAAGAGACTTAGCGAGCTGCTAAAGGTGTCAAGTATTATGTCAATTTTTTTTCTCCTTAGAAGTTAACTTGATTTTATGGTTTTCAGTGTTTTTTCTAATTGATAATGTAGTACTTTACATACAATAGTTTTAACCTCTGGTAAGATGTAACCTGTGTTGCCATTATAGAATTACCTACAAAGATTTTTATAATGTCCCAAAAGTTAAGAGCCGAGCGGGATTTATATCCGCGACCTTCCCCTCGGTACATGGTTGTGCTGACCGCTGCGCCATCTGATCCTAATCACACTCGACGAATAACTCTTAGGGACAGTTCGGCACTAACGCGACCGTCGCTCCATCTACAAGTTTGACGTTACAGTCAACTATTTACCTGCTCGATAACCGAAGTTTCATTCAGTTGCCTTAAGTGGAAACACTATAAAATGAATAAAAAAATATAAAAAAACAAGGCGACATCTCTCGACGATTCAACTGAATGCAACTTCGGTTATCGAGCAGGTAAGTAGTTGACTGTAACGCCAAACCTGTAGATGGAGCCACGGTCGCGTTAGTGCTGAACAGTCCCTAAGAGTTATTCGTCGAGTGTGAGTAGGAGCCGATGGCACAGCGGTCACCAAGGGGAAAGTCGCGAGTTCAAATCCCGCTCGGCTCTTAACTTTTGGGACATTTTAAAAATCTTTGTGATTTCCTTAAGTGAAGTAAACACTAAAAAATCAATAAAATAGAATTGCCTACAGATAATGACAGCGACAGTGGAGACCATAACAGAACAGCTGGACATGGCGGTGTCTCTGCCGGCGTCGGATGCGCCGGCGCATTGCAACGCACAGTCGCATACACTCACGGACACAGATGTCGCCACTGCTACCGCTGATGTAACTATACACATTCAACTATAGTAGTATTTACTATACAGGGCGTCCCACGGATATGCCACATGGAGGGAAAGTACCTTGAATATTGTTAAAAAGTCGAATGATTTCTGGATAGGGTTTTAAAAAAACTTGTGCTACTTTTTGCGTGTATTCCTAGGTGTCAACTCCGCATCTAGTGTGCGACCACGAAGGCAAGTCCGAGTCAGTGGAAGAAGACATGACTAACTTCTGGCCGACTTCCGCCGGTAAATTCCACTTCTGCATCGAAGACCTGCCTCAGGAGTTGCAGTATATTCATCAACTGCTTCAGGTTTGCTTTTTCCAAGAGCTTTTTACTAATATGCCTATATAGACTATTGTACTGTATAAGAGAGACTTATGTGTGAGTGAGTGGTTCGACGGTTGTCTGCCCCTTGTATCTTGTATTGGGACTCCTGTATCCGCAATTAGACTCAAAGATGGTCCATTTTGCGTTAGGAAGTGCTGGCTAGCTCCTCCCAGAAGCGCAGAAGCTTCCTGGGGGCTTCACAGGCTTGGAGGAGTGACCTAGGGTGGCCCAGGCTTCTTGCCGTTGAGTTTCTACACCCTCGCACTCCAGGACTACGTGGGCAGCTGACTTTTTTTCGGATCCCCTGCAGAGTGGACTGTCTGTAGCTCCTTGTCCGTCCCTTAATGAATATAGTACTTATTGTTAACCGGTTTTGGGAATAGGACATCCCTAATCGGATCAAGCAACGGGACACATCCCTAGAGCGGAGGAGGAAGATGGCGTCTTGCGTAGTTGTATTGTTTGCCGTGTAATAAAGTAAAACAGAGTTGTAGCTATATTCAATGAAGAGTTTTCGCCGTAAGAGCAAGGTTACACGCTAAGTTTGGAGTCAGTCTGGTCCATCAGTCTGGATTGACTTGACTGAAGCCAGAATGATGGATGATTTTCACGATTACACGGTCAATCTAGACTGACAGCAGACTGATGAAAAGTACCCCAGTGGCCGTTCAGTATACTTCGGATCTGACCGTCGCGTCGGTAGTCGATTGTCTCGTCCTTCTGCATTTCGTCGTTGACGGTGACTGACGCGAGAATGATACGAGCGGTTTACACGATCATTCTCCCATCAGTTTTTCATCATTCAAAACAGACTGACAAAATTATTTAATTTTCATTAGTCTGGACCATCAGTCTGTCATTCCGTGGGTTACACGATCATTCTGACCAGACTGATGGACCAGCCTGACGCCAAACTTATAGTATAACCTTGCTCTAACATTATGTTTGTGTGTTCAGGAGTTGAAGAACACATCTCGTCCCGACGTGCTGTACCACCTGCTGCAATGCCTGCAAGTGCTGGTGCTGAATGCAGACGCACTCGCCGACCACAGGGGATTCCTCATCTGGTGCCAGGAGAACCTGCTCATTGACAAGTAACTGTATTAATTACTAGCAGCGAAACCCGGCGTTGCCCGGGAATTCGATTATTCTAAATCTAGACCAGTCCAGAATGTTAAAGAACATTCTAGAACGTTTCGTTCTAGCTAGCTAGAACTTAGTGTCAGCTGCTCCTATAGGAGCAGCTGATCAGCACTCCCGGATCGATCTCTATAGCCATAACGACATTGAGTAAAACTTGAAATGTACACTGTTGTGTTCCAGTTTATGGAACGTGTGCACGCTGTCGGCGTCCCACATCAGCATGGTGGGCGTGCCCGTGCTGCTGCACTGCGTGACGCTGGCGGGCGGCGCCGACGTGTTCTGCGCGCTCGTGCGGGACCAGTTCCACCACGCCGAGCCCAGCGTGCGGTTCGCGGCCGTCGAGCGCGTCGCCGTCATCATCAGGTGAGCACCAGCACTAGCACTGTAGGCACGGCAAATGTCTTAAAGCTTGGTGAGTCTAGATGCCAGTTCCACGTGACCAAGCCTAGAAGAACAGGCAACAACCAACGGCTGTGTGTTGTGTGCATTGTCCACAATATATATTTATTGATTGGTTGTAGGTTCATGGACGGCGCGCCGGTGGGGTCCAGCCTGCCGCTGCAGACGGCGATGGCCACCGCCTTCTGCTACCTCATCTGCAGCATGGAC
Organism: Thera britannica; assembly: GCA_939531255.2. Lineage (NCBI taxonomy): Eukaryota > Metazoa > Arthropoda > Insecta > Lepidoptera > Geometridae > Thera > Thera britannica. The sequence continues at coordinate 788,926 of OW618042.2, read as the reverse complement.
GACTCGTGCGTGTACGTGGCGCAGCGAGCCACGCTCTACCTGGGCACTATACACGACCATGCTATACAGGTAACTAATGCCATGACACAAGTATTTTAGCTAAAAAATTTCAATAAGACCCGCTAAGACAGGTAATAGCTTCATCATAACGAACCTCAAGGGAGTGGAACTTATTGTCGGTTGTTTTTCCTAACCACTACAATCTGGGCTTCTTCAAGGCAAGCTAGAAAACACCTATTCACTACATTCCAGCGACGATGGAGAAGGAAAACGGAAAACAACTCTTCGTCAAAATCTATCGAGCTGTAAACAGCTTGCTGCCGTAAAGCCTAAAAGCTGCACCAAAGCACAAAGGGGCCGACACACATACACTTGAAAAACATTACCTTCATCACACGATCAAAACTTTTAATTCGAGGGTGGCTTTTCATTTTGTTCTCAGATGCTGTTATTCTGCCTGGAGAGTCAGTTCGACCTGGTGGTAGTAGACCGGCCCATGATCCTGCAATGCGTGTACCAGCTCCACAACTCGCTGAGCGACCGGAATATCCTCACGTGGCAGTTCTTCCTGAACAGATTCGAATCCCTCATGATGGAGGCTCAAATACACTCCAACAATACCGTGGATTTGGCTAATTTAAGAGGTATTTTTGCGTTCCCGATTTAAATAATAATTATAAGTTTAAAAAACTTGAGAAACCGACTTCATTGTCAAACGGCTAAACCGATTTTAATCAAATTTGTTTGGGACAATCTGGACGTAAGAATAACCTTCCAAATAAAAAAATAATTTTCTAAATCGGTTCATAAATGACGGAGGCATGCAGTTACAAACATTTAAAAAATTATTTTAAAAAAAATGCCAACACCGATTTTAAGAAAATTAAAATGGGACCAATCTGGAAGCAGTACCTTTCAGATAAAAAAATATTTTTTAAATCGGCTCACAAATGACGAAGTTATGCGGAAACAAACATAAAAAAAACAACCGAATTGAGAACCTCTTCCTTTTTGATTGGAAGTCGGCTCATAAATGACGAAGTTAAAAACCGAATTGAGAACCTCCTCGTTTTTATTTGAAGTCTGTTAAAATTATGTAGATCGGCTTTTTGTTTGCATTGTATTTTTCATAGCGCTTGTTTTCATTCATTTCGTTGTTTTATTTTGTTATGACTAAAATAACATTAAATGTATCAAATACCTTGTTAAATATTTGTAGATAAACCTCGATTTGATTCATTCATTTTCATTGTTGTTTCATTTGGTTAGGCCCAAAATAAATGTACCAAATACCTTTTTCATTACTCATACTCTGAAAGTAGGTCTGAAGTTGCCTGAGGGGCCTAATTGAAAGTAAAACTTTCAGCCCTAGGGAGAATCGCTTTCTACTGACAGCTGTCAAATTATAAAAAAAAACAAGTTCTATTTTATTCAACCATGTTCCAACTTTCTAAAGTCTTTTTAACTGCAAGGAGGTTGTTCAACCAAATTCCAACTTTTTATTCAGCAAGTAGGTTGGAAACCCATTACAACGGTAAGAAGTTTAAAAAGTCTAATTAGAGCGCAATGTAATATTTAAATTTAAATAACATAAAGATAGTAATAAATAAATAATATATCTTCTAAATTACTTGATTAGTGTATAGCTTCAACTATTTATTTAAAATAACATAGATTTAAATTATGAAAATGAAAATAATGGCTGAATAATGCTGGCGAACCGAAGCCAAAGGCCCGCCAGAGAAAAAGAAAAAAAAACCGGGAAGGCGGCAATTCAATCTTCATTTTCACTAATTTTTCTTTCATGTTTTTATTTTTACTGTCCTTGTATTCGTAATGAAAAGCACAGTGTTTACCTCGGGTGAAAGTCTTTTGAGTCCCTCAAGCTCCATTGGCGCCCTCGCTAACGCTCTGGCGCCAAACCCGTCTCGGGACTCAAAAAACGTGACTTTCAACACTCAGGTAACAATGTACTATTAAAATATTTGTAGAAGCCTTGAGAATGATTACTTAAACTTTCTTAGTGATTCTCAGAGTTTAATACTAGCGCATGTCGTAGAAAGTTTTTAAAACAGTTTAGTATAGAATTTTTAACTACCCTCTTACTAGTTTTTAGTCGACCTTATACTCTATAGCTTAATTTATCTTTTTTTTATAACCCTTTGAAAGTATCATCACTGTGTTTGTTGCCGTGTCTGTGTGTCTGTGATTTGAATCACCTATTTTACTTTACGTACTCTTTCCAGGCATTGTTATTCCATATACACCCATTTCGCTTTGTCTTTTTGCTTCATTACTGTTTTACTGAGTTATTTCTTTTTTGCTAATGCTACACTTCTGCATAATGTCGGCCCCGCCTTCCGAACCTAAGATCGTGGGTTCAAATCCAGTCGTGTACCAATGAGTTCGTCTGTCGAAAATTTTTGTACACAATGTTAGTGCTCTCAAACAGTGAAGGAAAACATCGTGAGGAAACCGGTGGCTTAGTCAGCTCCGCACGTATTGACCATGTCTTTCCTGTGAATCAGGCCGATTAAGCTGTCGTGATGGTATAGGTGCTGGGCAAGCCTATTACATCTAAAATCCTTTCCCAGGCACTAAAGCGTCTCGATATTAGGGCTTGTAAAATCACCAGTTGTCTCTGACGCTATATAAATCGTCTACAATAGATGCAAAGGCCTGTTTACTTACTTTACGACGGTTTATTTTCCTTCCATCGCTTGAGAGTCTAGTGTCTAGAGTCTAGTCCTATCAACCTATCCCTAATCCTATCCTAATCCTGATGTGTGTGTCCTAGCCTACCATATAAATAGATAATGTATGTATAGATAAGTGCGGGATGCCTGTTACCATGAGACCTAAGGTAACAGACGGAAGTTGGGAAGGAAGAAAGGTATGTGTACGGCGTGCAATGTACACAGGAAAGGGTTTTCTCACCGCCGGTCAAGCAGACTCACAAGACCAATCTACTGACGGCTAAGGGTGTCTTGGCCACAGTGAGAGGAGGCTAGAACGGAGGTTGGAAGGAAGAGCGGTCCACCAAGATCCGTGTGGATAGGCGGCTCTTCCTGGGGGTGCCTGGGCGGCTCGTCCTGCTACGGCAGGGATGACCGGTTGGCTCGTCCAGTGGATGCTGGGCGTCTGGGTGGCTCGTCCAGCGGGTGCTGGGGGCGTCTGGGTGGCTCGTCCAATGGGTGCTGGGGTCGTCTGGGTGGCTCGTTCAGTGGTGCTGGGTCGTCTGGGTGGCTCGTTCAGTGGTGCTGGGTCGTCTGGGTGGCTCGTTCAGTGGTGCTGGGTCGTCTGGGTGGCTCGTTCAGTGGTGCTGGGTCGTCTGGGTGGCTCGTTCAGTGGTGCTGGGTCGTCTGGGTGGCTCGTTCAGTGGTGCTGGGTCGCCTGGGCGGCTCGTTCCGTGGGTGCTGGGGTCGTCTGGGTGGCTCGTTCAGTGGTGCTGGGTCGTCTGGGTGGCTCGTTCAGTGGTGCTGGGTCGTCTGGGTGGCTCGTTCAGTGGTGCTGGGTCGCCTGGGCGGCTCGTTCCGTGGGTGCTGGGGTCGTCTGGGCGGCTTGTTCCGTGGTGCTGGGGTCGTCTGGGCGGCTTGTTCCGTGGGTGCTGGGGTCGTCTGGGCGGCTTCCGTGGGTGCTGGGGTCATCTGGGCGGCTTCCAGTGGAAGCTAGGTGTTCCTGGGCAGGGCTTCCAGCGGAAGCTAGGTGACTTCTAGGTATGGTTGCGGAGATGAGTGAAACTCGGTGACTGGTTGGTAATTGATTTATTCTACAAACTAATGACCTTATATACTAATTTTATCTAATTAACACTAATATAATTTTAACCTAGTGTGTCGTCGGTGTAAACGCCGACACAGCTGCTCTCATTTGAGACGAACTCTGTAACTGTGTCAATCTGACGCTGCAGTTTTGGGATGTGCCGAATGTGCCGATGGACCGTGGTTTAGAGTAGTAAATTATTATAGTTTGGTGTAGGTAGGTACTAGAATTATAATGTTCATACTCTAGTATGAACATGCATGTTCATTGACTGAACAATGATCCTTATCTTTAATGACTTCAGTTAAGACAGGGTGCTATAAAAGCTTGCACGGTACAGATATATGCAGACGTCTGAAGCCCCTTTCCAATATAGATATGGTATCCGGTTCGGGGCAAAAGCGCGGTCGTTCGACGCCGGGCGCGCATTCCGTGTCGGCGTCACTATGCTGCAAGTGTCCCTACAAGCGCACCGTGTCCGCGCCCGCAGCCGTCTCCGCCGCACCGCCGCACCATAGACACGGTAACATAGACACAGACACGGTAACATAGACATAGACACAGTAACATAGACACAGACACGGTAACCTAGCCGCAGACACGGTAACCTAGCCGCAGGCACGGTAACATAGACACAGACACGGTAACATAGACACAGACACGGTAACCTAGCTACAGACACGGTAACATAGACACAGACACGGTAACTTAGCCACAGATACGGTAACACCTTTATACGTTGTTTATAGAGCTTTTTAGAAATATGATCTCACAATATAGGACAGACACGGAGTGGAACGCTTCTGTTGACGCTTCTTATATATTAAAACTTACTGTGTGGTCCCTAAATGTATTTGTCTTTCTTGTTTCAATATTCGAGAGCGCGAGCGTGTGTACTCGCGTCAGTTCTCTGCGCCGCTGCTGAAGCGGAAGTCATCGCGCTTCGGGCTCGGACATCTGTTAGCCGCGCAGCACTCGCACAAACTCAACGGTACACATTTTACTACGATTGTATGTACTAGCTATAGCCCGGATAACAAACAGTGCTTGAGTCTAAGTCGGGCCTTGAGCATAGATTATTGACAATTGACAATGATAAAAAAATCGGTTTTCTGTAAAGTCGGTTTACTGACGATAGTTGACGTGCCAACGTCATACAGCTGTCCACGCGGACGCATCGCTCACTCAAGTAGGAGAGAGACAGATGTCGAACGCTGCCGAAAGCGGAGGCCGTGCGTGCCTCTTTGTCGCTTGTTCCGCGCTCTCGCTTGCACTTCAAGCCTTAAATAGAACGCCTCAGAGTGAGTTAACGCCGCATGAGTTTTTCTTGCATGCAGCTGGCTCCATCGAATTATTAAGGCGAAACATATAATAGGCGAAACAAAAACAACATTTGGTAACGAAATGTGGTAGCAAAACTCCGACTTCGGGTACTGATTATGGTTTGTATCCACAGAAGCGTTCCACTCCGCGTCTCGTTCGACGGAGGAGGCTCCACCGCCGGCGCTGCCCAAGATAGAACTCGAGAAGACCGATAAGGAAACCACCAATCTACTTGTCTTCCTACTGATGCAGTTCTTATCCAGGTATAGATAAACTAGACCAAAATACATAGAACCTAATGGAAACTTAACAATTGGTTTGTTGAATCTAAAAAAAGTCTTTTTATTTTATGCGAAACATTATTTTAAAAAATATTTGAATTTGTTAGCACAAACGCACCACCATTGGTCGCCATATTTGTGACGTCATAATGGTATAGAATTGGCTCTGTATTAACATTGGCTGTAAAGTATGCTATGATGAGGAGAAATATAACATTGTGACGTCACACTCGGTTTCGTTCGGGAACTATCGGCGTCTTTTTGGTTCAGGGTACAACAACATTTTTTTTAAGCTTAAATTATTTTTTAATTATAGCAAATTAAAATAAACTTAAAATTGTTTTGTAGAAAAACATGAGTATGATCTTTTCATTAAACCCCAAAAAATAAACGATTCAACAGACCAATTATTAAACATTTAAAAAATTTCATGAAAGTTCTATATAAAACATTCTTCCACACTATAGAACGCCCTCTCAAGGAAGGTAGAAGCTTTCCCTCTCTCTTGCTCTCAAGATGTAATAAATGTTGTTGTGTTCAGAGCGGACCAAGCACACCCCATCGAGGACAAGGTGGCGGCGCGGCCGCAGGAGATGGTGCTGAAGCATCTGTTCCTGCTGCTCGGATACAGCACCTCCGAGAAATACTTCCATCTCTCGCCGCACACCCTGAGGTAACACTCAACTAAACAGGAGCTGCGTTTCCACCAGACATGTGCGAGGATACGTAGCGAGGGATGTGTTTGTAAAGAACCAATAGAATCGCTTCATTTGCCTCTTCAGCACCTCCTCTTCATTGGCCTCGGTCAGCACAGCTGTGGTGGAAACGGCTCAGTGGAGCTAGATTTTTGCGCACACAAAACAAGCGAGGGATGTGTACGAGGGATGTGTACGAGGGATGCGTACGAGGGATGTGTACGAGGGATGTGTAGCGAGGGATGTGTAGCGAGGGATGTATAGCGAAGGATGTGAACGAGGGATGTGTACGAGGGATGTGTAGCGAGGGATGTGTAGCGAGGGATGTGAACGAGGGATGTTTACGAGGGATGTGTAGCGAGGGATGTGTAGCGAGGGATGTGAACGAGGGATGTTTACGAGGGATGTGTAGCGAGGGATGTGTAGCGAGGGATGTGTAGCGAGGGATGTGAACGAGGGATGTGTACGAGGGATGTGTAGCGAGGGATGTGTAGCGAGGGATGTGAACGAGGGATGTTTACGAGGGATGTGTAGCGAGGGATGTGTAGCGAGGGATGTGAACGAGGGATGTGTACGAGGGATGTGTACGAGGGATGCGTACGAGGGATGTGTAGCGAGGGATGTGTAGCGAGGGATGTATAGCGAAGAATGTGAACGAGGGATGTGTACGAGGGATGTGTAGCGAGGGATGTATAGCGAAGGATGTGAACGAGGGATGTGTAGCGAGGGATGTGTAGCGAGGGATGTATAGCGAAGGATTTGAACGAGGGATGTGTACGAGGGATGTGTAGCGAGGGATGTGTAGCGAGGGATGTGTACGAGGGATGTGTAGCGAGGGATGTGTAGCGAGTGATGTGAACGAGGGATGTTTACGAGGGATGTGTAGCGAGGGATGTGAACGAGGGATGTGTAGAGGGATGTGTAGCGAGGGATGTGTACGAGGGATGTGTACGAGGAATGTGTAGCGAGGGATGTGAACGAGGGATGTGTAGCGAGGGATGTGTAGCGACGGATGTATAGCGAAGGATTTGAACGAGGGATGTGTACGAGGGATGTGTAGCGAGGGATGTGTACGAGGGATGTGTACGAGGGATGTGTAGCGAGGGATGTGTAGCGAGGGATGTGAACGAGGGATGTTTACGAGGGATGTGTAGCGAGGGATGTGAACGAGGGATGTGTACGAGGGATGTGTAGCGAGGGATGTGTACGAGGGATGTGTAGCGAGGGATGTGAACGAGGGATGTGTAGCGAGGGATGTGTAGCGAGGGATGTGTAGCGAGGGATGTGTACTAGGGATGTGTACGAGGGATGTGTACGAGGGATGTGTACGAGGGATGTGTAGCGAGGGATGTGTAGCGAGGGATGTGAACGAGGGATGTTTACGAGGGATGTGTAGCGAGGGATGTGAACGAGGGATGTGTACGAGGGATGTGTAGCGAGGGATGTGTACGAGGGATGTGTAGCGAGGGATGTGAACGAGGGATGTGTAGCGAGGGATGTGTAGCGAGGGATGTGTAGCGAGGGATGTGAACGAGGGATGTGTAGCGAGGGATGTGAACGAGGGATGTGTACGAGGGATGTGTAGCGAGGGATGTGTACGAGGGATGTGTAGCGAGGGATGTGAACGAGGGATGTGTAGCGAGGGATGTGTAGCGAGGGATGTGTACTAGGGATGTGTACGAGGGATGTGTGCGATGAATGTGTGTTGAGAAGAATGTGTTGTGAGGTTTGCGCATACTGTCGACACATTTAACAGCTCCGATACATTTCCATCGCACATCTCTGATGGAAACACAGCCTTATTGTCTAAGTCAGACATCGGCTACATTTTTGACATTTGAAACCTAGCCTAGACTTAAGCTGTCACTTTCGTATTGTATAACTATCTGACATAAGCAACACTACCATCAGCGGAATTCAAACGTAGTGAATGAATGGAACTTGATGGAAATTCGTGTTTTGGAATTGCGTGACGCCGAAATGAACTTCAGCTGTAGGAATACCCCAGAAAATACAAAAAAATATAAAGAGCAACTGTTTTTGCTCATACCTTACGGGACGCTATAGTGCCTGAGACAGGAACAAACAATTGTCACATTTTCAATTTTAGCAGAACGCTGAAATGCTAGAACCTTAGTTAGCGTAATATGTCGTAGGTTTTATTTCTTAAAACCTGTTTTTTTAAACCAGACAATCGTCAATATTCAACGCGTTCATGGCAAATCTACCGCAAGTGTTGGATCAGAACCACATCATGGGCGCCGTCATAGCCGAGCCCACCTTGCAAGTGCTGCAAGTAAGTTCAGCATTTCAATATCATTTGGGATACCTTCATATAAATCTGAGATGTCTAGCATCCCGGGGGTCACAGCTATGCTTATTCTTTAGTTTTAATTGCTTCGAGATGGCGCCTAGATTGGTTCCGGTTAATGTACACCCAGTTAAAACGAATCCACTTTATTCCACTGAGAAATTTTTGGAACCCATGTTCACTGTACCAGTTTAATATTTCAATTATTTCAATATTTATCTTGCGATGGATGGATAAATACTAATTGTCCTGATAGGGTTAGTCCCTTTTTAGGGTTCCGTAGCCAAATGGCAAAAACGGAACCCTTATAGATTCGTCATGTCTGTCTGTCTGTCTGTCTGTCTGTCTGTCTGTCTGTCCGTCCGTATGTCACAGCCATTTTTCTCCGAAACCGTAAAAGCTAGACTGATGAAACTTGGCGAGTAGATGTATTCTGTGAACCGCATTAAGATTTTTACATAAAAATAAAAAATAAACTATAAATTTCGGGGGTCTCCCCATACTTGAAACTGAAACTCAAAAAAATTTTTTTCATCGAACCCATACGTGTGGGGTATCTATGAATAGGTCTTCAAAAATGATGTTGAGGTTTCTAATATCGTTTTTTTCTAAACTGAGTAGTTTGCGCGAGAGACACTTCCAAAGTGGAAAAAAGTTGGTCCCCTCCTCTAACTTCTAAAGTAAGGGAATGATAATACTAAAAAAAATATATGTTGTACATTACTATGCAAACTTCCAGCGATATTTGGTTTGAACGAGATCTAGTCAGTAGTTTTTTTTTTATACGTCATAAACCGTAAACCGCAATTTACCTTTCGACGAACTACAAGAACCTTATTATGTTACATCAAGTAACATAATAGAAAGGTTCTTGTAGTTCATCGTGCTACGGAACCCTTCATGGGCGAGTCCGACTCGCACTTGGCCGCTTTTTTTTTCTGTTATTGTAAAAATAAAATTCTCTGGCACTGCGGGGCGGTGCTGCTGCTGCACGCTCGCTTTGCTCGCTCGTCTTGTGCGTAATTTATATGTTCCATCATTACCTTACCTATGTAACCTGTGCACTATGCCAGTACTCTCAAACGGTGAAGGAAAACATCGCGAGGAAACCGGCATGTAAGAGCCTAAAAAGTTCGAAAAACATATGCAAAGTGCTTGAAAAGAGCCTCTTTAAGGCGCACTCATAATCCTTTCACCACACTGGAACGATGAGAAGAGACATAACCTATCCAAGTTGGTTTACAAAAAAACAAGTCGGTATTTTTAGTACTACTAAATAACCATATTGTAAATGTGTACAGTACTGTAGCGGCGCTGCCAACAGTAACGGCAGTCATATAACGAACACGCATTCGTTGGCGAGCCTGGAGCCGCATGTTCGGAGACATTGGCTGATGGCACTACTGGTGGTCTTGTATAAGGTACTAGCGGACGCCCGCGGCTTCGCTCGCCCCTTGGCCGTTACGCCCCGTTGATTTTTCTTTTAAAAGTTTTTCCTCTTTTTCTCCGCTTAGGGAAATCATTTTCCAATTTCCTTTCTTAGTGCACCCCTATGCTATAAAAGAAAGAAACATACCTTCCAAGTTTCATGCTTCTAGGACTTATAGTTTAGGCTGGGCGTTGATTGTCAGTCAGTCAGTAACGTAAGAGTTTTATATATTTAGATTTTTTATTACATTAGATTTAAATTAATTTTAGCTGGGGTTGCCTCTGAGGCGGTTTGCTAAAATATTCTTGTCACTGTCACTTTCATGTCAGCAAATAGACGTGGCAACAGACTTAGCTATTCTATTTAGTTAAAATGTATTATACAGGGTTATTCATTATTAGCTGCAAATACTCAGGAATTAGGTTCACAAATAAAATAAAAAATATTTATGAAATGATTTTTTTTAAATTTTGATTTAAGTTTTTGTATCAAAAATTTTTTTTTTCATTTCTTTACTGCTATTGCATAATGATTGCCATGGAGAACAGGACGATGACCCACCCAGGCGGTGACTGAACGCAGAGTGTCGCTCACGGCGTGCGGGCGCGGATCAAAGGTCAAAATAGGTCAGGCGCCAATGATTCCTTTATCGATTTTCTCGGGAATTTCATAACAAAACTTAAAAAAAAACATTTAATAAATATTTTTGACGTGATAACGTCTTATAAATCGATGGAGCCGGCTGCACGCACGAAAAAACATGACTCATGCGTCGTTACGTCGTTTCGTCGTTCCATTTACCTGAGCCCGAGCCCGGGTCGGGTAATGGGTAAGGGTAAATGAGGGTAAGGGTAAGGGTTAGGTCGGGTTCCGGGTCCGGGTCCGAGAGTTCGAGTCCGAGTCCGAGTCCGAGAGTCCGCGAGTCCGCGAGTATTTTCTTATGACGTTATCACGTTCAACTATCGTCAGTAAACCGACTTTACAGACAACCGATTTTTTATTTTATTTGTTGAACCTAATTCCTGAGTATTTGCAGCTAATAATGAATAACCCTGTATTTCTGATGACTTGTCCATACCTAGTTGTTAGTAGATACAAACTTAAAAACGATGTTAGGTGACAAAACTAATAACAATAATAAAAGGTTAGAGGAAAGGGCTATCCCATTTGGCAGCATTGGTGCCTAGGATGTTTAGTGCTGGAGGATCAATATGAATAATGGATTTAGTGTGTGTGTTTGTTTGTTTGTGGCCTCGTAGCTCGGAAACTATTGCTCTGATTTGAATGTGGTTTCTGTGGGTAAGCTGATTGTTCTTAGCCACCTTTGGTAGAATGACTTTGGAGCTGTTTCCATGTTCTTAGGATATTCATCACATGGGTTAGTATTTTTATTTTTTTTGTAAAATAGTGTTGTTGTGTATGTTTCCAGTACCACTACGGCGAGGGAGTGCTGTGCGCGCAGATCCAGTCCCTCATCAGGATAGTGCTGAACTCCGTGGAGAACCAGTACCACCAGTGCAAACGTATTCCGCCCATGATCGTCATGTCGCGGCCCAGGGGTAACCAACCCAACATTATTATAATTAAAAGTGATTTGTGATCGCTTCCAGCCGATAAAATCAAAACAGCTAATTTATGAAAAAAAAATGAAGCCATTATTGGCTAGAGAGTTCTTCTAGAATTGTTTGTAAAATATTTATTTTAGATAAATATTTTACATAAATATTTTAGATAAATATTTTTTAGAGTAGTAGAGCTCTTTGTGAAGGGCTCGTCCGGGGAAGTACTACCACCATGCCTATTTCTACCGTGAAGCAGCATTACTGTGCCGGTGTAATTACTGGCACGTGAGGCTGAATATCTGTATGCCTCCAGTTGATGGACGCAGGACAGTGCGTCGTAGGGCACGTTCCTGACGTGCGTGACCTACGAGGCAGTGCTTTGTTATAGGCGATGGTTACCACTTAACATCAGGTGGGCCATATGCTTGTTCCATCAGCGACTTACGTAAAAAAAATAAAAAAAAAATGTTTTAGTATAACATAGATTACTTTGAAACGTCTGCGACCAAGCCTAGAAGAACAGGCAATACACTACGGCGTGGTTCCTATCGTTTTTTTGTATCCTTTTAAAAATCTAAAATAATAGGAATTAGTTTCTTCTGCCGCAACTTTTCGCCCAGTGAAGTTCCAGTGTGGTGTCACTTAGTTAAACGTAGGCAATAATACAAAAGCAAAAGTATTATAGCACACGCTACGCTTCAAGGTAATAATAAAGTACTCACACAGTATATCCAAGTAGCTATCTAGTTCCCATAGTACAAGCTCTGTAGTTTTGGATAAGCATACCATTTAAAAAAAAAAAAAAAAAAAAAAAAAAAAAAACTATCTTAACAAAACCACAAGTTAAACTCTTTGCCACATCCAGTTTCGCTCAACCTACGTAACTTGCATGCTGTCAACAGTATCTTTGCGTTTCTACCTTCAACGAGTACCGAGCCGGCTATGCAAGTAAATTTTTTGTAGGTACATGGAAAAATTGTGATTTACGTGTTTAATAAAGTACTTTAATATTAAGAATGTTAAGTATGTTGCCCATAAATTTGTTAATTTTAGATTATATACTCAGTAAGTGAATTTTGTAAATTCTTATGAGTAATAAAGATTCTTAAACCAAACCAATTTGCAGATGTAAGCCAGCCCTCTCTGAAGACAGAGCAGACGGAGCTCCGCGCGGACTGTGGCGGGGGCGCGGCGGGCGGTGCGGGGGGCGCGGCGGGAGGCGCGGGGGGCGCGGCCTCCCCCCCGCTCGGCAAGCACAAGCTGCACAAGTCACCCGCACACATGCACACGCACTGGGAGGAACACAACACTAAGTTAGTTATAACTTTTGAAACTATCATGGTTTTTAACACTATTTTTATGAAACAACGGGATATTTACCATGATTAAATTTTGATGAGTTGACTTCCGATATTTCGGCACAGTTGCATGCACCATGATCACGGTTGAACTGAAGTCCTCGAGTAAAAGAAATGTTCTGATCTACCCTCTCATTTATTTTACTCGTGGACTTCAGTTCAACCGTGATCATGGTGCATGCAACTGTGCCGAAATATCGGAAGTCAACTCATCAAAATTTAATCATGGTAAATATCCCGTTGTTTCATAAAAATAGTAAGTTAGTTATTATCATCATCAACCCGAGTCACTGCGGGAGTGCGGGACATGAACCTTCCGTACACATTTCCAGGAAGAACGATTCTGAGCCCTTTCCATCCACCCACATCCCGCGATTCTAACTTTCGATTGCTCTCAAAAAGTTCAATTTTTTTTTTTTTAAGTTTTATAATCAATTACGGTAGAAGTCCCTAATAACTGAAACACAGTTTTTACCAGTTCGGGAATCTATGGATTCAATACTATGTATTGGACCATGTTTATGACAATAAAAATATGATTATTACTATTGTTAATGAGATCATTTATAACTTTAGGGTTCCGTAGCCAAGTGGCAAAAGGGAACCCTTATAGATTCGTCATGTCTTTCGTATGATAATACTAAAAAATATATTATAATGTACATCACTAAGCAAACTTCCACCGAAATTTGGTTTGAACGAGATCTAGTAAGTAGTTTTTTTGTATACGTCATAAATCGTAAACCGCAATCTACCTTTAGAACTTTTATATTATATTACTTGTTGCTACGGAATCCTACTTGGGCGAGTCCGACTCGCACTTGGCCGCTTTTTTTTAGATTCATCAGATTAAATTGCAGGCTTATATGAAGTTGTTTGGTTCAGGTACCAGCAGTGGAGCTTGGAGCAGGAGTCATCAGAAAGCGAACTGATAGCCATTCCCGAGACCAGCGATAAGTCCGACACTACCGTGCATGGCAGCACTGCGCCGGTAACTAAACTAATTATACCACCAACACAAGAAATAAATAAATATTGTGCACAATCCACACAACACTATCTAGCCCCAAATTAAGCAGAGCTTGTACTATGAGAACCAGATAGTCACGAGACTCTTACTAAAGTGGGTGATCCATTGGCGAGCTAAAACCGACGAGCCAAAGGTATAAACCGAAAATGGAACACCTAAAATACCGCGGTTTTGTAGGTGCTCATTGGCGGTTTATTCCTTTGGCTCGTCGGTTTTAACCCGCCAATGGATCATCCACTTAACGTTGGTTCTGTGTAAAGCCGTGTTTGGGCGTTTTTGAATGAAGTTCTTTAACGACGAACGAAAAGAATAGCTATAATAATAAATAACCCTTATAACATTTTATACTAAACCTGCTTACAAATCTGCGTGATTATAATAATATCGGCCCGCTTCTCCAGTATTGCAACATCCTTACAGGGTAAATTATGTATTGATTCAAAAACTAGTTCTAAGATCTGACACTGTTATATTTACATACATAATAAGGCAATAAATATACTGAATACTGAAGTGAGTCTTTTCAACATGGTAAATCATGGTAAATATCCCGTTGTTTCATAAAAATAGTAAGTTAGTTATTATCATCATCAACCCGAGTCACTGCGGGAGTGCGGGACATGAACCTTCCGTACACATTTCCAGGAAGAACGATTCTGAGCCCTTTCCATCCACCCACATCCCGCGATTCTAACTTTCGATTGCTCTCAAAAAGTTCAATTTTTTTTTTTTTAAGTTTTATAATCAATTACGGTAGAAGTCCCTAATAACTGAAACACAGTTTTTACCAGTTCGGGAAAAACTAGTTCTAAGATCTGACACTGTTATATTTACATACATAATAAGGCAATAAATATACTGAATACTGAAGTGAGTCTTTTCAACACGCTTGTTAAGAACGCTTATCTCACGGCACGAACGTCAAATGAACAAACCCATAGCAAACCTCATGCTGGTCGAGGAAGAGGCTTAGAAACTGCGGTCTTTATTACCGAGCTGCAGTATAACTAGTGGCACATAACTTTAGCGCTGACCGTTATTGCGCAGAAGTCAAAAATAAGGTACCTGAGGGGGACTAGCGTGATGAAGGGCGGGCGTGCGTAGCGCTGATTGACTCTCCAGTCGCACTCCGCTCTCTGTACCAATAGGACACCCTGCACCTACCTATACAATGTGAAGAAACCCTCGGATTATGTTTATCTTTTCTTATTTTTCCTGTGGATTAGGCAGACTAAGCTGTCAGGATTATACAGCTGCGGGGCAAACCTATTTCATCTAAAATCCTGTCCCAGGCACTATAGCGTCCCGCAATACCCCTGCCGCTATATAAATCATCTACAATAGATGCAAAGGTCTGTTTACTATTTTTTACAGTACAATCAGCTGTTCTTAATTCATTAATTTCCCAGGGCTCGTTCGACGAACCATCTCACTACGAAGACCCGCCGAAGATAGAAATACCTGCCGCGTCCACGCCACATCCACCGTTGACCAAAATGGTGAGCCATCAACCCTTGTCCTCAGCCATGTTTGTACAGTGTCTGACTCACCAATCATGGATCACAGTTCCAATGCAAATTCATTTTTGACGTGACAGCGTCTTATAATTCGATGGAGCAGGCTGCACGCACGAAAAAACATGACGTCATGCGGCGCTACCTCCCTCTGAGGCGTTCCATTTAAGGCTTGAAGTGCAAGCGAGAGCGCGGAACGAGTGACAAAGATGCACGCACGGCCTCCGCGTTCGGCAGCGTTCGACAACTGTCTCTCTCCTACTTGAGTGAGCGATGCGTCCGCGTGGACAGCTGTATGACGTTGGCAAGTTCAACTCTTGTCAGTAAACTGACTTTACAGACGACCGATTTTGTGAATAAAAAATACAAATAATCACTGCCGAAGTAATCACGAATACCCCGTTCGAATTTGAATCTTTGATTTTTCCCAGCCCACTATTGGTTCGCGTTCGGGACAGCAGCTGTCTACAAGTTCTTCGGTTTCTATCGGCAGCGATTCTTCTAACTTGTAAGTTTTGTTAGCCGGTTTTGGGAATAGGACATCCCTACTGGGAACGAGCGTCGAGACACATCACTTAGAGAGAGAGGAAAGATGACGTCGAAATGCGTAGTTGTATTGTTTGCCGTGTTAGAAAGTAAAAGAGAGTCCTAGCTTTAATCAATGAAGAGTTTTCGCCGTTCACGGTGTGCGAGTAAAATATAACAAAAACTTGAGAAGTGTCAAGGGACACCCGGATGGAACGAAGTTCCTTTATTATTATTTACAAAAAACCTCAACAAAAATAAGCGTCGCGACACCACACTGTTCAATGCAAATATCTGGCTTGCTTTCTATAAGATAGAGAGAGAGAGAGAGACAGTCAGAGAAACATGCGCACGCCGCACAGCTTACAATAGCTTATTATAGCAAAAAGTGTCGTGACAACTTTTCGTAACATTTTTTTCCGTCTAGCCCCCTTTCATAACGCGCGATAAGGAACTTCGTGCCAAAAATTCATTGAATAAATTCCGAATAAAGAGATATCTGAATAAAGTTGTGATTTGGTGTTGCAGGAAGTCGACGCCGATGAGCGGCCAGTCAGTGGAGATATGGCCGGATCAGCTGCACGGACCGACCGGCGCCAAGATGCTCGGCAAGCAGAAGAGAATCATCGGTAACTAACACCACACCACACCACACCGCACCGGACCGCACCACCCCACCCTCCTTTTTTATTTGAAGTCGGTTAAAAATGGATGGACTATGCAAAACATGAAAGGATAATTGATGATTTATTAATTTGCAAAAAAACGGGGTTTTTGTTAAAACAAAAACCTATCAACAAAAAAAGTGTGTATAGTCCACCAACATGTGTGTATTATTCCAGTGGGCAGTAGTACATCTCCGGATACGGCGCCGTCATCTAACGGCGACGGGCAGTTCGCCGGCTGGCCGCATCCGCGCTCGCCCACGCATCATCACATCAAGAGCCCAGGTACATCTTTTTTTTGATACAACTAGATAGATAGATAGATAACTTTTTTATTTGGCTCAAAAAACACAACTAAAGAACATGAAACCACAGAAAAAGAAGAACATTGAGTAAAAGTACGGCTACACAAGAAATCATAAGAGAAAATAAAACATAGAACACATACAGAAACACATAGAAAGAAATAAGTTCACACATAATCCTAGTTCTATTGCTGAAAAGGGTGCCGACAGTATCCAATTAGGTAGGTATATAAGTATTTGTTTATGAACCAAAATGGTCCTCTAGCTCATGGCTTGAAGCATATGGCTCACCTGATGTTAAGTGGTAACCATCGCCCTGAACAAAGGGTTGCCTCATAGGTCACCGGTCCAATACCAATAGCAATCAAATCCAGTCGTATACCAATGAGTTTTTCTGTCGAAAAATATAATTATGTGCACTAAGCTAGTACTCTCAAAGTGAGTACTCGGTTAAGGAAAACATCGTGAGGAAACCGGCGTGTCGTAGAACCTAAAAAAGTTCGAGCACTTGTCAAGCGTCACGCAAAAAAGGCCCGCCAACGGCCTACTTGCAGAAAACCAGTCCGCACACCAAGTGCGGATACTGAATTTTATAATGATAATGAGGATAATGGGTCTAAGTCGACCCTCAAGCATATATTTTTTGACAGTTCTCCATTGAAAAATGACAAAAATTTATGCTTGAGGCTCGACTCAGACTCAAGCACTATTTCTGAATATCAAATCAAATCAAATCAATAGTCTTTATTCAGTTGAATTACAAGAATCACTTTGAAACGTCTTAAAGCTAGGTGAGTTTAGGTGCCAGTTCCACGCGACCAAGCCTAGAAGAACAGGCAACAAACTACGGCTTGGTTCCTATCGTTTTCTATATGATCCAGGCAACAAACTACGGCTTGGTTCCTATCGTTTTCTATATGATCCAGGCAACAAACTACGACTTGGTTCCTATCGTTTTCTATATGATCCTTATCAAAAATAATAGCAGTGAAGTTCCAGTGTGGTGCCACTTCACTTAGTTCGACGTATGCAATGCAATAATACAAAAGCAAAAAATAGGGGCCTACTTGAAACTTAATATTAAAACTTTATAATAGTGTATGTGTTGTTGTTGTGTGTTACAGTGAAAGGAGTGTGTGCCTACGCATCCCCCGAGTCCCCCCTCTCCCGCATGGAGGTGGCGTGGCACGCCCCCGCCGCGCCCGCCCCCCACCACCCGCACCCCTTCCACATCCCCCCCACGGAACGGTACGACAACTAATATGCCTCCTGATCAAATAGTCTAAGTAGCAAAACGTCCAACAGAGCAAAAGGTCTAATGAGCAGTAAGACTAATTAGCAAAAGGACCAAGTAGCAAATCGTCCAACTATCAGATGGTGTTGGACGTTTGTTGGACGTTTTGCTACTTAGACCATTTGATCAGGAGGCAACTATATCACTCTATCACATATCGTCTAATAACTAGTGCCTCTGTATAGGTAGCGGCACATTACTTTAGCGCTGACCGTTATTGCGCAGAAGTCAAAAATAAGGTACATGAGAGGGGCTAGCGGGATGAAGGGCGGGCGTGCGTAGCGCTGATTGGCTCTCCAGTCGCACTCCGCTCTCTGTACCAATAAGACACTTTGCACACATCCACACATCCAGTGTACGGCACATGCGCACGCTCCGCGTATCGCTCAGTGCTAAAGTTATGTGCCGCTAGTTATACCTGTACACCTAGCCTAGGTTGGCCTCTCAGCTCAGTTGGTAGCAGCTCTGCCTTCTGCGCCGTAGGCCGTGGGTTCGATCCCCACCAAGAACAAATAATCGTGTGGTAAACACCGATGTTTCGTATCAGTCTGGATGTTTATATTGTATTGTATTTATATTTATTTATACTAAAAGTGATCAACGGAATATTTACCATGATAAAGTTTTGTAAGTTTTAATTCCCGATATTTCTGCACAGTTGCATACGCCATGATTACTGGTTAAATTGAAAACCATCAAACGTTAAAAATTAGCAATTCAATATTTATTCAGCTATATCAAACGAATCAATTTGATTTAAATATGCAACCAACTTGAAGTTGCCTTTCATAGAAAAAAAAAACATCGCAATCGGATATCATGCGGTGATACTTAAAGCAGAGACACTTCGCTCGCTCGGTCAATGATCTCTCCTAATAATATTAAAATGTTCTTTCAGCTTGCTCCCAATCGGTCTCAAGCCTAACAAGGAGCAATATCCAGTGTTCAACGCATTGGTCGACAGAGTCAGAGAGGCGCTCAGTCTACCTCCAGGTTATACTTATTTTTAGGGTTCCGTAGCCAAATGGCAAAAACGGAACCCTTATAGATTCGTCATGTCTGTCTGTCTGTCTGTCTGTCTGTCTGTCTGTCCGGCCGTGTCACAGCCATTTTTCTCCGAAACCATAAGAGCTAGACTGATGAAACTTGGTGAGTAGATGTATTCTGTGAACCGCATTAAGGTTTTTACACAAAAATAGAAAAAAAACTATAGATTTTGGGGGTCACCATACTTGAAACTGAAACTCAAAAATTTTTTTTTCATCGAACCCATTCGTGTGGGGTATCTATGGATAGGTCTTCAAAAATTATGTTGAGGTTTCTAATATAGTTTTTTTTTAACCTATAAATTTTGGGGGTCCCCATACTTGAAACTGTAACTCAAAATTTTTTTTTTCATCGAACCCATACGTTTGGGGTATCTATGGATAGGTCTTCAAAAATGATGTTGAAGTTTCTAATATCGTTTTTTTCTAAGCTGAATAGTTTGCGCGAGAGCCACTTCCAAAGTGGAAAAAAGTTGGTCCCCCCCCCTCTAACTTCTAAAATAAGAGAATGATAAATCCAAAAAAAAAATATGTTGTACATTACTATGCAAACTTCCAACGATATTTGGTTTGAACGAGATCTAGTCAGTAGTTTTTTTTTTATACGTCATAAATCGTAAACCGCAATTTACCTTTCAACGAACTACAAAAACCTTTATATTATGTTAATTGATGCTACGGAACCCTTCATGGGCGAGTCCGACTCGCACTTGGCTGCTTTTTTTAAAGTACTATTATTCTCATACAACATGACAGCTACATAAAGAACATTATTGAACGAAAGTTTGAAGGAAAACGGGGAAGAACAAGGCCAAGAATAAGTTACGTGAGCCAGATAACAGAAAAGGTCGCTGTCAAGTGTCATGTATAAGGAAGTCAAGATGGCCACATTTAAAATACTTAATAGGGGAAAACTGCATCAAAACCCCAACATCTTAAATTTAAGAAAGAGAAGACTACGAGTATTATTATTTTTAATCACAAGAATCTCTTTAAAACGTCTCGACGCTTAAACGTATCGATTATAGATGTTTATTGTATCTTTTTTGGGTATTTTTTATATCCGAATTCATGATCCAGATTAAAAAATGACAGTACTTTGCAGATGATACAGATAAAACGGACTCGAGTCGTTCCGAGGAACCTACTCCGACGCCGTCTACCAGACCGCAAGAGCTCAATAGAAAACCTGCTGATGGTGCTTCCAAGTAAGTAACGCTGCTTTGAACTGGTCAAGAACAGTTACAACAAACTTAATATGCATGATAGTACTAAAACTACAGCAGTCTTTGTTGTTTCTATGTTAGAGACTGCAATATATTGCGCATACCTGATTTCATAAAATGTTTATGTGACTCATTTACTGCTTATCTTGTTTGTCGCTTACTAAGCCCTCTTATTGCAGACAACGTGGTGTATCTCCACGTCGTTTAGCTCGACAGGCTGCTCAGATGGGTTCCCCACCAGCCCCCAACACGCCTTTAAACATGGGTGAGCTATAGTCCTTAGCCATTGTAAGCTGTGTTTCATTAAATACTTCACAATCGTCTTGTGTTAAATTTCTATTCATTTTTATCTAGATTGAGTTTCTAAAATTAATATGTCGTTATTAAACAGAAGAAAAAGGAGTTGGCACAAGATTGAGCCTTGTGGCACTCCTGAGTTTATGTGTGTAGAACTTTACTCCAAACCATTAACGACTATTTTTAGAGGTCGATTTTTTACTTGATAGAAAATTTAACGGAAAAGATTTTCCCGGATATCATTAAAAGTAATTTTATTGAGCAGGACCTTATGATCAACTTTGTCTAAAGCTTATTAGATATCTGTGAATACGGTGTTAACTCTGTCAAGGTTTTCAAAGCGGTAGCTTGCAAAGATCAGATGATTAGAGAGATCTACGGTCGACGAAATTATGTTCGTCTAGGAGTGTGGAGCTATTCAGACATGAGTAGACTTTAACAGTAGGAATGTTATTGTTGAAAGAGTCAATGTTATTATGATGATGTTACAGGCGAAGGTGGCGGGGAGCCCGTGGCGCCGTGGTGGGAGGCGGAGTCCCGCGCCGGGCGCCGCGCCGCGCACGCCGCCGCCGCGCCGCCGCGACCTGACACCACGCTCTGCTACAGATGTAACTATACCAACACTACCACTAGCACTATGCCCACCAAGTCGAAATAATATGAAACGTTTATTTGCTTGGAATATAGTTGGAAGTTCTTAAAGTATTGCTATCAGTTTCACATATCTCACCAAACTATTGTTATGTAAATTTTAAGTTCGATGTAGTCTACGCCGACTACAGCAAAGCCTTTGACAGGATCGACCACAAGCTACCTCTGTCTAAACTGCACCTCATCGGCATTGGAGGCGACTTGCTTCAATGATTTTCTTCTTACATCGATAATCGGTATCAAGCTATTATCATCGATAACTACATTTCTAGCTGGGTGTCTATTCCTCATGGCGTACCGCAGGGTTCCCTCGTTGGACCTTTGCTCTTCTTAACCTATATCAATGACATCTCCAGTTTTTTTCTAAGTTTTCTAAATAGTTACAAGCAATACTTTCCCGATATATGAAGATCTTTAAAATGTAATAATACCCAAGCTGGCTCGTATGATTCCCAAGAACCAAGCACTATACTGTTAATAAACTAGACTTAAACCCAAGTGCTCCGTTGTCACCTTCACACGTAATAAATTAAAAAAATCGTCTTTTGTTAGAGAGCCCACCAGCCTCCTCACGCATGTGTATGATCCAGGTGGCGAGTGTGGCACGGCGGTGGAGCAGTACAGTGACGAGGAGCTAGGGCTGTGCGTGATAGTGCTGGCCACCTTCGTGCACCGCGAGCCCGCCGCTGCTGCGCCTTCGCTGCCCGCGCTACTGCACAATGTCACCAGGTACTGTGTCTCATGCGGTGGATGGAAATAAAGATGTTTATTTCTTCTTTTTGCCTCTCAAACTGGCCTCTCAGCTCAGTTGATTGTAGTTCTACCTTCTGAGCGGTAGGTTGTGGGTTCGATCCCCACCGAGAACAAATATTTGTGTGGTGAACACAAATGTTTGTTCTCTGTCTGGCTGTTATATTTTATTCTATGTATGTATTTACAAAAAAACAATTATAATTATGTAATAAGAAATAAGAAATAATTTATTGTAAGGCTGTGTAAGTAGATCCTAGGTGTAAGTAGATGCAATTTTGTTCCAACAGTCTACCCATTTCGGGCGTACAATATTGCTATTCTAATTATTTTGAGTAATCAAAATTAGCATTTAGAAGATATCTATGATATTGTATTCCAGAGTGGTGCAGCTGGGTTCGTACTCGTGGCAAGCGGACACCAACACGCGCCTGCCCGGCAGCGCTGTGTTCGTGGCGCATCAGTTCCTGCGCTGCGTGCTGCACCAGCTAGCGCCGCATAACGTCTTCCTGCAGATCTTCCTGCACCACCAGCCCGGTGAGACAACGTCACGACAACCAACACAACGTAGCCACTTTATTTGACTCGCCTCTCGATTCAGTTGGTAGTCTGCCTTCTACGTATTGGGCCGTGGGTTTGATCCTCACCGAAAACAAATATGTGTGTGGTGAACACAGATGTTAGATTATCTATATTTATAAAAGAAAATCGTGTTAGTTACACTATTTATAACTCAAGAACGGTGGAATCGATTTGGCAGAAAATTAGTGGGGAGGTAGCTTAGAACCGGGAGAAGGACATAGGATACTTTTTATCCCGAAAAAGCAACGGGAACGGGGTGTTACGGGAACGGGCGAGCGAAGCCGCGGGTGGCCACTAGTTTTTTATTAAAAAAACCGTAGGAACCTAGCCTTAGTTTGTTGCCTGTTCTTCTAGGCTTGGTCGCGTGGAACTGGCACAGACTCACTTAGCTCAAAGTGTTTTATGCAATCCAATTGAATTAAACCTTCATTAGTCTGAAACCTTCCATAACATTGAAGCTATGAGAAGCGACTATCAGCTCAAATGAACTTAATATGCATGTGAACAGAGAAGCAACGGCAGATGTTCTTCAAGAGCATAGCGCAGGCGTTCGTGGACTTCAACGAGCTGTATCCGTGCGGGCCGCTGCAGCTGGTGCTGGAACATCTCAACAGCAAGAAGACACTACCTCTGGATGTACGTTCTACCACTGCTTTATTACTTGTAGCGGGGAATAAATAAATAAATAAAAGTTGTAGACAATCCTCACAACACTATCTAGCCCCAAACTAAGCAGAGCTTGTACTATGGGAGCAGGATAGTTTTTTTTTGACGTGACAACGTCTTATAAATCGATGGAGCCGGCTGCACGCACGAAAAAACATGACTCATGCGTCGTTACGTCGTTTCGTCGTTCCATTTACCTGAGCCCGAGCCCGGGTCGGGTAATGGGTAAGGGTAAATGAGGGTAAGGGTAAGGGTTCGGTCGGGTTCCGGGTTCGGGTCCGAGAGTTCGAGTCCGAGTCCGAGTCCGCGAGTATTTTCTTATGACGTTATCACGTTCAACTATCGTCAGTAAACCGACTTTACAGACAACCGATTTTTTTTCTCAACCTATAGTGTCCCACTGCTGGGCAAAGGTCTTTGCTGAGAGTCTTTACTATGCTGTGGATGCATACTGAGGTTCCAAGTCCTATCAGACGGTTTGGGGCACTTTAATGGAAAAACGGATATAAAAACCAAATGTCTCTATTCCTACGCTCGACACATGAAATGCACAAGTAAGCTACGCGAGTGCCGGAGGGTAACTGCTCTAGGTACCGAGTGCGCGCCGGCGACAAATAAAAAACCAGATGAGCACACTCGAACCCTACAGTCTCCCCCACTTTCCTCCACTCTTCGTGGGTGTATAAACTTTTAAATTGTTTTTCCTGGAACGATAGACAGAAGCAAATTGATACCAGTACTGTGGTCACCAATCCATCTGTAAAGAGTAGTGACTAGGGAAATCCTCAAATTGCTTCCTGTAAAAATATGGGGGAAGCCCCTTTTTAGAGCTCCGTTTTGTTTAACTGTAAAGTATTTGACTTTCTAGCAAATAACAGTAATAGCGGGCAACATAGCCATGTACCTGGAGTGCCTGGCGCCGGAAGTGCTGGGCCCGCTGGCGGCGTGCGGCGCGCTGTTGCAGCAGCTGGAGACGTTGTTCCGCAACATCGCGCTGCACCTGCCGCAGCTGGACGACGTGCTGCCGCTGCTGCGCGCTGCCACTGCGGCGCTGAGGATACCTGGCGCTAGCCAGCATAAGGTGAGCCGATGCTGCAGCAGCAATCGACACTTTGTTTCTGCAGCATTGCCAAGCTTCCTAAATCTTTTGTTTGAAGTATATTTTGTACTAAAGTTTCGCTATTTGCAGAGTATCCTGGAGCCAATCTCCAAGATCATCAGCTATGGCATCCAGAACTTCGTGTTGAAGCTGTCCATTATATCGGAGCTCAGCGTGGCCTGCGCCAAGGCATTCATTCGCGACAGAGACAAGGTATACTCGTAGTTTATGGAGGAAGTCGGGCCGAAGAAATATGCATGGATCGTCCGAAAGCGCGATGGGTCGACGACATCGTAAAGGTGGACAATACTGGACAAGAGACGCGCAGGACAGAGGATGAAGGAGGTAGCCAGGGACGACATCAATGGTTTTATTGCTTGAGGGGGTACGATTTCCATACAAACTTAATTTACACAACTATGGGCGAATAAAGTATTAATGTACACTGAAATAGCTGTAATAGGCTTTTACAGTGGTCCTTATTGCCGGCCAGTTATATAAAGTTGAAGAAAACTGTAGGATAACAGAAATATTAATAAAAAACCAAAAAAGTAATTTTTTCGTCATTCTTTCTAACGGGTACTCGGCATTGAATACGTGAATGAGCTTAAAACATATGTCTCAAAATAGTCGTAAAAATCTGTTAGTTCTTTTTCTGAAGCCCCGACTGCCACGACCAACGGCTGACACTCCAACTTTATATAACTTGCTGGTAATAAGGACCACTGTTAAAGCCGATTACAGCTATTTCAGTGTACATTAATACTTTATTCGCCCATAGTTGTGTAAATTAAGTTTGTATGGAAATCGTACCCCCTTAAGTAGAATGTTTACTTTCCTTCATTATACACAATACAGTACATACTTTATTACATACATTAAACATCAGGTGGATATGTATACAGTACGTACATATCCACCTGATAATTAATCTCACCAACACTACTGCGCGTGCTCAAAACGGATGTGTTAAGGTTGTAGGCAATAAATATTGCACATCGGCTTTTCGGCTTTGTAGAGCGCTATCTCTTTCTGACGTGCACTACTCTCTATGAAGCCGAAATTAGCCGATGTGCAATAAAATGTTGCCTACTACTGTAATTAATGCTAGGTTCTTAGCCCTCTGAAAATTAGCAATTTCTGTTACCCTCGTCTTGGAAACCATGATTGAGGACATGGAAAAAACTTATCGAAGTATTGCTTTTTAGGGTTCCGTAGCCAAATGGCAAAAACGGAACCCTTATAGATTCGTCATGTCTGTCTGTCTGTCTGTCTGTCTGTCTGTCTGTCTGTCTGTCCGTCCGTCCGTATGTCACAGCCATTTTTCTCCGAAACCGTAAGAGCTAGACTGATGAAACTTGACGAGTAGATGTATTCTGTGAACCGCATTAAGTTTTTTACATAAAAATAAAAAAAAAACTATAAATTTCGGGGGTCCCCCATACTTGAAACTGAAACTCAAAAAATTTTTTTTCATCGAACCCATACGTGTGGGGTATCTATGAATAGGTCTTCAAAAAGCAGCCAAGTGCGAGTCGGACTCGCCCATGAAGGGTTCCGTAGCACGACGAACTACAAAAACCTTTATATTATGTTACTTGATGTAACATAATAAGGTTCTTGTAGTTCGTCGAAAGGTAAATTGCGGTTTACAGTTTATGACGTATAAAAAAAAAACTACTGACTAGATTTCGTTCAAACCAAAAATCGTTGGAAGTTTGCATAGTAATGTACAACATATATTTTTTTAGTTTTATCATTCTCTTACTTTAGAAGTTAGAGGGGGGGGGACCAACTTTTTTCCACTTTGGAAGTGTCTCTCGCGCAAACTATTCAGTTTAGAAAAAAACCATATTAGAAACCTCAACATCATTTTTGAAGACCTATTCATAGATACCCCACACATATGGGTTCGATGAAAAAAAAATTTTTGAGTTTCAGTTTCAAGTATGGGGACCCCCGAAATTTATAGTTTTTTTTTATTTTTATGTAAAAAACTTAATGCGGTTCACAAAATACATCTACTCGCCAAGTTTCATCAGTCTAGCTCTTACGGTTTCGGAGAAAAATGGCTGTGACATACGGACGGACAGACAGACAGACAGACAGACAGACAGACAGACAGACAGACAGACAGACAGACATGACGAATCTATAAGGGTTCCGTTTTTGCCATTTGGCTACGGAACCCTAAAAATGATGTAGAGGTTTCTAATATCGTTTTTAGGGTTCCGTAGCCAAATGGCAAAAACGGAACCCTTATAGATTCGTCATGTCTGTCTGTCTGTCTGTCTGTCTGTCTGTCTGTCTGTCTGTCTGTCCGTCCGTATGTCACAGCCATTTTTCTCCGAAACCGTAAGAGCTAGACTGATGAAACTTGGCGAGTAGATGTATTCTGTGAACCGCATTAAGTTTTTTACATAAAAATAAAAAAAAAACTATAAATTTCGGGGGTCCCCATACTTGAAACTGAAACTCAAAAATTTTTTTTTCATCGAACCCATACGTGTGGGGTATCTATGAATAGGTCTTCAAAAATGATGTTGAGGTTTCAAATATCGTTTTTTTCTAAACTGAATAGTTTGCGCGAGAGACACTTCCAAAGTGGAAAAAAGTTGGTCCCCCCCCCTCTAACTTCTAAAGTAAGAGAATGATAAAACTAAAAAAAATATATGTTGTACATTACTATGCAAACTTCCAACAATTTTTGGTTTGAACGAAATCTAGTCAGTAGTTTTTTTTTATACGTCATAAACCGTAAACCGCAATTTACCTTTCGACGAACTACAAGAACCTTATTATGTTACATCAAGTAACATAATATAAAGGTTTTTGTAGTTCGTCGTGCTACGGAACCCTTCATGGGCGAGTCCGACTCGCACTTGGCTGCTTTTTTTCTAAACTGAATAGTTTGCGCGAGAGACACTTCCAAAGTGGAAAAAAGTTGGTCCCCCCCCCTCTAACTTCTAAAGTAAGAGAATGATAAAACTAAAAAAAATATATGTTGTACATTACTATGCAAACTTCCAACGATTTTTGGTTTGAACGAAATCTAGTCAGTAGTTTTTTTTTTATACGTCATAAACCGTAAACCGCAATTTACCTTTCGACGAACTACGAGAACCTTATTATGTTACATCAAGTAACATAATTAAAGGTTTTTGTAGTTCGTCGTGCTACGGAACCCTTCATGGGCGAGTCCGACTCGCACTTGGCTGCTTTTTTATGAAGTATTTTCTGGGCAAGTGAAAGAATAGTACATTGTTCACCGAGAGGAGAAAGTGACCGATTACCGTTGAGGGTGTCGTTTGCTTTAAAACACCCGAGATCGGGAATTGCAGTTTCTCTCGAGTGATACATAGTGCTTTATACTACCTACAAGGAAAATAAATTCTACGAAAACTGAATCCTCAAACAAACACACAAATTGGAAATGGCGTCTGCAATTTTCACATGTTCTTTTTTCAAATTGTTTATCCTGCCGCCGCAGGGTCGCACTGCCAGCCCGACACCATCCAACACACAGCTAGTGGCCAGTGTCATTTTGCGAACTTTGAGATAAAAACTCACTGTAAAAACTTTTTGGCTTTTGACATTTAGGTTACCGGCGCATAGTCTTACCCAAAATTACGAAAGAAAAACCACGTAAGAAATGGATTTTCATACACTTTTCTCTCCCGCTCAGATGCGTTTTCTCCCCGCATATTTGTTCGATATGCAATGACGTAGTTTCTACCGTAAATTTGATAAAGTATCAAGGTACTTTCCGAGCAGGTGTAGTATAAAATTGTATTATGCTTTTCTGTTTTTTTCAGTTGTTGGTATGTCGTGTATTGGTGTACGAGTTGGTCCACGCTCTACGTACAAAGACCACGGTACCAGATGACAACCTGTTCATTCTGATACAGTTTATACTGCAAGGTAACCGGCTCTCTGTTTTATTCATGCAAGTCAATGTTACTACTTCAAGGGAAAGTTGCGGACATTTGGGGGAAACAAGTTGTTGACTATTTTAAATTAACGCGATTGTTATGCATACGAAACGGGTATTAATCGCGATTACCTTTATTATTTCCCGACGTTTCGACCGTGTTACAACAGCCGTGGTCGCGGGCAGACCTCGCCAGAGTCTGTATTTGTATTTGTTTATTTCTCTCACTTAGACAAAGGACAAGGATAACACTAGAACACTACATCTTATAACTTAGCCTAAACCGAGAGCTGGTACCCAAGGAGGTTTCAAATTATGATTACCTTTATGTATGCATATAATATAAAGGTAACCGCGATAAATACTTGTTTCTTCCTTATTCCATATAGTTGTTGACTTAAATGTTTCCGACTATCCGCAGGTCATGGCTGCAGCTTACTGCTGCCCCCCCAACTGAAGACGGGGGATCTATTGTCGGGGGGCGCGGGGGGCGCGGAGGCTAAGGAGGTGTGTGCGGGGGCGCTGGACTGCATGCGCCCGCATCTACCCGACATGGTGGACCTGCTGCAGGACCCGCATCTACTCAACAAGATCAAGGTATGAGGAACATCAGCTGAAGACGGGGGCGCGGGGGCGCGGGGGCGCGGAGGCTAAGGAGGTGTGTGCGGGGGCGCTGGACTGCATGCGCCCGCATCTACCCGACAAGGTGGACCTGCTGCAGGATCCGCATCTACTCAACAAGATCAAGGTATGAGGAACATCAGCTGAAGACGGGGGCGCGGAGGCTAAGGAGGTGTGTGCGGGGGCGCTGGACTGCATGCGCCCGCATCTACCCGACAAGGTGGACCTGCTGCAGGACCCGCATCTACTCAACAAGATCAAGGTATGAGGAACATCAGCTGAAGACGGGGGCGCGGAGGCTAAGGAGGTGTGTGCGGGGGCGCTGAACTGCATGCGCCCGCATCTACCCGACAAGGTGGACCTGCTGCAGGACCCGCATCTACTCAACAAGATCAAGGTATGAGGAACATCAGCTGAAGACGGGGGCGCGGAGGCTAAGGAGGTGTGTGCGGGGGCGCTGGACTGCATGCGCCCGCATCTACCCGACATGGTGGACCTGCTGCAGGACCCGCATCTACTCAACAAGATCAAGGTATGAGGAACATCAGCTGAAGACGGGGGCGCGGGGGCGCGGAGGCTAAGGAGGTGTGTGCGGGGGCGCTGGACTGCATGCGCCCGCATCTACCCGACATGGTGGACCTGCTGCAGGACCCGCATCTACTCAACAAGATCAAGGTATGAGGAACATCAGCTGAAGACGGGGGCGCGGGGGCGCGGAGGCTAAGGAGGTGTGTGCGGGGGCGCTGGACTGCATGCGCCCGCATCTACCCGACATGGTGGACCTGCTGCAGGACCCGCATCTACTCAACAAGATCAAGGTATGAGGAACATCAGCTGAAGACGGGGGCGCGGGGGCGCGGAGGCTAAGGAGGTGTGTGCGGGGGCGCTGGACTGCATGCGCCCGCATCTACCCGACATGGTGGACCTGCTGCAGGACCCGCATCTACTCAACAAGATCAAGGTATGAGGAACATCAGCTGAAGACGGGGGCGCAGGGGCGCGGAGGCCAAGGCCAATACGACATTATTTAACTGGATTCCAATTATTATTTGACTGGCCTCTCAGCTCAGTTGGTAGTACGTCAAAACGTCATTCACACAGACTCAAAACCAGAACCGAACCAGAAATCTGTCTCTGGAGCAGTAGGCCTACCATTTGCTCTGTCTGGCCAGAGCCAGGTATGGTAGGCCTACTGCTTAATTTGGGACCAGATTGGATTGTCCACAATATGAATGAATGATGTATTGTTTTAGGGTTCAGTGTCGAAGTCGATAGTGAACCGCAACCTGATCTGCCTGAACGAGGACACGCTGGGCGGCATCGTGAAGGGCGGCATCGCGCAGTACGTGGCTATGGAGCTGGCGCTGGAGCACGGCGGCGCCCTGCGGCCCGACCGCAGCCAGCTCGCGCGCCATCTCGTGCCCTGGATCACCTCCAACCTGCCCAAGTCAATGCACATTTTTGTACACATCTATACAAATATAGGTCGTGGGTTCGATCCCCACCGAGAACAAATATTTGTGTGGGAACATAGAGGTTTGTTCTACAAAAAGTTGTTTGGGGCTAGATAGTGTATTATTATTACATATTTATATTTATTCTTAAATTCAATGACTAATATGGTGTTTGCGGTCTAATAAAATTGAGTTTTATTTTCAAAATTTCCAATTTTTAAACAATAAAGGTTATTATTAAATTATATAGTATTTGTACCTGCAGTAATCGCGACGTGTCGGAATGCGTGTCCCGCGTGCGCCTGATCTCGTGGCTGGTGGTGGGCGCGCTGTGCAACTGCCGCGACGGCTCGCCTCTTAAGACCTGCGTGCCACAGGACGCCACCTGCCACATCACTGACCATATCCAGGTCTGTAACAGCAATCGGAATGCGTATTACTCTAGAGATATCGTTGTCATACATTAAGAAGAGTAGTGGTCCAAGAGGAGAACCCTGTGGTACACCGCTAGGAATAGATATCCAGCTTGAAATGTATTATATAACGATGGTTTAAGATCCCTGTAAAAAGAAAACCATCAGAGCATGTCTCGTCTAATTTCCTTGTGGCCATTCCTATCAAAGCCTTTGCTGTAGTTGTGGACTACATCGAGTCGTGGCCATCGTTAATTGCTTCAGTATTGTCGAGCCACTAGTCCTATCAAACCATCATAAACATTTTAAGTGCGCCTCAAAGTGACTCGTGTGAAAAAACAAAAACCTGTATTGTGTCAAATAATACAGGTTTTGTTTTTTTTTATATTCTACGACACCGGTTTCATGTTGTTGTTTTCCTTCAACGTTGGAGAGGATAGTGGTTCAGAGCGAGTGATTGTCCCGCAGACGATAATGTCGTCGTACGTGGAGGGCGGCGCGGGCGCGGCGGGCGGGGCGGGCGCGGCCGGGCGCGGCGCGGGCGCGCTGGGCGGGCGGCTGACGGCGCTGCTGGGCGCGTTCGTGCTGTGCCAGCTGTGGACGCTGTACCTGGAGGGCATGTGCGCCGCCAGCGGGCCGCACTCCGACGCGCACGCGCTCTGCATCGCGGTGCTGCTCGACTTCTGGTGCAAGCTGGTGCCCACCGTGCTCAACCTCACCACGCATTCTAAACTCGTCAGTACTCTTCTTCTCTCTGCCTTTATAACTTATCTATCTACTTATCTATCAGCCGTCATCTTTATATTTACTTCTTTCTTATCCATGTCATCTTTCACACTGTTCATCCATGTTTTAGCCACATATCCACATTATCTTCATTCATACTCATCACTCTTCTAGTCACATAATCTTTCATCCCTCCTCATGACGTGCCCGTCATGTCATGAGTGGTGAGTATGCTTAAAAATGGTACCAATCCGGAGTTTGTTACCTAGGATGTAATTCACATAATGAAAGAGCCAAAATTTCCATTCCAATCTCATACACTTCACGCAAGTGGTGTTCTCTCATAATTAAGAAGTCATTGAAATTACTCGATTCAGTATACTTTAAATTGTCTGTCAGATAGATGTATAAATTATCTTTCCCTGTTCTTCTAGACTCGGTTGCGTGAAACTGACACCTAGCTGAACGTTACAAAGTGAGGATCCTTGATATACAAATGAATGCATATTTTTTTACTTTAAGTTGCTCTTTTACTAATACTAGGTCTTCTCGGACCTTGCGAAGGCCTTTGATATAGTTTCCTTAATCATCTACCTACAAAAGCTGGAAGAGCTTGGGGATTAGAGGTTTTGTCTGGGATTGGTTCCCTAGTTACTTGTAGAAATGAAGTCAGTCAGTCTCAATTGATGGTAATTTCAGCAATATCAATGACATTTCGGTCGGGGCTCCCCAAGGTTGGATCTTGGGACCCAACAGCCTAGATTACTCGCAAATTCTATGCTATGGTGTACAGCTATCCTTTTTGTGGGAATAGTTATTATTTTAATTGATTTATTATGGTTCTCAGCTGGCAGAGACCGTAAACCTGCACTTCCTAAGCCTGTTGGAGTCTCTACTGGAGTGCAACTCTACTGTCATTAACAAGCTCCTCCCGCTGTGGACGCCCATCCTCTACTCGCCGCTATTCAATGTAACTACATACTTTTATCTTGTTTATTAATTTTATTTCTTAGAAAAACAAACAGGTACTCCAGTAGTTATAATTTATTATTTAAAAAAGCAGCCAAGTGCGAGTCGGACTCGCCCATGAAGGGTTCCGTAGCATCAATTAACATAATATAAAGGTTTTTGTAGTTCGTCGAAAGGTAAATTGCGGTTTACGATTTATGACGTATAAAAAAAAACTACTGACTAGATCTCGTTCAAACCAAATATCGTTGGAAGTTTACATAGTAATGTACAACATATATTTTTTTTGGATTTATCATTCTCTTATTTTAGAAGTTAGAGGGGGGGGGACCAACTTTTTTCTACTTTGGAAGTGTCTCTCGCGCAAACTATTCAGTTTAGAAAAAAACGATATTAGAAACCTCAACATCATTTTTGAAGACCTATCCATAGATACCCCACACGTATGGGTTTGATGAAAAAAAAAATTTTGAGTTTCAGTTTCAAGTATGGGGACCCCCAAATTTATAGTTTTAGAAAAAAACGATATTAGCAACCTCAACATAATTTTTGAAGACCTATCCATAGATACCCCACACGTATGGGTTCGATGAAAAAAAATTTTTTGAGTTTCAGTTTCAAGTATGGGGACCCCCAAAATTTATAGATTTTTTTCTATTTTTGTGTAAAAACCTTAATGCGGTTCACAGAATACATCTACTCACCAAGTTTCATCAGTCTAGCTTTTATGGTTTCGGAGAAAAATGGCTGTGACACGGCCGGACAGACAGACAGACAGACAGACAGACAGACAGACAGACAGACATGACGAATCTATAAGGGTTCCGTTTTTGCCATTTGGCTACGGAACCCTAAAAACAACTGTACTTTTGAAAAGTTTTCGCATAATGAGACTATTGGCTACTTGATATATTTTATTCAGGGCTTCCTTTTTTTCAAATATTTGCGATTACACGTATAACATATGCCATATAATAGTGCCTCCTTACATACTATGAATGAATGAATGATATTCTGCCAAATAAGAACTTACACTAATATATTATAATAACTAAATTCTTAATACTAAATTTCTGTTTTGGAAAAGGGCGTCTGACTCATCATAATGCTGGTTGGTTACAAATAAAAAACATGCTTGTATTATGTTGTAATAGATGCCGCGTCACGTGTCGTCCCGGCTGGCGCAGTGCCGCGAGGTGCCCCCCGAGCCGGCGTGCGCGCCCCCCGCGCCGCCCCCCGGGCCCCCCGGGCCCCCCGCGCCCCCGCACGCCGCGCCCCCCGCGCCCCCGCAGCTGCGCCGCTTGCATCGCCTGCTCGCTAAGATGGCACAGCTGGAGTTGCAACCACACTCCTTCTACTTCATATAACTACATAGTTCATAGATAGATTGGTGTTTCTGCACAAAAATAAGTGTTTTATAAAGTAAGAAACGGCTAATAGCCCGGCCACCTGATGTTAAATAATTCATTATTTGTAGAACAGAACACATTCACCGAAATTGTAGCTAATCTGGCTTCATAAAGATATCCGATCAAAATGAAATGTGGAAAGTCTGCATAAAATGGAATTAAAGTCTTAAAGTAATCATGCATAGAATTCCTTTTGAGGCACGTAGTTTTGACAAAGTATAGGAAATTAATTGTTGTTGTGTCAAATCGATGTGTCAATGTACAAGTAGGTATAGCTGTGATTGTTTTGTATTGTTATGTATGTCGTTAATTTTATGAAGATTTTACATTGTTTGTGGTAGTAAATAAAATATTGGAACAAAATGTCTTGGTTTTATTAACCTATATCATACTATGCTTAGTTTGGGGCTAGATAGTGTTGTGTAATGTACTGTGTTGAGACAAGCCGCTGCTCTTGTCGTGTCTCTAGCTCTTTCTAATCAGTGTGGTTAAAGGATTTTAGACAAGCAGCTACGTTCAATTTATTGAAAAAAACCGGTTATCTGTAAAGACAGTTTACTGACGATAGTTGAACGTGACAACGTCATACAGCTGTCCACGCGGACGCATCGCTCACTCAAGTAGGAGAGAGACAGATGTCTAACGCGGAAGCCATTCGTGTTTCTTTGTCGCTCGTTCCGCGCTCTCGCTTGCACTTCAAGCCTTAAATGGAACGCCTCAGAGCGAGGTAACGCCGCATGAGTCATGTTTTCGTACGTGCAGCCGGCTCTATCGAATTATAAGACGTCACGTCAAAAAATGGATTTCCCATGCGAGCGGAACCGAGGACGACAGGCAAGTCAACCAACTCTAAATATCAAATCAATCAGCAAAGAGACGAACTCGTGGGAATATTCCGATTCTCATCTATCGAATTTGATTCGAGCGAGTCGCACAAAACATCTATAATTTGTCTTGTTCAACAACTTAATGCTCTACTTTTATTTCAGCCAGTATTACGAAGATATAAGGTTCATTTTACGTTAGAATATGGATAGGAAAGCTTGTGGGAGGAACAATAAGTGATTTGTGATGTAACTGATCGGACAATATCGTCGGGCGGATCCTAATGAAGTTTTACAAAAGGAATTAATTGTTACAGCTGATGATCGGAGCAGGTGATTGAACGTATGCAACTTTAAACAATATGGTACAATCGGTAACAAAAGTAGATTTTTATAACACTTTATCTTCGTGTTAATGCCAAAGGCTTACAATGCCAACATACTACAAAAAGTACGAATAAAATTAACTTGATTAATGCACAACATTTTTATGATTTGGCAATGCGTTATGTTCTTCGTGATTTCAAATCATGAAAATAAACCTAATTCACTTCCGTTGCTAACTGTACTGCCTCCTACTTGAAAACTAGACTCTTACATAACTTAAAAATCATTATGTAGGACAATTATTTCATAGATAAGTAATTAATTATGGAACTTAAATTCCTTCCACAACTCAGGAATCACTCAGGGCACACTGAGTGATTCCTTGCGCTCCTTCCTTGCTCCATTTCTGCGCCTCGTAACTATAATAGGTGTAGTTTGCTTGAGGCATTCCTAACAGATGGTATGTTATTCCACTTTCGGTACGTTAGGTATCTATTTACGTACCTGTTATGCTAGGCGTGTCTACTGCAGAATAAATGCAACTCATAGGTTTTGCAAACATGGGTTTTGTATAGCCACCCACACACGAAATGAAATTGGGTGCAAACAATAGATTGGCGCCAATCGTCCGTAAGATAGATCATTACTCTCCTTTGTGTGGTTCTATAGAAACATCTGCAACAGTGGGCTAAATGTTGAGCAACGATATACTGGGCAGCGTAGGTGATGTTACAATTATTGCTCATTCGTTTTGATAAGGCGACTATTTAAAACTCTGCTGCCGGTCTGATTATGTGAAGAATACCTTACTGACCTCCCTAAGACATACCAAAGGCATTCTAGAGCCTAGGGTGCCTTTGGATTTTGCTAAAGGATCATATAAAAAACAGTAGGAACCAAGCCGTAGTTTGTTGCCTGTTCTTCTAGGCTAGGTCGCGTGGAACTGGCACCTAGACTCACCTAGCTTTAAGACGTTTCAAGTGATCCTTGCGATTCTACTGAATAAATACTCATTTGATTTTGAACTAAATGGCTATATCCCTGCCCTAGGCCATTGTCACCTGAACAAACACCTCTACAACAACAGAGCCACAGAATGTCCTTTCTGCCGATGATTTCATTCCTCTTAGGAACAGCGACACCAAATTCAAACGGATCAACTTCAATCAGGTGTTTTTACTCAGATACTACTCTTTCTTACCCAACCTTTTACTTACCTAATTGGATAATGTCGGCACCCTTGTCAGCAATAGAACTAGGATTATGTGTGTACCTACTTATTTCTTTCTTTGTGTTTCTGTATGTGTTCTATGTTTTCTTTTCTCTTATGATTTCTTGTGTAGCCGTACCTTTACTCAATGTTCTTCTCTTTCTGTTGTTTAATTTTATTTATAAGCTGTGTTTTTTTGAGCCAAATAAAAAGTTATATATTTGGAACTTGTGCCTGTATCTATCCCTGCCCATAATCTATCTATCTTTCAGGCCTAAAGTTTATTTTCCGAAATCACCATATACATGCTGTGAGCTGTGAGTGAGTAGGCAAGTACGGTGCATAGTAAGTACCTATACGAGTGGGTAAGTGCGGCGGTTTGCGATTGATCGTTATAATCCAATCCGATAGATAGATGATTACTATTATACAACGATTCCATATCGCATTGTTATAAATACTAAGGCCTCTTCCACGGTGTCACACATTATACCTAGGTACCGCTACTATGAGACTGGGAGAATCATGGAGGCCCACTCAGTAACTCACAAACACTATTATTCTGTCGTTTCCGTCGTTTGGTATCTGCTCAACTTGTCTGCTCATATGGTAATAGCTGAAAATCAGCGTTTTGCTCTCGAGCAAAGCTTATGCGCTGAGCTATTCCCATTTTGCCTAGCTGTAACACGCACACCATTTCATTTATTTTTTACTTTATATTGTACTTAGTTGTATTTTTAGTTTTAATTTTGCTTTTGATCTATTTTCCCTGTTATTTCTTTTGTGTGTGTTTACTGTCCTGGCAAATAAATGATTTATCTATCTATCTATCTACCGCTTGTCTGAAGGTTCGGTTCATGACAGAGCTGCCTCATTTCTGGTTCACCTGTAGTGTGATTTACCAACAAAGT
Organism: Thera britannica; assembly: GCA_939531255.2. Classification (NCBI taxonomy): domain Eukaryota; kingdom Metazoa; phylum Arthropoda; class Insecta; order Lepidoptera; family Geometridae; genus Thera; species Thera britannica. The sequence goes on along the minus strand of OW618042.2, from coordinate 751,760 downwards.
TAAAATTATCGGGGAAGCATCTGGACAAGAGACGCACTGGACAACCGAGGCTGGCGGAAAATGAAGTCAACTGTACCCATTGTGGGTGATTTGTAGGTTATACGGGGCTGAGATGATGATGATGATTAACGAAGGATTGACAGTCAACCGCGTCTCAATCGATATAAAAACGCTAAGCTAAACCGCAGCTTCCCGCAAGATGGCGCTGCCTTGCGTCACAAATGTCATAATAACAATGATTACGCGCATGCGCGATTCGTGTCACCCCACCCGACGCGAAGCCTTTACCGCTAGGGATGGGAGAGTGCAATATTAATTTACAATATCTACTTTTGATATAAATTGACAATATTAATTTACAATATAAATTTAAAATCACAGGCGATGTTTTTACACGATGACATCCTGTGATTCTTGTAAAAACAGTCAGGCACAAGTTCCAAATATAAATAAAAAGGCATTCAATTTCTTCTTAACGTGTCACTAGTTATTTCAAAACAGGGCGGTGAAAGGATTAAGTACGCCTCAGAGAGGCTTTTCGTGCTCTTCTCCCGACGTCACAGTTAAGTTGGTAGTAGCCCTGCCTTCTGCGTAGGCCGTGGGCTCGATCCCCACCGAGAACAAATATTTGTGTGGTGAAAACAGATGTTTGCTCTCTGTCTGGGTGTTAAATTCTAAATTATCGCAGAGTGATGGACACAGTGCAATGTTTAGACGCATCCTTTAGTTGAGTTTCGTCCGAGTGACATAAATATTATATAAAGCACATACGCACCATTATTATCGATATGAAATTAAGTTAGGTGTGCACAACACTATTCCTGCCTTCACAAGGTTCCCACATCTCAGACGAAGGTAAAATTATATCAAACACCTTTTTCTGTTGACGAATCGAGATCATCGTTTCTTATTAAATACACATTAATCTATTTTAACACGTGTAACGCAACTTTATTTACAAGCTCTATGTTATAGATAGAATCACCTTACGTCCGTTATGTCACCTGTCATGCACATTATAATGTCAACGAGTTGACAGTTACAGGCGGGCTTTGGGGGGCAAAACGAACGTCAGGCAGACTAGCTATGGGATTTATGGTGTTAGGTGAAATGTAAAAGATTATATTATGATGTTCTAGACATCCGAAGACTTTTAATCTGTGCTACGATACGACTTGTCAAGGATACATTTTACAAGTCAGAAGTGTGATGAATCAACGGGCCTACAAGCCGTTCGTGTCGTGATAATTTATGACATCGATATCCAACAATTTTCAACAAGTTTGTTTGGTTGTGCTTCATTGTAGTAACTCACTAGAGTTACTACCGCCAAGGACTAGAAGTTATTCATGGAACCAGTTACGAACCATCGAGTTACAGAAAGAAAGAATGAGAAACAATCATTTATATATACAAGCTGTACATGACAAGAAATAAAACAGTAAAATGTGACAACGTTAGTAACAAAATACACAGAGCCTGAGCAGAGTTACAAACCTGGAAACCTGAAGCTTGGTTACTGAATTGTTTTGAATGATAAAATGAAAAAAAATGTTGTGCTGAGTTACACAATATTATGGAGCTTAAAGTTGGACCACATCTCAGCAAGCAAATAGACCGGTTGTGGTAAGACAAAAAGGCATTGATGGAAATTGGTAAACATAGGATTTCATTAATAATAATTGCATAGATTTGATATATTATTATATATTGAAGTTGACTTGAGAAACTAAATTTTGTGAGTCGGAGAATATCCGAGTAAATATTAATTTTAGACTCAGAGATTTAGACTGGTAGACAATGCTATTAGCATTAAGTCTTCATATCACTAAATAGTTTGTGTGGAAGTTTTAAATTAATAAATAAATAATTTTGTGGGACTAATAGCAAGTTATGGATAAGTAAGTCTGTTGAGAATTTGGTCTGAGGCCACAAGTTTATCTGAATTCCATGAGCGAGTTTCATGACAAAATTGAATGTTTAAACAGCCATGACAAATGGGGTGTTCCTAATAATAAATAATGGTATAATTTATTTACTCTAGTAGAGTATGAGTTCTGACCTCTCCGAGTTTTGGGCTCTAACAAATGTTTAAATCTTTGGGATCTTGTGACTCGGGTTGATTCCTTCAACCCGCCATTTCGTCCACCATTAAAATAAGAGTACTCGTGATAAAAATACTATCTACCTGTAAGTTACTATTATTTGAATCATTGGGGCTTTGCGGTGATTGTTCAAATATTAATTATTATTGAAACTAGCTGAAATAATCAAACCGATTGAACGATGAACCTTTGAATGATTATATTGAAATGCTACTTCCCGCATGTGGCCCGCACATCAGATGGAAGGTGGACAGAGCGTTTACTGCACTGGTACCCACGCGACGCTGAGGCCCGGAGAGCGCGCGGCCGCCCGCGACGGCGCTGGCGCGATGACATCCAAGATGTTGCCGGCGTCACATGGACCAGACACGCCGCGGACCGAGCTCAATGGCAATGGATGGAGGAGGCCTTCACCCAAAGATGGGTGCCCAAAATAAAGAATTAAATTCTAGTGCTTAAACATACAAACATGATATAATGTAATCATTATTTTTTTTTGGGAATAAAATGGCTTATTATTATTATTATTATTACTTCCCGCATTCATGAATATGTTATTTATGAGATATTACTTACCATTCGTTGTGAAGTGTTCCATTAGTGTGAAGAATTAATGGAAGAAGCTGGTACAGACTTAGCTAGTTATAGAACATGGGTGACAACTGATTGAGCCAGAGAGAGACTGATGTCGCCCGCCTACGACGTGCCGGGCCATGGGCCGCTCGTGTACTGCGGCCTGCAGGGCGTCGCCTCGCTGCTGGCGGAGGTGATGCCGCGCGACGAGCTGGCGCACCAGCTGTGCGAGAACCTGCGCGCCGGCGACTGGCTCGCCGACTACATCGCGAGCCGCGTAGAGCGCGAGCCGCGGCTGGCCGCGCGCGTGGCGCCGCTCGACCGCGCCGCGCTGCGCCCGCTGGAGGCGCCTACTTCGCGGAGCGCGCGCTGCAACTGTACCGCGAGGTGGCGCGCGAGGCGCTGGCCCGCCTGGCGCCGGCCGACGGCGCGACACGGAGCGCTGGCTGAAGGAGCCGCCGTGAGGGCAAGACAGGCATACGACATTGCCGCCCAATATGTGATCGAGTAAAGACATGACCAGCATACGACCTTGTTGGTCAGTTATGATTAAGTGAGGGCAAGACAGGCATACGACATTGCCGCCCAATACTTGATCGAGTAAAGACATGACCAGCATACGACCTTGCTGGTCAGTTATGATTAAGTAAGGGCAAGACAGGCATACGACATTGCCGCCCAATACATGATCAAGTAAAGACATGACCAGCATACGACCTTGCTGGTCAGTTATGATTAAGAGAGGGCTTGACTGGCATACGACATTGCCAGTTGATAACTCAGAGAGTGGCATGACTGGCATACGACTTTGCCGCCGCTCAATATTTATTTGTTTATTTGTTACTAATTATTATTTATTTGTTTATTTCTTACTTATTATTATTTATTTGTTTATGTGTTACTGGTATGACTTTGCCAATTATTGATAAACATTTGACGGCATGATTGGCATACGACTTTGCCACCGACCAATGTTAACTGAATAAGAATCTGATTGGCATACGACATTGCCAATTGACTTGACTGGCATACGACTTTGCCGCCGACCAATATATAACTTAATAAAATAAGGATGGCATACGACCTTGCTAGTTGATAACTAAGGAAGGGCAGTTATCATATGACTTTGCCGCCGCTTGATGCTTGACTGAATGAGGATAATAATGGCATACGACTTTACCAATTGATTATCAATAGAGACCATGACTGGCATACGACGTTGCCACCCAATTCATTATTTAATGAGAACATGACATGTGACCTGGCTATACAATAAGGAGTGGCCGCCCTATTGGTGAACGAGTAAAGACAACTGACAAACGATATTGCAGCCCAAGTAATTATGTGAAACATGGCATACGACTTTGCTATCCAACTTGTTAGTGACTTACGACCTTGCCGCCTAAAATTATAATTATGTGAAGGAACGACGGAAGCATGATTTTGCCGTCCAATTGTGATTGCAGGCGGATTAATAATCTTATGATTAGTTAATGTTAAACATAAATGAATGCGTCAAAGAACCGAGTGCCATTATTTTAGTGGCATGCAACAGTTTATTTATTCTTTACTGAACACATATAGATGACTTAGAGGCAAATAAAGTGGTTATATACAGAGGCGGATTTGCCATTTGATTTGACTTTGCCTAAGGGTTAAATAAATTGATGGCACTGATAAAAAAAAAAAAAAAGGTGATAAAAACTGATCTGATGGATTGCTTCTTGCTGAAACAGCAACCATATGTGTATACTGGAATTACGGGTACGATTATTGTGGTTGGACTTATATCTCGATGGGTTGGAAACTTTTTGTTACAGATTCATGCGAAACAAATTATGTTGCGAGGCTCCTTGAGTGAGATCTGATAATTTTGTTCAATCTATGAACGTAAAACTAATATTGATTTGAAACTATAAAACCAGCAAAAATTTAATTAACAGGTTGACAACAATAACAAGATTTAAAATACCTATATAATAAATGCTTAGCTTTATGTTCTGACTATACCTTGTTTTAAAGCAAAATTTGAGAATGCCATAATCGAGATTCAGCCTGTTAAATTACAGAGACAAGCCCAAATATTGACCCTAAACATTTTTGTGAATTTGTACCTATGGTTATAGCTTAGGCCATGACTTTTGGTTATTTGAATTATATGCCTTGAAGACTCCTTGCGACAATTCGACTTAAGCAGTTAACTTTCGAGTTAGTAAATAGAAAAAAAACTTACTATATTGAATGTGTATGGAGAATACGCGATAAACATACATAAAATGATACGGGACTGGAAAATAATTAGTAATTAAAACATCTGTGATAAATTAACTGAAGTAAACCGTTGGGACATCATGTACCTCAAAAACATAGAACAAAAAAAAAAAAAAAAAAAAAAAAATTGTAAGTAAATGAACAAGATTATGCTGTGACTGGGTTTAACCATGACATTCTTTAAGGTACCATTAAGTATAACTTGGTGACCTCTCTGAAGTAGCTGATAGTAATGCTCAGAGTATTTGGATAAACAATGAGTTTTATTTATAAAGTTAATTCTTCGGGGCCTCTATTGCTTTAAATTTATGTGGATGACGGATCTGAAGGTTGTGATGCCATTAATATTGGACTAGCAGGTATTTTTTTGATAAAGTACTTATGAATGATGAAATCATATTTTTCGATCTTACTACCACTACATAATAATAAAAAAATAAGAACTGGTTATTTAAAAAAAATCACGAGTGCAATGAATGCGATAGAAATTTCCGGAAGTTGTCTACAGAGTGTTTACGTAGTCATTTAGTTCCAAAACTCGACAATAGATGGCGTTCTCTGTAAAACATAACCCTTGAGTGCTCAGTTTCTCACAGAGCTTAGTTTTTGCTTCTGACCAACAGATGGCGCTAGGAGTAATGATATTACGATAAAGTTGTTTGTTCTTAACTGGGAGACCCCGATATTTTTTTAAAATGAAACCTAGCTAGATCGATTTATCGCCCCGAAAACCCCTGTATACTAAATTACGTGAAAATTGTTGGTGCAGTTTCCGAGATCCTAAAGATATATATATATATATACAAGATTTTCTCGTTTAAAGGTATAAGATTTAATAAGACACCAGTAAATGGGAATAAAATATATAATATAAAAAAAAAAAAAAAAACAGTTGTAAATGTGTGTGTAAGTCACAACGTGAAGGAAGTCATTCCTGTTTCAATACAATGGGTTCTCGGTGAATAAGGATTGTTAAACGTAGAAGCATTGGTTATGTTTTGACTTAGTGTGGTTGATTACATAGACCAAAGAAAAAAATATTGCCACTTAGCGACTAGTAAGTAGGTGCATGAAAATCTGAACATGACTGATAGTTAAATCTCACTTTTCCTGATACTCGTGATACCTACTATAAATAGGACTATCATTGTGATACTTCGCTATTGACGAAAATATGATACAAAACTTAATGGACATTGATGATAAAATAATAATATTGGAATTGTTAAAGTAAGATGTTGGTACGCCGAGACTAGATAAAAGTTATTTGAGTAGGTACCTACCTACTGTAAATTGATGAGGCTTCAGTTTTAAGTTACGAGCAAAGCACTTGTCTGGGTCCTGACCTAGTTCCGTCTGATTGACTTTTCAGGCCCACATAATGTTAGCTAAGTTATTGATGATATTATTGATGATTATGATGATGCGATATATTATAGACGACACACAGACACAGACAGGCATTTATTTGCACATTAAGAAAACTATTAAAGACTAATATTGTATATTACCAAAATCATAAAGAAAGATATAATTACAAATATTAACATTGAAAGAGATTGTTGTATGAGCTAGAGTATGCTACTGCAGCAAATCTGCTCTGGCTCAGCATTAAGCTTCACCACCAGCGGCAGCTCAGCGCCGTTACTCTGTCAGAACCGTTAGATGTGTTGAAAGGAATGTAGGTAGGTATATTATTACTTAGCTGAAATTATTGTGTACCAACAAACTATTTTGTGTAGATGAGACTAACTGACTATATTGAACGAAGGGACTTGTTCTTTTAGGATGGCCGACTGTAACGATGCCATTCTAAAAGCTATGGCTTTACTATGATCCTAACGTAGGTTGTCAATCTGTCGCTGTCATGTAAAGGTGTCAAAGTGTTTCGCGCGCATGGATCCAGGAAGAGAAGGATAAAGACAATAGAATAGAAAAGAAAATTCTTTATTGCACACCTTAAAACTAACAGTGGAAAAACAAATAACAATAATTGAAAACATACTAATGTACAATGGGCGGTCTTATCACTGAAGAGCGATCTTTTCCAGACAACCTAGATATAGTTGTATAGCTAGCGGTGTGTTGGTTGGTGGAATATTATAGTGGTTGCGATGTTATCAATGGTGAACGAGTGTTTCATAGTTGAGTCCCAATCAAGAAACGACGTTTTACAATACGAATCTGTAGCCTACTTGGTTATTAGTCTTATTGCTAAACTTAAATGAATGTTTTGTCAAAAGTAAATGAATAAACTAAGATTCGTTTTAAATACTCAAGTAGTAAAACACAAAGTGATAATTAGAGACTAATAATGCAAGAATTTTTGGAACCAATTATATTGGTATAATATCTAGATTTTGAATAAACTTTGATTAGTTATGCATACTCAAGTAGCAAAACACAAAGTGGTAATTAAAGACTAATACCATTAATATTGTAAGAACTTTCAGAATAAATTATATTGGTATAATATCTAGATTTTGGATAAACTAAGATTAGTTATGCATACTCAAGCAGTAAAACACTTATTGATAATTAGAGACTAAGCTGTGAAGCTTAAAGCTTTTCCAAAGTGGCAAAACATGTAAACATAATGTGAACGAAATAGTTGATATTATAGGCGAACACATGGTTATTGAATTAATATAATCTCTCGAAATACACAATAGTTTAGTTCGGAATACCAACTATTTTGTGTGGTCATAACTGACGACTACTCTGCTACTCCGTACTGGACGTAGGGACCCGTCCCAAGTAGGATGGCCGACTGTAACGCAACTTTATTTACAAGCTCTATGTTATAGATAGAATCACCTTACGTCCGTTATGTCACCTGTCATGCACATTATAATGTCAACGAGTTGACAGTTACAGGCGGGCTTTGGGGGGCAAAACGAACGTCAGGCAGACTAGCTATGGGATTTATGGTGTTAGGTGAAATGTAAAAGATTATATTATGATGTTCTAGACATCCGAAGACTTTTAATCTGTGCTACGATACGACTTGTCAAGGATACATTTTACACACGCGAACGTGTCAACGAGTGGTATGGCTTTATTAAGATTTATTGGAGGCATAAGAAAATAATAAGTAGGTCTACTGCAATCTCTGTCTGGCTCTGGTTTTGAGACTGTGTGTTGAAAAAAAACTACCCCCGTCGAAACTTCGCACACACAGACTCAAAACCAGAGACAGAGCTTGTGGTAGGCTTAAAGGTTTGTAGATGTATAATGTGGGTGGAGGTAGGTCAAAGAAAAGATGGATGAACAGTGTGAAAGATGACATGGATACATCGACCTACAATTACATGGACCTCGGCTTTCGCACAAAAATCACGAAAAAAGTGTACCAAGCTTACCTACTATAGGTGGATACTTATACTATATTATATAAACAAACTTAAAAAAAAACTTATGCCTTATCACAATTAGCACAGAACTCAATTTTGATTGCAACACTACCAGCATATCGCATGACGCACTTCTAGCGAAGATAACAGAACATAGAATAAATGGAGTAGCTTTTATTCCTATTTTTTTTTGCCTTGACTAGAATGATATAAAATATGTATGTTTTAGAACTTTATATTTACAGACACAATCGGGAAAGAACAAGAAAACGCTTCCTTTTTAAATGTTTATTGATATAATATTTACACAGTCATAATCATGGATGTATATTAATTGCCTTGAAATAAATTTAAATGATTGTATAGTTGTCTCTTCGATTTTTTTTTGCTGTCAAACGTTTCTTTTTTGCCAATATAATGCAATCTTACATCAATGTATTTTTCAATCACAGCTTTCAATAAACTTATTCTGTGATTGAAAGTAGGCGGCTGCTGTAATGAATGCAAATGTATATCTTGAAAAACATTGATTTGTATGAATGTTTTCATAACAATATGGCAGATTTCCCCCTTTTTCATTAGTTTATTCATGCGCATTAATCTCCTGATGGTGTCTTCAGTCATTTTGCATATTATAAAAACATCTTTTCCTGCATAGAAAAGACCGCCCATGTTCTTTACGTCGATCAATTTGTGAAACCGTAAATGTTCGGTTGCTAATAACGCTTTCTTGCAATCGGTGCATCTAATTCGTTTTTGCAGATGTCTTACAACGAAACTGGAAATGTAGCCAATAATTTGGTCAATATAGTCCCGTGCGTTGTGAGTTTGAAATCTACTATTTAAATACCTACAAAATTCTTTACAAATTACGAAACCATACCAAATAAAAAAATAAACAAGCGACTCCATTGCTTTGAGAATTATTGTTCCGCAACTATCGTCGGCTTGGGTTGATGCCAAAACAATGCCGGTCTCTTTCTTTCTGCTGAGTACGTGAGCGTAGAAAAGAGATAGCAGATATTGCCTGCTGTTGTTTCTATCTTATAAACTTTTATTCAATACTATGAAAATATCGTATTTTGAGACAAAATATAGACATAAATTTGAATAAAAGATAACTCACTCACCGATAATATGATATTCCATCTTTTTTTTTAACTTTTGCCGAGTAATTCTTGCAATCTTTCACAACACAGTACGGCATTGTAACGTGCGAGCGGTAGCGAGGTTGAATGCGTAAGGGCGCTTGTACACGCTAAGAAAAAACGCCGGGTCTACCCAAGAATTCGTGTCGTAACTAGAAAATAACTGTGTACACTGCTCGCGGCGGTGCACGAAAAAAATCTTATCTGCGCAAGACACGACGCGGCGAACGTTGTTGCGTTTTCGTGTGTGGAAAAGACAAAATTCTTGTCTTGCGCAGATAAGATTTTTTTCGTGCACCGCTGCGAGCCGTGTACACAGTAATTTTCTTGTTACGACAAGAATTCTTGGGTAGGCCCGGCGTTTTTTCTTAGCGTGTACAAGCGCCCTAATGGGGCGGGATTGTCATCTATATTTCGTTTTAGTCTTTAAGTTCAGTGGACACTTTTGAGCGCGGACCCGAAATCCATGTATTTGTAGATCAATGCATGGATAAGAAAGAAGTGAAAACAGAGATGACGGCTGACGGCTAAAAGAGGAGAATTGAAGAAGAGATCATGTTGTGCCGACCCGATAACCATTAACATTGATTAAGGACAGGAAAAATAACCCATAGACCGATCAAATTTTAAAGTAAAGATTGTGAGAAGTTGAGGGAAAGGGTTCTTAATCCATCCACCAATATCCCGCAATCTTATAACAATATTGTCGGTCCATCGATGGGTGGTCGTCCTACGTTTCGTCTTCCGGTTCGTGGTCGCTATTCGAGAAGCTTTTTTCTCCAATGGCTGTGATTTCTCGGTCAGCTCTTCTTTCTTGGTTTATTTACATAAACATATGTTCGAATTATGATGGTAAACAAATGAGATGTGACAAACATGCTTTACCGATTATTTATTCTGTAAAATGTACTATTACCTAATTTTAAATCTCCTGTACAAGCTTTACCGGTGTTTATCTCTAAGTAGGCCACTAGTGTTGCCCAAATGCAAGAACAAGACGAGACTTAGCCAGTCTTGGTCTTGGTCTTGCGCCAATACACCTGGTCTTGGTCTTGGTCTTGGTCTTGCGCTCCCAGTCTTGGTCTTGGTCTTGGTCTTGCAGCAAGAGTCTTGCAAGTCTTGCAATTACCTATTAGTCTATTACTATTTATTAAAGTTTACTTTAAATCTTAGAAAAACGTATTAGAATTGGAACATTGTGAGCTTGAATTAACATAGCCATAGTAAAGATCAAGCAGATTAATAAATAACTGAAGATTTGATAAGAAATTCGAAAAATCAACTGACCTATATGTCGTTTTCCATGGAAGTAACTGTTTCTTAATAAACATTTATGATTTATAAGCTTACATTTGCTAAAACATGTAAAAAAACAAATTAATTACAATAACTTGACTGTATTTTAAAGAACAATACTTATCTGTCTAGAAAGAGATTGAACCCTCAACTTATAAGAAATTTAATAAAAGAGTTTTACGAATTATCATTTATTTGAATAAAAAATAAAATACAACACAAATCAACAGCTTTATCATTAGGTTATGATACTTTATATCAATTTTTTTGACCATGAATTAATACAAAGTAACCATCTGGCTGACTCATCACTTAACCTATTTCTATGTTTTCTAATTACTAATGATGCTTTATTTTTCTATATTTTTTTTTATTCGCTATGTTTATGGTATTAGTCGTAATGCGCATAGGTCCAGGTTTTCATATTCTTTGATACAGTTTTTTGCGTCTCATAGAATTCCTAAGCGTACCTACCTATACACCGAACTGTTACACCTAACTACTCAGTGAAATAGCGCTAAGTCCTAGCTGCAAGACGCAAGAGTCTTGCAGGCTATGTCTTGTTCTTGCTCAAGTCTTGCACGGTCAGTCTTGGTCTTGGTCTTGCTAAAAATACGCGGTCTTGTTCTTGGTCTTGGTCTTGCAAAAACGCAAGAACAAGACCAAGACTGCAAGACCAAGACTGAATTTGGGCAACACTATAGGCCACTGGTCATACCAATGTTTGCGTGGAAGATATCACAGGTATCAACCAGTGATATCTTCCTCACAAAGACTAACGTATTCATCATTCATCAACATTCCTGCAAGCTATCACAATGCGCTGAGCTTTTCTTTCCCCATCGATTGCAACACCCACGGTTACTCTTTCAAAGGCTGCCAAAATTAATTCACTTATTCTCGATCTTGCTACAGGAAATTCGACTTTATGCGAATGAAATTACTAAAGGAAATACAAAACAAAAACTTCACAGCACGAGCAAAAACTTGGCTTAAATATTTCAGCTCCTGTGGGAAAAACTTCTGTATTTTCAGCACGTTAAAGACTGAATTCATTTAAATTCGTTGTTTTTAATTAAACTGGTAAAATTATAAGAAAATGCGACCAAAACAGTCACGAATCTAAGTTACCACCAGCAAGGACAGATATCGCAATGTTAATATTATTTTCATAATAACAGTTATTGTACTAGCACCTAATCTAGTGACATTGACGGGCAACCACAAACTAAATAATTTAATTTAATTTTGAAGTGAAAATTACTTGCTAAAGACTTGTCATGAAAAGTAATTTTCAAAGCGAGTACAAAAATAATTACAATACGAAATATTTTCACCTCTCATAATTCTAGATAAATCAACATTCTGAACTTCTGATGTTGACAGTACCTACTTGGTTATGTAAAACGTGTAGTCATTAAATTAGCCTACACATTTCTTGGCAGTTATTAAATTAAATAACCCTTATTAGTGAGACAACTCCCATCCCACCAAACAAATGAACCCACATAGAGTTGCAGATTGACAGACAGGACGACAGCCCGTCAGGGTGATTGGCCATTACTAATAACACTGCCTGTCCGTCTGTCTGTCCTTGAACTATTGACAAACGCACAAAATACAAGCATTGTGTAAACTTTCTTCAAACACATTTATAGACCTCTTTAATCTGTAGTTTACAGCATAATAAAATAATAGCAGAAAGGTTTTGGTCTATTGCATAGGCGCCATGGCGATTTAGAGTTCGCGTGATCGGTCGTATCGTAACCAGTAACTAGGTGTCATCAATATTGAAACAAAATGGTGACCCTGTTACCCACTAAGCAACACATGGAAGCTTACTTCTGTACGAATGGTCCCTGGTCACTTACATAAACTCAGGTATCCCATTGTCATTTTGATTCCATGGTAGTATCAGAAAGAACCTTAAAGGTGAACAAAGTCAGCTCGATTATTCATGCAAACGCAGCGGGAATCGAACCTGCACGTCATTCTCAGCCTTGCTCGAGGTCATAGTAGGTCTACGTGGGAAAATAAAATAAAATAACTAACAAGAAATTGAGTAATGAATATTCTTAATTTGTTACACGTGTGTCTAATAGGTAAGTACTTAGGAGCTGCTCTTTCCCACATAGGTTACTACACAGATACTAGGTACATATTAGTATATGTACCTAGTATCTGTGTAGTAAGTTACCAGTACCCGAAGTCCGAGTATTTTTTCGTTCTTGGTTATTCAAGTGTCATCTTCGAATTCGCACACCGACATCGGTAAAGCATGTTTGTCACAACTTATTTGTTCACCATCTAAACTTTAACACGCGTTTATGCAACTAAATAACCTTTATCTTTGGTATTTGGTTTTCCTTAATGCGATCCTGGATTTTTGAACACGACCGATGGGGGTGCTTCGCGTCTCCATATAACACCTGAGCTCGAAGTACGGAAAACGTAAAACAAAACTCAGACTTTGGGCCCAGTAAGGTCATTTTAATTTTTAACATCATTTCATTTTCATTTTTCATTAGCTTATCCCAAATTGACTTATTTTTAGCATAGTCGCTAACTCCGATTTTGTATGGAGAAACAATTTTGGACGAACTAATTTTGAACTGTACCTAAGGCCTACCATGAGCTCTGTCTGACTCCGTCTCTTGTTCTGGTTTTGAGTCTGTAAGTGTTGACTAAATAAATCATACGTCAAAACGTCACACACACAGTATAATACACTGGTGAGCACTCACACAGACTCAAAACCAGAGCCAGAGCCAGAGCCAAACAAAGATTGTGGTAGGCCTACTGATATTACTTATTTAATTTAATATGCCTGTAATACCTAAGCTCACTGCATTTATAAATTCATAAATACTTGTGTAGTATTAGTAAATAGGTTACTTATCTTAAAACATAAACCATAACTCCATACAAAATCGAGGCTAAAGACAATGCTAACGACACCACAAAATGATGTTAAAACTAGAATAAGTCCTCTGCTCTCTATTGTTGTATCTTGGTAATAAATCTTGGTATCTTCAGCATCGTCGTTGTCTGTCTGTTCGCCATCGCGACAGCATTACATGTGCTCGTGCTATCGATCTCAATCTGAGAGAAATCTTAACTTGTTCAACACTAACAAGCTGTTTAATGCTCATTACGAAGATGGATTTTGATACATAAGTTTTAATTGTGGATCTTTTTATCAAACAGACAAAGACAAAATGTAGTTTCTTTAAATCTTAACCTGTTTCATCCAGTATTTCATCATTGGCTGAAAAAAAGTATTAAAATTCTTATTTTGATTAATGCCGTGGAAGGGCTTAGCGAGAGCCTACTTAGCTTACCTACGAGAGCACTGGCGGTCTAGTGGTAGCGGCCCCGCCTTTCGATCCTAAGGTCGTGGGTTCAAATCCAGTCGTGCAACAATGAGATTTCTAACGAATTAATGTGCACAATGCCAGTACTCTCAAACGGTGAAGGAAAACATCGTGAGGAAACCGGCGTGTCGTAGAACCTCAAAACTTTCAAACAACACGTATCTAAGCTTTACTCAAAAAGGGCCCGCCAGCGGCCTACTACTTATCAGAAAACAGTCCGCACACCAAGTGCGGATGATAAATTTACTAAAAATTTGCCAAGGTACCTACTTAGTACAAAAGTGTGTAGTAAGACATATAAACATTATCTATAATTATTTTAAACTCACGTAAAATATACGGTATCGCGGTGCTGACAACAAGTTTAGTTTAAGGCCTGCGCACACCTAGGCCGCTGACGTCCGGCGATCAGTGAAACGCTGTCAAATTTGACAGCGATATCTGACAGCGTTTCACTGATCGCTACCGCCAGCGAACTAGGTGTGCGCAGGCCTTTACAACTTTAGTTTTTTTAGTTTTTATGTTTCTATATTTAAGTTTCTATGTAACTTACTTGCCTTTTAGTTTAGTTGAGTTGATAATTTTGTGCATGCTGATGCTGTGGCATCCTATAACTGGAGGGACACATATTTTTAAGACGTTTTGTTAATATTATTTGTTATTCTCATGTTTCCTTTGTTGGATGTCCTAATAAATTAACAAGAGCAAACTATACAAAGCGTACTCCAGCTACCTCTCGCCAAACTGTGTCTATAATTACTAATGAATACATTGCAACAGCCTATTCACCTGATCGACATCTCCATACAACACGCTCCATACAAATGGGCTAATGTTGCACATCATCAAAGCACTGCTGATCATCATTGTGGCCAGTGTGTTCCGTCACGTCACATTACAGCCAACAGATGGAATAATCAAGTGTTATTTGTATAGCGTAGAAAGAAGCAAAGATAAGATAAACTTGAAAGTCATAAGGAAAAAAAACAAAAGTAACAGACATAACTTACACAATCAAAAAGCTAAAGTGGAATTGGGCTGGCCAACTAATCAGGACAGTGAGAGAAAAATGGGTGAAAAATGTTATAGAATGGTACCCTGGAGAAGGGAAAAAAGACCATTCCGAAGATGGGAAGACGACTTCAAGGAGACAGCTGGCGTACATTGGAGGCCTATGCTGCAGCAAAACAACATTACTACCGATGTCATATACACACACACCCACCAGAACTCTGCGTATTGTGTTACTAACACTGTATTTTTTACTTTTTTATTGTTAGTTTTATGTCTTGTCGTGTACAGTTTGTATAAATAGACAATTTTCTTTCTTTCTTTCTTTCATATAGATTATTATGTGCTTTTTATTTTGTAATACTATTGTGTTCAAATTATTAATAAAGGCTATTTAAATTGAAATTGAAATTTGTATAGGTTCCAAGCACAGTATACCTCTACCACGGGGTCTCACGCCTGTCGCCACGCCTGCCACCTTTTTGTGAATAAAAATGAAGACTGACCCTAACCGACACTTAGAGAACTTCTTATTTCAATATTAAAATTGGGTAGTGCTTACACCACACTCTTGCTACTTATTTCTATAATTTTCTGGACTTGGGAAATAATTTTCTATTTCTGTTTTATTACGTCCGTCACAAAACAGAAACTTTCTAGAAACTCGGCTTTACGAAATGGCCTAAGACACTATTATTGAATTATGTACTCAATTGAATGGGCAGAATTAAACTAATTTTCGCAGGTTAGATTAGAGTCTGTCTCACCAAGGAAATTATTTTGAATAATGCAATTGGAACTTCTACTATGTATAAGAAAATGCCCAAGCTGTGCGTTGCTATAAGTTGCGGTTTCGTAAGATAAGTATGTACTCACCTCGGCACATACCTAATCAATTGCCCAGGAAAGTGCTTCCGGCGGTCATCACACTAAACTAACGATAGCGAAATACGCTCACTTGCGTGAACACTCTCAAAACGTCTCTTGGCATGGTCCGGTGATCACTCGTAGCTCGTGGCATAGTACTTCGCACTTCTGTCAGTAAACACAGATGTTTGTTCTCTGTCTGGATGCTATATTGTATTCTTAGTATTTAAAAATATATACAGGGTTATTCATTATTAGCTGCAAATACTCAGGAATTAGGTTCAACAAATAAAATAAAAAATATTTATGTAATGATTTTTTTTTAATTTTGATTTAAGTTTTTGTATCTAATTTTTTTTTAAATTATTTTTTTACGGCTATTGCATAATGATTGCCATGGAGAACAGGACGATGACCCACCCAGGCGGTGACTGAACGCAGAGTGTCACTCACGGCGCGCGGACGCGGATCAAAGGTCAAAATAGGTCAGGCGCCAATGATTTCTTTATCGATTTTCTCGGGATTTTCATAACAAAACTTAAAAA
The DNA here is from genome assembly GCA_939531255.2 of Thera britannica. Taxonomy (NCBI): domain Eukaryota; kingdom Metazoa; phylum Arthropoda; class Insecta; order Lepidoptera; family Geometridae; genus Thera; species Thera britannica. The sequence goes on along the minus strand of OW618042.2, from coordinate 735,217 downwards.
AAATCATTTAATAAATATTTTTTAGTTTATTTGTTGAACCTAATTCCTGAGTATTTGCAGCTAATAATGAATAACCCTGTATATGTAAGTGTATCGCTGATATATCAGCGATCTGAGCTGTGTTTAGTTTGAGGCTAGATAGTGTTGTGTATAGATTGTCTACAATATTTAAATAATATTTTAAGCTACTGCGTTTTGGAGTGCCCGAAAAACTGGCGTACCTACCCAACTTTAATTGTCAAGCCATAACAAAGTCCTATAAGCGGCCTAAAAATTTTGTCACCAGAGTTGACTGCTGTGCCAACGTTGGAAAAGTTGCAATGAGGGAGCTACCGCCACACTATTCATCAGGATAAGGATAGGTTCAGCTGGCTTATTATGAGCTTCATATGGTTATGGTTATGGCTGTCAAAATTGTGTCAACACAAGAAGAAAATGAATGTGTGGGTCAGCCTATCTATACACAATTTGACAGCCATAGCCATAACCATATGGAGCTCGTGGTTGCCCTGCAGTTCAGAACATCAGATGGGAAATCTTCTTCATTCGACTCTTATAAAAACCTTAGATTTCGGCTCCTGCGCTGACCATTCGCGTGGGCGATTGTCTACATATCCACCACGAGCAGGGCATCAAGGCCTTGACGTAATGGATTCGCAAATGTACTGCATTATCTGTATTGTAATCTTTGCTATTACAGACTCATTCATTTGATGTTTTATTTGTGACGGATAATCTCTGCAATTGATTTAAAAAAACAACCGAATTGAGAACCTCCTCCTTTTTTATTATTAAAAATTGGTTATAAAAATAAATTCATAAGGGTTGATTAATATATGTCCATAGGAAGTAGTCAGAGGCACGTCGCCCTTTTATAATCAGTATTGTTTTGTATGGATTTATTTATATCAAATTAGCATGATCTTGTAGGAACAACTGCCCAAAACCCCACTGTCGAGGTATGTTTGTAGTAACCATTATTGTCAATGCTACGGTTTAGTACTTATTTAAAATCGTGACTTTCAGACTTCAAAAGGTCACTCTCAAGTTGAACGACCTGTTTCAGCATGCTAGAAAGTTTAGTTATGTGATCTACCGCCACATTCATTTGATTGTTTGCATATACATGATACCTACGCCTTATGAAGTTTGCGTAAACTTTCGTTTGCCAAAACATTACGTTTTTCTGAGATCCATGTATGGGCAATCTAATTGTTTTGCTTCCCACGTTTATTAGCAGATACCTAGCTACCTATGAGTAATATGTACACATAGCCCAAAAATCCCTTACTTTAGTCCATGGCTCTATTTAGCCGGTTTCTTGTGCTCCAAGAAACAAGCTTGACAATGTTGTAGAGGTGACCAAAGTAACAATGAAAAATTGTCTAGTTTGGTAACCATTTTTGAATATGCTCTCAAATCATAGACCAGAGAGAGGTACTCGAAAAAAGGAATGGTCCCGATCGATTACCCTTTCGATTTTCAGCTTTCCTTATACAAAAATAGAAAATATGGTAGGTATAGCTTTTCTCAGAATCTGCCGTTGACAGACTTATCGGTCAAAAGGCTCTACCAACTCACGTCACAACAGTGCTCCACATTAATATTATTCCAGCAGCACATTACCTGACAGATCTTTGGCATTGTGAAGGTCGGTGAAAAGGAACATTCAACATTCTTCCTAAAATAAGTAATATGGAAGTCTCAGGAGGTAAAGGTATGGGGTCTCCATAAGTCTCAGGAGAGACTTTTCATCCATGTGTGTGTTTTACCACTAGTACAATGGGTTGTGCTCTGAAGAACTGTTCGACATGATGCCCACATCTTCATTTTATCATCGCACAGCACGCTACAGGCAGAGGGCTCATCCACAAAAAAAAAAGTGCAAGCGCGAGTGTGCCTTTGGTGTTGCAAGCGTCCATAGGCTACGGTAACCACTTTCCACCAGGTGCATGAGCCGTATGGTTGTTTGCTAACTTAGTTGTATAAAAAAAAATCCTTCGGCCAGCTTTTGAACTTATAATACAGGCCGATAACAGCGATAGTGACTGATGCATTTTTTCCAATGACAGACCCTCATTAAAGACGCTCATTCTCACAATCACGTCAAAGTTCTGATGACCATCACAAATCCAAGTTATTAACTGCCAAGGTCACACGTCACGCCTAAACTCTGTCTTGACATCGTCACCTAAAACCTTTGGCGAATCAAATGAGCCAACTGGTAGCACCTATCTCCCGAGTTGGCCAACCACCCCGCCCCACCGAGCTACCTTGCGATGCGCCGGCGCAGCCCGCCAGTCATCGTCCGCGAAGCGAGCGCATCCACGCGTGCTCTTCGGTACTTTTAACCCTTCTCTGAAATAACTATTTAAAAAGATTTAAATTGTAACTTAAGATTTAGTGTCTGTAACAGTTGACTTTGAAAAAACTGAAAACTTTGAGTTTTGTCGACTGTTTCCGTTACTGAAAAATTTAGCTTATAAATTATTTCTGCAAATGTTACCTAAATCAAGTAATAACTTTTTAAATTGTTAAAGCTTTAGAGTAAGGGTTGTACTTTCGGTTTGAAAGCTTGAAACTCGCTATAGTTTTGGTTTTGAATGTGAACGTTCGTTTCTAGAGTTGTTTCCTGCTTGCTTCGCATCGCCTGAAAGGGTAAGACACTTATTTCTATAAATTTTACTTGTTTCATCTTTTGTTGTCCTGGAAGCCGGTAAGAATGAGTCTGGAATCTAGGAACTTATCCAAAAAAGGGCGTGATCATAAAAAAATAAAACTGTGCAAAAAATGCACTGCAGAAAGGAAAACGTTGCAAATGAAAAACTGAAAAAAAAAAGAAATTATCCTATCAACGAGTGTTTTTTTTACATGACGTGGGGTTGGGGGCGGTAATTGCTTAAACCACTTGCCGTCGGCATTCCCGGAGTGCCATGATTGTTTTTTCATAATTTCAGTGTTTATAATGACCTCTGACCACTTTACATAACCTTTAACAGATCCCTCTCACCGAACGCGCACTAAACAATAGTGCTAACTTTTAATTGTTATATTTTTCACAAGTCTCAAAACTAGGGTCACCTTGTCATTTTTGACAATAAGATCATATCTAAAGATAAACTTTTCTAGATGACAATTGTGTCGTAGGTATGCCATTCACTCGACTGCCGGAAAAGCGCTAACTAAACCTATTTAGTATTTCAGTTTGAAAAATGCACATTATTGTATTTTTACTTCTAATAAAAGCAGCTGTTGGTGAATATTTATTATTTTTAATATTAACCCTTATAGTAATAGGCTGTGCACTATAGGTCAAATCAAATCAAACATGATTTGATGAACTAAAGAAAATGTACATTTATCATCTTAATTTTTCGCTATGTAATATTGTTGATATTTTTTGTAAAAATGTTGCTAGATACCAAAACTGGCATTATCGCTATTAAAGCCATTGTCCAAAGTTTAGAAAAACCTCGAGTATAATTACGTGGAGTTTGCGTAAGATATATATCGCTTATCCACCGTGGGACGGCATTGTGAGACGATACTTTTTATACCCCAGTTATGAATCCGTTATACAATATAGGAACTGTATTATTTGACACTTCATGGTACTATCTAATTAAAATTGATGATTTCGACAACTAAAGTATGACTCTTTAACATTATAAAATGATGCAGATGTTGTACTTAGCCACTTGCGTAATTTTAAGATTTTTATTGCTTATATATTATCCCCCTCGTATTTTGATAAAAATATAATAAAACAAAACTTTTCTAACATTTTTAAGGTCATCTATACCAAAAAAAGTAAAAAAACTTGTGAAGTACATAATTAATTTTTTTATTTAAAATCTGTTAAATATTTGGTAGAATTAAAGCTGGTTTCTACGTAATTGCAAGGGCCTTAATTACGTAGTTTAAAAGTTTGGGACATTATTTTAATAGAAGCATGTGGAAACACCTATTATATTTATATTTTAAGCAGATAATTGCAAAGAACACATGTTGCAAAATAGAAGAATGTCATATGTTAGTTAGCCGCGTTTTGAAGTCCAATTAAACAGTTTGAAAGTCAACTAAATAAAAATAAATAGCTCATTGGCCGTGTGACAAGTGACATAACGTAATTGTGTATGAGTGGCTGTGAGAAGGTTTGATTTAGGTAAGTGATTGCATTAATTACTTTATTCTTTACTTATATTTTTGACATGGTGGTGCCAAGTTTCACAATGGTATTAACTATTTATACTGAGAATTTACGCTTGTGTAAATATTTGTAATAACTTAATAATGTCAATTGTTTAGTTAGCATGATGTTCTTTTTTGGCGACGTCACGCTTGTTGACGTAATATTTTGTATTAATAATAAAGTAATTGGGATTATACACTACACATTTTTGTTAAATATAATGAAAAAAAGTAAAAGCTTTCAGTAGTTTGACCTCGAACAATCAACGTTTTGTTTTGTGCCTTTATTTTGAATCACAAATAATATCAACTCTTGCTTCCTATTTTGTTGTTTTTCACATGTAGTAGTCAGGAAGCGCTGTTGTTTACAAACTGCATGCAGTGACATTATATAAATCCTTGAGCTGCGTGCGTCTGCGCAGCCGATACAATCTCTCGTACCTATTCATATGTCCTTATCTTACCTACAAAGTTGTGTTTTGTTTAATTATTAAATAATTTGATGTCATACCTAATGGCCCTTGGGTTTCGTAGATTCTACGCTATCATTTTAGTTAGGTATGAAACTTCAATCATCATACTTCTAAAAAAAGTAAATTTTCTGGAGCGTTAGGGGTTAAATATTCATACGAATTCTCTATGTACGAGTATGCATATATACCCATTAAAAATACATCTTGTTTTATCTATTTATTTAAGCACGCAGAATTAATTTTAGAATATTTAGATTATAATTTAACAATGTATGATGGATACCTCGCGTTCAAGTTTATACATGACACAAATCCACGCATCGCTGGCGCTGGCTTGATGAATTACCATATTTTGTACGTTTAACTACTACTCCCGAATTAATTATGGTGTTGTATTTAGTTATCTGACAAACAGTAGTACTTAGTAATAAAACTATTGGCCTTTGCATCTATTTTAGATGATTTATACAACGTGTATCAAAATATGTGTACTATCCTGAAGGGGGGTGAATTTCCACCCCCCGGGGAACAACTTTTGTTCAACGACTTTTTGAACTTCGATTGGTATCTCTGAAAAAAACTGCAACGAAGTTTCAACATGAACAGCTGACTATTATACAAAGTGACAACCCTAAACTCAGCTACAGAGGTAGTAGGTAGTAGTAGTAGACCTACAGAGGTAGTAGGTCAAGGGGTCAAGGGGTTACAAGGATAGGGTTGTCAATTTCTTTAGGCATTATGAAATTAAATATTTTTGTATGGGAAACTGAAAATAGGAATTTTTAATTATCTCCCCCCCACAACTGATCACCATTGTGGTCTGAAACCCCCCACCTTCGCATAGTACACATATTTAGATACACCTTGTATAGCTCTACTTGAAGGAAGCTATAGTGCCTGGGGATTTTATATTAAATAAGCTTGCCCTGCTCCTGACCGGTTTTTTTCACAAATGCTTGACCGCGATCTCTCCTGCCCCTGATGGTAAGCGAAGAACCATCGAAGACCTCCATACCTTGAACGTGCCTATTCACTATTCTCATAAAAACATTCAAACTAAGGTATTCAGAAAAAGACGGTTAAAAACCCCAAACTGCCCCATGCATTACATTATGTAAACTAATTGTATACAAAAAGGTCATTAAGTTAGAGCATGAAAATAAATGAGTTAGTCAGTTACCGGCTGCTGCTATGGCACATACAAACGATACTCATACGTTCATCGTGAATAACAAAAATATGTCAATGCAAATAAGCCCTGATGTGGAAGCCACGGTTTAATTTAAAATATTATTGTTCAACTTGAATACCCTTAAAAATTACTTATATACTGAATTTGAATATAAAAACCGTTTTTGCAGTTAATACAAATAAAATAAAGTTAGAATATGTACAAAATACATAAGACACGCTATCAATATGAATAGAATATGTGCAAAATACATAGAAGCTATCTGCAGACCGTCACAAATAATCTAGAGATAGCTCTACTGCTCCAAATCAATGTCGCTGGCGGCATTGCTAAACAAAGTTTTACTTATAAATTTGTGAATTTTGCAATTTATTTTCCAGTTTTCGAGTTGTCGCGGGCGTTTTACTAGTTTTATTTATGTGCTCCACAAAAGGTGCCAGAGCAACAGCCGCTACGTGTAGTTAGTTACGTGATTGGCGTGTTTGATCTGATGACTTGCGCTGGTATTGTTTCTGGGTTCATCTGTTCCAATTGAGAGATGTGCCGATTTTGATAACGGAATGATGAAATGTCGACACACAATTTAATAAAGTAGTTTGATAATAAGTAAGTAGGTATAGGTAGTACTCTACTCTCGTAATGAGAGTATATATACCTACAGTCTATGAATATTTTATAGGTAGAACATTTTGGGTACAGTGTGTTTAGGTATTTGGTTAGCTCAAAAAGAAAAACAGTAAAAAAAAGCTATGAAAATGTTTACTAATAAATTCAATTACTTTACGTTTATTTCATTTGTTTAGTTAGTCTAACTAACACGAAACATATATTATTTATTTAACAAATTAGGTAATTTTTATTTCTTTTTCAAAAATTTTAATACGTTTTTTAATTATTTACTCCGGGACTCTATTCAATGGGGTTACTTAATATATTATCAGAAGACTTTGCATTGCGTTATTATTATTATTTATGGGCGGCCTAAAAACTTCGCCACCAGAAAGTACTTCACAGAATTGTCCACTCTTCTTATAAAGTTACTTATTGCGTTAGCTTTCATACTTTGATATAATGGAGGCGGTAAGTCAAAGGCGGAAGCGGAAGCGACAGCGACAAGGTGACGTTTAGACCTTCGTTTTAACTATGAAAGAAAAGAAAATAAATTATAATAAAAATGACTTAAACCTGTGGGTGTTATTAATAATCCTGGCGCAACGCTGGAGTAGTTAAATCGTGTTTTGTCACATTTGCTCGAGTTGACAATTATTGCATGTCAATGCAAGAGACAAAACACGGATTAACTAGTCCAACGCTATGCCAGGATTATTAATAAGACCCTAGGCGTTCTGCGATGGCAATCAGTGAAACGCTGTCAATTATGACAGTGATATTTGACAGAGTTTCACTGATTGTCATCGCAGAACGCTTAGCTGTGCGCCTTAGTTTTAAGGTAGTTAACAAGAAATCTGAGATATTTACCTACGCTATGGTGATTACTAATTCAAGTTAAATAGTTTCATCCAATAAAACAAGAAGGATCATTTGAAACTAACTTACATAAACCAGTTTTCTTCTTTTCTTCGTGTCATTGGTCCTATCAAACCATTGTATGGTGAAAGGATTTTAAGTCCGCCTCATAGCGCTCTCTTGACACATGTTTTCCAACAGAGCAAAAGGTCTAATGAGCAGTAAGTCTAATTCGCAAAATGTCCATGTAGCAAAACGTCTAACTATCAGATGGTTTGTATAGCAGAACGTCTAGTTAGCAAAAAGTAATTTTCTCAAAATGTCGCTACCCCTCATTACTTGAACCGCGCTACCTTATAAAGTTGATGTCCATATTTTGCAATAATTATGTTTATTTAACACTCTTGTACGACCTTTGGGGAAATTGCCATTGCAATACAGTAAGCAGCTATCAAATATAATGTTCTTACTATTTTACGTAGTAGAGCATTCCATTTGATATTACACATGTTTTTGTGTCAAGACTCAAGAGACACTCAAACTTTTTTTGTCCAATAGGTTACTTTGATAGCCCTAATATGTCACCTTATTAATGTCTTCCAGAGTGCAGGTGGTGGGACAGGGTGTAGACAGGATAGTAGGTGTGACATGTCCTGTCACACCTATTCTGTCTGACAAACAGAGGGGCTATTCAGAGTTTTGCAACACCATTTTTGGTGTCGTGTAAGACATAAGGTGTCGTGTTAGCGTTTTGTAAAGAGGTTTTAACCTCTTTACAATCCCGATTTTGTATGGAAAAACGATGAGCGCCTCTGACGGGCTTTGCGAGAAATAATATTGCTACGTATCTTCACTTACTATCGCTAACACCGGTGATAGTCTATCGTCAACACCAAAATCGTACTAAATCTTTTCGTTAGCTTCACGATTCTGACGGTTTTTGTGTAAAATGCTATTCTAACCCCCGAATACTGAAACGCAACTCAGATTTAAGCACGTCTCAAGCGACGATTATTTGACAGTTTTCAATGAAAATCTGTCAAATATTCGTCGCTTGAGACGTGCTTAAATCTGAGTTGCGTTTCAGTATTCGGGGGTAAGTTTCGGAATGCATTTGACAGCTTCACGATCGATCAATCAAAATGAATTAGTAAACAAACATTTATTTGTGCATTTTTGAAGTCAATAATTGCTTTTGAGAATGTCTGCTAGATGTTATTTTGCAATGAGGATGGTCGAGAAAAACCGGGTTCGTAAATTACGGGAACTGCGGGCTGGTTTACGGAAAGCTTTCAATCCTATCGAAGATCTTCCGGAGGCCATATTTCGTCGTCGGTATCGTTTGTCGAAGGTTGCCTTCGCGTTCCTATGCGAAGAGTTGCGACAGCATAACGACCTAAAGTCTTCGCAGCGCGTGAGCTTTGAATTAAAGGTGAGTTATGTTATTTTCATTAATATGTACCTACCACCTAAGATAGCAACCCGGTATTACTGCTTATGTAGGTACGTACAAAGGTGTCCCTCAGGAAAACATCCTAACTATATGGTAACTATTTAAGTTACATTAGATTTTTACATAGAAGATATTTTTTTGAGCTTCTTAATAAAAATTATCAACATCATTTCAGGTGACTCTGGATACCCACAGTGGCCTTGGCTCATGGCACCATTCTTAAATGCCCAGAAAGAATGTACAACCAGAAGCATATGAAAGCCCTGGTCACAATAGAAAACACTTTTGGCTGGTTAAAAACAGTTGGCGTTGGGCATGGATAGGGTCTTGCACTACAAGCCAAACAAATGTGTACAGATCATACAGGCTTGTTGTGTACTTCACAACTTAGGCCTTGATTTTGATTGTTCAGATCCAGAAGATCTAGTTATCAAAAGCCAACATGTGAATTATTTGCAGTGTCTGTACCTACCTACTATTTTCGTATCTTATTTTTATATGCTGTGTAGGTACTTTACTATTACTAAGCGTAGCGTGTGCGTGTTTTGTAAAAAAATCATACAAAAAAAGTAGGAACGAAGCCGTAGTTTGTTGCCTGTTCTTCTAGGCTTGGTCGCGTGGAACTGGCACCTAGACTCACCTAGCTTTAAGACGTTTAAAAGTGATCTTAGAGATACTGCAGAATAAATTCTTATTTTTTATTTGAGTTTTAATTTAAATACGCCCTATACTCCTGTTCGGTTTTAATAAATAAGTCTCCTGAGTTTGCTCGTGCGCGGCGTCGTGCTGGTGAGCGGTGATGGCGAAGACCACGCCGTGGTGAAAAGCGCCGGCGAGGTGATGGTGCTGGATAAGTATCACATAACATCAGTGTAAATCAGTCTATAAGGATCCGTAGTTCTGGATATCAGAACAGAACATATATATAGAGTATAATAGTATCGTCTCAATTCATATTATGCTGAAAGCCCGCAGAATTCTAAGGATTTTTGGTAAACCAGATCTTAAAAAAGACGAATACAACAAGAGTTACCTACGATTTGGCACGAAAAAAACTTCAAATGCTTCTCCTGTAGGCCTACCATGAGCTCTGTCTGGCTCTGTCTCTGGTTCTGGTTTTGAGTCCAAAAGCTTGTCAATTCTCAGAATAACCTCTCAGAGAGGTTATTCTGAGAATTGACAAGCTTTTGGGTGTTAGCTTCACTTTTTACTTCGTGTTCGTGCTACCCTAGGCAAATTGACATGGTGATAAGACGCAAACATTTCGATGTTGGCCGCAATGAATCTAACACAAAGTCTTCATTTTTAGCAAGTTGCCAACATGGATCGGGCATAGATTCCTCAAAATAAAGACCATAAAGATGACTACTGGTTCAATTGACTGACAATTCACGATTGTTCAGTAGGCCTACCATGAACTCTGTCTGGCTCTGGTTTTGAGTCTGTGTGAGTGACTCACCAATGCATTATTCTGTGTGTATGACGTTTTGACGTAGGATTTATTTAGTCAACACTCACACAGACTCAAAACCAGAACCACAGACAGAGCCAGACAGAGCTCATGGTAGGCCTACAGGAGAAGCATTTGAAGTTTGTTTCGTGCCAAATCGTAGGTAACTCTTGTTGTATTCGTCTTTTTTAAGATCTGGTTTACCAAAAATCCTTAGAATTCTGCGGGCTTTCAGCATAATATGAATTGAGACGCTTTATACTCTTTAGATATGTTCTGTTCTGATATCCAGAACTACGGATCCCTAAAGACTGATTTACACTGATGTTATGTGATACTTATCCAGCACTATCACCTCGCCGGCGCTTTTCACCACGGCGTGGTCTCCGCCATCACCGCTCACCAGCACGACGCCGCGCACGAGCAAACTCAGGAGACTTATTTATTAAAACCGAACAGGAGTATAGGGCGTATTTAAATTAAAACTCAAATAAAAAATAAGAATTTATTCTGCAGTATCTCTAAGATCACTTGGTGAGTCTAGGTGCCAGTTCCACGCGACCAAGCCTAGAAGAACAGGCAACAAACTACGGCTTCGTTCCTACTTTTTTTTGTATGATTTTTTTACAAAACACGCACACGCTACGCTTAGTAATAGTAAAGTACCTACACAGCATATAAAAATAAGATACGAAAATAGTAGGTAGGTACAGACACTGCAAATAATTCACATGTTGGCTTTTGATAACTAGATCTTCTTCGGGATCTGAACAATCAAAATCAAGGCCTAAGTTGTGAAGTACACAACAAGCCTGTATGATCTGTACACATTTGTTTGGCTTGTAGTGCAAGACCCTATCCATGCCCAACGTCAACCGTTTTAACCAGCCAAAAGTGTTTTCTATTGTGACCAGGGCTTTCATATGCTTCTGGTTGTACATTCTTTCTGGGGAGTTGCAGTAACATTTAAGAATGGTGCCATGAGCCAAGGCCACTGTGTGTATCCAGAGTCACCTGAAATGATATTGATAATTTTTATTAAGAAGCTCAAAAAAAATATCTTCTATGTAAAAATCTAAAGTAACTTAAATAGTTACCATATAGTTAGGATGTTTTCCTGAGGGACACCTTTGTACGTACCTATAAGCAGTAATACCGGGTTGGTATCTTAGGTGGTAGGTACATATTAATGAAAATAACATAACTCACCTTTAATTCAAAGCTCACGCGCTGCGAAGACGTCGTTATGCTGTCGCAACTCTTCGCATAGGAACGCGAAGGCAACCTTCGACAAACGATACCGACGACGAAATATGGCCTCCGGAAGATCTTCGATAGGATTGAAAGCTTTCCGTAAACCAGCCCGCAGTTCCCGTAATTTACGAACCCGGTTTTTCTCGACCATCCTCATTGCAAAATAACATCTTGCAGACATTCTCAAAAGCAATTATTGACTTCAAAAATGCACAAATAAATGTTTGTTTACTAATTCATTTTGATTGATCGATCGTGAAGCTGTCAAATGCTTTCCGAAACTTAGAATAGCATTTTACACAAAAACCGTCAGAATCGTGAAGCTTACGAAAAGATTTAGTACGATTTTGGTGTTGACGATAGACTATCACCGGTGTTAGCGATAGTAAGTGAAGAAACGTAGCAATATTATTTCTCGCAAAGCCCGTCAGAGGCGCTCATCGTTTTTCCATACAAAATCGGGATTGTAAAGAGGTTAAAACCTCTTTACAAAACGCTAACACGACACCTTATGTCTTACACGACACCAAAAATGGTGTTGCAAAACTCTGGCCCCTCAGAGGGGCTATTCAGAGTTTTGCAACACGGTTTTTGTGTAAAATGCTATTCTAAGTTTCGGAAAGCATTTGACAGCTTCACGATCGATCAATCAAAATGAATTAGTAAACAAACATTTATTTGTGCATTTTTGAAGTCAATAATTCCTTTTGAGAATGTCTGCAAGATGTTATTTTGCAATGCGGATGGTCGAGAAAAACCGGGTTCGTAAATTACGGGAACTGCGGGCTGGTTTACGGAAAGCTTTCAATCCTATCGAAGATCTTCCGGAGGCCATATTTCGTCGTCGGTATCGTTTGTCGAAGGTTGCCTTCGCGTTCCTATGCGAAGAGTTGCGACAGCATAACGACCTAAAGTCTTCGCAGCGCGTGAGCTTTGAATTAAAGGTGAGTTATGTTATTTTCATTAATATGTACCTACCACCTAAGATACCAACCCGGTATTACTGCTTATGTAGGTACGTACAAAGGTGTCCCTCAGGAAAACATCCTAACTATATGGTAACTATTTAAGTTACTTTAGATTTTTACATAGAAGATATTTTTTTTGAGCTTCTTAATAAAAATTATCAACATCATTTCAGGTGACTCTGGATACCCACAGTGGCCTTGGCTCATGGCACCATTCTTAAATGTTACTGCAACTCCCCAGAAAGAATGTACAACCAGAAGCATATGAAAGCCCTGGTCACAATAGAAAACACGTTTGGCTGGTTAAAAACAGTTGGCGTTGGGCATGGATAGGGTCTTGCACTACAAGCCAAACAAATGTGTACAGATCATACAGGCTTGTTGTGTACTTCACAACTTAGGCCTTGATTTTGATTGTTCAGATCCCGAAGAAGATCTAGTTATCAAAAGCCAACATGTGAATTATTTGCAGTGTCTGTACCTACCTACTATTTTCGTATCTTATTTTTATATGCTGTGTAGGTACTTTACTATTACTAAGCGTAGCGTGTGCGTGTTTTGTAAAAAAATCATACAAAAAAAGTAGGAACGAAGCCGTAGTTTGTTGCCTGTTCTTCTAGGCTTGGTCGCGTGGAACTGGCACCTAGACTCACCAAGTGATCTTAGAGATACTGCAGAATAAATTCTTATTTTTTATTTGAGTTGTAATTTAAATACGCCCTATACTCCTGTTCGGTTTTAATAAATAAGTCTCCTGAGTTTGCTCGTGCGCGGCGTCGTGCTGGTGAGCGGTGATGGCGGAGACCACGCCGTGGTGAAAAGCGCCGGCGAGGTGATAGTGCTGGATAAGTACCACATAACATCAGTGTAAATCAGTCTTTAGGGATCCGTAGTTCTGGATATCAGAACAGAACATATATATAGAGTATATAGCGTCTCAATTCATATTATGCTGAAAGCCCGCAGAATTCTAAGGATTTTTGGTAAACCAGATCTTAAAAAAGACGAATACAACAAGAGTTACCTACGATTTGGCACGAATAAAACTTCAAATGCTTCTCCTGTAGGCCTACCATGAGCTCTGTCTGGCTCTGTCTCTGGTTCTGGTTTTGAGTCTGTGTGAGTGTTAACTAAATAAATCCTACGTCAAAACGTCATACACACAGAATAATGCATTGGTGAGTCACTCACACAGACTCAAAACCAGAACCAGACAGAGTTCATGGTAGGCCTACTGAACAATCGTGAATTGTCAGTCAATTGAACCAGTAGTCATCTTTATGGTCTTTATTTTGAGGAATCTATGCCCGATCCATGTTGGCAACTTGCTAAAAATGAAGACTTTGTGTTAGATTCATTGCGGCCAACATCGAAATGTTTGCGTCTTATCACCATGTCAATTTGCCTAGGGTAGCACGAACACGAAGTAAAAAGTGAAGCTAACACCCAAAAGCTTGTCAATTCTCAGAATAACCTCTCTGATCTATTTGCATTAAAATTTTATTTCTACTTGTGTGTGAACTTTTGTATGACGGTCTCTGACGAATTTATGAGCCTCTTTTTTTAAATACCTAGACCTAATTTTACCACACTTTTTCAGTATTTATTCATGTTTTTAAATAACGATTTTATTTCATAAATTGCTACTTTTGTCAATGTTACTAGGCTGTAAGATGTTTTGCTTCCTCATAATGTTGAATGTATTGTAATGATCATTATGGTCTTTGTGTGGTCGTTGTATTAAGCATGGTGTTGCGCTGTATCCGATCATTATGGTACCCTTTGTCGCGGTGCCGATGCCGCCTGTGTGTGTATGAGCTGTCAATTGTAGAAGAAGCCTGTCAAGAAACGAATACAACACTGATATTGATCGGCAGTCAGTCGGCCATACGGTACATTATATTGCACACCCTACACTCTCACGCGCACGCCATACACACACCCCGGGGTGGGCTTCCCTCTGTGCTAACCAGACTCTTATGAGACTGGGAGAATCATGGAGGCCCACCCACGACACACATTCACACACCCTTTCACTAACTCACAAACACTATTATTCTGTCGTTTCCGCTGTTTGGTATCTGCTCAACTTGTCTGCTCATATGGTAATAGCTGAAAATCAGCGTTTTGCTCTCGAGCAAAGCTTATGCGCTGAGCTATTCCCATTTTGCCTAGCTGTAACACGCACACCATTTCATTTTTTTTTTTTTTTTTACTTTATATTGTACCTACTTAGTTGTATTTTTAGTTTTAATTATGCTTTTGAACTATTTTCCCTGTTATTTCTTTTGTGTGTGTTTACTGTCTTGGCAAATAAATGATTTATCTATCTATCTATCTATCTATATCTCTGTATAGATAAACCAGTCTAAAAATGCACACCCCTCCACTACGTTTTCTTGACGTTGACTCACAGCAAAGTAGTTAAAAATGATCCTTGTAATATAAGTGATAAAGAACAATTTACATTGGCTGACTGGAGTAGCGGGACGTGCATTTTAAGCTTGGACAATCTCTACTGTAATGTATACAATAGTGTTGCTGTGTTTCGGTTTGAAGGGCTTGGGTGCCGGTGAAATTACTGGCACATAAGACTTTAAATTGATGAACCTTCATTATGCGAACCTCAAGGAGATGGAACTCATTGCCATCGGCAGTTTTTCCTGACAACTACAATCTGGGCCTCTTCAAGGCAAGAGTGAATAGGTGTCTTCTTGACCATCCTGCTTCATCGTCGGCTACATCGTCGCTTACCATCAGGTGAGATTGTAGCCAAAGTTTGTTCTATTCAATGTAAAAAAAAACGCTTGCGTTGTAAGGCACGTTACTGACGTACGTGACCTCGAGGCAATGATTTGTTATAGACGAGATGGTTAGGTTCACTTAACATCAGGTGGGACATATGCTTGTTCCATCAGCTAGTTGAATAAAAACATTGACTTCTTCAGGCTGATGTTGATGACGTTAGTGGTTCACCGACACATCTCAGGGTGATTGACTGGTGCGTGAACACGATATTAAACGCACCGGTAAGTTTAGTGAGAGTATTACAATACTACATACCTAACATGGTCGGTCACGCATCAAACGTGGCGTTAAAAATATTGTGAGATAGTAAAATTTAAATGTTTCTCTTTAGACTGTCATCTTCTTCTTTTTATTGTGGCCCTTCTTTTGAACCAAGTGTGGTGAAAGCCTCAAAGAGGCTACTTTCGTGCACTTAACACATGTTTTTCAAATTTTTTGAGGTTCTACGACATGCTGGTTTTCTCATGATGTTTTCCTTCACCGTTTGAGTGCTGGAATAGTGAACATACATTTTTGGTCTAAAAACTCATCGGTACATGAGTAGGTTTCCGCGGTTGCGCGGTTAGAGTCCGCGCAAGATAACTTAGCTCGTGGCTGATGGCGAAAAAAGGAAAAAAACCTGACTGGAACTAATCTCCCAATCGCATACATCGACTTGCATTAAATGCAAGTTCGATTTCCCCATTCTTGTTTGTGATCGAACATTTTTCCAGTCCATTTTTTTTATGTTTCCCGCCATCAACCCTGCAGAGTTATCTTGTGCGGGGTCTAGGTACAATATGTTGGTCGAATCTTCGTCAGTCATTGGCCATTGCATTCAGCGTTAAACCCACCGTTTAATAATTATTGTTACTTTTTCTCTATTGTTAGTTGTAAATTGTGCAGTAATAAAATCTATTCTATTCAATTCAAAATTTCAGACATGCCATCTACTGCTACCAAACTCCTGGTGTATAGTATACCTTAGCCACCTCTTACAACCTCCAAAAGCAGTGATGTAGGAATCTAATTCTTCACCGGTAGCATCATTGATAAATTTAAAAAAGATAGAACCTCAGTAGGCCTACCACAAGCTCTGTCTGGCTCTGGTTTTGCGTCTGTGAATGCTCACCAGTGTATTATACTATGTTTGTGACGTTCCGACGTAAGATTTATTTAGACAGCACTCACTCAGACTCAAAACCAGAGCCAGAGACAGATTGTGGTAGGCTTACAGCTTCTTCACTCGGAAGTAGACACGTAACCACAAAATGGCGCATAAAACACAGGAAACAACTGAAACAAATGTTTACAACATTCAATCTGTGTTCGCCCAGTTCACAATCGTGTCTAATAACATGTTTTGTGCTAACAAACGGACATTCTTCAGTTTTGGACAATTAACTTTTGATGCACGTCGTAAAAATTAACTGTTTGTTATATAAGTAAGTGCATTTTTAGCGGAGCTTGCATATTTTTGCTATGAATTATATAATAATTGACTTATGTCAGTTCTAGACCTCTATGGATTTTGTATTCTTGGCAGCTAAATTCCATTCAACACAGACAAAACGTTTCCAGATCGCTCTCTTGTCTAATTTGACGAACCAAAAAAAAGAAGCATAATATTTTTTACTTCTAATTGCTGAAGTTCTGGTAAAAGAGATGTTTCATAATGCGCTAGGTACACACTTGTATCAAAAATGCGGTAAATAATAAAGACTAAAATACCAAATTCACTAATTTATAAACAAGTACGTTGCACAAAAATGTTTAATAATAGTTGATTTTTGTAGTGGTGAATACCAAAAGGCGCTGCCATGACAGTTTTACCGCAGTGACTGACACAAAAAAGTTTCAGTGTCATGCTAATTGACAGCGTTAGTTGTCAAAATGTCATTTTTACTACTTCTCGTCATGTCGGTCCGCCATATTTTGAGTGCGTTGTGTTGCTCTCTTTGACCAAGAAAATATCTTTCTACAATCAAACGAAGTAGAATTGAAGAAAAATAACATTTTTAACCGAATTCTACATTGATAAGCTGTATTTAAGATTGGTGTACATACCCCTGGCATGGACTCCATAGTTCCATGAAACATCTCATTTAATAGATTTTATTTCTGTAATTTCCCTATGAGATTCAACCTACGCAATGCCAGGTACTAATAAAAGGTATCACAAAAGATATTTGCTTGCACATCTCATAATTACTCCAATTGCCAGAAATAATTACACTTTGCACAATGAAAACTAACCTTTACGACTCACACAATAAAGTTTACAGTTCTCTTTTGCAAGGCAATTTTCTTTGACCTTTATTTTTCATGTATTGTGGTAACCAGGTTTGGTAAGACGCTGCCTTTACATATGACCATGTGTGTTCAGAATTGCCCTTACGAAGTTTGATCACTTAATTTTGATTTGAAGACGAAATCTTTTGGTGAACGCTTAGACCATTTATATAAAATTGTCTAAGGTTGAGCGTTATTAATAATCGATATTTTAGAGCCAGCTATTCTGACAAGAATCTGCCCCCCCTTATTTTCCTTAGTCCCCTTAAGTCTTGCACACATCTAAGCGTTCTGCGGTGGCGATGAAATCAAAATTAAATTAAATTATTTATTTAAGCCACACAAGTAATCATTACACACACAAGGATCATTTACAAGTTACAATGACATAAAATTCATCTGATCAGTAAAACTCTGTCAAATATATTTGACAGCGTTTCACTGATCACCACCGCAGAACGTTATGATGTGAGTAATGTCTACGACATCCAGAGAAGGTATAGTAAAGAAGTCCTATTTTATGTCGAGACTCCCAAACAAGGTTTAAAAAAACATAAAAGAGGATTACGGAACGTGAGACTTTCTTTAATTGTGGGTATTTTTTTCGGCAATTTTTCATCATCCGCACTTGATGTGCGGGCTGGTTTTTTCGCAAGTAGGCCGCTGGCGGGCCCTTTTTGCGTGACCCTTGAGACGTGTTGCTCGAACTTTTTTAGGTTCTACGACACGTCGGTTTCCTCACGATGTTTTCCTTCGCCGTTTGAGAGTACTGGCATAGTGCACATACATTTTTCGACAGAAAAACTCTTTGGTACACATCATTGGTGGTCATTGGATTTGAACCCACGACCTTCGGATCAGAAGGCGGGGCCGCTTCCACTAGACCACCACTGCTCTGAAATTGTGGGTATTAGTTTACGCAAAGAAGATGGTACCATATTTTGGTGTATGCACGCGACCTCGATCGAGTATCATCAGCACTCGTGACCAGCTCGATCCAACAAGGTCAATGCACCTCTCTCACGCAACGATGTTCATACTATGTTTTAGAGAGGTATTAGTGTCTATGAAGCTTGTTTTATTTTTAATTGGTAAAAGTTATGGCTCAAGATGTAAGCCTACCACAAACTCTGGCTCCGTCTCTGGCTCTGGTTTTGAGTCTGTGTGAGTATTGACTAAATAAATCCTACGTCGAAACGTCACACACACAGTATAATTCCCTGGTCACTCACACAGACTCAAAACCAGAGCCAGCGCCAGACAGAGATTGTGGTAGGCTTACTGATGAAACTTGAAATTAAATGTGTTGAATGGTGAATGAGCTTTGGTAAACTAATCTCGTAGTTCAAGTTAATGATCGAACTCATTCAATTCCTAAATAACCTATGAATTGGTACCATTATTAAAGGTTGTTATTATAGAATTGGGTAGAGGAATATGCTCAATAATGTCATCTTGAGAGAGAGGAGACGGTCCAAGGCCATCGTTCAATCAAGCCGCCTTCCCACGGATGTGACTGGGCACGTGCGTAAAAAGTACTTAGTACTTGCAGCGACATTAATTTGACAACGTTTCACTGATCGCCACCACAGAACGATTAGATGTGCACAAGACTTTAAATAAATAAAATTAAAATAATAAAAAAGCCGTTATTTCTATTAAGTTAAACACTATTTAAAAAATCTAACTTGTCCACTTTCTTAATAACTATAAATAAACTTCTTACAAAACCAGAGCCAGAGCCAGACAGAGCTTGTGGTAGGCCAGTAGGGAGTTTATTTTTCATTTCATTACCTATTCTCGACTGTACCATGTAAGTTCATGCAAAACAAAACATGCTGTAATTGGAGTATCAAGAATGAGTATCAAATGTCACAAAACGAAAGGATCAAGATTGATCTTTCCTTATGTAGAGGTACTGGCTTGGACAGTTGGGAAAGGTCATGGTCAGTAGCTGTCAGATTACGTGTTCTGACGTCAGCGTCACTTTGACAGTTAAGTAATTAAAAATTGTATTTATAGACATCGGTAGGTAAAATAATTATTAAATAGAGACTCTTACATTCAGTGTGTGATGTTTTTAATGAATATTATATTTACGCAAAGTAACTGACAATTGATACAAGGATTTACAAAATACAGACATTATCTTACAGGCATATTATTATACACACATCAACATTGTCTAGGAATATTCCATTTCGAATTGGTTTTCTGATTTTTTGTTTGAGATTTGTTTTTATTTTTAAATTGTTATTAAATACTATCAAACAGCTGTATTTTATTGTACAAAATAACCCGTAAAAAAATCAAAGCCAAAAATTTTGTCAACCCTAGGAAGCTGTCATGTCAGGAAACCAGATTGTATAACAGAAAGGCCAACGTATCTATTTTACCTAATAATTGTCTACTTTAATAGTTTTTCTATTTTTCGTTCATAAATGTTTGTTTTTTTATTTTTATGCGGTATGTCATACAGCGTCACTACGGTTCTTAAATATTATGAATGTACTAGTATAAGGCCCCATCTATTTTAGTTGTGTATAAGGCCCCATTTAATCTGCTTTCGGCTTTACGGGTAGTATTGTAACACCCTGTATAGATATGTGTCTTTTATGCCTTTAAACGAGAAAATCTTGTAGGGTCTCAGAAACTGCGCCAACGATTTTCATGAAAATTAGTATACAGAAGATTTCGGGGGCGATAAATCGATTTATATAGCTGGGATAATTTTTTAGAAAATCTCTTTTAATTGTTTTTGATAATCAACTTTAATATAAACTTATTTTAGCTATTCCAGCAGATGGCGCTGTCAGTAAGATCGAAAAATATTATTCATATTTCATCAGTATGTAGGTAATTCATATTTAAATATAATTTCTAAAACACGATTAAAAAATACAGAGCAAAGCTCGGTCATACCAGCTCGTGTGTCTTGAATTGCGGTTAGTGTGGGAACGTAAAAGAATTTGTATACCTAATGATGTTATTTAGGTGAACGTATACAAAACTTGTGTCTAAAGACTAAGGCTTAAAACCTAGCTCACACATTTAAACCTTTGACCTAACATATAAACAGCCTATAATAGTCACGGCATTTAGCCGCCAATTATAACACAATCCTAGCGTTTGCGGCAAA
This sequence comes from Thera britannica, assembly GCA_939531255.2. Taxonomy (NCBI): domain Eukaryota; kingdom Metazoa; phylum Arthropoda; class Insecta; order Lepidoptera; family Geometridae; genus Thera; species Thera britannica. Next base: position 714,551 of record OW618042.2, on the reverse strand, counting down.
ATGTTGCACAAAACTCGCGAAATGTTGTCAAGTGCCATAATCAAGCTATTTACTATATTCTCGACATTTATAAATACTAAAATATTTTAGCTAGAATATTCTAAACCTAGCATGGTAATTAAAATTCTAGTTGAGAACAATTATCTTGATAACTGCTTGAAATTACCGTGAAATAATGAAGGAATCTTCTTAAATAAGCATCATTTCACGCAATGGATATAATATAAATATTATGGACAATCCAAACAACGCTATTTAGCTCCAAATTAAGCAGAGCTAGTGCTATGAGAACCAGACAGTTGGTTTCATACTTACATATTTTTTTTGTGAATACATCTTTTTTTGTACAACTAGCTGATGGACAAGTTTATGGCCCACCTGATGTTAAGTGGTAACCATCGCCTATATCAAAGCAATTGCCTCGTAGGTCACGCACTTCATGAACGTGCCCTACGATTCAAAGCCCTGCGTCCACTAACTTGAGGCATACAGATGTTCAGCCTCACGTGCCAGTAATTTTACCGGCACATTGAATACACATAATATGTACATACATAAAACACCCACTCAGAGAATAAACACCTGTGTTTACATAAATATTTGTTCTCGGTGGGGATCGAACCCACGACCTACGGCGTATAAGACAGAGCTACTACCAACTGATCTGAGAGGCCAGCTATTTAATAATAGTTGATCTCAGTGAAAGCATTGCATGCCGGCAGCGCACGCGCATCGAAAGTAGTCTCGTTGTCCACTAATTATTGGTATAATGCGTATAAATTGATGATTGCTTTGTTTATTGCCGAATTAGAAGCGTATAAGGTTTTTTTATTTGGGTATGATAAACTAGGATGGGAGCTAGCTGGACCCAGATGGCACCAGACCGAAATCAAATCAAAAGTGTATTTATTTAGTACGATTACAAGAATCACTTTGAAACATCCTAAAGGAGGAATGAGTGGCGCGCTTAAGAGGGACCTCCTCCTCGCGTCGTGTTCCTCATTACTGAGGGTCGTGATTCCCCCGACGTTGAGCCATTAAAGTTTTAACGATAGTCCGCCATCTCTGTCTATCTTTGGCATTGTGAAGAGCATCGTGAAGTTTGGTGTTTAATGATGAGCGGATTTGGTCAGACCATCGAAGTGGACTTCGACCTCTCGGGCGCTTGCCGTCGACCTTTCCAGTTACCATGAGTTGTTCCAGGTTATTCCCCTCTTTCCGGGCGATGTGGCCGAAAAACTCCAGTATTCGACGCAGGCAGGTGGTGGAAAGCCTGGTACTTATATTTAATTCGTGCAGTATGGATACATTGGTCCGGAATGCCGTCCAAGGTATTTGCAGCAGTTTCCGCCAGCACCACATCTCAAAAGCATCGATGCGGTCACGATCGGCCTTCTTCAACGTCCACGTTTCCGAACCGTAGCTGAAAATGGAGAAAACCAGAGTGTTGACCAGTTTCATCTTGGTTTTCCGTGAAATATTGCGATCGGTCCATATTCTTTGCATCTGGGACATTGCATTTTTGGCCATTCCTATACGCCTTCTGACTTCTTTCTCGCAGGAGCCAGTGTTGCTGATGTTAGCGCCCAAGTGAATATTACATGAATATTATGTATAAATAAAAAAATAAAAATATATATTATACCCAATATTATTATGCTCAATGCCTAAAAAACTAGCTAGAAGAAATTGACGACAAGTAGTGCTCCTTCAACCTTAATTTAAAAGTGTTATGCGAGGTTGACTGTTTGATTTCCAGAGGCAGAGCATTCCACAGCCTAACAGCTTTAACAGTAAAAGAGTTTGTGTAGAAGGAGCTGCTATGGCCTGGAATTTTAAGTAACAGGTTTTCCGATGACCTTAGCAAACGGTTACTGCAAGAATGGAGATACATGAATCTGTTTTTAAGATAGTGAGGTGAAAGAGGATTGAAAAGTATTGAGTAAAGAAGAGAAAGAATATGCATGTTTCGGCGAAGACAAATAGGAAGCCACTTGAGTTGAGATCGAAAAGGAGACACATGGTGATATTTACGAAGGCCAAAAATAAATCTGATGCAGAAGTTCTGGAGCCGCTCAAGCTTATCAAGCTGTTCCTCAGTGAGGTCCAGATAACATGCATCAGCGTAATCCAGAACGGGTAGCAAAAGTGACTGTGCAAGCGATAAGCGATATTGCTATATAAGCGATACTTGATATCACACTCCTACTTAACATTTCGTATTTATGTCGGATCTGTTTCTAGCGACGACTGTACAATTTACGTCACGTGGTTTTTGGTCCGACTTGCCGGAAGAAAAATAATAAAATTTAATTACTCCGGCGAGTGGGACTGCGGTCCGAGTACCTACCGGTCCGAGTCGACGGAAGCCTCAAATAAAGTCATTGACCCTTTCGATTGATAGAGTGCTATTTTGTTGTAGTTTGTTAGTGCGGTCTATCACCATCAGTTTGGTTTTGGCGTGATTGATTTTGAGACCCAGCTCCATACTGATCTTTTCCATTCTATCGAGGAGACTTGCCTAAGAGGGACCTAGCAGCGGGTTAATGTTGACTGATTTGATACATATGAATAAAATATTCTAAAATTATAATAACTTAAAATCCTTTCACCGCACTTGGTTTGAAAGTGATACGAAAAAGAAGAAGAAGCAAAGGTAGACCAAGGAAAACATGGATGAACTGTGTGAAAGATGACATGGATAAGAGAGGAGTGAATGCAGAGATGACGGCTGACAGAGGGGAATGGAGGAGGGATACATGTTGTGCCGACCCCACAGAAAAATATTTTTCTCTTGGTTTTTGCACTTATTCTAAATCTACAATACTGAATTGTATATTGGCCAAAATAAAACTGACTATACCGCAAAAAGTATAGGAAACTCTTTACTCAGACTTGAAGCCACGTTACGGGTCCTTCAGTCGTTGGTGACATGACATAACGCCTAGAACAAAGACCCAATAACTATAAACTAAATAAAGTTGTTCGAACGTCGATAAAACAGGTAGAATGGTGTGAATACGTAAATTAGCTATTGTGGCGAATAGAAGTAGCGCAATACTGCTATTTTATTATAGTAGTATAGTGCTTATGTCAGGATATTTCTTCCCTAAGACACAAAACCAGAGCCAGAGACAGAGCCAGACAGAATTTGTGGTAGGTCTGGTGTACAACTCGACGAATAAAATTAATAAATAGATTCTTTATTGCAAATACAATTTCAATAACAATACTTACTTACTCGTATTATTGAATTATAATTTATAATTGCGCTCCACAGTAAACCAAACTATCAAAATGTGAGAAATTGCTGCCATTTTAAGGAATCAGCGCAGTTCAAAATTACGATACAAAGACTTGAATAAAAACATGCAAAATTAGAAAGAATAGTCGCAGTTTAGGACGAAAACAGCTTCCCTAATGTAATATTTTATATTATTTTAAAATAAAATATATGTTACATCGTGAGGAAACCTGCGGCTTAGTCAGCTCCGTACATATTGACTGTCCTTCCTGTGGATTAGGCCGACTAAGTTGTCAGGATGATATAATTATGTGCTGGGCAAGCCTATTTCTATCTAAAATCCTGTCCCAGGCACTGTAGCGTCCCGTAAGTAGGGGCATGCGTAATCACCAATTGCCCTGACGCTATATAAATCATCTACAATAGATGCTAAAGCCTGTTTACTTTTTAGTCCCTACAAGAAACGTATTGTTTTTATTTCCTTGTTGAGGTGTTAGCCTCCGTTTGACATTACCTAGAGCCTTTAAAAGCCTTCGCACGCCTAGGTTGCTGGCGATGGCGATCAATGAAACGCTGTCAAATTTGACAGCGTTTCACTGTATAACTTTTGAAACTATCATGGGGATTCGTTTTCTGTCATTTTGGGAAGTAACATAGCTTTTACATTTCAATTGTTTTGCTGATGTTTTTTTGAGATTTATTGTGTAATTTCGGTGGTATTTAAACCAACGTTACTTGAGGTCTTAGCTCAAAGTGTTAGCAGTTGGAATGAAAGTGTATTATGTGATATTCTGATTTGATCGAAAAGGTTTCTTATGGTTTTGAAAACAAACGACCATCATTTTGTTTTTAAAGCCAAGTGGGCTGACTTGTCTATGACTGACTTGACGAAAAAGTATTTTATTTATGTAATATATCCTCACTCGACACTGGCATTGACCCAAAATGTACAGATGCCACTATATAAGAAGAAAAAGAAGAAACTATCATGATTTTTAACACTAATTTTATGAAACATCGGGAATAAATCTAATCATAGTAATTATCTTGTTGTTTCATAATAGCGTATCAAAATAGCGTTTCACTGATCGCCATCGCCAGCGACCTAGGTATGCGCAGGCCTTCAAATTGAATTAATCTAACTAGACCATAGGCATGACTGAGCGAGCCACGCCCCAACCGCTTTGTTAGGTAAGATGGGTAGGCAAGAAATACTAAACCCAAATTGCGACTTTGCAATGACATCTTCGCTTTCAGATCAAATACATTGATATTATGAAAAGTTCAATGCTTGATATTGTGCAGCCATTTGCTTTTTAGATACAAGATAATAAGAATAAAAAAAAGATAATAAGAATTTAAAAATTATATGCCAAAACAGGAAGCTTTCTATAAGACGATACAAAATGATCCTTGTTGATTTAAGTGAATAGTACGTCTTTGACGCTTATTTTCGTCATTTATGAGCTTATTTGAAAAAAAACCGGTTGTCTGTAAAGTCGTTTTACTGGCGATAGTTGAACGTGGCAACGTCATAAGAAAATACTGATGGAATGGTTGCAAGAGAGACAGTAGATGTCAAACGCTGCCGAACGCGGAGGCCGATTGTGCCTCTTTGTCGCTCGATCCGCGCTCTCGCTTGCACTTCATGCATTAAATGGAACGCCTCCGAGCGAGGTAACGCCGCATGACGTGTTTTTTCGTGCGTGCAGCCGGTTCCATCGAATTATAAGACCTTGTCACGTCAAAAGATTTTTATCTGAAAGTTCTAAAATTTCTTTCAAATTGGTCCCTTAGAAATTTCATCAAAATTGGTTCAGCAGTTTCTCAAGTTTTAAAATTGATACTAATAATGGTATAACGTAAGAATTTCATATACCTTAGAAGGTTTTTGATGCGTAGGCTAACATTACTATAATTACAATGTTCTTGTGATTTTATCTTGAATAAAATGTTTGGTCTAAGTGGGTCGTCACGTCAGTTGATAAAATCGTCTTAGTTTTTAAGATTGAAATTGTGATAAAACTTGAGGTTGAACGGATTATTAAATGCAAAAATCATCCAAATCAACAGGAATCTGGGTGAGACGCAAGAGGTGCCAGTTCTATTTCCATGCCATTCAAAATTCTGATTCTCAAACTTTTGGCTGGTCGGGTTAATACTTATTTTTGCCGTGAAGCAGCATTGCTGTGTTTCGGTTCGAAGGGTGTGGGTGCCGTTGTAATTACTGGCACGTGAGACTGAAAACCTGTATGCCTCAAGGTGATGGACGCAGGACAGTGCATCGTAGGGCACGTTCCTGACGTTTGTGACCTACGAGGCAATGCTTTGTTATAGGCAATGCTTTGTTATAGGCAATGGTTACTGCTTAACATCAGGTGGGCTATATGCTTGTTCCATCAGCTAATTGTATAAAAAAATTCAAGCAAGCTTAAAAAGACGCTAAAATGTATTCGATCACATTTACTTTTACTTAGTTTCGTCCAAAATATGATAACGCTATATTTCAATAGTGTAAAGTAGGGTACCTCTATGTCAAAAGCTAGCTATAGTTTCACGCTGTAACGTATAAAGGTTGCAGGTTCGAGTCTTTATTCGTGACTCAGTGGGGAAATATTCAAAGTGTGACTTTTATTTTTATCTATTTTGAGATTGAATGAGTGTCTTCATCGTTTGAACTGATCCAGTTCACAATCGGTCAAATGATTCGCGACTTAGTGTGATGACACCCTGGTTTTAACTGACTTCAATATATAATAGAGGTATAGGTAGTGTTACTATTCGTTTTATTGGAACTTGTACATCTGCCTGTTTGTATTTGTTGCCTGTTCTTCTAGGCTTGGTCGCGTGGAACTGGCCTTAGCTTTAAGACGTTTCAAAGTGATTCTTGTATCGTATTGAATAAAAATTTTTATTGATTGATTGATTGATCTGCCTGAAGCTTCGTTGGCCCGAAAAAAAGAGCTTTCATACTTCTAAGAAATATAATTTGTGTTTATAATATTAAATATTGTGGACAATCCACGAAACATTATCCAGCCCCAAATTAAGCAAAGCTTGTACTATTGGAACCAGATAGCTGGTATAATACTAATATATTTTTTTTGTAAATACATTTTATATGCGTAGAATACAATATAACACCCAGACAGAGAGTAAACATCTGCGCTCACCACACAAATATTTATTCTTGGTGGAGATCAAACCCACGGCCTATGGCGCAGAAGGCAGATGTAATAGCAAAACTGAGATGTCATTCAAATTAATGTTCCAAGTTTTATCAAAATCCATCCATCCTGTTTAGTCTTACAGGTTTAATAAAGGATTTACACTTTTAGCTTGGACCATTCTTTGAGATCAGTATGTTCTAACGATTTTTTGCCTATGTACAAAAATGTTGATTTAGAAGCAAAACACAAACTTTTTTATTTATATATTTTTTCTTTTTTTCAGGATTGGGACAATCGGATACAAGAAGCATTTTACAAGTAACAAGGTATGTTTTAAAATAATTAAAATTAATTTTCAACAAATAGTGATGGAATAAACAAACACGGTCTGCTCTACCAGATGTAGAGTGGTTAGGTTAGTCAAGAGGACTAGTGTAATAGTTAAGTCACTTCGTCGGTTCAAATGATTGCATAAACAACACAATACACAAGACCCAAACCATAATAATAAGAAAAACAGTAATATTTAATAATAACACGGCAAGTCTTATCGCACGATCTCTTCAATGCAACATTTAGATAAAAAAAGCACCAAAGTATGTTTCCCATGATCTCGTTGATCGATGCTTGTGTACATAATGACTATTAATGACTATGATGATTCGACTACGAGGTCTATTGTGTAATAAGAACAAACTTTGTTGGTTTGTTATACACTGCGGGGCGACTTAGTAACCTTTCCTCAGTCGAGCCGTTCGCTGCATCACAGTCACGCAATGTAACTCAAAATGACAATAAAGAACTTGGTTTATCGTTTTTCACAGTAGAATCAGATATAAGATACTGGCGAGGAGAAAATTGATTTGAACTTTAGAGAGTTGAAATAATTGTGGAAAGAAAAGATTGTAATCTTATTTATTTGATTACAAAATTAGATTTAAAGATTTGCAATTGCTTCAATCATGTTGGTATTGTATTTTCTTGTGTAAGACTATATTTAAATTGATAACCTTAAAATCCCATGTCAAATCGTATATTTATAAAAGAAAGTCGTGTTAGTTACACTATTTATAACTCGAGAACGGCTGAACCGATTTGGCAGAAAATTAGTGGGGAGGTAGCTTAGAACCGGGAAATGGACATAGGATACTTTTTATCCCGAAAAAGCAACGGGAACGGGGCGTTATGCGAACGGGCGAGCGAAGCCGCGGGCGGCCACTAGTTATTCAAATTATTTTATTTGGAAATACCTCTGCATACGCAGCAATATCTACCAGAATAGGTACTTAAATTATTAAGTTATTACAATTTATATTATTACTAGCGGCCGCCCGTTGCTTCACTCATCCCGTTCCCGTTACTTTTTCAGGGTAAAAGGAATCTTAATGTCCGTCTCCTGCTAAGCTACCTGCCTACCTATTTTCAGCCAAATCGGTCCCGTTTCAGCCAATCGCGTGATGGCGTGGCCAAGGGAAATAGGGATTCATTTTTATAAATAAAAAATGAATTCATAAGCAGGAATTGTCAAATTCTATGTTTATTTATTAAAAAAAAAAAAAAAAAATTGTGGACAATTCACACAACACTACCCAGCCCCAAACTAAGCAGAGCTTGTAATATGGGAACCAGATAGCTGATATAATACTTAAATACATTTTTTTTTTGTAACACTAAAAATATTTTCGTTTTTTGTTATTATGTACTAAAAGAGGAATCTCTACTAAAACTGCTGCGAAAACATTATTTTAATACAAAAGAATTCAACGCGCTCCTCTACGTTGCTATTTTTGGCTAAGAGCCGAATGCAAAAACAATTCTTGAAGCTGAGTTGAGCCCCAAGCATAGATTTGATGACCCTTTTCAATGGAGAATTTTAAAAAATCTATGTTTGAGGCTCGACTTCTTCTTATCGTGTCACTGGTTCTTTCGAACCAAGTGTGGTGAAAGGGTTTTAAGTGCGCCTCAAAGATTCTCTTTCGTGCACTTGCCACCATATCTTCGAACTTTTTCTGAGCCTCGTCTCAAGGCCTACGCACACCTAGGCCGCTGACGAACGCCATCAGTGAAACGCTGTCAAATTTGACAGTGATTTTTGACAGCGTTTCATTGATCGCGGTCTCCAGAGGCCTAGGTGTGCGCAGGCCTTCCGACTCAAACATTGCTTCTGCTTAAGGGCCTATATCTATTAAGAAAATGCACGGAACTACCAATTATTGCAGTATTACGTTTGGTAATTTTGCAACGTGTCATCTGTTACGATCATTATGGTTTATGGTGTTGTGTAACGCCGAATGTGATCCGCGCCATCTTGCTTTCTGTGTATAGATAGTGCAATTCACGAAGACGCGCCCCTCGCGGGGTGCGGGGAGTTTGCTCCGAGCGGCAGTCGCGAACCGTAGTCTATTCATTGTAGTGTGCGTGTGCACTCATAGGTAATTAGTGTGTACCGATAACACTCAACATTGACGGAAGCTTGCACACATATACTATAAACGGTTAGGAGGAATAGTGGGGCGCGTCTTCGTGAATTGCACTATCTATATTGAGTTGTTAGTAACTACTTATCACCGTGATTGTCCTATCATAAACTTAACATAGTATTAGGTACAATTTAGTACGAGTCTTGGTAATAACTGTCAAAATTACTAAATTAAACAAAACATTTTTTTTTACAATTTTATTAAGCAACATTTATTGATGATTTTATCAAAAGATGAAGCAGAAGAAGCATAGGTTATTTATTATGATATATTTATTTATTTCATTTTTTATTACACCAAAACAAGTTATTTAAAAAAGCGAGCTTAATGCTAAGCAGCATTTTCTACCAGCTTACCTTGACAGGCATGACATATATTTTCTAAAAAACCAACTTAAAAGAGCAATTAAACTTGGCCACATAACTAGATTCGACCTTAAACCTAGTGTTAAATGATTTTTCACTTATTTTTATGACCGCTCTTATAAAAATTTGTGTAAAATAAAAGTTTAATTTACGTTTTCAATTGAATTTATCAATTAAATAGTTAAATGTTACAGATGTTGACATTTGAATCTAATCAAGGTAGTACACTTGTTTTAAATACCAGTAGATTGCACTAAAATTAAATTAAGTTTTACATGTGTTACATTTAGGTTAATGAATATCTCATGACATTTTTGACGAAGTACTTGCTCTTTAAATGCAATTAAACTTTGGCCAAAAACCAAAAGCATTAGCATAAATAATAATACTGACAATCTATGATAATAAGGTAAGTTAAAATATTTAATATTTTGATACAGTATTTATTAGAAAATGTATGAGTTATTTTGATAATATTTTTAAATAATTTAGCTCAACGCAAACAGAAAACCAATCTACAAAATCGTATTTATTATATCAAAATAATAGAACTATTACATAATATATGAGCTATGTTTATGTTCTGAATTATCCGTCCTAAGGTTACTTGGTAGAGATCGCTGTAAGGCCGCCTATTGTATTAATGTGACTGTCTATTTTTAAGCTAAAATTTTGTATATTACTTAATAAGGCCCGTACTCAGTAACAATGCTTGAGTCTGAGTCAAGCCTTAAGCATAATTTTTTTGACAGTTCTCCATTGAATAGTGTCAAAAAACTATGCTTGAAGCTCGACTCAGACTCATACACTCCCGACAAGCTATACTTAACATTTTTTTTGGAAATACATACTTATAATACAATATAACACCCAGACAGAGAACAAACATGTGCGTTCACCACACAAATTTGTGTAATCGGTGGGGATCGAACCCACGCCCTCCAGCGCATAAAGCAGAGCTACTACCAACTAAGCTAAGAGGGCTGTCTGTCAAACAAGGCTCCGCTTACTCCGTAGGGGCGTGAAATAATAGACGTTCTACTTGATAGTATCTTGGCATAATAACAGTGTATCATATCAACTGGTATTGTCTTCTATAACTACCATGTACCTACACTTGTACATTGTATGTATGTATGTATGTGGATGTATGCATGTGTGCGTACTTGCCCAACTGCAAAAGTTCAAGGACATCGGATTAATGTAGTGGTAGCAGAAAAAGTAGAGCAGTTTTTAAATTTATTCCAAAATGATCAGGCATCACGTTGCAATTTTTGTTTTAGTGCAATATACCTATCTATCAGGTGTTTAGTGTAGATGCCCCCCTTATGTTGAGCAGCTCTACCTTTAGCAGTTGTGTAGCTAGATTTGCCGCATGTGACATTAAAATCTTACTTGATAATTAATTGCAATAAACAGTTCTCTAGTAAGTAAAGTTCGCCAAGCTAACAGTACCAACGAATCTTAAAATGTGCCAAAATTTATTGAATTGGTCATTGAGAGACCGTAGCAAACATACAGCCAAACATTTTCTTGTATAATGGAAAAATTATATGTAAAGATTTCACTATTCATGCTTTAAAACAAAAGACTAAAAAACGAATAAACATGTACATATTACTTTCTTTGCTGTCGCTACTTTTAGCGCTGGCCGAGATTGCAAAGGCCATCTTCCCATGACGCTATTTAGTTTAAACTGTACCAAAAAGGACTTCTGACTGTTCGTTTTCAAAGGCAGCCAAATCCTAACATATTTTTATTTTCGATTTACTTTGGTAGGAACCTACAGCAAGAGCTGTAGGTTCTTTAAACCCCCAATTAAAAACTTTTGTAAAATATATTTTTTTTTATGTAACTAGCTGATGGAACATGTATATGGCCCACCTGATGTTAAGTGGTAACCTTCGCCTATAACAAAGCAATGCCTCGTAGGTCACGCACGTCAAGAACGTGCCCTACGGTGCACTGCCCTGCGTCCATCAACTAGAGGCACACAGATATTCAGCCTCACGTGCCAGTAATTTCACCGGCACCCATACCCTTCAAACCGAAACACAGCAGAATTTTCTACACCTGTGAAAATCCGTAGCCTCTGCCTACCCTCCCCATGGAAACAAGAGTGATAGTATGGATGTAAATCAGACAAAATTGGCTGATCGTATCACATTCTCCCATCAAAAAAACAAATAGTTAAACTCGTGCGAGCCGGAGTGAATTACTAGTATGCGACAAATTTATATTAATGTTTATTACTTTGCAATTATTTAATTTCAACCTTCGTGTTTATATTCCGACAGTTTCGTGTTTACATTCCAAATCGATATTATTTCTTCCGATGTATGACTATAGGTAATTGGACTCAAGTTACCGATTCCATTAACAGATGGATATTTATTTGCTTACGTCAACCAATTATAATAAATAATAAATATTGTGGAAAACCCACACATCTCTATCTAGCCCCAATTAAAGCTGAGCTTGTACTATGGGACCTAGATAGCTGATATAATACTTATACACATTTTTTTTGTAAATACGTACTTTGAATACAATATAACACCCAGACACAGAACAACCGTCACCAGCATCATCATGTGTTCACCACACAAATATTTATTGGCGGTGGGGATCGAACCCACGACCTACGACGCAGAAGGCAGAGCTACTACCAACTGAGCTGAGAGGTAGTCGTGAACTCAAGTTTTTCAGGGTCAAGTATTAGTTTTAGTGCTCTATAATTTAGGAAGTTTTAAGACAAGAGTGAAATGGTAGATTTTTTCTAAGCATGCTCCATCTTAGGCTGCATCCTCACTTTCCATCAGGTGTGATGGCAGCCAAGTGCTTAGCTATCAATATAAATAGAAAACTATGTTGCCACCGCAAGCAGGAGTATTTTGTTTAGAATAAGACTAAACTAATTTGTTGGCGAAACAGATTCGTAACTAATATTTCATTCAGTATTTTCCACAATACAGGAATTGTTCTCACGGCCTATACGCATCGCAAGTGGCCCACTGCTAATGAGGCATAAGGGGCGTTTACAAACCTGCGACCTTATCGAACTTTTTTGAAACATATAAAAATCAAAAATTTAGTGCAAAAATATAGTGTTCGTCTTCAGTTTATGGAAACCTAGAACATAGCTAAAGTCTAGCTAGTGTTTGTCTAAAATAACCTTCAGGGAGATAAGTCATTTATTTAATACTCCTGCTTGAAAAAGGAAAGAGATTTTTTTTTTTCAAATCGCCTGATACATTATTTTAAAGTAATGCGATAATAAACATTTAAGAAATAAATCAATAGAATTGAGAATTGTTCATAAAGTGCTTAGTTTTCTGCACACTTTTATAAATCCTTGTGATGTATAAACAGATATAATATAAATATGACAGCCATATTTGACAGCATTTGATCGCCACCACAAAACGCACCACAAGGCTAAAGGCCCTAAAGAAAGCGGCGACAAGTCGCGTCGCGTGACATGTTAATGCCGCAAGTCGCGACCTGCAGCCGACATCCTTACATTCTCCCCACGTCATACCTCTGTTTTGTAATTAGCCCAACAATTTGAATGTGCTATCAGTGGCCCAATAAGTGGATCACAATGCGTTCCCACGCGACACAAGAGATGGCGCTTATATAACGTGGCGTGCGCGAGGAACGCAAGTAGCTAGATTTACTTATGTTGCGATGATTTTTGGGTCGTGTGAAGTTCTCTGAAGTAAAAACACGAATTTACAGATCAACAACTGATGAATTATGATTGAGCCGTTCGTAAAAGTAGAATAGAATGGAAAGATAAAACTGGCAACACACATTATAAATAAAAAAAACTTGACTTTGAACTTGAAAAAATATATTTTAGAAGTTATGTTTAAAAAATATGCCAGTAGTTCTGTGATAGGGTGTGCTTTCTTCGTAACGAACTTACTGCTCATACTTTGTGCTAAGATCTCAAGTAATGTTGGTAAAAATACCACCGAAATTACATAACAGAACTTAAAATAACAGCGGAAATACAATTAAAAGCTATACGGCTTCTCGAAATGACAGAAAACGAATCCAAATAAATACTCTAAAAGTATGTGGAAAGTCTTTTTAAAATATCAAGTACTCTCCGGCCACATATAACATGTTGACATAAGAAAACAAACAGTTTGTTTGGTCACGGCGCCCCAAAACTAGCGAGAACAATAAATACAATACCGCCGATCAATATCAGAACAAAACCATTTGATAACATTACGTAACCAGTACCAACATGACAAATGGTTTTATTGATATAACCTATTGACTTTACAAACTATAAATAAATATTGCGGACACTCCACACAACACTATCTAGCCTCAAATTAAGTAGAGCTTGTACTTTATGGGAACTTGATAGCTGATATAATACCTAAATTATTATTTTTTTGCATTTTATGACAGTGCTCATTTTGTTTGTTTCATTTTTTGTTTTTTTTTTATATTCATTACGATGCAAGAATCACTTTGAAACGTCTTAAAGCTAGGTGAGTCTAGGTGCCAGTTCCACGCTCTAGTTAAGTGTCAAAAATTTGTGATTGAGGCTTGACTCAGACTCAAGCATTGTGTCTGAATACGGGCCTAAAGAATACAATATACCCAGATAGAGAACAAACATCTGCGAATATTTCGCCACCTATTCACCATACAAATATTTGTCCACATTATTTATTTATTTATTTATTCTCGGTGGGGATCGAACCCACGACCTATGGCGCAGAAGGAGGAGCTAACTAAACTGAGAGGCCAGTAACATTATCAAAAATGCAACTGTTATGTTATTTTAAAATGCAATCTGTAAAGTCCGTGTCAGGTGTAAAGCGGGCCATATTTTCACTGCAATATGTGGCGACTGGCGGGTAACTACTGGTGTAGGTACTCTAACATGTGAGTAAGAGAGGGACACCAATAGTGGCCGGGCACAAATTGCAGTAAAACATGGCCCGTTTAGAAGCCCCTTAAGAAAGGAGCCTTTTGAGACGCACTATTATAATCCTTTTACCACATCAGAGACACGGCAAGACGAAGAACACGACGGGTAAACTACTCAACCGATCTAGATGAAATGTGGCAAAGAGATAGTTTGCCTTTAAGATACAAATAATAAACATATTAAACTACCTCGAATTATTTAGAACAAATGCACTTTGACGAACACTGACGGTTTAAGTGGTAACAATCTCGCCTTCTGAAGGCCGTGGGTTCGAATCCACTTATAGTCCAGCACTAATTTTTCAGACTAAAAATATGCCGTCACGATCAAACACGCAAGTATCTATAATTATAGGTAGGTGGTTATATTATTACCTATAATAAATGTCAAGTGTATGAAAGGAGCCTCTATAATAATAATCAATAATAGGTAATTCATTTGGTAAGCATATTACAAGTCAAACACATTACATAGTCACATACAAAAAATAATAGTTATAATACAAATAGTCATAGTTCAATTAAATCCAGTAATAAAATAGAATAAAAAAAAACATCATCACCTCTTTGCGATTCACTTAAAATCCTTCCACCACACTGACACTGGTTTGAAAGAATCAGGGACAAGACGAAGAAGAAGAATAAGTGGGTGTCATAAAGTACGATGTTAGATAACAAATCTTCGGTGAAACGTATTGTTAGTTTTGTATCGGCTGCCATTTTTGGAGAGAAATGATGATATCTTTATTATTATTTAGATATTACTATGATAGCTTTATTGTCTATTCTGCTTCTTACGTGACTCGTAAATACAATATTTCAATAGATTGTTTTTTGTATTTCAATAAATCTTCAACAACAATTTCAACAAAAATAACGAGAATTTGATGCAAACATTCATTCAGCGAGAACAAGTTTTGGTTTTTAATATTTCCAAAGCTATTTAATAGTTTGTAGAATTAACTTTTAAAAATAGTCTTAATGCTGAGACAGAACAGTTATAATAAAGTCTCATGCACTTGAAGGTATATAAGAGCTTTGGAAATATTATGTAAAAACTAAAACTTGTTCTCGCTGAACGAATGTCTGCATCAAAACATTAAAAACTACAGAAATATAATAATCAATTGTTGCAACTATCGACCGTTGCTGTGGCACATTAAATTACTTCTCTTCTAAAATTTTCATCTAACTTCATGTTATTTTAACTATATGCGCAAAGTATAAAAAAAAAATTCAGCAAAAATAGTAACATATAATTTTGAAAGATTTATTAGTAGTAGAGCTCTTTGTGAAGGGCTCGTCCGGGGAAGTACTACCACCAAGTATTAACATCAGGTGGGCTTGTTTCATCAACTAGTTGTTTAAAAAAGAACCAATTTTAAAACCTGCATAGATATAAAAGATATCTTTATAAGCCAGCTTAGAAACTAAAAAACCTAGGGTGAGAACACTCTGCAAAAAAAATATAACCTAAAAAAAAGAAAGGAGAAGGTTGTAAATCAGCGCGAGCGCTATTAATGCTATGTTTGATGCAAGGTGCCAGAGCAACAGTTACACTCTATAGTTCCTTGACCACGTAATCCCACATAACATCATCAATGAAAATGCAAGAATGGCGCGAAAATACATTTTGCAAGTCTCCCACGCCGGCTCTGCGCCACAAACAATGCATTTAGGTAATTCATTATTTTTATTACATTACTATTTTAATTTTTTTCGTCTTTGCGACTAATATTATATCGGTCAAGTACACTGGCAAAATTAAATTGTAATTGTGTTAGCTATGGGAGGAATAAAACTCCTCCAACAACTCAACTTTAACTCCTTTAGACATTGAAAGACATCGTCCTAGCATCTTCAAAAAAAATAATTTAGTATAGTAATACACACTTCTCATAACTTAGGTTAATTTAAAACTTTTGGTAAACGGTGTTGGTACACTATTAATAAAACTTAGATATTAACATTTACTTTAGCCATATTTATTGTGATATCTACTATTAATTTGTTTACCCTAAAAAATTAAAAAAAAGAAGAAGAGGTATGTCAGGCTGGATATGTCAAGTGGAATTCCGTGATCTTTGACTACCCCTCTTTGGAAAAAAAGGCGTGATTTTTTGTAAGTAGGTATGTATGTGAGGAAAAAAATAAAATAAATAAAGCAGAATTCAATAGTTTTAATTTATTCTTGAAGATACAATCGGAAGCTGCGTGTTTTATCTTGTCATCCTTATGTCATCGTACCATACAGTTCAAAGAGTTTCACTACGCTGTAAGTTGTTACATATTTATCTTATAAAAGATACAATGAAAAGAAAACACATTTGATAGTTATATCATTATCTACAATTGGGTTTTGTCTCGTCACAAAGAGATGAAAGCTAATAATAGATAGTATCTACTTATATGCCTATACTTATAACTATGTACCAAGATGCAGTGCGATACCGTTCGGCTGTGGTCCAAGGTATAAGAGAAGGGGTCCTCATCGCGCATCCGTCAAACATTTGTTTGTCAATTCACATCCAATCAAATTTAAATCCTCTTTTGTCTTTATTGTACAAACATACATGGCCTTACTTATAAATATATGTCAAAAGATAAACAGTGCTTAAACTATTGCTATCTCTTACCACTGAGCAATGACAAACAGTGACAAACTTTAAGCAATGTTTAAATTTAAAATGCGTTTATAAGTATGGCTGACAGATGATAAATAAAAATTATAAAGCGGGCATGTACAGAGGAGAGCTTAAGAGCTGCTTATGCCGCAAATGCTGTTGTAGAATCAATATGAATCAGTCAAAAATTAACGTAAAATTCTGAAAAAAATATATGTTTTAGTTGAGGATCTTACAGAGTGCAATTCGCTTACAGTTACACAATCAGATGAATTTCGTTCGATAGAAAAAAATACCAAAGTTGCCTATTTTTAAAAAACAAATTCAATACTGTGCCTAAAATAAACAAAATATTGACTTTATTTTTACACCAATCTTTAGATAAATCACTTTTCTAGTACAAATCGCTGAGTTGGATGTTGTAATGTTATTTTCCTATTTATAATGAATTATTTACCTACAAACACACGAGCGGCGCGACGCCGTGGGCTAAGTCAGTCGCGCGGTAGCGCTTACCGACGACGGACCTGTGCCAGTGCTCTTCCCGCCCGACGCGCGACTTGTGACGTGCAGTGGTTTTACGAAAATAAACTAAAATTGATCTCGCTAAGTCGTCACCATGGCTAACAAACGCAACAGGACGAATGCATTACAAAGAAATGTTAAGTAAGTACATTACTTGCACGTACGTGTTTATTTATTATGTAGGAACCTATATTGTTCTATTTAAATATTACCTACTTTACTCCTTACGTTACTTACCTACTTTGTTCCATAAATAGCTGAGAATATACTTAGTATGTAGGTACCAACTCCTTGCCACAGTATAGTTAAAGCAGTATAAGTACGGAAAGAAATATGAAATATTAACTATTAGCTGTGCCCGCGACTTCGTCCGCGTGGTGTAGTGTCTATGGGTAGCATTTTTAATTTGCAGCGGAAGAAAACAGTAATTAAATAACAACGTCATATTCGCGTGCACGTGACACAGTCGTCTGCCCTCTTACTAAACTTAGACATATGGCGTCGTACAACGCCACACTTTCATCCCACCCGCATTCCTCTCCGAACTCCCCCCACTCTCCTCAACACCCCCCCACACTCCCCCCAGGCTCCCCTCCACAATCCACCTGTACTCCCTCTTTGCACTCCCCACTAAGCTCCTCCCGCACTCTTCTCCACACTCCCCTCCACACCCCCCCCCGCATCCCCCCTCGCACCTCCCCTCCACACTCCCCCCTATACTTCCCTCCACACTCCCCCCTGTACTCCCTCCCCCCACACCTCCCCTCCACACTCCACCAGTACTCCCCTCCACACTCCCCCCGCACCTCCCCTCCACACTTCCCCCTGTGCTACCCTCCACACTCCCCCTGTACTCCCCCCGCACCTCCCCTCCACACTCCCCCTGTACTCCCCTCCACACTCTTCCCGCACCTCCCCTCCACACTCCCTCTGTACTCCCCTCTACACTCCCCCCGCACCTCCCTTCCACACTCCACCCTTACTCCCTCCCCCCTAACTCCCCTCAACACTCCCCCCGCACCTCCCCTCCACACTCCTTCTGTACTCCCCTCCACACTCCCCTCCACACTCCCCCCGCACCTCCCCTCCACACTCCCCCTGTATTCCCTTCCACACTCCCCCCGCACCTCCCCCCACACTCCCCCGCATCACTTCTCGCACCTCCCCTCCACACTCCCCCCTGTACTCCCCTCCCTCTACCCCCCCAGCACAAACTTTGAATGTCATATTTTTTTATATCAAATCAACAGACTTAAAAAATAAGTTTTAAGTTTCTAGCTCTAAAAATGACGATGCTTCCATACAACTTTCAACCCTTATTTTCAACCCCTTACAACCCTAAAACCCTTTTTCACAATAAAAAGTAGCCTATGTCCTTCCTCAGGCCCTGAACTATCTGTGTACCAAATTTCATTTCAATAGGTTTAGTAGTTTTGGCGTGAAAGCCACACAGACAGACAGACAGACAGATTTACAAACGCATTTATAATATTAGTATGGATAATAAGGATAGTCTGATTCAGAATTGGAGATTATTTTTGTAAACAAAAAAATGACATGATATGTCACTGTTATGACAGTATAACAAACCAGGAGTACCAGGACAAACCAGGAGTAGATACATTTTTTTTTACATTTTACTGCGATGATGTGGAAAAATATTTTCTACTAATAATTCTTCATCATTTTATAATTTTGTTAGTTTATGGAAATAAAATATAATTTATAGCTTAAATAGCCATTGCTATTTTCCATATTAAGAATTTTAAAAATTTTTACCAAATATCAAAAATCACTTATTGTTGCAGAAAATCTAGTCAAGATGACCCTTTTCTCGTAGAGTCTGAAAATCAAGAACACGAGTTTCAACCAGCTTCAGGGAGACGCATCATTGACATCAACTACTTGTTTAGTCAATTACAGGAAAAAGCACGTCACAACAACAAATTATAATGAATTTTAATCAAAATAAGCATTCTGTACATCATATTAAATCAACCTGTAAGTATAATAAATGAGAATAAATATTGTACATAACAATTATGTTTGTTTTCATTTGTTGTTTGTATTTTTAGGTAGGTACCACAAACTCTCCTATAATCATCATATCATTATCACCTCACTAATTCAAATAGTTTAGACTTTTAGAGTATATATTAACAGTTAATACCTATTTAAGTCTAATAAACTTTCATTTCAATACCTATACTAAAAGAATATAGTCAATAATATTAAACTTACTTTGCCTACTGCATTATGTTATACTGTGGCGTTCTCGCCCGCCGTCAAAGGGTCACCGGAGTTCATATCAAGTCGGCTCCCGCGTAACGCGGATGCAAGTCGACTGGGTGAGTTAAATACCTAAATCTTCGAAAGAAGGGGCCCTTAAAGGTTATAGCCCATTATACCGGCACCGCAACTGCGCAGCTGCAGCACGGCGTCCGCCTCGAATTTAGACTACGGCTAGCTGCCAGCGCGCTAACTACGCGTTGTCAGCAAGGTGCAAGCTCGCAGTCCGCGCGCCGGCCGCGACGTGTAAGCTCACAGTCCGCGCGGTGGCCGCGAAGTGCAAGCTTGTTGTCACCGCGAACTCAATATTGTTATTATGGCATTTAGGATTGAACACTCGCCTCGCTTTCGCTGCCGACTCGGAGTCGGCGCGTAATAAGCATGCCGTCGGCGCGCTGTGCGCACAAGGTCCGCTCGCTTGCAGCACGCGGGCTGCGAGTCGAGTTGTGTGGTAGCGGCAAGCGCGCTGACTGCCCGCCGTTGGCTTTTTTATACTGACATTATGAAATATATTACACTACACACGATTTAATGCTCTAAATTGAATGACAAGTTAATTGCTGGTTTGGAGCGGTGCTGTTGCGGTGCCGGTATAATGTGCTATAACCTTAACCCTAAATAGAGTTTTCTACCAGCAAACATTTAAGGAATCCTCCAATTTTTTCTAAAAAAAATTTTTGTCTTCAAAGCCAACTAATTATAACTAAATGTCGCCCAACTTGTCTATTTTCTGACTTGACTAAAAACAATGTTATTTATGTGATATATCCTCACTTGATATTGACAAAATTGACCCAAAATAGACAGATGCCAATAATTAAGAAGCAGAAGAAGCGCAGCTTTATATACTCATTGGAAGAAGGATTGTGAATCAAACACAATAAAAGCTAAAATCGAATTCTATTTTCCTTTCTTAGTTTTTCTTTAATTATAGTGCTGCAGCAGTGAGCGAACAGAGCAGACGTGTGCAAAATTATTTTAAAATTCAAATATACGTGAAATTGCAAATCCATTCATACTTAAAAGCATTTAAGTCCCGTTTTTGAGTGCGTACAAAGTCAGTTTGACGACGTTCTTGTAGTAGCAAACAAACGCAGTGACGTCCCTCACCCCCTCGAGTAAAAAGGACGCACTCAATAATTCATCCCGCTCATCACCTCAGCAAATGCGAACTAATTAGTACCTACGCAAACCAACAAAACGCGAGCCCAGTTGCACCAGAATTACTAATCGAAGGTTAAAGTTACCTATGATGAGTGTCCAGCGTGGCCTACCACCTAGTGGAAGTGAAGATTATAAAACACAGCCCGACCACTCCAATGATGTGCAACAGCTATTACTGCGGAAACGGGAGATATCGAACAATGACGACCACTCCATCAAAAAAGAACTTGCCGATTTCCGAGTAGACATACTATCGATTCTTCAAGATTTCTCAAAAGTACAAAATAATAATCTACAGAAAATTTTGGCTGATATACATACAATCAAAGACCAAATGCAGAACTTAGAACATAAAACGGATAGCATAATCCTGGAACAAAATAATTGCAAACTAGACATATCAGATATAAAAAATCAATACAGCAAAGCAGAAATCAAGATAGCAGCAATGAAAAATGAAATCGAAGCTCTGAAAGTGTTTACCACTCAGCTTGTTACTAATAACAACTACCCGATGTCCTCAAATGATAGCGAATACCTTATCTGTGAAATAAGAGAGCGTTCCATTAGAGAAAAAAACATAATTGTCACAGGAATAGAAGAACTTGAATCTGAAGATTATAAAGAAAGATTATCACATGACATTAGAAAAGTCAGCGGTATTACAAAAAAAGCAGCAAAAGATAGTCCCAGTCCTTTAAATTGTGTACGCCTGGGCAAATACAAATCAAACTATTCTAGGCCCTTAAAAGTGACATTTGATGCTGCAGAAACGGTCAAAAATATATTGCGGAACAAAACAGAAGTAGACTTGGAGAATATTAATATATTTTCGGATAGAACCCCTCAACAACAGAAACATATGAATACATTGAAAGAGGAGCTGAAAACTCGCCAGAGCCAAGGAGAGGATAACATTGGCATAAAATATATTAGAGGAACTCCTAAGATTGTACCCATGTTGCATACCCACCAGCAACTCTAAACGCATTGGAAACATATTAACGCTAAAAAATTAAAATAATATATTCAATGAACTCTGCCTTAAATCCTTGCAATGATGTTAAAAAAAAAAAGTTATCACATACTAGTAAAAAAGTAATTAATAACAAACACATAAGTTTTACTTAGTTAACAAAAAACTAATTCTTATTTGCCGCAAGCATTATAAAACTCGCAAATAAACAATTTTATAAAACTTGCAAAAAACATTGATTTAGTTAACTATTTTTTTAACTAAAAATGTCGTATTAAAGTAAAAATAATTTAATAAATAAATTCACCATTACTATCCTAAATTTACTTAAAAATCTATAAAAAAAACCCTTGCACTTGTTTAATTTCAATCTTTAAAAAAGTTAAATGCTCAAATTAGGTTACTGTATTGCATACGTTATTTAGAACAACATAACTAATCAATGCCTTATAACGTTGGGATAACGCCAAATGAGCCGATCATCATACACTCGCTCGGTGCAAGTGGCGCCGAACGAAACGTCGTCGGACAAGTTCTATTTGCTTTCGCTGTACTTATTTCAAATGTACCCCCCGATTTTGTCTTTTTTTTTTTTACTCGTGTTCGTTTGTTATAACAGTGCTATTATTATTGTGTTAGCATGTATTCTGTATTATGTACCTACTATACTTATTCAATTTAACATGTTATTAATACCTAAGCTCACTGCATTTATAAATTCATAAATACTTGTGTAGTATTAGTAAATAGGTTTCTCAGTAAGTGATTGTAAAATTTTATGAGAAATAAAGAATCTTAAACCACAAAAGTTTTTTTTTACGATATTCAATTATCCGCACTTCGCCTAAGTTTAGGCCGCGGCCACACTATCGACGAGTGCCATTATCCTTTCTATTTGAAAGCTAGACTCATCCTTACATAACTAAAGACTAGACGTGACGTCTGCCAAATCGGAATTCTCCAAAGGCTTCCCGTACCGATCGCAGAATAAGCACTTTTATTTTCGAAGCTCACAAAGCTGAATAAAACTAAGCCTATACAAATCAAATTAAATAGTATTTATTTCAGAAATGAATCCTTTTATCAATTTATCAATCGTGTATTTTTAAATTAACTTTTATTTACTAAAATAATTGAATACCTACCTACCTACCTACATTTATAAAAAAAGTAGGAAAAAGTCCTAAAACATAATCTGGTCTATTACGAAATGGATGGTCCGTCGTAGCCGAAATACATAATTATATTGATTTAGTGACTTGTTTTGCTACCAGTAAGTATTCATAACAACGATATAATAAAGCTTACGTTGTGCACGTGATCTAATTGTCGCTGGATGTCTATTACATCTATTGTCGAGAGAAATCGTGTCGTGTGCGAGAAGATTGACGATACCGCTGATTTTAGTAGCTAAATATTTTATTTTCAACTTTTTTTTAGCGCTCCAATGGAACGACCACGCCCTGAGTCGAGAGAGAGAGAGAATTATAGAGTGTGTGAGAAGGCCATAAGATTTATTAAATTTTCACAAATATTACCACCCAACCTAGAAAAAATATTTTAGGAACCAAGCAAACGCTATTCAAAAACATTACAAACAGAAACCCACTTATTACACATTACACAAATACACCGACTTAAGGCCTGCGCACACCTAGGTCGCTGGCGGCGTCGGCGATCAGTGAAACGCTGTCAAATTGATCGTTTCATTGATCGCTATCGCCAGGGACCTAGGTATGTGCAGGCCTTTACATACTCGTAGGTGAAGAGCTTTTTTACTTTTTATTTTGTTTGTATAGTAGTAGCACTGTTTTTTCTTGAGTAGAGTTTGGAACGTACTAAGGAGGCAAGCGTTGGTAGCTGCAACAAAGTCTAACGGCTAATAAGTTATCATATTATACTCGTTTCTTAGTTGTGTACCACTATAAATCTGTTCCTAAATGAATTGAATATGTCTCGCCCCGGAATAAAACCAGCACCTCTCCCGTCAAACAGTCCGTCGTGTAGCGCAGGACAATCGAACATACCATACTGTATTACGGAATAAGTATGGTCTTAGAATATTGGCGTGCTATGTAGTGTGACCCTTGTTACATTTAATTGGCGCCCTGAGTACGGCTGCAAGAAAGCAAGGACGGTTCATCTCGTGAATTAGATCGTCACGACTTCCAATGAATTACATTATTATAGCATTAACATTTGTTCTAACGAATTAGCATTATGGAGTTAGTTATTTAATAATACTTATTGTATTCCATTTATAAGTTCATGGCACTCAGAGTACTTTTTGACTGGCCTACTCAGCTCAGTTGGTAGTAGCTCTGCCTTCTGCGCTGTAGGTCGTGGGTTCAATCCCCACCGAGAACAAATATTTGTGAGGTGAACACAGTTATTTTGTTCTCTGTCTGGGTGTTATTATGAAAGTATTTATTTATTTAAAAAAAAACTACAAATATCCGTGTTATATCAGCTTAATTTGGGGCTAAACAGTGGTGTGTGAATTGTCCACAATATTTTTTCTATTTTATTTTATAATACGAACTAGAATTATGTTAATTTATTTTCAAAATGTTCAAAATACACAAGTAACAGCTGAGCTATTTGCAGACCATTACAAACGATCTTAGAGATAGCTCAATTATTAATTCATTAACAATTTTTTTATTTAATTTAATTCAGAGTTTAGTACATTTTCAAAGTTTTGTCGCTCTAGTTTGTTTGAGACGGATAGCGCTGTATTTTTATAATTAAGTAATTAATTCTATTAAGTAATATCAAAATGAAATACTGGAGCATGAGTGAAAAGTGGTCCATCGGGCTGTATTAAAATCATCTAAAATTGATTCATAAAACCTGTTTTTTATATAAAACCGTGGGATATTGGTCAAGCTGTATCCAAAATATATTTATTCATTAGGTAACGCCAAACACATCAAACAACATTCATCAATGTTTAGCTCAAAATTATATCAAAACTGTAGGCCTACCATGAGCTATATCTGGCTCTGTCTCTGGTTCTGGTTTTGAGTCTGTGTGAGTGTTGACTAGATAAATCCTACGTCAAAACGTAACACAGTATAATGCACTGGTGAGTAGGTACTCATATAGACTCAAAACCAGAGCCAGAGACAGAGCCAGACAGAGTTCATGGTAGGCCTACAATTTTCAAAGCTATTTAACATATTTTTTTTTTTTATTAGGAACTGATACTGACTGACTGATGATGACTTTACCAGTTTCTACATGATAAATCTGTGGAAAAACGATAACATCTGCAGAAGTCATCAACCCCTTCCTTCAGATAAAAGTAGGTATGGTAGTTCCATTCTATTAGGCCAGCAGGAAGAAGAAGAAGAGTTGTTATATAACTACTCCTCGTAAGTAACATCAGTCCTATCCATCCAACGGTTGTCTGGTAGAGATCGCTGCTTAGCGATGATACTGCCCATTGTTTATACAAATAGTTTTTAAGTTTTTTTTTGTCGATTCATAAGTTTTGGTGATCAATAAAAAGTATTTTCTATTTTCTATCTATCTATCTACTCTAAGGAATTATTGATGGATTGTGGCCTAGCAACTATGCATGTCTCTGATGGAATTGAACCTCCACTAGAATTCTACAAAACGTTGTAAAAGTGCACCAAAACACAATCCCATGGCAAGGCAACGCTTTTGTTGTATTACACATCAGTGCAAATAAACGTCACAGTCTATTTAGAGCGTATACATCGGAGGATGTTCTTGGAGATCGTTATCAGCGAGACGAGATAGAAAACAAGCTTATTGTGCCGTTCGAGTGCAACGCAGTGTACAGAACGAAGGTTACGATTAAGTGCCAAGTATTGGCAAATTGGTGCGTTATTTACAGCCGCACTCGTAGGCTTCAATTGACAAAATCATTAAAAAAATTCCCGTTATTTTTTTTCAAAATGATATGTAATGAACAATATTTGGACGTAGCTCCTTTCTGTGTATGTTATGTTAGATTAATAAATTTTCTTTCTTTCTTTTCTAGCTTACCCCACATAGATCAAGTGTTGAGCACTTGAGTTGTAAGATCTGACAGGATATCTACCGTGCCTGAGAATCAAAGTCACAAAGATGTTTTGTTTTTAATGTTTTCTTCTTTTTCCTGCCCTTATCTCACTTTATGTGGGATTTTATAGTATTGTAGACTTAAAAGTAGGTATGAATTGAATTGAATTAAATCTGACATTGATACTTAATTACTTAATTTTATATTTATCGGCATTCTGTAAATTATTTATTTTTGTTCTAAGCATGTTCTATGTTTTTGTACTGTATACCTAAATTGTCTTTAAATTTCTAGTATTTTTTTTAATTAATAATAATAATTGTCTTTGTAGTTTATTGTTTTTAAATTTAATTTTGCTTTATGTTAGCAATTTAACATTAAACTTTGCATGTCGGTCTCCGACGAAGTATTTGGTACTACATTATTATTAATAAGAAGTTTTTCAAAATTGACCATACTTCAAGCGAATAAATACATTTCATTTCATTTCATTTCGGCACAACATGTTCTCCTCTTCCATTCTTCTCTATCAGCCGTCATCTTTGTATTCACTTCTTTCTTATACATGTCATCTTTCACACTGTTTTTAATGTTTTATTGAAATGAAATGTTTATTTGCATAAAATACGTAAATATGAAGGAGTTAGTATTGTTATCAGTTTCACATATTTCACTAAGCAATTTTATGTTTTTTTTACAATTAAATGAAGTGTTAAAATTATTGCGCGTCTCTGAATATGGCAATGATCTTCTTTTAATGTGATTCAAGTGCTTACTCTGACCCGTTCGAATACTGAATCAAAGGTCGTTTGATTCACGCATTGATTCAAAGTGATCCATTATAGTGCTTGATTTAAATAGCTACTGTGCTACTTATTAAATAATAGCTCTTGATTTAGGTCACCGTGGTAACTAAAACGAAAAAAAATGTGTATTGGATTCAATGTCTACATAAAATTCCTCCTTAACACTAAATAATACTAAGTAGGTAAAATAAATGCAGTGTAAGTCAAGCTAATCTAGCTAACCTACCAAAGGTTACGTACCTGAATAAAAGCAATAGCAATAAAAGTAGTAGCGCTCAAATGTTCCGTTGATTGTTAATCAAATAAAAAAAATTAACAAATTTGAAATCGAAAAAGGGGAACTGATTTTAATGTGGTTGTTTTAATAGCTGTCTAAAGAGTCCAAATCCCAAAAAAGAGTTTGATTCTAGATGTCCAAAGCATCCAGAAACAAAACAAAAAAAAGTTTGCTGTAGCTCGCACAGCTGGTATTTTAAGTAGGATTTAGTAGCCCTTATTTAACAATGTTATTACTAATTTTGTAGTATAAAATGAATGCTAAATACAAGCACGAAATCGTTTTAAACATGTTATAATGAGGGGCTTCTTTCACGCCTCTGTGAGATCCCTGCACACAAAAAAAACAATTTATCAAGCATTTCAGCAGTTTCAGTCTACAAAAAGTATACTTCTTATTAATAATAAGACATGTAGCAGGAAGGTTGTTTTGCTTTCCAGCATAGGCCATAGGAAGTAGGATCTACACTACATTCATATAAATAAACTTTCTACGAGGGCTTAGCACAATGGCTCTGTCTAGTTTATCTCTCCTCACGTTCCGTCTCATTCTATAATCTGTCTCATGTGTTGCTTTTTATCCTATGTTAGCTACTCTCCCTGGCTTGATTCGGCAGCATATTTTGCTGCAATATTTAGATTTATACCTGGTTGATATTTCAAGAAGTAATTGTTGCTGGCCTTTCAGCTCAGTTGGTAGTAGCTCTGCTTTCTGCGCTGTAGGTCGTGGGTTCGATCCCCATCGAGAATAAATACTTGTGTTCAATAAGTAAAATAAAATAAGTAAATAAATAAAATAATATCACAATTCGCAAGACGACAGACCAAACAAATATGTGTCACGTCATGTCTCAAGTTGATGGATGCCGGACAGTGCATCGTAGGGCACGTTCCTGACGTGCGTGACCTACGAGCCGATGCTTTGTTATAGGCAATGGTTACTTAACATAAGGCCTCTCAACTCATCAGTTGGTAGTAGCTCTGCCTTCTGAGCCGTAGGTCGTGGGTTCTATCCCCACCGAGTACAAATATTTGTGTGGTGAACACAGATGTTTGTACTCTTTCTGGGTGTTATATTGTATTCTAACTATGTATTTACAAAAAAAATGTATATAGGTATTGATCAGCTATATGGTTCCCATAGTACAAGCTCTGCTTAGTTTGGGGCTAGATAGTGTTGTGTGGATCGTCTATAATATTTATTTATTTATAAGGCGGGCGATTTGCTTGTTCCATCAGATAGATGTAAAAAAAATATACAAAGATTGAAAAGTGCTTTGTTTTATGATTAACATCGTTTTCCCGCGGCTTCCTATGCGCACGCGCATCTTATTGTAAGAATTAATAGCTTTTTTATATGCCACTTGTAAACAATTGTGCGTGAATGATTATACGGAAATTGTTATGTCAATGGTACTTTTGCATGAATTAGGTTGTTTGTATGAATGAATCGGGTTTATTGTTATTTTTAACTGACTTCTAATAAAATAGAAGGCGGTTCTTAATTCGGTTGCATTTTTTTA
Organism: Thera britannica; assembly: GCA_939531255.2. NCBI lineage: Eukaryota > Metazoa > Arthropoda > Insecta > Lepidoptera > Geometridae > Thera > Thera britannica. Next base: position 686,114 of record OW618042.2, on the reverse strand, counting down.
TTATGTTTGTTATCGCATAGCTTCGTCATTTATGAGCAAATTTCAAAAATATGTTTTTATTAAAAAGGTAATACTTTCAGATTGGTTCCATAGAAATTTAATAAAAATAGATTAAGTAGTTTTATTTTCATTTTCGTTACTGCATACCTCCATAATTTATGAATCGATTTATAAAATTATTTATTTATCTAAAAGTACCTTCAGATTGGTACGATAGAAATTTCATTGGAATCGTTTTAGCAGTTTGGCTTTGATCGATTAATCAAGTTTTTCAGTTATTATGGCATATCTTCCTAGTATAATATGTGGGCTTCTTCTTCTTGTTAGTTTTGAATAAGTCTAATAAAGAGTGACGTCGTTTTGTCTTCTGTAATTTTTGGAACGCTTCTGAGCATCCGAAATAAGCACCCCTGGTGACGGTCATTTCAGAGCCACGTCGTCATGGCTTGGCGAGTTTTATAGCCGGAAGAGATAGCTTGATCTCATCTGCAAGGCGGAACCGGCTAGAGTTTATAAAATGCTAATAGAAAACTTAGAAGAACTATTTTTAGTAGATTAATCGCGCGTTGATATCTTTTGTATGGGAAGTTTGCAAATTGGTAATTTACAATAAATTCCTAATTTACCTGTTTTTCATATTTATCCAGGCTCTAAATTAACTAAATGTAACATATAAATATTGTGTATAATCCACAAAACACTATCTAGCTCCAAATTAAGCAGAGCTTGTACTATGGGAACCAGATAGCTGGTATAATACTTACACATCTTTTTTTTTGTATAACAGACAGAGAACAAACATTTGTGTTCACCACACAAATATTTGTTCTCGGTGGAGATCGAACCCACGACCTACGGCGCAGAAGGCAGAGCTACTACCAACTGAGCTGAGAGGCCAGTCAACAAAAAAACATAACCTATCAAATGCTCCGAATAAAAATCGACATTTACTGTTAAATTATGAATAATGTACCGCTTTGCATAATTACGTTGCATAACTTATGTAATATACGCCATAATTTTATTCATAATTTCATTACTTTCGGCAGAAAAATGCTGTTTAGAATAAAAATAGCTTTTGAGTTCACTCGAGTATACTTTTATGGTTCTGCTGACCTAAAATAAAAAAAACATTGACATGAATAAAAGATATGTCCAACAGTGGACTTCTTCAGACTGATCATAATGATAATTACTTCTTACTAAAAAAAAAATACTCGTACAAAAAAACAGTAGGGATCAAACCGTAGTTTGTAAAAAAAAACAAAATCAAATATGTATTTTTTTCAAGAATATCACAAGGATCACTTTGAAACGTCTTAAAGCTAGGTGAGTCTAGGTGCCAGTTCCACGCGACCACGCCTAGAAGAACAAGCATCAAACTACGGTTTGTTCTTCTAGGCTTAGTCGCGTGGAACTAGACTCACCTAGCTTTAAGACGTTTTTTTTTTTTTATACAACAATGTTAGCAAACAAGCATACGGCCCACCTGATGGAAAGCGATTACCGTAGCCTATGGACGCTTGCAACACCACGTTTCAAAGACTTTTATAGTATTTATTTATTTATGATATCATTAAATAAAAAATACTTGATTTTATTTTATTTTCTTAACGAAGTATAACGTCTCTTTTCAAAGAAAATGTTGTTGTACACAAAACAGGCAGAAAATAGGCTCTTTTGCTCCAACCTCAAGCAATCTCTGCTAATGCAATCTGAGAATACCACAATCGGCTCTAATTAGCCGCGATACTGCTATAAACCATTCTCCCGGCTTCTCTCGTGTCTCAACACGAGATACCATCGGTTTCACAGTACGCGCAGCTTAGTTATGCGCTCGTAGAGCAAAGAAAGCTCATGCCGTGAAATAAATTAATATTAAAAATTATTATTAAAAAACTGAAAGTATTATTAGTAAAAAAAATATCGTTATTTAATTAATGAATAGAGTTATAACACCCAAATAATAAATCATTGTTACTTTGTTATTAGTATCTACACCATTGCATGTCATCTTGAAATGGTGGACGTATAATGTAAATGTCAAATAGAATGGGTCCTCATAGACGTGCTTTGTCAAGTGAATCAAAATATGTACCTCCCAACATCAGGTGGACCTTGGGGGCTTGGTTCAGTCCCTTTAACTATTACTATTATACTATCCCTTTTACTATTATGACTATTTTTTGTCAGATAAAAGAAGAACCTAATATTTAAAGGTCAGTAAATGCCATAAATATCCTAGATCTCACACTACCAATATTAACCAATGACAGAGCGAATGAAAATATTCAATCGTTAGTATATTCGTGGTTTCACGCATGTTGTACAGTTCACACGCGTGTGTACGCGGCGCGTACTGTACCGTGAGCTAACCGAGAGTTATGGTAAAGATCTACAGAGTGTTTCTTGATATACTAAGATTTATGAAGCTTGTCTCTATGTGCTCCTACTTTCAATATAAATAGGTGCTATCACAAGGGGATAAGGTTCAAGTTCCGTTTCCACTCTTTAATGATCTATTATAAAATGTTAAGTATCAGTAAGAACAGTGTATTGTAGGGCACGTTCCTGAGGTGCGTGACCTGCTAGGCAATTCTTTGTTATACACCTACCACTCAACATCAAGTGGACTATATGCTTGTTCCATCATAAGTAGAATAATAAAAAGCAGCCAAGTGCGAGTCGGACTCGCCCATGAAGGGTTCCGTAGCATCAAGTAACATAATATAAAGGTTTTTGTAATTCGTCGAAAGGTAAATTGCGGCTTACGATTACCGTACTGATGACGTATAAAAAAACTTGACTTAAAAAAATAACAAAAGACATGACGAATCTATAAGGGTTCCGTTTTTGCCATTTGGCTACGGAACCCTAAAAATGTATAGTTAGCCATCATTTGATGAACTATTTTTACCTTTTCCTACTTGGCCGGCGGGTAAGAAATCAATACAATTATAAGATCCATTCAAATGTTGTTAGGAAGAGATTGTTCTTAGCAATAAAGATGTAATATTTCATTGAAAATGGCTTCAAATTAATTAATCAATAAGTTATCTTGTTCCGTCAAATCAAAAAGTTAATTTTGAGCCGTCTTACGTAAACTAGGTGAACGTAGGTTACCTACATACAAGAGGATAAAAAGATTAACTATCTAGAATCTAGACAATCTCGTTCCAAGAATAACAGTATTCAATCGATATTATATAACCGACGAGACATGCTCATCTCAGTAAGCCTACCATGAGCTCTGTCTGGCTCTGTCTCTGGCTCTGGTTTTGAGTCTGTGTGAGTGTTCACTAATGGCCTGCGCACACCTAGTTCGCTGGCGGTAGCGATCAGTGAAACGCTGTCAAATATCGCTGTCAGATTTGAGATTTGTTTCAGTTGTCAGATCAGAGTGTGTTCGAGCCTTAAATAAATCCTACGTGAAAACGTCACACACACAGTTTAATGCACTCGTGAGCACACACAGACTCAAAACCAGAAACAGAGACAGAGCCAGACAGAGCTCATGGTAGGCGCACGAGGTGAAAAATCTTTGTAATCGAGTGCATTACGTAACTTTTTATCCCACAACATAACAATATTAACCAAAAACATAACCATGTTTTTTGCAATAAATGAATATGAATATTAAACCCTTAATTTTAATTAAGAAAACCGTAAACAATCTATGATCTCGTGTAATAGCGATGTGTAGATCTCATTACCAAGCGATGTTGCAGCGTGTCGTTAATTCGCTAACCCGGCGGAGCGGCGGCGGCGCGCGGCGGCGTGTGCACATCTACAAGGTGTATCTAAATATGTGTACTATGCGAAGGTGGGGGGTTTCAGACCACAATGGTGATCAGTTGTGGGGGGGAGAAAATTAATAATTCCTATTTTCAGTTTCCCATACAAAAATATTTAATTACATAATGCCTAAATAAATTGACAGCCCTATCCTTGTAACCCCTTGACCCCTTGACCTACTACCTCTGTAGGTCTACTACTACTACCTACTACCTCTGTAGCTGAGTTTAGGGTTGTCACTTTGTATAAAGTCAGCTGTTCATGTTGAAACTTCGTTGCAGTTTTTTTCAGAGATACCAATCGAAGTTCGAAAAGTCGTTGAACAAAAGTTGTTCCCCGGGGGGTGGAAATTCACCCCCCTTCGGGATAGTACACATATTTTGATACACGTTGTATATGTTGAGTGTAAGGTGGAGGCTTATCATAATCTATGTATATCCTACTAATATTATAAATGCGAAAGTTTGTTATAAGGGATAGATGGATGGATGTTTGTTACTCTTTTCACGTAAAAACTACTGAATGGATTTTAATAAAACTTTACAAGTGTTATTCTGATGAATAACACTTATTAAAATTTATGGATTTTACAATTTATAAAGATATTGTAACCAAGAGAGCACTAGTGGTCTAGTGGTAGCGGCCCCGCCTTTTGATTCTAAGGTCGTGGGTTCGAATCCAGTCGTGTACCAATGAGTTTTTCTGTCGAAAAATTTATGTTCACAATGCTAGTGCTCTCAAACGGTGAAGGAAAACATCGTGAGGAAACCCGCGGCTTAGTCAGCTCCGCACGTATTGACCATGTCTTTCCTGTGAATCAGGCCGACTAAGCTGCCAGGATGGTATAGGTGCTGGGCAAGCCTATTCCATCTAAAATCCTGTCCCAGGCACTATAGCGTCCCGCGATTTAGGGCTTGTGTAATCACCAGTTACCTCTGACGCCATTTAAATCATCTACAATAGATGCAAAGGCCTGTTTACTTTTTTTTTACTTTTGTAACGAAGAACGGATGTAAGTAACCTAACTTTTCAGGCAGATCAGTTTGAAACATAAAGGTTTATAATCTAGTCATGTCAGTGATCCTCATGATTCAAGTGAACACCCTTGCCTTTATAACTTAAATGTTTTTAAGACTAGAGTGAGTAAAAAAAGGCGTGCCACAGCCACAGCGTGCGAGCCCTGAAAATGAAAAATCATAAGATATTCATGACGACCACGACCGCTCTGACAAGAGTGAAGCGATTGAGAAGAAGAATGCTATTATTCTGCTATTATTTTAGATTTGTAAAAGGATCATATAAAAAAAAGCAGCCAAGTGCGAGTCGGACTCGCCCATGAAGGGTTCCGTAGCATCAATTAACATATTATAAAGGTTTTTGTAGTTCGTCGAAAGGTAAATTGCGGTTTACGATTTATGACGTATAAAAAAAAAACTACTGACTAGATCTCGTTCAAACCAAATATCGTTGGAAGTTTGCATAGTAATGTACAACATAATATTTTTTTTGGATTTATCATTCTCTTATTTTAGAAGTTAGAGGGGGGGGGGCCAACTTTTTTCCACTTTGGAAGTGTCTCTCGCGCAAACTATTCAGTTTAGAAAAAAACGATATTAGAAACCTCAACATCATTTTTGAAGACCTATCCATAAATACCCTACACGTATGGGTTCGATGAAAAAAAAATTTTTGAGTTTCAGTTTCAAGTATGGGGACCCCCAAAATTTATAGTTATTTTTTTATTTTTGTGTAAAAACCTTAATGCGGTTCACAGAATACATCTACTCACCAAGTTTCATCAGTCTAGCTCTTATGGTTTCGGAGAAAAATGGCTGTGACACGGCCGGACAGACAGACAGACAGACATGACGAATCTGTATGGGTTCCGTTTTTGCCATTTGGCTACGGAACCCTAAAAACGGTAGGAACCGAGCCGTAGTTTGTTGCCTGTTCTTCTAGGCTTGGTAACGTGGAGTTCCACCATCTAGACTCACCTAGCTTTAGGACGATTCAAAGTGATTCTTGCAATCCTACTGGTCAAATACACTTTTGATTTTGAATGAAAATGAAATGAAATATATTTATTTGCATGGTAAAATTAGGTCATATTAGGTATGTTAGGTTATATTTATTACATATTTTTTTAATAACAATAAAGAGTATTTGATCTAATTCGCTAGCTCTTACCACTTACGCCCACTTTCACTAGCCGGGATGCGCAGGAGTCGCCAACCGAGAAATCAGAAAACATTTTATCGCGTCTCCTATGACATTTGTGTGTTGTAATAGTGAAACGTGGCCATAAGTGTTAATAAAATGCCTTAGGCTTAGTCTTAGGTACCATACTATTTTGACCTCAAGATTACGTAAGAAGATTTTGAGGTATATGACTATATGACCGATGCTTCTTTGGTTTGCAGATAAGGCCGACTAAAGAGTTCTTAGAACCAATTTACACTAATATTATAAAGAGAAAAGATTTGTATTTTTGTATGTTTGTAATGAATAAACTCAAAAACTACTGTGCCGATTTCAAAAATTATTTCACCATTGGAAAGCTACATTCACCCTGGGTAACATTAGCTATATTTATGTGTTTAAAAGTAAATATCCACCCATGCAAAGCCGGGATAGGCTGCTAGTAAAATATAAAGATACGAAAATCGAATCAAATCATCTATGTGTCGGTTTGAAGGGTGTGGGTGCCGGTGAAATGACTGGCACGTGAGGCTGAACATCTGTATGCCTCAAGTTGATGGACTCCGGGCAGTGCATCGTAGAGCACGTTCCTGACGTGCGTGGCCTACGAGGCATTTGTTATAGGAGATGGTTACCACTTAATATCGTAGGTGGTAAGTTTTTTAAAAAAAATATGTATCAAGTTGTATCACAAGGATCACTTTGAAAAGTTTAAAAACTAGATGAGTCTAGGTGCCAGTTCCACGCGACCAAGCCTTAGAAGAACAGACAACAAACTACGGCTTGGTACCCACCGTTTTTTGTATGATCCTTTTACAAAATAAAAATGACAACAATAATATCAGTGAAGTTCCAGTGTGGTGCCTACTTCATTAAGTGAGACGTAGGCCACAGAACAGCAAACACGCTTTTGCTTGTAGGCAATAATATATAAGCAAAAGTTTCTAAGACGCTACGCTCCACGCTCGCTCCCAATAAGGGCTTGTTTTAGCATAGTAGGCATTGAACATGATGGAGAAATTCAGCTCCTAAAGGTAAAAGCTGTCTGACCCGCAGTTCAGACTTTCCTCTGATATATGGGCCTTTATTCGCGACCGCCTGATGCGATCATTGGACAGACAGACCAGTAGGCCTACAAGCTCTGTCTAGCTCTGTCTCTGGTTTTGAGTCTGTGTAGGTAGGTACTAACCAGTATGTTACGTTTTGACGTAGGATTTATTTAGTCCACACTCACACAGACTCAAAACCAGAGCCAGAGACAGAGCTTGTGGTAGGCCTATTATAGGCCTATAGGTACAGGATCAATCACCACATCAATATTACATACAATTGAAAAAAGTGTTACCATTCTTAAAATTACCGTTCATTTCTTTTTCTTTTTCTGTTGCTTTTTGCGCGCTCAACATTCTTTCACCACACTGGTTCTAAGAAATTAGTGACATGAAAAAGACAATACCATTCCCTTATCACTATGGTCGTCTAATAAAGAAAACTTTTATCGAGTACAATTTTTTTTCGGTGATTCAACCATACTTACTACTACTACTATGTACTATATTTTGTTCAATAAAGTATTTTCTAATCTAATCTAATCTAATACTTCAAGACAAAATAAATCATTTAATTTCATTTCATTTAATTTACAAAGTCAACAAACCAACCGAGTAATCATCAATCATCTTAGCCTGGTGACATAAACTCCTAACTAACTAACTGGTAACTCCTTGTGCGTCTCCTCCAGTAGCCGAATCGTGAGGGTCATAATCAGGTTTGTCCCTTGCGAAAATGAATAGCACTAAATCAACTATTATTGAGAATAATGCAAGTATGATAACCTCTGGTTGACGCTGGACGTGGGTTCGATAGCCGTCGCGGGACAAGTATTTATTTAAAATATTTTTTTTCGCTCTTCTATAATAGCTTCAAGAAGAAGTAAAGTCCTTTTGTATTTGTAACGCAACGACAAAGCCCCTGGTGTTTGGTGTCTTTGGACGACAGTGACCACTCAACATCAGGTGGGCCTTAGTATTTGCCGTATTTATTCGTTTCCAGTGTGGTTGGATCGCACTATTTTTGCCTTACTTTTGGCAAAGCAATGACTACGACCCTGATGTTTGGTGTCTTTGAATGACAGTGACCACTCAGCATCAGGTGGGCCGAAAGGATTTGGCAATCGTTTTCGCTTCCAGTGTGGTTAGGTCGTACTGTTTTTTTCTTATTTTTATGAATCTGAACATCCCAGTATTAAATCAGCTGGCCTTACAAACAAACTTGACCTATTCTCAGGTACTTATCGCAACTGCATAAAGGTCACAATCGTCTACAAGTAGGAATTTAGGCTAACACGTTTCGGAAGTCGTCCGGATATTAAAAGATTTCAAAAGTTCGATTGTTAGAACAAAACGTATTATTTTATTGTTCTTAGACCTTGGCTTTGAGAAGGAGATTCCTATTATTTATAAATATTAGTGTTGTTGATCTTCCAAATTTACAAGTCTTGCCGATCGAATACAGAAAAAGACCTCATCGGAATTTAGAACAATATCGACAAAATGTATGCGTCGAATTAATAATATAATAATAATAATAACATTTATTTTCCACAAAAAGGTTTACAAAAGTACAGCTATTTTAATAAACGAGTTAAGGTACAAAGAAAAGTATATAATATGCAGGGTTTCTAATTGGTTATTTAGGTGCACCTTAAAATACAAAAAATATATAAAACTAGTGTATAGTCTATACATTGACTACTCGCTCTAACTAAGTATGAAACTTGTGTTTAGACGCGAGGGATCCGTGTTTCGGCTAGGCAACAAGAATTACAATTTAATGTTTTTCGGATGTAACTGCTAAGTTTTTAATATATAGTGTATAATGAAATTAATGAATGTTCGACTGTGTGATTTATGTGTGTATGTGTGCAATGAATGTGTTTTTGTGTGTGAATTGGGTGAGACCTAACGAATTTGACCTAAGAACCTACGTCGTACCTAGGCCCCAACATCGTAGAAAGTAACCTTGTTGCCAATGTTTAAAAACTAAAAAGGAAAGATGTCATTGAAAAAGTACATCCAAACATTGATTTAAGTACCATAGTCGCCAATCGCTTAACTAGAAATGAAATATTTAATATGCAAACACTACAGTAGTTAGCAACATAGTGTGTTGGAAAAAATAGAGCAAATAAAGTGAAAAATTAAAGAAAAAGTATGAGAAGTTTTACCCCATATTTTATTAAGATCTCTTATTTTTTAAGGCTCTTTAACCAACTTGCCTCTTTCGCCCGTCAACATTGGGTATCAAGGGCACGTTCCTAACGTTCGTGACCTACGAGGCAATGCTTTGACATAGGTGATGGTTACCACTTAGCATCAGATAGGCTATCAAGACAAGAACAAAAAAATGTATTGGAACTTCATTCCGATAAAAACAAAGTGCAGATCGCTATCGATAGCTAGATAGCCTTATAAACGTTCACATTAGCTTACAAAACAAGATAATGAGCTATTGCTGAAATAGCCAATTTATTCACGAAACTAAACGGCGATCTGTTTGTGCGGGGGATTGCCGACATACCATTCTTCATTGTTTACTGGAGGTTAACACTTGTTATAATCTCTTTTACTTTTTATACTTTTTTACACACATAGCTACAGTTCGGCCGGCGTAACTTGGCGGGTCTGATCTGAAGCTAGCCGTTTGGCCAATCTTCCATCAGTCATTGGCCATTTACGATCGAACAGCTCACTTCAGACCCGCCAAGTTACGCCGGCTGAACTGTATCTAGCTCCAAACTAGTCTGTCTCTAACTCTGGTTTAGAGTCTGTGTCAGTGTTGACTAAATAAATCCTACGTCGAAACGTCACACGCACAGTATAATACACTGGTGGGCACTCACACAGATTCAAAACCAGAGCCAGAGACAGAGCTTGTGGTAGACAAAGCTTGAACTATTTGAACCAGTTTAGCTGATCATTATTTTTTATTACGAATTAATTTATAATACACCAATCCAGTCATAAAACAAAAATCTGAGTTCTTTAAACATATGTATTTGCTCTCGGCGGGGGTCGAACCCACGGCCTGCAGCGCTACAGCACAGAAAACAGAGTAACTACCAACTGAGCTGTGAGAGCTGTCGAGGTCAAGGTTGCTCATTTGAACCGGATCATAATAAACAAAAGACTTCGACGAATAGATCAGCTAAATCGAATTAGCGATAACACTTTGTTTCGGTAGCCGACGAATAACAGACTCTGAGAACCTTCGCGATCACCACCATTAAAAACTCATAATATTATTATGAGATGTGCGATTGGTTATTATTAGATCTTCAAGAATTTCCAACCTTAAGCCTAAACAATAAAACATAGAATCGAAAAGGCTATAAATCTTCTATCTGTAACTCCGACAAAGTATTTCAAACCTTATACCCCAGAAGATTAGAACATAAAGTAAAGTAGAGTGGATTTATGCGAATGAAACTAATTTATCAGATTTGCGTAACAATTGAGATATCTGCGATGACCTCTGGGTGGGAAGCACCACAGGGGTAGCCGGATCAATTCTAAATGCTTGCACGTAGCGTTTGACCGCACGTTCAAAGGTCGGGCAGAGCCAATTATGGGGTTCTTTGTGGTGTGTATCTCATTTACGAGTCTTTTGAAGGCTGGCTTCTAATGAAGTTTCTTATTCGATGCGTTTTAGGATATTCCTTAACAAAGAAAGAAAGAAAGAAAATCATTTATTTAAACAAACTGTACACGACATAAAACAGTAAAAAGTAAAATTACAATGTTATAAGCACAATACGCAAGAGTTCTGGTGTGTGTGTGTGTCAAAGTTCTCCGAAGAGTTTTAACTTGTGCGTCCAAACATTATTTGTCATTTAAAATAAGGCTTATAAAATAAATAAAACCAACCAATGCCCGGCGTGAACGAAAACCATGAGCTTAAACGAAGTTTTACGATTAAAAGACCACCAATGGTTAGATGGCGGAAATGTTAGTTAACGGAGACGAGGAAGATAATATATTCTCCTATTTTTACGATCTGGCCCGAGATGGGGTTAACCATCGAACCACATAATCTATGAACGAGATAATCTACGGTTGGAAGAGGTGAGGGCAACCGGTAGTTGGCATAATCTGAAGAATAATTGTGAGTTATGTAGGCACTGCTAATGTATGAGATGAGAGCTCTGTGAACGATCGACAACTGATGATCTGGGTGGTTATTGAGCCACTTATCATTGCAAATACTGAACAGGAGATTTTAGAAACCGAGCTTTTTTACGAAATTAATTCGCTTGAATGAAGTCATTGAGCGGCAAGTTCCTCAAGAGTAATTGCTGCAAAATACCTATGTCTATGAATGTCTAACCAGAACTTATGGCAATAATGCCTAAAGCCTTGCCTAGTTGCCTACTATATAGGCGCATCTGTGATAGCTATCAGATTTAGCACAGGGTTTTGCATACATCCGCAAACACTGCCGTGAACTTTGACAGTGCGATATTTGACAGCTATAACCTGATCGCAATCGCGGGCGATCTAGATGTACGCAAGGAATGTGACTTTATTAGCTAGGGAGATGGAAAGCATCCGGTATTTTTCCTTTCTTTTACTGAAAGGAAGAAATTAGAACCTAATAAGTACTTCGTGATCCACTCGGTAGAGTAGAGATTATCAAATTGTCGTCAAAACAATTTGCGATAAAACCATCGAGATAGTCATCATTGATAATCTGGGATCCTTCTTCCCACAAGGTACTTTCTTTAGGGCGACGCAACGTGATTTACACAGTATCCGTTGCGGCACCGCAGCCTTCGCTCCGCTGTCGTGACTTCGCTGCGTGTCGCTAGTATGAAACTTGAGGAAAAACTTTTGTGGGCTTCCTTACTGAAAAAAATTGTGACGATGATCGATGAGGAAACTGTGGGCAGCACCCAGCCCAGCAAATCGTTATGTCAGTCTTTATAAGTGCTAAGTTATTTGAGTCGCAGACTGGCACCTAGACTCACCTAGCTTTAAGACGTTTTACCGTAATCCTTGCGATACAAATAAATAAAATGAATAAACAAATTTTTGACTTTACTAATTAACAGATAAAAAAATATCCATCTCACTCTAGTTCTCAACTACATACCTAAAAAGTCTAGTGTCTATCGCGTTGCAGTGGCTCATCGCAACGTGTGTCACGGCCCTTAGTGATGTGATGACATCAGTCATCGTAGCGATCTCTTGCGAAACGCGCGTTTTCGCGACTTCCCAGGCTTTCGTCTGTCACGACGCGACGCCAACGCGACGCAGCGAGATTATGAGCGATTGTGTGACGTGTGGCGTGCGCTTTATCAAGATCCATCTTCTTGAAGTCGGAAGTCTAATAACTATAAATTTAAGATAACATATTAAAAAAATATACCAATTAGGACGACCTCTGTAGCGCGGAAGTGGAGGTTCTTAGGGTGTTAGGTTCTTTTTGCATAAGCAGCATTTTCTCTCTACGATGAGCAACTATCCTTTTTTTAACTGAACCCATGCGAATGAATGACGCATTAGGACACATAGTTAAGAAAAGCATTAGGCGCAGGAGTCACGTTGCTTCGTCATCAACTTAATAAATTGGTCCCTAACAAAGTGCAACCTGAGTGACCGCACGACCGTCGCAATAAGTGGGAAACCCTACCACTAAATCACAATGTAAATGTTTGAGATTTGAACCCTAGAAACACTTTATGAGACCAAGAGTCATAGAAAGTGGCACGACTGCAGCGAGAATGAATAAATCTCGTTGACAGTCGGAGGCGGAAGGGCGGCCATGTTGCTTGCACGACATCCGGAATTAGCAGAGTTTGTAGATTTCTTTTACGTAATGGAACACTTTGGCATCGAAATTTAGGCGTAGACGTCTCATGTCCCGTAAGGTCCCTTAAGCTCTAACTAGTAGTATCTATGTAAAATTTGGAAGGTGTGTTCTTTAGGAAAAGTGTATGCAGACTATACAGAGGATTTTTGAAATATCAACCCTTGAAGGGGTGCAGCGGGGGTTGAAGATTGTATGAAAAAAGCTTAACGCGAACGAAGTCACGCGAGATTCCACTAGTGTCTGATGAAGTGTTTATTTAATAAGCTAATTTGGCACCCATGTCGAACTTTCTTCAGGGCACAACTACCCAAGATCCGGGTATAAGCTAAGTTCACACGGAGGTCACGATGAGCGTGAGCATAAACCTGATCTAGAAACTTCACGACTTTAAAGTTTCTCTATGTTGGTAATTGGATGGCAAAACATAAATTAGGTACCTAATACTTAAAAGCAACTTGAAGTGTTTTTTGGGGTATTCTTGCTATGATAACTTCTATGACATAATAACACCTATTTTTTTGTCTGCTAACCCAGTATTTACTTTATTCTACTTTAGTATTTAGAAATTAGGAAAAATTAGGTGTAGGTAGAAACAAGAACTCGAATCAAACGTTTTGGGTCGAAGCAACACAAATTTTTGAAATAAAAATTTTTGGGTTGAGGCAAGAAGCACTCAAAATGTGAGGTTCTCTGAACATGGTCTCTTCCAATCGTCGAATACACATGTTACAGCGACCGGCAAAAGTTGTATTGAATATCCATTACTGTTGTGTTTAGCGGCCAGATACATTACATTGTAAACTCATATATTCTGTCGTGTTATTTAAAAATGGAACGATCTTTTACTCCGAAACATGGCAACCAAGGAGGTAACTTATCAAAGGTTTTATTTGAATTTCGAACTGGGTTGCAAAATAAAATGCTGTTTATTGAAACAAAAAACAAATGAACATTTCAACGCGAGATAAAACTGTGTTGTGCGTTGTTTGTCGTAATTGTATTTGACAAAATGAGTTCATAATATTACTAAGTTTTAATTTCCTCGCATTTGAGAAAAATTATGTGCAAGCCTTGGCCACAACTACGCATTTAAGGACGAATGAGTTGCGGCCGCTGCAGCAGTGTTCTATTACAGTTACTACCTTTTCTATCACAGACAAAAGTTGACATTCGAATTTTCGTTGTTACAGAATAATGCGGTGGAGAAGAAATTCTGGAATGACGATATTATGGTGTGTGGTGGTGCTGACTGTGACTACAGCTGGTAAGTCCTTTCTACTCACTTGTATTACGGTCAACAGCCACGATGTAGACAAATGATCACAAGCTTATTTTTATTTTACAAATGGGCTACTAATGGACTGACTGTGTGAAGATGACATGGATAAGAGAGGAGTGAATGAGAGATGACGGCTGACAGAGGGGAATGGAATGACATGTTGTTCCGACCCCACATAAAGTGGGATAAGGGCAGGAAAAAGAGGGCTACTGAGATAAACAGAAAGCTATAATTAAAATAAAACTATTTTATAATTAAGTGCCAGTTTCACGGAGGACTAATCGATCAACCTTTTTGACAATTGTTCAGTTAAATTACTGTCAATTACTTGATTGTTCGATTTGGTATCCATTAAACTGGCCCTTAGATTGTCACAACTATCTACAAACTGATGTTTATATGGAGTTTCGGATTAGTACCTATGTCTTGCTTCAGAAGAACTTCGGATAAAATGCCTATAATTTATTCTTGAAATGAAAATAACAATCTTACAGCCTTCAACGAGTCCAGTATATATAATTACTGTGATGTTGTGAATTGTCTTCACGACAACTGCAGATTTTATTGGTGTCGCAAGTTCCGTTCAAAATATGGACTGAGAGGCTTGTGTAAGATACAAATAATAGCCATAGAGAAAGATTACAGTCCCTTGTACCCTATAGCTGTGGCACAACACTCTTGATGCTCTCTTAAAAACAAGGTGGCTTATGCCATCATCATCAACCTATATCAGGTCTCTCCCAAAACGTACCACTAAGCCTGGTATTCTGATCTTCTCCGTTCCTTGCCAGCTATATTTATCAGATCGTCGCCCACCTTGCTGGAAGGCATCCCATACTCTACTCCACTCTACTCTACTCTACTCCACTCCACTCCACTCCACTCCACTCCACTCCACCCCACCCCACTCCACTCCACTCCACTCCACTCTACTCTACTCCACTACTACTCTACTCCACTACTCTACTCCACTATAATAATTTACTTGGATACCCACGTGGTCAAAGCTAGTTGAGAATACAGGAACCATTTTGTTTAGTAATGAAGGAACTGTACACGTGCGGTTTGTCTTACAATATGCCTAACGTTGGTAGACCGCGGAGTCAAAAGCATTGAAAACCGGCAGCTGTCCACCATCATAACAACCAGTGGTTATTGTAACCGTCGGATTGTAGTTTTCGTCGTCGTCGGTTTAAGACCGGCCAAAAAATCTGTTAGTTCACATGTTTATGATCTTAAATCTGGTGACAAAGTTTTTCCAACTAAACTTTGAAATGGGACTTGGCCTGCCCTTTTCCACATTTATCCCATCCCAGTGCAGTCATACCTACGGATACGGATGCACCCGGAACGGAACTAGTAAAACTAGTGACCCAGTGAGTAAAAATGCCTGAGTTCCCTCAGGCATGTTTAGATGCTACAAGCCCAGAAGACGCGACAGGCCTAGGCCTGTCGCCTAGGCCTGTGATAGGATGCATACCAGTCCCCTAGGTCAAGCATTGAGATTGCGAGTGGAAAAATTGGAAAGAGCAAGAGCAAACGCTCAGCGTAACACAGCAGTTTTGAATAAAAACATCAATAAAGGCGGAGTTCTCCCAACAAGTCAAAAAACAAATTCTGTCTTTTTTTAAGACAGCTTTAAATAGCCTAAGCCGCAGGTTACCATAAATGTTCGTAGTGGTATGAATGTGGTAATGTTGTACGTACCTAACCGCGATTACAATCAGGGAATTGAGGAAATCGGCACTTTATTATGGCTGTGGTTAGTGGTCTATTTGCCCCCTGTGACAGATAGAAAATACTTTCGTTAGTGGGTCATCGACTGTTGAATAATGTATTAATCGAATCTTACAAAAAGATGATTAACGCCTGAATAAAAACACATTTTACAACTAAGAGTAATTGCCGCGTCAAAAATAGTAGGATAAAATTTTGCATCTAAAAATAAACAACATAGTAATACAATAGCCTAACTTCAGGTACAACAGCTGTTGGTCTGTGAACCCTAGGCTATTGTGAGTAGGACCATAGATAGGTCCATATCTCAACGTCCAGCGTTTGCCCTGATATCGGCACAGTACCTAGACACAATAGCTCGCTAGGGGCTGTAATTGTTTTACACAATCTGATGGTAGCTTAGCTCCTTCTCACGGAGTGCGGCGGCATGCACTATGGAGTTTTTGTCTTAAAAAGAAAATTATCTTTGCGTTTATCTTTGAATAAATCGTTTTCTAGAATTCATTATCATTACATCGTGAGGAAACCGGCATGTCGTAGAACCTAAAAAGTTAGAAAACATTTTGTCGAGTGCACGTAACTCGGCTTTAGGGAGCCTTTTTGAGGCGCATTAAATCCTTTCACCACACTGGTTCTGAAAGAACCAGGGACACTATGAGAGCATGGACAAATTATATAAAATTTGTCCATGATGAGAGGAAGAAAAAGTTGTTATGTTGAAGTCCTTGAGGTTTTTTTTAAAGGTATCGTAATGTTGCGCAACGATTTGAATGAAACTCGGAATTGATATAAGGTTTATTCTACCACGAGAGCAAAGCCGCGTGCGAATGCTAGCATGTGGTAAAGCGCTGTTTATCCAATCCAGAACACCCTAACATAAAATAAGCGCTTGCGCAAGTCACATCAATTTTATTGTTATCAGCTGGTCGGCTCGTCATTACCGCGCGGTCAAGAGTTCACAGACCGCTGACTGACTGTTAGATGAAGTGGCTACCTGGAACACTCTTGCACAATTAATTTGCAAAAGGTTTACGAGCACGAGAGACGATCGCATGATCGGTCACGATACACGAGTGTTCAATATTGACAGACATTATCTAAAGGAGGTACTCAGTTGTCATAAAATGGTAAAAGCGACCTGCTGGCCTACCATGAGCTTCATATGGTTATGGTTATGGCTGTCAAAATTGTATCAACAGTGTCAACACATTCAAACCCAAGAAGAAAATGAATGTGTGGGTCAGCTTATCTATACACAATTTGACAGCCATAGCCATAACCATATGGAGCTCGCGGTAGCCCTGCTGGTCTGATGATGGAGCCAAGGTCTGTCCAACGGAACTCTTCAATCAACTGGCCAATTGAGTTTAAAACTTGTTTACCATACAAAGTGAGGGATAGTCAGAGGCAAGGCCATACAGTGAATCTGGCCAGAAACACTTTCTCAAAGTATATAAATCACAATGCGTGATGGTGGCACATTTATTCTGATTATCATTTATTCTGATTATCATCTACCTATGTAGGTACTTAACCTTTCGGAGCATTTGGATCGCATCACGAGATCTCAGTTCGGGGCGAACTACTAGTTATTTCTTTTAGTGCGAATCCAGCTCACAACCTAATACAGTGCAGAAAACATAGCTAATGCCAACTGAACTGTAAAAAGTAAAAACTGTAAATAAGAGTCGAATAAATAATGATTCACGGTTCTAAACATAACTCGTCAATAGAAAGTGATTTTATCTCCCATTGAGCTGTATGGGAATATTTATTATATCTGCATTTGTATGGCTTTAAATTGACTGTTAATTAGGTACAGTCTATCTCTGAAAAGGCTACAGAGGAAATAGAGAGGCACTTACGAGGCAATGTTTTCACTTTCACTGTAAAATATATTTCTATTGTTAGATAAAACTTTATTTTCAAAGAGACATTCTAAATGTACAAAATACACAAGAATCAGTTGAGCTATCTACGATCTAGAGATAGCTAAACTAATCCAAATCAGTGTCAAATGAAATCATAGGTAGGTATATACTTACTCTATTTCCGATAGCAAACTCTTTAGTATTTCTAGCATTGGCAAATGGCAACATGATATGGTTTTGCAAATAAACAATCTATATACACATTTCAACAATTTACGTATTTTCAGGCGTCTGCGATGGAGCAAGAAGAACAGCACAGCGCCGTAAGGTATGTCTGTTAGAGCTCCGAAAGACTATACAGAACCATAATGGTCAAATTTAATTATTATTGTTAAATTCATTTTAATCAATGAAATCACAAGAACCTGGAAATAGATTCAATACAATGACTAAAACCACTTACGCCTAAATATATGGCAAAAAACAACAAAGAGTCAATTCTAGAAGTGGAATCTTTTGCATCAAAAACTTTAGTAAATCCGCTGAACAAAGCTGTACAATCTATGAAACTAGAGCTAGAAATTGAAAGGTCTACTGTGCATGAGAAAACCAGTGGTAGTTTTCTAAGAATACAACTGCTTGTGGTTCCAGGATACGTCTCCAACCCCGGAGCTTTACGCGCCGGTGCCTAGCACGGAGAGTCTGCAGGTGATAGCGCAGGCGATGGGCGCTGCTGGCTTCGAGCACTACACGGAAGGCAGGCCCTTGGTGAAGAGGCTGATACCGGCAGCTGCTGACTCGCCCGACATCGATATTGTGGAGCATCAAGGTAACTTTTCACTATCATCACTATCTCATTATAATCAGCTTGAACAAGTCCTATGCTGGACAAAGGCATCCCCAATCATTTCTAAGAAGCCCTGTTCATCTACCGTCCTGCGCTCTTTAGAATGTCTTTAGTAACTTATTATCACTGATTTAGTTTGTTTGTAGTACCCAAGTATGCCCTCCTGTAACTTACCCATGCATGCCTTGATGTTTTTTCTGTCTCTTTATGGGACTGACTCCTTTAATCTACCTTGAAGCAGAAAAGAGGACTTTGAAAAGCCAATTTGCCAAAACCGCAAGCAGAGTATAGGTATAGGTACTTTATCTAATATATAATCTTTTTTTTCCCTTTGTTTCAGGTGTGATCGGCAAGGCCGGTGTAGACTTCCCTGCCTACCCCAACATACCGAACACAGGCTTCAACTGCAAAAACGTGCCGACCGGCTACTATGCTGACTTGGAGACCGAGTGCCAGGTAAATATTAGCTACTCTGTTGTCTACAACAATTTGGCTTATTGGTCCTTCATAGAGTCATTAATTCAAGCTCAAAAATTATTTATTCAGTTGCACCTCAAGGATTACTTCAAAACGTCATAAAGCTAGGTGATTCTAGATTCCAGCTAACTAGACTTGACTAACCTTGAACTTTGTTTACATTGCTTTCAGGTATTCCACATCTGTGACACATCCCGAAAGATATCGTTCCTTTGCCCCAATGGCACCATCTTCAGCCAGTCCCATCTCATTTGCGACTGGTGGTTCAAGGTGGACTGCGCCTCCGCTCCAGCTCTGTACGAGTCCAGTGCCGAGTACTACTCCAACGAGCAGAAGAAAACCCAGAAAGTGACTCAAAGCCTGAGCAAGAACCAGGATCTGCAGCAGATTGATGGGAGTGCACGCGCGGAGTCCAGACGGTCTTCTGTCAACATTCCCAGCACGACAGAGCGGCTGCTAAGGCACAGACAGAGATTGCAGAGTCAGACGGATACTCCATACACGGTGCAAGCTACAGCAAGGAGCTATCAAACCCTGTTCCCTGATACTAACTATAACCCGACACAACGAAGCCAACTGACCACAGCATTCGAGAAAAGACGAAAGAACCTCGTGCAGCTGATTTCGAACAACTTTTCATTCCCCTCTAGAAGCACTAAGCCAACATTCTTCGAAGCTTCGACTTTGAGAACTACTCCGGTTGATCATAACTTAAAAGAAATGCAAGTGGCAGCAGAAAGCGCATCATTTGCAGCTAACAAGAACAACAGACAATTCCTTCAAGATTACAACGCGAAGAACTACCGCCCTTACCCCGTCTACACCCCGAACACTCCTAAGCCCAAACTGAAGAGCAACCCAAACCTGACCACGTTGTACGCCATCGGAGACAAAGTTCCCGATTCGTCGAACACCCAAGAAACAACCAAACGCCCCACTCTGATCCCTTACACAAAGAGCTACACTACTGCCAATGATCCTTATACTAGACCTGGTGTATCTCTGCTTAGGAATTTCCTAGCAAAGGAGAAGAACAGGACACAAACCCCTACTACGGAAAAAAGCACTCCCGTTACAGAAAAGATTCAAAGAGTAACAGAGAACAAACACGTTTTTGAATCTGTCACTAAGATTCCAACTATAAAACCAGAAGGATCATACCTTTCCGAAACCGCATCCTCTGATAGATACGACGTGTATTCAACGACTAATCATGTAGAAGGTACCACAGAACCATCGTATAAAGAAAGAAGAGAACGATTAATGCGGAAACTGAACTTCGATACCCTGGCAATTACTGAGCCGACTCCAACAGTATCGGTCGAAAAACTCTATGTTGATCAAAGCCGGTCAGGACTTGTTGTCCCGGCATCGTCATCAAAAACTCTCCACAGTTTAGCCATTTACTATGCAACTGCTCTAGATAATCTGTCTACCACGCCAACTCCTGATGATGCTGAAGTCACCACTCCTGTATTTGATTACGAAGCTATGGAAGAAGCTTTGCCTGCACTATTCAGTACCAACACTATCAACAAATACAGTAACTTATTCGCTCAAGGAGCAAACAATGCTGATTTACTAGAGGAAATCAGAGAGGATCCTAATGGAACCTATAATGAACTGATGGAAGATTTAATGGTTCAGCAGAGCCAAAGTCCTCTGGCAACTTCTCCACAAATTAGAGAACTAGCTCAAGTGTTCACACATGCCTTATCAGCATACCTTCAAGACCCTGTCCAGTTCAGGAAGGTCCTTTCTGACATCAGACCAACCCATCCTACTTTCGGGGAAATAAGCACGACCACTGATGATGAGACCGCCAATACTGAACCAACAACCACCATTAATGAAGAAGATGACGAAATACTAGGATTCTCCGAGGACAACAAAGCTCCTTTAGCTAATGCAAGAGAATCTAAAGCTTTGGACATATCTAGCAAGTATCAAACTGTAGCATACGATGATGTTAAGGTCACCACTCACAGGCCTACTGAACCGTCTACTACTTTCAACTACAGAGGAACTTCGGCAAGAAATCCATTCAGATGCTGCGGCAAGATATCAGCTTCATACACATCAGCCTCTACATTCTCGTCGCCTTCCACAACCCCTATACCTTTTACCAATACTGTTGCATTCAATATTAACACTTTGGCGAATAATTACAGCGAGGTACCAACTACTGAAAACTATTCTTTACCAAAATACGGAGGATTCCAAAACAATGCACTGGTCAACGACCCCTACGGTGCTGGCATCGGTTCCTTGGAAAATAAACCCCTAAGTGAGTATATAGAAGCAACCAATTTACCTACAGCATGGGGTATCGATGCATCTGCTTCTACAGCTGCCTCAGTCTCTACGCAAGATTTCGAAAGCAAGAAAATTAGAGGTACAACAGTTATTCCTACAACCACTGCGGTATACTTCACTGAAACCGACAGCATTGAACTAGAAAATGATGAGGAGTTACAGCGAGCTCATAGCCAGTCATTTGTTGGGTCTCAGAACAATAACTTGCGACAAGGAAAACAACTTAACATTGAGGAGTCGTCGACCGTCAAAAGACCTTCGGAAGATTTAGAAGCTCCTACTTTACCTGATGAAGATACTACTACTATCCAAACCACTCCAGAGCCCACCACGTACAAGCAAGAAGAATCAACTACTACCACTCAAGTGCCTAGCAGCGTCTTTACTTCCCCAGATTTCGACAAAACAACCAACCAGTTCCAATGGTCAAGCACTTTTGACAACTGGCACAGTACTGTCATTGATCCCATAACTTTGAACGACGGTTTGAGTCATACAGCAGCAGCAGAGGATTTAACAACGGATGTGAGAGAAACATCATACAGTTACAATACCGCTACAACACCGACAATAGATTACTCTACGACAGAGCAGGCCGTATCATCGACAAGTAATATTGAACTCACAACTTTTGGGACTAAGGATAATAGGAGAGGAAGGTTTCTGAAAGATGTCTCGACAGAGCCAGCTCAGGATTTGTCAGCGATCACTGACACCGTAGTGGAAAAGGCGAAAGAAATCATGGGTGGAATGAATGCAACGACCACAGAGAAACTGATGAACGTCATGAAGAAAACAAAATCAAAAACGGTAAAACGGCTAATTCTATTACTAGTACAGACTTGTGATGACGATCACAATTCAACAGCTGAAGCGTCCAAGAAGGCTCTTCTAGAGGCTTTAATGGCTGTATCACAGAAAGATATGGAGGAAATAGCGAAAGAAGAAGAAGCATCAACACCCGAGTATGATAATTTTAGGAGAACAGATAAGGTTGAAGTCAGGCCAAGACAAGACAGAAGAGGTAAGAGCATAAGCTTTGATCCTAGCGCTATAAACTCTTTGTCAAACCCTACCACAGAAAGAATTCAGACAAGTTCCACAACAGAAAACGTGAAGACTACTCAAGAACCAGAAACTACAGTGTCCTCTACAACTCAAAGTCAAATCAGAACGACAGCCAGCCGCAGGGGTGTCAGGAAGTTCGGAACGCGGACGACTCCGCTCGAAGCTAGAAGTACTAAAGCAGCATTTATCGACACCCCTAAAGCGGAAGCTAGAACAGCTGATAAGGAGGACCTTAAGACGGCATCAGACACCAGAGCTTTGGAACTATTAAGGTCGTTATACACAATCGCAGCGAGATGGGGCTGAAATGTACTGCTTTAAAAATGATTGGGTATCTAGTTCCGAGTGGCATATACTTTAAATTGATTTAAATTAGATAAATACTGCAAAATAAATTGAACACAAGGACTCTGGAATGTGTTCAACTCGTTCTATTGATTTTCTATAACAAAATAAGATGTAATTTATTTGATCTCGCCCGGGTCAGTCTTTATACGTGGTTTTCATATCTTTCAACAGTTTTATTGAAAGTTCACTTGCAATCAATTGACTAATTTTGTAAATATTTATTTCCATTCGAACGAACATTACAAGTAGATTTATATTTCCTAGATGTGACAGGTTTTAAGAGATTTTTGCCTTAGTTTTAATTTATTATGTTTTGTTATTAAATATTTTATAGACTTTAAATAGTATTTTTAGGAGATACTTTCCTATCGATAGAAAAATTCTAGTTTACTACTGAGTTACCTATTTAGAAGTATTTTAGATTTTGCCACAAACCATTGCCGGGGTCCTAAAATATGACTATCACATTCTAACATTACAAACTTTAATTGTATTTCAACACCTATCTACTGCAGACAGTGTTTTGTGGTGAAGTTTAGTTTTAATTTGTTACACTGCCACGATTTTTCTGTAATATATTTTTATAAGTAAAATAGATTATTTAGTTGTAATATAATAATAATAAGGGAGATTTTTACACTAAATTTTTATAAATAAATACCTGTTGTTTTTATCATAAATCTTTAGTAAGTCGTAGATATTGGTTAGATTCCGATTATATATTATTACTGCACACTTATTTTTAAAAGCCTAAATACTTTTTAGCTTGGCAACCCCATATACCAAGTTATTAAATAAATAAAATAAAAAAGCCCATTTATTCCATAATTAAAATTACAAAATAGTAAAATTACCAAGTAATTATCAAGGATTTAATACGCTTACCTACCGTAGTTAAGAAATTGTTTTGAGAGTTATGCATAATAAGCTATTTGTAAAACTATCGGGTTCCCTTTGCGTCATGGAATTGGAATAAGGGCCCGTCCGCACAACGATATTTAGATCATCCACAGCCCGACCTCATCCAACTGCTGGGTATCGGCCTCCCTTAGTTTGTGTCATCTACCTCGATCCTGTGCCATGCCAGTCTAACCCACTACTGCCTTGCGACTTTGAGTATGTCGTCCATCCGATATTTCACCGTGAGGTTTTTATTCTTTCGTATAATATCCCGCAAATGTAGTAAGTATGCAATAATTTACTTGATATAACAAATCGATAATGAAAAGTTTTTTTTATATGTAGATAGATAGATTAATACTTTATTGAACACAAAAGAATACATTTAAAAGAACCATTACAAATAAAGGTACAATGGGCGGCCTTATCGCTAAGAGCGATCTCTTCCAGACATAATATTATTATGTAGGTAGGTAGCATACATAATTATAATAAGAGAAGTAAGTAAAAAGTAAAAATGATAAAACATGCGGTGAGTTTCGAAAATCTCGCTGTGCGGACGGGCCCTAAATTAGCTTGTTGATCAATTCGGGGAATAACACATGCCAATGGCTCTCAGCATTTTGATTCCCGTACATTACTGCTGCTCTTAGAACTCGCGACATTATCAAAACGTAAAATGAAGCGCTAATCAAGCCATCTCGCTCACTCAATATCTCTGTCTACTCCTGCGATCTGCAGGCAACTATGAGAAGCCAGAAACACAGGCTCTTTAACTTACAAGTTGCCATTTTATTTAGTTTATTGGTGCGGGCAGAGAAGAGGAATCAGGTGCAAAACGAGCGATTCCTAGTTGTTTTACCGAGTAGTGTTACCAGTTACAGTTGAACTGTTGGGAATTTTCTTCCCAACAGACTTATGTACCTACTACCTCTGGAAACATTGTACCCAGGAGACTTACCAGTAAAACAAAGCTCCTATATAGTCTTACTCTTATGTAGACTTAGGTAATAAACGACATATTGATTTTTTTCTGCGTCTCAGTGGAAGGTGCTGGTTCTATTCCTGCGGCGGGAAAAGTCATCGGCAGTCTGTCATCGGGAGGTTTATTCTCTCTGAAGAGAACAAAAATAAGAAACATTACATAGTTAACACAACAGTAAACAGTAGTAGCAAACAGTATATTAGTCGTCTGGAATAAATCGCCCCGAGCGATAAGACCGCCCATTGCAGGACTGTTATTTTTCTTTTATGTTACTAGTTTTTTAAGTAACTCTGAGTTTATTTTATCAAGTTTATTTTATAGAAAAGTTTGAGTAGCACAAGCGACCAAGACGTATCGGGTGTCCATATTAGGTACTCTTTAGTGTTTATAGACGGTGAGTGTTGCGCTTGCAAAATCGATTTAAATTATGAATCGATTGTTTTTATTTTATTTTAATCTTTACTAAGATAAATATCCGACTTTAGTAAACACAAAACAGCCGATAGTTTTATTGTAATTGACCAAAAAATCATTGTATTAGACATAGTGTTAAACGCCATCTAATGTTTAACATCGAAACTAATATATAAACGTCAAGAATTAATTAGTTCCGTCCATATCCGCGTGCGACACCAGCGCACGCGGCATAAATGGTTGTCACGGGGCCACCCCGCCCTCTTTCTGCTCGGAATCACCGACCGACGCATACTTGTCACTCCTTACTCTTTATACCCAATAAACCTCTTAAATCATTCCAGGTCGCATCATTTTACACATAGTGCTGCCATTTTAGCGCTTTCGGCGCTAGATCTAGCGCTTTTTTGCTATGTTCAGCGGGCACTTGATAATTTTAGCGCCTAGCGGATAATTTAGCGCTTTCTTAATTTTTTATATGGCAGCACTATTTGTTCCGTGGAGAAAAAAGCTGGGAACATATTAGGCGGACGCGTCCGACGGACGCGTCCGCCTAATATGTTCCCAGCTTTAAATTATTGTCTATGTTCAATTTTGTGCTCTATGCCAGCTGGGTTTTAATAAGGCAATAGAGCACGGGGAATCCCATGAACATTAATTACGGTTTGTTTCATGTTTGTTTGATTGACTTTGCTTCTTTCATTTTCATTCTGTCTATGTGAACGCACTGAAGTTCAAGTTTAGAAATAACGTTTTATTATTTACTCACACTGTTACACTACATATTATATATATACACTGTTTTATTAGTTACTTTTGTAAGTGTTCCATCGTGTTGTGTTGGTTAACTCTTTTGAAATGGATGTACCATTAACAAAAAAAACTGTGTACAAACAAAGATATAAAGTCGAATGGGAGAAATCGCCCAACTTTAAACAATGGTTGAAACCTTTGGCTGGAGATGATACAAGGGCAATGTGTTTGTATTGTAGGAAGGATTTTCATGCCAAGTTAAGCGATATCCAGAGACATTGTGATTCAACAGTTCATCACAAGAAGATCAATGTGATTACACAATCTACAACACATAGAGCAAAACAACGGAGCATCACACTAAAAGCGCCTTAGTTAAAAGTTCGAATTTAGCGCTTTATTGGCTCGTGAATATATTCGAATCTAGCGCTTAGTGCAACGCTGTCAGCGCTGATTAGATTTTTTCATCTGGCAGCACTGTAGACATATTCTGCCAACGTGATTAAAATTATAAGGAGTATTCGTTCTGACCTCCCTGGAAAGGTTTAAACGGTACAACTGAAATTATTGATGTTGTATATAACTTAGGTAGTACCTAAGTAGGTATAGAACAATGTAGTAGGTGCCTAAGTTCAAAAATGTATAGTTACCTACCTATGTAAGTAATGTGATAATTAGCGCCACCAAACTGGGAAAAATTAGTTGCGGTGCCTTATCAGGGTTTATGTTTGAAACTAGTCTTTTTATTCGAAAACTGGACGATATTACACCTACTCTTGTATCTAAGGGACTCCTGTGTCCGCAATTAGACTCTGGGTCGGTCCATTTTGCGTCAGAACGCGCTGGCTGTAGATGTAGCCAGCCTAACTCCTCCCAGAAGCTTCCTGCGGGCTTCATAGGCTTGGAGGAGTGACCTGTGATGGCCCAGGATTTCTTGTCGTTGAGTTTTTACACCCTCGCATTCAGGACTACGTGGGCAGCTGATTCTTCTTCGGATAGGCATCCCCTGCAGAGTGGACTGTCTGTGGCTCCGATGTTGTGTAGGTGAGACATTTGTTCAGGGGACAGTGGCCTGTTAGGGTTCCCATGATGGTTCTGAGGTCTAGTCTGTGAAGACTTATTATACCTACTCTTAAACAATGTTAGTCCAGTCTAGATTATTTTCACTTTGCCTACAAAATCGACTATGTTAGTTGACGGGTATTAATTACTAATGATGCCATCCCATCACTAGCCGGTACTGCGGCGTAATAGTAGGTGTAAATATAAGTTTCTTTAAAGACTATGAATACGTGCCTGTTCCAGTTCCGCTGTCGATGTTTTCATTGTAAGTCTTCTACGGCCAGTAAACGGTTCAGTTATAAGCATTTATTGTGTTAGTGTAGTACCTACTTCGTTTGGGAAATAAATTGAACGAAGTTTATTAAAAACCATGCAGGCATTTGAAGAAAGTGACTTCTTCTACTTAAACTGCGCTAAGACGATCTACCTCACTTATTCAGGTAAAATCAAGCTAACCAGTAACTTCTACAGTGCTCTTACCTATGTGATAGCCCACGCTAGATTGTTCGGCGATCCGTCACGGAATATGTTTCAACTCGAAACCAACAACAATGGCTCGCTTGATCTAACATTTGAAAGCCCCATAAATCCACTTCCTGACAGCGTCTACATGAGAGAGATCACAGCTTTGATCAAAGGTTTGCAAACCAAATTCGACGAAGCTAAATACCAGATTCTCAACACCAATGTCACGTATTTGTCTTTACTGATATTGAGGAGATTTATAAAAAAAGACATTCAGTTTGTGAATGCATTTAAAAGCATGAACACGCACGACGATTATGTGAAATTGTGTCCATATCCCCTCAACAATCAACTGCCGAAAATAACCGAGGAATGCAATAAAACAATTTTCAGTGCTTCGTTAAAAACTCCCGTTCTTCTAGCAATCCATGCGCTTTTGACCGTAAATGACGCTACCACGAAACGTGTTTTGGAAGTGACGTGCTTGCAGCATATAAAATGGAACGGTCTTCAGGTGCCAAGTCTATTTTTCCAAGTGGCAAGCCTTTACAAGATGGAAGAGGGACAACTATGGGACTTACTATGCTACAATCGAACCACTCAATCAATGCTTAAATTGGGAGAAGCCTACTTATTGGGTTATTTTTACTATGAACAATACAAGATGTCCAAAGCTGATCCACCGGAGACCGTGGCTTGGTTCCCATACTGCCGAGCGTTGGAAGGCGACTACCACAGGGACCTATCAGCGTCCGAGAATAAGAACTTGTGTATGCTGTTGGCTTACATTGTTGATTTATAGAAAGGTTTCAACAACTCGTTCGTTCGAGACTCGCATTGGGCCACCAAATGCTCTAGTATCGGCGCTTGTTGGCTGGATGTTGCTAAAGCGTTCCACGAAAAATACAAGAATCCCCGAGCACCCGAACTATTAGACACTGAGATTTAGTCGACAAGATAACCGAATAATTAATGTTTTGTTTGATGTCGTCTGCTGTATTTTTTATTTGGTAGCATGCGTGCCTACCAATCCCCTTATTACAATGCTTTGTTAGCTGTTTATGTGTGTTGACATAAAATAAATAGGTACTTAAAAAAACTTAATTGTATTAATTTTATTACTCTACACCCCAACAACCAAATGATGGCAAGACCCGGCTAAAGAAGCGTTGAGCTCCCTGCAGCAAGATAGATGGACGACACAGTCAAAGTCGTGGGCGGAAATAGTTTAGACTGGCACAGGATCGAGGTAGATGGCACAAACTATGGGAGGGCTATACCCAGCAGTTGGTGAAGTCGGGCTGTGGATAATGATGAACTTATAATGTAAGGATAAGAAAAGTTAAGGACGATGATAAATTACATCGTCCTTTTCAACTTTTCTTATCCTTTTGAAAGAACGAAATACTTTAATATTGGACACACAACACTGATAAACACAGCATGAACAGAGTACCTAACATTATATTTAGAAATGTGTGGTGTGGTGGTTGTGGTGGAGAAAAAGTGGAACAAGTGAATGAGTTTATATATTTGGGGACTTTGTTTACAAGAGATGGAAAGCATGAAGATGATATTGAAAGGAGGGTGACTGCTGGAAATCGAGTGAATGGGGCATTACACACATTTATGAGCAGCAGGAAACTGTCTAACAAGGCACGACTTGCTGTACATAAAGAAGTGTCAGTGCCGACATTGATGTATGGTAGTGAAAGTTGGGTATGGCAGAAAAAACATCAGAGCAGAGTGAATGCAGTAGAAATGAGAGCGTTACGTAGTATGTGTGGTGTAAAGTTGAGTGATAGAGTGAAAAACAGTGTGATAAGAGAGGAATGCGGTGTGAAAGAAGACGTAGTGATGAGAGTAGAGAAAGGTATGCTAAGATGGTTTGGACATGTAGAGAGAAAGGATGAAAGGAGATTAACAAAACAATTGCATCAGGTGAGCGTGAATGGAACTGCTGGAAGGGGAAGACCTAGGCGCATGTAGGTATCTCGATCAGATCGCAGACGTTTTAGAGAAAGGCCAGGTTAGGAGTACCCTAAACCGACGAGCATGTATGAAGAATGTTATGAGAGTGAATGAAGCGAAAGAGGTGTGTCAGGATCGTAGCAAGTGGAAATCCGTGATCTCTGCCTACCCCCATGGGAATAAGGCGTGATTTTATGTATGTATGTATGTAGAAATGTGTAGGTAAACGAACAGTAAAAAACAGTAATAAAAGAAGAAAAATACAAGAATAATAAACATTATACGACCAATGTAGGTCATAATCAATGATAACCTATAGAGGGCGCGGCCCCAATTTTGAGACAGTATTTAAAAACTTTTCGTGTGCCTCAGTTGGAAGTTCAAATGCAAAAGTTTACTTAACATAGACACTCTAAATTGCCTCAGTAAAATAATCATCACCAGCTGGTAAGTTCATTGTTGATATGCCAGCTGTGAACTTCGCAAGTTGAGTGTGTGTGATGACCTGTGAAAGTCAGACCGTCGCTAACAATCGCCCTCACAAGCTTATAGTTGGGAGGCGATAATGTACATCATGCTATTTGTACACACTGTTATTACGATGCCAGTTAAGCCACATGCACACTGGAGCAATTCAAACATAATCATGTGCATTTGCTTTTTTTTCTAACAATATGGTATAAGTATCCAGTTAATTATACCTTGTCCTTAATACTTTATAGGGCGGATCCGACTTGGATAGGTTGGTTATGTTAGAACATAAAAAATACGCACAAGGCGAGCGAGCAGAGCGAGCGGGCTGCGGTAGCGGCCGCCGCAGTGCCAGAAAATGTTTTTTCCCAATACCCTCAAAGGGGCTGCCCCGTTTAGTACAATAATCCATCGCTAGATAAAAAAATTAAAAAAATCATTGAAATATTAATCTGCGACAGTGTACATAGGCCTTTATAATTTCCCAGTGGAAAAAAGTGTTATTGTTTTAACAGTGCGTACATTAACCGGACCCTTAGTGTACGGCCTGAGTGAAGAAGCGTCTAGCGGAGCGTTCAGCGTTGCGTGCATGCGGCGAAAGAGCGTTCGCCGAATGGCCTTAGTGCACGCTTAGCGTTCGTGTGAGCCAGTCACATTTTTCACCATGGCGTTTGCGTCGTACGATATTATTGATATGTATTTATAAGAAAACTAGCTGCCTGTCCCGGCTTCGCACGGGTGGACATTTATTTTTTAAACACATAAATATAGCCTATGTTACTCAAGGTGAACCTACGTCCAGCAGTGGACTGATATCAATTGATGATGATGATGAAAGAACATTCTATAACGTTTAGGAGCACTATTTTCTAGAACATTTTGTCCAAATCTAGAATTCAGAACCGTTTGCATGGGTATATTTGAGTATTCTAGATAATTCTGGATAACTAACGTTTGGATGCATTCCGGATGCTAGCCGAATAATTTCAGTCTTCGAATTAAATTTGATCATTCCAGAACCTCAAAGACATTCTAGAGCGTTCTTTTCTCGTCAAAGTCGAGAATTTTTAGAAAAATCCCGAAGCGATAGAAAGGGATAGACATATATAAGTCCCTACGTGATAGAAAGGGATAGACATAGATTTCGAAACTTTTGCCCTTTATAAATAAATAACACCAAAATATTGAATATAAACTATCCTATATTTTAAGTCCGACCATATTAAAGGCAGTTGCAAAATTTTATCGAAATCCGTTCAGTAGTTTTGGAGTTTATCGCGTTC
This sequence comes from Thera britannica, assembly GCA_939531255.2. Lineage (NCBI taxonomy): Eukaryota > Metazoa > Arthropoda > Insecta > Lepidoptera > Geometridae > Thera > Thera britannica. Next base: position 655,003 of record OW618042.2, on the reverse strand, counting down.
CAAATTGTGACACGAAAGATTTATATACCTAATATAGACTATATAGATTTGTGGCTAAAATTTAATTATGAGTCAAGACAAGGTCCTAGTAACATTGTGAACCAAAGAAAACAATTTGGAGAGTTTTCTACGTTATTTGAAACATTAAGGGTGAATGAAGATAAATTTCAATAAATATGCGAAGATAACCATATTTCAAGTTTATTTTGTATTTCTGAAATTATTTCTTCAAACGACATCCTTCAAGAACGCACGTATCACCGCTGCAAAACACAAACTGGTTTGAAGTTGCACGCGACGCCCCGCTCGACGCAAACAAGCTCCGCTCGGCCGGCACTCAGGACGGCCACTACGGGTAGCACGTGTTTAACATGAACGCTGCACGCCCCTCCCCGCCCGACGCTCGAATAGAGCGTGCACTCAGGCCGTACACTTAGAGTTTGTTGAAAATAAAAGCTACAAATAAACTTCCATTATAATTTATTCCATTCACCTATGAAGTTACTTCTTTCCAAAGTTCACTTATTTCAAGGTCACTTAGCAATACGGTCACTTCTGAGCCCCCGTGGTCCTATTGACGTATCTCTGGATGTCCTGGTCGGTGACCTTGTGCCCTTGCTTGAAGTAGGACTTGACCTTGCGTTTCTTCTTCATCATGAGCTTGGAAGCTGCGAGGGCGCCGCGACGCTGGAGCGACTCGAAGCGATCTCGGAGCAGGTTCGCTGGATAATAACATTTGAGTAATGAGCAATAGGGCTTAAATTAGATTGACAAAAATGTAAGCTACCGGGATAGTTTTGCATGTGTCGTATCTAGTAGATAATAGGGGCTAAAATTTATTTATAATGCTTTTAGAAATCAGTATTAAAATAATAATGATTATTGAAGTAAGAAAGAAGGAAAGTCTATAATGTTTAAAATAAAAAGCTATTTTACTTTAATAATTTAAGAACATTGTAGTTGCTTTAAAACCATTTGATAAATAATATTATATTTTATTATTATTTGTTCGAAATTAATAACAATTTATTATATCAATAAATTGTTATTGGAAGTCAGAAGCTACGCAGAACGGATGACGATAATGCCGATAGGGGGCGCTGTCTATCAACTGTCATGGGGGTCGCCTGACGAGGCTAGGCGAGGCGGTGGATTATTCTGGGCTTGAGGCTCGAAGGAGAAGGTTATCGTTTCGTTCTGTGTACTGTCGATGTCATTCGGCTCTGAGTACACCCCTTGATTGTTAAAGATAAGTACCTAGTTCTCTATATGTCTTTGTAGTTATATATTTTTACTGTAAGGTAGTTTTGTGTTGAATAACGTGACTAAAGCTATAATTTAGTTAAATAAAGTGTAAATTGTAAAGATATTGATGTAATTAAATCATTTACTTACTATTCTATATTTTCTTTTTAATATAAAGTTACCCTGATCTAATATCAGAAGTGGGATAGAACTTTTGCCCACAGAAAACTAACATTTTATTCTTATTCCAGAATGTGAAGTGCCATGTCGTAAACTGGAGATATTATCGACTGACAAAATGAAGTTGCAGTTCCTACGTTATTCGAAGTACAATACAAAGCTGTTTATGTATCTGGAATAAAACGGAGTGGACTTCAAGTGATGTAAAAGTAAGGTAAGGCCTTGTTAGGCTCTGCTTTTATTTGGTTTGAACCTTGATAGCCAAATAGTGTCTAACGGTATCCTATCCGAAAAAGTTTTATTTTTGCCAAGAAATACTTTTATTTTCTTTTGTGAGAGTACCCGCATTTTTATTGCTCGTGCCATATTTTTTCCAATACAATTTTGTAAGTAGTACGGAAGCAGAATGGCCAAGCGATTTGTTCTTTACTAGACTACAGACAAACGTTAAATTATTGGGGAATTCTTCTAAATGGGTTGTTTAATTTTACGGTTGGGCTGGTGTAAAGTTTGGACATCGCGATAGTTGCGATTACGTGATGGAACTGAACACGACAGACAAACGTTAAAATATTGGGGAATTCTTCTAAAGGTACGGTTGGACTGGTGTGACGTTTGGACATTGTAGTAGTTGCGATTATGCGATGGAACTGAGCACGACAGTCGACAGCCAGAGCTTGATGATATTTGTATAAATGTTGGTAGACCTAGTTAGCCTGATCCTTTGTTTGGACATCGCGATGCCAACTCGCAATGGAACTTAGCATGACAGCCTAACTTATGGTACTTTATTATTTTTCCTTACATAGGTATGGTGAGTAAATTGGCTAAGGATTGTTTAATAGTTTTTATGTTAACATTATCCTTGTGCTTTCAGATTTCATGTCAGGTTATTTAGTACTTTATTGGCCTATGTGATACCAGGATCTCTGACACACTAGTACCCTGACTCGCAGCTGAGCCAGTGAGTTTGGAAAATACTTGGAGATACTTCGGGGACGAAGTATTTCGCAGAATGGCCGTGTCGTATCTAGTAGATAATAGGGGCTAAAATTTATTTATAATGCTTTTAGAAATCAGTATTAAAATAATAATGATTATTGAAGTAAGAAAGAAGGATAGTCTATAATGTTTAAAATAAAAAGCTATTTTACTTTAATAATTTAAGAACATTGTAGTTGCTTTAAAACCATTTGATAAATAATATTATATTTTATTATTATTTGTTCGAAATTAATAACAATTTATTATATCAATAAATTGTTATTGGTAGTCAGAAGCTACGCAGAACGGATGACGATAATGCCGATAGGGGGCGCTGTCTATCAACTGTCATGGGGGTCGCCTGACGAGGCTAGGCGAGGCGGTGGATTATTCTGGGCTTGAGGCTCGAAGGAGAAGGTTATCGTTTCGTTCTGTGTACTGTCGATGTCATTCGGCTCTGAGTACACCCCTTGATTGTTAAAGATAAGTACCTAGTTCTCTATATGTCTTTGTAGTTATATATTTTTACTGTAAGGTAGTTTTGTGTTGAATAACGTGACTAAAGCTATAATTTAGTTAAATAAAGTGTAAATTGTAAAGACATTGATGTAATTAAATCATTTACTTACTATTCTATATTTTCTTTTTAATATAAAGTTACCCTGATCTAATACATGCATGCTCATCATCATTTTCTTGTCCTTGTCCCAAGTCCAAGTCCAAGTTTTCGTTCTCCACTCTCCTCTATTAGCCGTCATCTCAGCAGTCACTCCTTTCTTACCCAGGTCATCCTTCACACATTCCATCCATCTTTTCTTTGGCCTACCTCTACTTCTATAACCATTAGAGAATACAATCCCGGGATCCCGAATCTCGGGATCCCGGGATCCCGGCCGTTTTCTGGCCCCGATAATCCCGGGACTGTACTTGGCTAATCTCGGGATTTTCGGGATTGCCACAAACAAGTAGTTTGTATTCCGTAGTCCGTTGCGCCTTGAAAATTGCCTTGCCTAGATTATTTTAATACATTACGACAAAAAGCAACTCGTACAATACGTAGGTACCCACTATTTACTACACAGGTACAGTCCTAATAATATGTTTGTCGTAGAACTTAGAAGGGACTTCCCCACTCGGAAATTCCTTATGTTGGCAATAAACTACGAAGCAGTCTCGGAAGTCAAACATTGGATGCTTTGATATTTCTGCGATTATTTTTTCGAAATTCTAAATACGTAGTTATTTTGTGCTGTTTTTTTATTTCTTGTAAAAGTATAGTATTTTTTGGTTTGTGTTTTTTCTTTTCTTATGATTATTCTGATTTGTGTTGTGCAAAGACATTTTTTTATAATTACTACTCGTGTTTTTTTATTTTAGCCCAATTAGAAACCACTTAGTCTAATCCCGGGATCGGCCCGGGATCCCGGGAAAAGGCTTCAAAAATCCCGTAAGCCCGGGATTGAAAAACATGCTCGGGATTGTATTCTCTAATAACCATCCACATTCATATCTAGCACTCTTCTCGTTACATGACATTCTTCCCTTCGCATGACATGCCCGTACCATGCTCCTCATCTTTTCAGTCACTGACGCCACTTTCAAACTGCCCCTAATATCATCATCATCATCATCATCAGCCTGAAGAAGTCCACTGCTGGACATAGGCCTCCCCTACACGTTTCCAGGAAGAACGATTCTGAGCTCTTTCCATCCATCGGCTTCCCGCGATCTTAACAATGTCGTCGGTCCATCTGGTGGGTAGATAATAAGCATTTCCATCTACTCAGGATCCCCGCAGTACAGGGGCTTTCCCGGGACAGGAATAGATAGGACAAGGAATAAAATTGATCGGCGTGACGGCTTTGTTGGTATTGTCGGTTTGTTAGGCTTTGCTTTCTGCTCTGTTTTTTTTGTTTTTTTTTATCGTGTCACCGATTCTTTCGAACCAAGTGTGGTGAAAGGATTTTAAGTGCGCCTCGAAGAGGCTCCTTTCGTGCACTTGACACATATTTTCGAACTTTTTAGGTTCTACGATATGAAATGAAATTTTGAAATGAAATAATTTATTTGCTTGAAGTATGGTAAGTACATTTTAGATCTTATACCTAATAGGCAAATAATAATATAGAATCACACACTTCGCCAGAAAAACCCAGCATGCAAACATAAAAAAGTACCTACATAAAAAAGTACATAAAAAAATAAACTAAATTATTCAATAATACAATATGATAGGTATATTATAATTACAACTAAAATTAAATGTCAAATTAATATAAATAATAAGAGATTGTATTGAATTCAATTAATAAACAAATCATTTACCCTATAAAAACACTTATCCACTAACCATGAATACAGTTTTGCTCTAAACTTATTGTAAGGCAGTTCCCTGATAGCTTTAGGGATTTTGTTAAAAACTTTTATTGTCATTAAGTGGCTGTTTTTGCGACATAGAGCAGTTTTATGACTTGGGATCAATAACCGTGTTGGGTCTCTCAATCTCAATTTAGAATTAAGCTTATCCTCATACCGATTGAAAAATTTACTATGCTCTATTACAAAGCAACATACCTGATATATGTAAAGTCCTGGCAAGGTGAGCAATTTTAATTCTTTAAATAGAGGTTTACATGAATGTAGTGGTTCAACCCCACATACAGCTCTGACGCATTTTTTTTGGACAATGAATGCTTTATTGATATCCGTGGAATTGCCCCACAGTACCAGGCCATACCTCAGAACCGAAGCGACATATCCGTGATAGGCAGTCAGGGCAGTTTTTCTTCCTGATGTTCGGCGGATATGCCGGTTTCCTCACGATGTTTTCCTTCACCGTTTGAGAGCACTGGCATAGTGTACATAAATAAGTTAAATAATTAGTTAATTAGTTAATTAATTAATTAATTAATTAATTTATTTATTATTTAATTAATTAATTCGTTGATAAATTAATTAAGAAATTCGCAGAAGCTCACGAGAAAAGACTTCATCACCACGTGAATGTCGAGGCCATCCAGCTCCTCGATAACACAGACAAAGTGAGAAGGCTCAAAAGAATCAAACCTTTTGAGTTAGTGTAATGTTAAAGTTATTGTGCAGTAATAATAGTGCTACTTTTAATGAACACAAGAACAAAGTGTCATCACAAAGTGTAGAGACTGTAAGAAAAGTGCCGATGGACACATTCTTAGTAATATTTTCTTCTATAAAAATAAGTTAAAGCAAAATTGCTCATTAGCCTACTTGGCTAGATTGTAATGTTATTAGGGTACCGCATCAAAGGGGTATACTAATTTAATGAAAAAAAAAAAAAAAAAAAAAAAAAATTAATTAGTTCTGCTCTGTAGTCCGTGGGTTCGATTCCCACTGAGAACAATACTTGAGTGATGTACATAGATCTTAGATGTTTGTTCTCTGTCTGGGTGCTATATTGTATTCTAAGTATGTATTTACAAAAAATGTACATGTCATGTGAGTATTTATGGCAGTTATTTGGTTCCCTTAGTATAAGCATTGCTTAGTTTAGGGCAAGATAGCGCAGTCCTGTTCGCTAATGGTTGTTTATTTTATTTTGATTGAGGAGGATTGAAAGTGGCTCCAATGACTAAAAATATTGGAGCAATTAGGTTTTTATACAAAACAAAACCGAATTTGGCTGTATTAGAATAGCTTTAAGACTTTACATTAGACTTTTTAGGAGAAGGTCGCGGGTTCAAATCCCGCTCGGCTCTTAACTTTTGGGACATTAAGGCCAAGAATAAGTTACATGAGCCAGATAAAAGAAAAAGTCGGTGTAATGTCGTATAAGGAAGTCAAGGAGGCCGCATTCGAAAGACTTAATTGGAAAAAACTGCATCAAACCCCCGACAAGAGCTATATAAGCTCTTTCATTTAAGAAGAAGAAGAATACGTTTTTTCTTCATTCATAAGGCTATATTTATACTCTTCATGTATCTCCTTTCAGTTTCATATTATATTATTACAGTGGGTAGAGCATAGGTTCAGGACTCTTTGTTTAAATAATATATTCCTTGTGTTATTAAGTCGACTAATTTTAGGTCAGCTACTACCTGTTTTTCTGCAACACAGTGTAAACTAACGCAGGAAACAGTGGTACTACACTAAGTTACTGTCATGTCAAACAATAGTTTGAAATAACGATTTTGTATTTGTATTTTGTTTCAAAGCAAAGTGATCGTTGGGATTCAAATGAATAAATGATATAATAGCAGCAGGTACGTACAATTAGTAGTAACATGTCTCAAGTCCCCGCGAAGGGACGTGGGGTCCACAAAGTCAGGTTCCTTAACGGGCGTCTTGTTCCGGTTGAGCGCGGGCGTGGCGGTGGCCGCTACAACTGCTTGCTTCTCTTTGCGCTTCGTGCGAAGCGTTGATTGCTTCTGTTCGCGGCTTTTGATGGTCGACTGGAGCTTGCGAAGTCTGGAAAAAGTGGTGGTTGTTTTATGAATATATTTTAGCACAATTGAGAATTCTATGACTGGTTTTTAGGATGTGTGCGATATCCTCGCAGACCCTTAGCTAAGCTAGAGAAAATCTCAATACGAATGCGAACTTCATGGTATTTTGGCGAAGACCAAGATCTAGATCAAGTTCGCTAGTTCTACATTTTAGACGAGGTAAGACAGTAAGAATTTTGGACCACCCAGAAAACCCCTGTTTAAAACTGTGCATGATAGGCACAGTTTTAAATTGTGTATACTGTGCATCTAACCGACCCACCAAGATGCTCCCTATCTACATGAGTAGTTTCATCAACATCATCATCAGCCTGAAGAAGTCCACTGTTGCACATAAGCCTCCCCTATACATTTCCCTACCCCCCTACATTTCCAGAAAGAACGATCTAGAGCCTTCTCCATTCACCAACTTCCCGCAACCCTAAGGATATCGTCAGTCCACTTCATCCTACGTTTTGTCTTCCAGCTCGTGATCCTCAATCCAGAACCTTTATCGAAGAACCAACAACAGCTGGGGAGAGCACTGGTGGTCTAGTGGTAGTGGCCCCGCCTTCCGATCCGAAGGTCGTGGGTTCAAATCCACTTGTGTACTAATGAGTTTTTCTGTCGAAAAATGTATGTGCACTATGCCAGTACTCTCAAAACGGTGAAGAAAAACATAGTGAGGAAACCGGCGTGTTGTAGAACCTAAAAAAGTTCGAGCAACTCGTGTCAAGGGTCACGCAAAAAGGGCCCACCAGCGGCCTACTTGCGGAAAAACCTGCCCGCACACCAAGTGCGCATGATAAACTTGCCGAACTTGGGAACAGCAGTATCCTCACTTGTATATATCGGATATCTTCTTCTTATCAATCTTCTTTCTCTTCAGCCGTTCCTTCTCGACGAGTTGTTCCCTCTGCTTCCTCCGTGCTTTGTGATCCTTCTTCTTGTTCTTGACGGGAGGGTTGATGGGCTTGTACTCGTTGTCCGACTCGGGCTCGGGCTCGGGGTCAATGGCCGGGTTGTGCGGAGTGGGGAGGCCTGTGCTCATCTCCTCACGCCACTGGTCCTGGAGCAGATAGTTGGTTACAGAAGACATCACAACTTTCACTTTTAATAGTTTTATGATCTAAGCAAATTTCATGCGACGAAATTTACAAGGCAAAAAAAAAATCATAGCATTGGTTGATGAAAATTTTTCTATATTCAGGCTTTAAAAATGTCCATTTCACTGACACTACCCTGAAAGTTGCGATTTGTATACATAAATGTTTAGCCGACTGTACATAGGTTACTAGACACTTGTACAGTAATAGTACAGTAGAAGTAAAAGTACTAGTACACAGAGTGTACTGAATTCATTAAACTTCTTGTTGTGCCATAGCTGTATTGAACCAGTGCAGTGTGGTGAAAGGATTTTTGGTACAAAAAAAATACAATACAAAAATATTTATTCAAGAAAAAGTTTTACAAAAATCCAGATATGCAATGGACCCCGCACTAGGACTAGCCTGTATCGCGGGAGACCTAAAAGAGTTTGGACCCCGTACTAGGACTAGGTGGTAAGGCGCACTTAAAATCATAGCTCCATTCGCGCACTTGACACATGCCTGTCTACATCCGACTTTATTTACCCTAACACCAAGGCTACAGAGGAGAAGGCGCGAGGAAGGAGGGGCGACCACCACGCACGGAAGGCAAGATTCTAAACTACAGATTTCTAGAGTTCCGTAGATAAATCGCAGAAACGGAACCCTTATAGATTCGTCATGTCTGTCTGTCTGTCCGTCCGTATGTCACGGCCACTTTTTTCGAAACTAATGAGCTATACTGATGAAACTTGATAAGTAGATGTACTCTGTGAACCGCATTAAGATTATCACATAAAATTAGGAAAAAAAGCAGCCAAGTGCGAGTCGGACTCGCCCATGAAGGGTTCCGTAGCATCTCTTTATATATAACATAATATAAAGGTTCTTGTAGTTCGTCGAAAGGTAAATTGCGGTTTACGATTTAAGACGTATAAAAAAAAACTACTGACTAGAATATCTCGTTCAAACCAAAAATCGTTGAAAGTTTGCATAGTAATGTACAACATATATTTATTTTTATTTTATCATTCTCTTATTTTAGAAGTTAGAGGGGGGGAACCAACTTTTTTCCACTTTGGAAGTGTCTCTCGCGCAAACTATTCAGGTTAGAAAAAAACGGTATTAGAAACCTCAACATTATAGATACCCCACACGTATGGGATAGATGAAAAAATTTTTTTTGAGTTTCAGTTTCAAGTATGGGGACCCCCAAAATTTATAGGTTTTTATCTATTTTTGTATAAAAATCTTAATGCGGTTCACAGAATACATCTACTCACCAAGTTTCATCAGTCTAGCTCTTACGGTTTCGGAGAAAAATGGCTTTGACATACGGACGGACGGACAGACAGACAGACAGACATGACGAATCTATAAGGGTTCCGTTTTTGCCATTTGGCTACGGAACCCTAAAAAACATAGTGTTTCACTTCACGTAGGTTCAAATCCAGTCGTGTACCAATGAGTTTTTCTGTCGAAAAATGTATGTGCACTATGCCAGTACTCTCAAAACGGTGAAGGAAAACATCGTGAGGAATTTGGCGTGTCGTAAAACCTAAAAAAAATCGAACAACATGTGCCAAGCCTCACAAGCAAAAAGGGCCCGCCAGCGGCCTACTTGCGGAAACCAGTCCGCACACCAAGTGCGGCTGATGAATTTACCGACAGTTTTGTAGGTAGGTATTTACCTCTCGCTCTGCCGAAGTGACCTTGCTAAACATGCCGGTGGTCAGCCGGTACAGCCGAGCTTGCTTGCTGATCATCTTCTGCTCGTGCACCACCACCTCCTGCAGCAACTCCTGGTGCTCCTGGAACAGTCATGATGTTTATGGCAACAGGCATTTACAGACTTCTTTTTAGTAATGATTATGAGCTCGAAGAAGTCAGGAAGCAGGACAGAGGGATTGGAGGCCTATGCCTCCAATACGATTCCTTAAGAGAGCAATGGTGGTCTAGTGGTAGTGCCCCCGCCTTCCGATCCGAAGGTCGTGGGTTCAAATCCACTCGTGTACCAATGAGTTTTTATATCGAAAAATTGATGTACACTATGCCAGTACTCTCAAAACGGTGAAGGAAAACATCGTGAGGAAACCGGCATGTTGTAGAACCTAAAAAAGTTCAAGCAACACGTGTCAAGGGTCACGCAAAAAGGGCCCACCAGCGGCCTACTTGCGGAAATACCTGCCCGCACATCAAGTGCGCATCATAAACTTGCCGACTTCTTTATGTCCCTTTAAGACCTGCACACATCTAGGTGATCGCCATCACCTAGATGTGTGCAGCTCTTTTCACATTTTTGAGAACCTAACTCAAAAACCGTGGGTATTCCTTCCAAGTACCTGGAATGTGGGGTTGTAGCTGACTCCGGGATGCGGAGTCTCAATAGCAGCTCGCTTCAGAGTCTGGGAGCCCGGAGGCCTGGCTCTCAGCCGCCGTTCGGGGAGGACATTGTGGATCTGAGCCTCAGTGGAAATGAATTCATCGATCAGGGTTGCGGGGATGCCCTTGGCTTCAGGCACTGGAAAGACATAGATACTAACATTACAGCAGATTGTTGTAGGTTGATAAATCATTGGAAACTCTTCATCACAAGGACATTCAACAAATATAAATACATACAGACTAGTTCAATAGTACAATGTGGAGAGCAGTGGTGGTCTAGTGGTAGCGGCCTTCCGATCCGAAGGTCGTGGGTTCAAATCCAGTCGTGTACCAGTACTCTCAGAACGGTGAAGGAAAACATCGTGAGGAAACCGGCGTGTCGTAGAACCTAAAAAAGTTCGAGCAACACGTGTCAAGGGTCACGCAAAAAAGGCCCATCAGCGGCCTACTTGCGAAAACTCTGCCCACACATCAAGTGCGGATGATAAATTTGCAATGGGCGGGATTATCTTTGAGAGCAATGTCGTCTTGACAATATTTACCAGCCTAGTGTTTTTATGTTTTGAAACTAGTCTGTATTAGCACCTTAAAACAGTTAATAAAGTAAACGTCGACGTAATCGAAATGACATTTATTTTCCGACTGTCCACTGCGGGTGCGTACACATGTCCTATTGTATGGATAGCGAATACCAACATAACAGAATCAAATAAATAAACTTACACCTGCTATCCACATCCCACAGATCATTATCAAATGTCTGTCGGACTTGTTTGTTCTTCCTCTTTTTCTCCCGAGCGATCTGCCTGTTAGTCCGTGCCTGTTCTACCTTCCTCTGGTATACTCCCTTCTCCAACCGACGCTTGTCTGTGAGCTTACTGAGAGAGGTCGGCTTGGAGCCAACGGGGTTGACGTGGTTACGCTTGGCATTGGGGTCTTGGACCTAAAGTCAAAAATAAGGTACCTGAGGGGCGCTAGCGGAATGAAGGGCGGGCGTGCGTAGCGCTGATTGGCTCTCCAGTCGCACTCCGCTCTCTGTACCAAAAGGACACTCTGCACACATCCACACATCCAGTGTGCGCGACATGCGCACACTACGACGCATGCGCAGCGCGTATCGCTCAACCCTAAAGTTATGTGCCGCTAGTTATAATGAGCTAGGTATGTCAATAAATAATAAATATTTGCAGACATTACACACAGCACTATCTAGCCCCAAACACAGCAAAGATTGTACTATGGGAACCAGATATTTTACTTAATACAAGAAAAAACAATATAACACCCAGCCAGAAAACAAACATCTATGTTAACCACACAAAATGTTAGTTCTCAGTGGGGAACGAACCCATGCCCTCCAGCGTAGAAGGCAGAGCTTACTACCAACTGAGCTGTAATGTCTGTTTGAGCCTGTAAGGTCTCAACCTCGAATTTAGCGCGCAGCGGGGCGGCAGCGGGGCGGCGGCGCGGGAGCGGCAGGATTCTTAGGCGTAAAATCAAATGGAACCCCCCCCCGCCCCGCCCCCGCTGCAGAACCGCCGCCGCCACCGCCCCGCTGCCCGCTAAGTATAAGTTTACCTTTGAGTCCGGTATAAGAATTTCAAAACATTTAGGGCCCTCGGCTAGTTTCTGTCGTTTCTTCAATTTGGCTGACAGAGGCTTCGCTGCAGCATCGGGTAGGACCTCGTTTCCAGCGGTATCGACTACGAAGAGCTCGCTATCGGGTTTGGTGTCGAATTTACTGCAATATTTGAAAAATTACACTAAGTTGAGAAATTTCAAAACACTGCACTTTATTAGAGCATTGTTTAAAACAATTTATTAGGCTTATTTCATATAGTTATAGTAGAGAGTAGGGATAAGTAAATTTATAGAAACCTATCGACGAAGAAGTAAACAAGCATGTAAACATAACCTTACCCTAGCCTTTCCTCCAGTCGCTGATCATCGAGGAACTCTTCGACGTCACGTATATCACAATGCTTCCGCCAATCCTTTTTGTTCTTTTTGGACACGTGCTTCTTTTTCTTAAGGACAGACATTATTAGATTTTATTTAGCTCTAAAAACGGGCATAGAATTACTATCGCAAAAATTCGCGACGAACGGAAGAAAGAAAGAAAGAAAAGAAACGGACGATGACAGTGACAGTGATTTGATTGACGTGACGTGACAATTGAAATTATATGACATGAGTGATCAGTGAAGTGACGTAGGTTTTTTTTAAACATGTTGACTGTCAATGTCAGTCTGTAACTTTTTATTTGCATGCTTGCAGGCAGGCTTGCAGGGCTTTTTACCTAAGCCGAGATGGGAGGCGATAATGTACATCATGTTATTGTACACACTGTTATTACGGTGCCAGTTAAGCCACATGCACACTGGAGCAAATCAAACACGATCATTTACTTTTTTGTTCTGGCACTGGATACTTATACCTTGTCCTTGATACTTTATAGGGCAGATCCGACTTGGATAGGTTAGGTTATGTTAGAACATAAAAATTACGCACAAGGCGAGCGAACAGAGCGAGCGAATGTTTTTTCTCCCATTAACCTCAAAGGGGCTGCCTGTTTAGTACAATTATTCATCGCTAGATAAAAATAATAATAATCGAAATATTAATCTGCGACAGTGTACATGGGCCTTTACAATTTTCCAGTGAAAAAAAAAGTGGCATCGTTTAAACAGTGCGTACATTAACTGGCCGTACATTAACCGGACTCGCCGAGATGCATAGATAGACCGGACTTCACTGTTGCCGTTTTAGCATTTTTAGTGCTAAATTTAGCATATTTCATGACTCTTTAGCATATAAATTTTGCACTTAGCATATTGCATATTTTGGCATTTCAAATCAAAAGTCAATGTCAAAAGATTATTTAATAGAGACCGACCAGATACATTATTTTTTATCTATTTTTTTTTGAGGTTTTTATTGAGGTATAGCAACTCTCTGGATCAGGGACTTCCCTGAAATTAGTTTCTGATTGTTTTTTCGTAACGAACGTTTCGCGTCCGAACCCCACTTGACTCTTGAATAAATTCATTCAATGTGATTTGTGAATGTGAAGTGAGAGTATGCCTTCTAAATATGAGCAACATTATCGCGAAGAATGGGAGAAGATAGGCGAGTTTTAGGATTGGCTTTTGGATGGATTTTGCTAACATTTGGTGCGTAACGATAATTTAGAGCCTAGAATAACATATAAGGCTACTGTTCTACCAAAAAATTGTACACAGAAATGTTAATAACCAAATTAGAATTTTAGCATGTTTTTTTAGCATTTTTAAATACAAAAATAGCATTTTTTAGCATTATTTGGAGCAAGTTCTAGCATTTTCTCAAAATAAAAAACGGCAACACTGCCGGACTTTGACTAGTAAGTGTTCTGTGCTTTGACTTTTCTTTGATGGAAAGGAAAGTTCTACTTTCAACCTAAAATTTTCGGCCGATCTTATTTTCACGAAAAAAGAAGAAGCAGATTTCTATGGTTTATGTGTGCGTATACGTATGTATATCTACATTTGTGTGCGTAAATCTTATATTTCAACTGTCAAAACTGACATCTCAACTGTCAAATGTCAAAAGGTCAATGTCATGCTTGCTTTTGCTTGCTACTGTTCTATAATTATTTCTTGCTAGGCTATTTCGAGATACGAGGATATCCGAAAAGGACAGATGCCATTCATTAAAAAGAAGAAGAGATACGAGGAGCTACTATTTACGAAATAAAATCCACCGGAATATTAAATATGAAAGAAATGTGATGGCTGCAACAGCATCAGTAATAATTGATCTGTCTTATTAATATCATTTGAAGAGTATTTACCATTTCCTACAACACAGACGACTCCAACGCCTCCAGCAGCGGTGGGAACCAACCGCTCTTATGCAACTCCTACGCATAGTTAGAACTGGGCAGTCATCACTAATGAGAAGAACTTTTAATTCTTCAGGGCTGGACACTTCTGCCGCATGCCAGCCACCTCTTGGGCTTTCATCTTCAGTGGGCTGAAGATATGTGTCAAACTTAGCGCTAGAAAGTGGTAGACGTAGACCAGACTTTAGTGGGTCTGTGATGTGTGTTTAAAACCCTGCCAAAAGTGTGTGAAGTCAGATTGTGAATGAAGTAACTAGATAAATGTGTGTGATGAAGTAACTACCTACTAAAGATATCTACAATGTTGTATCAATGTTTTTATAGCGTTAAAGATTTCATATAAATTATATTCAATTTTCTTTAAGAATTATTATTCTGAATTAATTATTGTTATAAACTCTATTATTTGGCTCAAAAAACACAACTAAAGAAAATAAAACCACAGAAAGAGAAGAACATTGAGTAAAGGTACCGCTACACAAGAAATCATAAGAGAAAATAAAATATAGAAGACATAGGTACAGAAACACATAGAAAGAAATAGGTACACACATAATCCTAGTTCTATTGCTGAAAAGGGTGCCGACAGTATCCAATTAGGTATACTTATAAGTATTTGTTTATGAGCCAAAATGGTCCTCACTCAGCTTAAATGCTACTTCGCCTTCAAAAAGGGGATGAGGAAGCTGGGATCTAATAATTGTTCCATACTTCTTGCAAATAAATATACCTATTTCATTTCATTTCATTTGTACCACCTGTCGAACTACTCATTAGTTAAAAAATTTATCAGTCCAGTAGTACTTGAGTTTATTAGTTTCAAAAATACAAATCTGTACAGTATATAATAATGATGATGATAAGTTACCTAAGTACCTATAAGTACATACCTACCTATTTGCTGAGAAGTCCCATTTTCACACAGAACGCCTACCTACATATATAGGGTTACCATAAGTTAATAGAGAGATGCCTGTCTATGGTACCTAAAATGCCTGACTTTTCAGAAAAATGCCTGTCTAAAGCAAAACGTTTTAAGTAATAAGTAAAAGCCAACAGATAATAATGCAAAAGGATATATATTACTGATATTTGTCAGAGGACATTATTTTTTTTTATAGTTCTTTCTTTTCTAATAAATAAACGTAAAAATCTTCACAAGATACAGTTTTGTAATTTTCCTAAGTAATCAATATTGCTTTTACTGATTCAATTGTCAGCCGATTTCTTTCTTTACTCCACTGGGCGTTGACGAGAGAAAACATACGTTCAACGTTCGCATTGTGTGCCAAAATAGAGAACACAAACTGACAGATTTTTACAAATTCTGTAATGTCACCATTCACTTCCCTACTTTTGAGAAAATTGCACCACTGTGTAGTTAAGCTTTCAGTAAAAAATATGTTATCTGAACTTCTACAATATTCTTTTAGAACTTCGTACTCGTCAAACAGTTTCACGTCGTCAACACTGATATTCAGCTTAGAGATAAATTCTACAGATGAAGCTAAACCAGAACTAGAGAAACGAAATTTAAAAATGCCTGTTTCAGACCAATGCCGGCCGCACGCCTGTCTAAATCTTAAAATGCCTGTCAAATGCGGCAAACGCCTGTCATATGGTAACCCTATACATATATGATTATAATTAATACCAGCTCCTCTGAATCCACCATCAGGTAAGCTCGTTGGCAGAGAGCACTGGTGGTCTAGTGGTAGCGGACCCACCTTCCGATCCTAAGGTCGTGGGCTCAAATCCAGTTGTGTACATCGAGATATAAGTACTTACGTAAGTACTTATATCTCGATGGTTGTGTACCAATTAGTTTTTCTGTAGAAAAATTTATGTGCACTATGCCAGTAAAACATCGTGAGGAAACCGACGCGGCGTGTTGGAGAACCCACAAAAGTTCGAGCAACACGTTCGTGTCAAGCGCCAAGCAAAAAGGTCCCACTAGAGGCCTTGCGGAAACCAGCCCTCAGTGCCTTGCCTGCCTTGGTACCTAACTAAATGCAGTAGATCTACAAAATGTAGGTAAATAAAACAAACATTCCACAGGATGGATGTTAGCAATGACCACTAAAAGCCTGCCTGCTGGGCGGGCAAAGCCTGCCGCGGGCGGCCGCTAGTTCATAAAATCTATAATAGGTATGTATGTATAATACAGTCACGAAAAATGCCGTAAGATGCTTGATACTAACTATTATCTATTCTGTGACGTTACGTGTCATCATAGTAACTACTAGCGTATCTGTAATTCGAAAATATCTTAGAGTCACGAAATCTAACATCATCATCACCCTATCCCTGTCGTGAGAACCACCCATTTTTTGTTTTTTTACCTAATGCATCCGCTAAAAGCCAAGGTAGGAGAAGATTTGACTTCCGTAAAAAAAAATGTTTGCTAAATGTTTGCTAGTGTGTATCATCAACTTATTATTATAAAATGATGAAAGCTCTAATTAAAAATCGATGATAGATAAATGCAGTGAGATTAAACGTAATTAAGCTTACAAAGAAAGAATAAAGAAAGAAGATGAAGAAAGATAGTGGAATATTACAGAAAACTTCAACCCAGAGAGTTCAAATTAAAATTAAAAAAAAGTTTTGATATACATGCTGTGGTGAATATTGCGTAAATTTAGGAGCGCCGAAAATTTTCTTGTCAAGCTCGTCTTTTCTTTCGAAATACCTCACTTTGCAAAGTCAAAGTTGTCGATAATCAGAACTTTGGCCCCAAAGTAATCTTTTCATTATTATTTATTGTGTTTATTTTGATTTTCAACGAATTTTGATACAAACAATCTCTTCGACCCTGGCCATTTACAACGGACTTGCAAGCCTACACCACTGGGTGCCGACGTGCCTGTGCTAACGACCCTTTGTTGAGGAACCCGGAAAAAACTTTCTCACGAAAATGGATAGAAAAAAACCGCCAATCACCGAATACGAGAAACATTTGTTAATCCAATTAGTACAACCAAATGTGTCCATGCTAGTTAATAGAAGAATTGATGGAGTTACCCTAAAGAAGAAGCAAGAGACTTGGGAGAAGCTAACTGTGGAATTCAATAGCTCTCCAAAAATAAGTCTACCTGTAAGGGTAATTTCTTTTGTAGTGTAATTCTCGAAATACCTACACATTCTTCTTCTAATATACTCAATATATTTATCCACATGGTTTAGTTTAGGTACAATACATAGTTTTTAGTTGTAAGTCAGTATCACATGGATCCTGTATAAGGTAAAGCAACATGGAGGTAGGCCGAGGTTTATAGACAGTAAGGCGTGTAAAATATAAGCTATATTGTTATGTTGCCAGGCATTATAATATAGATAGGGTAAGAGGCATCCATTCATCAACCATGTCATCTTTCACACAATTCACCCATCTTTTCTTTTGCCGACCACCAATACACCATCCACATTTATATTCATCACTTAGAAGACATCAAGACCTATGCGGGTAATATCAACATTAAGGAATATACAAAATATATGCATCATTATCAAATAATGTATTTATTAAGAACAAGTTCAATTTTATTATGAGTAAGTAGGTAGGTACATTTGGAAAAAACTTTTCACCATACAAACTTGAATAATCAACACTTTTAAATTTTTAAATTAAAAAAAAAGACATAAATAATAGACACATGTTTAGGCACTATTTAAAGGCAATACACATTGTTACAATATTAAAGAATGGGTTTAATTTTAGGTAACCTGCAAACAGCTTAAAAAGATGTGGCAAAACCTCAAAACAAAAGCAAGAGATGCCAAAACCTTAGCAAATCAGGCAAATAAAACTGGAGGAGGCCCACAACCACCTGAAATAGGGGCACTGGAATCCCAAGTTTTGGCAGTTATCCCAAATGACATGCCAACAATGGAATATGTGGATATTGATTGTGACATAACGTGTGAGTAAATTTAATTTATTTTAATAACCTGCCGGTGTAATATCTCACTATGATGTAAATTGGCTAACTTTAAATAATATAAAAACAATAGCTTTAAGTTATTATGTTCATGATCTATCGGGTTCCCATAGGACAAGCTTTACTTAATTTGGAGCTAGATAGTGTTATGTGGGTTTTCTACAATATTTCATCATCATCATCATTATAACTCATTGATTGCAAAAATGTTATTTGAAATGAAAAACCTAATTATTTAATATGTTCTGCCCTATAGATCTGAAAGAACACAAAATTAAAGCAGACGACGATAATGCTGCTTGGCTTTCAAAAAAGAACAGAGTGTCAGAGCTGGAAAGCCTGACACAACCATCCATCTCGAGCCAAGATGATACACTATCAGAGCATTCAGAGCCATCAACCACAAGAACACAATCACCTCAGGCATCAATTACATTGGAAAAAAAAAGAAAAGAAAGAAATCAGGAAGAGGAAACTATTGACGGAATAAAAAAAAAAAAATACCTGCGGGAGCTCCAACGTATGGAAGAAAAATTCGAATTCGAGAGAAACCTATTGCTTGAAAAACACATTATGGAGATGGAAATCCTAGATATAAAAAAACAAATAGCACTCAAAGAATTAAATAAATAATCCCCAGCCTTGAAGATCTATGTTGCTTTGGGCGTTTGGTATTGGTATTGTATTTTCTGTTCAAATATCGGTTTTGCACGAAAACCTATGAAACAAACAAATGCGTTTAAATCAATCGACAGTAGTTAATAGGAACTCGATGTTTGAATCGGATTTTTTTCGAGGTAGGTACAATATTCACAAACTTCCACGGTGGGTTCCCAACGAGTCACACCAGATCCAGTCACACTGTGACTCGTTGGGAATTTTTTTCCCATCGAGTCACACTGTTACACAAGTGTAACTCGTTGGGAACTTTTCTATTAAAAAAAGTTGCAACGAGTAACAGTGTGACTCGATGGGAATAAAAACACCCAACGAGTCATACCTAATTTTTTAATTATAAAAATAATATTTAGCTAGGTTTATTTTTATAATACGGTAATAAATATATTGAAATGGTGGAAAAAAAGTGCATCAATAAATTCAAATATATATGTATATTTATGTAGTGATTACTTAAAAGCCATAAATAGTTATTATTCATAAAATATTGCACAAAATCAACCTTAATATCTATCATAGCTAATCATCACATATTTACACTAATTTTTAGATTACTAAAGATTCGACATCAATGAAATATAACATTTAAAAAACTTTCTCTTAACTATTAAATATCACAATTAACCTAATTAGATAAACCTCAAATAAATTTTCATTATTTTCCCAAATAATCAGAGTTTTTATCTATCTTTATATAAATATCATAATCAACCTTACAACGCACTTTACGCCAATATTTGAATTCATCAAATCAGTCCGCGTTTGGTCATCAATCATACGAGTACCTCAACATTTCATCTTTTATCATAGTTTTCTAAATATGTCAGTTAAAATTTACTTGAGTTTTACTGATTGAAGAGTACTAGTTAAGGTGTGTGGACTATACATTCTTTTTTTTTAATATTAACTGATATATTAAGAAAACTATGATAAAGGATGAATGTTGAGGTATGATTGATGACCAAACGCGGATTTATTGTGTATTACCTATATCAGGGGCATCATTCTCGCGCCGACCGGGATTATTTTACGGTGGAGATGTCGTCATAGGTCGGTCAAAAAGTCGTGACAACCATCTTGGCGTATTCTCACGATTTCTTCCTTCAATTTTCTCGGTCGAAGTTCATGCGAGACACAACGTCTAGTCCGGACTAGCCGAGACAGAACGCAGTATTCGAGATCTCTTGAATTTGATAGTCGTTTGACAAAACACAATATTATTTTCAGCAAAGTTTTATTTTAATGCTTCTTTTCGAAGAGAGAATGGATTATTTCCTAGAGCAATTTATAGACGACCTCATTGTAGAAGCCTCGACAGCTACGATAAATGGAAAACGCAGAAAAAGTGCGGGGTTGTGCAATGCCTTTGTGCTCTCCGATTATGCTTCTAGGAATCACTTTATGCTAAGTAAAGCATTGGCCTGGGAACTGATCGAAGATATCGTGCGGTCCCTACTTGCAGCAGAGAAAATTTCCACTAAATCAAAGGTATAATTTGGTAACCTAACTTCTTACCAACCAAATATAATTCTATGGTGAGGAACCTTTGGTAGATAGGATTATGCCTCATAACAGCTTAATAAGACAAGCCCCTACCTATAAGGCCTTACCTAGAATAATAAGTTAGATTAGTAGGTACACTGTTCTGCCATTGTGGATTGCAAACTAAGTATTATTTTATGACAATTTACATTATTTTTCTAGGTCTTCATCACATTATACTTCTTGGGCATAGGAAGCTAGTTGGTACCGGCTATGGCTAGGCATCCTAATCGATCTGTCATATCTTCAGTATCAAGAGAATTCAATAAATGGGTACACTTCCCAAAGACCCCCGATGAGGCAGTATCTGAAGATTGGGGAAGGTTTTTCAAGAGCTACCGGACCTTCCACAAAACGGCATGAACAGTCAACTCATAATAGGATGAATATAAGTGCAGTATATTAAATCAATGCTCTGATAAAAGCTTGTCTTTTTAATCATTATCATATAAATACAAGAGATTTCATTACAATTCTTACTATAGGTACTTGAAAATTGGACTAGAGACATACAATCATTTGAAAAATATCATAAGACCGATGGACCCAAACAGTCTCTACCTAGAAATAAATAATATATACCTACTATACTTTATATACCTACTAGAGGAAAAAATTTAGAATAGACTGAATAAAAACCACATCTTTATTTACAAATAACTTTATTTACAAACATATAATTACAAAATTCACACGAAACCGTTGGGCTATTTGCAGACTATATTTGCAAATAATGCTTCAAGCTTGGTGGTTTGTACAGATAGACGAAGCAAAGTAAGTAAGTCCTGTGTGTAGTGGTAGACTAATAATATTGTTGCCTGATAGTACTTATATAATTTCCAGCACTATTTTTATTCAACCATAACAGAGCTTTACAGTAAAATTTCTTTTGGCTTCACCAACCATTCCTTAGTAGTTCTTTCAGATTTTCCTGCAACAAAATAAATACAAATATGAATAAAAGTATTTACATACAGGCCTTTTCATCTATTGTAGATGATATAAATAAGCCTCAGGGGCTAAACTGGTGATTACTCAAGCCCTACTCGCGGAACTTTATTATTTTATTTATTTATTTATCAGACAACTATGTGGTCCATTTATGTTAGTAAAACTTACAGTCTATCTTAAGCTATGTTAGTATATAAACGCAACACAAAAAAACACAGCTTTAGTAGGTAGGTAGGTATGTATATAGATTAAGAGTCTTTCATTCGGTACCTGACCCCCCAGTCTCTCTTGAGACTATTGGATCAGGAGCCGAATGAAGGACTTCATTACGGGCAGGTCATATCTATCAGGTATGACCTGCAGGATGCTGTTGGCGCTGCTCCGCAGTCTGCCGAGCAGTGAGGCTGTTCTTTTGCGAAGGATGGCATGAAAACCATCAACTCGTGCCTCCGCAAACATTGTGGATGCACTGCAGAAGCGAGGCAGCCCCATCAGCATCCTGAACCCGTTGTTGTATTGGACGCGTAGGGCATTAAGCGACTTTTTAGTAAAATTGAACCACAGGCTGCTCGCGTAAAATGATTGGCAGTAGGCTTTAAAGAGTGATATTTTAACTTGCCTACTGCATCGAGCAAACCTGCGTGCCAACATATTACTTCTGATCGCCAATGCCCTACGTTCCCTCTCAATATCAGCTTGGTCATCAAGGTCGTCTGTAATGTACTGCCCAAGATATTTAAAACTGTCAACGCGTTTGAGGTCGTTACCTTCCAACTTGATTTCGGGCACAGACTCGGGTACTTTACCGGCGGCCTTGAACACCATGAACTCACTTTTTTTGCTATTATATACCAGCCCGTATTCAGTGGCGTACTTCTCACAGATGCCCAGCAGCTTTCTGAGAGCACTGACCGATGGGCACAGCAGCACCATGTCGTCTGCGTAGCTGATGTTGTTTATGCGAACACCATCAACTGAGCAGCCGACACACTCACCGCTGAGCCCCTCGATCAGTTCATTGACGTACAGGTTGAAAAGCTTTGGAGAGCTCAAACCCCCCTGCCTCACCCCACACTCCAACCTGTACTCACCAGAAAGACTACCAGCCCACCTCACACTGTTCACCTGGTTGGCATACCAGTACTGGAAAAGTCGCAGCACCTGTGTATGCACGCCTGTACCTGCTACCTTTTTCCACAACTTATCATATGACACAAGGTCAAACGCCTTCGAAAGGTCAAGGAAGCATGCGTACACAGGAGTTCGCCTCTGTGTATAGTATTGCACAGTGTGCTTCAAGCTCAGAATTGCAGTCTCAGTGGAAAGTTGCTGCCTAAAACCAAATTGTGCATCATGGATGTTCAGATGTTTGTCTAGTTCAGAGTCAAGCACACTGTCCAACACCTTAGCCACCACTGTAGCAAGCGATATTGGCCGGTAATTACATTTGTCTGAGAGGTCACCCGTTTTGTTTTTTACAATTGGCACAACAATAGTTTTCATTAGATCTTGTGGCAGGTGTGAGTGAATAAAACATAGGTTGAAAAACATTGCGAGTACACGGGGCAAGTGAATTCCAGCAAACTTTAAGTGCTCGATGCTGAGGCCATCGTGACCCGGTGATTTGCCTCTTACCATACCTCCAATAATAGTTGATATTTGCTTGGCCGATACACGATAAAGTTCACCACTCTGGACAGGCTCAGCATCGATCACCACGTCTGGTTTTTCTAACGAAGAGCTCACTTTAAAGTGCTGCCTGAAGAGGTCAGCAATCTGGCCACTATCGCTCACACCTTCCACGCTCACAGGCAGACCAGGCTTCGTATTTAATTTATTTGTCGCTTTCCAAAATTCACTAAAATTATTATTGGCGCGATGCCCTGCTATAATATCCATTCGTATTTGATCCTCATGATTTTGACACCATTTTAATTTACTTTTGAAAGCCTTTCTAGCTTGGCACATTTCCTTATATATATTACCAGATTTTGGCCTATTATGCCATACCCAATTTTGAAACTGAAGCCTGGCCACCCTGTGTGCTTCACGTACATGAATATTCCAACCTATCACACGAGAATTACGAAAATTACAACTACTACTTTTGCAATCTTTACCTTTACTATATATAGCTGCGTCACTCAATATCTTAATTATGTCCAAATAAAGCAAGTCCAATATGGTTTTATGACCCTGATTATTACAAATATTATAACTACAATGTCTAAACTCAACTGGAAAATCAATTAATTTAAATTTACTATTACAATAATCCCTATATTTATTTATCTGAGAATTTGTCCGATTACCCCATGTCACATTATTATTATATTTAATTATATTTTCATTAAAATTCGATTTACATACAATTTGATTTAGTTTACATTCCACGATAAGCGGCAAGTGATCAGACCAAAATGTGTCGTATTTTACTTTAATGCTATGAAGTGTTTGTAGGGCCGAATGACTAACAACACAGTGATCGAGCCATGAAGTCGAACCTGTCGCATCACAAATAAAAGTGTAGGTATCCGAGTTAATACCCAACATTTCTACGTCAGCACACGACCATTGCTGATCAGAACACATACTAAGTAACTCCTTGCCAAAACGTTTATGAGGATTTGCATTAAAGTCTCCTAGCATGTAGATAGCCTCCACTGAACTGTTATCAACAATGGCACATACCTCGCTTAAGCATTGAGTAAAATCCGGCAAATTATCCATTGAGTCATTCGGCATGTAGACACTAAACACTAGAAAAGAACGGCCACCGTTCTTTACCTTTACGGCACTGATACGAGGATTTCTACACTCAATTACCGACACATCACTGAACACTTGCTTGCGCCACAAGATCGCCACACCGCCGTGTGGTCTTCCTCGCAGGATACCGGCCGACGTGTCCACCGCTGACTTGCCATAGTACGCGAAGTCCGGGTGGGTGGTGCCCAGGAGCGGCACGTCGTGCGGAAGGAGCCATGTCTCTTGCAGTGCTACTATGTCCGCCGTGGCGCACAGGTCTCTCACACCATCGATGGACCTCTTAAAACCTTTACAGTTAAAGCTTACAAAAGTTGATAATGAGGTTGTACTATCCATAATGATTGTGTTGTTGTATGCTTTTCTCTCGATCTCCTTGCCAGTCTCTCAGACTAACAAAGCGTCTAAAACTTATACCGGATGGCCAAAGTTTGTCATCTAAGAACATATCAATCATATGCTTGTTCACAAACATCTTATACGAGTTATAATCTCTTTGTCGCTTCATGTCAATCTTTAAAAGAGACACACGTTCCTTTGTTTTTTCATAAATATAATCTACTATATCTGATTCTAATACAGCTTTGTGAACATTTGATACAAATAACGGTACTTTCATATCGGCAGCTTTAAATTTACTGGTGGAGCTCGCTTCAGCTTTTCCCAAGTTTCCAACAAAACGGTTCCTCAATCGCTTTCTCTGAACTTGAATCCATTTTTCATCCTCCTTAGGTTTTATCCATTCGTCTCCATTTCCCGCCAAATCTGCAAACGACAACTTTCTAGCTGTTGTAGCAGACGAGTTTTGTAAACATAACTCAGCTGAGGTAATCCCGTTATCACTATTACGTACTGCAAGCGCCGGAGCGCGTTTCGTCTCACTTGCGCGTGCATCCACAGTATGAGAGCGAGAGGGCGCGCAAGTATTCGCACGGTCGGGTGAGTGCGCCTGCGCCGCGCTCTGCTTAGGAGGGGTTACTCGTACCGAGCGGAGCCGATTAGCTTGAGCCTCGGTCTCGCTTCTACTAGGAACAACAGTTACGCGCTGCTCAGAATCAGATGAGGGTAGTAGAATATTCGGCGTCTGAGTCATTGGCTGCTGGGTATTACTAGCACATTTAAATACAGTTTTCTCTGCAAATGCTTCATTTCTAGGTGTTAAAAATCCCATCGGCCCACTGTCAAGTAAATAAGCACCTCGTATGTTATTTACCCTGCATTCCGTACTACTTTCTATAGAGGTAGGTCGATAGTTACTCCATTTACTTTGCAAGTCCTCAATTTGGCTCACAGTAGCATAGGTTTGTTTTATATCTTGTATATCCGCTTTTAGTCGTACAATATCTTTCAGCAATACAGATGGATCCAAGTGGTCATAGCAAAAAACTGGGATTTTATTCAGATTTCTGGCCACAAAAACCGGAACCACATCCGGGTCAGTTTCCTTTAGAACGGCAATAATATCCTCTAGATCCCTTTGGATTTTTCCATCCTTCCTTCTTGAGATGTTTCGTTTTTTCGTTTTAATCGTATCGAACAACAATGATTTTCCTTCTTCAACTTCTGCAACTGTATATGCAGATGCACATATGCGCACCATACTTTCATTGTCCATTACATCAACCTTATTTTGTAAATAGGCCAGTAACTCGCTAATAACCACATTACAGCTAGCACATTTCAAAGTTTTCGAACTTGACATTTTTACTTCGTACAAAAAAAGGGTCACTGACCCACCGCGCACACGCTTGCCCAGGACCGCAGTCAGGCGCTGACTATCAAACTTTAGCGCAAAGAGGCTGTGTGATTTATAGTGCCTGGAACAATTTAACTGAATAAATACAATTTTGATGTGATTGATATGATTTTAGATGGAATAGGCTTGCCCAGCACCTATACCAAGTAAATAGGTACATAATGCATCAAAACTAAAGATTTGGACATCTAAATAGGATTCAATGAGACAATGAATAATTATTATGTTTGACAGGGATTTATACGATTATTTTAGTAAAATATAACAGTGTACGTCTACTGCTGTTCTTTTTACCCCAGTTTCATCTGCTGTTTGAGTAAAAAACCTCTATTCAGTTTCATACGGCAGTTTTTCAGCTTGCTAGTGTTTGTTGGTTGGTACACTTCCAAACACCTCATAAACACTTTGTAAATAACACAACGAGCCCCACTTATTATAGTTTTGTCCGTAATGCGAATATTATGGGGATAAAATAATTTAATTACTTTTGGACAAAAACCAAAAATAAACTCTTCTTCTTTTTTTGTGGTTTGAGTGTTGCCCGCTAGTGAAATGTATTTCAGTTAGTTCAATAAAAAAAACTGAAAATTATTAACCACGCTTGAAGCACCTTGGTTCATAAAACAACCAAAAAAAAAACAGTTAGTGACGTGTTACAAACGTGTGACGATCACCGACGCTAGCATTTGTTTTGGCGCCAAGACGCCCCGTCGCGCGCGACCCACTTGAAACGCCAGATAAGTGTTTATGTTCTTGGAATTCCCGTCTTGTAAACATCTCTCGTATTCGAGCTTAATGGCATGATGAATTGCATTTAGAATTTTGATGAGTTTGCTGGCCTAATACTACGTAAACAGTTCCGAATCAAAATTTTGACTAACTCAAAAACTTTGACAGAACTCGAAGCATTAATTTAAATTAACTTAAAAATAAAGCGATAATATTATTTGCATCTCGTATTTTTTTGCATCGCGGGTGCGCAGGTGGATCTTAATAATATTTAATTTCTAGAAAAGTCCTACAAGTAATTATAGTTAAAAAAATAGTATCCCCTGAAAGCTTATTTCAGCCCTGAAGCAAGGATTTAGTTGCATTTACTTGTCATATTAATAATTTTTAATACTCACATAAAAAAGCGGCGTGAAAAAAATTTCTTGGGAAAAAAGTCGAGAATGTGCTGGTTATTTTAGTCGATTTGAACGAATTCAATCACTGTTTACACAAAACTTTATCGTTAATAACTACTTATTGAGTTATTATTGCGATATTTAAGCACTAAACAACACAAAACACTTGCAATATAGCAAAAAAACTAAAATTCACAATACGTAAACAATGCCCGCGCGCGTGGTTCCGTAAGACTGATTTTGTTTTTTTGTGTTGTTGACGTCTAGGTAACTGTTTTGAAGTTGACATACATATTTACAAAGCTCAAATCAGTGCGAAAAGGATGGTTTTGACGTGATAACGTCTTATAAATCGATGGAGCCGGCTGCACGCACGAAAAAACATGACTCATGCGTCGTTACGTCGTTTCGTCGTTCCATTTACCTGAGCCCGAGCCCGGGTCGGGTAATGGGTAAGGGTAAATGAGGGTAAGGGTAAATGAGGGTAAGGGTAAGGGTTCGGTCGGGTTCCGAGTCCGGGTCCGAGAGTTCGAGTCCGAGTCCGAGTACGCGAGTCCGCGAGTCCGCGAGTATTTTCTTATGACGTTATCACGTTCAACTATCGTCAGTAAACCGACTTTACAGACAACCGATTTTTTTCGTTCCTTACGGACATTGTAGTAGAAAAAGCGAGTCAGACAGATGTCTCAACGCTTGGCGCAAAACTTTTTTTGGTGCATTTATGCACCAAGGTGCTTTGCTTTGTGTTTGGTATGGAAATGCACCAAGGTGCTTTTTTTTTGGTAATAGCTCTGCCTTCTGCGCTGGCGGGCGTGGGTTCGATCCCCACCGAGAACAAATATTTGTGTGGTGAACGCAGATGTTTGTTCTATGTCTGGGTGTTATATTGTATTCTATGTATGTATTTACAAAAAAAAAGGATTATTTAAGTAATGTATCAGCTATCTGGTTCCCATAATACAAGCTCTGCTTAGTTTGGGGCTAGATAGTGTTGTGTGGATTGTCCGCATTATTTATTTGTTTATTATTTATTTTAGTTTGTACAGTTTGAATAACGTGTTATAGACAACTTTGTTGCTATTAAGAACTATTCTACTTCGAGGCTAAAAATAAAATATTAGTTACGAGTAAGTCCTCCAACTGCTAGATCTAGCGTTTTATCGTTAGATAGAATTAAATAGCAACACTGATGAAGTATGCGCCAAATTACGTTCCGTTATTAGTCAGTTTGATATCATAAACTTGAATTTTGAAATTTTGACCTATAAACTCAGTTGTTCCCAACATTTTAGCTTTGTATAAACGTAATTCAATTGTAGTAACAAATTGAAATATCATTTGATAAATAATTGAACAAAACACTAGGATAATAGTAAATGACCGATCGATTAATCGTTCGATTATTGGATAAGCGTGTAACGTAACGCATCTCGTGTTGAAAAATATGCCATCAACAGAGATAGATGTCGTATTTCACTGAGAATTGGCTTTTTGAGTATAGACAGACATTTTTCACTCGGGATAGCTTATGTTTGTCAGAGATCAATAGGCCGAGATCTTTTAGGGACATTGAAAATCCCGGTCGGCCCCAGAATCATGCCCCAGATTTCCTTAATTTTTTTTCTGACTTTTTAGTAATTACATAAATATATATATATATTTGAGATGACCGAAGCAAGATAACATGCAAATATTGTTTTATGTAGGTATATTATGATGTAAGGTTGATAGTGATATTTCTATAAAGATAGATAAATACTCTGATTATTTGGGAAGATAATGCAATGCTTCGTAATGTTTCGTAATGCGCCAGGTTTATGTACACTGGTATGAAAAATGTGGTAAATAATGAAGATTACCACTAAAATACTACATTCACAAATTTATAAACAATTACGTTGTACAAAAATGTTCAATAATGGTTGATTTTTTGAAGTGGTGAACACCAAAAGACGCCGCCATGACAATTTTACAGCAGTGACTGACACAAATAATTGCCAGTGACATGCTAATTGACAGCGTTAGCTGTCAACATGACATTTCTACTACTTCTCGTCATGTCCATGTCATAGGTGTGTTGTGTTGCTCTCTCAAGAAAATCTCTATGTACAACCAAAGTAGAATTAAAAAAAAAATACATTTTGAACCAAATTCTACAATACTCAGCTGTATTTAAGATTGGTGTACAATGACTTGGCATGGGCTCCATAGTTGCATGAAACATCTCAATTGTTTGATGTTTATCTAATAAGGTTAATTTGTTATATTTAATCGATGTTGAATCTTTAGTAATTTAAAAATTAATGTAAATATGTGATGATTAGCTGTGATAGATATATATGGTTGATTTTGTGTAATATTTTATGAATAATAACTATTTATGACTTTTAAGTACCGTAAGATGGGGCTATTTGGAACAAATTTTCGACAAAAGTTACAATAACTTCGATTTAGCTAAGGTGACCTCACATTTAGTACTTTTAATGGATAAATCCCGTTTAGACCCACATAATCGTTTACCTAAGATACCTCTATCTTTCATAGACATATTTTTTTATTATTTTATAACATGCTGTTCCAAATATCGCTTCATTGGGGCTATTTGGAAATTGGTGGTTGCGCCATGCTTTAGCGCTGAATATAATAAGAAGTTTTGAATTGATGGTAACAGATGATAGTTGGAACTGTTACCAGTAAAAATATTCACACTTTTGGCTATTTGAAATTACCGAGTATAATTTTTTTATATTTTTTTAGGATCAAATAAAAATTTCATGTTTTTTTTTGTCCAGACTTTTCTTTTATTAATAGAAACTGTTACAAATAATCAACATTTTAATGAAATTATCTTTAAATATCTTAGCTTAGATATTGGGAAATCCCCATTCATTCAAAATATTCATTTGAGCTATAAAAATTTCTTCTTCTTCGGGCGAAAAGATCGTTGGATGACCAGCTTGTGATTGTGACGTATTCAAACCTCTACATTTTCATGACAGCGTACTTCTAGGAATGCTATGCTTCGTCGCAGCTTTGATCCGGCTTTGATTTCGGCGATACCTAGCTTTTTCCAAGCTTTTTTAACTGTAAGAGGTAAGGTTTGTATTGTTTCCCATGTCTATGGTTTCTATGGTCCTCTGGTAAACTCGGACCATGATGGCATTGTCCTGGAAAAGATAAAAAAGCTTGTTACACTAGCAAAAAAGCAAAGCCAAGGCTTTTTTTTCGCAGTTCCAAATAGCCCCATATGCTGTTCCAAATAGCCCCCGTGACAAAAAACGCTAAAACTAGGTTAGAATATCCAGCATTTACGAATCCAGTTTACTCCCTACACTCCTGACAATATGTATTATTGGATACAAACTTCAGTTTTTCACTTACTTCGTAAACTTGGGAGCTGCACGGAGGTTGGCGACAGCTCTAAAAACCACGTAAAAAACAACTTTTTTTCAAATGTCGTCTGACACGAAACCCCTCTGGTTAGAACCTCAAAAAGAATACCAATGGACGTGACATTGATTACAGGGTTGCCAGATAGAAAAAATAGATTTCTATCATTGCTATAGTGGAAATTATTTCCACTCGAAACACATAATTTCTTTTTTCCAAATAGCCCCAATGATTCCAAATAGCCCCAACCTACGGTAATCACTACACAAATGTACATATATATTTGAATGTATTGATGCACTTTTTTCTTTCCACCGTTTCAATATATTTACCGTATTATAAAAATAAACCTAGTTAAATATTATTTATATAATTTATAAATTAGGTATGACTCGTTGGGAATTTTTTTCCCATCGAGTCACACTGTTACACAAGTGTAACTCGTTGGGAACTTTTCTATAAAAAAAAGTTGCAACGAGTAACAGTGTGACTCGATGGGAAAAAAATTCCCAACGAGTCACAGTGTGACTGGATCTGGTGTGACTCGTTGGGAACCCACCACTTCCACATACTTTAGCGAGGCGTTTTATGTAGGTATACCTACCTACCTACCATACAGCATACCTACCTACTCACCTGCTGTGTGTTACAAATGGTACCTAGCATACCTACCTAGGTACAAGGTACCTAGTAGATCACATAACAATCATGAAAATTGATTTCCCTTTCATTTCCAACCTACCTATCCAATCTAGAGGAACCGATAACAATGTGATTGTTCCGCCTCTGTAGGTAATTAATCTTTGTTTAATAAACATTTGGCGTGATTGTTTTGGAGATCGCCAGGTTATAAGTATGAGGTTCGCTGCTGGTGGTCAGTTTCAAAATGAAGGTTATTGTGGTTGTAGCATTGTTCGCGTTGGTGGCTGTTCAGGTAATTATGACTTGCTCACACGGCACACTACTAATAGTTCTCTAAACTTTATTAAAACAAGCAATTTTACTCAATGAAACGGAAGTACAGATAAAACCTAGGTTTCGTGCGTTTGAACCCGTTTTCCTTCATTTCCCCCTCTCTGAGGCACTCAAATGGAGTCCAAAATTGGAGTGCAATTAAATAAATGCAAATGACTGAATATAGGTAAACAACTTGTCTAACCGATCCGTATTCTTGCCTGTTCTTCTAGGCTTGATCACGTGGAACTGGCACCTAGACTCACCTAGCTTAAGACATTTTAAAGTGAAAAGCTATCAAATCAACAAAAGTGTATTTTATTCAGTAGGACCGCAAGGATCACTTTGAAGCGTATTATAGCATGAATGTATTCAAGTGTATGAATGATTTTTGCCTTTGTTTTACTGTGGTATTCTAGATGTGTCAGGCGGCACCGCTGCCAGATGATGACAGCAAGGACGGAGGAACTGAAGTTGTCTCCATAGTGCCTCCCGTTGCACCCCAAGAGCCCCTCGCTGAGGTAAACCTTCTCGTGTCACTGGTTATTTCGAGCCAAGTGTGGTGAAAGGATTTTAGATCGCCTCAAGAAGGCTTCATTCATGCACTTAGAACATTATTTTCGAACTAAATATCGAAGCATTGATTGCATAAAAGCAATAGTAGGTAATCTAAATGTTATCTTTCAAAATGTGCAAGCAAAAAATTATTCTGACAGTGGTCTTCTTTATAGAGCCAAGAACCGTTGATAGAACCAAATAACCATTGAGGTACTACGTAACAGTCCTCAATGGGAATAACTTAAGAGGTTTTCCTGTGTTGTTGCTGTACCTAATTAATAGTTAGGTGCTAATATTATCTTACATGGTAAAGTACCATTCAAGTGACAAACATAAAACACCAGCCAAACCAGGAAAACATTCGCATAATCACAATAGTATATTTCATTACAAGTGCGGGAAGGCTGTCATTGCAAAGAGTTCCGACAAATGTCTACCCGAGCCGAAGGCGAGGGTTGACAGTCGGAACAAGTTGCAATGACGGTTCCGCACGTGTACTGAACGACTATTTTTAATACAGTTGCGAAAAAATTAAGCAATTTAATAAAATAATAAAAATACCATTTGCTTTTTTCTCTTCTCTCCACGCAATAAGTTCGTCGTATGTATGCATGTAGCGATTTTTTGACTTTTCCGGTAAAATGTTCTCCGAAGCATTTTGTGCAATTATACTGAGTTTCGGTGGTGTTAATTCAAAAAAACTAGGGTCGAAATTACTCATTTTGTGCAACAAACAAATAAACTCGCAAAGAAAATTTCTGAAAAATGGCGTCAAGCGCCAACCGTAAAATATTAAGCAGAGATTTTTTTTTTTCTTCACCCATTCTGGAAGGCAAAGGGAACTATACCCATACAGCCAAGTCTTCAGTAGATTTTTTTTATTGATATGAATTGAAAATGAAATTTAATGAGATGAAATGAAACCTAACATAACTCATTCAATCAAATCATTAAATCTGTTAATGAAACAAATTAGTAGCTTCTTTTTAGAAATAATACGTATTTGCATGAATCATAAAAACTTCGATGAATTTTTTTAGTAAAAACTTCATGGTTGGTTTTTATTTTTAGACATTATTTTGACAGTTGGGAAAGAAAAAGCACTAGTGCGGGAATGGTAAAAAAAAAGCACGCGTGTGTAATAGCCCACATCCCGAACGCTATACGTCCCTGCAATACGCCACTTTTTGAGCAACTGTATTAAAAATACTTTTTAATTAAAAATGGGCTATTACACACGCGTGCTTTTTTTTTACCATTCCCGCACTAGTGCTTTTTCTTTCCCAACTGTCAAAATAATGTCTAAAAATAAAAACCAACCATGAAGTTTTTACTAAAAAAATTCATCGAAGTTTTTATGATTCATGCAAATACGTATTATTTCTAAAAAGAAGCTACTAATTTGTTTCATTAACAGATTTAATGATTTGATTGAATGAGTTATGTAAAGTTTCATTTCATTTCATCTCATTAAATTTCATTTTCAATTCATATCAATAAAAAAAATCTACTGAAGACTTGGCTGTATGGGTATAGTTCCCTTTGCCTTCCAGAATGGGTGAAGAAAAAAAAAAATTTCTTATTATTTTACGGTTGGCGCTTGGCGCCATTTTTCAGAAATTTTCTTTGCGAGTTTATTTGTTTGTTGCACAAAATGAGTAGTTTCGACCCTAGTTTTTTGAATTAACACCACCGGAACTCAGTATAATTGCACAAAATGCTTCGGAGAACATTTTACCGGAAAAGTCAAAAAGTCGCTATATAGCACGCGTGTGTAATAGCCCACATCCCGAACGCTATACGTCCCTGCAATACGCCACTTTTTGAGCAACTGTATTAAAAATACTTTTTAATTAAAAATGGGCTATTACACACGCGTGCTTTTTTTTTACCATTCCCGCACTAGTGCTTTTTCTTTCCCAACTGTCAAAATAATGTCTAAAAATAAAAACCAACCATGAAGTTTTTACTAAAAAAATTCATCGAAGTTTTTATGATTCATGCAAATACGTATTATTTCTAAAAAGAAGCTACTAATTTGTTTCATTAACAGATTTAATGATTTGATTGAATGAGTTATGTTAAGTTTCATTTCATTTCATCTCATTAAATTTCATTTTCAATTCATATCAATAAAAAAAATCTACTGAAGACTTGGCTGTATGGGTATAGTTCCCTTTGCCTTCCAGAATGGGTGAAGAAAAAAAAAAATTTCTTATTATTTTACGGTTGGCGCTTGGCGCCATTTTTCAGAAATTTTCTTTGCGAGTTTATTTGTTTGTTGCACAAAATGAGTAGTTTCGACCCTAGTTTTTTGAATTAACACCACCGGAACTCAGTATAATTGCACAAAATGCTTCGGAGAACATTTTACCGGAAAAGTCAAAAAGTCGCTACATGCATACATACGACGAACTTATTGCGTGGAGAGAAGAGAAAAAAGCAAATGGTATTTTTATTATTTTATTAAATTGTTTAATTTTTTCGCAACTGTATTAAAAATAGTCGTTCAGTACACGTGCGGAACCGTCATTGCAACTTGTTCCGACTGTCAACCCTCGCCTTCGGCTCGGGTAGACATTTGTCGGAACTCTTTGCAATGACAGCCTTCCCGCACTTGTAATGAAATATACTATTTTAGCAGGTACGTTTATGTTTCGCTCATGGAAACTCATTTGAAATTAAATCTTTCCTACCTAATGTTGTGCAAACTACAACAGTCGCATTAGTATCGTTTTAATAGTGCGTTGAAGTACCTATGTCGAGTGTGATTAGGATCCGATGGCGCAGTTGCTTAGCACATCCCCGTATCAAAGGGCGTGAGTTCGAATTCTACTTGCCTTTGTTCACCACAAAATTATTTATTCTTGGTGGGAATCGAACCCACAACCTACGGCGCTGAAGGCTGAGCTACTAGCTACCAACTGAGCTGAGAGGCCAGTCATAACGGTACTTATGTGTTTTTTTTTTTCAGGTGAAATCAGAGGCGCCTAGTTCTGACGGCTCAAAAATCGAAGTTTCAGTGGCGCCCCCTGAAGAAAAAAAAGAATAATGAAATTGACACGTATTCTAGAACCAAATCCAAGGTGGCTCAATCAACACATTATTACTCGTACATACATGGCGTTTTGTTCTGGTATACGGGCCATAGTGAAATGATTTAGATCTATGGCAGTAGTGGGTCGCAGTAGCAGTATACCTACTTTATTTATTTTAATAGTGAGCCGTTTTTACGAATTGGAATCAAAATTACTTCTGTAAAGTATATTTAACTTTATTAAATTGTGTTAATGAAATTGTTGCATTGTTAAAACTAAATTATATGGCAACCACTCATTGTGCTTTTTATCGAACCCTCTTTACAAAGAGAACTTCTTTACAAAGAGAAGACGTCAGAAAACTGGGACTTCGAGGAATTTAAATTACAGATCCAGTCGCCTGAAAATAAAATTTCATCAGTTCCACATATCCCTACTAATCTATCCTAGGAAAGAACTGTTTTTTCCACCTATTACTACTAGGGGAGATTCTTTATCTTATTATATATTCTTATTTTTATCCACATTCCCCCCCCCCCCCCGTAGTAATGAAAAGAAATCCGTTCTTCCCTAGCTACACTTTGAAACTTTGTCTTACAGCTAGGTGAGTCTAGTCTAGGGTTCATAGTCGTGACTTTGCTTTACAGCAAAGGAGTCTTCGCAAAGTAAGCTTTGTTTATCGAAGCTTACGTTCGAGAGAACTATGAAATATATTTTTGGTTGAAAATAGAACTTCCTCCATCAAAGTAAAGTCAAAGTTCGGTCTATGAATCTGGGCCTGAGTGCCAGTTCCACGCGACCCATTGGTATGCCCAGTAGTGGGCTCATTGAGGCTGACGATGATGAAAAGTTTGCTAGGTATGTTGGGTCATTATTTACTAGTAAACCCGTGTTCATAAGGTACTTATTTATTTATCAGTTTCAAGTGATTTTCAAGTATATTGTTAGCGGCACGAGTATGTACACCAGGCACTGGTCTCAAGAGGTGGTGAAGAACAGTATGTCCCGGACGCTGCCACCAGATGGCAGCTCCAGTGCCGGCAAGGGAGGGGCGGGTTCCGCACCTTGAATGTAGAGCCGAACCTGAGGAACAATTAGTATTTATAATTATATGGAAGAAACGGGTATTTATCGCGATTACCTTTATTTAGTTCCCGACGTTTCGACCGTGTTACAACAGCCGTGGTCACGGGCTAGAACTAGCTTTTAGGCCGGGCGCATGTCATCAGAAAACGTCTCACTATATAATTTCATTTGCTAATCCGCACTGGAAGGCCGACGCAACATACTCGTACATTTTGTAGTAGACCCTACAGATGGGTAGAAAACTGATGGATCGAATAATTATCTAGGCTGGATTATATATTTTCTGTTAGACGTTTTCTGACGTTTGTAACCTTACCTCAACGGTTTAGATTAGGTTTAGGCTAAATCTAGTTAAGTGTAATTGTCTGTATGTATGTAATATTGTTTGTACGTAGGTATATATCGTCGTTGTGGTGCGAGATGTCACTAAGTGACATTTTTTGCCAAAATGAGTTATTGACGCCAAAGTGTTTTGAAACCCATTATGTACCTTCTCAGAATGTAAAAGAGTAGATTTTACTAAAATCTTATACCTTTAAACGAGAAAATCTTGTATATATATATATACAACGTGAGTTTGAATTCATATGTTATCCCGAAAGGGGGATAAGCTACTCCTGAATGCCAACAGCATTAGTTCTATGACTTTTCTGAATCAGGACTTTTTCATTCAACAAATGGTGTGTAAAGTTTACGCCATGATTTTGCTTAAAAGCATGTTAGGCAACCCTATAACCAGCTGATTAGGTACTTGACCTCTGTTGAACTATGTCTTATTTGACACCCAAAATCTGCCATTGGCAAGTCAAAAAGCAATAAAAATGTATTACCGCCTCCTTTGAATCGTCATCCTAATTTTATAAAAATGGGGTCTGTTGGGTTCCGTATAATATTTTTCATGGAATTTATGTTCAAGTATTTATTTTGTTTATTTGTTGTATGATTCAGAACGAAGAGGATGTGATGCAATGCCTACACTCATTAAAAATTATTTTATTTTCACATTGTAAAAAAACTAGTGGTAGGTACTTTCGTACCAAAACATATGTAAGACAAGTTTTATTTGTGTGATTGAGTGATAAACAACAAGTGCATTTTGCGACTACCTACTTTATGAAAATCTCCGACTTTGGCATTGCTTTAAGATATGATACGAGAAACTTAAATAAAGTACGTACAGAGTAGGTACCTATTTACTTTAATTTAATTCGAATCGAGAGCTTACGAAGTCATCATACACACGACTTACTTAACCCAATATTGGGTTAAGTAAGTATTTCATAATGTTTGTTTCGCCGTTTTTTATTTCAATGAAAACGGGACGGGACCCTAAAATTATTCGGCACTGTCAAACTTAGACAATTTGGTTAAATTGTCTAAGCTGTCAAAGGAAACCGAACTCGAAAATCTAAAAATAAACTTAGGCATTTCAGTATTTCGTGGACTATTTCGTTGCGAGCGCATGTTGAAAAGTTAAACTCAGTGTACAAAAATCATTTAATTGTCGTAGGTATGGCCTACCTAAGTGCTTGTGAATAATGTGTGCAAAACCTACCTGTACCTAGTACTCGTAGTAGTACCTACCTATGTAGCTACCCGTCTTCAGAACAGAGTGCTTATACCATGGAAAGCCAGTAAATTGATATGTACCTAGTTTGTAAGTTTTATTACTACTTACCTATTTACCACATTAGCGCCGGCCCCGCCCAAGATGTAGGGTTTTCACACAAAATATTTTGTCAATTGATTATTTTTTTTGTATGGAAGATTTAGATTTCGTATTTCACAGAAATGTTTTCATAGCTTGTGCAAAACCATGGTCCCTATCACCACCTTTCGGGATAACATACGAATTCAAACTCACGTTGTATATATATATATATATATTTAGGATCTCGGAAACTGCACCAACAATTTTCACGAAATTTACTATACAGGGGTTTTCGGGGGCGATAAATCGATCTAGCTAGGATTCATTTTTAGAAAATGACGAGAAGTTGGTGTTTTGCAATAATCAAACATAAACTCAATATACGACTGTTCCTGCCATCTATTGGCGATTGTGAGCAACTAACTGCAAGCTAGAAGGCGTTGTTAATTAAAAATAAGCCAATAAAGATACGACTCTTCCTGACATCTATTGGCAAATAATAATACTATTTTTTTTTTTAACCCGAGCGAAGCTCGGTCATACCGGCTCGTTATAGATAATACAAGAATGTCAGAAGTGCATAACTACCCTTAGAGGCAAAAATCTGTCTACAAAAATCATCTAAGGGATCTTAGGTAGTTTAATTCAATCACTTTACTTACAATATTCTCCAAGTATTGGGGTTGCACTGCTCACTAAAGTCACTTAGTGATTTCTTGCAGATAAAAAGCTATTGAATGAAATGAAATTCTGTTTTGGTAAGAGTCATCAACAGATCATAATTAAGTAATATTTAGTCAAGGTATTACGTTAATGTGTATGCCAGAATTAATTAACTTACTTTTTGTTATGTATCTCAGTAACCATATAATTACTTACATTAATTTGTTGGAAGTTAGTGTGTAAGGTAAAATTATCTATATTTTATATGAAGAAACCTCTTTTGTAACTATAAGTATTGATAAGTTACACTCATTTTAAAAACAAAAAAACTTTAAAACGCGATTATCTCGAGACTAGCTTTTTGCACTTAGTTACTTCTCGCACCACAACGACGATATAGTTTTATATTTTGATTTAAACTTTACTAACTGGAGGGGCTCACTTCAAAGTTACTAGAATGTAGGTGCTAGTTTGAGTAGCTCGCTCCGCTCACCTGATGAGTAGGATAGGCGCGGGCGTGCTCGCTGGGCTCGCCGGAGAGAGGCACGGAGCGCGCTTCTTTGCGTCGACGCTTACGCCGCGCATCATTGCGCTTACGACTTGGCAACGTTGACGACTCTGAAAGGTAAAAATAATTAAGGGGTTGACGACCTTTGCGGCATAGTACTTATTGTAGAAGACTTGGTAGTATAGAGATCTTTGTGAAGGGCTCGTCCGGGTGCGTACTACCACCATGCGTATTTCTGCCGTGAAGCAGCATTGCTGTCAGCGGCGTCTTTACCTATTGTGCAGTGCAGGGTGTGCGGTGCACACGGGCGCAGCATCCAAGGGGGCGCCAAGCGCCGCAGCGCTCGGCGCCTCCTAAGACGCTGCGACCACCCTATGACCGCTACGGGGCCCCACTTGGCGAGCGCGTTGGCCAGGCGCCGCACTTTCAATGACCAACGTAAAAAGCGCTCTGCTCTGCAGACTTTGAATAGCATCTTGAGCTCTTCTAATATTTAATAAATTACAGCATAGCCCCACTCGGCCGTTCGGCGGGCGCGTTGGCCGGGCGCCGCACTTTTAATGACCATCGTAAAAATCGCTCCGCTCTGCATAGATTTTGAGTAGCATCTTGAGCTCTTCTAATATTTGATGAATAACATCAAAGCGGGCGAGCGCCGTGGCCTTCGGCGCCCCCCTTCCTCTTAGGGAAATAATTTTCGAATCTTCTTTCTAAATGCATTTCTAAGCTATAAAATAAACACACGTTCCAAGTTTCATGCTTCTAGAACTAACGGCTTAGGCTGTGCGTTGATTTTTCTTAAAACCATTTTCCCCTTTTTTCTCCTCTTGAGGAACCCTCCAAGTTTCATGCTTCTAGGACTAACGGTTTAGGCTGTGCGTTGATTATCAGTCAGTCAGTAACGTAAGAGTTTTATCTAGTTAGAAGAAAGAAGAAGATAGTCATGTCAACATCATAATCATGGATACGTTTTGGTTTGTTATAGAAAACATCAGAACACCTTGTATAATTCTAAATACATTCAACAGCACATCGTGGTAACTAAACAGAAAAATTTCTTCTTAAAAATCTCAAAACAAGTTTAATAGCCATTGGGGAAATTTGACAGTTTATGGTAACTTGATGTGCTGTTACTAGTACTTTGTATCCATTCCATTTTGAACGCGCGCTTACTAGGGGGCGCTTGGGTAATGTTTGCACACGGGCGCTACATGGGCTAGAGACGCCTCTGATTGCTGTGTTTCGGTTTGAAGGGTGTGGGTGCCGGTGAAATTACTGGCACGTGAGGCTGAACATCTGTGTGCCTCAAGTTGATGGACGCAGGGAAGTGCATCGTAGAGCACGTTCATGATGTGCGTGACCTACGAGGCAATGCTTTGTTATAGGCGATGATTACTAGTTAACATCAGGTGGGCTATATGCTTGTTTTTTTTAACCAGTTTTATTAAAAATAAATTCCGTTAAACGATAAAAAGATATGAGTTTTATGGAAATGTCATACTGCCTGTGGCTTTAATTTTACCTACTTGCTCGGATCATATCATGCTATGTTATTCCATGTCGTGGAATGCATTAAATATGCAACCATTGATAACACCAGAGCGTGAATAAACTACCTAAGGACTAACTGTAAGAAAACTATGACTAGGTAGGTACACATGAAGCCGTCTTTCGTCTGTCTGGCTGAGACTGAGACTAATCTTCTTCATAAATATAAACTATCAAACCGAACACAGCAATGCTGTTTCACGGCATAAAAGGCATTACAAATTTTTGAAATAAGCATTGATTATGTACAGGTAGATTTACCAGACCTAATAGGTTCATACATAGTAAAGACAGAATCTACGTAATTACTGAAAGCACACGAAAAAATTTTGAAAATTATGAAGTTTAATTGCCACCCTATCGACATACTCGTAGGTACGAGTATTTTATACACGTCCGAGATGCAAACCTAGGATTTTAACGTTGGTATGATACATCTTTGATGGTATATTACATACCATCGGCGTCCTTGAGTCGCGGTGGCGGGAGCGGGTGTGCGGCGGGTTTTGAAATGGTCGCTCGCCGCCCCTCTATCAGTCTCAGTAGGCACTCTAGCGCTGTCTGCTTGTTCTGGAAATATAAATGTGGACAATCCATGCAACACTATCTAGCCCCAAATTAAGCAGAGCTGGTACTATGGGGACCAGATAGCCGATATGATACCTTTATTTTTTTTATGTTAATGCACACCCAGACAGAGAACAAACCATCTGCGTTCACCACACAAATATTTTTTTTCGATGGGGATCGAACTCACGACCAACGGTGCAGAAGGCTGGGCTGAGAAACTAGTCTGTTATATATATGCTCAAGCTCTGTGATCTTCAGAGTGTTTTTTCATTACGATCATCTACAAATAAGTCCTGGCGAGCCGGATCAAAATTTCAATACAAAAACGGGCTCAAATTTTTCTCCATAAATTTTTGCTCGGTATTTAATATATGGCAGGTTGTTGATGTAACGAGGATCAGATACCCTTATTTCGTCCAGTAGCGGCTCGAAGGCGGCAGGGTCGTTGGTTTCCTTCAAGGACTCCCAGCTCTTGAACAGCTTTCTGTCTGATAGTCGCACTGTACTCTCCATTTCCCGCACCTCTGTTAAATTACAGATTAGATGTTTGTTTGCATAAATACTCGTAGGTGTAACAAATGGTTTTATAATAGAATAGAAGAACTTGTACTGCAGCCTGAGCTACTCATTTCAGATGTTTGTGCGGTCAAACTTACGCGTTTGTACTTACTATACGGGGAAAACTACCCATTGAAAATACATTACAACTCTGTTTATCTTTATAACACGGCAAATAGCTTCTACCTCACTTCAAGAAACGTACCGCTGTCCTTCAAGCTGGTGAGCTGTATCTGCAGCTGGGTCCGCTGCGCGCGCAGGGCCCGGCGCTGCAGCCGCGTGCGCTCGACCACGTCACGTGCGTTGCGCGTCTCAGCAGCCAGCGCGCCCACCTCGCGCGCCTCGCGCTCCAAGCGGCGCTCTAACTCGCTATTACAAGGAGACGTATGTAGGCAACAAATGCACATCGGCTAATTTCGGCTTCATAGAGCGATATGCGTCAGAAAGAGATGGCGCTCTACAAAGCCGAAAAGCCGATACGCAATATTTATTGCCTACAATCGTACCGCTGTCTTTAGAAAGAACGAAAGAAGAAAGAAACTGATATCTAACTAATGGCAGGAGCGCTTGCATGTCGTATAAGAAAGATTCAAATCAAAAATTTCTTTATTCAGTTTTATTAAAGAATCACTTTAAAACGTCTTAATGCTAGGTGAGTCTAGGAGCCAGTTCCACGCGACCAAGCGTAGAAGAACAGGCACCTTACTACGGCTTGGTTCCTACCGATTCTTTTGTAAGAGGATGTTTTTTGTATTCTCTGACTCACGTGGGATACTCTCCAGTCACCTTGGCGTACGACTGTATGTTCCTAATGACCTGCACCAGATGATGCAGCTGTTCGCAGAACGCTGGAAGTTGCTCTGGCGTCAGGTACTGACCACCATATCTGAACAATTACGAACGACTCATAACATCACTAAACTGAAACGGGTTAGTTCAATTAGTAGGAGAAACTTGCTGAAAGTATACCGAAGAGCCATGATGACAAAATTCCTAATAGGTATAGCAAATTTCATCATCGGTACTTGGTGTGCAAACTGGTTTCCGCAAGTAGACCGCTGGCGGGCCCTTTTTGCGTAACGCTTGGCACGTGTTTGTTATTTGATTTTTTTTTAGGTTCTACGACGCGCCGGTTTCCTCACGATGTTTTCCTTCACTGCTTGTGAGTACTGGCTTAGTGCACATTATTTTTCGACAGAAAAACTCATTGGTACACGACTGGATTTGAATCAATGACCTTATGATCGACCAGTGCTCTCCACTATTTCTATTTACCAATTATATTTTTTAAATTAGAAATACCTGAGATCCATATTAGCAGCGAACTGGTCATCGTCGATGCTACTGGTGGCGTGCGGAGACGTATGCTCTGGTTCTTCGTCTTCAGAGGACTCCTTGGTATCATCGGTTTCCTTCGTCTCTTCGAATTCCTTCGAGTTACTGCCGCACCCAGTACTCTCACTCATGCTAATCGTAAAAATAAATAGTCAACAGAGTTAGATCGCGGCACTGGTATTTTCGTGGCCACCAGTCGATGACAGTTGAAGAGTGGTGATACCCTGACCCAGTTCGGTTAAAAAGCTGTCTTTGATGCTGGGTTATTAATCTAGAATGTCTCAGACACATTTTAGATTCGGAATATTTACTCGTATGTCAATCCCACTTTTTATCGCTACAAAATATATCCGTGAGGCGTGATTTTATGTATGTACCTACACATATCTTCCTCCTCCATTCCCCTTTATCAGCCGTCATCTCTGCATTCAATCCTCTCTTATCCATGTCATCTTTCACACAGTCCATGTTTTCTTTGGTCTACCTCTGCTCACATATTCATCCACATCACATTGACTTTCATCCCTCCTCATGACATGTTACGTGGTACATTGCTTATGTGTGTACATGCCACGCCAGCTTACGCGTCAAGATTGTAAATTCAATTGAATTTGAAAACTATGCAGTGCAACCATTGCAACAGAAAAAAAATTCTAGTAAAATCCCAAGAAACATTTGCGTGAACTTCCAAAAATCGTAAGTATTTCTCCCCTCAGTGCCAGTGCCAAATTTCAGAGCCCTAAGCCTAAGCCCTGCACAGTTCTCGTGATAAGTGGATTTCTCCTCGACGCGATCGAAGTTGCGGGTAG
Source organism: Thera britannica (assembly GCA_939531255.2). Classification (NCBI taxonomy): domain Eukaryota; kingdom Metazoa; phylum Arthropoda; class Insecta; order Lepidoptera; family Geometridae; genus Thera; species Thera britannica. The sequence goes on along the minus strand of OW618042.2, from coordinate 611,349 downwards.
TCCAAGAGTAGTATAGTAGTTGGCGACAAATATTGCACATCGGCTAATTTCGGCTTCAAAGGGCGTAGTACGTCAGAAAGAGATAGCGCTCTACAAAGCCGAAAAGCCGATGTGCAATAATTATTGCATACAACCGTACAAGTATAACTAGCGGCACATAACTTGAGCGGTGAGCGATACGCGCTGCGCATGCGTCGTAGTGTGCCATGTCACGCACACTGGATGTATGCAGACTCAGAGTGTCCTATTGGTACAGAGAGCGGAGTGCGACTGGAGAGCCAATCAGCGCTACGCACGCCCGCCCTTCATTCCGCGAGCCCTCCTCAGGTACCATAATTTTGACTTCTGCGCAATAACGGTTACCGCTCGAGTTATGTGCCGCTACCTGTAAGACTCGATAAAATGAGTAAAAACGAACGCTGTCGAAGTGAATGAGATTCCTTTGTCCAGAGAGTATTTGTGATGGTCTCCGCGCAGTTTGTTGAGCAAGCGGCTGAGACGCGACCGTCCCCCTCCCTCCATTAGTTGGAACTGTTTGACTGAAACATTATAAGCGTTTGGCTGAAACATTTAAGAAAAAAAACATTTTGCTTCATAATATTTTTTATAAATAGACCATCCTTTGGCTACAATCTCACCTGATGGTAAGCGACGATGGAGCAGGATGGTCTAGAAGACACCTATTCACTCTACCCTTGAAAAGGCCCAGATTGTAGTTGTCAGGAAAAACTGCCGACGGCAATGAATTCCATTCCTTGAGGTTCGCATTATGAAGGTGGAGCCAAAACAAGTATCAACTTAGATCCAAGGCCAGTTTAAAATGTTCTACAGAACATTCCAATCCTCGACTACAAAAAAATTAAGATAATTACAATGTTTGCTTACTTTATTTTTATAGGTATCCTGGTCGAGTTGAGGCACTAATTTCGCACTAACATGGTGGAGCATTGGATGAATGATACATTTTAAAGTTATTACCGGGTTATATCCTCCATTTTGGTGTCAAACGTGGCTATCACAGAGTACCTACTTTATGCTGATTTGATTGTCGACATTATATTTGCATGGTATCTGCCAAAAATCGAAAGTCAGGTGGATCTATGGTACCTTTATTTAAGTTCTGGTGACAAGAAGTATTAATGATGGAAGCCCCAAACAGGTTGCATCAAAAAATCAGTCTCTGCTCAAACTTTCTTTGCGCAAGGGTTTTTTACTAGTGTTTTAATGAACTGAGAATTATCCTACCCTTAGTCCTTCCGCTTTCGTAACTACTAACTGTGACAGAAGAAATAATTAAGTACCTACCTATGTATAGGATAGATCACAAAATATGTAACTGCATAAATTCTATAAATAAAACCAAAATTATACATTTTCAGAATTGTAATTCGTATAAAAATACAATTATAATTATCAATATACATAATCGCGACCGCCGCCGACGGCATACACATCGTTTTCAATAAAATACAATAATTGCAAAACATCAAATGCGATTAAGTACAACATTACAATAATGTGAAGATACAAGTCAGTCCTTGCTAAAATTAATCGGGGCCTTTCTCACCGCGGGCTGTGCTTATTATCGCGGTTTCACTGCGTTTTAGCAGCGGTGCGTACGCGATACAGTAGCGTACTATATCTAGCTGTCAGAATACAAAAGCGCGCGTTTACATAGCTGCTAAAAGTCGCAATGTAACCGCTAGATGTTCAATCCCAGGATTATGACGTAGTCGGTTACATAATGTCGATGTTCGATAATAATTTTAGTTGGTTTGGTACATAAAGCCTCTTTTGGGCTTCGTCGTCCGACTTATCAGCCCTGTGAGAAAGGTCCCTAAATTCACGATACAGTCTCAGAGAAAAGAGGAATTTTCAACGGATGATCATAATTTATTATTATTTCAAGAACGTTATAATTTCATTTTAAAATTGAGATCCTCGCGATTGGACTATACCAAAGTTATTTTAGATGAGCAACTCTAAAGGCATCTTCTATCACGAAATTAGTTCGTGAAAAGGGTGATAATATTTAGCAAAGTGCTCACCTAAAACAAATTTACCTTTACATTCCAAAAATAACAATAACTGTGATATCCATTTACAATAATTTCAAAAGGTGAAGAAGATTACAAATTGTGACCAAGTCTAGAATTTGGCTGCGTCAATTGACGAAAGAAATCTAAAGCTTCGGCCAAAAGGACGCGATTAAAACTAGTGCGACGCGGGACCTGCCATCTTAGCTATTAAAGCACGCGGGGTCATTTGACACTGAAGCACTTGACAGACTCGCATATCGCAACATTTTTCTGCGTCGGTTTGGAAGTAGCATAAAGCTATGGTCTGGTAATCGCATACATCACTTCGTTTGCACATTAAAAGGACCAGTATCATATGAATTAGTACAAATCTTTAAACGAATCGTCGCAGGGCCTCGATCACCAGACAAGAGCTTAAGATAAGGTATAAAAAACTACAGCTAAAGGATACAATAAACTAAAACCTGCGAGTATAAGAACCATTGTTGCTTTAAAGCGACACAACTAGGACCAGAGACGAAAGAAGCTATCCTCCAAGATGGTATCATGATAGACCAAACGGCAATTTTTGAAATGGTGAAGTCCTTCACGACAGGCGACGATGACGTAGGGTTATGTGATACCCTTACTGTGGGACCTAGGGATAAAGGATTCAGGTGTGGGCTTGCACAGTCTCAGCCTAGTCAGCATAACCCACAAGACTTGGGGAAATTCGGGGACAAATAGAGGATAGTTTGGAATCACGATACCGATCAGGAAGTTAAAAAGCCCCCGTCTTAAACAATGACTAAACGAACTAGCTTCTAGCTTCACAACAAAGGCACAAATTCCACAAAAAGCTGGGACACTGGCGCGGCGGAGACTACTCCTTAACCAAAAAATGTTCAAAGTATTCTGTTAGATATGTTACGTTATACATTTCTTACATTTTTTATTTCACTGTAGGATTATTCTATTAAATATTATAGGAAATAGTCTGACGAGTAACCCCCATGCACGGTAGCCATCCCTTCACACCTCTTTATACTCTAGATCCTCCAGGATGTCTAAGGAGGTAGTCAGAGCACATCCAAACAATTTAGGACATTTCCAAAAGCAAAAAGTTGATTAACTATTCATATTGTTATTTGAAATTTAATATTGTTATTCCACCAGATGATGAAGAGTCGAGTTATCCTAAAGTTAGTAAAGGTCCGCGCCAATGTGCCCGCCAAATAAACCTAACTGGTCCCAGCGTGCGATGCGCGACCAGCTTTACCAGAGCCCGGAGGAGAAGCCTCCTGGAGGCACACGCACGCGCTTAGGCGGCTCCGCCCTGTCTGGCTGCGAGGCCGGACCAGAGGCCTCCGGCTTAGCTGGGATAGGAGCTTCCTTGACGGGGCTGGCCATCTGGAAAGGGACACAAGTTTGTATCACACTGAGCATAGGAATAACTGCTTCCAACATTTGGTGCTGGATATAGCTACTATCGATATTTAGTTAGTAAGTCAAAATCATCTGCGCATAATAAAAGATTGATTGCCTCAGGAATCCCCACAGTCTAAGTCATTTAGCTCATGATTATGGAGGTGGGTAGTTATATAAAAAATTGTGCCACGAATCGAGTCATTACCCCACGCAAAGTATTAAAGTCTATGCAACAGGAAACAGTTTGCCACGATCTTCCTGTAATCATTTTATCCAGGGTCATTGATCATAATCATATTAGTCTTGGTAGTTATCTTTGAAGTAGTTTATAGAAACAAGAGCTCTATGTACAGGGCTTGTTCGGGGAAGTACTACCACTATACGACTTATTTCAGCCACCAAGAGACGCGGCTATGTTTCGGTTTGAAGGTCGTGGGTGCCGGAGAGAGTCTAGTTGATGATTACAGGGTAGTCGTAGGGCATGTTCTGACGTGTGTGACATGCGAGGCAATGCTTTGCTTGTCGATGGTGCCACATGCTTGTTCCATCAGCTAGTTAGATAGAAAGTCTTACCTTAGGCTCAGGGTTGACGGGGCTGGGCTGCTGCGGCTCCGGAGTGGAGTCCGGGGCGGAAGGCTGCTCGGGAGTTAGGTTCCCGTTCTGGGCCGGCGCCACGCCGTTCGGCTTGGGCTTAGGCTCGTCGCCTTGCCCTGGAAACGAACAATAACATAGATATTATGGGGTCAATTAGATAGGGCTAGATTAGATACCCACCGCCATAGTCCGATATCGTAGCGGATATAGACAGTGGACTATCACAAGTCAATTTTTAAACCGAAACTCTAGGTATATCGGTAGAAATGAAGTTTTTCCCAATAGTCGGAGGTCAAACAGAAGTCCTGTGGCAGGACAGACTGATTCTCGAGTAAAATCAGTACGAGCGTTCTTCAAAACATTCGACGGGTGCCTTAAAAAATTAGATTATAAAGTGCCCCACAACATCTGAATTAGCATTATGAAAAAAATAACTCCCTAGAATCATTTACTCTTATCTAAACATGTTCTGCAGAAATTACCAGCATGCAATACATACCGATAGTGCACGGCGGCTGGGCATACCCCTGCCTACGGCCGCGGGTCGGCTCGGGCTCCCCCCCAAAGATGTCAGTGTGTCCCCCGCCTGGAGGGCGCAGTACCCGCGAGGAGTTCCTCGCCCCGTCGCCTTGCAGGCCGATGGTAAACTCAGTTGACGTCATACTCATTAAAATTCCGGGAGTGCTGTGGAAGAAGGGATTCTAATGATTTGCTGGTGAGGGCTTCTTCTGTCTGAACTGGTAATCGTAATCAGGTACTCTGAATTTGACCTCTATTTCTGTGTCTAATCTCAAACCCATTAAGGCAACTTGGCTTTCCGATGGCTGAATTGAATGATGGCGACAGAATAATCTGTCGACGGAGTTATAATGCCGTTTGACAACCGCCATGGGCTTAGCGACAGTTATAGCTAAGACGACAGCTTAACGTTCCTTCCGAAGCACGAAAGCCACGACCCACCAATTTATGACTGGCGCTGAGCGTTGCTCAACTTGGTCGATTGGTTGGAAACTAACAAGCAAAGTGCGCTATGGTTGTTGCTCCAATTTCAAATTAAATATTTTAAAACTAACTATCAAGATTCCGATTACCAGCAGAGACACAACTTATTTCAAGGTGTATCATGACGCGCCAGTATAGTAGGTAACTCACTTCACGAAAAAAAAAGCAGCCAAGTGCGAGTCGGACTCGCCCATGAAGGGTTCCGTACAAGAACCTTTATATTATGTTACTTGATGTAACATAATAAGGTTCTTGTAGTTCGTCGAAAGGTAAATTGCGGCTTACGGTTTATGACGTATAAAAAAAAAACTACTGACTAGATCTCGTTCAAACCAAAAATCGTTAAAAGTTCACATAGTAATGTACAACATATATTTTTTTTAGTATTATCATTCTCTTACTTTAGAAGTTAGAGGGGGGGGGACCAACTTTTTTCCACTTTGGAAGTGTCTCTCGCGCAAACTATTCAGTTTAGAAAAAAACTATATTAGAAACCTCAACATCATTTTTGAAGACCTATTCATAGATAACACGTATGGGTTCGATGAAAAAAAAATTTTTGAGTTTCAGTTTCAAGTATGGGGACCCCCGAAATTTATAGTTTTATTTTTATTTTTATGTTAAAATCTTAATGCGGTTCACAGAATACATCTACTCGCCAAGTTTCATCAGTCTAGCTCTTACGGTTTTGGAGAAAAATGGCTGTGACATACGGACGGACAGACAGACAGACAGACAGACAGACATGACGAATCTATAAGGGTTCCGTTTTTGCCATTTGGCTACGGAACCCTAAAAATGAACAAACAACACTAGAAGCTATGAGTCTACGAAACGTCTACTAACGAAGTAATAGCGTGTCAGTAAACGTGACTACTCCTTCGCATCTCAATAAGTTAAACCAATAAATCTTCTATCTGTACCCGAAGTCGGAGTTTTGCTACCACATTTCGTCTACCAAATGCTGTTTTCGTGTGAGCACGTGTCTCTCTTTTTGTATGGAAAATTGATGAGAAAACAACTCGTTTCGATCGTTTCTACGTCACGTAATTTTGCTGACTCATCTTTTCTCCATATAATAGAGAGAGACAAATGGACGAAATGTTGTTAATGAAGTGGGACTTGCCCTTTTGATCTGATAACAACCAACGCTCATTTTAGGTGACACGAGTTTTATTAGAATCCTACCATAAAATACTTAGCGTCACGTCACTACACACCTTTATAATGAAAATTAAAGGCCTGCGCACGCCTAGTTCGCTGGCGGTAGCGATCAGTGAAACGCTGTCAAATATCTCTGTCAAATTTGACAGCGTTTCACTGATCCCCGACGCCACCAGCGGCCTAGGTGTGCGCAGGCCTTAAATGATTCTAGTCGTACCAGATGAATTGATCTGACTACTGGGGCGTCACAACCACAACACAGTAATGTATAGCGGCTAAGACCGCAATAAACGACATAGGTAAGTACTCAATACTACAGTAATGACAAGATGAAGTAAATAATGGTTACAGAGATAAAAGCTACAATAAGTTAACGCCTACACAAACACACCATAGTATATATGAGTAAAGTATAAAAACATGGAATGAAAGAGAAGTAAACATTTCATCAGAATTACATTTTGTACGTTTGGTTATAAAAATATGATTAAGGTAATACGGATCTCCTGAGAAGGCATTTATTATTTAGGTACAGTAATTAGCAGTCGCAGTTGACTACGTTGTTTGAGTGTGCGTTTGCCCAGTAGGTTATTATGATTGTATTTGTTCGCTGCGTTTTTTCTTATTTCTTATTGTGTAAGTTATTAGTTATAAGTGTATTGATATAGAGAACCCCAGTGGTAAGACAAACCTTACTTAGGCTTTAAACCACTGTTCGATGTTAAATGTACCCAACTTTCTGTATAATAAATAAAAATAAAATAAAAAAAAAATAAATAAATAAATAGTACATTTTATTTATTTATTTATTTATTGAACCATTACGTTACAGTAATATAACATTGGTAAGTCAATTTTCACAAATAAGTCTTAATATTAATATTATAATTTCAATACACACTAACTTAATATGTATTACGTTACGTTTGCAAATCAGAGAATGAGCAGCTCAAATATTCATTTAAATGGTAAAACGGGTGACATTCGAAAAATGTTCTAAGTTTGTTTTTAAATTCGTTTATAGACAGTTTTGTCACTTCTAAAGGTAACTTATTATACATAGCAAGTTTTAGACAGAGACCAAAAGTACAATCAGCGCCAAAAGTAAAGCGCCAGTTTCTTAAAAAGACAACCCCATCTGGATTTTTGTATGACAGCTATGACCGACACAAAAGGGATTCCTCAAAAAAGATCTAAACTTTGATCAAAAGTAAGCCGGATGTAGAAATATTTGAACTTTACAAACCGGATATCTTCGAATCTGGTTAAGTCGCTCACCGTACCAGCGAAAGAGCTTCTACGTGCGTAATATTAATAAAAATGGTAAGATAACTTTTTTTTTAAACGTACGGCACAGACGCCCACGCGCTCCGTGATCGCTGATAATGTAACGGTGCGGACTGGGGGCCGGACTATTACACAAAAACAAATTCGAGGCAGATGGTGCGCCAGATGGTATGCGACATCATCGATACAACTGTTACTAAGACATGACTTTGTGATACTTTACGTGCCAATACTGCTAGCATGTCAAATTTTAAACGAGCAGTGCCAGTACTCTCAAACGGTGAAGGAAAACATCGTGAAGAAACCGGGCATATCGTAGAACCTAAATAGTTTGAAAATATATGTCAAGTGCACGAAAGAAGCCTCTTTGAGGCGCACTTAAAATCCTTTCACCACAGTTGGTTCTAAAGAACCAGTGACACGATTAGAAGAATTCGCGGTGATAGAGAAAACCCTGTAATGTGTACGATTGATTATGTGGATCGTGCTTCTTGTGGCCAAATACCCACAAGAGGGAACGTGTCGTGACGATGCTTGGTTATGCTCCCTTCCTACGGTGCGTGGTCCTGCACATCATCACGCACAGCCGACGACGACGCACGGCAACGCACACAGAAAGGGCTCCTGTGCTAAAGCGCACCTCGGCGCACGAGACCGTTACCATGGTGTGTCGTGCGAGCTGGTGCGCGATATCACACACCGGTGGGAAGGGGCTATTAGATTACTCGTACTAACCCAACATCGCCACAACATGAAGTTTTGACGATTGCCTAATATTGGGCTCCTGTATCCGTATTTAGACTCGTAAGGCGGTTCATGGTGATTGATGGCCTTATCATATTTCTTTCATGCCCACGCCTCACTACGCTGAAATGGTATTTTATTACTTCGAAGCTTTTTTAGGGATAATTATATTTTTTAAGTATCTTTAACGACAGGAACCAAGACAATTGAAAAATTGGTCCCCCGATTATTTCAAAATTCGAATTGAAAAGTTTTTTATTCGTTATGGACAAATGCTGAAGAGGCTTTCCGTTGTATTTAGTGGCAAACCATAGTGACGTAGTTAAAAAGAAGGCAAAACTACTTTCTAGAAGAGAGGTGGCTTTTCATTCTACAAAAGTACTGCGGTGCTGAGTCAGAGCCGATTTGCTGCAGTAGCACACATACACTGATCTTTTTTTGTTGTTTTTAGTATGTCCTATGTATTTTTTTTTCTTATGTTATGCTTTTGTTATCTTTCTTTGCTTTTTTAACCGACTTCCAATCAAAAAGGAGGAGGTTCTCAATTCGGTTGTATTTTTTTTGTTTTTTTAATGTCTGTAACAGCATGCCTCCGTCATTTATGAACCGATTTAAAAAAATATTTTTTTATTTGGAAGGTTATTTTTACTTCCAGATTGTCCCAAACAAATTTCATTAAAATCGGTTTAGCCGTTTGGCAATGAAGTCGGTTTCTCTAGTTTTTTAAACTTATAATTATTTATTTCTTAATTTAATAGTTAGTGTGCTTAAGCAGCAAATAAATGCATGTCTAAGTCTAGTCTAGATGTTTCAAAGTCTTTGCGATTTTATTGAAATCCATTTGACTTTGAGACATACGCCACTAGAGGTCAAATATCTCGCACAAAGATAAAGCATGCCCGATCTTACAAAAAATGCACGGTAGACATGAATAATGTTAAGTTCAAACACTTTTATTAGTGTTCTTTATGTTATTAATAGTTTCAAGTGTCCGTTAGGAGGATGGGAACTCGACAGAAATAGCGGTATCGACCAGAGGTAAACAAACTCCATTGAGATAATTTTATATCTTGAGAAGGAAAAGAGATAAAGAAGTTGTATGTGTTACACAAAGAGAAATTAAATTACATAGGGTCGAACTTAAATTTCATCCGGTCGATAACCTTGCGTCCTCGGTTTCACTCGCTCGCTCGCAAAGTTTCATCCAGATTATCTGTATTTAATTAATAACAGTATAATTATGAATATTTTAGCTATTTACAATTTAAACACCAAACCAATTTATTGAAATTTAAAAACAGCTTCTACCAATGAATTTTAACAACTTATAGAACACCAGACAAGAGTAAAAATAGGCAATATTTTTTTACAATACAGCTATTTAAATTGATGCTAGAAAGGCATTGTGATCATAATATTAATTACAATGGCGGGCGGAGAAAGCACATTATCATTTCAATAGTTCACACATCCTGTCTACAAAATGGCGTACAAATACAATACAAAAGAACAATGTATGCCCGCACAATAACCAAACCATAATTAATCAAATATTTATACAAGTGACTCATTAAACCTATCAATAAAATTGTAATTCGTTTTGCCTGGTACCGCTTTTCAGTAGTTAATTAAGAGTATTCACGAAGTAGAGTTTTATATTCTCGAGTTAATACGCATTTAGAAAGATTCTACACAAGAGATCAAGAGAATAAAAAAAAAACTATGTGAACAATCAACATAACACAACTAGCCCCAAACTAAGCAGAGCTTGTACGATGGGAACCAAATAGCTGATATAATACTTAAATATTTTTTTTGTAAATACATATACCTACTTAGAATACAATATAACACCCAGACAGAGAACAAACATCTTTTTTTGCACAAATATTTGTTCTCAGTGAGGATCGAACCCGCAGGCGCAGAAGGCAGGGTTACTAGCCGTGACGCATGCCACAGGAAATAGCTTCATTCTTTTATAATAAGGAGCTATTGGCGAACGATATGAACTAGAGATCGTAAAAATAGTCACAATAGAAATAACACAAAAATATATTTCGATATGAATTAGTTTAGTACGGTTTTAGGCAATAAATATTGCACATAGGTTTTTCTGCTTTCTCTTTCTGACGCACACTACGCTCTATGAAGCCGAAATTAGTCGATGTGCAATATTTCTTGCCTACTACTAATATGACGGAAAGAGAGGGCAATCCCTGGCGCAAATACTCCCACTTTCCAGCATTGACTACTAGGGTGTGTCTTACTGCGGTACCTATGCGGAAGTTTGGGCCTACGTTTTGACTGTTAGGTAAGATTCGTACATTCACCTCTTGTATAAGCTTGCGATCAATACAGATTTGGCAACGAATATAGTACGCGACCTGAAAAACTGAGGTTATCTTACATAAAGCTTCCCGTACAGCCTAACGTCCATAATGTCCGCATCGTATACAACATTTAATATCGCTCAGAATGGCAAGTCCCAGTACTCCCAGAGCATTTACAACATTTCTTCTACCAAATGTTGTTTTCGTGTGAGCATGAGCACGTGTCTCTCTCTTTTGTATGGAAAATTAATGAGACAACAACGCGTTTCGATTCTACGTAACGTAATTTTGCTGTCTTATCTTTTCTCCATACAATAGAGAGAGACAAATAGGCGAAACGAAAAACAAAATTTTGTAATTGTTTGACTTTCTATGCAAAGAATACTATAATCTGTTTATCGATGCGGTCATGAGGTTGTGGAATTTTGGCTTAAAAAGATAAAAACTTCACCCCAGACGAAAAATCATTAACAATTTATAAGGCCTGTGTAGTTTCTTTTACACGTCGTGAAAGTAAATTGACTTGGCAAAATGCGTCATCGCGATTTCAGCACGTAGCGATATTGAATGACGATTTTCAGTCTCGTCTCGACGCATAATAAGGAGCCAGTCATGAATTTCTCATTACTTGTGACTAATGTGAATTCGACAAATATTCGGTGTAATGAGAGTTTGGCTAATAATGATGCGGTTTAGATTAGATGGACAGACTTAGATTAATTTTTGCGATCATCATTTACATCAAGATTAACTACGTGTTCGTTAGTTTATTCAGGGGGTCAGTCGTGTGGAATTGGCACCTCTCACGTAGCTTTAAGACGTTTCAAAGTGATCCTTGCCATACTATTCAATAAATACGTATTTGACTTCGACGACTTTTGACTTTGAGACGATTTTAGAAGGTCTAGAAGACATTCTTGCCTTCAAAATACCCAGTATGTAGAGATGAAAACAAGCAATCACACTGAACACAGTCACAGTTACTGCGTTGTGTTAAATTCTACTTGCGTCACGGAAGACCAGCGTTATACCCCTATATCGCTACTAGAGCATATTATTCAGATTGACGACCAATTTTTACGCCATTGTTACTTTTATATTGTTCATCCTTTATAATACTAATCTTATTATCATAAAAGAAATAACTTTTAATTTGGATTTGATTTTGAAAATCTATAATCTTGGGAATAAAGACTAAATAAGAAATGTGGGGCAAATATCAACTTATGCAAGAAACTTCAAATTTTGATATTGCTGAATGGTGATATTTTGGTACTAAAGCAAAACAACACGGTACAGCTAAATTACGTTAGGCATCATGCTCATATTTTGTAACGTAGTAGATAAGAATTAGAGATTGCTATTGTTTTATAACGTGTAAAATATAGCTGGTTCACGATAATGATAACAAAGGAAATGAAAGTGGATAGTGATGATTCAGATAAGGTAGTCTGAGCCGCTAATTTATTAAATCCTCTTACATATACATGGGTCGCTACAGGGAAAAATAAAAAGAGTCTTGGCAAAGCAAAGACTAACGCCCGTATTTAGAAACAATGCTTGAGTCTCGACTACTTTCGACCCGAGCACCTCAAGCACTCTCAAAACCACCAATAAATAATATGAGTATTCTAGATTTTGCCAAAATGTTCCAGAAACGAATGCTCCTGATCTAGAATGTTTATTAAAATCCTGGAAAGATCTAGAATAATCAAATTAAACTTTACCCGGACAACGCCAGGCTTTGCTACTAGTTTGCCAATAAAATCGATGAAAATATAAGTAAACCTACATTTTTTAAGACCGGATTTACTTAAGCATGTCCGTTCCTAATGAAACTTAATACGCGCGAAATTAATTACCTACTTATCTGTACCGTGCAGTCGGTAGAAAAGAATTTACTTTGTATCTTTATTTCAAAAGAATCTTGCGCATTCTAGTTAAATAGAACTGACTGAAACGCGGTCGATATTGCGCAAACGTTTTTGCGGTGTAAAATAGCTTTTCTGTTCTGTTATGAAATGTTAGGTTGATGGGGCAAGGGATGGTCACAATAGTTGGGACAATGCCTATTTCTGCCGTGAAGCAGCATTGCTGTGTTTCGGTTTATAGGATGTCGGTGCCGGTGAAATTACTAGCACGTGGGGCTGAACATCTATATGTCAATGCTGATGGACGCAGGGCAGTGCATCGTAAGCTTTGTTATAGGCGATGGTTACCACTTAACATCAGATGGGCCATATGCTTGTTCCATCAGCTAGCTTTTAAATATCGAGGCGTATGAAGCAAGCAGAAGTTAAAACTTGTTCAAAAATGTAATTTACCTACTGCAACTCAACTAAATACTTCCACGTAAAATGATCTTAATTCCGATTTAAATACTGTTTTGTCTTTAACTCGGAACAAATAGGCTTTACGACACTTTTCTCTATTAAACTCCACCTTATTAGGTTATCTTCTCTAATATCACCGCAAATGAAGCTTATTCTGATGCATCAAGGTCGAGAATCGTGTACCGTGACCATCTAAGGATTACCGTCGTCGGTCGGCCATTCGATATGTCGCCCTTCCTTGTTTGAATCAATATAAATGCAAACGCAAACGGATTGCGGAATGTACCTCTAGACAGACAGACAGTCACACCTAGCGATTACAATAAAGTTGACTAATAAGCGTTGGAGTGGAAACGAGAGAGGGAACTATATGCATTCGGCTGAAATTAGCCGACCCTAACGCCGAAAATCATACCTATCATAGGTGATTTTCGGTGATAATTCGGAATTTTGTGGCGAACTAATGCGCTGAAGATGAAGCTAAACTTCCTCTCTAATTGTTCATTAAAGTTTCTTTGAAGGCGAAGCAAAGATCTTTTGCTACTTGAGATTCTGACATCAGATCTGACACATTTTACAGTAGTAGTATCTAGCCAAAAAGCTTCGGCCGAAAAACTGAAGCCGAAAACTGTGTCGTCAGCTAATGTGCCACGTCTAGACTGGAGCCGGTCGGAAATCCAGATTGCGAATCGGTTGATTGTATGCAATAACCTGATGACTAAGCTTGTTCTACAGACATAACCAGTTGACTGGGTTTCTTGGCTTTAACATGGACCTGTGGCAGTAACAGCATTGTATGTTATAGATAGCTAATTTATAAACAAACATGTTTTGATGACTGTTTCGATATATTTTACAGGTTCAGATAAAAACATCGCTTCTCCAGTCGCTGGAAACCTTAGAAAGGAGAGCTCCATACACCGTAGTCTTATGCCCGACGAAACCGCATCTTAAAGGGTTCCAAATAAATAAAATAAAGAAAAGTACCCATAGGTCAGTGACGGCTCAAGAAAGCGATCAATACGACAGATTGCCCTGTAGTGGGAAACTTCAGGATTACAACAAGAACTCTTATTCTTTGTTCTTTTATGGATTTAATGTTATTTTAATGTTAGTTTTTTGTATTTTTGTATTAACTAACTATTTTATTTTAACTCGCTCTAGCTCTAATTTTAATTGCATGTAGTCTGTCCCTATAATTGGATACAGTTATGCATAGTGAGTCCAAGCGCCATTTTCAGTTTTTTGGGAAATTACATAAACGCGTTTTTATTGGTAGAAGATTTGCATTTGCATCTTCAGAAAGTAAATCTATGTACATCGAAGCTTATATTTGTAATTTAACATGTTACAAGAAAAAAACACAAAAAAAGGTTTTATTTTGGAATATATCGTTAAAAATGCACTTGGACTCCTAATAAATACGATGTTCTCATTTTGCAAAACGAGTCCAAGAGACAAAATAATTATTTATTCTGGAAGATTAGCTTTAAGTGCACGTGGAAACGAATTAATATGGTGTACTCATTTTGCAAAATGAGTATATGTATAACATAAAAATGTTTCCTGGACAATTTTCCTATCGTTTAATAAAAACCCCTTGAATTTCCGTATTTACTCAGCATCTTTTAGTAGATGTTACAGAGGATTGATAAAAATAAATAAAAAACTATTAAAATGGCACTGATAGTATGTCCAGAAAATAAAACAATATAATTATCATACTTTGATAAACAATAATAATTTAAAACAAGATAAGGACTATCTCAGATATTATCTTCAGCTTTCAGACAGACAGAATAATGATTGATGATATTATTGGTACCAACCCCAAACCCAGAACATATCGGGTAGGATGTAGGATGGAGTAGGTAAATAATATATAAATCTACTCTTCTTCAATATGTTCCGGATCAAAAACCTAAATGGCCATCAACACCTTCAACAACAATATCATCTTCAATCTGAAACATTTTGTCCTTTCCTACCCTTTCTTTTCTTTACATCAATTTCTAAGCTTTCTTCCTCTTCTACTGCTCCTGCCTTGACATAATGAGGCAATGGATGAGGTTTCCTTTATCTGGTTTATTCTTAACCAATTATTATTGACCTTCTCGCCCACTATTATCTTTTTTCTGTTGACAATAGCTTTTTCCTTTTCTTCAGTATTTGTGATTCTTTGTTCTGCAGCTTGCCATAACTTTCTTGTAGTCTTGTGGAGTATTAAGTATTAATTGCAGTTTCAGAAATATAGGGTGCTTTTCGAGGAGAGATCATCAGGTCTATTTTTATACTTTTTTGCTATATTGTACGCCCGAAATAGGTAAGCTGTTGGAACATAATTACTTTTAAGATGTTTTATACACAGTCTTACAATAAAATATTTTTATCTTTATCTTTATACGTGTATTCTGGCCTTTATTTTTTTTATTCTGTTCTCCGCAACAATTAAGTTGACCAAAGAATTAAGTTTTTGACTTTGGTAAACTAGTATAATATGTGCTTCCTTAAACATGACTTGGGTTCTTCTGCCAGCCTCTCCTTCCCAAACAAAAATTACGTTCAGAAGTTACAAACAACTGTCGCGTAGACTACTGATGCGTAACACTACGTCGTTTGGACTAGTAATGTTTAATGGAAATGTGCTTTTTCATCATAAAATTTGGTTGTTAGTTTGAAATTGGTTGTTGGACTTGTATTGCATTTCAAAATACTTAGTTTGCTATAGAAGGCGCTTGGACTGGGTATCAAAAAATACCACTTAGAGTGAAGCTGGCTGCAAGAGTGTTTTTTCTATGGCTTAATTATGCCCTAGTGATTACGAAAATGCGAAAAAATCAAAAAATGAAATTTGGCGCTTGGACTCCTTATGCATAACTGTATCCAATTATTGTAGCACTTGACATGTTTTTTTGGTTTTCTTTATATCATTTATAAATGAACAGGTGTATACGATGTTGGTGACTATAATAAATAAACAAATAGAACTGCAGATCGGGTTCGGCTAGTATTTATTTTAATATTTTAGACAAGCAGCAAGCGATGAATCAGTGTACTATTGAGATGTACTCAATACTCTACTAATGTACTGTCGTAGGTAGACCAGTTTTTAATTACCACAACCTCAAACCATCTATGGGGACGTTTTTAGTTTCAATGACAACTTGACACCTTTGAGCGGTTTTCAAGCAAAATAACTAAATTAACTGTTCAATGGTGACGCATAACAATTTAAACTTCACAGTTTTATACTAAACTGGGCTCGGGTATCACATAAGCGTGTTCCCAAGCCCTTTTCAGAGTACGAAATCATTTACAAAAGGTAATCACGAACAGAGCCGATGTCCTTACGTGATAGAAGCTCTAATATTCAAATGAATCACTCTAAATCGTAAAATATTCCATGCGTACACGTAACAATGTAAAAACATTGGGTGCACGAACATCCTAGCCACAAATATGGGGTTAGCAATCACGCGATCGACAATAAGCAAGGAAATACCCAATGTGAGTAATTATCTACTAGCTTTTTGAGGGGGTAGGGTAGACAAATTGATATAATGGTACGATTTAAAATGGTGTAACTGTTCGATACTGGGAACACTAAAAATAATTGAATAATGAACAGGCCAACATTGTCTTTTTAAGTTTTAGGGCTGTCCGAATCGTGCTCAATAACAGGAATCCTAGCGTTTTGTTATTGTACACATAGAAAAAAAAACATAACATTTAGACATTCCTTTATCAGAAAATACTAACGTCCTAACCGACCCAGACATCTTCAAGGATCATAAATAAATTGGAGCCTTAAAATATCTCTACTTATAACTGTACTTCCATCTTTTATGCCAACCCTATAACAAACTGTCGGTTTGTTATCAGACTGCCAACAGATTTTACTGCGTCACTTTACAGAATTATTAATATTATCGAAGCAGCAAATAAACTAGTGCTCACCCCTCTTCGGGGTAGAGGCATGAGTAATGTATGAAAACTGGATACTTTTACGATCACCCCATCACATTAAAAGTTAGACGGGCGTTCCATGCCGTAGAGCAGACAGGCGATATCGACCGACTAATGTTTGATGTTTTATGATAACAACGAGTGGAAGTTTTGTAACATATTTGATACTTAGGCCATTATATTTATTCTGTTATTATACCTACTGCGTCAGGGCATAAAATGTCAGGGGGATATTTTCACCCATACATTTATTTACGGGACTCTATTCGTGACTGGGACATAAATCTATACTTAGAATATTATAAAGAGGAAAGATTTGTATTTTTGTGTGTATGTTTGTAACAAACTCAAAAATTCACCATTGGAAAGCTACATTCACCCTGAGCAACTTTTATTTATCTTATACCTTTAAACGAGAAAATCTTGTATATATATATATATATATATATTTGGGATCTCGGAAACTGAGCCAACGATTTTCATGAAATTAAGTATACAGGGGTTTTCGGGGACGATAAAACGATCTAGCTAGGATTCATTTTTAGAAAATATCGGCGTTCGGAGTTACGAACAAACTACTTTATCGTAATATCATTACTCCTAGCGACATCTATTGCTCAGAAGCAAAAACTAAGCTCTATGAGAACCTGAGAACTCACAGAGAACGCCATCTTTTGACGAGTTTTGGAACTAAATGACTACATAAACACTCTTTAGACAAGTTCCGGAAGTTTCCATCTCATTGCACTCGTGATTTTTTTTTAAATAACCATTTCTCATTTTTTTATTATTATGTAGTATGTTAGTAAGATCGAAAAATATGATTTCATCATTCACACGTTATTAAAAAATACCGAGCGAAGCTCGGTCACAAACTGCTAGTGTGTTTAAAAGAGATAACTGTCCACCCGTGCGAAGCCGGGACAGGCCGCTAGTATTATATAATTTAGGATGGAGCACATAATTAATGCAACCGGTAAGGTTGCAAGTCTAGGGGCCGATGAATTGGCCCCTAGACTCACCTAGCTTTAAGACGTTTTAAAGTGATCCTTGTGATACAACTCAAGAAATTCTTGATTTAGATTTTTGATATGCGGAATATAGTCGCTATTTATAAACTGGCAAGCACTAGAGAAAGTCGAAGACCGGGCTCAGTGACGCGTCTTGGGAGAGACCTACGGCCAGCAGTAAACTCGATGATGATAAAGATATGATGGGAGTAGGCATATCTAGCACTTTTCTAAGCCTGTTCCGCTTTATTCACAGAAAAGACGTGATACATTATGGATATACATGCAATGCCAAGCCGTAGGTTTCCTTTACCGTTCGAGAGCAGGTTAAACGCACTATCACAATCAGGCGGAGGACGTCCTTCGCTAGATTTGGCCTCCCACATAGAGGACGAGAAAAACGCAGAATATCGTAATGACGTAAATACATTTCGAATGCAGTTAGCGGGGGCCATTGCATTGGTTAATTCTTGGTTTGGACTAGTTATGCACCGTTAGGTTAATGACCCGGCAAGATACGGATACGTAGCATTCACTTCTTTATTAATTTAAGATAATAGATCATTATCTATAGTTTGATTTTCCGAGAATTATGTTTAACTAATAATTTAACCCTGAGTCTTTTAAATAAATTCGATTGTTTTAATGCATTACTTACTTATTTATCGGTTCGTTTAAGTGGTATATCTTGAAGGTACTTCTTGAAGTACATTAAACTGCAGTCTCCAGTGCATAAATAGTGGGTAAGTACATTCGGTACATACCTACCTCGACTTAATATAAGACAAAACTGGCGCCAGCCGACCGAATAAGAATTTAAATGGCCAAAAGATTAGTCACCGAAAACTTAATAAGGTAGGTAGAAACGACAAAGAGCTTTTAGACAATGAAATAAAATAACTCTAGCTAGGACATCAGTATGAGTCATTAGTTATAGACAAGGGGTGCCCTAAGTGTTTTTTTAATGTTCACCATTGTCTATTCAGCTTGTTAGACTAGCCCGTTTTCAGTTTTAGCTTTTCATTACCAGAAGGGCAAGTTCCACTACATTTACAGCATTTCGTATACAATATGTTGTTTTCGTTTCGCCTATTTGTCTCTCTCTATTGTATGGAGAAAAGATGAGACAGCAAAAATACGTTACGTAGAAACGAGTTGTTGTCTCATCAATTTTCCATACAAAAGGGAGAGACGAAAACAACATTTGGTAGACGAAATGTGGTAGCAAAACTCCGACTTCGGGTACTGTACTAATGGTTATTTTAACCGCCTGTTTGTTGGTGAACTTGCCTTACCACTCCCCGGTTAGTACTTTACCTGTGGGTCAAAGGTTCATGCATCCTTAGGGTCACCTAGTAAAGGTCAGAGTACATAGATACTAATGACCTGATCCAGGGTAATGTTAAACTAAGGTTCAAATACCAACAATATGTGGTTAAAATGAATGTTTGCGCATCACTTGGCTATATTTGTCTCAAATAATTTATATTTTCCTTTTAGTTTCTGCCATTTTACCTTGACGAATCATAATTATATGAACAGTAATAAAATATTTGCAATACCTACAAAGCTACTTCAGTTAACATAAAAACTGTAATACCTAAAGGTTTTTTAAACAAAGTCTAAATTAAATAACATTTTAAAATGTCTTATAATTTATAACCTGCCAATTTTCTTTAATACCACACCATTTTAAGTGGTGACCATCACCAATAAATCCTAGTTCGAGCATCAGTCTCTTTAAAAGTTAAGTTTGTTAGTTAAGGTGATATCAGACGGTTCACTCGAATGATTGTTCACTCGAGTGAATGCTTCATTTTTTTTTCATTCTATGTTCACACGGCTTAGATGAAATGATACAGAAATGAACATTCATTGTTCTTTCTTTTAAATATGTCATCGAATGAAGTCGTACGTCTTGGAATTAACTTCGTCGACAACGTGATGTCCGTCGGCTACAGGACTCGAAACAAAATGGCCGAATCCGAATGAACGTTCTCTCAGTGTTCAGACCGTTCATTTCTCGTTCATTCGGAGTGGGAATGAAAGATACCGGATGCCAATATCCAACACTGTTGGATCGGTTCACTAATGAATTCATTCGGCACTCGTGTTTCATTTTTTGTTCAGACATTTCATTTCGAGTGAAATGTACCGAATGAAAGGTGAAAATGAACAGAAAATGAACCGTCTGATATCACCTTTACTGAATTAAGTAGCATTTCATCTTGTCTTTGTTCTTTGTGTAAACAAAGCAATCCTAATACATTGGGATGGGGACCCTAGTGGCATACACATAAGTGTTTTTATGCTTTAGAGTGCTCCCTAAGCTTTAAATCCTGGCTCTAGCATTACCTAAGCCAAGATGAAGGCTTTAAAGTTGGTTAAAAACTCTGTTGACCACTAACTCATGAACTGGGTGAGTGGTTTGCAGTAATTTATTGTATAGAAGGAACATTGCAATTATAATAAAAAGACAGAACATAATACCAGTTAAGATAACATATTTCTTTAGGTACCTAACTTATCACATAACATTGTATATGTAAGGGTTCATTGTACTGTGTGATAGAATTTTATATAGATAACATGACTGTATGAAAATAGGTCATTATTGGAGAGATAAGCTCGAGCACAGAGTGGAGGGAATGAGGAAGGCCTTTGCCCAGCAGTGGGACATAGAAGGCTCATTATAATAATTATTATTATTTAAAGACGAGCAGCTTTCGCTGATGTGTCTACGTCAAACAGTGTTGAATTATAGTCATAATTTGATATTGTCATTGTTATATTTGGTCAGTATTTAAGCACAAATTTATTATTTTGTAGACAGTTGTCAAGTTTGCTTTTGAAGCCATTAACCGAGTCGGCGCAAATAACGTTCTCAGGCAGCTTGTTCCAGTTCTGGTAATAAGTTTAGATCTCGTTTTCAACAAAGGTTTAATGGTCTGAATACCGGTTCAAGTGATGAATTGGAACTGATACAGTCACACCAGGATGTACTATCAGCAAAAATTCTGCCTTAACACCTTAAGGGTTCATTTTCTGTGATGCTAGTTACCACTATTCTGCTGTGATTTGATTTTGACCAGATTTTCACCAGTCTTTGGAAGTGTAAATGTCAGAAAACAGACGGCTTTTACAAAGTGAAACAGATGTTTATATCTCCCATTGGCCAAAATAAGTTACAAAGAAATAGGCGGAGTCACACCGTGTTTATGGTACTTTCAGCAAATTTTGCTGAAAGTACCATAAACACGGTGTGTTTCTCAGAGCTAGACTAGACTTTAGTTCAACCTACTGTATAGACAAACAGCATGATGATGATGATGATAATTAACAGTTCATGTTTTAATAGCCCATATAGTTAAAGGTTAAACACATTGTCTATGCCCTTCATGGTTCAGCCGGTATGTCCTTGTAAGTGATCCTGTTCATACTAAGAATAATGGGAGATAACTGCTGAGGTACAAAGATCATTTAATCTTGTAGACTCAAGTACATGATTTTGCAGACAACTTAAATTCTGACATGTGACGCTGTACATCTGAGAGCCTCAAGTTGATGGACGCAGGGCAGTGCATCGTAGGGCATGTTCCTGATGTGTGTGACAGATAAGGCAATGCTTTGTTAGAGGCGATGGTTACCGAGAGGGTTGATATTTTTGTTCCATAGCAAATAACATATTGTATAAAAAAATCTAATTGTTGTTTTCAAAATGTAATTCTGATGAAGTTTGATGATTCATTATAAGTGATGGCTTAGAAGTGCTATTGATTTATGCATGCAATGCAACAAAGAAGTACAGTTTTGAGTTTGCAGAGCTTCTAAATATAACCAGAAACCTACAACAATAAACAAAGAGTGGTTATAATAAAAGAGGCCCACAAACGACTCTTGGGGTGGTATACCATTCTAAGTAGGTAATAAAATACCATGGCTATGAAATTGCGTAATTACATAGCTATTTGAGAAATGTAACTGTCTAACGGACGAATGAGTCCACCCATACTGCGGTCAATCCATTCATGCGGTAAGGATAACGGTGTTTTTTTGTTCTCAAATAACACATGGAACCATCCGGTAAAACCGATTATCTCGATCCCAACGCAAATATATGCCATGAAATATTGCTCGCCCAAAGCCGGCGAGACAAACAGAACAGAAGTCTCGTCCTACGACAAACCAAGCTCATTGACCTTAGCAAAATCTTGAAAAATAACGGCCTCGAAATGTTGGCCTGGCCGGCATTTTTTTTACACGTTTTAGTTAAATTCATTTACTCACCGTTTAGCACCACTTGCAGTTATCACTTGAAAAGATGAAAGCACTTTTTCGAAGGAAGAAAGATGATCAAAGGCGAACCAGTTAACTTTTTATCGATGCGATGAAAGAAATTACTCACCACCGCTCGCGTTCCTTCTTTTTGACAGAATGCGAAAGAAAGAAAGATGGATGCAGGAATGAATAATGTTGACATGACAGCCGGCTTTTAATGTTGCCAGAGTAGATCACGAAATTGCTACTATGTTGATCATTTGATTAGTCTGTCAAATTCAAATTCTTCAGTCTTAAAAATAGCATTAGTGAACATTACTTGATAATTAGTGAATCGATAGGATACCTAGAAAGTAAAATGAAGGTAGCGGGTCTATTCTTAGATCTTTCCTCTGCCTTTGATACCGTGGATCATGAGATATTAATTGCCAAGCTAGAGTACTACGGAGTAAGGGGAAATTCTCTTAGTCTCGTCAGATTCTATCTAAGCGACAGAAAACAATTCGTTGAAATTAAAAATGTTTTGGACCGACAAGAAGTCGTGACAAAACCCAAGGTACTGACTATAAAACGCGGGGTCCCCCAGTGGTCCATTTTAGGACCTATATTCTTTGTTATATTTCTTAATGACCTCATTAACTTCATTAGTGATTCTGTTCCAGGGATTAGGGTAGTCATATATGCAGATGATACGAATGCAATTATCCCAAGCACATCTGCTCAAGAACTCGAACATAAAATTGGCATGGCACTAGACACTTTCAATAAATGGTTTGATGCAAACAACCTAAAACTTAATATAAGTAAGACACAAGCAATTCTTTTCAAAACTACAGCACATAGTCATGATACTGTAGACATTATTAATAGCGGAGTAAAAATCGAATTTGCAAATAGCGTTAAATTTCTTGGCGTGCATATTGATCAGGCATTAAACTGGAAAACTGAATTAGAAGCTCTAGAAAACGCGATTAGCTCTGCTTGTTACGCTTTAAGGAGCTTAAGAGATGAGGTCAGTCGTGAGCAATTAATATCTGTTTACTACGCTTTAGTAGAATCAAAGTTCAGGTACAGTGTGAAATTTTGGGGAAACAGTTACAAATACAACCGGAATAGAGCTTTTGTGCTACAAAAACGTGCTATTAGAACGATCGTGCGAATACCTCCATGGGAGTCGTGCAAAGATCATTTTAAAAATCTTAGGATATTGACCCTTCTTCCCTGCCTTTCTATATTAGTGGTTCTCATGGACATTGCTCGACATTCATATAGATATGAATCAGTAGAAGATAGATTGCTAAGGTTGGATACGAGAAGAAAGAACCTTGAAGCCCCTAAGTGTCCGCGGTTAAATGTGGCAATGCACGGCTGTCGGTACCAGGCCATCAAAATATTTAATGCTCTGCCTACTGAGTTGAAGTCTGTTGGCAACCCTAATGCTTTTAAAAGACAGTTGAAGAAGCTTTTGTTGGAGAAATGTTTCTACTCTATTGAAGAGTTCTATGATAGTAAACTCCACAATCACCAATCAGCCTGACATTTTTTTTTTAATTATTATTATTATTATTGAGTGTCTAATTATTTTAATTTGAATTAATTAGTTTGTTGTCATATTATTGTGTTTGTTATATTATTATGTGTCAGTGTATTTTTAAGTAGATTATAAGACATTCGAATACGATAAATTATTGTTCTTGAATAAATAAATTGAAAAATTTAAATTGAAATTAAAATTACAATTTATTCTTCCAATGCGTTTATTCAAGGCAATTATAGCTTTTTTGCTCATCTTGGGGTTGAGATGCCAGGGGGGCAATTCTAGACCAGTGACTTTTTTGTCACGGTAGATATACAGGGTGTCCCAAAATTCAACGATAAGGCGGCACCAGAGGATGGACCTACGAATGACTATTCGAGAAAAAAATAGAAAAAAAAAAATACCTCTACTTTTTTTTAAACATTTTCCAACAACAAAAATCTATTTTGGGCACATAGTAGAAGTGATTACTATTAAAAACAACTTATGAAATTTGGTTCTTGATTAGAAAAAGTGTCATTATTTTTTTTTTGTGGCTAGTTTTCCTAAAGTATTATACCATTTTAAAATCTAGGTTAGTTGCGCTAATTTTTTAAAAAACTTGCCATAGTAGTGTCCATATTTTTTTTTTACACTACGATGAGTTAAAGTTTACTGAACGTTAAAACCTTTCAAAATTTTAGGGAAATAATTTTTTTTGGTTGTTTTTTTGTATAAAACTACGAAAATTCTGTAATTTTCAAAGATTATGGTGAATAGTAGTACTACTTAGGTTGCCGATACAAACAAAAAAACTGAAATATTTGAAAAATTGTGGTCATGGTAGTTAAAAGTGTCATAAGGGGTATACATTTTCGAAGAATTTCCATTTTTTTTAAGTAATTTAAAAATAAGTAGAGGTATTTTTTTTTTCTTTTTTTTTCTCGAGTAGTCATTAGTAGGTCCATCCTCTGGTGCCGGCTTATCGTTGAATTTTGGGACATGTTGTATATCACAAGAACTGACAAATTTAAATAGACATGACATTTTCAATAGATATCGTATTCCAGCAATATCACTATAGACATTTATCGAGCGAAGGCCGTTAGATATGTGTCGAGTGGTGAGTAGTAGTCGACATTGACATCTTTAATATACTTTGGGTGACTTTGGGCTTTTTTTTCTTTCGGTCCTTGGAGCAGACTAGAGTACCAAGACCATACCACCTAGTCTTACTTTTTGATAAAAAGTCAATGATGTTTACTTGTTTGTAGGGTGTACAAGTTGGGAGCGAGAACGCGAATAATGCTTTCTCATAAACCTACAATTAGTGAGGAGTGATTGAATTTAGCTCGTACTTAGTAATTATTCAATGGCGCAGTTAGAAGAGCAGTCAATCAGAAAGTCAACGTCTATACTTGTATCCGGGGTTCAAGCTTCGAGAGAAATATTCTTTTTGCATGGAATGGCCATCTAGTTGTTAACCTTTGAATTAAAAATTCAAGTCATCGGAGTCCTTCTCTTGAGTATAATGATCCTGACAATAACATATCCTAATAATGATCCTGACAATGACACATCTACAACACTTCATAGACAACTGACCATAGATTACAAACAACAAAGTTTACAGTTTTATGGTACATAACGTTCCGTGTGTTTCCGGAATTAATTATTGTAACTAACATTTTGTGCGAAAAGTCCATTGATTACTATCTAATGAAAATGAATCTACTATAAACAACAACAAGAACGCATTATAAACGCCGTTTAATAGGAAATGTGTTTATTTGAAGACAATAATAAAGTTAGTGCTATCGAACTATTCTATCGATAGAAACGGAACGAAGATAAACATGAACAACAACGGGATAGTCTGTGGAAGTTTTAGGAATGAACCTTCTTTCTGACATCTCTAATGTAAAAGTCTAACGTAAAAGTCTAACGGTGGCTAGAATACGCATTTTATCGCGGTTCGATATTATCTTCGACAAATTTGGTGATATGACACTGCTTTCGCGACATTTCAAATCTCTATTTCGAGCGTAAATCTCTAAAAGTCTAGAATTAGCCCCCAGTCTTCAAAACTTTGTCTATTCAAATTCAAATTCAGTTTTTTTTAATTATTAGCTTAACATTACATATTAATTATATTTAGTGCGCTTTAAATGACTGATTGACAATGCCACCAGCGTCTTGCGGACGCTTTCATCTGACAGTGAATTGGATCAGCTGGTGAGCTATCGCTAGATCGTTTGTTACGGTCTGCAGATAGCTCAACTGTTTCTTGTACACTTTTGTAAATATTTGTATTCATTTAAGTTTATTTTGTGTAAATAAATCAATTTATCACATAAAAATG
Source organism: Thera britannica (assembly GCA_939531255.2). Taxonomy (NCBI): domain Eukaryota; kingdom Metazoa; phylum Arthropoda; class Insecta; order Lepidoptera; family Geometridae; genus Thera; species Thera britannica. The sequence goes on along the minus strand of OW618042.2, from coordinate 585,317 downwards.
TTATTAAGGATAAATGACTAATCTGAAAATACTATCAGTTTCTTATTTCTTCCAAATGTGTTTACGACACTGTTTATTAGAAAACTGGCAATAGCAACCCGTTGAAAAACTGGGCTCGTCTGTATTTTCGTTCAAAAACAGATTTTACATGAATGAGAAACTTCTTTTTTGGATCTATAAAGACTATGGTACGTACGCCATCTAGGTTAATTATTGGAAATCATTCTAGTTCCAGAGACGAGCAAGTAGGCAACACTGACACAACAAGACAAGACAATGACACTAAAGAACTTTCATGACAGAAGTCTTGGGATGTTAGCGGGTTTCTCTTCCTCCCCAATAAGCTAAAGTCATCAGCAGTCATCTTATTCTGGTTGGCGTGGGTTTTTTTCCGGGAATTTGATTTTTATTCAAAGTAACGTGAGCACGTTGATGCGAACAAGCAAGACCAGAAAAGCAAGTCCCAGGGTAATAACTAATAACAAAATGTTGCCTACCAAATGTTATTTTCGTGAGAGCACCGTGTCTCTCTCTTTTGTCTTTTGTATGGAAAATTGATGAGACAACAACTAATTTCGATCGTTTCTACATAACGTATTTTGCAGTCTCATCTTTTCTCAATACAAAAAATAGAGAGACAAATAGGCGAAACGAAAACAACATCTGATAGACGAAATGTTTTATATGAAGTGGGACTTGCCCTTGTGATCCACCGGCCACCAGTCGTACGTAGGTATACCTATTGTATTGTTTAATGTATGTCCTATTCAACGTGTACCTACAGTACGCGCCACGACTGAAGACTTACAGCATAAGCGGGAACTAAACCTCCATAAGAACCAAAATAGTAGTAGTAGAATATGATTCTGTCTCAACAGAGCCGCGTCTATCGGTCTTCAAGTGATGGCGCGAACTTTAACGTGGAACGCTGAAACGTGACAGAATTGTGGCATCTAGTCGCAGTAGCCAAAAAAGAAGAAGTGAAGTGAACGTGGAACTTTTATTTTAAAGTTGGCATCACTGACCACATTCTACCTTCGTAAAATATTGGCTTGTCTTTGCTTTTTTACCTTTGCCTTTTGTTTTTGTTTGGCTAATTTTAGTAAAATTGAATTGTTTTGCTATCGTTATGGATGCTGAAACAGTTAAAGAAGATACCCAAAAAGAAGGCACAGCATGTGCCCCCCAACAAGAAACCGCAGTAAGTCAAAAATCTTATATTTTTCTACCCGTTATAAAAATAGAAACTGATCGGGTATCGGCAATTTTTTGAAATCAATATTGAATGTGAAATTCTAGCATAATCAATAACAACTACATATTTTATAAGTGAATGTTATCTAAAAAATATGAAATTAAAGTAATTTCTATGTATTTTTCTGTAATAGCGGAGAAATTCGGGGAAATAAGTTAACCTAAAAGTATTTGGCTCTAGGCCAAATTGTGGGAATGTTTACTATTTCTGTACGAAAGCTCGATTCAGGTGGTTTCTTCTTTTACGGTTGACGACAAAGCGATGCCAAGGTGCTCATGAAATACCTCTGTTACATCATGGAGCAATGTTATCAAACACCTCACTTTACCGTCTCTTGTGGAATGTATAATAATACTGGTACTTACCTATTGCCTTAACAAGGCATAACTATGGAGTCAAATTTCGTATTAACATAAAATGTAAATCAGCAATTTAAACATCATATTTGGTATCTAACTATCTACGTATTGATAAATGCACAATCAAACATGTAAAATACAAGTACCTACATATTACTTAATGCAGAAGGAGCAATAAGTCTTTCTCTTTGAGTTAGACCCCCAGGGTACAAGGAAATCTATGAGCACCTGGAAGTCCTCACAGTAGATGAAGAAATCAAACTCTGAGGAACTAATTACTTGGACTGTCTAAATTTGGGTCTCTACGAATGCTAACGCTATAGTAAAAGCACTGGAACAAAAACCTAGCCACATTAAGCTGTTGAAAAAGAGTCTCTTTGTTGAAACTTAGTAAAAAAGAGTAGTAAAACTACTCCAGTCTGAATCCTCGAAACTTTTAGCTCTTCCACTCATCCATCAATAAATGATAACCGATTAAATATGAACAAAAAAGTTATGGTGTCTACCCAAGCAATTCTTTTTATAATCCGCACTTGATGTGCGGGCTGGTTTTTCCGCAAGTAGGTCACTGGCGGGCCCTTTTTGCGTGACCCTTGACACGTGTTGCTCGAAATTTTTTAGGTTCTACGACAAGCCGGTGTGCACATAAATTTTTCGACAGAAAAACTCATTGCACGACTGGATTCGGACCCACGACCTTCGGATCGGAAGGCGGGGCCGCTACCACTAGACAACCAGTGCTCAGTTTTTGCATGTCGGACCAGTTAGCATTATTCTGTTTCTTATTACAGGTAGAGGCAGCTGCATCAAAGCCACAGGAACCCGTCAAAAGGCAGCGCAGAGATGAGCGCAACCGAAAAGATGACAAGAATTACGATCTTTTCATGAAAGCGGTGCAGGCAGCACCCCCAAATGAACAACTCCAAATCGCCAGTCAAAAGTACATCACAATGGTTGAGGAAAATAAGAAAATGCAGTTTTATATCAAACAGTCTGACAAGAGGCATGCAATCATCATGAAGGAGAAAGAACAGTTGCAACTGGAATTCAATAAGACCGTTCTGCTTAAGTCTAAACTGGAGAATTTGTGTCGCGAGCTGCAGAAGCAGAATAAATGTATCAAGGTACTTGGTATTTTATAGTCTTTTTGGGTAATATTTCAGATGTGGCGACCATTTTCATGCAACAAATTCGGCAAATTTTTATCTTCCGCACTTGATGTATGGGCTGGTTTTTCCGCAAGTAGGCCGCTGGCGGGCCCTTTTTGCGTGACCCTTGACACGTGTTGCTTGAACTTTTTTAGGTTCTACGACACGCCGGTTTCCTCACGATGTTTTCCTTCACCGTTTTGAGAGTACTGGCATAGTGCACATACATTTTTCGTCAAAAAAAACTCATTGGTACACAACTGGATTTCATCCCGCGACCTTCGGATCGGAAGGCGGGGCCGCTACCACTAGACCACCATTGCTCTCTTTCCATGTAACAGGAAACTAACAAAAGTTTGATAGAATATGAAAGTTCTTAATTGGTATGAACTAAAGTTCAAATTCGAACACTTTGAAAGACAATTCTAAAATAAGCTTTCTTATTAAAGTTTGAGTATTTTTAGGTCAAATTAGCCAGCTGGGGCTAGCTAATTACGGAACGCAAAAAGTGCTCACAACTAAATAGAAAAATTATAATTTTAAGATTGGCAGTGTGAAGTGGTATGCTAATTTGTACTTTAGTGCATATCTACAGAATAAGTAGGTACTTCTATAGTTGAGTCTTTTGTATAGATTACTACTTATCTAACTGGGTTATTTAGTGGTATGTTGTTGAGCTTGTGTTTAACTACAGGGTAGAATCCATCCGGGCCCTTCCAGCCTAGTCCAACCCTGGCTGCAGTTACAAAAAAAAAACAAAAAATACAAAATCATTTATTTACCAAAGAACATAATATTACAGTCTTATTTACTGGTGGTCCCCGCACTAGGACAAGCCTGTATCGCGGGAGGCCAAAGTACTAGAATAAGATTTCTAAAATGTGAAACAAAAGCAGACAACACAGAAACAAGGCAAGACACGAGAGAAAGAAAACGAATACAACTAAGAAACAAATTAATAATATGTAGGTAAGCAAACTAAAGAACACGACATGATAAACACCAGTTTTGAGAGTGTGTGTGGGGTGTGTAGGGGGTGTATGGGGTGTGTATGGGGTGTGTAGGGGGTGTATGGGGTGTGTAGGGGATAGTGTAATGAGGGGAAGGGAAAACCGTAGAAACCACGACGAGAGAATCAGACCAGGATTTTTAAGATGCTTATAAGTTATCATTCTATTCCAGATAGGTTACAGAATGTCTCCATAAAATTCCAGGATGAGTCCCTCCACAAGATTCGTGAAGAAGAGGAACGCCGCAAGGAGACCCAGGCCAAGTTCCAGAGCACGCTCGCCGAGATATCCGCGCTGCTGCAGCAGAACAACGAGAAGAACGCGAAGCTGCGAGATGATAACATCAGCATGACGGAGAAGTTCAAGACTGTGGTGCAGCAATACCAGATCAGGGAAGATCAGGTTTGTTGTCAGCAGTTACTCATTTTATCCTACTAATATTATAAACGCGAAAGTTTGGACGAATGGATGGATGACCTTTTAGATAAAAAAAGGTTTTTTTCAAATCGGCCTGTAAAGGGCAAAGTTACGCGATAGCAACTGTTTTAAAATTATAATCAAATAGCGGCCGCCCACGGCTTCGCTCGCCTCTTTCCCGTTACGCCCCGTTCACGTTCCTTACCTCCGTTATCCGTTACAATACCTTTATAAATTGTAGCCTATGTGTTATTCTGATGTACATGCGCACATGCTTTATATTTTTCACTTAAAAATAAGTAACTTGATTTTAATTGCTTTTCTATAGGTTGAGAAGATGTCAAAGCAGATGGAACTGGAGTCACAGCTGAACGATGCCAAGATGCAGAAGGCTGCCTTAGAGCACCAAGCGGAGCGAGAGCGGCTCGTCGTGGAGATGGAGACGCTGAGGATGGCGGTGGCAGAGTACCGCGCCAGGGTCAACGAGATGCAAGGCACTGAGACAGGTCAGTTACTATAAACTCAAAATTGACTTTATTCAGTTAAATTGCAAGAATCACTTTGAAACGTCTTAAAGCTAGGTGAGTCTAGGTGCCAGTTCCACGCGACCAAGCCTAGAAGAACAGGCAACAAACTATGGCTCGGTTCCTACCGTTTTTTTTAATGATCTTTTTACAAATCTAAAATAATAGCAGTGAAGTTCCAGTGCGGTGCCACTTCACTTAGTCAGACGTATGCAATGCAATAATACGAAAGTTTCAAAGACAGCACACGCTACTCTACTATACCACTTACAAGCGTTTCTTAAAAGATAATCAGTGTGTGTTTGAGCTCCTTTATCTGTAGGTACTGAGTGGGATTCGTAATAGAAATCCCTTGAACTATAAAGCTATATTCACATAGTTATAAATTTAAAAAACTTGAGAAACCGACTTCATTGCCAAACGGCTAGCCCGATTTTAATAAAATTTGTTTGGGACAATCTGGACGTAAGAATAACCTTCCAAATAAAAAAATAATTTTCCAAATCGGTTCATAAATGACGGAGGCATGCAGTTAAAAACATAAAAAAATATATTTAAAAAAAAATGGCAACACCGATTTTAATAAAAATTAAAATGGGACCAATCTGGAAGCAGTACCTCTCAGATAAAAAAATAATTTTTCAAATCGGCTCACAAATGACGAAGTTATGCGGTAACAAACATTAAAAAAAAATACAACCGAATTGAGAACCTCCTCCTTTTTGATTGGAAGTCGGTTAAAAACATCATTTAAAAGGCAAAACGACACGTAAAATTTTAATGTTCATTGTTAGTTTTGGCTGCTAGATCTATGAAACAAAACTGAAAGAAGGCAGAAAGAAAGAAAACTTATTTATTTATGATGACGCTCGGTAGATAAGAGAAGAGAGGTGATAGAAGAATACATAGTAATACATTGAAATGGTGTTTCTTAATTTCACATGATGACGTCACAAAATGGTATTCAACTCAGCATGATGTTAGATAATTCTGATATAGTTTTTATTTTAAGTTTATTTTGTAAGCTTTCTAAAAAAAAGAACGCATTTAGATTGGAGAGAGGTCTATCCCCTCAGGGGATAGACCTCTCTCCAATCTAAATGCGTCCCACTACAGGGGATTCCCCTGTAGTGGGACGATCCAGACTAAAAAAATAAATAGATCAAAGAATAATTTTTGGGGCTACAAGACCACAAAATGAAAAGCTGGTGTGTTTTTCTTTTTGTGGTCTTGTAGGCCTCAAACATAATACATCCATATTTCCAGTCTGGGTTTTAAATATAATGTTTCTGTTATTCAGGTCTGCGGAGCCAGTTATCTGTTTACACGGACAAGTATGATGAGTTCCAATCCGCTCTGATGAAGAGCAACCAGGTGTTTGGAGGATTCAAGGATCAGATGGACAAAGTGAGTTCCATTTGGATAATTTATTTTTCATACTAACACTTTATTTTTAAACTAAGTGTGCAATATTAAGGTTTAAAGATGAAGTCTATTTGTTCACTCAATTCTTTAAGACCTCTCTGTCACTCATCTATCTTAACTTCTGGTTGCACACATCATCTTACATTTTTTTTAAATCATTTATTCAATAACAATCCTTTTATAAATCGTGTTTGAATGTTTACTATAAACTAACATGCTACAAAATAAAAAACAATAAAACATTTAAATACACAGTCATCAAATAACATAAATACACATAAACAAACAAGCAAAAACAAATGTCAAAATAAAAACACAGACAAATGTCATTCCAGTACCACAGCGATATTACCTAAACCTAATTGAAAGTTGTTCGTTTGTCAGATGTCAAAGCGGATCAAGGTCCTGGAGAAGGAGTCGTTGTCGTGGAAGCAGCGCTGGGAGAGCTCCCAGGGCGCGCTGCTGGAGATGTGCAGCGAGAGACAAGCCGCGGCCGCACGCCTCGCCGCGAGCCAGCGCCAGCTCGCGCACATGCAGAGCCTCTGTCGCACCCTGCAGGTAACTATTGCACTAACACAGCTAACACAAGCAGCGGATCATTTCAATTCAGTATAATTTTATTTCAAACCAAATACACATACAGAAAATACACAAATCAAATCAAAAGTGTTTTTATTCAGTTCAACTCCAAGAATCCTTTGAAACGTCCTAAAGCTAGGTGCCAGTTACACGCGACCAAGCCTAGAAGAACAGGCAATAAACTAAGGCTTGGTTCCTACCTTTTATATAAAATGGAGCATGTTTCTTATGTATTGCGGGGTGTTGTTCCATTCCAGGCGGAGCGTACGTCGCTGGTGAGCACGCTGAAGGAGCACGACATAGAGCGGCCCCCCCTCCCCGCGCTGCAGCCCCTCCCCCTGCCCCTCCCCGCGCCCGAGCCGTTGCCGCCGCCGACACACGCATCCGATGCTAAGGTCAGTCGTACACTCCACTATACCTGATTTTGATAAATTGATTTTTGAGAAAATTCTCTTATTTCTGCTTGAAATTCATATGACGACCGAAGTTTGTCATTGGCTACTGAATCCTCTTTTCGGAAGTTCCCTAAACACTTTTTTGTTCTTTGTTGCACGTGCTTATTACTTTATACTTACCATAGACGACCGCAATGCCTTTTTTCTAACCTAATTGTTAAATAAAACTAAAGTAGCTTAATCTAAACAATAATTTTATCGTAATCTATAGGTGGACGCGATGTCAGTGAACTGCTCCCAGCTGAGACAAAGTCTCGCGCATCTGCAAAGCCAGCTCAACGCACTGACAGCACAACAAACAGAAGAACGGACCCAGCCCGAGAAGACTAAGAAGAACAAAAACAAGAAGAAGTCTAAAAAGGCAGCCGTCGAAGAATCCAAAGTAACTACTGAAGAAGCCAGTGAAAAAGCTAGAGAAGTAACCGAAGTTGTAGCTGAGGAGTCTAAGGAAACCACTGAAATCGCTGATGATAAAACGGTAAATGTTACTACAGAAAATCTAACGAAAACGGAGGAAATGGCTGCAGAAGACAGCACAAACAATGAAGAATCTACAGATGTAAAAGAAACAGTGCAGACAGTAGAAACTATACCTACAGAACTAGAAAGTGTTGATTTGGCAGTGGAAAAGGTAGACGAAAATATTCTAGAGAGTCTTTTAGAAGCCATCAACATTTCTAACGTGAATCTATGCGATTTGGAAGTAGACGATAGTAGTATGACTATCGAAGAAGTTTTGGAAGCCAAAATCGAGGAAGTAACTGATTCTGAAATCAAAGATCTTGACGTTACAGAATCTAAAGAGAATGCCAAAGAAAATGGCATAGTTGAAATTAAGGAGTTAGCTAGCCCAAAGGAAGAGAATATAGATGCTACAGTGACACCTAAAAAAGCGGAATCTTCTAAACCTAGCCCTAAGAAGAATGCATCTCCTAAATCTAGTCCTAAAAAAGTATCTGAAAACAAAATTGAAGGTACAAAACCAATCACAGTAAACTCGAATTCAGAAGAAATCAAAGATTCAAACGGTGAAAGCCATATCGAAGGAGAAATAACGGAGACAGAAGTGAAGATGTGATGTTTATTATCACCAACCGATCCACGGCTCAGACAGTTAAGGCGTTATGTGCAGGGTCGGTGTTATGAGGCCTTTGTAAATTGTAAATATTGTTGTTGTAGTTAGATTTTGGTTTTTGATAATGATAGAAAGATGTTATAAATATAAAACACATGAGTTTGAGCCATATTTTAATACTGTACCATTTTATGGATCATGTTAATATGTAGTTAACTCAGTGAAGTGATTGGGTATCTTTTGTTGCAATCAAAATCTAGGCGCATCTGTCAGTTGAGTATCGATTGCAATAAAAAATAGGTTGTCTGTAAATTCGGTTTACTGACGATAGTTGAACGTGACAGCGTCATACAGCTATCCACGCGGACGCATCGCTCACTCAAGTAGGAGAGAGACAGATGTCGAACGCTGCCGAACGCGGAGGCCGTGCGTGCCTCTTTGTCGCTCGTTCCGCGCTCTCGCTTATACTTCAAGCCTTAAATGGAACGCCTCAGAGTGAGGTAACGCCGCATGAGTCATGTTTTTTCATGCGTGCAGCTGGCTCCATCAAATTATAAGACGTTGTCACGTCAAAAACGAATAGAAACAAAACTTATCTTTGACTAGTATTGCAACAAGACTGAAAGATAACGTAATAAACATAAGATTGCGAATAGGAACATCGCTTTGTAAAAATAGTATGGCAACAGATTGTGGTCGAAAAATAATGGTAACAAGATATATGATTGCTGTTCCTTGTTAGTATCATTTATATTTTAGTATCAATATTTTTATTGCAACAAAATAACCAATCGACCAGCTGTGGAATATTCGCACAGTTTTATGCATTTTTTGACAGTTCTCTATTGAAAAACGTCAAAAATCTATGCTTGAGGCTCGACTTAGACTCAAGCACTGATTTTGAACGAGCCTTAGTTAGTAATGCTAAAGTACAAACAAGAATCCCAATATTTTGCTTTTCAATAGATATTATAGATATTGCATCAAATGCTAAAAATACAGGAACTAATTTGACTAATTTAACGAAAAATAAATCGAAATAATTATGTATTATTTTCATAGATCTGTTCAATTGCGCAATCAATTTTCATTTGAATTTAATGTATTGTCCATACCATTTTTTGTTTGATTAATATATTTTAATGTTTTTTTTTGTGATCTGTTGAAATAATAATAATTAAAACATTGAATATCATTGTGAACTAAGAAATTTAGTATTACTACAATTTAAATGTTTCCCCAAATTTTTCGAACCAATGGAACTTTTAACTTCATCTTAATCGACGAAGCTATAAATAAATAGTTCGACAACTTTGGGGTAATAAAATAATGATATACCTACTCGGGGTAAAAGTACCACCAATATGAGCCTTTAAGATGGTTTAAAACTAAAAAAAATAGCTTTTTTAGCCTTCATACTAAACTCTTTAAAACCCTTTTCGTTTTTTTTTTCGCTTTTTCAGGTGCTAATTTTGTAAGCATATTCTGAATGCTCAATTTTAGTGGTCTTTACACCCTGTACTAATAGGTTTGATATGTTTTTTTTACTTTTTTATAGTGTGATTGAAGAGTGATATTTTAGTATTGTTTCTAAACTACAACTTATGTCTAGTCTACAGATATTCCGCTTTTAAACTGCGTGCCCCTCCATATTTTACGTTTCTTTTAGCTGGATATTTCAAAATAATTCTTGTGTTTCAATGAATAAAGAACATTTCTCTTTGAATTTGTTCGCCCAGTTTAATACTGGATGATGTAGTCACAAAAAGTGTTTCTAACTCTGAATATTAGAACCAACTATTTTCTACACAATTTTAACGTGCACCTATAGAATATTCTGTTCGGAAAATTTACGTGCTAGTGCTCTCAAACGGTGATGGCTTAGTCAGTTCCTCACGTATTTACCATGTCTTTCCTTTGGATTAACCGTTAATCTGTCAAGATGGTATAGGTGCTGGGCAAGCCCATTCCATCTATAAATCCTGTCCCAGGCACTATAGCGTCCCACAAGCTGCTTGATTAATTTAAATGAATCAATCAAATCAAATGTGTATTTATTCAGTAGGATTGCAAGAATCACTTTGAAACGTCTTAAAGCTAGGTGACGTACTCGTATAAATCATCTACAATCGATGAAAAGGCCTGTTTTTTACTTACATTAAAGTATAATGCATTGTACCAGTTTGTACATTAAGTGCAACAAAACATATATCCCGTTGTTATAAACTCAAGAGTTTAAGTAAAGTCTTAATAAATGCCACGAATAGGGGTGCTATATTACAAAAACATATTAATTAGACTAAGTACTATGTTTGTATCTTAAATGATTTGAAATATTGTTATAGAATATAAATATTATATTATAAAACACACGCTTAGCCAAAATTACCAAGACTACTATATAAAAAAAATCTCTTGGGAAAATACAAACATAGATTTTTCACGTGTTGCAGCTTTTTGTTAAAACTAAAAACCACGTGTGTTCGGCCTAAGTACTCACTTAAATATTGCAATAGACAGTATTAATACTTCATGATTTTGTAAATATTTCTCTAGGTTAAGTTTTTTTTATGTGAACCAGCCATTTTGTTTGTTTGTTTGCCATATAAGGACACGTACTATCGGGAAATCGGATTGTGGACCCATGTTACTATAGCTATTTCTCCAAATGACGAGGTTCACGGATCAACAATCCGATTCTTTGGTTGTATTTTCATAATGCATTAACGATTTGCCAAATTGAAGTCAATCTGTATTATATTAAATGTATTTAATGTAATTGCGGCAGTGTGCAATGTATTTAAATGGTGTTCTTGTATTATTTTTTTATATCTAAGTTTAGTACAAAATAAGTGTTTGTTTAATAAAACTAGAATTCACAATGTGATAAGTATTTCATTTTTGAAACCCCATACGCCTTTTAGATATCTTTCTAAAACCTGACGTTTGTTTAAGGCTGTAGTCAGATGCACGTCCAAGGTAACCAGATAACCAATCTAATACATTTATTTAGAAAAAAATAATCATATTTGAAATGTCTTAAACCTATAAAAACAATATGTCAGCAAATATATGAAATAAATTAAAAGCATGTTTGATAAATGAGGCTTTTGATCAGTAGGTATGCCTCAAGCTGAAGGACCAATGGCATCGTAGGGCACGTTCCTAACGTGCGTGACCTTTTCAGTCAATGTTTTGCTATAGGCGATGGTTACCGCTTAACATTAGGTGGGCCATTATGCTGGTTTAATCAGCTAGTTGTTTACCTATGTTTAAAAAAGGATAAATCTATATTTATCCTATCTCACCTAAAAGCCGTGTTAGTTACACTATTTATAACTCAAGAACGGCTGAAAATTGGTGGGGAGGTAGCTTAGAACCAATTCTCGGCTCATCTCGGATCATTTTGCAAAATGATCGAGATCGGCCCGAGAATTAGGCCCCTAACATAAAATAATACCAAAAATATAACGGGAATGGAAGCCGCGAGCGGCCGCTATTTACTAATAAAAATAGCAGTCATCAATATATTTTTTTTATTAGATTTATTCAAACGAAATATATTTATTTTGGCCCGTACTGTCCGACTGCAAAGCCTCGCAAAAAGTAAAAAATGCATCATAGAATTTATGTTTCGTCAGACGTGTTTCACAAACGCACAAAGTACCTAGATCGTGCCTAGATTTTAGACCCCCTGGTCTGGGATTAGTCAGCAAGATTAGGAGAAAATAAAGTACACAAAATACTTTACAGTCTGATGGATCTGTGAAAGGCCAATTATCTTTTTCAATGACAAATAAAGTAAGTAGCTGAAAGTTTCAGTAGGCTGTTGTTACTAAATTGTAGAAATTGGACTGTACTGATCGCTTGTTTTAATTTTGTTTTGCGGATATTATGCCGGCCATGGCGGGCCACGAAATAAGCGGTGTAACTGCTACGCAACGCCAGGAAAGTAGCTAAGCTGAATACAGCTTAGCTACTTTCTCTCTTTAACTCTATCTCTCTCTCTCTCTAGTGTAGAGACACTAGAGAGAGAGAGAGAGATAGAGTTAAAGCAAAGTATCTAAGCTGACTACTTAGCTCTTTTCTCTCTCTTTATTTCGAGCCCCTACACTAAAGAGAGAGAGAGAGAGAGAGTTTAGAGGTATTTTTGGACCCGAAATCCTACTACTTACTTCAATATTATAAACGAGCGGATGCCCGTGGCTTCGCTCAAATTATTGTAATTTTTTCTGGATAAAAATATAGAGCATTACTTTTTTGCGAAAAATGTAGACACAGGAAAATGGATGAACGATTGATCAGTCGAGTACAAGATGAAAATAGCTGAAGATTTATTAATACAAATAACTTGTATTAATAAAGTTTTCGAAAAACCTTTATTGACATAAACATGGTACAGTACCTATGCATGATTGAATCCATTGGTTCCCGAACTAGTAAAAACTGTATTATTGCGGCGGCATCGCCTCGCTTTACACCAAGCAAAACTGCGTGCAGGAGCGAATGAGGGTAGTCCAAGGTCGTGGTGAATGGCAAGAGCAAAGAGAGGCCTTAGGCCTTTTTTTTCCACTAGTCATGTGTCTCCTTGCTTGGTCCAATTGGAGATGTCCTATTCCAAAACCGGTCAAAAATAGATAGATAGATAGATGTATAGCTACAAGCGATTCTGCCGCCAGTTTGCTAGCCACATCACATTGTTATGCGTTCATCCATTGTACCTGTTATCCAACAGCTAAGGCAGTAATTGGTAACTGAGCTACTGTTTTTATCTCAATTGTATAAAATTAAGTGACCCGTCTCGGCTACGCATGGGTGGACCTGTCACTAAGAACATAAGCCTAATGCATGATGTGCAATGCTACTAGTGCACGCTTTCGGACTTGCTCCTGATTGTTCAATCATTATTTCATAATAATTCAGTTCTTTATTTAGACAACTATGAGGTCCATGGTGTTAGTAACAAAAACAGAAAAAGTATGTCGGTAACTTAGAACTATAGTACATAAGTAATGATTTATTCCTCTGGCTGAGTTTCCATACCACTTAGTTTTTTAGGATGCTGTTGCTAATCCCGCGAAGTCTACAGAGCAAAGACGCTGTTTTTTTTAAATGGTGGATATTTCTGACAGAGCTGTCTAGCTCCAAACTAAGCAAAGCTAGTGTTAATAACGCTTGTGTTAAGGTAAAGCTAATAACAAACGAATAGAAAGAACAACCGAACTGAGAACCTCCTTTATTTTTTATTTGAAGTTGATTATAAAGCCAAGTATCCCGGTTGAACCCAATTAAGAGGAATAAACATCGAGATATAAGTACTACGTACGTAGTATTTTTTTAATTGAACTCTGATCTGGGGTCACCAAAATCACCACAAATCTCTGTATAATCAAGCTCTGTCGCAGAATTCGTGGGTTCTGCAATAGTGTTTTATTTGATTTCATAATTATTGGATTGGGACGGAATAATGAAATTATTTTACCATCGCAGTGAAGCATGAAATGTGTCATCTCTGGGCATAATCCCAATGCAATCCGCTGAGGCGTTATGTTTTTAGTTTTATTGAGTTTCAGAACAATCTCTCAAGTATCGATTACCCCCCAGCGTTCAATACTGATTGGTAGATAATGATTGAATGGACGAGCGCAAGCGACGCCTAACAAGCGCGACGAAATGTATGCGTGCCATGGTTTTTGTCCTCAGTAAAAAGGCACCTCTCCGTCTGAAAAATGAGAATGAAACCTAAATTGAAGTAAAAAGTTCAACAATAGCAATATTGAATTTATACAATTCGTCTCAATTTTACAGATGGATTTTGACAAATGAATATTACTTTCAGAAACGTGTTCCCTTTCAAAACAGAACTTTTACCAAAATAAATGCATTTTTGGTCACGTTTTTGCAGAAACACCTAATTTTAAGGCCTTATTTCAAACTCTATTATCTTGATATTAAGAGCTATAAAAGAAGTCTTGTGTGGTAATGTTCACGGTAGGATGCTGCCGTGACGAGGCAGTTGGTCACTTTTATGAAACAGATTTTAATGTTTCGTAATAGTTTAAAAAACGATTATTTCTTTGGGTGACCTTTACCCTTCGCTATGATAGTAAGCAGTTTGATTTTATATCAAGTCAAGAGTATCTAGTGCAGTGTGCCTTAACAAAGGCTAAGGCTACACGACACATAATATGACTGGCCTCTCAGCTCAGTTGGTAGTAGCTCTGCCTTCTGCACTGTGGGCCATGGGTTCAATCCCCACCGAGAACAAATAAGTATTTGTGTGGTGAACATTGATAATTTGTTCTCTGTCTGGGCGTTATATTGTATTCTAAGTATGTATTTGCAAAAAAAAAAAATTCAAGTATTAGTATCAGGCATCTGGTTCCTGGTTCCCATAGTACAAGCTCTGCTTCGTTTAGGAAGGTTTTGTGAATTGTCCACAATATTTATTTTATTTATTTATTTAATACCGACTCAGAAAAACCAAACGAATTTAATCTTGGTAGGTGACCATCCCAGCCAACGTAGAAAAATATGGGGCAGCTATGCCGTTGGAACCAAGCCGTAAGTGTTGCCTGTTCTTCTAAGGCTTGGTGGTATCGAACTGGCACCAAGACTTACTTAGCTTTAAGACGTTTCAAAGTGATTGTTAATTTTGACTTTCAATTTTATTATGAAAACCTATTCGTAATTATTCCTCGTTCAAAGTTTATGTAGTCCCTTTTATGTGGAGTGTTTTTTTCTAGTTTCACCTCGTATTTGCAATGAAGTAGATGTAGAAAAAGTTGGGTTGATGTCAGCGTGTTCTGTTGAAGTTGCTCAATTCTTTTAAGCGGGAGCTAGAGTTGGACTCCAATCTTACCAGAGAAAAGCGTGTTTTATAGTCTATAGGTACACCTCTCTTAGAACTGAGTTCGGAGGAAGTTCTGCTCAACGGTGGTCTAGTGGGAGCAAGCCGACCTTCTGACTTCTGAGGCAATGAGTTCAAATCAGCTCGTTTAGGTTTGGATTTAAATAGGTGAAGAAAAACACTGCGAGGGTACCAGCTACAATTCTAATGCGGCGATGGGCCGCCGAAATTTACTACGCACGAGTGCAGCAACAATAACTAAGTACAAAATTAAGATCACACAACCAAATGGAAATTCAGACGTAGACCTACTTACCTATACCCCTGACTGCCACCTTTAGACAAATTTAAAGAAAGTTTTGAATGAATACAGGGTTATTCATAATTAGCTGCAAATAATCAGGAATTAGGTTCAACAAATAAAATAAAAAATATTTATGAAATGTTTTTTTTTAAGTTTTGTTATGAAAATCCCACGAAAATCGATAAAGAATATCCTTTGGAATCTTTTTTGAATTGGCGCCTGACCTATTTTGACCTTTGATCCGCGCCCGCGCGCCGTGAGCTACACTCTGCGTTCAGTCACCGTCTGGGTGGGTCATTGTCCTGTTCTCCATGGCAAACATTATGCAATAGCCGTAAAGAAATAAAAAAAAAAAATTATACAAAAACTTAAATCAAAACTAAAAAAAAAACATTTCATTAATATTTTTTATTTTATTTGTTGAACCTAATTCCTGAGTATTTGCAGCTAATAATGAATTACCCTGTATATGTCGCGTCTGGGGAAGTCATGATTTTTTCCAATGCTTATTTTAACTATTTTGCTATGCATTATAATAATAATAATATTGATCACCGGTTCAAGCGTTCAGTGGTAGGCATTGTAATATTTGTAATCACGCACACAAGTACAATGCTAGGTCAAGGTCTACTTTTGTTGATACTTTCCCTAAAACTGTATCGATAATGACCTTACTTATAAGAATCACTCACAAAGTAAACAATGCTTAAATTATGTTTTTTGCAGACATTTAAATGTAGGTTGCTCCTCTATGAGCACCGCTTAGGACCGGAAAAGAGTGGAATTCTAGCTTCGCAAGTGCCTTTTTTTTAAAGACCACTTCGACCTCCATAGAAAACTCAATTTGTCATTATTATACAATAACTACTGGCATTGATAGAATTAGTTGCTTAATATTGAAAGGGCTGTGAAAGGTGATTGACACGATTGTCTGTGTTCTGATCACAAGATTCTTGAGGGAGTTTTGTTAATCACTGCGGTAACCATCACCTCCACAACACTACACACACACTGCATAAAAACGGTAGGAACCGAGACGTAGTTTGTTGCCTGTTCTTCTACGCTTGGTCGCGTGGAACTGGCACCTAGACTCACCTAGCTTTAAGACGTTTCAAAGTGATTCTTGCATCGTACTGAATAAAAAACTATTGACTTTGACTTTTTTCTTCTAGGCTTGGTCGCGTGCTGAGCTGGCACCTACACTCACCTAGCTTTAAGACGTTTCAAAGTGATTCTTGCATCGTACTGAATAAAAAATTATTGACTTTGACTTTGATTTTGACCTAGCTTTAAGACGTTTCAAAGTTATCCTTGAGTTACTACTAAATAAATAATGAATCCCAGCTTGGATTCGTTTTTGAATTTCTGAAAATATTAAAAACTTGTAGTACCTAATCATGGTCTGGATGGTGGTCAATATTGTCATCGAGGCTTCGAATATCATCTAATCCACGGATGAGAAAAAACGCTAGTCCAGGAAGACTCCGAACATCATCCAATCTAAGAATGGAATTGGCACCTAGACTAGAAAGAAGAAAGAAAGAAAGAAAAAACGTTTAAGTATTTGTCACATCGCCAATGGAGGACATTTTAGGTACTAAAATAAGGAACACACCAACTATATTACAGACTCGACTATAATATGTAGGTACCTATAGCGTTTCAAAGTGATCCCTACATGATACAACTGAATCACTTTTCTCTTCTCCCAGTGGGCTACAAATCAATTAATAATTAGGTAATCATAAATTGAATATGGCTTGTACCTAAGTAATACAATAAATAAACGTACAGATTTAGAATTTTTCAAGACCCTACACTAAGCCCATGCAGACTTGTGCAGAGGTGTCTCTTTCAGAAGACGTTATACAAGGAAATACAGCCATCACTATAATTAACAAAAAGTTGCAGTTAATGCGTACATAACAATAAGAGTATTTAATAGTTTAAGGTAACAACATTTCTGTTTATTTCTTAATTTCATTAAGGGGCCGGCGGAGGGCACATTTTCATACAAACGTAATCCCAAAATGATTACTAATTTAAGAAAATTTTCACTATATTATTTTAATAATTGTATTTGTATTGTATTTATCTAGGTTTCTTAACAGTTTTTATTTTAAATTACTTACCTCGACTGAAATTAACGCCAATCACATTTTGCAATGAAAAAAATGTGTTAAATGCGATTGGGTGTTTATTTCATTTGAGGTAGGTAAGTAATTTAAAATAAAAACTGTTCAGGAACCTAGATAAATACTATACAAATACAGTTATTGCAATAAAATAGTGAAAATCTGCCTAAACTAGTAATCATTTTGGTATTACGTTTGTATGAAAATTCGCCCTCCACCGGCCTCTTAATAAAAAAAATTACATGCAAGATCACAAAGAAATTTATATAAACCTATGTTCCGAAAAAGCATCGCCTGAGTATTTATTAAATGCATTTGTTTAGTTAGCATGAATCAGTGAAGAACTTCACACGAACGCACGGCGGTCACCCAACCGAGCGGAATAATTAGATAGATAGAGTCGGTATGTGGGTTAAACCCTGACTTTGTAACATATTAATTACTTACTTATTTTGTTTGTTTAAAATAAGCGTGTTGAAAAAATGATTCTTATTCCCAAACTACGATTGACTTCAGTCAGATTAAATGATAGTCATAAATTAATTGATATCAATCAATGAATCATTATTATTATCATTTTACATCTCAGAATTTGAGTCTTCATAAAGAAAACTTTAAACACAGGTACTTCGTTTGAAAGTTCTAATGAAAATTATTTTGATTTTTACGTAACGACCATCATTTTCAAAATAAATCTCAAAGGATTTAGGATTTGACTGATTTTATGATAACTTGATCGATCAGAAGAGTGCGGTTTCGAATCTCGAGGAGTGGCGCCACATAACACAGGAGATAGCCAAGATTTTTGTTGAAAGCCCTAAATGCAAAAATAACTAAATTACTTTATAATTATAACCCTTATTGTTATTTTATGTGTTTGACATTGTTATTTTATGCCTTTCATAAGTTTATTTGGACCAAGTTCTGTCAACTTGAGCACAATATTGGTCCAATCTACTGTGCACTTATAATCAATAAGCACAAATCTTAACTGAATATGTGTAGAGCTGGTAATACCACTTACAAACACGATTTGTAAGTGAGAGAGAGTTCATTATCATCTAATATTGCCTGAACTACGAGTTCATCGAAACTCTGGAATATGTGAGCTCACGTTAGTATGAGTTTTTACTGTTTTTATTCGAAAAATATCAAAGACTCTTGCAATGACATCCCACTTCATTTTCTTTTCACTTAAACCCTGATATCTTAACAACCCCTTATTATTTGCAGATAACGTTGGTTGTCTGCAAATGATCAAATAAACAACAAGAATTAAATAATCTGTCTATCTACCAGTAAAGTTCACATTCAAGAAAATGGTAATTTAAACTAAGCGCTGCAACTGAAAGTAAGTAGGTAATGAAAGATGTTTCCACCGACTTTCGCCAAGGGTCTGTAAGTTTTTTGTTTTTTTGCAACTTTTTTGTTAAACGACTTTATGTTCAATGCGGTGCCTAATGCTTTTGTAGGCACCGCATTGAACATTTTTAGATATCCGAGTTTTCCTTTGTTGTGTTTTGAGAATTGAATGGTGCATGTTCTTTAAACTTAGAAAAGAATCAAATTCATAGCCTAAAATTCCGTTATTTTCAATTTAAATGGAACATAACTAAATACTATTTTGATATCTAAGCTCATTTTTTGCCATCCATCACGATTTCCAATTAAATAATCCGTCCAAACTCTGCAACTTCTTACATAAATTCAATAACATCGTGACAATTCTCTTATTGTTCTATTTCTCAATGGGCTGCATCATCTCTATAGAGATATCCAGCGGTGCTTTCTTAGTGGTTTGGTTCTAAGACATTCACTATAAATAGAAGTACTATCGGAGTGTAAAGTCATTGCTTCATTGAACACTAAGCAAGGGCCACCTAGCCCCCGGCTAAATCGCACAAATTAAACTTTTGTGAAAGTACTGAAAGGTACTTACAGCAACTCATTAAAAGTGTCATTTTAAATTTTAATAAAAATAAGCTGTGGTTTTAATATAATTTTTCAAAACAGTGTTTAAATTTAATTTAATAAGTTATAATTTGAAGTTTTTAAATTTTATTGTGGTATTTTTAATTTTTCTTAAGCGTGTTTTCTAGATTTTTCTAAAGTGTTTCTGTGGTGTTTCAGTTCGACTGTAGTCAATATGAAGACCTTTAGGACGATTCTGTTTTGCATTGGTAAGTTTAAATTAAGCCCAAATTATTATTTATTTATTATACTTAATCTACTTCGATATTTCAAATTCCGATATAATAATTAGTATAAAATATTTGTTTCTTAATTTAATGACTATTACTCTTGTATTTCTACTTTACTACTGTAACTATACTGTATTACTATTAACCCGTAGGTGTCCCACTGCTGGGCAAAAGCCTCCTCCTAATTTTTGCCAATTTCTACTTTCGCGATTAACTTATTTGATGGCTAATTTAAACTTCAATTTTACTAGGCCTTTAAGACTTTTTTGGTTTGTATTAATCGAAGCCGAATTGCTTACCTTTCGCCTAGATTTATTTATCATGAAAAGCTGAATTTTATAAAAACTATTCTTAGTACCTAAGTCATATTTGTTAATTATACGAAAAACTTGGATTCCAAATAGAACGGATTAATTAATTTAAACAGTTTATACAATTAAAAATTTCATGAGCTTTTAACCCAAATTTTATAAACAACAGGGTATTTACAAACATGCAACTGTGCCGAAATATCGGGCATCAAAATTCGCAATTCATGGTAAATATCCCGTTCATAAAAATATATTTTTACTTTAATTTAAACAGGTATTTATTTTATTTACTTATTTCATATTTTTTCGAGGAGCATATGCAGAAGGTTCAATTTAAATGCTTAGTAGCAGTGTTTGTATACCATATTATTAAAAAAGGTCAAATTGAATGTATTTATTTTATAAAGATTTCGCTTCATACCCACAGTATAAGATCACTTGAAACTTTGTAAGTTATGACGTTAACTACTAAAATTAACCAAGTCTCGTCTTTTTTGACCATCATCTCGCCCTCTTCCCACGCTGCTTAAGGTCACATCAAATTTTCTTCTTCAACTCTCTTCTAACAGCCGTCATATTGGTTTGCTTATGTTTCTCACACAGTCCATCCTTCTTTTCTTTTTGTACCTCCCCAATGGTCAAACCACATCTATATCAAACACTTCTCCAAATACAGTCACAATATTCGGCAATTTTTTATAATTCGCACTTGATATGCGGCTGGTTTTTCCGCAAGTAGGTGCTGGCGGGCCCTTTTTGCTTGACCCTTGACACGTATTGCTCGAACTTTTTTAGGTTCTACGACACGCTGGGGCCGGTTTCCTCACGATGTTTTCCTTCACCGTTTTGAGAGTACTGGCATAGTGCACATACATTTTTCGACAGAAAAAATCATTGGTACACAACTGGATTTGAACCCACGACCTTCGGATTGGAAGGCGGGGCCATTACCACTAGACCACCTGTGCTCTCTAAAAAAAAAATACAGTCACAACAAAATACCAAGTATTTACGTGAAAGTAACAAATATAGTGAGATTCAATACCTTGTTTCTACCAAGTGAAATGAATCTGTATAAAAACATGTATATTGAATCACCTTTACATAAACACGTGTGTATTTAACTGTAGGGTGTTTCCTCACGCTATGTACCTACTTATGTACTTCCGGTACGCACCAATGAATACTTTCTTCAATCATTTCGTTATGTATCTATTTGTTTCATAACTATAATTAGATGGTTAAATACTAAGAAATGAAGACTGGTATTGCATTCTACCCTGTAATATCAGCTAATCATATTATTATTTCCTGAGTAATTAATTAATAACTATACTGTTCTATACTGTTCACATTTTATTATTAGGATTTATTTATTTACTGTTCCTTACCCTTTCAAATCACGTCTTTTTGTTCGCCACTTTACACATTTTGTAAACTCTTTTAGGTCTCCCGCGACACAGGCTAGTCCTAGTGCGGGGTCCATTGTATATCTATTTTTGTAAAACTGTTTTCTCGAATAAATATTTTTGTATTTGTAATTGTACATGCTGTACTTATTAAATTATTTGATGATCTCGATAAAAGCGTTAGATATTAGGGCATCTAAATATAGAAATATACAGCCATACATTCAAGTAGGCATTAGGAATTAAAATAACAAATATAAGTAGGTGCCTGCGTAATACCCACTTTCAAACATCACCTATCGGTCCTAGGTCAAAAGTCACTAGTTACGACTACCACTTTCGTTGAGGCCACTCATTGTTTTCCAAGTTTTTATCCAAACATCTATAAGAATAAACCCCTCTTTCCAGGCTCCCTCACCTTCGCCGCAGCAGCTCCGGTAAGACACCAACAACATCACCAACAACAACACCAGCAGATTCAACAACAACCAGAATACGAATATGATTACGACAACTCACAGCTCCAAGCTGCCGAACCAGAAGAATCAGCCAGCCACTACGACGCTTACATACAAGACGTCAAAGCAGCCAACGACGGAAAGAAAGGTTTCTCCCGAGGCAGTGGTCTTCGGACTATTGCGGTCGGATCCGCCAATCAAGCGAAAACAGCGCTGACTAACCAAGTAGCTGCAGGGTATCAAGCGGCGTACGTCGCAAAGAACACGTTAGCTCAGTCAGCGGCTCAAGCGAGTGCGACGGCGCAAGCAGCGCTGGCCGGCAAGCAAGTAATTCTATCTGGACTGGAGCAGCAAGTGAGGGATGCTAAAGTGGGTCTGCAAGGCGAGGAGATGCAGCTGCAGCAAGCGAAGAGGTCTGCGCAGTCCGCGGCGCAGGCGGCCCAACAAGCTATGCACCAGGTTAGTCCCAGAGACCATAGTATGAGGTTCATCGCATAGGGCGTTTTCAACTTTTTAAAGGGTCGTCAACGCGCCCGTGATGCCTCTGTGTTACAACCGTCCATATATAGGCTGCAGTTACTACTGCTTTCCGGCAGGTGAGCCGTATGGTTGCTTGCCTACTTATTAACATAAAAAAGTCTTGCAGTCAGCGCCGGTAGCCAAGTCGCACACTACTTCTATGACGGGAAAAGTCCAAAAATGTATAGGATTAACCCTATCAAAATATCACGTATCAAACGAAAACGTAGATAAGCGTGTTTCGATTTAACTAAATGAACGGCGTATGTAAATGAGTAGCGTCACCAAGTCAATGTGTCACTTTTCAAAAGTGCATCATAATTTTCGTTCGTCTCTCGTCGAAACTTTCTGTTTCGTCATCACAAAAAACCCACCGGCTTGGGAGTCAGAAACAAAAAGAATCATCTTTTGTGTCTATTTTGATATTGCATCCTAATTTTTTTGCAACGGAAACCGTACGTATTGCCCAAATCTTTTCTGTGGACTATGTCAAGTTTGTCTGAGAGAGATGGTATTTAGCTCTACACTAGAGGCTTGAAAGTTGGGATTTGTGTGAAAAATTAAGTGGTTTTCATGTAAAAAAAAAAATTGTGGAATAGACGATATTAGTACAAATTAGCTAGTCGTGGTTTCGATCCCCACCGTGATTAAATATTTGTATGGTGAACGCAGATGTTTGTTCTCTGTCTGGGTGTTATACTCGTATATTCTAAGTATGTATTTACAAAAAAAAAATATGTATTATATCAACTAAATATCTGGTTCCCATAGTAATTTGGGGCTAGATAGTGTTGCGTGGATATTGCCAAAAAAGTATTTATTTCATTGATTTAGTACCTTTAAATTTAAAAACATGCAATTACAGTCTAATTACTTATCCATTCTAGTCTATATTAATCGATTCCTTACCCTTTTATTTATTTAGTAACAAGATCTTTGGTAACGTAGCGCGGATCGTCTTACGAAAATGTTGACAAAACCGTGCCCAATCGCCTGTTGAAATTGTCATTCAATTTGCTAAGATCTATATTTTGATTGCTTCAAACTAACTTAATATCTCAACAACTTTGAAGCGCACTTAAAATCCTTTCACCACACTTGGTTCGAAAGAATCAGTAACACGATAAGAAGAATAAAATATAACTACAGAAATCCTACTTCACTGCAACAACATGCGAAGAGGAACGCGTTGAAGTCTTTAGTTCAATAATTGTTTAACATGGTTTTGACTCGTAACTAAATTATTATTTTTATTGATTTTATAGTGTAGCTACACTTATAGAAATTACAAAGATATGGAGTGGTAAGCACAGCCTCGTACCAAGAGGAAGGTCGCGGGTTCAAATCCCGCTCGGGTCTTAACTTTTGGGACATTGTAAAAATCTTTGTAAATTATTATTTTTTGTGAATATGATTGTTGTACCTAGGTATTATCAATATTTATAGTTCAATTAATGATTAATTGAAATAGTAGAAATAGTTGACATTTATAGAGGAAGGTACCTATGGCTGGAAACTAACAATGTGCAAAATTTTTTGTTGATAAATTACTAATACTAAACTAATCAAATAAGGTTAAGTACTTATTTGATTATGAATTATGAAACTCCAGTTTTTACATAATTGCAACGACATTACTTTTATTCTATTTGTTTACGACAAGTTTTTACAGATACCTAAATTGTTACGCTCTGATTGGTTCTCTCTCAATACGCTTGCAAACTGGATACTTTTTGTCAAGATATTTGCATTTAGGAAATTGTGACATTCTGAAGGTCAGTTCTGTTGCATACTACTCCGTAATTAAAATGGTAAAAACCTACCTACTTTGATATTAAATTGCACGTTATGCTCCGATTTCGCTTTGGATACGAAAGTTGGTCGAGACCTACATAAATACCATTATGACCTCACATAAAACTTTATCAAATTGATAGAAATAACCTTTATTTGTCTAAAGGTCGTCATCTAGTTATTGTCATCAGCCAGAATAGTCTTTTGCGGGACATAATGCCTTCCCCATAATGTTTCTTACCCATGGGTATTAATAAACACGTATCGTGTTTCATCAATTCATCATACCAAATAACGGAAGGAACCAAGGCGTAGTTGGTTGTGCTTGGGAGCGTTGGCACCTATAGACTAGCTATCAAACGTTTCAAAGTGATCCTTGTGATACAACTGAATCATTGTTTTATTTATTATGATTTTGAGTTTATAGCGTTACTCTGAGATGGTCGAATCGGTCGGAGTGCCAAGTTGCAATTTTTTATTTAATTTTGTATTTAACTATATCTGTCATTAGATTAAAGATTGATGCATCGTGAAGGGTTCATAAAGTTAGTCGTATTTTAGGATTAATATTATTATTTTATAAGCCTCCCAAGAAAACGAATTTGCTCTGTCTTGCAAATGAGTCCCAGCCACTGCTTTTACCTTCAATGCTTTCGATAGATAGCTAGATAGGTACGTAAAGATTAGATAGGGGCACCGCAAGATACTTGATCTTGTAGCATTGAACTACGCTTCTCTTTCCGGTTCGGTTCACTAGGTTTTGTAGATTCAACCCCATTGGCGGATCACTTGAATCAGTGATCCTTGTAACAGTAGTCGGAGTGGTACACACAGGCATAGTTTTATTTTTGTTTTGTAGAACTATCATACAAACAAAACGGTTGGAACCAAGCCGTAGTTTGTTGCTAGTTCTTCCAGGCTTGGTTGCGTGGAACTGGCAGCTAGACTCCTAGCCCTAGCTTTAAGACGTTTCAAAGTGATCCTTCGGCAAATTCATCATCCGCACTTGGTGTGCGGACTGGTTTTCCGCAAGTAGGCCGCTGGCGGGCTCTTTTTGACACTTGTGGCTTGGAGTTTTTTTTAGGTTCTATGACACGCTGATTTTCTCACGATGTTTTTCTTCCCCGTTTTGAGAGTACTGGCATAGTGCACATACATTTTTCGTCAGAAAAACTCATGGGTACACGACTGGATTTGAACCCACGACCTTATAGGATCGGAAGGTGGGGCCGGTACCACTAGACCACCAGTGCTCTCCAAAGTGATCCATGTGATGCAACTGTTTTTTTTATTTTGACTTTGGCTTATGATAACTATTACCCAGGTGAACGTGATCCAAGCGGCTTTGAACGCGGCGCAAGCCACCTCCGAGAACGCGAATGAAGCCGCGTCTCAAGCGGCGGGCGAGCTGGGCGCACAGACCGCCATGGTGGGCGCGGCGCGGCAGCGACTCACCACGCTGCAGGAGCAGCTGCACGGTGTCAGGATTGACTTCGAGGCCACGCAGGCAGCCGCCAGGAAGGCACAGGTATGAACACACTATGGGTACTAGCTACGAGGCACAAGCACATGCCTACATTCCAAGTTTACTTTTTTTGAACTAAATCCACAGTTTCTTTTATCAGCCAATAACGGATTTATATTTTTGTTTAACTGGTTATAGAATAATATGATTTGGAAGATATTAAGTAAAAAACTTGAGAAACATAATCATGGCCAAACTGCTGAACCGACTTTGGTAAAATTTCTACGAGACCAATTTGGATGTTTAAGCTTCCAGATAAAAAAACGCCCAGTGAGGACGTGCCTTTATGTAATTGCAATGGCACTCACTCTCTTCAAATCGGAACATAGCAATTCACACACCAAAATATGCTTCTGGTTTGCTTCTGGTTCTGGTCTAAGATTTCTTGTACCTGGTAAATTTACAAAAAAAGGTTCTTGTCTTGACTATTGTATTCTCCTGTTCAGGACCCGAAGACGAACACAAAGATCTACATCTTCGAAGACATAAAAATATCCGTTTTCTTCTAAAAACAACTGGATATCTTGTTTAATCCTTGTGTAATAAACACATGCTACAACCACACTTTTTTCTTTTCTTTGGCACCTATAAACTCTTAAAAAATTCAAACCTTAACATAATTATGATGATTTATGATTTAGTAGATATACTAGCATAATGTAATAATTAAGAATCGATCGCAAGAAATTCCAAAATTGATTGCACTAACTCACAATAATTGTTGCAACAATTTAAAAATGCTTGCAATGAAAATAGAATCCGCGAACTTCTCTGCATTTTGTCTGTTATCATCATAAACGGCTAATGCCTTGGATTTATTGCAAACCCACTGGAATGGTAATTTTGTTTACAGAGCTCCGCCCAGCAGGCGCAAGCGAACGCCGCGGAGGCCGCCGCCAAGGCCGCCGCCGCTGGCCTCGGAGGCCACAAGGACGCGTCCTACGAAGGTACGGCATACGAGGAGTACAAAGTAGCCCCCCCACAGCAGCAGAGCCAGGAAGACAGCGTCGAGTACTATCCCCTACAGTCGGATTATCAGAACCAGTAGCTAGGCTAACGAAATAGACTTTTAGATGCAGTAATATTAGGTACCACAAATTTTGCATATACGTACTGCAGAACCAAGGTATTATTGTACTGCAGGAGTAAAAGTCGAATTCAGTTCTGGAGTTATTGGTATTTTAGGCAAGGTTTGGTTCGCGTTTGTTATTAATATTATCATTAGTTCGAGTTAATTATTTAAAGTTTTTGTTTGTTCTTGCGAACCAAATTAAGTTATAGTGTATGAAATTCCAGAATTGTAAATTTAATATGGGTGGTAATAGATGAGAATATTGAAAAATCCCCTCGGTTTCAGTATTCCGTTCTATGACCCTCCTGGGCAGACGGGTAAAAGAACAGAATTATCTGCAAAGTGTAAATAATATAGATAAATAATAGAACGTCTCCAATTTAACATCATGACGATTTGTGATATATTTTGATACTTTTATACGAATTAACACCTTATTTATGAAACATACTCTCAAGTTTTGTATAACATAGATTAGTGTTAGTTAATAATGATAGAGGGAGTGCAACGGATGAGCGAGACAGCACGTGCAACATGTCCTGTGAGGTTGCATAATGTGTTGCATGTCACTGTTGTTGCTGTAACAATACTAACAAGTTAAGTGCGATGTCTTAGGAATGAAACCTGAAATTGTTACGAAAATAAAAAAGTTTGTTATTATTTGTTATTTCAATGTGAACTTAATTGACTTGACTATTTCTGACTATGACTCTTGACTCTTCTCGACATCTCACTTACTACCAACTTGGTAGACAATTGACTAACTCGTTAACTTGACTTTATTATTTCACTTGACTTGACTAACCCACCATCATTTAGCTATAATCATAATATGCGAAGCACAGAACTAAGGCCCGTATTCCCACACTTTTCAATGGAGAACTGTCAAAAAATCGATGCTTGATCGATGGCTCGACTCAAGCACTGTTTCGGAATACGGGCCTACATCTAACTTATTGAATATCCTGTGTTTACTTGCGTATCAACTTAGTAGGATACGAAATGGGAACTAATAATCATGCTAGCTTTTTCAATGAAGCTGAAAAACCAACTCCAACCAACCCCAACTCCTTCCTCTTGACCGGATCCAACGCAAGACCTTACATCTACGTCTCTCCGTAGACCTAAGGGCTGGAGCCGTTAGGTCTACGACGTAAGGTCTCTAGAGACGTAAGGTCTTTGTGGGTCTTTGTAGGGTCTTTGTGGGTGCTCTATCGTCTATACAATGGAAAGGGTTCTGAGGAACTGTTTGGTCTGGTGCCTGGTGCTGCATCGCACCTCACGCCGAAAAAGGTTAAGCCGAAAGGTTTACCACGACTCTCGTTTTTTTACGGTTTCTTCTACCGTGCACGAGTAAGTTGTGTGTTGTGGAATGCCCTCTTTTCTGCGGTTTTGCCTAAGTGCTTTGGCATGGGGACCTTCAAAAGGCGGGTTTACAGCTTACAGAATGCCGCACCTATAAAAAAATTCACTTCAAAAACTATGGCATAGCTTTTACAAGTTATTGCATCAACTTCAAAAAATTAAGAAATATTATTGCATCAAAACATGAATTGATTGTAGCAAATCCTACAGGTAGGCAACTATTGGAATATTATAAAGTCTGGTTTAGGTACAAATAATTCGAAATCCTAAACGCGATCCTCACAAGTTTTGTAACACACTAATTATAGTAAGTATATATACTTATAGGTTTACTTACACCTATTATGCACAAATATATTTTCGGATGCAAAAATGTTGTTAGAGAATCGAGGCACTTAGAGGCTCTTCAAACACCCTTGCCATACTTCTAGATGCATCTAGAAGAATCGTAAAGCGAGTGTTTCCACTTTCAGAGCCGAGAACACACTCGCGGGCATCAGAGCAGAAACCTGACGAATCCCTCAAGCACGAACTACTAACCTTCGCACAAGCTAAAACCAACCCTAAACCACTCGCAATAAAGGCTTTCAAGGCACAATGTAAACGAGCAGACTCACGAGGGAAAAAACCAAAGCCTGAGACGTTGAAAGTACAAAATAATTCCAAAAAGGTCGCACCTAATACTTTGCAGTTAGACGAATTTGCAATTAGTCATAGAGAGTCTATACAGGCTCTTGAAAAGTTTTTTGGATGGTAACTTGAGGTGGGTTTTGCATAAAGATAATTCACCTAACATGCCTACCGCATAAACAAATTGAATAGAAGTAAGTAAACAAGCCATTGCATCTATTGTAGATAGTTATAGCGTCAGGGGTAACTTGTGATACTACCCTACTTACGGGACGCTATAGTGCCTGGAACAGGATGTTATATGGAATAGGCTTGCCCAGTACCTTTACCATCCTCACAGCTTAGTTGGCCTAATCCACAGAAAAGACGAGCTGACATAGCTACGTATGGGTTTCCTCGCTATATTTTCTTACTATTAATTGTCTCCATACACAAGCTAGAGTTGCACAACGGGCTATATATGGAGAAAGCTATGCTGAGAGTTTCACTGTCAGAGAATAAGAAATGAGATCGATATAATTAGGTAAGACAAAATAAGATGAAAAAAATGATCGCGGGAAGACGGTGGATCAAGAGGGCTTAGGGTCGTCCTGGAAATGTACTTACAGTTGACGTCTATGTCCAGCAGTGGTCTTCTCATGATGATGATGATAGCGAAATTTCCGCGTATATTTATTTATTTAGACACCCAAACTGTGCCGTCACGTTGAATCTAATTTCAGAGGCAAAAGACGATCCACACGCGGCAGAAGAGGTCGAAGAAGAAGAAGAAGAACAAGATTGCGAGGAAGAGAAGTGACCTAATAATACGAGGGACTTTCCCACCGGCTACCAATTGTGTGGCGGTTGAAAGGCTTTGATTTTGCCATGTGCAAGGAATACCTACCTATATTGGGGTACCTACCTAAATCTACCTAGTAAAACCTATACCTAGGAAGGCATAAAAAACATTGTGATTTGAATACTAGTGAAACTTACCTAATTAAATGCCATTTATTACTTTTATAGTTGGTATAAAATCTACAGTGAATTGAATAACATTACCTACGTAGGCTCATGACGCACGAGGCACGGTAGACAAACCCTATACCTTACATAACAGGCTGCAAACTGGCATGCTTTTGCGTCATTTTTCCAACATACAATTTATAAGCCCCAGGACAAGATTCGAGCCCACGACTAAAATCATATAGCGGGGTCTCGCTCCAATCTGATCACCCGCACCCGTGTTCCTTACCTATATTTAGGACTTACGAGACTTATTGTTAGTTTAACGCTGTTGGCTAATTAGTATTTTTTAAAATAAAACTTATGAAATTGTAATTAAATTACACCTATTTGCACAAGTATTTCATTTCAAAACCTTATGTACATGGGTATACCTAAATCATGCCTGTGGCTCTTTCTAGGTGAGAATACAGGACCTCCCACGGATCGAAAGAAAGTATAGGTACCTTTAACATTGTAGATGGAACATTTTACTACAAGAATAAATAAATAAATAATGCTGGACAATTCACACAACATTATCTAGCCCCAAGCTAAGCAGAGCTTGTGTTATGGGTGCTAGATAACTGATATACATAATACAATACATTACACGTATTGTGTTTTGTTTTTTATTTTATATAGAAAACGACCAGAACACCCGGAACAAATACCTGCAGATCGTACAAATATTTGTTCCAAGGCGGGAATCGAACCCGCAACCTCTTGCGTCGCAGGTGGACATTCGCCCACCGCACCACAGAGGTCGTCAAACATTAATATAAACTGCAAGAAGACATTAATATAAACTGCATTCATTAGAATTAGATCATAGGAGGATGAGGCATGGAAATTAGACTGGATGAGACCCTACTATAATTGTATAGTAGGGCTGATAAAGAAACAATGCTTGAGTCGCGAGTCGAGCCTCATGCATAGATTTTTGACACATTGCAATGGAGAACTGTCAAAAAACCTATGCTTGAGGCTCGATTCAGACTCAAGCATTGTTTCTGCATACGGGCCGTAGAATATGGGAGTTAGAAAAGTTTATATTTTCGTGGAAAATGGCTCTTAAAATTTTATTGATAATCTTCTGCCTGAATGGAAATTAAAATGAAAAAGAAAAAGAAATAACTTTGTGCGTGAAACGAAACGCTTTGAAATGTGGCAGACGTTGGCACTTGTGCTGGTAGCTGTTTGACATTACCTGACATTCCGATTTGCTGTCAGTCTGATGTCATCACGAACACTGAAATTGTTCCTTGACACTTATCTTGACATTTCTGTCGATGCTGCCATGTGGGTAAATTTTTCGTTAGCTCTAGCGTTTTTTTAAACTTCAAAGGCGTCGCTTGGCGTTTTGTGGCAGGCTGATCCCTTTTATTAATTTTTCAACAGAACATACACAACCATTTTTCTACCATAGAGCTCTCTTAAAAGAGTTTGTTCTATTTATAAGGTATTTTATGTCACTATAAATAATAAAATAACAATACGGTTGCAGACTTATTATTGTTTTGGATTTGGCAGCACTGGTTACAGCTGACAGCTATCTCCCTCTTCTGTTCTTTTTACTCTCTCTTTCCATCAGTCTGGCTAAAATAAAAAATGTATTTCAGATTTTCGGATTCCTGTATCTAAACTAGCTGAAATTCTGTCCAAATAAGTTACCGTAAATAAATGTTGTGCCGGATGTGAAGTTACATAGACGTGGAGTGTATTTTTCGTAGGTTTTTCTAGTAATTTAGTCATAAAATGGCTTCACGAGGCGGAGTTATGGTCACTGGGACCAATGGTGCAGATTTTGAACATCGAGAGAAAATAGCAGCACAATATCAAATAAGGTGAGTTTGTGTGCTCATCATAAGTTATCAGCGCTACATGATATTCCTAGTTGAGCTGGTTGAGCGTGTAAATTGAAGGTTGACAGAGTTTTTCAGAGTTCAGTCGAATTATTTTTAGACGAAAGCAATCCATCCTACCTAGAATTCTGTTTCGCGCCAATTATTTAAAAAATCCAAGCAATATCAACATTCGGGAATCCAGGTCAACACCTGCTTTTCCATCAGAAAATTAGAAATAAAAAAAAAAAAAAAATTTTAATTATTTTTTTTGTAAGTTTGGTTTTACTAATATTTGCTATAAAGTTTGGTTACATTCCAGTGCACTGAACAAGTCCCGGCTAAAGTACTGTATGTTCTTCCACCACGTGATGTTCCTGGTAATGCTGACCAAGCTCTCCGCAGACATCCTCGACAAGCTTGACATATTCATACTGGAGATTGAGGAGTTGCAGATACCATCCGTGAGAAACACTACAAGTCAATTCAATATTATATATATCATATCAATAAGCACAATATACACCCCATCGTGGGACGTCAGAGCAGACCTTATTCCCCCAACTCTAGTCAATTCAAGTCAAAAATTATTTATTCAATTGTCAATTTATTCAATTATTTATTAATGGATCTCTTAGTACTAGAGTTAAAGCTAGACGAGCCTAGGTGTCTGTTAGCTAGTTGTCAAAGATGACAGGGGCAAGAAAAGAGCAAATCATATTGTTAACATAGCAACCTATTGTTAAAAGCATTTCTCTATTCATCGTGCTCCATTAAGTTATAACTTTTGAACCCCTGTGAGACTTGAATTACTCATACACCACTATTTTGTTATAACCAAAAAAAAAATGCCAAAATTGGCTGCTGATACTGAACACATCCACGAAAAAAAAATTTTTTTGATACCAAAAAAATATTTTTAAATAACCAAAATTTTTAGTCAAATATTGAGAAATGATTCAACAAGCAAAAATCTTAAACGCTAAATACCAAGCGGAACCGAACAGGGTAATTTTTTTTCTCTCTAGTACTACGTAACTAATGTGTCCATAATTTTTATGCGGGATTTCTGAAAATTTTAGCATTTAATAACTTTGTCATTCTATCGAAACTAAAAATTCTGATTGCACATTCATAATGTTCTACCCCTACTACATTACCCTATTTTTTTTGGTAGTTACAAAATAGTGGTGTATTATTGTTTTTATTTTTTTAATCGAGCAATATTTTGTTTCAGCCCCTCTGGTGGGAGTACATCTGGTGCCTCTCCCTACTTCTGTCCTTCCTCGGCCTGTCGGCCATCAAACGAAACAACATCAAACACCTCCGGAGGTACATGCTCGGAGTGACCGTCATGGGCCTGGGTCCCCTGCTCTACTGCGTGCTGTACTACTGTGCCGATGTGTGGAGGTATCTCACTTACGATGAGACAGAGTCTGCTGAACTGGATATTGTTAGTTGGCAGGTATGTAGTAAAGAATTACTATATGTATTTTAGTAGTGTAATTGTAATTGAGAGCACTGGTGGTCTAGTGGTAGCGGCCCCCCTTCCGATCCGAAGGTCGTGGATTCAAATCCAGTTATGTACCAATGAGTTTTTCTGTCGAAAAATGTTTGTGCACTATGCCAGTACTGTTAAAAGGTGAAGAAAAAAATCCTGAGGAAACCGGCGTGTCGTAGAACCTAAAAATATTCGAGCATCACGTGTCAAGGGTCACACAAAAAGGGCCCGCCAGCGGCCTACTTGCGGAAAAACCAGCCCGCACATCAAGTGCGGATGATAAAATTTGCCAATTTAATGTAATTGTACCCGACTTTGTTTTCGTGTAACAATTTCTATACATTACATGGCATTATTTTGTTACAACCTTTTCTACTGCTAGATAACAATCTTAGGCGATTTAAGTACAATAGCGAGTATTTAAGTTGAGTTATTTAATTCCAGGGTTATCCATACGGCCTGTTATGGTACGCCTTCGTTCTCCTGGCTTCCCAAGTCCATCTGTTCCAGCTTCACTTCAGCCGCGCCCTCCTGGCCGCCTGGAGAGCCCGCGGCGCCCTACGCAAATACGATTAGACAAGACTTCAATAACTGATACCGTACACTATATAGTAGACAAGAATAGAGATTGTGACAGGGACTACAGACCAGAGGACATCGGAAAAAGCTAAAGAAATGGAGATCAGAAGACAAGGCACCGTAAGACCAGCAGCTTTTGAATCCACCAGACCTAATTGACTAAAACCTTGAAATAAAACTTAAGGCCGATTGGTTAAAATCAAAAGTTGTCAATAGTCGGTGAACTGAAGTTCATGGAATAATAATAGGTTCAAAATATAGTTCGGACGTGCCTCTGACTACCCTATAGACTTCCTTAAGGGTCAGGATTTAGTATAGGGATGACAATTGTGACACTTTTTCAATGTATAATTGAACACAATTAAGTTATTAATGTGTTTAAGTGTTAATGTGCTTAGAATGCCGTAATAAATGTTGTGATTTGTGATCTTAGAATACCTATCAAATATCCTATATTTTATTAACTTTTGATGTTTAGTAAATAATTATAAATAGTAATAGTTTAAACTGTCAAACATTTTTAGACTGTCGAGATTCCAGAAATAATAATTATGATACTGTTATTAAATCATTGAATGTATTTATGAATAATCGCAAACGTCTAGTTTCGTGGAATAACAGCTTTGGAATTCATGGAATTCAGCAAAAATATTTTTAGTCACGTATTTTGCGTCAATCACATGTTTAGATTTTTGCATCATGTATAAGCGTATAAGTTTCATCAGAATCTGTTCACTAATTTTGAATATTTTTAATTTGAGTTTGTATGGAATGCTGTGAGGAATAAATCTTTAAATAGTAAAATATTAACAATTCAAAAACTATTTTATGATGAAACTTGGCTCAAAATTAACCTTCAATTAATTAAGTTATTCAAAGACATGACTGTGTAAGACTTGAAGACCGAAGTAACAATATTTATTTGAAAATTAGTTTTTGAAGCACAAATGACATTTATTTGTAATGGACTAAAATTTCTTGAAAAAAAAAATTAAGGTGCTGAACACCGCGAAACCACTCGCCCGCACATTATGACTTTATGAAACGTATAAAATTACTTATTTATGAACAGGGGCCTAATTCTCGGGCCGATCTCAATCATTTAGCAATTTTATTTTATTGCTTCTTTTCGAAGAGAAAATGGCAGATTTCCTTATGTAATTCATCAACGACCTCATCGTAGAAGCCTCGACAGCTACGATATACGGAAAATGTAGAAAAAGTACGGGGTTGTGCATTGCCAATGTGTATTTAAGGGACATTGAAAATCTCGGTCGGCTTGAGAATTCGGCCCCATCTTATTTGCGTCACGGTTTAGATTCTCTCATGTCTTATATTTTGACTTTGATTTTTTAATTAAATAAATATAATATTCAAATGGAAAATCGTAAGCAAACATTTTGTACGCACTAGCATTGCACACTGTTCAACAAAAATATATTTTGAGATTTCTTACAAAAAACTTTGCATGAAAAAAAAAACCAGTTAGGCTTTTTTTATAATGTCGAAATGTGCGAGAAGTTTTTCAACAGTTGTCAGCGCCTTAAGATTGATTTCTTTACTGGTTCGTGTTTTACAGGTGTGTGTATTCTGATGTTAATAAATTATGTTTTTTTTTATGAATGTTTGAATAATCATAATAATCGAATTGTAAGAGGTCCGATGTATTTGTATGTGTTAGTATTATTTCCATGTATGATAAATTAAACGGATTAATTAGGGTTCAGTCCCTAAAATGGAAATAATATGTAACCTTATTCACCATGTGGTCCGTCTGTCTGTCAGTCAAACCATTTTCTCCCGATGGACCGACGACATTGTGAAGATCATGGGAAGTCGGATGGAGAAGGATCAAATTCGTTCTTCCTGGTTTTTGGGGAGGCATAATTATGTCCAGAAGGCTGATGATGATGATTATTTCTGGTAAGTATATACAACCCTTGTCTGACTGTTATTATTTAGGCCCATATTCCAAACGAATAGGTACCACTAAATGTAGTATATTTAAATGTACTTAAAAAGGTACGTAAGGCGACAGCAGGCCTAAATATTAATATATTTTATTTAGATATGTAAATAAAAACAATATATCTTTTCTGTCCGTTTTGTATTGAAGTATAAAGTTTGTTGGTTTTGAGGTTTTCCCTTGGTTGTTATTAAAATAAAATATTTTTTAAATTACATGACTTGTAGTTTATTTGTCGGCTTGTTAGACTGATGATTACAGATCAGAAGATTGATTATGCTCTGATTAGGAAAGCATATTGATTTAAAACTAAATGGAAGACAAAGTGATCCGAAATGGACAGATGCCATTCATTAAGAAGAAGAAGACAAAGTGTCGGACGACCGTCCACTTCCTACTAACCTAGATCAGTCAGGTGGACTGATGCCAGAGAGGTCCTGGGAAGTAAGCAGAAGTCCATGGACTTTAAAAGTTTTTAATCAAACTGAATACAATAAACGCCGTAGAACAGACAATCGTTGGAGCAAACGAATACTAGAGTGGAGACCGCGTTTAGGTAAGCGTAGTGTAGGACGCCCTCCGGCAAGGTGGGGCGACGATCTAAGAAATGTAGCAAGCACTGGAGGAGAAGAGCCGAAGACCGGGCTCAGTGGCACGTCTTGGGAGAGACCTACGTCCAGCAGTGGACTAATATAGGTTGATGATGATGATGATGACAATAAACTCTAGTAATACTTCAGAACTTCGCAGAAAATATTCAGTAATCAGCTCACAGCTCCTGCCTTTACAATGAAGATCAGGTCATAAGAAAACAAACAGTAAATTCAACAGTCCGTATATTCAAATCCAGATCATCAACCCTAGGGCGTCGTCACGCCTGGTCCAGCTGGCGTGGCTTACGCGGCGTGGGCACGCGTGGCTCACTCGTCCGCGACGTGCACGTCATCATCCGAGCCTTCGTCGACGGAGCCCGGGCTCTCTGCGTCCGCGCTGTCAGGCGTCGCGCGCCGCCATTTCGCACGGCGGTTTTGGAACCATGTCTTTACCTGGGGAAGGATGTGGATAGTTACATAACTTACATACCTCTTATGATATCAAAGACATGTCATGATCCTAAAACTTATGCACCGAGTGGGTTTTGAACCTTCTTTATAAATAGGAGCAATACTCTTGTCGGCGTAATGTATGCAGTTTTCTCCAGGTGTTTCTTTTGAGGGCAACCTCCTTGATCTCCCGGTGATTTTCGCTTGGTCTTCCCTTTCCACTCTTTCCTTCGTTAATATTGCTGATAAAGCTGTCATAATATC
This sequence comes from Thera britannica, assembly GCA_939531255.2. NCBI lineage: Eukaryota > Metazoa > Arthropoda > Insecta > Lepidoptera > Geometridae > Thera > Thera britannica. Next base: position 548,313 of record OW618042.2, on the reverse strand, counting down.
GTACGAGACGATTTCATTTGTCGTACAAGACGGATTTGAACCGAGACAACCCATTATTGTTTATTTTATTGTTTATTTCTCTAAGAAAAGAATATTCGAATGAAATAATGATGAAGTCCTAAACTAAGCAGCTTGCTAAGAAAGGAGAACAATGTTTTGAGCAATCAGTGCTGCGTTTTGTCAATGTTTGCTAGGCGCCTTGCTGGCTCTTCATTTTTATTCTTTTCTTTAGCGTCATCTTTTTAATTTACAAGGTAGGAGCAGGAATCTAACTATAGCAAGAAAAAAGCATTCTTAAAAACACTAAACCTGGACTTTAGACGTGGTAACAAGCCGTTATTAGGTATGGTTGGTCTGTTGGGCTTGATTACATGGAACTGGCTGTTTCTCTTAAATAAAATTTCGTTTCATAATATTCAATAACTTGACGTGCCTACTGTATTTCTGTAGATGGACAACTACTCCAGACTCCGAACCCAGTTACTCTCGCTCTTAACTGACCTGTCTATCGCTGAGCCGCAGTGAGGTGGCCAGCGAGCGCCTCTCGTCCGGACTCAGGTACTTGCTGGCTCCGAACCGGCGCTCCAGGGCTCCGGTCTGCGCGGCTGTGAAGCGGACCTGCCCGCCTTTCCGCCGCCCGCCCAGCCCCCACCAGCCATTGCAGCACCCTGCTGGGACACGGCATCTTATTAGCAATGCCTTTACTGTACCATTTACTAATAGTAAAGTTGGCTTTACAAACTCTTTTAGTTTTTATTTCTCATAACATAATTTACATTGGATATTTTTTGGGGTTCCGTGCGTACGTAAAGAGAAAAACATTTTTTTTCCTGGCCTCTCAGTTCAGTTTGTAGTGTCTGCCTTCTGCGCCGTAGGTCGTGGGTAAGATCCCCATGCACCGAGAACAAATATTTGTGTAGTGAATGCAGATGTTTCTTCTCTGTCTGGGCTGGGTGTAATACTCGTATTCTAAGTAATATGAATAAGTAAGTGATGTATACCCCTGTTGGTAATAGATTCAACATGCTCTTTTAGGTTCTCAAGTTTGACAAAAAAGTTAAATTATTTGACAATGTTTGTCTGTTTGTCTATTTTTTATTTCTCATGTTATAGTTGGAAACGACTTGGCATGGTAAGTTGTAAAAACAATTAAGTACAAGAATCACTTTGAAACGTCTTAAAGCTAGGTGAGTCTATATTAGGTGCCAGTTCCACGCGACCAAGCCTAAGAAGAACAGGCAACAAACTACGGCTTGGTTCCTACTGTTTTATTATATGATCCTTTTACAAATCAAAAATAATAGCAAGAACTTTTATATTATGTTACTTGCTGCTACGGAGCCCTTCATGGGCGAGTCCGACTCGCTGCTTTTATTTTACGTTGTTTGAAGAATTAACTCAATATCTCGCCATTAAAATTACTTGCTTTCTTAAGTAATTCTTCCTGTAATGGTCTATGTAATAAAGATAAGATATCAGAAAATAGGGTGATTCAATTTATTATTGTGATCGTTGTACCTATTTTATCGGCTCATAGGCGAATTCGTATGTAAGTAATCACGTATCTATTATTTTGTTTGTAAGTTTGGTACCTTTGATAAAAGCCATAAAAATATTATCTAGAATTACATTTTTATTTTTAATGTTACTTATACTTTATCACATCAATTTTTGTACTTTGTCCTCCCGCGATACCTACAGGCTTGTCTTAGTGCGGGGACCCCCAGTAATTTCTGCAATGTTCTTTTGGTTAATAAATAAATTTGTATTTGTATTTATTTGATGTGTTTTTTTTATAAAAAAGATTAATAATTATTTACTTATCAGTATGAATATATTTGTTATTACCTCTATTAAATAAGATTAACCTGATTCCTGAACGTAGTGGATATTTGAAACTACGAGTGCAAAATATCAAAAATCGGCCAAGTGTGAGTCGGCCTCGCCCGTGCAGGGTTCCGTAGCAGCAAGTAACATAATATTTGAGTTGATTGAATGAAAGGTAAATTGCGATTTACTATTTATGACGTATTCAAAAAAAACTGCTTTTTTGCGTTGAAACCAATTTTCGGTGGAAGTTTGCATGGTTAATGTACATCATATATTTTTTAGAAGATTTGTATTTGTGAAATACTTATTTATGTAGATAAGTATATGTTTAGCTGTTAAATGAATTAAACCCACACCAAACTCCCCGCTCTCTTGTTAATATCCTTGTATATTATATTCATTCTGTAAATTATTTATTTTTGTTCTAAGCATGTTCTATGTACTGTACTGTGCATGTTTTGTACTGTATACCTAAATTGTCTTTAAATTTCTAGTATTTTTTTAATTGTCTTTGTAGTTTATTTTTTTAAATTTAGGTTTGCTTTAGTTAGCAATTTAACATTAAACTTTGCATGTCGTTCTCCGACGAAGTATGTGGTACTACATTATTATTAATAAGAAGTTTTTCAAAATTGACCATACTTCAAGCGAATAAATACATTTCATTTCATTTCATTTTATTAAGTTCTCTATGCCAAGTTTGCTTGGTAGAGATCGATGTGAGCGATAAGGCCGCCGATTGTATGATTGTGACCGTTTATTTCTTAAGCTTAAAACTGTATCTTAATTACCTAGTGTGTCCTGGTAATCAATAAAAAAATATCTCCCTATCTATAAAAAACGGCGTTACGGTTGTCGTTACAAAATATTTAGATTAAAATGCTTGTCTTACCTCTATCGAATCGATAAGCTTGCTGCATCGATAGCGGATGGGTCACAAATCTATTTGCCGCCAACTGATTCCGAATTAAACTATTATTCAAAACAGGATCACTGTAATAACTGAACTGTCTAGGCTCTAGGTAACCTAAGGACTCTTTTCTATAGTTCCAGTAGTTATTAGGTTTCATAGGCGTTGGATAGAGGGGGTAGGTGTTCCTTCTGATTGCCAAGTTCATTTTACTCCTTTCGATTTCATGTTGCACTTCAGTTACCACGTTGAATTTTGTCAGGTTGTCATGAGTTGTCGGAAGCTTTTTCTCATCTTCCTTCTTTGTCTGTACGTTCGTCTCTTTCCTGCAGGACAGGGGCTTGGTAGGTCCATAGCTGAGGTTCTTGTAAGGTTTTTTCTTGGTGGTATCGCTGAGGATATCTTCGATGAGGAAGGACTTCTTCTGCTTACAAGCGCACATGATGCCGGCCTAATCAGTACTGCCGAAACGTTATCGCAATAAAAAAATATCAGTTTAGTAATTGATAGCTACTTATTTAATGGACACATATTATATCAGATTAAAATAAGCGTGTACATAATGGTTGTTCTACATTAGAACTTTTCAAGGAACTCTAACCATGTTCTTTTTTTAACACTTAAAAAAACATGTCGACATTTTTAAGATCGCGACAAGCCGGTGGATGAAGGGGGCTCAGAATCGTTTTTAGGAAATGTGTAGGGGAGGCCACGTCCAGCAGTGGACGTCTCCATGCTTATGATTATGATGATGAAAAAAAATATGTGTTCCACTCGTAACACAAATTAATAAGTAAGCTCCAATAGTCTCACTATGCGAAAACTGATTAATAGTCCATAGCTTTTTAATTATCAATTAGAATATAAGTACTGTTTCTTAAGAAATAAAAATAAAAATAAATAAATAAATTATACATAAATTGCGGACATAATTAAAAAGCATAATTGGTGAAATCCACTTCCACCTCAACTGCTATTATCCAGTTATTTTATACCTACAGAACCTCAACACAGTTGTCTGACTCTCACTTGGCTCTTCAAGGCCTATTTGTTATGGTGATACCGTCGATAATATAACCGAAGTGAGATCGCATTTACCTACCTATAAAATGCAAGAAAAAACTTTAGAAATGAATTTACTAAAAAACTATTACCTACTATATACCTCATAATGTAACTGTAGTGAGATCGCATTTATCTATAAATTGCAAGAAAAAAAAATACAAAAATTACTTTACTAAAAAACTATTTCTACCCAAAACTAAGTACGGAACCCGATTGCAGTTAGCTAGCACACGCTTGACCATACAATGTCAAACAGCACAAAATATTGAAAGATCTCCTTTTTTTACATATTATAGGTTTTTACATAGACGGTGTATCACGTATTTACCTAGAAGATACCTGTTCACACTACTCTTAAAAACATCCAAGTTATTAGTGTCCGGGAAAACAGACGCACGGAACCCTTGAATAGAAGTTGTCAGGCTCTCGCTTAACGGTTTTATAAGGCGTAGATTATCGTGGTATCTACCGTTGGACAGGCATAATGCTTTCAATTGAAACACTATAACGGTGTTTGCTCACACCATCATCGGATTAATTTGTAGACAGCTGCTAACTAACAGTAAGTGCTTGTTATTATTTTGATAAGTAGGTTAAAACAGTCAGCGGCAAACTAAGAAAAAAAATATTTTTTAAATTCTGAAATTAACGTTTCTTTAAAATGTTAAATTCATCTAAATAATAAGTTATGGATAAATATAATATCATATAATGAATATGAGATGTCATGGATGAAGATGGTTCAGTAGGTCTACCACAAGCTCTGTCTGGCTCTGTCTCTGGCTCTGATTTTGAGTCTGTGTGAGTGCTCACCAGTGTGTACTGTGTTTGTGACGTTTCAACGTAGGATTTATTTAGTTAACACTCACACAAACTCAAAACCAGAGCCAGAGACAGAGCCAGACAGAGCTTGTGGTAGGCATACTGGTACGGTGGACATACCCTACAAACTTGGTTATCCTTATTTTTCTTTAAAAATTAAATTAGGCCAAGATTGAGAGGCTTTTATTTTAGAATTCGCAAAATAAACTGGTACTGAATAAACAAACGCACCACTTTCCACAACCCGTGTCTCCAGAATGGATCTAAGCGATGCCTTCCTGCTACCAATGGAGTAATAACTAGTTAAAGAACGCTGTAATACGTACGAACTTATTACACTTTACAGAACTCATATGGTTTGGATCATCATTATCCTATTTTTATTAATACCTACATAACTAATGTATAGGGACTTAAAAAGTTCGAAAATACGAAAGGAGCCTCATTGAGGCATTTAAAAGCCTTTCACCACACTAGGTTCGAAAGATAAGAAGAAGAATAGGTATATTCTACTTATTGTACTTTATACTGGATAATTTCTGCCACTTCTCTACTTTAGGTGTAACGGGGGTTTTGATGCAGTTTTCACCAAATGAGGTTTTTGAATGCGGCCTTACTGACTTACTTATACGACAAGATAGTTACTACATCAAATCATCATCACAATAGCAAAGTCTAGGTATATTTTTCAGTTAGGTATCACTACAGCTTGCTATGTACTACTCTGAGGATACCTTCCTGTTTTACCCTACCGTAATTAATGAGAAGAGTTTTTCTACCTTTTGTGTCTTCAGGAAGGGTGGCTAATTGTGACTAATTAATTAGGCCTGGGCGTATTTTTACCCCTTTTTCCCTTTGTCTGCTTAGCTCAAATAGTCCACAATCGAGTTTAACGCAGATATTTAAGTTTTCGGCGGTTAATTGGCGGCCATTGTTTTTGTTCTTTGTTTGAATTTTGTTTTTGGTTTATTGAGCAGAACTAAAAGTTGTTGTATTTTTTTTTATTTATAGACGTTATGGATTTTACCATTATAGGACTCCTATGGTTGCCACGTTGCTCTAAGATCACCACTTTTTTTTACAACTTGCTAATGGAACAAGCATAAGGCCCACCTGTTGCTACGTGGTAATTAACCGTCGCATTATTTGGTAGGTAATGTAGAGAGAATGGATGAAAGGAGATTAACAAAACAATTGCATCAGGCGAGTGTTAATGGAACTGCTGGAAGGGGAAGACCTCGGTGCATGTATCTCGATCAGATCGCAGACGTTTTAGAGAAAGGCCAGGTCAGGAGTACCCTAAACCGACGAGCATGTTTGAAGAATGTTATGAGAGTGAATGAAGCGAAAGAGGTGTGTCAGGATCGTATGAGGCGTGATTTTTTGTATGTATGTATTTTGTAGGTCACGCACTTCAGGAACGTGCTCTACGATGCACAATTGATGTCTTAAAAGTCCTGCATTGTGCGAAGGTAGACACGCACTTGTTCAGTTTATTAAAAAAAAAATAGCCTGGCGGCAATTTATAAAGCTTAATAAAACAATCTCTACCCACGTCACATAATACAACGATCCTCAACTCGACACAACGATAAAAAAGTCGCCAAGGGTGCGTTGGGCTTAAGGTTCTGCCCGTCTACTCTTGAACGCAATTCCGATCCCAATTTTAAGTTTTAACGGAATTCTGACAGAAAACTCATAAGATTTCTGTCAAAATTCCGTCAAAACTCAAGACTGGGATCTGAATCATGTTCAAGGGTAGGCCGGCTGGTTTAATAGTAACCAGTGACACGATAAGAAGAAAAAGCTTAAGGTTCTTGTCAATATTCTTAAACTTATTTACAGAAGGCGAATTATTTATTTCAAAAGGGGATGGTGGGAGGAGGCTCAGGGCAGAGGGAACTGGAAGTATTTGCGGGATGCCTTTGCCCAGAAGTGAGACGATACAGGCTAGTGAAAAAAATACAAAAACAAAAATATTTTGAACACACATTGTCATAGAAAGTAAATAATCGGCATAAGTACGAAGGCAGACTATAAAGCTCGGATAATTAAGTTAGATGTGATTTCAGGAATCAAACCTGCACCTCACAAGTTTCTTACATCACAGCACTGAGTATTTCAAGTCAGTTTTATGCGATAAACAAAAAAAACTATGCCGTAAAATGCACTGAAGTAACCTTGAAAGTTTTTTAGAAGATTAGCGGAACCCCAAAAACCTTTTTGAAATCAATTATACCCCGTAACATTGCCCTAAAGGTTAGCCATGTTAATGTCTTTGTCAAGAACGAAAACGATTACGTCAATACCTTTTCAACAGAATCCATTGCGGGTTTTCTGCGAACGTTTCAACGGTGGTTCTATACAAAGCAGCAATGGAGATCGATCAATGAAGAGTTGTTGCTGTCCTTTAGGGCTGTCGAGAGTTAATTCTGATTCGGTGGACAGTCACTGGGTAGAATCGAATGAGATAATGGCCGATTACTTAGTATGCTGGCAACCCTAAAATATCTAGGGGTAAGACTTACAGGATCAATTCGTTTTAGTTTTTATCGATAAAATCTTTAAACCTTTTGGAATCTGAGAGGGATAGTCGAAGCACGTCCAATAAATATAACGTTTAGCATGGTGATTTTGGTACGTTTAAAAAAAAGCAAATATATTTAGAATTATAAAGCATTTTAGATCTAAAATAAATCTTCTCTTTATTTAGCGTTTTTCATAAGAAACATGTGTGCGTATGTCACTTGCTACGACGAATAAGTATTTAATTTTCTAAGGGCTGATTCCATTTACGGAATATACTATTCGTCGAGAAAAAATAAGTCATTGTTTTTGACAAACTTAAACAGTAGTGGCCTTACTTATAAAAATATGTCAAAGATAAACAGTGCCTACACTATTGCCATCTCTTACTATTGTGTAATGACAAACAGTGACAGGGCTAACTATAAGCAATGATTAAATTTAAATTGCGTTTGTATGTATGGCTGTAGATGAATATAAAATCTGTAGATTCAAAATCTGTAGATTCAAAAATTAGCCCCTAATTCTACAATTTATTCTTCGATGAAAATTAAACTCTTGTTATTTTTAGGCCCGAAAAAGAGGAACCCTGAAACATGTATTAAAGGAAACGTGGCATCCTTACCAACCTCACCGCTGAGGTATTGATTTTGCGTCTATTTTTGTTCGTTTTACCTTGTCGGGTATAATCTTAATTCAAATGCTCCGCGATCGGTTAAACCATTTAAGCCTTGCGTACATCTAAGCGTTCTCCGGTGGCGATCAGTGAAATATGACAGCGATATTTGACAGTGCACCGCAGGACTGTTCAAAGTCTGTGGTGTATTTATTCAATAAAATCGCAAAGATCACTTTGAAACGTCTTTAAAGTTAGGTGTGTCTAGGTGTCAGTTTCACGCGACCAAGCCTAGAAGAAAAGGCAACAGACTACAGCTTGGTTCCTACCGTTTTTAGGGTTCCGTAGCCAAATGGCAAAAACGGAACCCTTATAGATTCTTTTTAATAGGTGTGTCATAAATCGTAAACCGCAATGTACCTTTCGACGAACTACTAGAACTTCTATATTATATTACTTACTGCTACGGAACTCTTCATGGGCGAGTCCGACTCGCACTTGGCCGCTTTTTTTATATAATCCCTATAAAAAAAGCGGCCAAATCAAACAATTTTATAAAAATTCCATGTTAATAAAATAAAATTCATGGATCTGTAAGCCCTAAAGAGTTTTTATGATATTATATTTTAAGAAAACCCTTGTAATATAATGATAAAAAGTATTATTAGACTGACCTTTTGTAATATAGGATATTTGACAGGAATTAATGATAGAATAATACGTATTGTATTATTCTATCATTAATTCCTGTCTAAATTCTGTTTCAATTCTGTGTATAGATTTTTGTATTGTATTTTTAATTTTCCTTTTTTGATGTATGTTATGTACACTGCGTTATTGCATTTCTTTTTTGTTTTTATCTGCCCAGTGGCGTCACCTAGGCTCTGCCTGAAAACCAGCGCTGCTTGTGATGGTAGGTTCATACCCCACTAAGCAGCATTATGCTGAGTCAGGGCCTATTTGGCATAGCATGTACCTAGCGCGGGACGTAGCTCATTTTTCTTTTTTCTTTTTATTATTTGTGTGTTATATTTTTTTTTTTTTTTTTTTTTTTTTTGTTCTTTTTTTTACTACTTATGTAATGTTCCGTCCTGTGTACTTGTATTTTGTCAAATAAATAAATTTTCTTTCTTTCTTTCTTTCTTTCTTTCTAATAAATACGTGTCTTTGATGAATCAACCCTTAAATTTTGGAGCAGTAGGCGGATGTTCTGCGGATAAATTTAGATGAAATATGGTCGGAAATCCTTATTTCAGTAGAGCTACATTTTTACTTACCCCTAGGTCTACATCCTACTTCCTACTAATATTATAAACGCGAAAGTTTGTAAGTTTGTATGGATGGATGTTTGTTACTCTTTCACGTAAAAACTCCTGAGTGGATTTTAATTAAACTTTACAATAATATAGCTTATGCATCAGAATAACACATAGGCTACCACTTTTGAGATATTGTAACGGAGAACGGATGAACTGGGCGTAACGAGGCGAGCAAAGCCGCGGGCGACCGCTAGTAGGGTTGTATAGTAAGTACGATATTTTTTTTTAATCATTTTATAGTTTCTATCTACAATTAAAATCAATAGATAAGAGCTGAAACTTTGGCTATGGATGATAATATTAATGTTTTCTAGGAAAAAACAAGATCCTTTGTAACGGTCTGCATATAGCTCAACTGTTTCTTATGTATTTGGTACATTTTGTAAATATTTGTTTAAATTTTTCTACTTTGTTGTAAAAATAAACTAAAAGATCTGAAGTGATTGGGTATCAAGGCTTTGATGTTGTTTCTGTTCTCAAAATAATATATATTTTGAGAACTAGATACCACAATTCTTATGTCAATAAAGTTATTTTGTATTTTGTACAATCAGACCAACAAACTTAACAGCTTACCCGCCGTGTATTATTAAGTAGTATTTTACATTCCGAGTGCATTATAAGAGCTCTATAAAGACCCCACTGGCAATTAAAAATTGACTTAAACCTATTTTATTGTTATGGCCGATAGTATTTATAGTCCCCAGAACTATTTACTCCTGAGGGCCAAAAGTACTTATAAAAGTGACGGCTTCTTTTGTCTGGTAGTCACCTAAAAGTTAAGTATCTTACTATTGTTTATGTTGATGCATATTTTTAAATGACTTCAAATAAAGAAAAAGAGGAAATCAATTCGGCTGTATTTTTTAAAATGTTTGATATCAAATAAAGCCTTGCAAACATCAAAGCGTTCTGCGGTGGCGATCAATAGATGCTGTCAATCATGACAGTAATATTTGTCAGTTTCACTAATTGCCACCCGCAGAACGCTTAGATATGCGCGAAGCTTCAGTCAAGTTCTCCTTGTTGCTCTAATCCATAGCTATTTTCCTGTCCTGAGAAGTCAGATATAATTATTGATTTTATAGTGTTTCCACAAAAAAAATTATAATGTCCCAAAAGTAAAGAGCCGAGCGGGATTTGAACCCGCGACCTTGGTCCAAGATGAATCTCTCGTCGATTCAACTGAATGCAACTTTGGTTATCGAGCAGTAAGTAGTTGACTATAACGTTAAACCTGTAGATGGAGTCACGGTCGCGTTAGTGCCAAACAGTCCCAAAAGAGTTATTCGTCGAGTATGATTAGGATCTAATGGCGCAGCGGTCAGCGCAGCCCCGTACCAAGGGGAAGGTCGCGGGTTCAAATCCCGCTCAGCTCTTAACTTTTGGGCCATTATAAAAATATTCGTAGTCAGACATAAACTTAACTTCATCATTTATAATAATAATAATTCATTTATTTAAATCAACACCGGATAATCTTGCTAGTAAAACTAATAAATCTATTCGATAATAAACGTAAAAGTATAAAAATGAACTCACCCGTTGCAATAACTTCCTGCTGAAACATTTTTCTTTAAAGAACCAATGCGTAAGTGCATGGCATATAATATCTAAACGTATCAAGCCAAACAACCCATTAAATACAAACGATTTCAACTTTATTCCAAAAAGCATTCGACCCGCATCGATCAAGTTTTCGTCCAATGATTATTTTTTATCGCATTGTCAACTTTTTATACTGGCAAGACTAGAAGCTTAAGTCATGAATCTACATACTTCGTAAACTGGATAACGCAGTGTTTCATAAAAACGAGCCCGGTGAGAGCACCAAAGTAGTAACGCATCTCTTTCTAAGTAGGATGTCCACACATCTGTACTTTTTATAAAATCGAAAGAAACTGCTTGAAATAAAATGTACTGATTTGTTAATTACTGACTTTTGTTTCCCCGTACAGGGCGAAGGCCTCCCTTCCCTCTATTATTATAGGTAACAACATAAGCACTTCATGAATATTTATTTTGATATATTTTTTTTTTACCTGATTCTTAAAGCACTGTAGGTGTATCTTGTTTATTAGAATAAATTACTACCTATCCTAAACTAGCAATATTTGTTTATTTATTTGTACAAACTGATTTGTATTCACGTTCTTGAAACGGCTGTAATGATTTCGATGAAATTTGCAGTATGGCGGTTTACGGGGGTGAATAATCGAGCTAGGGCTTATTTCTGGGAATATTCTTATTTCTGAGAAAAATAGTTTAATTGATTTTCACACGAGCCCAGATACGCAATTAAGTATAAAAACTAGGTAGGTACTTACTAGGCATAATAATTATTTTTTCTACAAAATAAAACAAGTAAATGTTAAGGTACAATCTTTTATATTCCAACTTACTTACTTCCAAGATCTTACAAACAACTTGGGCAATTTGGCATTTTATGTGCGTATGTATGTATTTGTGTATGTTTGTCCGACGATAACTTTCGAACCGTTGATCCGATCTGCATGAAATTTGATAAGCGATAGCTTGCACTTGAGAAATTTACTGGTATATGAGTGAAATCTGATGAGGGGTTATAAAGATATGGGGTTTTTACTTTTTTTCTAGGACACTCAGTTTTTGTTACACAAAAAAAATTATAAATTATAATAACTAACGATCCGAGAGCTCCCATCTCTAAAAATATTGTTGATATCAAGGTTTTTCCACTGGTCGTTTGCTTTTTCTTATTTGTTTTTCTTGAAACACATTTGTCAAGGTACTCAGTTCTCATAAAATGGTGAAAGCGACCTGGTCTGATGATGGAGCCAAGGTCTGTCCAACGGAACTCTTCAATCAATTGGCCAAATTGAGTTAAAACTGGTTTAACATACAAAGTTAGTAAGGGATAGTCAGAGGCAAGGCCAAACAGTGGGCTAGACAGAAATACTTTCTCAAAGTAAAAAAAAACAATGCGTGATGGTGGCACATTTTTTTCTGATTACCATCTACATAAACTTGATACAATACAATTAAGTAATCATAACTTTTATGACCACCTATAAAAGTATGACTTACAATTTTAAAGATTGAAGGTACTGTATTCCGTTTCAATTTTTTTCGTGACGCATTAACATAGTCGTCATCTTTAAAATGAAGGCTACATACAACTGACGTATTCGTGACCTTCCCAGGTATGTTTTTCTTCCACTTCTCAGCTATTTCTTCATCCTTTGGAATCCTAAAAAAATAAACAAGTGCGATTTTGTTGTATCATATATGGCGATTTTACTTAGATTCGATTCGATCGATTCTTCACCCCCGAAAACTCCCGCATCGCAAATTTCATCGAAATCGTTACAGTAGTCGTTTTTGAGAACGGGAGTAGGTACAAGCAAAAAAAATATTGCTTGTTTATAAGAATGCAATACCTCTACAAAAATTTAACCAAAATAATTGTACCTACTTATTACAATCTTTGTTCTTAGGCCCTCTGATATTCATGGACACCCTACACCACCACTTTCTTAAAAACATTTAAAATAGCTCACCTGTGGAATGTTAAGCCGCTACCGGGATACCATTCCTTTTTGCAACAATTTACGCAGCAGAAATTAACCATTTTGACAAATAATCAATAATTCCTTTAGCTAAAAATCATAAAAACCACCGATGACTTTATATCAACAAACCACGACGCGTCACCATTTTCAGTTATAGCCAGTATTGCCGCTTGCAGCTGACGAAATATTATTAATATGACTTCATAAAAATAGCATTTACAACTTGTATACTTGCAATATTATCGTAAAAAATATCACACACGTAAAACAAAAAAAATATTAAGTTATAAGAATTCAAATGACCTATTTTTAATTAAATTTATTGAAATGAGAGAAATCTTCTCAATCTAGCAAATATTTTTTATTTTGCAATGGCAACTTGCTAGACAAGGACAAACTACTATTTTGGAGTCTCTCATGTAGTTCGTTTTTCTATTCTGAGTTGAGACAGAAAAAAATGAACTTTATGCTATAGTAATTACAGCGTAAGTTTGTATGAATGAAATATTGTTTTAAATCTTCGTGCGTTATCCAGTTAGGTATATAAAATCCTTGGCTTAAGTAGCTTCCTGACATTTTGGTTTGACATCTCTCAAAATATGTACCGACTCTTATGGCTAAGGGTTTAAAGATTAAATTTGCTTGACAAACAGTTTATAGGTTATTTGTTAAGGTGAATGTCGTCATCCTCAGGTAGTTTGAGCTATTAAAATTAGTCGGACTTGAAGGTATTTTGGGGCTTTGGATTAGGAATTAATTCAATAGTTATGCCGGTTAGAAATGTGAGGGACTAAAATATATTGCGTTATTAGTTGCGAATACCATATAAACCATATAAACAATACCATATAAAATTCCAACGAAATTTGGTTTGAACGAGATCTAGTCAGTAGTTTTTTTTTAATACGTCATCAATCGTAAACCGCAATGTACCTTTCGACGAACAACTAGAACTTCTATATTATATTACTTGCTGCTACGGAACCCTTCATGGGCGAGTCCGACTCGCACTTGGCCGCTTTTTTCTAATTAATCCCTGAGTCTACATTTTAAAAATTGCAATTCTTCAGATCAATTTTTTAAACTGATGTCTGCTTTGTAGACAGCAACGGCTTATTTTAAATAGGCTGTAGGAAAAAATGTTCTAACAAAATCCCCAATTGCAGTGTTATGTTCGTATCCAAAAGTCCCATATAAAAGCGGGATTGAGAGACATAAACAACACATGACCCGAATGCCTTAATTTTATAGGAGAGCCTAAGCCGGCCACAAAAAATTAAGTACACATTATAAAGACATCTTCCAATCCATTTCGTATTTTTTTATACCTTTTTTGTCAGAGAATTGAAGACGATTAACTAAATGGGTGTTTTAATTGCTTCGCCTTAATTGTTTGAAAATGGGATTTGTTTTTTTATTTGGTATCGTATGGGTTTAAATGAGATGGATTGTTGAATTATTTAGAGTTTTAGAACGATCGGAAACTGGTTTTTTAATGCTTTATTTTGTTATTGGAATTTCAATACTGACGAATTAGAGGGTAGCTGGGATATTAATTAGGTACAGTTGGGGACTCTATCAGATAAAAATACTAGTTTTTGAGCTATGTTGGGAGTTTTACTACGTGATAGAATCAGAAATGAGGATATCCGTAGAAGAACCTAGGTCACCGACATAGCTCTTAGAATTAGTAATTTGAAATGGCAATGGGCAGGTCATATAGCTCGAAGAACTGACAACCGTTGAGGAATAAAGGTTCTCGAATGGCGATCACGAATCGGAAGATGAAAAGTAGGGCGCCCACCCACCAGATGGACTGACGACATTGTTAAGATCGCAGGAATTCAGTGGATGGAAAGGGCTCAGAAACGTTCTTCCTGGAAATGTGTAGGGGAGGCCTATGTCCAGCAGTGGACTTCTTCAGGCTGATGTTGATGATGACTGGTTTTTAAGAACTTGTATCTATTCATCAAAGGTTTGAGCTTTATTTGAAGATCTCCCGAAGCCTTATTTATAGTAATTTTAATGGCAGTATTTTACCGGTATGTTGCAATTCTATTTATAAATCCTACTCTATTAAAAATAAATATACCTGTTATGCTCCTCACGGTGTTTTCTTTCACCGATTAAAAAACCTCAAACCAATTAGTAGATATAAAGATAGAAAACTCTAGTGTACACAGGAATAATTTAGTTCAGACATGTTCAAAGATTCTGTTAGGTATATACAATTAGGTGGTCTTATCGCTGCGAGCAATCTAACAAATACCATAATATAAACCAATCTCGTATTATTGTATTTTAGACGTTAACTTTCCATTCTCCCTCCATTTTCTGTTTAATGTCAATTTTATTGTCGTTTACACAGGGTGGTGTTATACGGCCTACTAACTTTATACAGGGAGGCTAGTTTTGAATGCCAAGTTCACGCGTTATTTGCTTTGATTAGATTGTAGTTTCTTACTACTTAACTAACCTAACTCACGTAAAGTCGGTCAAAATTGTTGTTAAATGCTGTTTTAAAGCTTCTAAACGAGATGACATCTCGTTTCCATTTTACCAGCATGAGATTAATTCTATAAAATCATCATCAACGTAGAAAGATAGAAGCAGTGGACTAGTACGAGCTACCTATTAATAAAATATAAATATTGTGGACAATTCACACAACACTACCCAGCCCCAAACTAAGTAGATCTTGTAATATGGGAAACAGATAGCTGATATAATACTTGAATACATTTTTTTTGTAAATACATACTTAGAATACAATATAACACCCAGACAGAGAACAAACATTTGTGTTCACCACACAAATATTTGTTCTCGGTGGGGATCGAACCCACGACCTACGGCGCAGAAGGCAGAGCCTTCCAAACTGAGCTAGAGGCCAGTCAAAGTTGATTCTATTGAATCATCATCATCATCATAGACAGCTCGTACTAGCCCACTGCTGGACATAAGCCTCATCCCTCAGACTGATATAATAATCTAATTAAATATAGATTATTCGTTATTTCGTTATTGTTTATTTTAGAACACCCTGTATAATAACACTATTAATTCATATCATACGCAACATACAATACAACACTATTAACTAAGTGTAGCTACAGTAAGTACGACTTAAGTTTACGACTTTGCTTTATTTGCTCGTTAACTTATGCGTTTCAGTTTCTCGGAATATTTACTTTGTTATAGTTTTGGGTATTAAATCATTCAGTTGTTTTTACACGTTTTTAGGCTGTAAAAATTATAGTTAAACTCGGGGTATTCACTTCTGGATGTGAAGTGTGTTGTAATATGATACTTTCGGTTCTATCCGGTTTGGAAGTCTGACCCCCGAATACTGAAACGCAACTCAGATTTAAGCACGTCTCAAGCGACGAATATTTGACAGATTTTCATTGAAAACTGTCAAATATTCGTCGCTTGAGACATGCTTAAATCTGAGTTGCGTTTCAGTATTCGGGGGTTAGCCATTTTTTGTGGCCCGGGACACCATTTGAGAACAGTTTGGGATTTAAAAAGTACTTATTTGTGCGAGCAAATATGTCGCTTTTTACAACTTTTCGAAGCAATCGACTGTTTGCTAAAATTTGTTGTCCTCCTAGTAGAACTGCCATGTTTAATAACAGTATATTCTGCATGGCACCTCGTATTTATAATAAATTACCTAGTTTTATAGTGGATGCTACTTCAATCAATATATTATATAAGAAGATGTTAAAAAAGTTCTTGATAGAAAAGGAATACTATAGTGTTAAGGAGTATTTGTGTGATAAACTTGAGTAATAATATTTTATTAATCATTAATTTTCATAGCGCTGACATTTTATTATATTTTCATACTTGTGACATTTAAATATTTTGCATGCTTTAAGGCAGAACATGGCTGAACTTACTTAATTTTTACCATCCTGTAATTAATAACCTGTGTTTCGCAAATAAATGATTGTATTGTATTGTATTGTATTGTATTGTACTTATACTGTGCTTTAATTCATTGCCTTATCAAGTTTGATTTCGATCGTAAAAGGACAGAAATCTCAAAAATGTACACAGTATATTTAATTTTAACTTTGTAAATTGTACATAGTAGGTAGTTGATTGTCACGCAACTTTATCTCCACAACTAAAGACATGTTAGATACGTGAGAAGACTAAGTCGCGTGTTTCTACATGATGTTTTCCTTCACCGTTTGAGAGCACATCACCAATCTAATTTGATCTTGGTTCAATAACCTACACAAAGGGTGAATATTATTATTCCCGATAAAAATTTGTAGCTGTGCTCGTAGCACTGACGCGTAGCAGGGCGCTACGCCGTAGGCGATCGCCTATAAGGTGAATATTTTTTTACTGTGCACAAGAAAAACATAAACACAAATGTTTTAAGCTTTATTCCACACATTTAATAGTATAACTGGTGCAGCGTGTGTATTAGAAACTTAAAATAGGTGGAAAGTACCTAGAAAAAATCAAAACCATACCCAAAATAAACCCTAAACCATAGAGATATAAGCCCTAGATAGAACATAGACTAATTATTTAAGCTGCTCAAATAAGATAACATGTCACTTAAGCCTTAAACTGCCGAGATTGCTACTGTATTGCAAACTGATCCCCGAAGCACAAGAGAGGTTAATTACGTACACTATGTGTCGTTATTTGCCGTTATATGCCGTTTATGCCGTAATACGGCCTAACGTTAATATTTCAAATGGATACAGTAATAACAATGCGATGTGATGGCTACGCACACAATTACCTCCGAGGCCTGTACGATTAAAAAGGGTGCGACAATATATTTATTTTTATTTAACTTGCTTGGATAATACTTGACCTTTTCTTAGATATCCTCAATAATAATAAACCAGTGCTTGGTTCAAAAAGAACTGCGGGAATATCAGTCATGTCTGGGGGTCAAAGTTTTCTGTTGTTCTTGCGCAGCTTATTCTGAAACCAGACCAAACTGTTTGCTAAAACTTAGTTCATAAAAGTGAGAACAGCCGTAAAGGTATTTACTCAAGTATTTATTTTGACTATTGTACATTGTTCAGTAGTACGTTCCACCCTCTATCATACACGCCGCGTGCATGTGTGAGTGCGCACACAAGCGACGGGCTGTAATAGAGCGATGACGTGATTTCCTGCGCTGAGTTATTGCTACTGTACCGGCGCTAAATGCTTTGTGCGCTATGACCTTGTCGCGGGGTACTTATTTGATTGAGTCAAGTTGAATACCTTGGCACTGTAGGAATAGCAGTACCTTTCGAATGGTTTATTCTTCTTTATTGCATGAAAAGATAAAAATAAGCAACCATGTTTTAATTATTTTTTAACTTCGGTAAAGGAGGATAAAGGAGAAAAAATAACAGGCGAAATATATTTTAAAAGTATTTTTGTAACTTTGCTTTATTATTATTAATTTCTTGCAATTATTTATCCTCTACCTAACCAATCATATTTTTTTTTAATTTTTTTTTTTTTTTTTCGTCAACCTATTTTGTCCCACTGCTGGGCAAAGGTCTCCCCCAAAGACTTCCACTTATCTCTCTCTCGAGCCTCCTCCCACCATCTCTTAAATATTGTATTAAAAACAAAATGCTTTGTGGGCTGTGGCAGTGGGCATGAATAAAAATTTCCGCGTTGATGCATCCGCGCTCCTTAACTTATTTATCTCAGAATTTTGAAAGTAAGTGTCACATGACTTCATTTGGTATTTACTTAATCAATTTATAACAACAAATCAAGATAAAAACATACTTAATCTGTCCTGTACCCGCTTAAAAAGTAGTTAAATAAATTCAGTATCACTTAAGCCGGCAAAAATTGATAGTTTGGTCGGATATCGCACGTAATATGATTATCAGAATTATTAATTCTATTACAATCTACTAAATTGGTCCTATCATACTCTATGCAAAGGATAACAAATCGAAATATTGTTGTTAATCGATTAATTTATCATTTATCAGTACATGGCGCAGTATTGCCCTTGTTGTTATCGTTAATTGGTTTTTATTATTTTGCTTGTTGGCTTTATCAGTTTGACCATTATTGTAAATCTTCATTTTGATATGGTTTAGTCTACCTACATATTTATACCTACCTGTTCAGCTATCAAGACTTTTTGGGAGCATAAATTGTTTCTAATAATTGTTTCTAGCCTAGCATTTTGGTAAGTAAGCTAATTATTTATCTAGATTACTTAGTTGAATTGGCAACACACTAGAGATCTATTAGTATTATTATGTTTGTGTTGTGTTTTATTATTTATTCAAGGAAGGAAAGATCAGCATAAAACAGAAGAAACCAAGCCATAAGTTTTACCTTGTTCTTTTTTCCAGGCTTCACAGCTTAAGCAGACTTTCCAGGCCTAATAAGTAGTAATCCAGTATTCACCTACATTCATATTTGTGTGTGTTTTGTATTATGAGTTACGTGCTTGTAGTTGGCTTGACTAACAGTATCTACGAGTGGAAGCAGAGCTTGAATTTAATTTTTTCTTTTTGTGCGTACCCAAACAATTTGTATATGCACGTAGATGCCGTTAGATACGTCAGCAATAAATCTCAATTTCATTAAAAATTCCGCACGACAAAGTCACATCACCAAGTCAGAGGGGGTGGAGAAGGCAACAACTCATAAAATTAAGCGATTTCGATGTGAGTTAGTCTAACTGTGAGAATCGCCGCGTTAACAGCCCACTAGCTGTCTCTCTCGCACACGAACACAGGTGCACACCACCGTGTAGGCGTAGTAAACGACACGCACACAGAGAGCGGGCAGCTAAAGCCCGCCAGTTCGACGTTATACCGCGCGGAAAGTGTTCTGTGTTTGAAATTGACGAACTGTCACTCGCACATTTTCGTTCGTTCGGGAATTTCAAAGTGAAGTGAAGTGGTTTTACACGGATTTTGTGCCCTTCGGTAAGTTAGTTACCCGAGTTCTTTACGGGTTAAGTTAAATTTTAATTACTATATATTGAGTGTTAAATCAGGTAGTTCTTTATTTGCTAATATTTGGTCAATTATTTTGTTAAGATTCTGATTGACTAGTGGGAAGGTAAGTAGCGATAAGGAAGGGTTAGTTAAAAAGACTTATTTGTAGATAAGTATTTGGAAACTAAACTTAGGTGATAATAATAGTCGGACAGGATAAGTTCTAAACTTCTTTGCTAAATGAGGTATGTACATCAGGATACCTAAAAAAAATTGGTGGCAGTTCGTGCTTTAAATGACAAATATTCCCGTCTTTAATATTAATAAAGAAACGGATTACAAATGGTAGTTCAAATGCTAATTATGGTTTCCTAGCCTAAGCAGCTTAATGAGAGAGTTTTATCCAAAAATCACAATACTTACTTTTTAATAATTATTATTTAGCCTAGCTTTTTGGTAACTAAGCTAACTTATTATCTAGCTTACTTAATTGGATTGATACCACTCTGGAGCTCGATTATTAGTAGATGGATCAGTATAAAACGGTAAAAACCTAGCCATAAGTTTTAGCCTGTTTTTCTACGCTTAGTTGCGTGAAACTGCCACCTAGATATAGTTCGATAGATAGATAGATAACACTTTATTGTACACCACAAGAATAAGACATTACACATTTAACGAAAATACTAATATCTAAGCGAAGTAAAATGGGCGGTCTTATCACTATGACCTATCTCTTCCAGATACTTGGAAATTTGCGTGAAAATTGACCTTTCTTGAATTGATTTGATGAATATTTTTTACACATAGGCAGTAGGCAAACCTGCTCCATCTAAAACATCCCATAAGTAGGGACTACATGAAGCTATTTGCGCCTGTATAAACAAACTAGCGGCCGCCTGCGGCTTTGCTCGCCCTTTCCTTTTACGCCCCGTTCCGTTACAATATCTTTATAAATTGTAGCCCATGTGTTATTCTGATGTATTAGCGATATTATTGTAAAGTTTCATTAAAATCCATGCAGTTGTTTTTACGTGAAAGAGTAACAAACATCCTTCCAAACTTACAAATACAAACTTTACTTTACTTACAAACTTTCTCGCTTATAATATTAGTAGGATTGAACTTTAAAAGTATACCCTGTCACTGTTTGTCATCCATTATTAAGAGATGACAATAAATTAATCATTGTTATCTGTTGTATATTTTGATAAGTAAGATTAATGTGAATAATAATTTTAAACTAACCTGTTTTAATACTTAGCCGCTGATAAAAAAAAAAGACTTACCTATATTTCATTATCATTCAGAATTAGTTGTTATTTTTCTCTTTGGTTTATTATTTTTTCGTACGCTTTAATAGTTTGTAAAATTTTAATAGTTTCTTCTAAAATTATTTCATTAAAAAAATCTTTTCATATTTAAGCATTAGTACTTACCTATTAGTTCAATCGCCTATTTTACTGTTGCCATAATATATGTGCACATTTGTAATAAGCCATTACTTAACATGGTGTTCCTCAAATTCACCTTATTATACCTTCATTCACTTGCTTGGACCTATAAGCTAAAAAAAAACATCGTGAGGAAACCCGTGGCTTAGTCAGCTCCGCACATATTGACCATGTCTTTCCTGTGGATCAGGCCGACTAAGCTGCCAGGATGGTATAGGTGCTTGTCAAGCCTAATCCATTTTAAAATCTTGTCCTAGGCACTATAGCGTCCCGCAATTGACCCTGACGCTATATAAATCACCTACAATTGATGAAAAAGACCTGTACCCGAAGTCCCAGTGCATTTACAACATTTCGTTACCAAATGTTGTTTTCGTTTCGCCTATTAGTCTCTGTCTATTGTATGGAGAAAAGATGAGACAACAACTCTAACTACGTAACGTATTTTTGCTGTTTCATATTTTCTCCTTGCAATAGAGAGAGACAAAAAGGCGAAACGAAAACAACATTTGGTAACGAAATGTGGTAGCAAAACTTCGACTTCGGGCTCTGTTTTGGCATGTTTGGCTGAAAATTGGTGGGGAGGTAGCTTAGAACGAAAAGGTACAGGAAAGGGGAAGGTGAAGCCGCGGGCGGCCGCTTGTTGTTTTGGAAATAAATATTTAGAATAAAATATAGCACCTAGACAGAAAACAAACATCTGCGTTTAGCACACAAATATTTGTTCTTGGTGGGGATCGAACCCACGACCTACGGCGCAGAAGGCAGAGCTACTACAAATTGAACTGAGAGGCCAGTCTATTTTCCTGCTTGAGTTTATAGATGTAAATCAGTTGATACGAGTATTATAGTGATGTAACAGTTTGTTGCTAATTAGCGATTATAATTGCGTAAGATGTGAGCCTAATGTCATAATGTCCACAATTGCCTACACAGTGTGGTGTTCTGTGGAAATAATAGCGTTTTTTTACGTTTAAACTGTTGTACTTTATTCTTTATTGCATACACATAGACAAAAAATACAATTAAGACATATACAAAGGCGAGCTTAACCCTAAAAAGAGTTCTCTTCCAGCAAACCTTTAAGGATAGAATGTAAAAATAAAGGTGGGTACGTGCACAAGAAAAGAAAAGAAAGGGGGTTTGAAAATATTAATATGCATAAGTATAACGTATTAAAAACACAATAAATGAAATAAATAAGCCTACACAAAATTTACATAAACTGATAATAATATATTGTCCAATACTTTACGACATTGGTTACAAATTGTTTTAAAAAGTTTAAAGCCTTGCGTACATTTTAAGCGATCTGCTGGCCTACCATGAGCTTCATATGGTTATGGTTATGGCTGTCAAAATTGTGTCAACAGTGTCAACTCATTCAACCCCAAGAAGAAAATGAATGTGTGGGTCAGCCGATCTATACACAATTTG
The DNA here is from genome assembly GCA_939531255.2 of Thera britannica. NCBI lineage: Eukaryota > Metazoa > Arthropoda > Insecta > Lepidoptera > Geometridae > Thera > Thera britannica. The sequence goes on along the minus strand of OW618042.2, from coordinate 525,836 downwards.
ACAGCCATAGCCATAACCATATGGAGCTCTTGGTAAGATGTTCAAAACGATAAAAATTAAATAATATATTTTAGCTCTTTTATTATGGCTACTGAATTGCTTAAACGTATGCAATCTTCGTTATTATGGAATAATCAGAAAATCATTATCAAATTCATATTTATGTAACAAAATTTTGATTAGAATTTTAATTATTTATTCATATTCGTGAAAAACTTATACAACAATGTATGCTTCAGCTTACTTTGTCAAATACACTTTAAAGTCAAAGTCAAAGTCAAAGTGTATTTATTTGCTGAATCACATGTACAAGGGTTGTTATAGTAATAATTTTGACATCCATTGTGATTCCGCCCTATAAGGGCATGCAAAATTTGGATTTACAAATTTAAATTAAAATCTAACAATTATCAAATACACAGAAAGAGACACACACAGTTAAAAAATACAAAAATCAATGATAATACTATTAATAAAATGATTAGCCAATAAATGTAGAGTCTGTCAGTAAGTCGTCCGTCATAAATTCATTTATTGTGTAGTAACACTTGTCAGCTAACATTGCTCTCAGCTTCCTCTGAAACGAACAAGTCGGAAGTTCTCTTAGAGATAGCGGTAATTTATTAAACACCGATGAAGCCATGCAGAAGATGCTCTTGCGCATTAACGCAGTTTTAGCGTTACGGACGCAGACTTTATTTTGGTCTCGTCTGTTACGAGGAACGACATCAGACAGCCGACAAAATAGGTCCGGATTGTTCCTGACAAACATGGCCGTTTCAAAAATATAAAGCGAAGGTATAGTAAGGATCTTATACTTATTAAAGTAAGGTTTGCAAGAGTCTGTAACTTTAAGGCGAAACATCGTTCTAATACATCTTTTTTGATGTTTGAAGACTATTCCAACGTCCGTAGAGTTGCCCCAGAAAATTATACCATAACGAATATTTGAAGCAATCAGGCCATGATATGCAGTTAGTAGGGCCTCCTCATTTACAACTGGGGATAATTTATACAGAACATATGCAAGGCTGTTAATTTTTTTGCAGAGGTGCTCTACGTGTGGCTTCCAATTTAGTTTTTGGTCAATGTGGATTCCTAAAAATTTTGTGGTATATACCTCTTCGATTATATTATTATTGTATTGTATGTCAAGATTTATGGAAGCAGCAGTATCGCGTTGTCTGAAATGGATTATTTTAGTTTTATTAAGATTTATTTTCAAATTATTGTTATCCAACCATTGGATAATCGATGTCAATGCTAAATTTATGTCATGATTATATGAGTCAATATTATTACATGTTATAGTTGCAGTACTATCGTCTGCAAATAATGACATAGGTTGGACGGTGGTATTGGGCAAATCATTAATATAAGCTATGAAAAGTAGTGGACCTAATACACTCCCTTGTGGAACGCCAAAGTTCACAGTACGTTCCTCAGAGACATGAATCTGTTCACGTTTAGTTTCCCAGTCAATTTTTGTAATTTGTGTACGCTGCTTTCTATTTTCTAAATAGGATTTTATTAATTGCAGGGCATTACCTCTGATGCCGTAGAATTCAAGTTTTCTTTGCAAAATGTTATGGTCAACATAATCAAATGCCTGGGTCATATCACAAAAGATTGAGCAGAGATTTAGCGTAGAAAAATAAACTTTATACCTACTGAGATACATACGAGCCAAAATTTCACTACTACTTAATATAATACTGACAACACAACACTATCAAGCTCTAAACTAAGCAGAGCTTATACTATGGGAACCAGATAGCCGATATTATACTTGGATAAATTTTTACAATAAAACAAACAAACGCATACAGAGGACAAAAACATCTGTGTTCACCACACAAATCTTTGTTCTCGGTGGGGATTGAACCCAAGCCCTCCAGCGTAGAAGGCAGAGCTACCAACGTAGCTGTGAAGGCAGAATAATAAACAGACAATTTTTGTAAATATTTTAGTACGTTACGTGCAACCACACACACCCCACACACCCCGGGGTGGGCTTCCCTCTGTGCTAACCAGAATCTCATGAGACTGGGAGAATCATGGAGGCCCACCCACGACACACATTCACACAACCTTTCACTAACTCACAAACACTATTATTCCGCCGTTTCCGTTGTTTGGTATCTGTTCAACTTGTCTGCTCATTATGGTAATGGCTGAAAATCGTTTTGCTCTCGAGCAAAGCTTATACGCTGAGCGATTCCCATTTTATCTAGCTGTAACACGCACATTTCATTTATTTTTTAGTTTATATTGTAGTTGTATTTTTAGTTTTAACTATGGTTTGATTTTATATTTTCCGTTTTATTTGTTTCGTGTGTGTTTATTTTCTAGGCAAATAGTTTTTTTATCTATCTATCTATCTATCTAACCAAACCGTTCAGGTTGTTGCCTATTTTTATAGCCTTGGTCGCGTGGTACTGTTTTGATTCACTGAGCTTTAAGACGTTTCAAAGAGAATCTTTTGATTCAATTGAACAAATACCTTTTGATCTAATTTAGGTATACTTGCTTAGGTAAATAAAAAAAAACAATAGTTAACCTGAATAATGTAACGCTAAAATCGCTTATAACTATTAATTAAAAGCTTTGTCACATTCAACAAATTCAATTACACTGAAGCAGCAATAACTTGAGTTATTTGCCTTCAGTTATTCTTTATTTTAATTAGCATAAGGTTTAATATGCCTTGATTGTGGTGTAATTAGAGGTTGTAAGTAGGGCGATGATTGACGTCAATGGTTGGTGCTGTGCAAGCAAGTTATTAGCCGATATGCTTATGAACATACTAGTGGAATGCGCGTGACTTCAGCTGTGTAATATTATTTTGTAACTTCCTTTCATAAGTAGAATTTTAGAAATTTCATACTTAATTAACTTAGCGAGACTTTTGTGAGACAAAAGCTTCACATATCTATTTTGTTTAAATAGATTTTGTGTTGTAGTAAACAGGCCTTTGCATCTATTGTAGATGATTTCTATCTTTGTGAAGGGAAAGTACTACCACCATGCCTATTTCTGCCGTGAAGCAGCATTGCTATGTTTCGGTTTGAAGGGTGTGGGTGCCGGTGAAATTACTGGCACGTGAGGCTGAACATCTGTATGCCTCCAGTTGATACACGCAGGGCAGTGCATTGTAGGACACGTTCCTGACGTGCGTGATCTACGAGGCATTGCTTTGTTATAGGCGATGGTTACCACATAACATCAGGTGGGCCATATGCTTGTTTCATCAGCTGGTTAAATAAAAAATAACAAAAATCAACTGTTTTTTTATGCCCCTATTTACGGGATGCTACAGTGCCTGGGCTGACAGGGTTTTTAGACGAAGTAGGGTTGCCCAGCACCTGTACCATCCTGACAGCTAAGTCAGTCTTATCCACAGGAAATACATGGTCAATACGTGCGGAGCTGGCTAAGCCATGAGCTTGCTCGCAATGTTTTCCATCTCTGGTTGAGAGCACTAGCATTTTTCTCTTCAAAAATACATATGTGTGTGTCATCATGCTACATTTGTGGTTCTTGTTCTTATCAAAGAACAAGAACCACAGAGTAAGCAAAGAGAAGTTGCGAACTATCTTCTGTTGGATTAGGCCGACTAAGCTGTTAGCATGGTATAAGAGCTGGGCAAGCCTATTCCATCCAAAATCCTGTCCCAGGCACTAGCTTCCCGCAGTTGCTCCTGTCGTTAAATAAACCACTTACAATAAACGAAAAAGGCCTGTTTACTTTTTTACTTTAGCTTAGATGGATTATTCAACTCTGAGGTAACCATCACCGGATTACGAAGCAATTCATTATTATAGGCGATGGTTACCACTTACCATCAGGTTGGCCATATGCATGTTCCAGTAACTAGTTGTATAAAAAAAATAAAAAAAACAAGAAGCAGTAAAAAGAGAAAGGGCAGACCCTTCCCACTGCCATGTTGCATTTTCCATTTTCATATAACTATCATCAACACAAACACGGTTACACCAAAACGCATCTTGTCATCCAATAAAAATCGTTTGAACCCAGCTGTCATCAGTTGACAGTTAACAGTAAATTAAATTGACGAAATCAAAGGGGCACATCAAAACGCGTCCAGGAAATGTTAGTTATTAAGATTGGAGCAGTTTTCGCGATACTTCCGAGATGAAAAACATGTTTTATTATAATTATGTAGGTTTTCGTTTGTAAGATGGCGGTGGTATCAAAGGCCACACAAGTCGTGGTGGCGAGGGAGGTGGACGAACCGGCTTTTTTCATTTCTCACCTAATAGCCGGACTTAACTTAATGCCAATTGAGATTTCAAGAAATTTAAACATCCCATATTGTTATCAGCCAATCCGTCTATGATGCTCTTGGAATAAACATTTCTAGATTATTCTATTTTATTTTAAAAATGTCTATCCAAACTAACCTTAAATTATTTTTTAAGAACCTAAGTCAGATCTAACAGGAAAATAAATAGACGTAATTATGAATACTTCAAAAGTTTTTTGAAAAGCGTGTATATAGATCACGTGTACCACCATGACTTTATCCTTATAAACAAAAAATCACATTTGTGCGTAAAAAAACCGGAGGCCATATATTTGTAATGCTTTACTTATGTTTTTTCCTGGTAAGGGTTTTTTATTTTAATCTCACAAAAGAATAATGTTTTGTGGTACAAAAAACTTACTAAATTGAATTATAAATAATATGTCAATAATAAGACATTATGTATAAGAGCAATTACGAGTACTAATTAGCAATAATAATGCTTTATCTGATAACAACCGTGATTTTTAAGAAGATGATCAAGTCAAAGAGACTGTTTTTTTTCTATGTATGTTGAAAAGTCATGTTCTATGATGGAAAAGCCGGAAGTAGCGCAACCCTAGCCGACTTCCGCAGCTTTGTGTAGCCGCTTAGATCGATTAATGTCATATTCGATCGTCGGCATAATTGGCCGGAACGGCTAGTTGTATCGCACAGGATGCCATAAATAATCGAGCATGCGGCTCACTGGTTCTCTCTTCGTTTGGCTGATCACTTGTTAGCTAAATAGACAGTAGGCATCAGCTTACAATTCGAATTCATTTTAATCTTTGTAATAATATTATAAATCCACTAGCAGCGCCCGCGACTTAACTCGCCGTTACCGTTCCCGTTGAAAAAAAAACCTTTTATACCTTTTCTGGACCTCCACAAATCATTCAAGACCAAAATCAGCCAAGTCAATCGAGTCGTTATCGAGTTATAGCGTCAGGAAGGAAAACCCGACTTATTTTTATATAGTAGAAGATTGCCTTACAACCCCTCCCAAAAGATTAATCAGTGTTTTAACTATTGCCACCTGGATTCTCATAACACTGGGTAATGACAAACAGTGGCAGGACTAACTTAACCCAAGTAATACTTACAAATATTACTTGGGTTAAGTTAATGGAAATTCTCAATCTATAATAATATAGTTATACGTACCAACTACTGTGTATAAACCTCGGCCTACCTCCATGTTGCTTTACCCTATACACAGGGTCCATGTGATACTGACTTACATCTAACAACTATGTATGTACAGTGGGATACAGCTCAAGTTACCTAAAAACAAAGAAAAACAATAAACGTAACAGCCAAAACAAAGATAAACGTAAGGACATAAGAGCTAGCAGTGTATAGTCTGATGCGTATCCTTGTGTACCTAACCTAAACCATGTTTATGCAATAAATGTATTGAGTGTTGAGTATTGCTAGCACACAAACGAAGCGATATGAAATAAAAAAAAATAGACCCACCTGATGTTAAGCGGTAACCATTACAAAGCAAAGGATTGCTTCACAGGTTCATTCTATTGTTTATAAAAATTGAAAACCATCCTTAAATGGCAGCAAATGAAACAAAAACCACTCAACTGTAAATAAAAAGCTTTTAGCGGTCACCCATCCAAATTAATAGAAGAGTTAAATCGTTTTCACGGTATGTATTTGTAGAAAACAGAATTACAGTGAATGAAAGCGGAATTTTGGTGTTACATATTTGTTGTGAGCTATTCAACGCACAGTTACGTACAAATAATGTTACTGTACCTAGTGCAGTCTTTGTTTTAAATTAAACTACTGTAGGGCTGTCCGTTTCAATATTTCATTATTACTAAATTGTATTATTGTTTTTTTTTGTAAAATCCTGTTGTCCTGGACCACAAAGTCTCTCTGGCTGTCTCCCTGTCTCTGGTTTTAAGTCTGTGTGAGTGTTGACTAAATAAAACCTACGTCGAAACGTCACACACACGGTATAATACACCTGGTGAGCACTCACACAGACTGAAAACCAAAGCCAGACGGAGCTTGTGGTAGGTCTACTGGATAAGAAAGAAGTGAATACAGAGATGACGGTTGATAGAGGAGAATAGAAGAGGAGAACATAATGCTGATCCCACATAAAGTAGGATAAGGGCAGTGCCTAATTTAATAAAGCTGACAATTCGACCTAAATGTCACAAAGCGACAAATTGTGGAATTGTCGCGCGCTGAAACGCAACTCAGATTTAAGCACGTCTCAAGCGACGAATATTTGACAGTTTTCAATGAAAATATGTCAAATATTCGTCGCTTGAGACGTGCTTAAATCTGAGTTGCGTTTCAGTATTCGGGGGTTAGGCTATCAATAAAAGTGACAAATATGTCAAAAAAGCGTGACAAATCCATAATTTTGTCGCTTTTTAACATATATGTCGAATTGTCAGCTTTATTAAACAGGGGCCTGGAAGAAGAAGAAGAGACATTAGTAAAATCCTTGTTTTCTATTAACAAAGTCAAAATACAGTCAGTGAAATAGAAAGAATCACTTTGAAAAGTGACAACTTGTGCAACTAATATAAAATTACTACAAGAAATCTGTTCTCTTACTAAAATTGTATTTGAATGCCTGTGCTTGTACAGTCAGCTGCACTAAGATTTTAACAATTAGTAACTTTTTTAACATAAATACAACTAGTTGGTGGAAAAAGCACATGATGTTTAGTGGTTACCATCGCCTATAACAAAGCATTGGTTCATAGGTCACGCACGACAGGAACGTGCCCTACGATACAATGCCCTGCATCCATCAACTTGAGGCATACAGATGTTCAGCCTCACGTGCCAGTAATTTCACCGGCACCCACACCCTTCAAACCGAAACACAGCAATGTTGCTTCACGGCAGAAGTAGAGATGCTTTAAATAACGGTTTTTTTGCGTTTTTGATCATTAAAAGTTTATTGTAGAAAAGAATAGAATAGAAAATTATTTATTGCACACCTTAAAACTAACAATGGTAAAACAATTAACAATAATTTAAAACATACTAAAGTACAATGGGCGGTCTTATCGCTGAAGAGCGATCTCTTCCAGGGAACCTTTGGATGGAGAGAATCTTGTAGAATATTGTAGTTCTGTGATACCATTCGCCTTGCACACATCTAGGTCACCTGAAATGGCGATCAGTGTGTCGTTGTCAAAATTCACGGCAGAGTAACTAAGCTGAGTGGCCAGTCAAAGTTTTGAAATATGTCTTAGTGCAGCCGACTGTACCTTCTGATTTAATGAGCTGTCTGTACAAGCTTACACCCTGTATAAGTACCGTAGAGTTCATCTACCTAAGGTCACCTTAGATTGTTTAGTACCGCTGCAAATGACTGCAGTAAGACCAGTGTTCCGAGCTGGTGGGCACCAACTGTACATCAAGGCAATAAGGTGCAATATCGCGTGACATTCATAATTTAATTATGTTTATCATATCTTACTAAATATCACAATAATATGAAAAACAGTGGCACTCGGGTAGTGCCGACAGAAGTTAAGTATTTTTTGATCCCCCCTCGATTCGCCCCTCCCCCCCTCCACCTCTCCCGACTTTGTTTCGAAGCGCGAAGATGGTCGATCATTACCGAATAGGTGTTGGTTACGTGAGTGTCGCAAGGTCATTGGTTTTTTCCACCTCAAAAATGCTCAAGCCCGCCCGCCCTATGGAAGTTTTTACAAAAAATGCGAAAGTTTGTCTGTTTGTCCGTACGGATTTTGATGGAACTTGCAGAATGAATAGTTCGTCACTTGGAATAACTCATACTTGGGCTTCTTTTATATTAAGGCTACCAAAAAATGTTTTACTTGTGTGTTGCTTTCACTTCATCATCATCATCACAGCCCTCTCCATCCACCGACCAATTACGATCAATGTCATCGGTCCATCGAGTGTGTACCTTTCACTTACAAATGACAAAATAAGCGCACCATTACCGCACCTATGATTCAGTGACAACCCTGATTTGTCATTCCAATAAAAATCAATCAACGGCGATGAGAGTTGATCCTTTGTCCATGTGTGCGTGAGAATCAGAGGGGAGCTCTTTTCATTTAATTTTGAAGTTTAATAACTGGTGATAAAGATGAAAGTCGTGTGGCATTTTTTATCGATGCAATTCGGTGGTTTGAAGGGGTTTTATAGCTAGTATGATACATTTCTTTATGGGTCGCTGGAGATATGATTTGTTCGCAAACATATTGTTTTATCTTTGTTTTTTATGCATGTGCTTCATCATCATTTGCCTGATGAAGTCTACTAATGGACCTTTCACACTTTTTCCTGGAAGAAACATTTTGAGCCATCCCTAATTCCCGACTTTTCGCGATCTTTAAAACGCCGTCGGATTACTTTGGGAACTAACCTATACCTATACAATCGCTTATACCTTCTCATAGATTTGAATGTTTATTGATACATTTTAGAGGGTCGAGGGTATAGAAAGATTTGATCGAAATTATTTTTATAAGCATACACGATATCGCGTCATAAGATAAATTACAGTTGGATTGGATTTATGAAATGTGATGCAAATGAACAGTTTTTATACGAATGTCATAGTGAAAATAATGAACATAAAAATGGTCGACCATTTAGAAACTTTGGATCTATGTATTTGTGGTGTGAGTGTGGTCATGAGTCAATCAAATATATCTGAAGTGATCAATTTCGCATCTATTTCCATATTTCAATCATTATTCATTACATATATCAAAGGTTCAAATCCCAGCGAATCCTAAACGTCTGTCTGTTTGTTACAGGAAGCGACGACTTCAAAGCTGAGAACTACTTCAAAGACTTCATCAATCCAAAGTGGGCTATTAAATGATTCAATCATAAAAATAAACATGGTATTCTAGGAACTTATTGTACCCATGAGTGGCCAAGAGATGCAGACCGTGGTCTCTTACTCCGACCTGATCGAAGACCATCTGGATCAGAACCTGGCTAATGACTCTGGATACGACTGCGAGAGAAGTCCAGAGCCCAAAATCCACGTCGATGATGAAGAGAAGGATCTCATCATCGATGATGACTCACTCAACATTGAAATCGACGAAGACAAGAGTCGTGATGGGGATAAAACGGAAGAAAACTCCGAACCGTCATGGCATCCACACGTGTATGGGAAACCACCCAAAAAGCCAACTCCCCACACGATAGAAAACATCCTAGGTATGAACAAAGTGAGTCAATTAATCAAACGAAGCTTCCACGAGAAGAGTATACAAGTTGAAGAGAGAAAGTTCCAAGTTGATGGAAAATTGCAAGTGAAGTGCCAGGATAGGAAGTTGAATAAGAACAGACTGCAGGAACAGCTGCTGCAGCGAGTGAGGACCAGTGAGGGTGAGTTGGAGAAGGTGTTTGCCTTCAAGGAGGACCAGCCGCTGAACCTCTCAGTGCCGAGGACCAAGGAGTGGCTGGAGGAAGAGAAGAATTGTAAAGGTAAGATTTTGTTGCAAGTAATGTGTTCAAAAAATATTTAGAAATCTTGGAGAAGTATTCAAAATATAATGATTTGTTGAAGGTTACAAACAAATCCATGATAACTAATATAATATTTATTATGTTGATAACAGTATTTCATTATAATCTGACTTGTATTAAATTAATATCTTTATCTACCGAAAATACATTAATCTATAACTTTAATAATCGATTAGAAATATATTTGTTTTGTATCTGTTATATTAATTAAATTTCAAGGCTGTAGTATAAATAAACAACTAATGAAATTTAAGTATATTGAATAGATATTGTGGACAATCCACACGACACTATCTAGCCCCAAATTAAGCAGAGCTTGTACTATGGGAATCAGATAGCTAATGTAATACTTTTTTTAATACATACTTAGAATAAAAATAACACCCAGGCAAAAAACATACATCTGTGTTTACCACACAAATATTTGTTCTCGGGAATCGAACCCACGACCGTTATTATGTTATTGAACCCGCATTAACAGCAAAAAGATTATAAAAGCTTCTGCTTTTGTCAGTGATCCATAGTATACGGCTAAACTTGGGCGGTCAAAAGTAGTAAAATAACATAAAACATATTTTATTAAAAAGTATCTAAAAGAATCTTCTCGCCATCCCATTGTGACAACAATTCGAATATCCACGAGCTCCGAAAGCACCAAAAGTCGAAGTGCCATCAATTAACGAGCACCAATAAAAGCTCGCGGCTCCCCGAACACTATAAACCGACCATGTTGTAAATCACTGGCAATTAGAACTAAGTGCTATTTGCCTTGGGAGGATAATAACCAGCTGTTTGAACTGAAAGAAAATGATTGCAAAAGTTGCGAGTTCAAATCCTCACGCTACTGACTTTTTGCACTGATTTATTTCCAGTACTCGTTCGTCAGCAATTACGTGAGACTTATCACGTGACGGATCCTTGATGGAATTACTTTGAGAGGTACCTTATACATTTAATTTTATCATAGGCGAGGTAACCGCTCAACATCAAGTTGACCAACTGCTGGTTCGATTACTTTTTGTCGTAAAATATTGATAATAGTACATTTTTACGACATATAAGTAAAGTCTTTTATTTTAAACAAAATAGTTTATGCCGTGGCTTCATCAAAAAGCTAATTAGTAATTTGATATGAATATGTTTTGTAGCAATATTCTCTTTGTCTACGATTGTTTCATGGATACTTAGTATCAACCATTAGTTTAAATCTATTCAGTGTATTTCAACAGTTAATAACAGGCTGTTTGGCAGCACGCCTACCGATAATAGGTACTTTAAATTCCTGAAAAACGGCGACCGCTTTTTATGACGGCGGAATATTAAAACGCAGCATAGTTTAATTTAACCTTATTTTAAAAGTACTTACACCAAGTTTCAAAGTGCTTTTCCTAATGCCTTTTGTACCTGTACTTTAAAGACCTATGAATGAAATGGTATATCAAGAATCAAACCTGATTTATAACCTAAAATGCAATACCTTACTACACCATTTACATTGTCTCCTAGACCGAAAGTATTTCGCACAAGATAAGCTTAAAAGTCAAAGCAATCAGTCAGTGTCAATACCGTTAGATTCACCTACAATATGTGAATATTATGTGTGTAATTACTAATTAGTAGTCATTGGGCACGTCGTCGGCCGTCTGACGGTCATCATCTGACGGTAGTATCTTCTCGAAAAGCAAAGCTTAACCATCTATTTGTCAATCGGCATTAAACTTATTCCGGACCTTCTTAGAAGCGATTATAGCCCTATTTCAATCTCATTGCGGCACAGAGGAAGTGTAGTAGCAAACAGTAGCTTCACTCCAACGAAACTAAAACTACCGTTGAAGATTATTATTCTGTGGCTCGAGCAATACCTACTTATATTGGAATATTTTTATTTTACTAAACTTCCTAAAAGATTACCTAAATGTGCGTCTGTATACCTCTAGTCGTAGGGCACGTTCCTGACGAGCGTGACACATAAAGCGATGCAAAAAAAATATGAAACAAATTATAAAATATTAAAAGCAACAATGTTTTTAAAGAATTGACTTTGTTTTTTTTAATTTTCCAGTACACACATGCAAGTGCAACTGGATCAACCGACATTTGGTGAAATCGAGTGATTCCGCTCTTTTCCTAGCTATAATCCTAGTCAAGCCATGATATAAACCTACTGGGCTACCTAAGGTTGGTCGTTAGACACAACAAAAGGAATGCCGATTTGAAATGTCATTTAACTTGTTGCAAGCTCCTAATCGAGCAAATATCTAAATCAGAAGTCCTACTCTGAACCTTATTGCTAGGAAGCAAGAACGTTGCAAAAGCGATGGTAAGTTGGTAGTGAAACGTCCAAGCAATAAGCTATTGGCCGAAACAGCTGCGCTTAGGGTTGCCAACTTATTTTTGGAAGTATTCGGACTATTCGACGGAGCGGGTTAAGGGGGTTTTACTGCGTCAATGTGATGATGTAGTACAGTTGTCAATTCAGGGCTGTAAATTCAAGATTTCAGTTTATAATCACTGAAATAAATTTTGTTAATAAAGAAAATTAAATAAAAAATTAAATATAATAAAAAGTAAACAATCTAGTTCGGAAGAGCATAAATAAAAATCATCTTAAATAAATGAGTAAGATCATCTGGAAATGTTTTATAAACTAGATAAATCTAGGCGCCAGTTTGACATTCTTGTATGCGTCAGTAAACCTACTTTTTTGTATTTGTTACAATAAACTGTTTGAAATTGAGCCAAGTCAGTGGCGTTTTCCATGACTTTACAGTTTACTAATATCTTAATATTATTGAAAGTACTGTATTAAACACAAAAACAAATGTTGCAAAAGTATTTTATTTCAGTATGCCTATTGTTAAATCGTCTTTAATATTCATACCTTCTTAAAAGACGTTGAATTCTTAATCTACATCGCAACGCAATCATTCAAAATCTAATATTGTCAAGCTAAAAGATTATAAAACACTTAAAATAAGCAACTTATCAATTTTTACTATTTATGTCCATGTTTTTGGGACAATAAAAATTTGTTTGATAATTTAATCTTGTTGTCAACTTATTTTTAATTATTTTTTGTAATGGTCTGCAGATAGCTTAACTGTTTCTTGTGTACATATTTGTTTATTGTGAGTTTCCTTGTGAAAAAAAATTAAAACATAAAACTGTTACCCTGGTTTGAAACTTAGAATAATATCATGTTTTTTTAGGTTATGGTGTTGGCCTATACAAGTGAATATGACACAAAAATATTGATCGTATTTGAGTTAGTGACAGCCCTAGATTCGGCTCGTTTCGCGACGGATGCCGATCGAGCGATACACTTGAGTCTAATTTGTAGAGCCGTCTCCATGTTTAGACGACGATTATAAATCTATATTTGATCCCTGGTCCTTGTTGTTTATTTGTAACGACGATTTCGATACTTTTTGATCTTTGTTCGCCGACGGTTGGTGAAAATGTTATTCATATGGGTTAAGTTAGAATCGTTAACACAACCTTTTCCATTTTTTTCATAAAAGTAATGTTAAATAGGTGGAAATGGAGAGTTTTCGCTTGAATTGGGACAGACGTTTCTTTAAGACGTATCAAATTGATTTATGTAATTCAACTGAATAAAAACAATTTTGATTTGATTTGATTTGGTTTGGTAATCAAATCGGGAATTAAACATGTATGTTCTTAGGTCCTACTTGGTATATAATTATTATGTTTGAGAATATTGAAATCTTTATAACTAGTTATGCAGACTTGTTTTTCATATAGATAACACTACTATTCTGTATGTTTATATGTTTTACCCTCTAGTACTTGATATGCCTGTCAAGTCAAATTTTACTCAAAATTTCTTTTTTAGACAGGATAATTTTGTAGCAGAAACCAGCATTACTCGATCCAAATTATAAAAACAAGGGTTGAAAATTTCGCTTTCAATTTTGCAAGTTTGTGGCAGCCCTAAATCTCGGCCAATCGGCGCGGCTATATGGCATAATTCGCTGTCGTGCCGTCTCCTTGTTTAGACTACGATTAGGGCTATATCCGTTCGGTGATTTTATTACATGAACACTTTTATGCCTTTTTCGCAGTCTGCTTGCAGGTTACGGCTTTTGGTCTTAGTTCACTTACACTTTATTAGTCTACGATCTTTGATATGCCTGAAATAGTTTGAATTTTGCAATATCAATGAAATCTTTCGACATAAATTTAAGAACCAGTGTGAGATTGGGGTGGGTACGAAAGAAGCCTTTATGAGATGCATTCAAAATCCTTTCACCACATTGTTTTAAAATAACTAGTGACAATACAAAAAGAAGAAAAGGGACGTATAATAAAAGATTAGAGAGACATAACCTAACTTTTCAAAGCATAAAAAAGTCAACAAAATCTAGCGTTGTACATAATAAACATTTTAGTTAACATAATCATTGGTTACATAATAGTATATTATTAAATTACCTCTGAGCCCAATTAATTATGTATTATTCACATGAATTTAAGGTTATTTTTTTACGATTAAGTGCCTACCTTTATGATGGACAGTAATTGATTTCATATTAATAACCGTGCAATAGAAATTAAACCTAAACACGCTAGTTATAAAGCTTTTTTTTATTTGAGAGTAGTGACAGTTGGTATAATGATACAATACTCACAAGACATTGTAAAATGAGCGCTATGCTAATACCCGTAAGTCTAAATTTGTTCGAAAATTGCTGTTGTTTAGTGATATCAATCGTTTGTGTAACGATTCGTGAGTCGATGGATAATTTATAATCGATTATTTATCGATTTGTAAGTAAGAGTACACGTAATAAGCTTTTACTTTGGTATGTTTGGAAATAATGCGTAGAAATGACTAAACTTATAATTTCTTACGATTGAGTAGTTACCTGTGTAGGTACATTAGTTTACATAGTGTATTACATAGTGTACATAGTGTATCTCGCCTTTGTACATGTTTTAACTAAATGTCTATGTGTGTGCAATAAAGAATAAAGAATACATTTTTATTGACTTATCTATCACCATGTGTGGATTCTGGTATTTTATAACAACTTTCATTCTTTTCTCAATTAAAACAAATCACAGCTTGCCATTGATTTACAGTTAAAATAGTTGTAGACGATATACAATTCCTTGTCAGTGCTTGCAATGGTTTGAACCAATCAACCGAGAATAAAACTAGCGATCATAAAAAAAACAAAATGGCGCTGACAATCATCACCTTGATTACAAAAATAGCCGCGAAAACCAAAATAAAATGAATTGTTACTTCTATAATTATTTCACGGGTCATAAAATGTTATACACACAGCCACGTCAAATGTAACAAACTGTACAGTATTTTCCATCGTCAAAGTACTCCAGAAATAGATCAGCTTAGGCCCTCAGGAGTATCTGAGTTGGGCCGTATTCTAACTGGTTCCCAATCAACAGCGACGCAGTTAACGGCCCAAGGAGGAAGTCCTTTGATCTAGCTAATTTACAACAGAGCCGTGGTTACATCTAGATGTAGCCCATTGTTGGCCGGTATTATTATTAACTGTCATAAACTGCCATAGACCATTGCCTAAAGAGTGCATGTTTGCGATCAAATAACGCTCATGGCAAACTAAGACCCGATTTTTTTATGAAACAACGGGATATTCTTTTTATTTATTTTATTAATTCAGGGACAACAAACAGCTACAACATAAAAATAATCTAAATTGGTTTAACAGAAATCTACGCTTGAGGCTCGACTTAGACTCAAGCACTGTTTTAGAATACGGGCCCTAGTCTTCAGTTTTAGGTCAGCATAGCCAATCATTGACATGATAGAAAAATAGCTTTGAAAAACAGTGGCATTCAGAGAGTGCCGACAGAAGTGAAAACAAAAAACCCCCTGACTAACTTTTAAATGGTTTTGGTTGACTTTTGGCGAAGTTTGTCGAGCTTTGCTGAGGCAGTGTTGCTTACGTCATTGGTTTTGTCCATCTCAAAAAATTATAAGTGCCTAGCAGTTTTCACTTCATTAAAACTCATGAAAATTTACTATTGTTTCACAAAAAGCTGAACAAATAATGTGATATTAGTACATTATTGCAAAGGCAGCGACTTCAATGATACGAGACAGGCAATTGCCATTTCAGCCGAGGCATATATAGTGCTTTTCTTAAAAAAATGCAAGGAATTAAAAAAGGGTCTTTTACATAATAAATTTAATTTTTATTAACCAAATAACAACGAACTTTACCGCCAATTTTTTTTTTATTTTACCGTTTGTGCCAAAAGGTAAACGCATCTGTGGCTATACAGCCACGAGAATGCAATGTGTACGATAGAGTTCTAAATTCAAACAGCACACCGTTTCATACAACATTGCCGGAGCGAGAACGCGCCGGGAAGTGATTTTGGTTTTTCAGTCTACGTAAATATGATACTTCGCGTGTTCTATATTCAAAAGTAATGACAATATTTCCGCGCATGTTTAAGAAAAAAATATTTATAATATTTAACATGTTTCGTAATTGGTAATGTTATGTAACGTTTTTGACCCTAGCACTATCGTTAAGAAATGTTAATTGAACGTCATCAACCATAGACACGAAAGAATAAGTTTCATAATCTGTGGTCACGCAGATGAGCTGTCAATCAGGACTGACATCAATCCATCCATCCGTGTGAAGTCGCCGCCATTAATTACCCACTTTACAGTTTCCTCATTAAAAGTTTAAAATTTCCGGTGTAAAATCAACTCTGGCGCAGGCTATAAGAGGCGCAGCTGGGAGAATAATATTGTGACATCACACTCCACTGTGATATTTCTTGGACTGATACTTTAACTATTAACCATGCTTATCTGTCTTCCAAATTGACAATATGGTGGGTTTTATGTCAAGTTCGATTTCCTCATTCATGTTTGTGATCGGCAGATACATTTTCAACCAGTCAGTCTGTAGCAGTCGTCTGCGCGTGAGAGATGGCGAAAAACATGGATAAAACCATGTTTTTCGGCATCTCTTACGTGCAGAGTAATCTTGCGCAGGCTCTAGTAAATACCGGTGGGCATTTATAAATATTTAAACTCCTTGCTGTTATTCTTGGACTTGATTGAAAACGTAAGAAGAATTGGGAATTGGAATAGTTTGAAGTATTTTTGTTCCTAAATAAAAACTGGTTCCGACTTTATTGTATGCCATCATATTATTAGAAAAAAAGACAGATCCAAGAATAATAAAATTTATTATAAGCTTTCTAAGACTCACTGCTAAGCCGTCATCAATAAGCTAAAAAAATACCAAAGCCTTAAAGTATGGAGTGTTCTAGCTGTGTAGAAGCACTGTGCCATTCGCAGGTGTCTCTCATCCTCCAGCTGCGGCTGTTCCATGGAGATTTATCCGTCGTCCGTCTGTTTGTGCAACTAAGATTAACGCCGCGGTTGCTATACTATCACGAGCAGTGTTTTATTACACTTTTAAAACGTCTATTAGGACGTGCCAGAGGTATTGACAACCAGTGCTTCTTATATGCAAACCAGTGCAGGTTTGACTCCCTGTGACCGCTTGCTGATTTGCAAATGTCTTTGGTCTAGAGCAGGGATTCCCAAAGTGGTCGATATCGACCCCTTGGGGTCGATATTGGTTTCCTAGGGGTCGACATAAACGAAAACTGATTTTGGGGGTCAACGAGGTCTAAAAATCGACCCCTATTAAATTAACACAAGTTCTTATTTTAACTTACACGATAGGTAGGGAGTGTTAGCCAGTTTTGGGAATAGGACATCTCTATTCGGATCAAGCAAGAAGTTACGTCTCTAATGGAGAAAAGGAAGAAGAAGAGAAGAAATATGGCGTAGTTATGCGTGGTTACGAGTAGTTGTGCCTTTGGCCGTGTATTAAAGTTAAACAGTATTGTAGCTATAAACAATGAAGAGTTTTCGTCCTATTTGTAGGTACTGTATTGTTTATTTTGTGTTACGTGTACTAAGAATAATTCATATTTTTGTAGAAAATAGCATCGTTGTAGTAATGTAAAGTCTCAAGTTCGTACAAGATGAAAAACTCGAGCGAAAAGTTCGAGCGTACGTCTTTCAGGCGCGTTTTGACGTGCTCTCTATTTGACGCTTACCTACGCGATTTAACACGAACGAAAAACATGATCAAGTTGCAAGTCCAAAAACTAAAGATAATCCCCCTTACCTTATTCATAATAGTCTGCTAACTTAAAGCATTGCTAATTCTCACTTTGTCTTTTTCTATTGACCTAAGTCAGAATGAAAAATAGTACCTACTCTGTAATAGCTGTTTTAAGTTAGCGGACCATTACGAATAAGGGGGTTGATCTTAAAAGTAGGTAATTTGGCCGGGGGTCTGAGGTAACTGTTCATTTTAGAAAAGGGGTCATTTGTCCAAAATAGTTTGGGAATCCCTGGTCTAGAGGTTGTAATCGTTCACGTCATTGGCATCTGTTTCATGAATTATTAAATAGCAGATAGGAGAATTATTATAAATTAAAGAAATTAATTAATTAGGTGACCATAAAGCGTCTCCATCATTTTACCAAAAGAGTTTGGTTACAAGAAATACTAAAATATCAACTTTTTAATTATACTAAATAATTGTTGTGCCACTGTTAATTATTATACACTAGCGGCCGCCCGCGGCTTTGCGCGCCCGTTCCCGTACGCCCCGTTCCCGTTACAATATCTTTGTAAATGTAGCCTATGTGTTATTCTGATGAATAAGCTATATTATTGTAAAGTTTCATTAAAATCCATTCGGGAGTTTTTACGTGAAATAGTAACTATATCCATCCATCCATCCATCCATTTGTACGTACAAACTTTCACGTTTATAATATTAGTAGGATATAAATGGTTATTATGACGAATAATACTTACAAAAGGTAACCATACCCAATTGTAATTAACAAATGACCTATATACGAACACAATATACGTTACCTAACAATCACATGAGATGTATTCAACAAAGTGCATACAAGCAGTGCCAACAAACCACTTTGCAGTATAACATTGCAATGTACTGACTGTTACTTAATCTGTTGTGGGTACAGTCAGCCACAGTATCTTGTTGTAGAACGAAATTAAATTAAATGTATTTATTGATAACTAAAGCAAACACAAACATTAATAATAAATAGTATTGCTGGTGTTAGTATCTCGTCATAGTTTACAAAATATAGTTTAAAATATAATAAAAATAATTTTAGCTTTATAGGGGCTTGTCAAAAATATACAGGCAGGTTGCAAATAAAATACAATACAATGTACCTAGTAAATTATTAAATAAATATAGAACGTGCATCTGACAACTTCCCTCAGGGCAGATCCCTCAAGGGATCATTATTTCACAGAGCACTTTTCCTGATCTTTGTGAAAAAAGCTCCTGAGCTTTTAGCGGAGGGATGAGGGTCATATTGCGAGGAGAGAGCCCTGGTGGTCTAGTGGTAGTGGCCCCGCCATCCGATCAGAAGGTCGTGGGTTCAAATCCACTCGTGTACCAATGAGTTTTTCGGTCGAAAAATGTATGTGCACTATGCCAGTACTCTCAAAACGGTGAAGGAAACCGGCGTGTTGTAAAACCTAAAAAAGTTCGAGCAACACGTGTCAAGGGTCACGCAAACAGGGCCCACCATCGGCCTACTTGCAGAAAAACCTGCCGCACATCAAGTGCGCATGATAAACTTGCCATATTGCGAGGAAAGTGTTGGAAATGGATGTGGATGGTGGTTATAGAAGAAGAGGTAAACCAAAGACAAGATGGATGGAATACGTCAGGGATGACATGAGCAGGAAAGGAGTGAGCACTGAGATGACGAATGATAGAGATAAGTGGAGGAAGAAAACCTGTTGTACCGACCCCATGCAGCGTGGGATATAAGGGCAGAAAGATTTAGTCACTGATTTTTTCAAGCCAAGTGTGGTGAAAGGATTTTAAGTGCACCTCCAAAGAGGCTCCTTTCGTCCACTTGATTTCCCTGAATACATGCCTTTTGACTTAGACTTGGTTAGTCTTACTCTTCACTGAGAAAAATGGATTTCTGGCCTAAGATGAATTCCACCTTTGACGGCTGAATTGTAATGACGCGAGGCGATTTTGAAACGTTTACGGTTAATTTGACTTTACTATTCGTTTGCGATAAACTGGTACGTCTCTTATGATAAACACGAACCGTCTCAAATGACTTACCGTAAGGTAGTCTTGGAATCCAACTTAACACTGTTAATACAGCAGTAATGGATTATTGAAAACGCTTTAAATTTACGACGTTGAATATGTGTTGAATATCACCGTAATTAAGGCAAAATTAAACTTAAATTAAGGCGATATATGCTTTAATAAAAACTAAACAAACTTAAACTTAAGTCATAAACAAACTTTCGAAAGCGGCATAAATAATCTTAAGCATGACAATATTCACCTTACAATAAGGCAGAATATACTTTAGTCACAAAAATTTGAACGTAAACCTAAAGTCTTTCAGCAACTTATGAATTCGGCAACTTAGAGGTATAATGTGGCCACATTTGCCCTTTTATAAGGCCAAATATGCTCAGGTTTCGACGAATCAAATGTTAACATTACGTCATAAAACGACTTACATACTTGGTCAATATAACCGTAAATTTGGTGATATTAGTGATATCATCAGGCGAAATACGATCAAGTTACGACTAATCAAACGGTGAATAACATCATGAAACGATTTACTTATTCGGTTAATTAAACCGTAGATAAGACAAAAATCACCTTATGGTAGGGTGGATGATACTTAAGTTACTATTTAATCAAAAGTTTAAAAAGTCTAATAACGCCATACATATTTGGCCAATTTAACCGTAAATTTGGCAATATATACCGTATCTTAAGGCGAAAAACGATCGAGTTAAGACTAACCAAACGGTGAAATAACTTCATTTAACGACTTTTATATTCAGTAAATGAAACCGTAGATATAGCAATATTCACCTTAAGATAGGGCGGATGGTACTTGAGATATTATATAGTCAAACTTTAAAAAAGCCTAATAACGGCATACATATTTGGCTAATATAACCGTAAATTTAGCAAGATTTGCCTATATTAAAGGCTCAATAATGCTCAAGTTACGACTGATCAAATGGTGAAATAACGTCATCTGGCGACTTACATATTCTGTGAATGAAACCATAGATATGGCAATGTTCGACGGATAATACTTTCGTAACTATTTATACAAACGTTTAAAACCTACATAAGTACGATTCTAGGTAATAGATAGGTAGGCAGATTTGTACATTACCTACCTAAATACTTAAGTAGGTACTCTACCCACTTAGTGTTTCGTTGTGTTTTATTAGGGAGGTTCCTATTGAATCATAGCGAATCATACCCATTAATAGCTGTTCCATTCAAAAAAGTTTGCTGCGCTCTATGACTTCTTGTTGCTATTCAAAGGCAGAACCCTCACTTCTACATACAACTTCTGTACTTCTGTAGAAAGGTATCTACTTAGATCAAGCGAAGAACCTAAACCAATGTCTACAAAAATTTGATATTTAGGTAATATAGGTCTCAGCTACCTGTTTTTCATATTATCAAGCTTTGCTTAGTTTAGGGCTAGATTGTGTTGTGTGGAATGTCCGCAAATATTTGTATTTAATTTGGTGGAAAAAAAGTATATTTTACTCAGTTTTATTATTTTAACGACTTTCAGTCAATTGGTGGGGGGCTAAGTTTAAAAAAGCTCTCTTAATACTGAGAGATACACCTTTGTAAGGCACTTATCGTAGGTACAACGAAAATCTCAATAATGCTGCCAGCTACTAAGGCAAATAACCTTGGTTCGTATGACTGTATGAGAGAAAGTATATAAACTTGAAAACCCAACTGCCGAACCGATTATGATGAAATTTCTATGGCACTAATCTGAAAGTAAAGTTAAGATATAATTTTTCAAATTACTTTACGAGTTATGTGGTAACAAACATAAAAAAAAATCAAACGAATCAAATATCCGTGAAAACACCCATTTAGAATCATTCCCTGACTTTACTCGCTTTTTGGTTGAAACCCTGACGAACGAGATTCAATACCTACCTTGCTCTGTGCTGTGTGCTAACTACACGAACTATGCTTGGAGCATAAGCCAATCGACACACATATGACACAGGCAGTTAGTAATTCAGTACAGTTTTGGCTTAAAGATTACGTATAGCATATTTTTGATTGGCCTCTCAGCTCAGTTGGTAGGATCTCTGCCTTCTGCACCGTAGGTCGTGGGTTCGATCCCCACCGAGAACAAATATTTGTGGTGAACACAGTTGTTTTTTCTCTGTTGGGGCATTATATTGTATTCTAAGATGTATTTACAAAAAAAATGTGTGTAAGTATTATATCAGCTATCTGGTTCCCATAGTACAAGCTCTGCTTAGTTTGGGACTAGAAAGTGTTGAGTAGATTGTCTTGAATATCTATTTATTATTATTTTGTTATTTTTAACACCCACCACTAGCATAATCTGCAGTAGTCGAGTTGGCAGCACTGCCCACGAGGCCACGAGCACGTAACGACTTGTTTCATTCGTCAGTTTGGTTTGACTTTGGACGGAGTGTTTGGTTTAGTTATGAGTCATTCAAAAGTTTATTTTGCGGGTTTTTTTTTTTATTTTCCCTCATTTTCTGAACGCTGCTGGCTGTGTCAGTGTATGGAAGCACAGACAAACAGATGTAGAGAGGTCCAAGACAGACCTATCAGCAGCAACCAACCAGACAAACATCTTCGTGCTTCGAACGTGGCAGACCAGAATCCCACAGATTTATTAACAAAATGGGGCAAACACCTGATTGATACGTCATTTCGAGGTAAGTAGAGTACCTGTATCAAACTCAGTTATTCCCTAATGTTTTTGAACCTAATCATGTTTTGTATTTGATAAGTTTAGGTACCTAATCCCTAGATTCTGGTTGTGTTGGAAACTCGAACGAAAAATGATTTATAAAAATATGTACTTAGTGTTTTCAGTTTTAAACTTTTGCATTTAATTTTGTAAATTGGTACAAAGGAGTTTTTAAACTTAGGAAAATTAATTGTTTATTTTTTTCAGATAAGGTGTACTTAACATAATACGCAAAGAGGACGGGCTACTTAACAGACTGTTAATGGCTTCCTGGATTCCAAACAAAGAAAATAATTGGCCCATTTGGACTCTGGGCTAGAAGTAAATCCAAACACCAAACTTCAATGGAGTGATTTCAATCATGGGCACGCGGTATTGGAGAACAATTTAAAAAGGATTATAGCTGTAAGTACTTGTCATTTTCTATCAGTTATTCAAACGATCTCTCTGACTTAGAACCTGCAATGCCAGGCCGACCTGTCCTCTAATAGACCTGTGGTCGTAGTTTGGTTAGATAAACATAATACCTACTTGTACTCAGATATTGTAAATCTTATTTCAGATATTGTAATCCAGTTGAGGAGGCTTCACTTGCAATAACGGATGCCGGGGAAGGAGCTACGCCTTGAGAGGAGCTAGCCTGTGGGCAATAACAGCAAATGCGCGCCTACAAAAGCTTTATAACGAAAAGAACATTCTCCAAGACGATTTTATCTTGTTTTAAGTATTTAAAAAGTTAATTATTTATCTAAATTGATTTTCTAATATAGATTTATAGATTTTAATTGAATGGTTTTATTGCAATACCACTATTATTTATATAAAATGCAAAAGCTAGGCTAGGTTGAGCTAGGCTAGGGTGAGGTTAAACTGTTGGGTTGAGAAAATACTAGTCTATCTAGTACATATCTTGGGTAACCTGTAATCAGTTATTATTGAGGTGCTTTATAAATTTTTGTTCTATTAATTTCAGAAGCTTACAAAGACTGGGAGAACAGCTTTCTGAGGCAGCAGGCTACGCTGTTCACTGAAGGCATGTTTGGCTGATCTATCATCATAAAGTTCATGTGAAGGATATTGGCCCGCGTTACCTAAGAGTGACCTTTGAGCGGCCCAATGCCCTTAATATGAACTAAATGATAGTAAAGCAAGTCAATCATGCCCTTAGGGAACAGCGTTACTAGCCGTTAAAAGGCTTTTTTCCGGTCTTTATAAAACGTTTCTGCTCGTAAAGAAAGCACAAATTACCGTACGATACGGCTAGCCTAATCGTATGAAACATTCTAAAATAACTTCTAGAAGGCAAATACGACTAAGTAAATGTTGAAAACGCTTAATGCTTAGGTTAAACCCATAGTAAGTAAAGACGTAAAACACCTTACTAGAAGAGAATAACGACTTAAAAATCCATCAATATCGGTTAATGAACAGGTTAAATTACAGTAAGGTAAGACGTACGACGCCTTACAAAAAGTCGATTACGACTTAGTAAACTTTGAAAACGCTTAATGAACAGATTAAACTACAGTAAGATAAGACGTACAACGCCTTGCTAGAAGTTGATTACGACTTAGTAAACGTTGACAACGCTTAGTGGACAGGTTAAACCCACAGTAAGTAAAGACTTAAAACGCCTTTCTAGAAGCGAATTACGATTTATGAAACGTTCAAAACTCTTAGTGGATCGGTTAAATTGCAGCGAATAAAGGTATAAAACACCTTACTAAAAGTCTATTGTGACTTAAGAAGCAGTCAACAAATATTCAAAACACTTTGTGAACAAATTAAACCGCAGTAAGAAAAGGCGTAAAACGCCTTACTTGAAGTAAATTGGGGCGCAATGATACGTCGGATATTACTCTAGGAAAGATTTACCTGTGTGACCCGAGCACCTTCTTTACCGTTTATATCGCCTTACCGGAAGTTAAATCCCATCGTCATTTTGTCGATCCTATCTCACTTACCACGTTAATAGCTTTTTATTTAAGGCTAATCTGTAAAAAAATACGTCTAAAACACATATTAGAGAGTATAATGCTGCTTATTTGTTGCGCCTCACGCTTAAGGCGTAAAACGCCTCCAACCTAGGAAGGCGTTTTTCGTCCAAGTACGCTTGGTCGTTTTTTTGCCTTTATTACGAATAAATCCACCTTAATTACGAACTTTTCAGCCTTACATTTTTCTCAGTGTTCGTCGTGTCGATGTTTCCCATTATATTGTCTTCGCCCAGAAATAAATCTGGGCAAGACAGCAGACAGGGCAAGACTTGGTTAGTGATCTGTAATGTGCGCTGACTGTACGAGAGCAGCAGAGTGTACCAAGCAGTGAAGTAAGTCGAAGCGCAATGCTTCTCCGTAATGACGGCTATGTAATTGATATAGCGTGTGTGATTCTTTAATTGTGCCGTCAGCAATCTTATTGACGGATGTTGAGGACTCGAGAGCGGAGCGAGAAGCGAACAGCTTTAAAAAGCTTTTTTTTTAAATAATTGGCAAAAAGAATTGCAGGCGACGATGACAACTGTATCAAATGGATTACAATTTGTTGAAATAAATAGATCCAATATGACAAATCCGAAATGATAGATCATTTGGCATTGAATGCAAATTTTGGCTTAGATAGGCCATTGATTTAGTTAATTTTGTAATTACATTATTTGTAGGCCATTTTTAGGAACAAGCTTATGGAATGGAATGGAGGAAGTATAATGACCCACCTGATATTAAGTGATAACCATCGCTTAAAAGCATTGCCTCTTAGGTCACGCACGTCAGGAACGTGCCCTACGACACGCTGTCCTACGTCCATCAACTTGAGGCACACGCAGATGTTCAGTCTCACGTGCCAGTAATTTCACCGGCGCCCTTCAAACCGAAACACTGCACTGCTGTTTCACGGCAGAAATAAGTATGCACTTAGTTTCAAATACTACTTACTCAAAATCAGTATGGATGTAAAATATGTGAAAATACATTGTTTTTACCTCGTACACTGCTACAAAAATCATGGTCCAGATCACAGCATTCATGGAGCAAATAAATCGCTTCCTCTCATCGCCCGCTTATACACCACACCATTAGCCTTAAAAACTCGTTCTCCTCTCATTTCTCACGAAATCGTGTGTGGCCACTAACAGGTAACTACTTATCGACTCACTTAGTTTCAAATACTACTTACTCAAAATCAGTATGGATGTAAAATATGTGAAAATACATTGTTTTTACCTCGTACACTGCTACAAAAATCATGGTCCAGATCACAGCATTCATGGAGCAAATAAATCGCTTCCTCTCATCGCCCGCTTATACACCACACCATTAGCCTTAAAAACTCGTTCTCCTCTCATTTCTCACGAAATCGTGTGTGGCCACTAACAGGTAACTACTTATCGACTAATGCGAACCGATTGCTCCTAGACCAAACTGTGTGGCTTCTAGGAACGGCGGCCTAGGGGCGATCGATTAGGAGGCTAATCGATTCCTACTTGATACTACTAATAGCTTGATTGGTCTGCCTATCGAAGTTAAGCAACATTTAGCGCGGTTACCATTTAGATGGGATACTGCTAATGGCGTTTAAAATATAAATAATAATAAATATTATTGATAATCCACGCAATATTAGGCCACAAATTGGAGCTGGAACTTTTGGGAACCTTACTACTTAGTGTAATAAAACTCCCACTGTTGTCCAATCAAACTATATTGTTCACTTCCTTCTACGTTACAATCTCTCTAGTACTTCACAAATTACCAACTCTAAGCCACGTGGTTTTACAAAGTAGCTTGCATTGCATGCGACCAACTCTTCCGAGCGCTCGTTCCAGAATGGCGATCGAGCAGTCGAGCCCGACCGCCATCTTTATCGCCGGAAGCGTTGCCAGTATGCAGTGCAGACATTTTGAATCAATCACCATTAATAATACTTTTACATAAACTAAACAAACAAACTAGTTCTTAAAACAGTTATCATGATTAATGACAATTAAAATCATTATTTATTTACAAACAAATTATTCAGATCCACAGACATATTTTAAATCAATCGATTCAACTGACTAACCATACATAATTGCCAACGGCATTTTCCATGAAGTTGACAGACTATTTTACAAACAAATATGACAAGTGTCATCAAATATCATAATAGTAATTTCTATTAAACCATTAAAATTAGAACCATTATTGAAATTCATCACATTCGGCCATCCGATATTGTGCTTACTCTGGAAGCACATGCTAAGTGCACAATATAATATGATAACTTAATAAACAAAGCTTGAATTTAAAACAAATAATGAGAAAAGATGACCATTCAAATACAATCTAAAAAAAATCTAATGTCTATCAAATTCGGCCATCCGACAGTGTGCTTACTCTGGAAGCACATGCTGAGAGCATAATGATAACATGATAACTATGTATATGGATGAATAAACAAAACTTGAAACTTGAATGACTACCAAAATTCAAACAACTAATAAGAACAAATTAAGACAAATCCAAAATTACAATATTAAACTCGTAAACAAAATGAAATTATTAAGTAGAAGATACGAAGACACCCAAATAAATCTTAGTCATTTCTTAGAATAAACAGATACTAAAAATATAATTCTATCTAAAAATAACTAAAGTTAAATATCCCGTTTACCATATTCAAAGCCTGTATGCAAAAAAAATTTAACTAAATGAAATTTCTCGTAAGATAATAATAACAGTTTTGTATGAGAAAAGTCTTCGCATCCCAGCCATAAACAATCCATTCGGGTAAAATATTATTTAAATTAAATATTCCAATAACATAAATTATACTCAGATTGTGATAGGAAAACATGTACATGGTTAAAAATACAGTCAAACAGTTAATTGTTTTAAAAGTCAAATAGTAATTTGGTCTCCCTACTACAATATTCACGTTGACCGGATTGAGAGGGTCCAGAAAAAGTTTCTGAATATAACTATACTGCAAAGCTCCATCATTTTCATTTAATGTTATTAGAAAATCATCGCAAATATCATGATCTACTGTATCTTTTCAAAATTATCCACTCGCATATCGACTCTCCTTGCTTACTTTATCTTATTAATCTAAATATAAAGCCTAGACCTCGGCAACCCTTTCAGAACACTTTCGCCCTACAAGTCCATTCAAACAACACTTCTTATTATAACCCCGTTGTCAGAATGTGTCGCCTATTTAACGATTTATTGATTAAATACAGTGATAAAATTGATATCTTTAACAATAATCAAAATAAATTCAAGAATGCAGCTTTGGCCACTCTTTCATTAGAGTGTGCCGAAAACTCTTATTAGTTAGTTCATTAATTCTGCACTCTCTTCGAGTCTTAACTCGAAGTGACTTACTGTAATAAAATAATTGTATGAGTACACCTAAGTTCCAAGTAAATGTTAACTTTAATCACCTACTACTAGTTAAGCCTGGTTACACGCTATCTACATAACTTTCCTGTTCAATGCATTCTGTGTACGCATGTTTTGGGGTACTGTCTAGCTCATAATTTAATAGTATTTATGCCTGTAAATTATCGATTGTACTCTGTTTTGTGTACCTAATAAACAAATAAAATAAAATATAAAACAAAATGAAATTGTGGTAATAAACTACATAATTCTTCTCCTTAATACGGAACTCAGCCTGTTACTGCGGCACCTTCAGAGGCGCGTCATGGCTCAAGCTGCTGATGTGGTGCCTTCCATGGCGCATCACGGCTCAGACCACTGATGCGGCGCCTTCCGTGGCGCATCACGACTCAGGCCGCTGGTGCGGCGCCTTCTATGGCGCATCCCGACTCAGGCCGCTGCGCTGGTGCGGCGCCTCCCGTGACGCATCACTGCTCATGCTGCTGATGCGGTGCGTCACGGCTGTGTCCTGTGGCACCTTCTGCGGTGCATCGCTACTAACTTTGCCTGGAGTTTTAAGGATCTGAAACTCGTCATAAAATTTACAGATCTGCAAGCACACTGTGAATAAATCTATTATCATTCATCTGCTTTATATCTAGTTGAAATGAATAGGTTTTCCAATTGTGAAATAATTAAAAAGTAACAATGTATTCCAAAAATATAAAACACTAAATGTACACTATCCACGGCATTTGGACGAGTTCTCTGTACTTAGTCTTGCGCTTTAAATACTACAAAAGATACGTTTAACTTAGCTCAGTAAATGCATGAAAACGCCATCATAAATCCTGACAGCGAAGAACTTATTTACTTGAATTCCTCCATGCCATGCCCTGCCATGGTACTGCAGGCACGAACATGATTGTACTGTCATATTCTCATTGTTTTTGCTGAAATGTAAACATCTTATCGACAGAGACTGTTTCGGTGCGTAACCAATCTAATGGTTCAGGTTTATGACGTATTAACTTAATTTGGAATCTTGGTTCAATTTTTATTTTTTTATTGAAAACTGATTCAGTTGTAAAGCTGAACTGTAAAATTGTAATTGAACTCCTATAACTGCAATTCATCTTTAGTTAATCTTAAGTTAATATTTTATAAATGTTTTATAAATCGCTAATCTTTAATTTATAATTAGTTCACATTTATTGTATCTTTAATTTATATTTAATTCATATTTAATTCATCTTAAATTCATCTTAAATTCATCTTAAATTCATCTTAAATTCATCTTAAATTCATCTAAAATTCATCTTAAATTCATCTTAAATTCATCTAAAATTCATCTAAAATTCATCTTAAATTAATCTTAAATTCATCTTAAATTAATCTTAAATTCGTCTTAAATTCATCTTAAATTCATCTTAAATTCATCTTAAATTCGTCTTAAATTCATCTTAAATTCATCTTAAATTCATCTTAAATTCATCTTAAATTAATCTTAAATTCATCTGTAATTCATCATTATTTCATTTGTAATTCATAATTAATTCATCGTTTTTTCATCTTTTATTATAATATCCTCACTCGACACTGGCAATACTGAACGAATTTGTATACTTGGAATCCAAAACATTAATTTTAAACTCAAATAACTTTAACTCTAATCCAGCTTAACTTTTACTCATATCCAAAAACTTATATAATCTTAACCCAAAATCTTTACTTTTAATCCAAATCCAAAAAATGATCTTCAGCTTTTCAAACATTTTTTCTTTTAAACTTTTTGATCAATTTGAACATTTTGAACATTTTGAACATTTTGAACATTTTGAACATATTGAACATATTGAACATTTTGAACATTTTGAACATTTTGAACATTTTGAACATTTTGAACATTTTGAACATTTTGAAAATTTTGAACATTTTGAACATTTTGAACATTTTGAACATTTTGAACATTTTGAACATTTTGAACATTTTGAACATTTTGAACATTTTGAACATTTTGAACATTTTGAACATTTTGAACATTTTGAACTTTTTGAACTTTTTGAACTTTGACCAAACAGATCTCGCATGGTTCCAAACATAATTTCAACTTCTAAGGCGTACATAGTCAAACTGAACTCGCTTGGTTTCAAAATCAATTTCAACTTCTAAGGCGTACATAGTCAAACTGAACTCGCTTGGTTTCAAAATCAATTTCAACTTCTAAGGCGTACATAGTCAAACTGAACTCGCTTGGTTTCAAAATCAATTTCAACTTCTAAGGCGTACATAGTCAAACTGAACTCGCTTGGTTTCAAAATCAATTTCAACTTCTAAGGCGTACATAGTCAAACTGAACTCGCTTGGTTTCAAAATCAATTTCAACTTCTAAGGCGTACATAGTCAAACTGAACTCGCTTGGTTTCAAAATCAATTTCAACTTCTAAGGCGTACATAGTCAAACTGAACACGCTTGGTTTCAAAATCAATTTCAACTTCTAAGGCGTACATAGTCAACTGAACTCACTTGGTTTCAAAATCAATTTCATCTTCTAAGGCGTACCTACATAGCCAAACTGAACTCACTTGGTTCCAAAATCAATTTCATCTTCTTAGGTGAAAATAGCCAAACTGTACTCACTTGGTTCCAAAATTAATCTTTACTTCTATGGCGTACATAGCCAAACACAGATCCCAAAACACTTTCTTTAGTCGAGCAGTAATTACGTTCAATGGCCTGGTTAACGTCCCCAAACTAGATCTGTTTGCTCAAAACCACCAAGAATTGCTACTAACATTTTGTCAAAATGCTGTTTCGAGGAGACTCCCCAGGTTCCATATGCTTTTTTTTTTTTTTTTTTTTCTTATTGTACTTTTTGTTTTTCTGTTTTAATTGTAATTTCTTAAAAAAATTGTATCTTCATTTTATAGTTTGTCTACCTTAGTCTCTCATTACTTAATATCATTTTTTTTTTTTAAGCTCCAATAGTCTCACTATGTGAAACCTGTTTAATGGACCCTAGTTGTCGTTTTAAATTATCAATTAGATTATAAGTATCTGCTGATTGTTTACCTAAGAAATAAAAATAAATAAATAGTCTACAATTTTGATAGCATTAGCTCACTTTGCTTCAAAAACTCGCTTCGGTAGGCTTGATCATGATCATTAACTTGCTTATTTTAAATCCAGCATGGTTAGACATTTGCAGTTAGAGGCTACTCAAACTTTACTGAGCTGCTATGGTATTAGCAGTACATGAATAGTTGTAGCACTATCGGATAGCCCCTATATCAAATTTATGGTTAGGCCCGGTCCATGACAAAGACCGTACCGGCTTTTATGAAATTCAAGATTGTGCTCGGTCTTTGCTATTTACGGCCACTTTATTATGAAACTTTATTCAATCACTCATTTTTGATGTTAAGTAAATTATAAGAAATAAATATTTCCAGAAACCTACCAAATAATAATTTCAACATAACCCAGCCAATAACACCCTGCTTATGCCAACAGAGATTCTAATTTATTTAAGGGTATTTATTTAATTTTGTACATAGGCTACATCGGCACAATGGCGACTATTAGCATGGACATAAAAATGTTTGTTTATGGTTCTAGACAGGAAAGTAGGCCTTGCCTAAGTACCCAACAGTTCTGCATATCAAAAAGTAACAAGAATGCTACAGAGGACTGACTTGCGTTTAACACTCAAGCTTGTTTTTTACACTCAAGTACCTTCACTTAATTTCATACACGGTAACACGAGTCATGTGTTATCAGAGGCTAACCAATAAAATGATCATCGTAATGCATAATAATGTAAAACTATTTGCTGTTATTAAGTTCGTTAATATTTTTAAAATATCTTTCGTTAAACTTAGCGTATATTCCAAAAATTAAGTGAATGTCAATTGATTGAAATGGAACAGCTTAACTAAGTAGTCAAAGTCGTTAAATATTAGGTGCAGGCCATTTCATGTTCGGATGAGCGGCTAATATCAAATTTCATATGATTCCACACACATTTTAGGGTAGGCATAACCTAATAAATAAATTTAAGAAAAGACCGATAATCTAAGAATAATGTTAGATTGTGGGTATCTCGTAAACGGTGCGTCGTAGCACAAAAATGACGAAAATTTCATCCCCCTATGAAACCCCACAACACATGGTAACAATGCTTCAGAGCAAGTTTTTTTTTTTGTTTGAGTACCCTCTTTAAATTTTCTCAAGAAAAATTTAAATATTTTATCAAAGATCCATTAATTCAATTAAGTTTAATTACACATTATCCATCATGCAATAAACGTCATCAGAACAATAAAATTGGGCGTGTACTTACCACTTCGGAGATGTAATAAAACTCCCACTGTTGTCCAATCAAACTATATTGTTCACTTCCTTCTACGTTACAATCTCTCTAGTACTTCACAAATTACCAACTCTAAGCCACGTGGTTTTACAAAGTAGCTTGCATTGCATGCGACCAACTCTTCCGAGCGCTCGTTCCAGAATGGCGATCGAGCAGTCGAGCCCGACCGCCATCTTTATCGCCGGAAGCGTTGCCAGTATGCAGTGCAGACATTTTGAATCAATCACCATTAATAATACTTTTACATAAACTAAACAAACAAACTAGTTCTTAAAACAGTTATCATGATTAATGACAATTAAAATCATTATTTATTTACAAACAAATTATTCAGATCCACAGACATATTTTAAATCAATCGATTCAACTGACTAACCATACATAATTGCCAACGGCATTTTCCATGAAGTTGACAGACTATTTTACAAACAAATATGACAAGTGTCATCAAATATCATAATAGTAATTTCTATTAAACCATTAAAATTAGAACCATTATTGAAATTCATCACATTAGAATAAAATATAACACCCAGACAGGAATACAATATAATGATTTCAATAAATTAGTTAAGCACGTATAAAATAAATGTAGAAACATGATTATTTTATATTTATTTTAAGTGTAAATACTTCTTCTTCTTCTTCCTGCCCTTATCCCATAAATACTGAAATAAATACTGAACAACCAAATTAAATTAAATGTATAATAGCCATAATATGATTGTATCAAGGTCCTCAACTGCATGTTGTTGAGGGAGAGTTAAGTGTTATCCAGTATCAATTCTGGATATTAATAAAAAAAAATAAAACACCCGGACAGAGAACAAACATCTGTGTTTATCGTACAATTTTTTTTTCTCGGTGGGGATCGAACCCACTATCTACGGCACAAATGAAGACGGCGGCCTATAAACTTCGTCAGAATTGGCCACTAGATTACTTGCTTTATGTTAAATGACATTCAAGCACAAAACTGTCTAAAATAAACCAAGGCAAGGTATTTATTCTTAAATCGCCAATGCAACCGTCTAACTATGTAAACACATCGTAAGTTTATCAGTAGTAACTTATTTATGTTTCTTGTAAACTAGTTTGAACCTTGTATCGCGGTAATAAAGTAAAATATTCAATGGCGACAGGTACAGTCGCGGAGAACAGACATTTTAAGAGATCTTGATTCAGTCATGTTCACTTTGTTGCTATTAGAGTCTAATCATAAATATTTTTCTGTGGTAAGACAAGTAATGAACCTAAAATCAAACTTAAGTATTCCGATATAAATTGGAAACATCTATCACGAATAAACACAATCAAAGTGACCAGTCAAAGTCAGAAAGCTTTTATTCAATAAAATCATGATATAAAGCTCACTTTACGACGTCAAAGTGTAAATGAAAGATAAAAAATAAATAAATACAAAATCTTTATTTCGAACAATATTACATGACATACGTTAGTTCACACTGTGTTGCAAGAAAACCGGCAGTAGCTGACGCAAAAATAAATATGTAAATAAAAAAAAATACAATACAAGCAAAGAGATACCTACTATTCATATTCTGTAACATAATATTAGATGAAACTGTTAGGAAATACATACGAAACTATGAACACACGTTCATCTTAAAACGTATAATAATGCATACATTCGCTACACTTGCGTGGTTGCCTGTACCCGTACACGTCACTGCAATAAGTCCGCAATCAATTCGCCAGTTTAGCAAGCGTTGGCAATTAAAATACTTGGCTGGAGCGCGATGTGCCATATTGAGACTGTACTCATCTGTACAAGAATGTATAATCATGATCGCATGTTTTTATTTTAAAAAGTGCCAGTTGAGAGCACTTGTGGTGAAAATTGGTTTCTCAATCCGTTGAAAATAGATATCAGGGCTTTTGTGATATAGCTTCAATGGTCCTATAAAATAAACGTGTTTTTTGCCGTTTTTATAGATAACTAACGAACTTCCGCGGCCTCGCTCCGGCGGTTATGGCCCGTTCCCGTTATTTTTTCGGAATAAAAGTATCCTATGTCTATCTCCTCGTCCTAAGCTACCTTCCCACCAACTGTCAGTCAAATCAGTCCAAACGTTCATGCGTGATGGCGTCACCAAGGGAAATAGGGATTGGTTTATAGTATATAGACAAGGCCGTCTTAAACTAGGCTGGGGCCCTTGGGCACACAAGAATTTGGGGCCCTTTAGGAAAGTAATAAAAGCTAAGCATAATAACATTTTTTTACTAAGTATAACCATTTATTATAGGTAATCAAATACAGTACCTAATAGGCTATAATGGCGTATAGTATTGTGAAAAAAATGTAATGTGCCCGACAAGATGTTTTGAGAATGAATGTGCAGAAATTGTCGGTCCTTCGGGGACCCCTGAGAATGGGGGCCCTGGGCACGGGCCCCGTGTGCCCATAAGGTAAAGACGGAATAGTATATAGATAGTACGGAACACTTCGTGCGCGAGTCCGACTCGCACTTGGCCGATATTTTTTTTATGTCATAGACTTTTTTATTGACATTTGCCGCAATCTTATCAGGACAACGATTACTAGGATATGTAGTAATAAATAAAAGCACCATCAAACACAAAGCTTCATTACCGCGCGTCAGTCCCGCGCGTCAGTCTCCCGCGCGTCAGTCTCCCGCGCGTCAATTAACACGCGGTACTTCATCACGCGCCGACAGCTCGTAATAGCCTGAGCAGTGGTTGCACCCGACTTCACTCGTATTTTGTTATGCTTAAATTGCCTATAGTTAAACTGTATTTGTTTCAGTCTCCACATTTTCTTTAATTTTGTTACACTTTGCTTAGGTGCGGTTTGTTATCGTACTTAGAATAAAATGCGTACATTTTTTGCATTACTTAAACGACCAATGTAGGGGAGGCCTATGCCCAGTAGTGGACTTCTTCAGGCTGATGATGATGATGAACGACCCAGTGTCAATGCGAAATCTACATAGTTATTGCTAACTCTGAATTACGAGACAAACCCTTCGCCCGTCCGGGAGGCCCGTTTTACCCTTTGGGTACGGAACCCTGAAAGAATATATTCTTAGAAAAAAGCGTTCTGTAGTGGCGATAAGTGAAAAGCTGTCAAATATGGGTGTTTTATTTGACAGCGTTTCACTGCCACTCTCGCCACCGCAGAACGCTTAAATGTGCGCAGGGCTTTATTGAGCCCGCAGAGTCAAGTTATCAATTCTTAGCTCCATTATTACTATTATTTATTATATCGTAGAACCTAAAAATTTCGAAAAATATGTATCAAGTGCACGAAAGGAGCTTCTTTGAGGCGCACTTAAAATTCTTTCACCACACTTGGTTCGAAAGAATCAGTGTGAATAAGCTTCGTTCATCGACCACCATGGCATGTACTGAGAGTCTTAGAACCGGATCCTCTGCGGTCATAAACTGATGACCGGTAGCTATTTATAATTTAATTTAAAATACGATTTATTACACTTTTGATTTCGATTGACATTTATCTTTGAACTTGAACTTTATCATAGTTGATGTAATAAAATAGTAAATCAATCAATTTATTTGGCTGTTTTCGAGAGTGGCTATAGTAGGTAGCATACCATATTTTTATGCGAAAATATGGAAATTCCAAAACGTCATTGTGATAATAATTTTGACATAATAAACTTCTATATCTATGCTGACATTATAATGTGTTATAATGTGCTACGGTAACCGCTTCCCATCAGGTGGGCCGTATGCTTGTTTGTCAACTAAGTTCTATAAAAAAAAGAGGTACGAGTAATATTTGTATTTATGTGCATGTTTATAATGGATAAACTCAAAAACTACTTTGCCGATTTCAAAAATACTTTCACCATTGGAAAGCTACATTCACCCAGAGTACAGGCTATATTTAAGTGTTCAAAAAATAAATGTCCACCCGTGCAAAGCCGGGACAAGGCCGCTAGTTATAAATATTATAGTCAAGCGCGAGTCATTCATAAAATTTGTTATTCATAGATGAAAAAAATTGCATCAGAAGTTAGTCTTTAATAATGTTATCTAGTAACTAAATCTAGTTTCTTTCTCCCCAGATCCCTCAAAGTTGGTGAAGAGAAAGAAGTCAACAGAAGACGTGCGGTCTCCCCTCGGCGGTGAAGGCTCCCTAACCTCGGAGGAGGGAGAGGACCCTGGCACCAGACGGAAGAAAGCCCGGACTACCTTCACAGGGAGACAGATCTTCGAGCTGGAGAAGCTGTTTGAGGTGAAGAAGTATCTGTCGTCGGGAGAACGGGCGGATATGGCGAAACTGCTTAATGTCACCGAGACACAGGTAAGCTATCTTTTCACCCCACCAGCTCTGAAAGTGTGTTTTTGCTGTTCAATATCTGACTGCAAAAGCCGTTTTTATCCGCTAGAGCAGGGATTCCCAAACTATTTTGGACAAGTGACCCCTTTTCCAAAATGAACAGTTTCCTCCGACCCCCATGGCCAAATTACCTACTTTTAAGATCAACCCCCTTATTCGCAATGGTCCGCTAACTTATAACAGCTGCTACAAAGTGTTATTTTTCATAGGTCTCTCTCGATTTAGGTCAATAGAAGAAGACAGAGTGAGAATTAGCAATGCTTTAAGTCAGCAGACTATTATGAATAAGGGGGTGTATCTTTAGTTTTTTCCTATTGATACAAAATACCTAGGTGCTAATACTAAGGTACCAATTGGAAAACTTTGCACTTGGTTAGGTGATTAAAGTTGACTCCATTTTCTCATCAAAATTTAACAAAATAAACGTGCGTTGTACGAACTTGAGACTTTACATTACTACAACAATGCTATCAATGCTATTTCCTATAAAAATATTAATTATTCTTGGTACACGTAACACAACAAAAACAATACAGTACCTGCGTACCTTACTTGAAAGTTTGAAATAAGAACTTGTGTTAATTTAATAGGGGTCGATTGTCAGACCTCGTCGACCCCCAAAATCAGTTTTCGTTTATGTCGACCCCTAGGAAACCAATATCGACCCCAAGGGGTCGATATCGACCACTTTGGGAATCCCTGCGCTAGAGGATAAAGTAAATTTGAATTTAGAATATCGTGTTCAATAAGTTTGTGAATACACAACCTATTTACTTCTACCTCCATGGTGCCGAACTTATCATACAACCTTTTTTATTTTGTTAAAAACTCACATTCGTAACCTCAGTCATCAAAATTGAGCACGCGGTTAAAAAGCAGCTTTGCACTCTTGTATAACAAATAACTATTTCTTAAGCTGGTGTCATCCCACTGCTGGGCAAAGACTTCTCATAAAGACATCCAGGTCTTTTAATCCCAAGGTCTTTCCCAACACCTCAAAAAACTCTTGTAAAAGGTCTCCAGATTTTTCAAGACATCAAGATTATCCCTCTTTTAATCCTTTCGTGTATGCCTTCCATAAACTCTGTCTGCCTCTGGTTTTGAGTCTGTGTGAGTGCTCACCAGTGCATTATACTGTGTGACGTTTTGATGTAGGATTTATTTAGTCAACACTCACACAGACTCAAAACCAGAACCAGAGACAGAGCCAGGCAGAGCTCATGGTAGGCCTACTGGCCGACCCCTGACTAAAATCTGGTGAGGTCCCAAAGTATCCAAAATGTATAATAAAATTCTCTTGGATGTAAAAAAGATAAAAATAATCATTGTGGACCACCACACAACACTATTTAGCCCCAAATTAAGCAGAGCTTTTACTATCATCATCATCTCAGCTCGGTATCACCCACTGTTGGGTATGAGGCTTCCTTCATTTTCTCTTCATAAAATATTTATACACATTTTTTTATCTGTAAATACATACCAAAAAAATTATATAACATCCAGACAGAGAAGAAAACATCTGTGTTCACCACATAAATATTTTTTCTCGGTGGGAATCAAACCCACAAACTATTGCGTAGAAGGCAGGGCTACTACCAACTGAGCTGAGAGGCTAGGTTAGTAGTAAGCCAGGTTGTTTGTTAAAAAGTTTGTCAGGGGAAGTACACCTTACATTTTCCTGTCTATGAGCTATGATACTAGCATAGCTGTATATTGATTTGAAGGGTGTTATTAGGGGTGTTATTATAGACCCATGAGACTATTTTTACGTCTCAGAGAGGTGAATGAAGCCCGTATACCGTATATACAATTCACAATCTATAAAATATGTACGTAGGTTGATCAAAGTCATTCAAATCATTAGGTCTCATTGAATGAGTCAACAAACGATCCAATCGCCGTGGAACAAATCACTTAGTGGCTTCCCGGAACATCCCAAATTAAACGTTTTCGTATAGTGCCACACGACGCTTGGCTATTCTTCGTTCGGGAACCAGAGTGAGTTACAAGAACCAGCGTTTTAAAACACCGCTGAATTACAGTAGGTATTGTGAAAATTAGTTATTTAACCCGTTAGCGACGGGTCAGGGTCGAAATAACCATACTGATCTATTTTATTGATTACCCCCAAAATCTGTAAGTTAAATACTTACACTGGTGTTTTATTCCGCTTAAAACATTAACCCCTACATTTATTATCGTTAAACTAAAACGTAATGTAATTGCTTGTCGTAATGCCTTGACAAAAAATATGGTAAGTAGTTTTATAATCTGTCAGAAAATTTGACAGATTATAACCATGCCCATTAAAACCTGCGCACACCTAGGTCGCTGGCGTCGGCAATCAGTGAAACGCTGTCAAATTTGACAGCGATATTTAACCGCGTTTCACTGATCGCCAGCGACCTAGGTGTGCGCAGGCCTTAACTGAAAAAGTTTTATGCTCGATCAAATGCTCTAATTTGACAAATAGCGAGGTTTTTGAATGCATTCAAATCTCTCCCTCTCATAGTCGACAGCGCGGCGGTTAAGCGTTGTGCGAGATAATTATACGATCGTCCCCCGCGACGTGATCCGTCACATATGGCGGCACTAATTAG
Source organism: Thera britannica (assembly GCA_939531255.2). Classification (NCBI taxonomy): domain Eukaryota; kingdom Metazoa; phylum Arthropoda; class Insecta; order Lepidoptera; family Geometridae; genus Thera; species Thera britannica. Next base: position 486,444 of record OW618042.2, on the reverse strand, counting down.
AGCCGCGGTGCGAGGGATGCTACACTGACGATGCCCGGTGACTTGGTTTGACGTGATAAAAGTGATTTACACATAATTGGTAGGCATTTTAGACCAATGTTTGAGTCTGAATCGAGCCTCAAGCATAGATTTTTTGACAGTTTTCTATTGAAAAGTGTTAGAAGCCTTAGACCCCCAGTTTTCTTAAGGTTTGGTTTGGTTCATTATATAATTGAAGACAAAATTACTTTGTTAAATATAATCACAGAGACGGCTTTGAAATGTCTGAATAACTAGGCAACGTAGATAAATGGCAATAATCTAAAAGTATTGGTTTCATAGCGTTTGGTTAGGTAGGAGGCGTGGTGAATCCATAATTTTCCGACACCCACATCAAAACGAGTTCAAATATGGGGTCGTCTTTGACGTAAGGTAGGTAAATGTTTACTAATGTGGCTATGACTAGAAATCTCGAAGCAATATTTGCACACAATTTTGGCATTTATGCGAGTGTGGTCAACAAACCATCGGCTGAACCAAAGAAGCTTCATTCTTTATTTATATCTGTCACCATAGTCTTTCTATAAGTCTATTTCGTAGCAGAGTATATACTATTACTGCTCAGGAACAAGCTTTCCCAACCATGAACCGGAAGTCAGAAATCAATCACTGCACTTTTAGACAAATAAAAAAAAACAACTATTATAATCCTAAGTCATCTATCAATGCACTCTCTAATAGAGTATTCACAAAAATCATTAGAAACACTAAAACAATAAGATAAATGTGTGCGTCCCATCATCAATTTGAACATTCCCTAATGATTGAAGCTATTCTCCAAGCGATCGCCATTATTTTTTCATCGCTCCTGTAACTATTTCGGAACACCCAAAAATTAATTAATTTTACGCCATTAAAGTTTTGTCGCCTAATGACTTGTGGGACACGTGGCCCAAATTTAAGGAAGTCAATTTACTAGAATGTTTTGTTTGACGAGTAGAAAAAGTCGCAGAAAAAGTTGCGACAAAAAATGGGTCGAAAAGACCCATGGGATCAAACGTGTTAAAATGTTAGTGACCTGTGTTCACTTTGGAGATAATATGTGTGAAATGATGATTTGAGGATTAAATAGACTTTGAGAAATTCCAAGTATCTACTTTAAACTACTTTAGTTTTTTTATTTATGCTGCTTTATTATTACAAGTTTGTGAAATAAAATACTTATTAAAAGAATATAATATATATTATTGAAAGCAATAGGTATTAAGGGGTAAGTAGCTTAAAGCACAAAAGTACTTAGGTTAAAATGGTAAAAAAATATTATGGTCATTAGGACCCCATCGCCCTAACCTACACCAACAAATACAACTGTTTGTTCAAACGTACATTTAAAAATGTTATTTTATTTTATAACTGCGTCATCCACTAATTGACGGCTAACATCCCAAGAGATCCAATCCGCACTGCCACACGAAAATAGCATCTATGTTAAGGCTATAAAGTGCTTTTTACGATGGTTTTTAAACTACGGTTTGTCAGTGCTAAGGAAATATGTGATTAATATGTATAGAAATAAAGCTGTTTTTATAATGCAGGGTGTTGGCTATTGATCTTTGAGTCCAGCGGGAATCGTATACAGGATGAATGGATGTTTTGATGATTTAATTTGTGGCGGATTTTACATAGCTCCGGGTGAGGCTCGGTGTGATTGAACGATGCTTTTTGTTTATTTTATTATGAAAACAAGATATTTTGATTCTGGGAAAAATCTTTATCACTGGAGCCAGATGGTTTTTATGATATTGAAAAGTCAACCTAGGGTACTTTTTCACCAAAGATGTGCTACGTTGTGAAGCTACGATGTGTGTCAAACCCACCACTAAGATTGTTTCAGTTTAATTGCTTGGCTATGTTGCTAAAAGACGTTGGGTCAGACCACAGAACATAGTAGAAGGGCCATGTGGCCAAAATGCATGAGCATGGTGCTCCTGCCTTCATACAAGTCATCGTAAAATTAAAAATACCTTGTTGCGCATTAATTATCCGAACAAGAAGACAAGCAACTCTCTTTCCTTTCTTTTTCTTAGAATCCAACGCAACCTACCTTAGAAGAACGGGCAAGAAACTTGCGTATTGATATTATGTTTTATTTTTCCTCAATACACAATACAAATTAATAGCTACCTAAAAAAGATTGTCGGCTCTTATTCTGAGTGACGGTATGCATCCTTCAGATTTCTTGATACCTAGAGCTCGTACTCACTAGGTCTTCGAGATCCTGTGACGACCGATCATCACCTTGCTCACCCTGTATAATGTCATTCTCCCATATGTCATTTGTTAAGCACTTTTTTGTAGTCCCCCACGCGGCTACTTAAGGCACTACTGTTTGTGTACAGATGTGACAAGTGCTTGCCTTTGCCTGATGCTACTATTATGAGCTTCTTCTTCTTCTTGCCGTGTCAATAGTTCCTCCAAACAAGTGTGGTGAAAGGATTTTAAGTGCGCCTCAATGAAGCTCCTTTCGTGCAAGCACGGGCTTTCGTACTATGTTTTCCTTCACCGTTTGAGAGGAATATTAACTGGCATGGTGTGTATCGATTTTTGGATAGAAAACTCATTGATGCTCGACCGGGTTCGAATCCACGATCACGATCAGAACGTATGGACACTACCACTAGGCCACTATTGCTTTGAAAAAATTCAAACATTTTGCAAAACAGTTACGTCACAAAGATTTTGCCGAGCGGGATTTGAACCCGTGACCTTGCCTTTGGAACGGAACTGCGCTGATCGCTGCGCCATCGGCTCCTAATATCGATACGTTATGTATTTTTTTTATTTTTGTTTATCTCGTTGATAAAACAAGCATGTCCCGCCTGATATTTTTTTATTACTTACAGCATCTGTACTTTAATATCTTTGACAGATAATAACGTACTATTTAAGCCATTCCCGGTAACCTATGTTTAGAAGTATCTATTCCATTGCTTACACCCTATACTTACACTTACACTTACATCAAACAAATCTGTTCGCTTCACACTTAGCGGGAGATCAAACGACGTGTATTATTGTATAGTAGCTTTCAAACGATACGATTATAACGCTAAGCTAGCTACTGCCTGTGGCTTTGCTCGTATGGTAATAAGAATATCAATATATTTTTAAGGCGTAATTCTTCTATCTTTTGCAGTACTTTGGCTATTACTTTATCGACACAATCCGGCATATTTTTCGCAATGCCGGCGAAGTATTTTAGAGGAGTGGTGGGATGACAATAAATTAATTGATAATAAATAAGTTTCATATAAAATGTAATTTTTATATTTTCTTTTTAATTATTTCATGTTGTATAATAATAGTTTTTGTAAATAATGTATATTCTGTTGTAAATAAAAATTACTATATTTATCAAATTGATAATTATAACAATTTGAAATAATCATCATAATTTAAAAAATATTACATTTAAATCATTTTTATTAGGACAACACTTTTTTATTAGGTCTTTAGATTCAAATGTCAAGGACCCTGGTACATATTTCTTGTCTGTGGCATCCATCTACATTCATTCTCTCCTAGTCTCATACAAGTTTTCTTCTTGGTTACAATAAAAAAGAAACCGCACAGCAAGGAGTTTCAAAGTGTGTATAGTCTGTAGTTAGTCTGCAATGTTTTATCGTCTGTGGATCTGACACTTTGATTTTTACGCGACATTCGAAATATGAACTTCCGAACGTGCTTCGGATGTGCACTGGAGCCGGGCGCTACGTTCGAAATGACGTTATTGCTCGAGACGTGCAGGTCCAGGAAATCGGACAATTTGTTAGCATGCTAGCACGTCGAATGTACGACCGCGCTGACAACGGTCGGCATGAACATCTTCGTGGACTTGCTCCACTCCACACTCGGCCTCCGGAACACGCCGGACCATGGCGACCACTACCTCGTGAGCTAATACTTGACGCCCCGACCTCACAGATCGTCGATGGCGAAGAGGAGTGAAGAAAGAGGGGAAAAAAAAAAAAAAACAAAAAAAAAACTAAGAATAGAATACCCACGTACAGCCAAGACGAGGCAGATCTATTCACGCACGCCACTGTCTTGGCCAACGAAAAGCTAAGCGCCGCCTGGAAAGGAAGGCACAAATGGCTGAGCCCCGCGACCCAGGGATCGTTGTCCCTGCGAGTAGCAGCCAGGGCGATGGGTCACACACCCGAGGCCCTTACCTGCAACTCCCATGAAGAGCGAGTTGTAGAAGACCGGATGATGATGATGACTTCCGAACGTCATAAAACTAGCTATACCCACGGATGTAATATAGCTATACCTACCCTTCATAATGTTGATTTACACCAGTGGGCCTACCACAAGCTCTGTCTGGCGCTGTCTCTGGCTCTAGTTTTGTGTCGGCGTGAGTGCTCACCAGTGTATTATATATAAGGTCGTGGTTCAAATCCATGCAGTTATGTTCCAATTACTTTTTCTGCCCAAATATGTATGTAGATACACTATGCCAGTGCTCTCAAATGGTGAAGGAAAACATCATGAGAAAACCGGCGTATCGTAGAACCTAAAAAGTTCGAAAGTATGTGCCAAGCGCGCGAAAGCAGCCTCTTTGAGGCGCACTCAAAATCCTTTCACCACACTTGGTTCGAAAGAATCAGTGACACGATAAGAAGGAGAGAGTGTATTATACTGTGTGTGTGACGTTTCGACGCAGGATTTATTTAGACATCACTCACACAGACTCAAAATCAGAGCCAGAGCCAGACAGAGCTTGTGGCCTACAGCTAGTGAATAAATCTTAGTGTTCCATCTGCTATAACGCAAAGCTGCGTAAACAGCGTTAATTAGCGCCTATTAACCCCACACACGATGTGAAACAGCTATGATTTAGTATTTGCTTAATGGAATTAGTTGTTTATTAATAACTACTAAAGCATTGCGCTCATCTAAGCGTAATGCGGTGGCGATCGGTTAAACGCTGTCAAAAATGAAAAATTTCTATGGAATTAGTTGTATATTAATAACTATTAAAGCCTTGCGCTCATCTAAGCGTAATGCGGTGGCAATCGGTTAAACGCTGTCAAATATGAAAAATTTCTAATGATAATAATTTAAGTTTAAAAAACTTGAGAAACCGACTTCATTGCCAAACGGCTAAACCGATTTTAATCAAATTTGTTTGGGACAATCTGGACGTAAGAATAACCTTCCAAATAAAAAAATAATTTTCTAAATCGGTTCATAAATGACGGAGGCATGCAGTTACAAACATTAAAAAAATTATTAAAAAAAAAATGGCAACACTGATTTTAATAAAATTAAAATGGGACCAATCTGGAAGCAGTACCTTTCAGATAAAAAAATAATTTTTCAAATCGGCTCACAAATGACGAAGTTATGCGGTAACAAACATTAAAAAAAAAAATAAAAAAAAAAATTGAGAACCTCCTCCTTTTTGATTGGAAGTCGGTTAAAAAGAGTGTTAGACATTAATGTAGATGGATATAAAAGTAGAGGTAGGCCTAAGAAAAGATGGATGGATTGTGTGAGAGATGAAATGTCCAAGAAAAGAGTGAGTGCTGAGATGACGAATGATAGAGGAGAATGAAAGAAAAAGACATGATGTTTCTTAAATACCTATCTATCTATACTAATATTAAAAAGATGAAAGATTTGTACCTATTTTTGTATGTTTGTAATGAATAGGCTCAAAAAGTACTGGGCCGATTTAAAAAATTCTTTCACCAATAGAATGCTACATTCTTCCAATTTGACATAGGCTACATTTCATATTGAATAAAATTAGGGATCCTTGGTAAAATTTGAACAATGTAACCGAAGGTGTAGAAAAATGAGTCTTAAAATGTCTTTCGTCGAATGCGCTGCCGAAACTATTAGCGATAGAACAAAATAATGTTCAACAATATTGTCTACCCCGTGCGAAGCCGGGACGGGCTGCTAGTGTTTAATAAACATGTTAGATATTTCTGCAAGGATTACTTACTTACTCGTATCTCTATAATATTAAATTTTAAAATTATAAACATACAAAAACTTATTTATTTTGTAATAGCTTTTATCAGCAATTAAGGTATGCGAATTATCCAAATATTATCAGTTATAAGGGATTATTACGGTTGATAATTATAATTCAAATGACGTGATCTTGGTACATATACTATACCCGATACAATGCTAACCTAAATGTTATAAAAGAAAAATAAAGCAATTTACACACGACAATCTAGTGTTGGTATTAAGTGTTCAGTGCAAAGTGATAATTAAAATAAAATAAAACGAACAATCCACCAAAATACCATTATAACTTGAGCTTCTTTGAGTAAGGGTTTCAACAACTTAGTAGTTCAGGTTAGCTAGGTTCTAGAAACGATCACTGACATCGCTCTTAGTTCAAGGCGAACGACTAGATCAGTAACTGATCTAAACTAAGTAGGTAACTAATATAAGTACTGATCTAAGTACCTATTTAATTTGAGATAAACTGTTTATATCAAATTAAATACTTATTGTACATATTTTAAAGCCATGCTACACATGGATAAAAAAACTCAAGCATCGTCATCCCACAGTGTGCGCTGACCCTAACTGGCTAACTTTGTTCAAGTTGAAACAAAGCTAAACCTTAAAATAAACAAAATACAGTGTTATGGATTAAAAGCCACGTGACAGCCCTACGGCATTCAACATGCTACACTTATTAACGGGTAAGTCCCACGAATGCCTCGTCCGTCCGTACAAATAAGAAATCAGCATTTTCATACAGAAATGTAGACAACAAATTTTGCACATCGGCTAATTTCGGCTTCATAGAGCGTAGTAGCGTAGCGAAGAGGAAGACCAAGAATAAGCTACATGAGCCAAATAAAAGCAAAGATCGCCGTCATGTCGTACAAGGAGGTCAAGGAGGTTGCCCTCAAAAGAAATACCTGGAAAAAATGCATACATTACGCCGACAAGAGCGTTGCTCTTAAATAAGAAGAAGAAGAAGAGCGTAGTATTTATTGCCTACAACCGTACATTGATTCCCTAGCCCTAGCCAATTCCAGTAGGGGTATTTGGACCTTCCCTTTTTTTTAGTTCCAATAAAAGAGCGTGCTCAAGGAAAATCCGAGTTTAAGGAAAATAAGCACCAAAGCTAAAGGAAAATACAATACGTTGATTCATAAAAAATATATTATGTATAATTGATTGAACTTGATTTGATTGATTTGATGCTAATCTTAGTCAAATTGAATTTAAATGACTAAATTCATCTTATGGAATTCTGCGAGTCAGAAAGAGAGTGCTATAGTATTTATTCTGTACGTGATAGAATACGAAATGAGGAAATTCGTAGAACAACCAAGGTCACCGATAACTCTGAAGCCTCGCACATCTAGGCGATCAGCGATGACGATCAGTTTCAGCATATGGTCTTTGCATACTCACACTGCTGGAAACTTTGACAGTGATGCACTGATTGCCATCACAGGCGATCTAGATGTGCGCAGGAGTTGAAGTGGCGATAACCAAGCCATATGGTTCGTAGACCCAACACGAGACCCAACTGGAAGATGAAATATAAGACGCCCATGATGGTATTTTAAAAATCATGGAAAGTCGGTAGATGGAGAAGAAAGAATAGAATAGCAAGTTCTTTATTGCACACCTTTAAACTAAAAATGAAAAAACAATCATAATTTAAAGCATACTTATGTAATGGGCAGAGATAATTATGTAACATGTAGTAAATGTTACTGTTACTGTCAAAATTCAAAAATATCTGCCACATTCGTTTTTTTTCATCCATTTATTACTATCTAGAACCAAACTAAGCAGAGCTTGTAAATTAAACTTTTACAGGCAACTATACTAAAAATAAACTCACGGCCGTTGACCAGTTGTCAAGCAAAATTGCCATACCTCTGACAAATCCAGAATAAAAAGGAATTTAATAACTGCAATTGCCAATTTACTTTGGATGCTAACTGTACAATGTATCAAGATAAATCAAAAAACAAAATGTTAAAACATTTTACTTTGCACGAGTTAAATACAGAACACTTTTGAACACTGTTTCAATTAATTATAAACTTAATCTCCTTAATAACATCAAAGGCAATAAACTCACAATTAAGAGATCACTGAAATCAAAACCCATAAACTAAAGACTTCAAAATATACCCATCTATAAAACTACAACAAACAAACCAACATCTTTTAATCTATACAAATAAATGATGCACATTAAAAAGATATTTAAAAACTTAGACGATAAAGGAGAGACCACTGAAATAATAGAATTGAAGTCTAAATGGATTTATGACGCGCTTGGGACAGGATGGAGGGACATAAACATGCTCACTTTTTGTTTTTAATACATTTCTTTGTGGCTGAGATAAGTGAGCAATCAAAGCTTTTTGACGTGACAACGTCTTATAACTCGATTAAGCCGGCTGCACGCACGAAAAAACATGGCATCATGCGGCGTTACCTCGCTCTGAGGCGTTCCATTTAAGGCTTGAAGTGCAAGCGAGAGCGCGGAACGAGCGACAAAGAGATTTGTCTCACGATGGTCAATCATTGTTGGTCATCCTACACATTCTAAACACATAAATAAAGTGTTTTTAAAACTTTAGGCCTACCACAAGCTCTGTCTGGATCTATCTCTGGCTCTAGTTTTGAGTCTGTGTGAGTGCTCACCAGTGTATTATAATGTGTGTGTGACGTTTGTCTCAAAACCAGAGCCAGAGACAGAGCCAGACAGAGCTTGTGGAAGGCTTACTTATGTCAGACAGAAGCTTTTGAAAAAGTTCGTCCTAAATTATATTTTCGTTTAGAAAATTTTCGTTTACAGAATAACAAAAATGTCGGGATCCCTAATTCATTCCACCCCACCCTCGCACCGCCGTTGGGCATATTTTGTTATTTTTTTGCGTCATAGCGTTCTACCGTTAATTTATTATGTTTAAACAATGTGGGGTTTATCCACGTGTTGAAGTTATGGTGTGTGGTGGTGGAGATAGCTTTGAGGATGTGGGTTGGGCAAGAAAACAGGAATTAGCTTCACGACTTTGATCTCCAACCAGTAGGCCTACCATGAGCTCTGTCTGGCTCTGACTCTGGTTCTGGTTTTAAGTCTGTGTGAGCGTTGACTAAGTAAATTCTACGTCATAGCCTCACACACGCAGTATAATGCACTGGTGAGCACTCACACAGGCTCAAAACTAGAGACAGAGCCAGACAGAGCTCATGGTAGGCCTACAGAGTGGATACCCCCTTAGCTCCCTTAGGGCCTAAGTACCAACACAAAATTCCTTGAGCATGGAGGTATTTTGTTTAGTTTTTTTCTACGTATAGATAAGAATAAAGAAAAAAAATAATTCATAACATCAGATTGATTGACTTTTAACAATAAAATAAAAACTAAATATTAATAATAGATGATTGGATTGTGTTTCCAATAAAATAAAGGTTTACACACTTGACCCATGTTTTTACATTATTGAAAATGTCAAAGATAAGTTAAAATAGCAATAACACCGACACTACAAAACGACAGCAGTGAATTAAAAAAACTTCGCTAAAAACGTAATAAAATAGGAATGAATACATTGATGAAGTGGACAAGGCTTTAAATGTGCCATTTTACAACACAGCTCGGGTAGACAATAATTATAACATAAGTTAGTCATCGCACGTGACTTATCACGGTATTGCTCGCTGCTGACATTTAAAAACGTTATAAAAGGAACTAAGGCTCTTTTACACTTCAACGGGATGAATGCCACTTTTATATGTATAAATTTCTGTATCTATCATATTTATGTGTTTACATAAATATGATAGATACAAAAATTATACTCAGAAAAAAATATTTGAGAAGGGCTGGCTTCTCACCTCAGTTGATACTAGCTTTACTTTCTATTATGTAGGCCGTGGGTTCGATCCCCGCCGAGAACAAATATTTGTGTGGTGAACACAGATGTTTGTTCTCTGACTGGGTGTTCTAATATTGTAAGTTGAGTGTTGTTTGCAAGTACATATTTACAAAATAGGTTACACAAGTATTATTCCAGCTATCTGATTCCCATACCAAGCCCCAAATTAAGCAGAACTGTACAAGCTCTTCTTAAAACACTACCTATAGTGTTGTGTGGATTGTCCATAATATTTTTATTTATTCTACAGATAAGCTTATTATACAATGGTGGATATTTACAAAGAACTACTAGATTATTACAATCGCGCAATACTTTACAGATTTGTTGTAATTAATTATTCTACTAATTAACTTATATTTTGTCATCCAGCTAACAAAATTATGAAAAAATATGGCGTTGTATTGTTTTTGCCCACACCCTTAATTAAAATATCGAGGAGCCATTTCACCGTCCCGTGTCGACTCCTTCCCGTTGCGATGTGAACAGACAGACGACTCCGCTTTGCTTTTTGTTTATCATTCTTTATTGGCGCCGGTAAGTGGCCAATTAGGATAGCTTGATGAGAATAGCTCTTTTATAGACCGATTGTAAACGAATATCATCGATTTAAATAAGTAATGATCTTTGGCTTGATACAGTGGGTGACATAAAGTTTTTAAGATACTTAGGTTATAAAATGAAATAAAATCGATAGTTATTCATTTAAAATTAGCGTAATTAAATTTTCTCACTAAAGTTAATTTATTCGAGTTTGTTTAAGTTGGTTCGCTTGGTTTACCTACGTGAACACATAAAAAAAACATAAGTATTATATCTTCAGAAGTTTTGGCGTCGTTTGGCACTCCTTATCAAAATTAAGACACTTTTTAAATTGTTTATAGACGAATTCTTTACAAAAGGGAGTTTTAACATTTTAAGTATTCCCGCCGATTCTTCAATTCTATTCCCCCTTTAGCATTGAATGACAGTTTGTCACGTTGTCATTCAATAAAAGCAATTAAGAGGTTGTTCTTCAATCGACTGCTTTATTGTACGCTCAATGAAGTACGCTTTTCGTCCCGAGCTCTTGAACTGGCGACGCTATTAGGGCTGTCAAATTGTCAAACGGTGAATAAAAGAGAAAGGAAATTAAAAAAACGGTTTGATAAAATTACAATCGGTCTGTTTAGCTAAATCACCGTTGTATGATTTAATTTTTTTTTTTTTTTATTTTTATTAAAATTTTCGTTATAAATATTTCTGTAACTTTGCTTACTCACTAGAGACTTTATATTAAAAAATATATTTTAGCACTTGCCTACAAATCTGCTCGCGTTGTACTTACCCATGTAAAAAGTATGTGTGTGTGTCATGGTCATGAAATATCTACATTCCAAATTCATTTAAATCGTTACGGAAAATAGTGGGAACCTACATACACACACTCACAAATCGCATTTATAATTTAATAGCATGCTTGGGACTGTAGATTTATTTATGTGCGTATGTCTAACAAACAATAGGATTGTAAATTACCTATTAGTATATTGCTAGGTCTTAGGTTATACATAAACTGACAGCTAATTAGGTCCATCTAAACTGTATCTGTCGTAGATAATCTCAAGTGAATTCAGATATGTTACATGGAAATTCATCTGGTTATTGCCGGTTTAATCTAGTTTGCGTAATCTGCCTCCACAGTGGTTATTATAATTGTTTCCCCGAGGGGGCGGGAGGGGGCGGCGGAGAGGAGGGGGCGATAGGGCTGCCACCAACCTAATCCGGGTGATTTATTGGTTGTACTATTTTAGTATCTGTAGATTTTCTTGGTCACTGCGCTATGTCAATGTTAGGGATGTCATTTGCTAGCCTAATATATACGATACCTAATGGTGTAAGGTTAAGTTACCAGTGTGGTGAGTGACATCGTAGCCTTATAAGGCTTTTTTCGTCACGCGTCTTAGTAATTGCGTTAGTCATTGTTTTTATTAAATTTATTTTCTGCAGTTTTTTTCAGTAAGAACTGGCATTGGTAGTTTTTTTTTTGGTTTTGCAATCATATAGCTAACCTCAATGTTAGTTACTACATTTTCTTATCATAAAAATAAAACTGGCGACCGAGCTACGAAACCATTAATTTTATATTAATAGGTATTGTTAGTTGACAGCCCTGAGTGCGGGGGGTCGCTCTAATTAACCTTTGTCGACTGTATCGCTAATGTGCGCGGGACGGTACGGATCCAGTAATCATTGCTTTATTTAAGCGCTCAATACGGCGCGGTGCATTTCAAAATCGTTTTCTGATTATTTTATAAAGCTTATTGGTATGTAGCTTTTAAATTAATAATACTAGCTTTCGGAATTTGTAAATTGAAGTGGTGATCGGGCAAAGTTACCACACATGTAGTTATACCATATAGCAATAGTAAGCAAATCCACATCATCATTTCAGTCTGAAGAATTCCATTGCTGGAAATAGATAGGTACCGCTTAACACCAGGTGGGCCATATGCTTGTTCCATCAAAAAAAAAATACCCCCATTTATATTTCAAGTACACATTAATTCTAAGGCATTTTATTTTAAGACACTATAGCGTCCCGTAAGTAGGGGCATAAGTAAACGCCATATCCATTACAGCTAAACTGATAAGTAGTGCGTTTCATCGAAGTCGGTTCAGCAAATGCATAAAACTGCCCCGGACAGACAGCCAGTTTCACGTTTACCTTACTGTCAATATGTGTGGGATACGTAGCGACGCGAGCGTGTGATGTCGAAGCAAATCGTTCACTCCATAACGTGTTAAGGCTTGCGCACATCTAGGAAATGGCGATGGCGATAAATGAAGCGCTGTCAAATAACGCTGTCATAACTGACAGCGTTTCACTGATCGCCATCGCAGAACGCTTAGATGTGCGCAAGGCTTTAATGTTTTTCAGTTGCTCCCAGGTGGAATTGTTAAAGCTACACAAAAGAATGCAATTCTACCAAACTTTTGCTAATAAAGCGCTAACTAATCGAGCGTCAAAATACAAAAATATTATGAGCCGCGGTCATATTAACATCTGATTCTATTATTAAATCTAACAGCCTGCTAAAGAAAATAATTCCAGTAACCATTTTCTACATCAGTTCTTATTTGCCTAAATAGTAGTTCACAATAATAATAATCAAAACATGTTGTCCACACAACACTATCTAGCCCCAAACTAAGCAGAGCAAGAATATTTATCCTTCTTCCCCTTAACATCCATTTCGGAATCGCTGTATTATTGCCGCATACCTCATACAACGACACTACACTTTGATCTTAAACACAAGCAATATTCAACCTTACTGTTTCCACAATAACGCTTCGATTCAATTCACGCTGGTTTTATAGTCGTAGTCTATCGTTTTGATTTTCGCAAACATGAATTTCTGATTTTGACACTTGGACAACAAGTAATAAGGTTGATTTTAGCTTGTGGATGGCAATGAGTGTGTTTGACACCAGTATAATTGGCGAGAAATGGCGAGCTTTCGCAAACTGTTGCTGTTTTGTCGTTATTTTATGACGAGCGTTTTATTTTAGGAGGAATTATGGCGATTATCATAACCGCTGGATTTACTCGTATAACCGTTTGATAACGTGCCGTTAATTAGACGTTTTAATGACTTTTGTTTGGTTTGTTCTTAAATCTTTTGTTCTAAAATCGAATAATTATCATGATTTTATCTGTCATTTATTTAAGTTGTATAAATAGCGTATAGAAGCAAATACTGAAAAAACTAGCAGACCATATTAGGGCGACAAAAAACTGTTCACTTAAAAATTCTCAAATTTCGTGTTAGTATCAAATGGCCGACGATTGGCCTCTCAGCTCAGTTGGTAGTAGCTCTGCCTTCTGCGCCGCAGGTCGTGGGTTCGATCCCCACCGAGAACAAATATTGTGTGGTGAATGCAGATGTTTATTCTGTGTCTGGGCGTTATATTGTATTCTAAATATATATTAAAAAAATTACATATAACGAGTATGTATCATACCAATAGCACAAGCTCTGCTTCATTTGGGACTAGATACTGTTGTGTGGATCGAAAACAATATGAATTAATTATTTTATTCATATAAATTTTATTACTGAATCTACCAACGTAAATACAATAATTTCGTAATTTAAAAAATATTACATAACTCTTTAAAAGCAACTTCGTGCTCCGCATTGACGAAGCCTATATCGATATAATTAATAATTTAATGTCTTTAACAATATTCTTATCACGATTACACAATAAAGCACTACAAACACCATTTAACGTTAACATCCGACAATCGTTATTTGAATCCTAAATTGCTCAGCATCGACCAGCGTAACTTGAGCTCAGCTTCGACCAATTTAACGAAATATTAAGGGAAGTTCACCATCACTTCAATAAATAAATATATAAATAAATATTTTTGGACAATCCACACAACACTACCCAGCCCCAAACTAAGCAGAGCTTGTAAAATAAAAAAATAGTTTGTTACCTATGCTTCTAGGCTTATCGACTTGAGGCATACAGATGTTCAGCCTCACGTGCCAGTAATTTCACCAACACTCACACCCTTCAAACCGAAACACAGCAATGCTGCTTCACGGTAGAAAAACATGGTGGTAGTACACTACTTCCCCGGACGAGTCATACAAAAAGTTTTCTACTACTAAAAATATTATTATCTTGGTATTGTCCAAATAATGTTATTCGCCAACCCTACGCTCCATAAGTCAATACCGACAGACAGGCCATTAGAGCGGCTCTCGGCACACTGGTCGTTCAACAGCACCGTAAACAATTGCAAGTTGACAGTTTTATTCGAAACACTTTATGACTGGAGTTGGGAGTACCCGGCTTTTTGGTTTTTTGTCCGGCTATTTTTTATATCTTCTCTTAGCTTAATATAATCGCAGGAAGTCGGTGGATGGAAAGAGCTCAGAATCTAAGATTCTTCTTGGAAATTTATAGGGGAGGCATATGGGCTTCTTCAGGCTAATGATGATGAAGATGACGAGATTTAAATTTATCTTCTTTTTTTGTGTAAAAGCTATCCGATGGGATTGCATAGATAACTAATCCACATAGATAAACGCATAATGTTTTTGTTTTTAGGATAGATAACAATATATTGTTGATACGGAGAGAACGATACGGAGAGAACAATACGTGGAACTGGCACCTAGACTCACCTAGCTTTAAGACGTTTCAAAATGATTCTTGTAATTGAACTGAATAAAGACAATTTTGATTTTGAATAAAATCAATCAAGGTTTCCAGTCTATAGAATAAAAGAAGAGAAGATACGGAAGTGTCAAAAGCCATATTTATTACTATACTCACTAACAATGATCGCTTTTAAGTATTATAGCTTGCTTTAAGGCATCTCCAGTTAAATACAATAAACTTTATAAGAACAAACAAGAAACTTAAACTATTAAGTAATATTTATAAATAATATGACACGTCAAAGAACACGTTATTATCGACTATACCAACAAATAAATGCTTTTCCGGTTTTTTCAGATGTAGGTGTAGCCAATCCTACCACGTCGCTTATTAAAGGACCAATTCAACTCATTATTGTCTCATAAAAACGTACATCATCCTGTTTTATGTCTGTCCTTGTCCTTCTCGTTTAATTTAGTATGCACGGTCTCACCCGGGGACAATTTAAGCCAAGTATGCCAACGATTTGAAGGGTGTATTTTAAAAATTGGTAAAGATTGTTAGTGATGTGACAGGTAACTTTTATCGATATTGTAAAAATTATTAAGGATTCAAAAAGTATAGATTCGTATATCTTTCTAGGTACCTAGCTGTTAAATAAACCCTTGGTAGGTTTTTCAAAATAACCTGTTATTTTGTAGAAAACTACGTAGTATCTACATTTGTTTATTTATTTAACTCTTTATTGCATAAAAACTTAAAAATAAATGTACTAAAGGTGAGCTTATGGCTATAAGCATTTTCTACGTACTAACTGTAGAGGCTTTGGTGGGCTAACAAAACTTAGGTATCTAAATTATTTACAAGTCATTATTTTATTTATTTTATTGAATTGTATTTATTATTTGTATGAATTTATGTTAGTGTAATGTGCCTAGTAAGTTAAATATGGATTGATCTATCTGAAATAAATGTATTAATTATTGTCCGATGAGATCTGCTATTGGGAGCCTTTTTGATGTGAATAGGGAGTGAATTGCAGACCTACAGCTGTCACCTCAAAAGGCTTGCCTTTGAAAGATGTTGAATTCCAAGGGATAGCCAGAAGGAGTGTACATGATAGTAGGTAGGTACTAAAATAAGTCTGGGTACTAAAGTAAGTATGGGTTTTCCTACAAATAATCTTAAGGACATCGATAACGGTAACACACTCGTACAACACTAGTCAGCCTAACGCTTATCCTACCGTTCCATTTTGTTTTATTGTGAATCTTTCAATAAGAAATAATAAAATTCAAGTTGAGTGTAGCAATTTTGGAGTTTTGAGTCATTGATTTGTATGCTTGTTTTGTTTTATGAAAAAATGTGAGCGTATTTCTCAAAAAGTTTATTAATGGGTTTAAAGCTTTTATGTCGACGACCAACTTGTCATTAATAGAATGGAAATAAGGTAGGTACTGTAAAATGTAGGCAGGCGTCAAATGTAATGTTTGGACGTACTCATGACTACCCCTTTTAGACATCCTAAAACATCTTGGCAGGTTACTAGTCTAGGTACTTTCAAACGGTGAAGGAAAACATCGTGACTATCGTGAGACGTGTCGTGTAATCTAAAAAGTTCGAAAAACAAAATGTCGAAAGGAGCTCCTCTGATGCGCACTTAAAATACTTTCAACACACTGGTTTTGAAAAACCAGTGACACAATAAGAAGAAGAAGACGATGCCTAGTTCAATGAGATCTGTAAACATCTCTTGGTGGAGAACTCCTTTATCATAATCACTCAACTTTATGTTATTTATAGACGATATTTTTATTTAATTGCTTCGTTTTTCTCATTGAAGACATTGTTTATTTTATTTAGTTACTAGTGGCCGCCCGCGGCTTCGCTCGCCCGTTCCCGTTGCTTTTTCGGGATAAAAAGTATCCTATGTCTTTCTCCTGGTTTTAAGCTACCTCCCAACAAATTTTCAGCCAAATCGGTTCAGCCGTTCTTGAGTTATAAGTGGAGTAACTAACACGACTTTCTTTTATATATATTCTTATTAACGTCATGGGGTTATTTCCGAGTGGCAAATCGCGACACAAGGGGACGTTGTCATTCGACGACAATTCCGCTGAATTCCTGCTGGCTAATTAAAACATACTGAACACTGAACTGTTGAGAATCAGCCTTGTTCACACTGTCAATGAATATGGGTATAATATTGAAATTACTGGCAAGTGAGGCTGAATCTGTTCGCCTCAAATTGACGGACGTAGGGCAGCAGCAACTATTTTATTTTGTCTAAGACTTGTTGATGAAACTATATTAAAACCTAATTACTTTACATACGTAGTAGGTACTCTGCTAAAATTATGACTAAAGCAGATTTGCCTAAATGTATTAAAACTATTGATCTAACAGCGTCCAAACTAATAATGAATAATTTTTATAATGTCCCCAAAAGTTAAGAGCCGAGCGAGATTTGAACCCACGACCTTCCCCTTGATAAGGGACTGCGCTGTGTCTTTTGGGACATTATAAAAATCTTAGTGATTTCCTTAATTGTGGTAAACACTAATATAAAATAAATAAAAAGTAATAATGAATGAATGAACAATAATGAATGAATTATTTTTAATATCTCACTCAATAATCTCTCAAGTGTGTCAATAGCTTTATCCTCTCAGACGCTCGATGTCCCATCGCGTCGATTGAACATTTCCTCCGATCAGGTTACCCCACTGAACTCCGCCGCGGGTACCTATACCCAAATACTTATAGTTATAGTGAATACTACCACGGGTATATCCTACCTACTTATATTTAGATTGAATACCACTCGTGTAAGTATACTTAATATTAATTACCATACCATGCCATATTAATTTATGATAACCTAAGTTTCTCGTACATGTATCTAATTATAGTTTATGTGTGCTTATTGCTAAATATATCTTATCTTGAGAACTGCGCACCTAGGAGATGGCGGTGGCGATCAGCTGAAACGCTGTCAAATATATCTGTCATATTTGACAGCGTTTCAGCTGACCGCCATTGCCTAGGTGTGTGCAGGCCTTTATACTTACCAAAGACTTGACCAAGTTTGAATTTAGAATTCTTTTGTATTCCGGTACTTTAGTTTCGTTCAGTCAAAAAAATTAAGGTAAAGGTTAGTTTTCACTCCAAACATTAGAAATTCTAGTAATTTTTTTTTTTTAGAATCTAGGTATTTTTTCCCTATAAAAAACTTTTTGGTTTTTAGTGTGTTTACTATTATTGACATCACTATTTTCCGAGTATAAAAAGCTCAACCAGCTTCGTAGACGAATTAGAGGAATAGATTAATACAGCGTTGTTTGACTCTAAACTTCCCTTTTTGTAGACAGAAACTGTCAAAATTCTCTTGAAAACTTAATGACATAATCTTTCTACGAATTCACAAACTAGCTTCTTCGTACATGACCGATTTTCACAACAGAAAATTACAAGAAAAGTGTTAAAACCGAATTCATCGAAAAGCGCCGAAAGAGTGAACGAAAGCCGAAAAGTATTTAATCGAGTTGACAGTGACAGTTGAGTAATATGTAGTCTGTCGCAGAGTGAGTAACGGGTTCGCAGGAATTTTGAAAATGGAATGATCAGTCGTGTTGAAAAAGGAAAATTAAGTGATGTAAGATAGTTTATTATTAGGGTATTTACTTTATTGATAATATCTATTTTGATAATTATTGTGTTCTACCTAAATAAACTAAAAATTCAACATTTTTTTCCGTTTTGTGACTCTTTAGAACGAACCTATTTATTGATCAAGCTTTAGCTTTTTGTTATAAAAGAAATCAAAAAGAAAAACAAGCTCTATATTTAAACTTTTTGTTGTTCAAATTCAAATTTCGTGCAACCTACCAAACCTACATAGAGTGTACATTAGGATAGTGAAATATCGATGTCTGGTATCAAGTGAAGGAATTCTCAGACGTGAGGAAACAGACATGTCGCCCACACGTAGCTTATTGAAAATGGAATATGTAGAGGCGCTACGTTTTCAAGTTAATATTATCTAATATTAAACCTTTAGAGAAAATCTCTTTATTGTAAACATACACATGACTTAGAAATATTATACAGTGGACATGTATTGCATACTGAGTAGTGAAATTCACTCGTCTTCTTTATGAGAAAATATAAAAAAATATGGAAATTTCAACGCCTACGCCTTGCGCATGTTTCAAAATTCAGACTCTAGCCTCTAGTCTAGATCTTCAGCAGCCTAGGTCTACTCTTGTGTTGAGTGGAGTGGAATTTTCTATTTAAAATAGTATTTTACACAGAACTCTGACATTCAGGATTTTTTTATGAAGATCTAAAATTCAAGCTCTCTCTAAATTCACTCAAGCCAATTTAGATTTGAATAAAGAGTTTTTATTCGCAGTGGATATAATAATGTACCTAATCATTTCTTTCGTGTATAAATCTGAAATTTACGGTTTTATATGTTATTTAAGTAAATATCTGAAAGTTTTCAGGGATTTATTTAAATCTTTGATGATATTTAGGTGACAGCAAACACGAGACTTCAGACTAAACATTAATAAAACTGCATTTGTGATGTTTCTCCTTTTGTATGACAATATGAGATATTGTAATATATGTTATCATGGTGAAAACTGTTCATATAAAATGTAGTTTTTAGTAGGTCAAATTGTCCGACGCAAAATCATTTTTAATTGAAACAATAAAATGAGCATTGTTTTTAAAATATATTGCAATGCCAAAACTCTCAAACGGGTAAGAAAAATATTTGCTGTCAAAAAAAAACAGTTTGTTATTAGATTTTCTACATAAAAGAAAAAAAAAACATTAAAAACAATGAACCCGAAATCAAATGCGTTTCAACTGCCTTTTCAAAAAGTTGCCACAAATGAGATAACTCTCCTCAGACATTCTTTGTTTCCAACTGGCCGTGGAGGGTACAAAAGGCCTCCCCTAAATCCTTGCAATTGATCTCCCCACCCCCGGCCGATGCCGCGGTGATAGCACACGTAGGGGTGGAATTCAGAAAATGATGATTTGGGACATTTTGAGGATCTTATTATTAGCAGGGCTGTTTGGTGTTTACGAAATATACGTTGCAAAACGAATTGTTGCAAATATTCAGAAACAAATGCAAATCGATAAAATA
This sequence comes from Thera britannica, assembly GCA_939531255.2. Classification (NCBI taxonomy): domain Eukaryota; kingdom Metazoa; phylum Arthropoda; class Insecta; order Lepidoptera; family Geometridae; genus Thera; species Thera britannica. The sequence goes on along the minus strand of OW618042.2, from coordinate 466,182 downwards.
AAGCAATTAAAGGCCTGCACACATCTTGGCGTTGGCGATGGCAATTAGTGAAATACTGTAAAATATTGCTGTCATATTTGACAGCGAGACAAGCTGGTTCAAACCAAGTACAAACACACAACCTACAGCGAAAACGTCGTCATTTTAATTTAAAAAATATAGGTTTTCATCATAAATAAAACGAAGAAAGTCAAGCAATAAAATAACAAGCCACAGTCAAGAAAGGGTTATTCCTAAATAAATACTTGATTCAATCACTGCCATTCTCGGAATGTCAACCAACTGAATTCTCTAATTAAACCAACTTACTAATTAAACGCTCCATTTTGAACCCTATTGCCTAAGCAATAAAAGCCTTGTCAAAATCTTTAAATAGTCCTTAGGCAAGACGCTTTGCGATTTTTGGTCTTATTTTGTACAGTCTAAGGTAGAAAGTTCAGTGGTAAGAGTTTTGGTGTACCCTCAGGACGTTTTCATCCCTTGTCGTGTTTCGTTAATTAGTATAATAATAATGATTATTATGGAGGTTTAAGTGCTGTGTAAATTGAAGGGATGCGAAGATTTTTCCCCAATAAACGGTGTGTTTTATACTAATAATATGAAACAATGATATGTACTCGGGTGAAAATAATTATATACAAAGGTATTCTAATTGCATGCGTACATAAATTGGCCAAGGGTGTGTCGGACGACGCTCCTTGTCTGTAGGCATGATGAAGGACATGCAGCAGCCTACTCCTAACAACTCCACCTTAACCGTAGCTTTTTAAAAAAAATTGCTTTCTTTTTTAATCTTTCAAATATCCGTAACAGGCACGGCAGTCACCTCTTTAGATATCTTAGTACGCAAGGATACACAACAGACTATACACTGCTGCTCGCTCATAAGCCTTTGTGATAAGCGCCATTTTCTTTGTTTTTGCTTAACTTGAGTTGTATCCAAGTGTACCAAGTGGGTCATATGCTTGTTCCATCAACAAGTAGTATAAAAAAGTGTGTACTTCAAATTTTCCGACCGTTATAATACAACCATTTTATAGCGGCGACCGTATTCAAGTAGTCCATGGTGTAACTGGTCATGACTGAGCACTTAATAACATTTGCATACGCCAGTGTTCCTATTGTGACTAATTACATAGCAACCTGTGTGTTATACAGGGTGTTTCAATTATCAGTATAGGCTTTCGTGACGTGACGTTTAATTTCTAACCGATCGATTTAAGTTAAGCAATATTCTGCGTATCCGTCATGCAAAATCACGGGAAAGTTATACCACTATGCCTATTTCTGTCGTGCCCTGCCCTGCATTGCTGTGTTTCGGTTTGAAGGGTGTGGGTGTGGGTGAAATTACTGGCACGTCAGCTGAACATCTGATGTGCTTCAAGCTGATGGAAGCAGGGCAGTGAATCGTAGGGCGCGTTTATGCGGGCGTGACCCGAGGAAGTGCTTTGTTATAGGTGATGGTTACCACTTAAGCCTTAGGCCCCTGTCTCGAATTTAGCGGGCAGCGGGGCGGCGGCGGCGGCGGCCCGGCAGCGGGGTGGGGCGGGGGGGTCCATTTGATTTTAATCATAAGAATCCTGCCGCTCCTACGCCGCCGCCCCCGCTGCCTGCTAAATTCGAGGCCGAGGCCTTACGCATATCTAAGCGTTCTGCGGTGGCGACCAGTGAAACGCTGTCACATATTATGACAGCGATATTTGACAACGCGTGTCATTGGCAAGCTAGAAATAAAAAGAGAAAGTTATAAGAAACCAACTTTAAATGAAAAACGATGAATAAATATTTTTCAAAGATTTGAGAATGTAATCGGATTTTTTATAAAAACAATGGAAACTTACTCTTTTGTAAAGGTGAACTTGATCTCATAAAGTTTTCTACGACTGTTGTCAGTGAAACACCCTGTATAAGGTATGCATTATGTTCTATGTATTAGGTGTGTGGTGTACCGGCTAACCACATTCATGTGATTGACGTGTGGTTAACTACACACATGCCTAAGCTACCCCTAAGATATGTTTAACTAGGGATTGTCAGTGGCTTTGGTCGCATACCTGAGAAAGAAAGTCTAAGAGGGTCTAAAGGAGAGTCTAAGAGCGTTATTGTAGTTTTTAGGCCTCCCCTACACATTTCCAGGAAGAACGATTCTGAGCTCTTGCCATCCACCGACTTCCAGCGATCTTAACTATGTCGTTGGTCCATCTGATAAGTGAGCGCTCTACGTTTCGTCTTTCAGTTTGTGGTCGCTATTAGAGAACCTTTATTCCCGACGGTTGTCGGTTCTCCGAGCTTTATGACATTGCCACTTCAACTTACTAATTCTACGAGATATATCGGCCTAATTATAATAATAATCAAATCGCTTAATTAGCTAATGCCATATGCATCACTTTCAAATGTATAATCATTTGTTTAAATGTTTTATGAACTGAGGGAATCGGGCATCATTTTTCTTGTTCTTCTTATCGTGGCACTTCTTCTTTCAAACCAGTGTGTTGATAGGATTTCAAGTGCTCCTCAGAGATGCTCCTTTCGCGCACTTTTTATACACTTGCTAATGAAAAAAGCCCACCTGATGTTAAGTGATTAACATCGCCTACATAAAAGCATTGTCTCGAAGGTCACGCACGCCAGGAACGTGCCCTACGATGCACAGCCTTGCGTCCATCTACTTGAGGCATACAGATGTTTAGCCTCACATGCCAGTAATTTCACCGGCACCCACACCCTTCAAACCGAAACACAGCAATGCTGCTTCACGGCAGAAATAGGCATGGTGGTACGCACCCGGACGAGCCACACACAAAGAGCTCTACTACTACATTTGTATATAACCAGATAAAATACGATATAAATTGTCCATAAAACAAAACAAACGTTATTAATTTTCCTGGAAAGCGCTACATAAACTAAACTGTGGCAAAAAATCATTTGCAAAACCCCAAGAGCCAACAATTTGAGCTCACAAAGATATACAGCGCTGGAACTGGAAGGTGCAACAATGAATGTACAGTCGACGACAATTACGTAGCGAGTGGGGTCTAATTGTCTGCGGACTTCGCCAGTCGAGGACAGACGAGCGCGAAAGTGCTACACTAATTGACGTTTAAAATGATTGCGTAAAAACTGCAGCATAGATTTGTCGGGCTTTGTTTGCGAAAACAAATGAGCTTGTCAACAAATTTGCTGTTGTGGTTTGTGGAAATTGTTTAAATGTAGAAATTTCTAATTTTGTCATAATTTTCTCCTTATTTAAATGTTTACATATCAATGCCAAATTCAATAACATAGCAACCGAACCAATCAAACTAAATAGCAAAACCACATTTATCCAATAATAGAACACCTCCAATTATAAACCTATTATTTAAATCCCGGTATGGGTTTCCAACTTAAGGCGCAGAGATCATCTAGTTTTTCGGAAGGAATACTAAAACCAGGGATGCTAAACTTCTTAATAAACAAAAATACAAACAGCACGAAAAACCTGCAGGAAAGCACAGTTAAAAACACATAGCAATTAAAGCAACTCTCTCAAACAGTCAATAACGAACAAAAAATAATGGAAAAAACACATCTTCCAAGCCGGTTGGTCACCGTGGAAGAGTATGACCAAAACCCTCCAAAGAAAACAACCTCAAATTCAAAAGACTCACTAACCACAAACAACCAGGTTTACATAGCCGCATACAACGCCAGGTCACTTTCATCATACGAACGCCTGCTCGAACTAAACGAAGCACTCAACGAAATAAAGTATGACATAATTGGCATATCGGAAATCAGACGCTCTGGTAACAAAATAGAAGAATATGAAGATTTTATACTCTGCCACATAGGTCAAACACCGGGACGGTATGGTGTTGGTTTCATAATAAACAAACGTCTCAAGCAAAGTGTGGAAAGTTTTACAGGCCTTACAGAAAGAGTCGCATTACTTAACTTAAACTTAGAAGGAACCCACATAACTATTATACAAGTGTATGCACCTACTGAAGCAGCTAAAGAAGAGGAGATCAATCTTTTCTACAAGTCAGTAGACAAAGCCATACAGGCAGCACACAAAAACGTCATACTAATGGGAGACTTTAATGCAAAAATAGGTCAACCCAGGCTCGACGAGTACCTAATAATGAAACCAAACGGATACGGAGAGAGAAATGAACGAGGTCAGAGACTAATAGAATTCGCGCTTGAGAATAAACTGGCAATTCTTAATACATTTTTTAAGAAAAAACCAAAGAGAAGATGGACTTGGCTATCACCAAACAAACAATACAAAAATGAAATTGACTTTATCCTATCCAATCGACCAGACATGTTCCAAAACATAGAAGTCTTAAACATAAATTACCCTTCAGACCATAGGCCGATTAGAGCAACAATAAAGATTAAAAACTCCAGGAAAAGCAGAGCTGGATATACGAATTATCAAACATGCTCCCTAAAAAACGACGAAGAAGTACATACTTACAAAGAATGCCTAGCTTATCACCTGCGGGATACATCAGAGTGGAACGAAACCATTCCAGTACAAACCTACCATGATAAACTTATAAACGCCATGAAACTTAGTTTACAACATGCTCGAAAATCACATAGCGCTCCTGAAACACATAAAATATTCCAAACGAGGACAACAACACTTATAAAAAGAAGACAAGAGCTACAAAGAGCTAAGAACAAAACGCGTTCTATGAAAAACGAACTATCCGCTCTATATAAACTGATAAGCAAATATATAAAAGCTGATTACGCGAAATACCGGTCGAACACAATAGAAAAGCACCTAAGTCAAGCAGGGAGTACGAAAAAAGCCTACAAAGAACTGAGAACAAGTAAAACATGGATCGAAGGTCTCGAAAGCTCTGGAAAGATACTGCACAGTCGCAGCGATATAATCAATACTGCAACAGAATTTTACAGAAGTTTATATAGCGCTAGAGTACAGTCGAATACCAGTTATGAAAACGACCGAACCACAATCTTGAGCTCTGAGAGAAGCATCAAAATCATTGACGAAAAAGAAATCTTCGAAACAATTAAGAAATTAAAAACCGATAAAAGCCCAGGCTCTGATAATATTACAAACGAGGCCATCAAAACAGCCAATACAATTCTTGCCCGACCACTAGCAAATCTGTTCAACCTGGTAATGAGAACAGCTAATACACCCTCGCAATGGTCAGAATCAAATATTATTCTAATTTATAAGAAAGGAGACCCCAAAGACATTGGTAACTACAGGCCAATAAGTTTACTACCGAGTCTATACAAGCTATTCTCCACCATCATAAACCAGAGAATTAGTACTACGCTAAAATCACACCAACCAATCGAACAAGCGGGCTTCAGAAAAGGTTACTCTACGGTCGACCACATACATACATTAGAATTAATTATTGAAAAATATCAAGAACAACAAAGACCTCTATACATAGCTTATATTGACTACCAGAAGGCCTTTGACACAGTTTCACATGCTAGTATATGGAAAACTTTAATAGACCAAGATGTGGAAAATGAATACATACAAGTCATCAAAAGTATATACAGCTACAGTACCAGCAGAGTCAAATTGGAAACAATTGGGCCAAGTTTCCCTGTTAAAAGGGGCGTAAGACAAGGCGACCCACTATCCCCAATAATATTTATAGCTGTGTTGGAATCAATCTTCAGAGAACTAGAATGGAAAAAACATGGCCTACTCATACAAGGCAAATACCTTAATCATCTACGTTTCGCAGATGACCTAGTATTGCTGTCAGAAACAAGTTCCGAGCTGCAAAGAATGATCGAGTCCCTTAACATGGCTAGTAAGCGGGTAGGCTTAGAAATGAACCTCACCAAAACAATGGCAATGACCAACTACGTCAAAAGACCAATAACGGTTGGAAGTGAGCCACTTAAATATACTGACCAATATATCTACTTAGGCAAACAAATAGGATTCGATAGGAAATACAACGAGTTGGAAATTGAGCGAAGAGCTCAACTAACGTGGAACAAGTACTGGAGTTTAAAAGAAATATTTAAGAGTAACATGCCAGTACATGTGAAAACAAAGGTGATGACTTCATGTCTCTTACCCTGCCTAACATACGGCTGCCAGACCTGGAAGTTTACCGCTAGGATAAAAAACAAAATTACCACCTGCCAGCGAGGATTAGAGCGAAGCATGCTTAATATTAAGAAAACTCATAAAATACGACACACAAAAATTAGTAAAATAACAAAAGCAAAAAACGCTCTAAGCTACGCTCAAAAACAAAAATGGAAATGGGCTGGCCATATCGCACGGCTTCAAGATAACAGATGGACCAATAGAGTGACCTCATGGGAAGGCCCACAAGGCAAGCGATGCAAAGGAAGACCCTACACACGCTGGGAAGACGACATAAGGAAAACGGCGGGTCCAAAATGGCTCCATACTGCTACAAATCGTGAAGAATGGCTATCTTTGGAGGAGGCCTTCACCTGTGAAAGGGTTCTTGTAGACGAGGATTAAGAGGATAACCACAAAATATTTTATAACGGACACTTACTATTTTTATTACATCACTAACATTTTAAATTAAGAAGTCTAATATTTTTTTCACTAACCTCATCAAACATATTTTTTATAGCTGAATTATTAGTATTAAGTACATACCTACCTTATCTTTTTAAGCTTTTGTAAAATGCAAGAAATAAAAGGCTTTTTATTTTTATTTTATTTATTTTATTATGGGTTTCCAACTTAACATAATTCCTCTCAACTTATCCTTAAACGATAGCACCAATGCAGTAACAATTAAAGCCTATTTAAATAAATGTTTTACCCATTTAGATAAATGTAAAAATGGTTGCCACCCTTGAACATAAAAGGCGATGCCGCCGCTAATTAAAGACATTTTAAAATTAATTTATGCCATTGGCTTTTGTCGCCAACTGTACAGTACGTGCGATCAATTAAGGCGCGTGTCCGGACATTTTTATGCAAATGTCCTGGGGTCGGTAGGGCTGGCACTCATTGTAATAATCTCTAATGACGCAGCGGGTGACTTACAGGCTAAGGCGCATTATGTGCGGGTTCAAGTTACGTGAAATAAATTAGCACGATCTGTATTTGGCGGCCCCCAGATAATAATATTAATTGTTAGGAAAAAGTGTATTTTTCAGTGTAGCAGATAGTTCCAGTCATAATGGAGTGGCCAGTCATACTTGGCCACCGAGTGCTATTCGGTCACACTGTGACCCAACTTGTACAAAGTTAAAGTAAAAAGGTTTTGTTTAATTAGATCACAGGATTGCTTGAACCGTTTAAAATATAGGCACTAGTTCCACACAGCCAAGCTAAGACGAACATACACGTAGGCGAAATAATTGTTTAAACTGATTGAGTAAAGCTCAGAATTAAGTTGCAGAAAAAAAATCAATAGCTTCTACGTTTCTACCGTTTATTTACATAAAATACATTTAACAAAGTGATATAATAATGAAGCGCCGGTGTTATTTGTCTTGGTATAGTTGACAGCCCTAGAGTGAGCGCCGGTGGTCCCGCGCGGGTTCCGTAGGAAATCACGTCGTCCCGAGATCGTTATCTCACGACTTAGGATGCGATGGCAGCGCGATTACCGACTGAACGCGGTGGATGATACCATTCCAAGTACACATCTACTAAACAATGAACATTCGCAAATTATTAGTACCAAAATTTTGCAAACTCTCAGACTGGCCTCTCAGCTCAGTTGGTAGTAGCTCTGCCTTCTGAGCCGTAGGTCGTGGGGTTGATCCCCACCGAGAACAAATATTTGTGTGGTGAACGCAGATGTTTGTTCTCTGTCTCTCTGTTATATTGTATTCCAAGTACGTTTTTACAAAAAAAAATGTATATTATTATCAGCTTGTATATCAGCTTGGTTCTCATTGTACAAGCTCTGCTTAGTTTGGGACTAGATAGTGCTATGTGGATTGTCCAAAATATTTATTTACTATTATTATTAATGAACATTCGCAAATTATTAGTACAAACATTTTGCAAATTACCATATTGATAGCAACTGTACATTTAACTTTGCTCGCCTAGCTGTGTTCCGAATTCAAGGGCTAATAACTACCTAGAAAATTAATTATTAAAAAGACATGTCTGTATTTTATTATATTCTCATTCACTAGTAATTATGCAGTAGTAGAGTTCTATTTCTGCCGTGAAGCAGCATTGCTGTGTTTCGGTTTGAAGGGTGTGGGTGAAATTACTGGCAAGGGAGGGTAAACATCTATGTGTCTCAATTTAATGGATGCAAGGCAGTGCATCGTCGTAGGGTACGTAGTTTACGTGCATGACCTGCTTTGTTATACATGGTTACCACTTAACATCAGGTGGGCCTTATGCTAGTTCCATTAACTAGTTGCATAAAAAAACCACATAGCTCTCTTCTTCACTTCTAAACATAGATTTTTCTAAGATACAAAATTGAATGTTGTTTTATTCATTTTAATAAATTCACAATTTTTTTGAAGAACTCTTAAATTAAATCTTCTTCTCAGTCGCTTCATTCTTGTTAGAGTGGTCGTTGTCGTCATGAATATCTTATAATTTCTTTAAATAAATAGAGTTTTCCATACTCAACGTGTTAATAAAAATCATAAGCGCAGACGGAACTAGAAACAATTTAAATTCGACCAACGAGACCGGTTCAACGCCATTTATATTTGATCGCTGCGACTCCAGTCAACTAGATATAGTTGACCTCAATATCTGTCGATACTACCGACGACATTAAAAAACACTAGTTTTAAAGAAAATCATGGACCAAACCACGCCCATTGAATAACTGCCAAATTATTCCAACAGCCAATCAGAGCGAGTTTTCCATCCTACTGAGATTACAGCTAGCCAATGGCGTGGCAGCGCTTGCGCATATTTTCGTTTTGCCATTTCAATGAGTTGTCTAATTGCTTGTTTTGCTTGGCATTGCCGCTTCATTGATGAAATGTATTTATATTTAATGAGCTTCTAATGTGTTTGATTTATGTTGGGATCATAGTCGAATTAGCACAAAGAAGACGTGAGTTATGGAGATTTCAGGGTATTACCGCTTTTGAATTCTCGGTAAATTTCGTTATCCTTCTTAAATTATCATTAAAAAAGAACTTGGTAGACAGATATAAGTAAGAGGTTGGTTTTCTAATAAAATAAATAAATAAAATAAAATATAATTATGTAGTTACTCTTTAATCAATAAAACCCCTATGATTAGATTTTCAATATTAATAGCTAGATAATCTATATTGTTGTTCAAAAAACTCAAATTAAATAACGGAAGAAAGTTTCTCAAAGAACTAAAACTACATCAGAAAAAAACTTGTAAAAAATATTTTGGTAAATGCCTTACATTTACTTTTTAATTTTAAGAAACCCTTATAAAGAAAGTTGCTCAAAGAACTAAAACTAAAGAAAGAAGTCAGAAAAATATATGAATACATGTAAAAAATATTTTAGTGAGGTCATTCACCACATCATCTTTATTTATTTTTAAAATATGCAGCGCTTACTTTGTTTAACGTCAATGTACATAAAACAAAGTAAGCGCTGCCACCTTTGATGCGTGTACATCACCTACCCCCGAGATAGCAACGTAAAGTGCTCATAACGCATTAAAACCCGCACTCACAAAGCAGAAACACCTATTTATACACCCAATGGCTCATCCCTAATGGCCGATTTATCTAAGTACCCGCGAAGTGGCGTTTTATTTAATAGAGTTTAAATATAAATTGGTTTAATGCCAAACTCCGGCCGAGGCGATGCCAAAAACTAACTGCATAGTGCACCGGCCTGCAGATATTGAGATACAGTTGACGATTGCAGATCGTGTATTTATGGAGGTGGTACTACTTACATTGCGATTAATGCACTATTTGTAAAGGCCAGCAATAAATCACGATGAGCAGGTTCGTCGTAAGCTATTAAATTATGATTATTTTGAATTTATACCTTGTGATAACTTTATGACGTTACAAAGAAGTGTTTTTTGTGATTCAGCTGAATAAATAAAAGCCTGCGCACACCTATAGTAGTATAGGATCCCTAGAAGAAGGACCTTCACCGAGCTGGTTATTTAATGAAACGTATTTTATATTTAATTAAACATGCCAATAAATATATTCTATATGGGTTGCCTATCAAATTTCAGTCCAGGATATGATTAATTAATAATTTAAAAAAAAAATGTTTTTTTAACTTTCCACCGGTTGGCTTATTAGACAAATTCTATACCAATCGAAAGTATAGACCCCATAGAATATGCAAACGTTAGGTTGCCTATTTTTTTCCGGACACAACTCTCGGGTGGCCCAGTTATAAACAGGAAAATCGATACTAGCATTTTGCACCGGTATGTTTATTGAATAAAAATACTGGGGTCTATACTTTCGATTGGTATAGAATTTGTTTAATAAACAAACCAGTGGAAAGTTTAATTTTTTTTTATTATTAATTAATCATAATTATCCTGGACTGAAATTTGGTAGGCAACCCATATAGAATATATTTATTGGCATGTTTAATTAAATATAAAATACGTTTCATTAAATAACCAGCTCGGTGAAGGTCCTTCTTCTAGGGATCTTAGACTATAGGTCGGTGGCGATAACGCTTTGACAGCGTTTCACTGATCACCGACGCCAGCGACCTAGGTGTGCGCAGGCCTTAAATGACACTTTTTTAACATTAAATTTGGCATTCTTATTTTGAATTTAAAAATATTATTTTCCCATCGTTTCAGCTATGTTGCAATAACCGTGGTCGCAGGCAGACTAGAGCATTGACATGAGTGCTACCGTTGGTGCGAAGTGGAGGTGGTATCAATAACACCCTCACTTGATCTTCTTTTTCCACATTATGTCCATGCGCGTGTCGTATCTAGTAGATAATAGGAGCTAAAATGTATTCAATTTGATATTTAAATGCTTTTAGAAATCTGTATTAAAATAATAATGATTATTGAAGTAAGAAAGAAGGATAGTCTATAATGTTTAAAATAAAAAGATAGTTTAGCTTATTTAATTTAAGAACAATGTAGTTGCTTTAAAACGATTTGATAAATAATATTATATTTTATTATTATTTGTTCGAAATTAATAACAATTTATTATATCAATAAATTGTTATTGGTAGTCAGAAGCTACGCTGAACGGATGACGATATTGCCGAGAGGGGGCGCTGTTTATCAACTGTCATGGGGGTCGCCTGACTGAGGCTAGGCGAGGCGGTGGATTATTCTGGGCTTGAGACTCGAAGGAGAAGGTTATCGTTTCGTTCTGTGTACTGTCGATGTGATTCGGCTCTGAGTACACCCCTTGATTGTTAAGATAAGTACCTAGTTCTCTTTGTAGTTGATATATTTTTACTGTAAGGTAGTTTTGTGTTGAATAACGTGTCTAAAGCTATAATTTAGTTAAATAAAGTGTAAATTGTAAAGACATTGATGTAATTAAACCATTTACTTACTATTTCATATTTTCTTTATAATATAAAGTTACCCTGATCTAATACGCGCACTACAAACGGCACTTATCATATTAATACTTGCCATATCTAGAATTATGTAGATCCGTGATCGCATCCGCAGGCTTCAAGTGGCTCCCTGGAGCCACTGCTTTGATGTTGTCAGCTTGCGTCTTCAATCATTTTATAGTTAAAGTTAATCTACAGATACTGTTAAAATTGCTGTTTGGTTTAATAAACTCTTTGTGTTAAGTATTTTCATTCATGCGGTTATGATATAAACACATTCCATGAATAGAATAGGATTTTTTTTCTAGCACACCTTACAACTAACAAGAGAGAAACCATTATCAATAATTTTAAAATATAATAATATACAATGGGTAGTCTTATCGCTGAAGAGCAATCTGTTACAGAGATAACATTTGCATAGAGAGGAGCGTAGAATAAGATGGTTTGCTAGGGTACACTAACAAATAACCGGAAAGAATAAAAAATAATAACATTGACATAAGTAAATTAATATAGGCTTCATACTTGCATAAATGTAATAAATAATGAATTGATTAATTTAAGTGAAAAACCTACTTCAATTTTTAGTAGTTCGCACCCAATTTATTTAAGCAAGCTTAAAAATATTTTAGTGCTTGTACGTAATCGGGTTTCGTAAAAAGTACGGTATTTGTTTCAAAGTCTTGACAGAAAGTGCTTTGCTAAAACCAAATGGTATTCCAATAAACTGGAAATTACTAATTATGATCACAACATCCGATTAGTATTATGACTATAGATTATAAAAAATACTAAATAAAAAAAATCTAAATCAAATATTACTTCTCTTAGTCAAACTTAAACTCAATAAAATTTTACAAGAATCACTTTGAAACGTCTTAAAGCTAGGTGAGTCTAGAATCTAAGGTATCCTTGATATAACCTGATTATTTATACTTCAGTTACAAGTTTAATTTATTGAAGATGGATACCAACACCCTCCCCTGTGCCAGTGAAGCTGTCAGCTGGCAGCATTGGGGTATATTGACGCATCCTAGACTCGGGGGATGAAATACCGTGTCTGTACAATTTGATAGAGTAGGAAATGTTGTTTGTGCAAACATTTCAATATTTTAGAAAATTTTGGCACGTCGACTGTGCTGTGGATAACGACGAAAAATACGATAAAAGAGTGTTACTTTGTATTTTATGATTTACAAGTTTAAAATACAAGTTATAAAAAAAATATGAATATTGTGGACAATCCACACAACACTATCTAGCTCCAAATTAAGCAGGGCTTGTACTATGGAACCAGATAGCTGATAAAAGACGTACACCTACCTATATCCATTTTTTTCTAAATACATACTTAGAATACCCCAGACAATGAACAAACATCTATATTTACCACACAAATATTTGTTCGCGGTGTGGATTGAATCCACGACCTACCGCACAGAAGGCAGAATAACTACCAACTGAGCTGAGAGGCCAGTTATGATTATTGTTGGTATTCTTTGAATTATTTTTAACCAAATTGAGTGAGTTATCATCAGTCCCACACAAGAAAAACCATCCAAATCTTTCTACGTTTTGTTTGATCATTTTAATACCAATCATCATAAGTAGGATTATCTTTATTATAACGTTTACCATAGAGTTTAAAGTAAATGTGACTGTGATTTCAGAATTGGATTTCTAATTCACTAAACCGATCGTAAACCGCATAAATCAATAAACGTCCAGCAGCGGAGTGAAATAGAGCGTTTGCCACAAACATTGATACCGACCTACCTTATGCACTGGATTTATGTTTGTGGATTTAGTAGCCATAAGGCAAGGTGTACACCTAAGACCTCTTTTTATTTATTTTAAGCCTTAAAATAAAGATATATTTCTGTAACAAAATTATATTTTTCACTATGACATCGACACTATCACTATCCTAAACTAAAAGAAAATTAAAGGCAATAGCCGTTTTTCTTAGTACTGTGTTCACTATTATTACTTCTTCTCTCTTTAGACTTAAAATTTGCATGCCAATACTTTGAGTATGTGAAACTGACTACATAATACTTTACGAACTAACCATATTTTAAGCAATTAAATAAACATTTCATTTCATTTCTTCCTGTCGTATCTCTAGTTCTTTTGAACCAGTAATGTGTTGAAAAGATTTTAAGCTCGCGTGAAAGAGGCTTCTTTTGTGCCTTTCACGCTTAGAGCCCTAGGGTAAAGAGAAATAAACAAAAATAGATTTTAAGATGTGATTATTTGGTACTTACAAATCTCATAGAGAATTCTCATCATCAGTCTTAATAACCTCTGCCTACTCTTGAGATTCTAGTAACCATCTCCTGGTGTATTTCCTTTCATCATCATCATCATCATTTCAGCCCGGTATCACCCACTGCTGGGTATAGGCCTCCTTCATTTTCTGCCAGCCTCCTCTGTCCTGTGCGTCTCTTATCCAGGTGTTTCCTGCGACCACGATGTCGTCGACCTATCGCGCTTTCGGACGCCCCAAATTTCTTCGGCCTGACTTCGGCCACCATTCGGTCAAGGCATTCATTCATTTCGGTATTTCCTTTAAGCGTTAGTAAACAGAAAACAAATAAGCGTGTCGTTTGCTTAAAATAAGCCATACGTTATGATTAAAATAACGTTATTCTGACATGTTCATGTTGGGAAAGTGGCCGTTAACCAACCGCCATTAAAGTGGTAAGCAAGCACTATAATAAATATTTAAACTTTTGACATTCATAGAAAAATAATAGGTTGAAAGCGGCCTTAGTGGGTTTATTGATTCACATTGAAAATAAGTCTTTAGTAGCTTTGAGAGTTGTAGTTTCATTAAAAATATCAGTAGATTTTTATCGATAATCAAACTTAAAATCAAGATGCTTCCATAAAATATACTTGATAAATGACTTCCCACAAATACTTTAACGAAGTTTTTTAATGAACAAGTTCTATTAACAATTGATATTCAGAGTATTAGTTACTTTTGTGCATGAATTAAAAAAAACGACGACAAATTAAAAAGGTAGTCGCAATAAATACTCGTTTCATCCTTAAAATAAAAAAAAACTCTATCTCTATCTTTTATCGAGCTTTTTAAAAATAGAACAGTAACTTACATCACGTTTGAATTGCGGGAAGTTGTTTTAAGTCAGTGACTAGTTAAGGGACATCTACCTATCGACTATCGATAGCCGGATATGAGTAAAATATATTACAGTTTAATAGGCATGTATCGGTAATAGCGTAAATTAATCACGCGTATGGTTTAATTTAAACTCATCGGGGCGGTGTAACGAACTCTAATGAGACGAAATAATACGACCCCGATCAAATGAAATATGAAACTTGTTGAGGTCTGTATATACATGGAAATGAAAGGAGTTTTAATTAAAAACATTCGACAAAGAGAATTCGAGATGGTATTTTAATAATATTTCGTTTAAAAGGGAAAATTATAAGATTAAACACACAATTTTTTGTGTTGTTTTAACATGATCATTATATTCTAGTGATCCAAATGTGCTCGTACCTTTATTAATAAAATTGGGTACTCCAGCCACACTAGGGCAGAACAACAAAGTCCTATAAATATAAATAATAATATGACAATCCAGTTGAGCCTTGCGTACATTTAAGCGTTCTGCGATGGCGATGAGTGAAACGTTGTGAAATATCGCTGTCAATTTGATAGTGTCTCCCTGATCGCCACCGCAGGACGCTTAGATGTCCACAAGCCTTTTCAGTTGCCGTAGCTGAAAACGGTAAGGACATCATCATCATTATCACCTAATAGTTGGACGTCCTTATAAAATCAGCATATTATCTATTTACCTAAGTACTTCAAATAAATAAGAGAGATTATAAAGAGGCTTTGTTCATTACCAACGGGTTAAGATGATGATGATGGTGATTAACCAATTGGTACGAAATCATTCAAAAATTAATTGAAAGTGGTTTGGAATTGAAACCTTTTTGTCATATCCAGTCGGAAATAGATCTGTCGCAACCTTTTAATCGCTCACACGGCATTTGAACATGGAATGTTCATTAATTATCTCGATTCAAGTATTATCATCATCTCCATCCTGATGAAGTCTACTACTAATACTTTCAAAAGGACATAAGTAGACCACCCTTACTATATTCGATGTAGATAAATTCTGAGACCATTGAATAAAGTAAAAATTAAATTTGCACTGCAGTTCTTTCCACCAACTTTCTGTGATCTTCACAATGTCGTCGGTCCAATAGGCGGGCTACTGATGAGGATAGCGTCACTTTGCTATATCATCAAGTACTTGTAACACGCAATCTTCTTTCTTTCTTTCGTGTTTCTTTTCTTTCTATTTTCTAAGTACAATAAATATGCACATCGGGTTTTTCTACATTCGTAGAGCGCTATCTCTTTCTGACGCACCCTACGCTCTATGAAGCCGAAATTAGCCGATGTGCAATAATTGTTGCCTTCTACTATAGTAATGTGATAGATCCACTTTCCAACTAAAACACCAATTAGCAATAAACTAAGCAATCGTTTGAAAGTAGTTTTCTCTTTCACTCTTAAAACACTAAGCTATCTCATGGATATTTTAATGTAGATTGGAAGAAAGTTAGTATCACAAATCCGTTGCAGCACGCCGCCCGTGAATAATCATAAAATGAAATAACAAACGCTGTAGGGCGTGGGTTCATTTCCCACGTAGACCAAACCTTTGCGTACAATTAGATGGTCGTTCTATGAATGGGCGTGTACTATAAGTATTTAAAGGCTTACCAAAAGCTCTGTCGGGCGCTGTCTCTGGCTCTGGTTTTGAGACTGTGAGAGCTGTCTAGATAAATCCTACGTCGAAACGTCACACATACAGTATCATACACTGGTGAGCACTCACACAGACTCAAAACCAGAGCCAGAGACAGAGCCAGGCAGAGCTTGTGGTAGGTACTGGATATCTACCAAATATGGCTAAAAACTATATCTGAAAAAAATAAATGCATTTTTTTGAATGCAAAGCAATCCTTAGTTTTGAAACTATTAGACCATAGGCAAACATACACTCACATTAAAATAAGACCACAAACTTATACCACCCCTATTTTAAGTCGAGGGTTAAAAAATACCTATCAATATCTATTATTTAAATCCCCAACGACCCACAAATTAAGTCCCAGTATCGCTGACCGCAAGCGTATTATCTTCATCTTCCGTCCCTCTCTGACAGCTGAGGGAAGAGGGAGAGATCCGCCGATCAGTGGTTGGGGGATCTCAATGAATAATTGTTAGATTAACGAGCCTCACTCATCGGCTTCGATCGTAGTTCGTAGCCGCTTAGATAAGGATAGAGGAAGGAGAAAGGGATTATTATTTTTACCGATATCGATGATTTGGAAAACTCACTTTATCACTTTATAGATCATCGGGATATAAAAAAAGCTTAATTTTGGTTCCAGGCTATTATTAAGAGGGCACAATTTTGTTTCCACATGGATACATTTTGATTCTCATTTAAATGGTTACTAGTATGCGCTGTTTTAAAAATAATAGTAATGCGCTGTTTTAAAAATAATAGTAATAAATTTATGTTCCGTTGAATTAAAAAGTCCTTAATCTATCAAAAATCTTTCTTTCACAAACCCCGCTATAATTTTATTGAAAAAAAAAGTTTTAATACCGTTATAATTCACTCATAACCTCATTTCGCGCCATTATCTTACGATCACAACAAAAAGTAGCACATACATTTCATATCAAGCCAATTAACGTAACCAATTATTTAAACACATAATATCGATATGCATCGATCATGTTTCATGTCACATCACTAGCCGGCAGTCGGCACTAATAGGGCTGTGTATACGCTTGCGAACAAAGAGCACCGCGGTATTGATTGCTGCCGTGTATAACTAGCTTTATTGCCCGATCAGGGATGTATTCAATATAACGTTTAGACTCAACATAATAATGTGGAAACGCCTAGCGCTTAGATTTATTTGGTTTACGGCATGTTTTAAAGTGATTTTTGGAATTAAAAGTTTAATTATTTTATTTATTTCAGACAAATGCATTTTGGGCTAACAGCTAGCGCCAAAGTGCCCAAATGCAAAATACACATTACAATAAAAATAGAAGTCAGTCTAAACAACTAAAAAAGGTAGGGAGACTTTTCAAGACGTCTGCGAAGTCTTGAAATTTATTTGTTAGTTCTGGTTCTGTTATACTTTTCAAAAAAACTGTTGAATCTCACCTGATGTTAAGTAATGATGCGGTCCAAGGTGTAGCGCAATCACCTTGAAGATACCTATGCACTCTTTTTTGGAAAACTTCCGGTATTCGGAAAAATAGACGCTGACAACGAGTTCCTTACCAAAATAAAAATTTCATAAGCTTTATAATTAGTGCTGGCACTAAAATTCCTGTGCCACACTTGCGCCGTCCCTGCACGCCGTGTATAACTAGCCTTAGCTAATGGCTTTCCCAGCTAATTATGTAATGCCCTGATGAGATTTCACTGTGTTTGCTGTTCAAGCTAAAGTGATGACTAAGTAGGTACCTATCCACAAGCATAATTACTATATCTATGTTGTATGTTAATTCATGGTCTGCCGAGTGGTCATGCCTGGATTTATTGAAGCGTAGCATCTTTGAAACTTTGGCTTTTGTATTATTGATTACCTAGTTTATAAAGTGTTTCAAAGAGATGTTTCAAAGCTTGGCTGTTATTAAATTAATGTCTCTGACTTTGACTTCATCAAAAACAAATCTATTATAAAACTGGTCGGGTCAAAGCAAAACAGGTAAACATTAACATTATTAACATTAAACTAACTCCTAACCATATTTCAAGCAAATAAACATTTCATGTCAATAACTTAAGCAATGCTTCAGCAAAAACTATCTGGAGGCACAAGCTGATTTAAATAAGAGGTACATTGTTCAATTGACGTTGTAGCTCGACTTGAACTTAGCGGTACATTGTCTCGTGATGTTGTAGCTCGACTATTTGAACTTAGCGGTACATTTTCTCGTGATGTTGTAGCTCGTATCAACTTAGCGGTACATTGTCTCGTGATGTAGCTCGTCTATCACGCTGCACAATAGCTCATGTAATTGGCGGGAATTAATCCGGGACTTGTCGCTCGCACGTGTACACTGTGCCTTATGCCGTGTACACAATGCCATTTAAAATGATAAGCTTTTTAATAGGCTTTTCTTGATTTGGATCAATTATTAAGCTGTCTACAGACAGCCTGTCTACAGGTATGCATCGAGTGGGATTTGAACCCACATATTTTTATCTATGTATTTTCATATTTCTTTTTTGTGTTTCATAGTTCTTTGTTTGTGTATCCAGTTTGGTTAAACTATTTTTTTTATAAAACAAAGTGGACAAACAAGAATACGGCCCACCTCATGGAAAGCGGTTACAGTAGCCTATAGACGCCTGCAATACCAGAGGCATCAAGCGCGTTGCCGACCCTTTAAAACTTTTAAAACGTCCTTTTTGAAGAACCCCATGCTATAGTCCTTAGGGAAAACCTCAGCAGGGAGAACATTCCACAGCCTAAGTGTTCGCGGTAGGAGGTCCTCTGAAACTGATCAGTGTGATGAAAGGATTTTAAGTGCACCTCATAGAGGCTCGTTATATCAGCCAACTGAAGTTCTTAAGCTGCTCATAACAACAAAGAAAAAACCAGTGTATACTAATTGGAGATTTTGGAGACCTGGCTTCATCCCTTGTGCACCCTTCCTTAGCGAAATGCAATGTTGCTTGCAAACACAAAGATAATTATTATTGATTGCGCATTAGAGAGACAGGTAGTGTGGGAGCGAGACAGATGGCGGATTGACACAAAGGGGTTATGTGTTACAAGTCAAACGACTAATTGCATGTGATGTAGGGTTGGCACTGACGAAACAAAAATATTGGGTATAATTTTATTGCATTGATAACTAGCGATAAAAATTCAATAACTTTGACTTTAAAATTTCCATCTCTTTTTTCAAAATGACACCCGTGTGAAGCCCAAACAGGTTGCTAGTAAAAAATATAGCCTATGTTTCTCAGGAATAATCATCATCATCATCAGCCTGAAGAAATCCGGTGCTGGGCATAGGCCTCCCCTACACATTTCCAGGAAGAATGATTCTGAGCCCTTTCCATCCACCGACTTCCCACGATCTTTACAATGTCATCGGTCCATCTGGTGGGTGGGTGACAAAGAGGTACAATCGGCCTCCGCGTTCGGCAGCGTTCGACATCTGTCTCTCTCCTACTTGAGTGAGCGATGCGTCCGCGTGGACAGCTGTATGACGTTGTCACGTTCAACTATCGTCAGTAAACCGACTTTACAGACAACCGATTTTTTTTACCTCACGTACGTTTATGAGTGACAGCCCTGGGGCGACATGTCTTATCTACAATATACTATCGATGTGTGTGTAGATGATGTGTGTAGATTAGCTATTGTTTAGGAGATGCGATGTGAGCAGAATGCTCTATCTTCAGGTCCACTGACTGCTAATATATTATCTGTGCTCATCCATTAGACGTAATTATCTTTGTAGGATATATTATATTATGTTTCCTTATATCTAGATATTGGTATAAGGCTATTAAAAGCTTTGCTTAATTTGGGGCTGAATTGCGTTGTGTGTAATGGTCCTCCAATATTTATTTATTTATCGGGCTCGATTAATAAGTTATTCTTGTCTTTTATTTATGCCTTTGATATACTTTTGACTTTAACGATTATTATATAAATAATATATTAAATAATACAATCTAATAACTTTGATAATAAATCAGCGAAACCATTTCATAACGGAAGTAATAAGCAAAAGGCAAAATGTACTTAAGTCACTTTAGCTGTATAGTCCCATGATGGGTTAATATGAACTTATTATGTGTTAAGCTATGGTTCCCATAATATTTATCACCGACCACATAATCATATAAGTATACAATACTAATATTTATTTAATTTTTCATTGACTCGCGTAGGTATTAGGCGAGACAGCCTATACCTATTTTATTTTTTTTAGAAAGGTAAAAAAATCCCATAACAACATCACACAAATTTAAAAAACAAACATATCATATCTCATTCATAGAAAAAACATCTGATTCATCATACAAATTTTTCTGTAATACAACAATTTAGTAGAAATTAAACCACAAGATAAACGCAGAATGTTAGAACTACTGACTTGTGACCAGTAATAAATGTCATCTGTCATACTACGGTGGCCGTTTTGTACAAGCCCGGGCTTCATCTGTAATAGAATTGATTGTACTTTGTTCTCGCATGTACTTTAGGTCGTAAAGACATCGTAAAAGCCTCATAGTGTCGATGAGTGTGATGATGATTACTTGACGTGATTACACATTTAAGTAGCTCACCTATTAATGAAGTGCACTGCACCTGTTACTCACCTCTGTGTAATAAATATGCACTTCTTCTGATCGAGATCGAGAAAGAACCAATGCGGTGAAAGGATTTAGAGTGCACCTTGAAGAGGCTTTTTTGTGCGCTTGACAGATGTTTTTGAACTTTTTAACAAGGACTGTAATTTAGTAAAAATAATAACAATGTTTTTGCTCGTCAATCATAATAAAAAAATGACTATGTTGATAAATTAAATAAAAAAACTTGATTACTTGAGGGCTGAAATAAGTTAAACATTATTTCTCTATATTTTTTATTATTATTTAATTAAATATTTTAGAGCAAATCAATGTTTGTATTGCTGAATTCAAATGCAAGGGTGGTCATCATTCAGACTAATGCCTCGCGCACATCTAAACATTTAGCGGTGGCGATTAGTAAAACGCTGTCAATTATTGCTGTCATATATTTGATAGCATTTCACTGATCGCCACCGCATAACGCTTAGATGTACAAGAATGTGCAAGGCTTTAAATGCTGCAGACACGTGAGGTGTCAGTCTCAGCTCTAACATATTATATGTGACGGAGACCTTCAGGCGGCCAGAAAACTCATTATCAACTTTGGCCACTATTAGTTCATAAAAATAAAAATCTACTCATACAACTTATATCGATAACAAGTCATCGACAATGTCCCATCCCTATTTCCCGCGGGGTCGAATCGATCAGGGGTAATTAACTGTTTGTTAACCGATACACTCGGTGTGTCACGCACACTAACACACTGTATACAGAGTGCTCTAGAAAACTTATTTCTACGTTGATTATTAGCCGACAGTAGTCGGTCTTAGTAAAGAAAGACGTTTTTTTTAAAGGAGCCTTATTAATAGTTCTGTAACGTAGGTTTACTCAAAACAGAACTAGATGTCGCCACTAGTAGATTAGCACGCGCTATCGTTGCGTTTTGCCATCGGAATGACCTGTGGACGAAAATATTATTGTATCGAGCTCTCTCAGATAGTGAGAACTAATACGGACACGGTTTCTCCGGACCAGTTAGTTCTCGAGTATTGTCACCCTCCTGCCCCCTGCGTTTTGCGGACCGGCTCCCGGACCCTGACGTAAGAGTGGAGACGTGACACTTCTCTGTCCAATCATCGGGACAATTTGTAACCGCGTACCTTAGCCTCCCTCTGGTTATTTATTAATAAACGACCGACGTCAAAATAACGCGCGTTTTTATTTCCCGCCGTACTTCGCTCCGTTACAGTTCTCCTTTTATATTAAAGAAAACCAAAAATATTAAGCATATTTATTTTTTATAATTGGATACTTACGGCAACGTTATTGTTCTAATTAACTTACTAATTAGACTTAGAATTGATATCAAATCTTCGTTTCCTAATTGGCAATTGAGAGACAAGAGAAATAAAACAAATAAAACGTAACATAATCTTTGATTAATTACGTCATTTACGTATTTTCATAGTAAAAAGTTGGAGCCATTCCTTTTTGGAATATTATTCTGTATCTTTTGGAACATCCTGTATACAAACTCATTAGTCTAGTTGTGGATTGCCTCTCAAGAGATTTCATCTCGATGATAAACACCAAAGACGAATTAACTAAACATATCTGTCTCTTTCTTTCAGGTGAAAATATGGTTCCAGAACAGAAGAACGAAATGGAAGAAAAAGGACAACGTGACGAACGCAGAAGTAGCCGAGATGAAGCAGAAGCCAGCAGATGAGAAACCAGACGCCAAAGAAGACCCACTAGCCTTAGACATGTCCAAAAAAACTTGCAACAAAATACTCAGCGAGAAACTCAAAAACTCCAAAATACCTCCCAAACCGAGAAAAGTAGACAAAGGGGTGGTTTTAGAAACGATATGTGATTCAAATGATATTGAGAGTAGGATTTCGATAACTAAAATTACTAATAAATTATCTAGTACAGATCTTTCAGATGTTAAGATTTCAGTGAAAAGTTTCAGTCCGGAGGAGGTGAGCGAACTGAAATTTGACGCGCTCAGTAGAGACGTGGAAATGTAGGTATTTGTAGACTATCCTGTAGTCAGTTTTACGTTTTAGGCAAGCTTCAAGAAATTTTATTTGGGGCTTATTTTCTCGAGCTTGAGAAATAAATTAATCCTAATTGAGGATACCGCTGCAGAATGAAAACGGGCTATTTAAAACTATTATAAAAACAGTTAGCGCTACTCAGAAATTTGGTAATGAATTTTCATCTCTCTCAAGCTTGTGAAAATAGCTTATGGCCCACCTGATATTAAGTGGTAGCCATCGCCTATAACAAAGCATTGCCCAAGCACATTGCATAGACTCAGGCACTAGCTGTTGTGAATACGGGCTAAAGAGTGTCATTTTACATAAACAAAAGTACAAAAACCTTGCAAACTGACCGTAGATTTTAAAATAAGATCTTTTTGTGTGCACTTGTTTCAATTTTAGAATTTCTATTATGATACAAAATGTATACGAATCAATTTTGTTTTTGAGTTTTAGATGATTTTATAATACAACAGTAAATAGAGGTCTCTAAGGACCTAAAATGAGTTTTAAAACGTGGTATAATTTCTTTTTGGTCATGATCATAGTTATAAGGTACTAATGAATCTGATGTCTTGTGTTTAATATTTTGTGCAATAGATTTTTATATGTTTGTATGAACTGTAATTAGTTTTTTATGTAGTGCAGCTATTTCATTATGTTTTTCCCTGTACGCTATGACTCTAGTTTAATAGTCAGGTTTTTTTGTGAAATGCTACTTTTCAAGTCTTTTGTTAAACTTATATATTTTTCTTAGTATCAAAGGTGTGTTTACTAACTACTTAAATGTTTTACTATTTATATCAAAGAAATGTATACGAATAATAGTAATAAATTAGTATTTACATAAATAAATAGCTATGCGCATCTGTTGAATTCTGCCAAAACGTAAAAAAATATTGTTTTTCTGTAAATATAAAAAAAACTACTAGTTTTAAGATGAGAACTCAATACAAATCTAGGCTTAGGCAATTGAAAAAAATTAAGCTAATGTAGTTTTAGTTACGAACAGTGAATTGACGAATGAAATAAATAGTTTTCCATTTTTTATGTTTTATTATTGGATACAACCCTATTAAGTAACCGAGAGGGAACCCCTAAAAAAGTAGGTTTGGGTAGACAGTATTATATACATACACATGATAGGTATTATATACATATGTTAAGTACTCAGCAGTGGCAGCGGGTAAGTACACATATGCTCAAATTATATCATTTTAAAGATTGCTCAAAACAAACCCTATCAACTTTTGTAAGGGATAGCAACAAAATGAGACTGTTTATCTTTTGAGAGGTTTTATTTTATTATGCAATTCTATATAGGTGCTACGCATACTGTAGCTAGTGCTACGCCAGTTCTACGAAAAGTCCTCGATACAGGTGTCGCCATCTATCGGAAATGCTGTGGTACTAAATTCAAAGATAGGTTGACTTTTATGTTATACGATTAGATATTAACAACAACATAAAGTGATAGGTGCTATTTCCATAGCACTATCACTAGTTTCTATCGGTTTCAAATACGAATTTAAACAAGACCAAAAACTTAGCCCCAATCATTATTCTATAAAATCAACTAGACGCATACCTACTAGAAGTTAGCATTAACATTTAGTTTCGTCAATAATCTAGCTATGTAACTATGTTTATATAAATCTAGCTATCGGTACCAATAAGGTTCCGTTCTCAGGAAAAGTAAAAACCGTTCGCAAATAGGATTTTCATGATGCATGCCATTTCCAACAGTGGACCGTAAACTTGGCTGACTGGCATTATTTTGTTATAAAAAGAGCGCTGTCAGAGTGAACTCAAACCGAAAATAAAATGTAAATCTTTAAAGGAGGACAAATTAATATTAAGAAAACACTTAACATATCTATATTGTCCAATTTCAAATTTTATTGTGCACAGGCTGAAATGAAAATAGTGACATCTATCTTAGAAATATAAACTATTTTAAATTGCAACCACGCCATCTGTACGGTAACTCACGAACTTTTATGAGGGCACAGTTACTACAACCATTTAGAGCAACAGCTTTCGTAAGCTTTATCATAATGTTGTTTATAACTGAATCAACAGATGGCGCTAGCTGTAGTAGCGATAGCTCTTCCAAATAGATATACCTACCAAGTTATTTTATTAAGGTACCCCTTAGGTATCTATTCCCTCTAGTTGAATGCCGTTTAGTATAACCGCTAGGCAGTTAATTGAGCGACGAATTAAGCTAGCCTGTGAATTAAACGCAAAAAAATACAAGCAAATAATATAATGTGCATAAAAGGCAGAGTTACTACTAACTGCGCTGTTCTTTCATATGCCTAGACTAAGGCATAAAAGCTTTGAATGGTACTGTTTTAATAATGAATAATAAGTTCCTGACATTGCCCTTGGCCCGTCGTTTGGTTACAAATTACAAAACTTTGGCAATCCTTATCAATGTTTCAAAGAAAGTTGAGCAAATTTAATTCTGACAGATGTTTTTGAATTAATGACGACATCTGAAGAGAAGTGATGATTAAAAGCTTCTTTAAGAGGATAGCAGTTTACCTTCTCGGTAAAATCTCTCAAGAAGATCTCAAAATTTACATTTTCTCTCTTGGTTTTCGACCACCAAACTACAAGGTGCTGGGTTCTGAATTTTGTTATTTTTATTTTTATTTTTATTCACTGCTGGGCAAAGATCTATCCAAAGATTTCTAGTTCTCCCTACCCTAAATAAATCTGCTTCCACCATCTCGTTTTGGAACTTTTTAGTTGTCACGCCAAACAACAAAAAAAATCTCTTATAAACGGAATATTTTGCGCAAGAGACACTTCCAAAGTGGTAAAATGTGTCCACCTGTAACTTCTAAAATAAGAGAATGATGACAAACTGCAAGAACTTTTATAATGTTACTTGCTACGGAACCTTTCATGGGCGAGTCCGACTCGCCCATGGCCGCTTTTTTACGTTTGGGTAGGTTGTTTTTGAGGCTCACTAAGAAAAAAAATCATAAGACCTTAAAGAGCGTCTGCTAAATTTCAGACCTGACCCTATAGTTACGGGAGTTTCGTGGCAGGTGAGTGATCTTTTCCTCCCTAGAAATATAAGGAAAAAGCGGGATCAAACTGGATGTCAAAGGCTAGAAACAGAAAGCTGTGAAAAGAATGAGGGAGGCCTAATACGTTAAGAAAGTGACTACTACTGAAAATTTAATTAAAAATAGTAAATATGAAGTATAAAAAGTGCAAAGTTTTTAAGATGTTTAAATACAAAAACATACCTACTTTATGTAATTAAAATTAGTTTGTAAGTTGTAGAAATAACGGCTCATTCCATTTTATTTTATTTTATCTAAAATCAAAATAGATGTTAAACAAGCATTTATCACACACACCCAAACTAACAGTTTAGTAAGCAATAAAACGAATTACTTCCGACCCAGTGCCCGTCTCGTCGTCTGGCACCTTTGCATTGCTTTATTGCTATGCAATGTCACTATTGCTTGCTTTAAAGCTAGCTATTCACAGTGCGACCGATCGATTTTTAAACAACAGCAAGTTTTGCGCAAAGGGAGAACTTTGGGGGCCTAAAGTATTGTTTTTTTCACTTCTCAAAGGCTTTTATATTTTTTGTTTATTTTAGCTATTTAATTGGCAGCTTAACTTAATTGGCAACTTAAAGCAGAAGATCGTAGTGACTGGCGAAAATGGGGGAGGCCTTTGTCCAACAGTGGGACACTACGGGTTAGTAGTAATAGTAACAGTAATATTTATTTATCTCACAAATATTTAATTATTTGTTTGCGTTGTACTCTTCACCTTCTAATAAATATATTATAATTATAAATATATGATTTTTATTTATTTGTGTTTATAATTTAAAGCATTGCTATTTTATTGTATACAATAAATTTTGATATGTAAATGTAAATAAATTTAAAAGTTGAAATCAAAAGTTTATTTTTTGGTATAAATCTTATAATATTTTACCTATAGTCACTACGTGTATAGCCAGCTTTTCCTATCGAATTCATAGACCCTTGAAACGATGCGTGCTACACTCATTGAAGTGCGACAAATTGTCGCAAAACGGCGCCAAACAATGAGAATCGAACCCGCGACAGGCAGATGGTGTGCGCATATTGTGCAATGCATTAACCTATTTTCTGGATATTCATAATAATCAATTGACATTGAAGAAAAAAATTTGATGATGACATTGATGTTGACATTGAAGAAAAAAATATTATGACGAGTTTTTAAGTTTTTTATCCTCGTTACTTATAGTTATTGAGAAAAGTTGTGAGTGTACATTACAATATTGTTTTCACACCGACATAATCTCTGTTACTACTTGCTGCTCTAAATTAGATTGAAAGTACATAATTATAAATTTTCTTTTGGATTTGGGTGAAACATTGAATTCTCGAAGCGGATAAATTGGCTGAAACTGAAATTGTAAACTAATAAAAGTATTTGCGCGAGACGTTTCCTTAATATCACATCTACCTACTGAACGAATGCCATCTGTGGAGCGATGGCAAAATAAGTCAATCAAAAGTGGGTGAAAAATAATCTGTAGTATAATTTGATTAAAAAGAGTAAATAAATTAGATTTTTGTCAAAAAAATGAATTTGAAGATCCAAATGTATTTTTATTTTAAAAACTTCATGAATCTCTTCGTAAAGTTTTATAATCTAGAGAAATTTTATCGTTAAAGCAATTTTAAAGTTATCTTAGAGAGATTTCAGTGATTTCAGTTTTTTTTACTTTGGCATTAACTTCACTGACTCAACTTATGGCAACAGGTAGGTATATTAATAATGGTCATAAAGCAGTCATTTAGCTTATTTTTTTTTTATTTATTTAAAGGGCTTTGTCGCAATGCGGCCACACTGCCCTATAATAAAACAACAAATAACACTTAACTTAATCTAAATTTATACCAACTTATTATTGTCTAGCTAAACCAATTTCTGCTAATTTATATAACATCTTGGCTTGATCCGACAAGGGACAAGCCAAGATGCTATTTATCATACCAAGTCATTTAGCTTAGCACACCGATAAATCAGTTGCCAATTGCCATCTCTATTTGTTGACATGAAATTGACAGTGACAAGAGGCTTTAGTGAGCCGTTAAAAATCACAACTTCAAGACAGAAATATCAGTCGAACCCTACATTCATGAAAAAGATAGATTTTTCCAAAATTCAACAAGCTGTCATTCCGCGGGTGCCAAAAGCCCACCTTTCTGCTGTGGTATTCAAGCGTTCCCTGGCAGTTCACGTGAGCAGAAGCATATGTATGTATTGCGTATTGTACACTGTGTACAAACACCGTTAACACGTACAGACATGTACATACATAGAGTGTTTAAGCCACACGAGGCCACCATGGCATAATTACAAAGTCTACAATATTCTAGAAGTTTCATAGGTAACGTGTAGGTCACGTTACCTAGCCTAGTTTCAACTAGCTAAAATCAATTTCTGCTGAAAGCCAATCAGGCTAATGTCGAAAACCTTTATGGTGTAGAATTATAGATCGCGTAAGACATAGCATGCCTACAAAAAACGGCAGTGACCAAGCCGTAGTTTGTTTCCTGTTCTTCTAGGCTTGGTTGAGTGGAACTGGCACCTAGACTCACCTAGCTTTAAGACGTTTCAAAGTGGATTTGTGATACAACTGAATTTAGTTGATAACTAAATTCATGTTTTTTTTCCTGATCTATCCATTGCAATAGCAGCAATAAATAAATAATAATAAATAATAGATAAATATTATGGACAATCCACACAACACTATCTAGCCCCAAACTAAGCAGATCTATGGGAACCACATAGCTGATATAATACTTATATACATTTTTTTATAAATACATACTTAGAATACAATATAACACCCAGACAGAGAACAAACATCTGTGTTCACCACACAAATATTTGTTCTTTTTGCAATCAAAACAGTTTGCAAAAAGCAGTACTATGACGCAGTATTGCACCCCGCGGGAAGTGAAAAAACATCTTTCTTTGCAACAGAATGCCACTGCTGAGAGGTGGTGGGTGGAAAAGTAATCAACAATTTAAAATTGGGTCTAATCTCCACCTCGCCCGTAATCGTGCCATCACTCTCCGCGTCCCACTGAAGATTGCATCGTTTTGAATACGGTATCCGTTTTATTGAACCAAATGGATGTGAATGACGAATTGACGATGTTTATTTTACCACTAGAAGACACGTAGGATGCCAGCCGTCCTAATGGACCGATGACATTGTGTCATGGTGTCAGTAAATGGAGAGGGCTCAGAATCGTTCTTTCTGGAAAGATATAGAGGCTTATGTCCAGCAGTTAATTTATTTAACTGATGATAATGATGGTTTTGTATATCTATCAATAAGTCTAGAAGCCTATTTTATAAAAATATTTGTTTATGCCTCCTATTGCTAAAATTAATTAATTTTGCTGATATGTATTCGTATTACTGCTCACAAAATCGACAACAAGAAAAATAATTAATAGGTAGTATAATCATCTATAAAAAGACATAAATTAATATTTATAAGTCTTTTTATAAATGATAATTTGATTAAAGAAAAAAACATGGCATTTATATTTATTTATGAGTTTAGTACAATCCACAGCTCTACGCCCGTCAAGTTATTGCAAGTTTTTTTGTAAAAATAAAGTAAAATGGCAACATTATTCCACCACTTTGACAATCCCATTCAAGCCCACGTCTCCGTAATCCGATTACTTGTAATAGATCGGCTGCACTTTTCGCGCCGACTGTCCATTTCAATGGCCCAATACAAAATAATGCATCCACCTGAACCAGCCCGTATTACAAAGTGATAAGGCTTAATTTCGTGTGACAAGAAGTAAAAATCATGTTTGTATTCTTAATTCTAAAATCAAAACCTTATATTGGTTTTGAACTTTATTTCGTAGACTTTAAGAATTAATTTCGTTTATGTTCAAGAATAGTATTTATATAATTGTGTGTAATGTTCACAAATGAAATTGATACCAATAATGGGATTTGTACCAAAATCTAAAAGCTTGACGTTTTTTGATGAAACGATTGACGTCTCTTGCAACATGTCAGTTTTTGGGGCATTTTCATTGATTTGGTGTGATTGGATAGGATTAGATAGAATTTCTATAATATGACATGCTGTTATTAATATGAAAAAAAATGAACGTCACTTGGCTTATAAAAAAAAGAACTACAGTTTTTTGAATGCTATTCAATTATTTCAAATAAAGTCAACCAATTTGTTTAAGCCCTAAACTGCTCTGTCGTTTTATCGATAAAAAAAGTACCTAATTTATATTCGTGGACGTGCTCCTGACTACCTCACAGACATCTAAAAATGAAGTTAACCAAGTGCATGAAAATATTTTAAGATTTATAAGGTATAATAATATAAGCAAAAATAATCGCGTATTTATAATTCTATAGGTACTATAAAACCGGAGTAAGGATTAAACTTTATAAATAAAACATTTACATAGTAAATAAAATGGTTAAAGTTTGTCTGTATTTATAACGCCGTAGAACGATTATAAATTTTAAAACGGTATTTTTTCAGCATAATATTTGGATGTACGTCTTTTTAATCCCTTAACTATAGCTAGCACTGATATTATAAAGGGCTACATATTAACCCTTAGATAAGCATCAGTTCAAGTGAAAAATTCATTCAGAAAAAACTTGTTTCCTCTTCGCTGGTCAGATTTTAAGGTCCCATTCAAATTTTGCTAATTAGGTTTGGTAGTAGTGTTTCTTAGGATTAACTCTTTTAAAAATAACTCTACTATTCTCCCTATTTACATACAACTAGCTGATGAAACAAGAATATGCCCCACCTGCTGTTAAGTGGTTATCATTGCATAGAGCAAAGAATTGCCTCGTAGGTCCGAAACGTGACCTACGATGCACTAACCTGCGTCCATCAGTATTTGCAAGTTATCTATTAAAATTTGTATTTGCGTGCTTGCGTGCTACGTAAGCAGAGTCACGAGCAAACGCTAGTATATAACAAATAAAACAAACCCAGTGGTAGAGTATTAAACGATAATATATTATCGCTTGTTGATCTGCTTATCAACGTAAATTATGTTGAGATTAAAGCTATAAAAACTTATTAAATAAATATATTTGTTTACGCCAAGCTCCACAGTGCTACTTGTACTGGAGTGAGTTACATGGCGCTAACGCTAAATCAAGTGTGTATCAAGTGCACGAAAGGAGCCTCTTTGAGGCACACTTAAATATCCTTTCACAAAACTTGGTGCGAAAGAATCAGTGACACGATAAAAAGAAGAACGCAAAATAAGTTTAGCTGTACTTACTGAAACTAATTGTTAGGCTTGCGGGAAGTCGGTGGATCGAAAGGGCTCAGAATCGTTCTTCCATGAAATGTATAGGGGAGGGTTATGTCCAGCAGTATAAACTTCTTCAGGCTGATGATGATGATGATACGTTATCACTTTGTATGTTGATGTTGACTCGACTTGCCTCTTGAGGTAAAGTGATGGTTATAGAAGTAGCAGCTCAGTATCCAGTAAAAAGAAACAAGAGTTTTTAAGTTAAGAAAACCTCAACCATAAGCTGCATACATTTTAATAATACTCCACAGACTACAAGAAGTTCACTGCTGGACAAAGGCCTCCCCTACACATTTTCAGGAAAAACAGGAATCAGAAATGAGGATATCCGTAGAAGAACCAAGGCGATAACGTATGAAAGAATATAGACCACGAGGCAGACCACCCGCCCGTTGGTCGGATGACATTGTCGGAGTAGTTGGGCAGCAATGGCGGAGACTGGCACAGGACCGAAGAGAGTGGCGTGTTAGGGAGGAGGCCTATACCCAGCAGTGGGTGCATACAGACTGAATAGATAGATATATTTAATTATGTATTCGAAGCAAACCGGGTTAGAGCCGGTTTGTCGATGTCACGGACTCGTATGAACGCATCGCCATATAAGCTCACTCTAAAGATTATGTGCATCTGTAGGTTTAGTACTCAGCCGTGCGGTTTGGCCGCGCCTCCATACTTATTTAAACTACAAACTTATTATATTCTTCATACTTTATTTGCCTCTTTATTATAATGTTTTTTTAATGCTGATTCCGTATTTATGAACTACTATAGCTATCGCCCGTGGCTTCTTTTGTCATGGCCTCTATATAACGATAGGTCCCATGTGTAAACATTATTTGGTTGATAAAAGCATTTTTTCATAACGTAAGAAATTGGTGGTGCACCAAGATCGGTAAAAAGTATAAAAAAATGTGAATTATCTTAATGTGGGTATTAAATAGACAAAATTAACATTAGTTTCGCATTTATTTTAATACTCATATGAATATTTTTATTTTATTTAGATTCCAATATTCAAACTGTTAAAATGAATAGTGCTTTTAAACAAAGAATGTGTCATTGTCTCTAATAATTACAGTATTTTTCATGAACTTACTCATTTAGACGGAGATTCTGCTACGGTCTTAGCTAACAAATATGCTGGAATCGGGACTATCAGCATAATTATACTCTCAGTACACGTTTATGCCTATAGCAGTCACCCATTCAAATGTCAGCCACGGCGAAGTACTTCTGCACTACTTAGGCCGACCACAAGCTCTGTCTGGCTCTGTCTTTGGCTCTGGATTTGAGTCTGTGTGAGTGCTCACCAGTGTATTGCTACTTAGACCTTTTGATCAGGAGGCTTATACTGTGTGTGTGACGTTTCAAAGTGGGATTTATTTAGACAGCACTCACACAGACTCAAAACCAGAGCCAGAGACAGAGCTTGCAGTAGGCCTACAGGAAAGAACAGACTTAGACCACAGCATAGGTATGTGATCAATTTGAAACGTCTTAAAGCTAGGTGAGTCTAGATGCCAGTTCCACGCGACCAAGCCTAGAAGAACAGGCTATATATCAATGCATCAGTGTACAGAAGCCTTTACCATTACAAAGAGGCTGCTTATTATAAGCAATGATTAACAAGGTTGCGTGCCATTGAGGCTGCTAACGAACAGGTAGCGGGTTCGGAGCCTGATTAATGAGGGTCTGGGGCTACTGGTATTCACGATTATATTGGTACACGTTCTGGAAGATACGCTTTGATGAAACTGCTTGCTTTTGCCTCCTTAACATTAAAGTTTAAATAATACAAAATATGATTTTTTTTAGTAGCACCATCGATTCATGAAAAAACGGCTAAGTTAAAATCAGTACTGAAATTTTCCACACGTGAATCAGAAAATTAAATAAAAAATAATGTAGACAGTCCACACAGCGCTATCTAGCCCCAAATTAAGCAGAGCTTGTACTATGGGAACCAGATAGCTATTATTATACCTACGTACATTATTTTGTAAATATATACTTATAATACAATATAACACCCAGACAGAGAACAAACATCACACAAATATTTGTTTTCGATTGGGATCGAACCTACGGCGCAGAAGGCAGAGCTACTGCCAACTGAGATTTCAGTTTAAAAGAGACTTGTTTAGACTATTGATGATAATGATGATCCATATAAAACCCGTGTGTGAGAGATTAATCACGGTAATTGTTTCAAAACGCCACATTTAAGCCAATCCAAACAGAGAATCGACAGGTCGGTGTTGTGTTAGGACTAATGTCAGTTTGACAGGAAGCTGTCAGCTGTCATCGGCGTTTGTTGATCTTCCTGTATCCTAATTGCCTCAAGTTGGCTGTAAAACCAACTTGTCACATCATTTGCATATTGAAAAATCCGAAGTTACCAAAAACTACTGTAATATTACTAAATTACTAAATATTACTAAACGAGTAATCCCCTCCTTTTCTACTCTGCCCAATCTTCTAAGCCTAGTCTCGTGGAATGGCGTATTGATTTACCTATTTATTTTACCTTGAAAATCAAAAGACCGAATAGAAGAGAGAAGAGAGATGTATTAGTAGTATTAGAGCTCTTTGTGTGGCGCGTCCGAGGAAGTACTACCACCATGCCTATTTCTGCCGTGAAGCAGCATCGCTGTGTATCGGTTTGAAGGGCGTGAGTGCCAGTGAAATTACTGGCACGTGAGGCTGAATATCTGTATGCCTCCAGTTGATGGACGCAGAGCAGTGGATCGTAGGGCACGTTCCTGACGAGCATGACGTACGAGGCAATGCTGTGTTATAGGAGATGGTTACCACATAACATCAGATGAACCATCTTCAAATTGTATAAAAAAAACCTGTTTTTTATCATAACCTTTCAAACATAAACGTGGTATTTTAAATTAATAAATTGATCTCGACGCTTTCGAGCGAGGATGGTGGGATAAAGCGATGGATAGAGACAGTTGGTAGGATTTGGGGGAAACTTTGCCCAGCAGTGGGACGATATAGGTTAGAAAAAAAATGACTTTGGTTTTTTCATAGTAGTACAGTATTCTGCGTCATCGAAGGTGCAAATTCATGAATGAACGACTCATACAATAGCGACGCGACGTGCGCACACGAGTACGGAACCGCTTTGCCGGATGGAGTCCATTGTCGCGTCGCTATTGTGTCCGCTGTAATAGTTTGTATTGTGCGATATACGCCACTTTACGCCATTCATGACGGTATCCATTTCTATTGGCTTGACTTTTATTCATAAGTTTTTGTAGTTCTAATTATTTTTTACATTGTAACTGTGAAGGTATTTTTATTTTCTGATAGTTTTAAAATACTATAGGTATAACCTATTATTATAAATACTACTTTAATCTGCATCAGAGCCCCGACAAAAGCTGAGCTCTTAAATTTAAGAAGAAGAAGAAATGATTTAAATTCAGCTGCTACCTATTTCACATGAATAAGCAAGTTATTTTATTAGTAACTTAATGATATGAGAGCACTAGAGGTCTATATTAGTGGTAACTGCCCGCTCTCCGATCCGAAGATCGTGGATTCGAATCCAGTCGTGCACCAATGAATAGGCTGTCCAAAAATGTATGTGCACTATGCCAGTACTTTCAAAACAGTGAAAGAAAACATCGTGAGAAAACCAGTGATACGATAAGAAGAAGACTTATCAAACATATTTTTTTCTTATAAAAATTGCATTTCTTTTATTTTCTGATAGTTTTATTTTAGAAAAATAACACCTAACTTCCAACTATTTTGGACACCCCCAAAACTAAAACCAATTAACTTGATACACACAGTTGACAGGGCATTAGTGTATGTCACAAGTATCATTATACCTTATACTATTTGGGGATCGAAAAGGGACAAAAAACGTCTAAAAGTGGACAAAAACCAACTCTGCCAGACAGTATGGCACCACTCAGATGCGTACGCGACACATAACAAACCTTGGATTTAATAGACAACTTTGAACTCTATTTCACACATAATAAGATACTTTTCAAGCTTGATTAGGGTAATAGAGGATGGTTGTCAAGTTTCGTTTGATGAGGATATGGTCAAGTAATTTTAGTTCTTGAGTATTTTCGCAAGACATTCGAAAAAATTGTCATTGATACGACAGGAAATCGATAATGCTTTTGTTGTACCTCGAAATTTTGATCTACTAAAAAAATACGTAAGAACTTGCTTAAAAAATAGTAAATAAATAATAAACAAATAAACTGTATGGACAACCCACACAGCCCAATCTAGCCCCAAATTTAGCTGAGCTCGTACTATGGGAACCAGATAGTTGATATAATACTTATACAATACATTTGTTTTTGTAAATACATACTTATTAAAATACATTATAAATCCCAGACAGAGAACAAAATTAAATGTTCAATTGTTCACTCCACAAATAATTTTGTTCTCGGTGAGGATCGAACCCACGACCAAGGGCGCAGAAGGTAGAGCTACTACCAACTGAGCTGAGAGGCCAGTAGCAGATTTAGAAATCATAATAAAAATAATTGAAGAAATCATAATATGAATATTAATCTACATTTCGCATGGCACTATCTATGCATAGTATATCTATAAAAAATCAAAAATAATAATCTTTTAATTCTTCTTTCAGTATTCGAGTCTATAAGTTTCAAAGTCCAATGCACCTCCCATCCCATTTAAGAGTGTGAAGATCCATTTAACTGTCAAATAAAAAAAAAACAAAAATAACCCGGAATGTCATTCAGATGGATCGTTATAGGAAGGAAGTTGCAGGTAAAAATATAAAAATCACTCACAAAAACTAACCTTTTTGTGACAGGATTTAATGCGCGTACGCAAGAGGCTGACCCTGTGGGCACTGTTTGATGTTTTTATGTTTTATTGCTGGCCTAATTATGGTGAAACTTTCAGTGAAAAAAATAATTTATTGCTATTTTGAAAAGCCAGTAACTAATGGGTTTCGTTAAAGATTTTAAGGCTTTGGAGATGGCGTTTTAGGACCTATATTACTCCAACTGCCGAAGAACTATTTACTTCTAAGGTACCTACGTTTCTTCCAAAAAGTATACATAGTCCAAAGAATGGTCGTAATTTATGTCCTCTTATTTAATTAATTTTAATTAATTAATTAAATTAATTTCGCCAAATATCAGTATTTTTTGTCCTTATCCTTATTTTTTTTTTAGCATATGAACGTATTTGAGTATTTTCAATTTATTATTATGTTTTATGTTTTAGCTGTTTGTTGCCCCTAAATAAATGAAAATGCAAGAAATATATACAATACGTACAGAAATATATATTATACTAGTTTGAATCGAGTCTCAATCACACTTATTTTGCCAGTTTTCCATCGAAAAGTGTCAATTTATTTAGACTGTTATCCATTGGACTGACCTCTCAGCTCAATTATTAGTAGCTCTGCCTTCTACGCTATAGGTCGTGGGTTCGATCCCCACCGAGAGCAAATATTTATGATGGTGAACGCAGAGGTTTGCGCTCTGTCTGTGTAGTGTTTTGTATTCTATTATGTATGTATTTACAAAAAAATATATAAGTAGTAGGTATATCAGCTCTGGTTCCCATAGTACAAGCTCTGCTTAGTTTGGGGCTACAAAGTGATGTGTGGATTGTCTACAATATTTATTTTATTTATAAAGTCTATGCTTGGGGCTCGACTTAGACTCGAGCATTGTTTCTGCCTAATTTCCTTTTCCCATTAGATTTCAAATCTTTGTATAGGACCAAGTAACATTACATTTTGAATCATCTTGTTTTCTCTACACCATCTTGGTCCTCATGGAGACTTGAGACTCTCACATTACAATAATAACAGGCAGGTAACGCTCGTGCGAGGGAGAGAAGTGATGTGGGAGCGAGAAAGCGCATCATTGGGATGCGCTAATGACGCACGGATCATTATTAAAAATAATATTACTTGGCTAGTGTTGGGATTTGGTGATCAATAAAATTATCGATGAAAAATATAAATTTGATCAAACAGAAATAAAACTTATTCAAAAAAATTCTCTTAGTTCAAATTCAAATTCAGTATATTGCAATCATTAGCATAGCATTACAGAATTATCTAAACTAGCTGTTAAACGAAACTCTTTATCTTTACGTCTGTATATTTTTGTTGGAAATATTAACGAAATATTCTACGCATGGGTTATGCACTTTTGCAAAACTTAATTTAACCAGTTTAAATAAAGTAACAGTTAGTTTTGTATTCAGAAACAGTAGAAGGTTTGAATCGAGCTTCAAGCATAGAATTTTGACATTGTTCAATGGAGAACTGTCAAAAAATCTATGCTTGAGGCTCGACTAAAGCTCAAGCACTGTTTCAAATATGGCCTTAGACCGTGTTTTCTGGCATCGTGAACATTTCACTCAATGCTGGACTTTACTTTGTAAGATAAAAAATCGGTTGTCTGTAAAGTCGGTTTACTGACGATAGTTAAACGTAACAACGTCATACAGCTGTCCACGCGGACGCATCGCTCACTCAAGTAGGAGAGAGAGATGCCGAACGCGGAGGCCCATTGTGCCTCTTTGTCGCTCGTTCCGCGCTCTCGCTTGTACTTCAAGCCTCAAATGGAACGCCTCAGAGCGAGGTAACGTAATGTTTTTTCGTGCGTGCAGCCGGCTCCTTTGAATTATAAGACGTTGTCACGTCAAAAGTGCTTCATATGAGCAGCAAATCGATATCGATGAAATTGACTTACTGTCTCCTAACTATAGTCGGTCCGTCAGCGCTCCCACAAAACCTATTGGTAATCCTTTTTAGCTACCGTTTTATATTTCACATCTACACTATAAAACCCATCACTACTATCTCTTACAAACAGCTCATTTCACTCTTATAGCTTTGATAATAAGGCCTATTTCACCTGTAAACTTAAAGTGGTTTATTTAGTTATTATTAGAGGTTTGAAGTCGGTTAAATTCTTAAGGTATTATTGGTTGACCGGATGTGGTCATTAATGAGAGTTTTTCTGTTAAGATTAATTGATTTATTGTGAAGGAGTTTATTGTAAGCGATCAGAAAGAAAGCTAAATCATTTTCTAGTTGAACGTGTACAATTACGTCCGTTTTCTATAAGGGTAGGCAGAGGTCATAGATTTATATTTATCACAATATTCCTTTAACAAGGTTTCACGATTCTTTGGTTTAAAAAAACAGGTGCAATTTTTTTACTGACTGAAAGATAGAGCACATCTAGCGCGATGGCGATTAGTGAAACACTGTGAAATATGACAGCGATATCCAGCAATGTTTACTGATCACCATCGCCATTGTGCTAGATGTGTGCATGGCTTGACTGACTAAACTTTTCGATATTATATAAATGTGTGTGTGTTGCTTACCTTGTGTTTATATGCTTACCTTTATTAAAAATAATTGAATGATAAAATCTTTCGTTTTTACAAAATAATTACTTTTCCTGATGAAATTTCTAATGAAATGAAACTAAAGTCAAAATGTGGAAACCAAAATATTAAAAAAATGTACATATTTAATGATTACAGTTTATTGTCGTTCGAAAACATGTGTGTAGTGCACGAAAGAAGCCTCTTGGAGGCACGCTTACAAATCCTTTCACCACACATGTTACACAAAGACAGAGAGTGTTAGTTTAAAACATCCGTGGTCCCTTATTTTTTATTAATTTACAAAAATATGTATCTGTTGATAGTTATAGCGCTCAAAAAGCATAAACAAACTTTGGCAACGCCATTGAAAATGCCTAGCACAACAGCGAATTAGACAGATATATGGAAGGACTTCCTTTCATTCTAATTTATCATCATCGTCACCAGCTTAAAGAAATTCACTGCAAATTGTAAGCCTTACACAAGCTCTGTCTGGCTCTGGTTTTGAGTCTGTGTGAGTGCTCACCAGTGTATTATATTATACTATGTATTATGTGTACTATGTGTACTGTGTGTGTGACGTTTGACGTAGGATTTATTTAGTCAACACTCACAGACTCAAAACCAGAGCCAGACAGAGCTTGTGGTAGGCCTTCTGGTTTCCTCATGGTTTTAGAGTAAAAGGGATAAAATTATTAGATGATTGTCAGGCCGCGAAAAGCTGAGTCGGGGCCTATTTGGCATTTGGCATATTTTATCTACTTATCATTTTCTATTATGTATGTAAATAAATCTTTCCTTCTTTCTTTCTTTCTAATTAGCAATTGGCTCACCTGAAAGAGAGCACTGGTGGTCTAGTGGTAGCGGCCCGCCTTCCGGTCCTAAGGTCGTGGGTTCAAATCAAGTAGTGTACCAATGAGTTTTTCTCTCGAAAAAATGTATGTGCACTATGCCAGTACTCTCAAAACGGTGAAGGTAAACATCGTGAGGAAACCAGCGTGTCGTAGAATCTAAAAAAGTTCGAGCAACATGAGTCAAGCGTCACGCAAAAAATGCCCGCCAGCGGCCTACCTGCGGTAAACCAATCGAAAGATGAATTTTGAATTTTTGGCTCACCTGAAGTGGCTACTTCTGCCTATAAAAAATTAATCACTATTCAGAGCGCATCCTCCAGTGGCGTGTTCTTGTTCTCACCTTGAGACGAAAAGTGTGCAGTGTGTTTAAACAACAATCACACCAATCATAGATTTAAGTAGATGTGTCATTGACATACGCCCATCAAACCGACATGCGACATTCCGACTCAGCCTAGCCCCAAAACGACACCGTGGAGACGTAAGTCCTTGGTTATAGGTACCCACTATTTTTATGGGCTCTTATGGCTTTATAAAATACAGCCTACCGCACAAAGCAGTAGGGTTGTTCCAAAGTCCGTAAATTTACGGAATAGTTTAAGTTTACGGAGTTTTTAGTAACCTAATGGTTTTCGATTGGTCTTTTTAACGGATTAAAATATTTTTTTTAATTGCAAAGTACGTCCAGGTTCCTGCTACTAGTGTCTTCCTACTCCTTCTATTACAGATGCTAACAGACTATAGGGTCATTCAGTAAATTCAGTCAATCTTTTTCATTGATAAGAAAGGCTATGTCCTCATTTTATAATACATGCAGTAAGATTGCATTAGGTAGGTTACAAAACTTGCACCCCTATCATAACATTAAACGGTGCATTATTTTAGACATTACTCGGTTTTGAAAATTATAAAATAAGTTATGGCTACCACTTGAAACCCCTCCAGGGTAAACAACGTAACGACAGCACCCTTGGTGTTGTTGGTGTCTATGGGCAACGGTGACCGCTTACCATCAGGTGGGCCGTAAGCTCGTTTGTCTATCTTTAAATTAAAAAAAACTTGAATTAATCAAAGAATCCGTAAAAAGTTCGGATAGTGTATCCTAATGTATCCCATCTCTAGTCCGTCTTGCCCGTGGTTTATTACTAATATCACGAACAGTCCGTCTGTCCGTACGCGTCATTAAATCGCCATCGTCCACAATCACATAAATAACTACGGATTTATTTCTCTATTTATTTATTTATATGTTTATTTTTTTATTGCCCCGCCTGCGCCTGGTCGACTCGGTTTTTTTGGTTCAATAAAGTTTTATATTTTCATATTAATTTTGTTAAGATTAAAAAGTCGTTTAGGGATTAAGCGTGCCATAAATAGATTAGATTAGTTTATGGTAGGACCGAGTACCGGGTCCTTGGGCTCCCAAAGCTGAGGCACGCACGGCCCTTCGCCTCTTGACGGACGGATGCATCAAATGTATTGTTCTCTTTGGCTTTTATGAGATATTTGTAAGGATGAGCAGATGACTCACCTGATGTTGAGCAGCTACTTCTGCCTTAACAGAATTTATTCACACACGTTCACCTTAAACAAGCTCTACGTAGCGTGTCACAGTACATCCTATTAACATATTGCAACAACAATAAGAATTGAAAGTTAAGAAATAAGGTTGTTTCTATGTTTTAGATTATATAATTATAACTTAACGGAGATTATCATTGGCTTAGCTTTTGATAATTAACTTTGAAATCAAGAGTTCTATAGAGCTCAAAAACATACGTTACACCTTCCGATATTATGATACCACTTCCGATATTTTTCATGAGAAAACATGTCATTCAAAAAATATAAAAAAAATACATACTTAACCCCCGAATACTGAAACGCAACTCAGATTTAAGCACGTCTCAAGCGACGAATATTTGACAGATTTTCATTGAAAACTGTCAAATATTCGTCGCTTGAGACGTGCTTAAATCTGAGTTGCGTTTCAGTATTCGGGGGTAAGGCCCTTATTCATAGACCGAACTTTGACTTTACTTTGATGGAAAGTACTACTTTCAACCAAAAATATATTTCATAGTTCTGTCAAGCTCTTCTTTATTCAA
The DNA here is from genome assembly GCA_939531255.2 of Thera britannica. Taxonomy (NCBI): domain Eukaryota; kingdom Metazoa; phylum Arthropoda; class Insecta; order Lepidoptera; family Geometridae; genus Thera; species Thera britannica. The sequence continues at coordinate 424,489 of OW618042.2, read as the reverse complement.
AACTAGTGGCCGCCCGCGGCTTCACTCGCCCGTTCCCGTAACACCCCGTTCCCATTGCTTTTTCGGGATAAAAAGTATCCTATGTCTTTCTCCTGGTTCTAAGCTACCTCCCAACCAATTTTCATCCAAATCGGTTCAGCCGTTCTTGAGTTATGAGTGGAGTAACTAACACGACTTTCTTTTTATCTATAGATGTTGAAAGTAAACTTCGATAAACAAAGCTTACTTTGCGAAGACTCCTTTGCTCTATAGCAAAGTCAGGACTTTGAATCTTGGCCATAGTGTTATAACTAAAGACAGCAATGCCGAAAAAAATTGAGTTGTAGGAGCAAAATGTATTGACAAAAATTGAAACTTAAATAATATCGTGTCGTGTCATCTAAAATCGTATTCTCATTTCCATGCGAGCTCATGACTGATGTCGGATCATGTCGCACTCATTAAATGACGTTATTTATGACACTTTAAACTGCCTTAATGTCTCACGATAAACTCGGACGAAAAAATCGGATGGTATAAAACAATTTGTTGGTAATAAATAGCTGTGTTTTGAGAGTTAATAGATGAAGATGATGATAACAGATTCTATGTTTTTTTGTACAAAAATAAACGAAAGGAACGTGAAAGAAATAACTTTTATAAAATAAATGATACATGAAAAGAAATGTGGAGTGAAATGTGGATTTTTTTTATTTACTTATCAAGACATAGTTAATAAAAAAAATAAAAAAGGGAGCAAGCAATTATGATGTAGTTACTAATAATAATAATAAATATTCTAGACAATACACTCAACACTATCTAGCCCCAAACTAAGCAGAGCTTGTACTTACTGAAAGACAATCCAAAACCTTTGTATGTATGTGAAATAAATCAAAAAATCAAAAAATCAAAAATCTTTTTATTTTACTTACAACTTAGTTATAAATGGGGTTGGGACTCTTCAGTTAAGTTATATAGTAACCTGTGTTTGAAGAGTCCCCTCTATTCCGTGGTCTAGGTCTAAGCAAGCAGGCATAACTGTGGATATGATGTCGATATGTGTGATTTGTGTGTACTATTTAGTAGGTAAGGTATTCTGTGAGGTACTCGTATCGTACTAGTTAAGTATAAACAAGATGTTATTATAAATAAATAAATATTGTGCTGTCCGTTTCTAATAAATTTTACACGTAGGTACATAGTGACACAAAAGGTAAGCAAGATAATGGTTCGCACCCGCCAAGTGTAGGTATAGTTAGTAGCAATTAGTATCACGTAAGGCAGGGCGCACACTTCGGAAGCGAGGCAGAGTTTTATTTTAGTTAGAAATGTAATTATGCAATTTACGTAAGTTATCATTTACAAAGTTTATAAAAACATAGATACTAAGAGATCTTCTGTTTGCTGGTAAGTTAGAGATTGAAGCCAGGTCGTTATTTTTTTTTTACACTGATAGTAGGACATAGTATATATATTATTTTTCCTGTTAACTGTGTTGTAAATTTTCGTTGATAGGGCACTATACTGTTTTAGAGCGAACGATGTTCTAGTTTTATTTCTTATTATAACAGAACGTTGTGAACGCTTACTTAAGAAATTACGATCTATAGTTAAACTTCTATGTGTTTTTAATGTACATTGTAGGATATACAACTGTCGAACCGTTAGTACATTAGCCTCACTGTATAATTTATGAGTGCTGAATCTTTTTTTCTTTCTTAGCATAACTTTTAAGATGTGTCTTTGCGCCCGTTCAATACTAATAAATTTTGATTTATGTGTGCCTCCCCAAATTGTTAGGCAATATAAAAGAATAGATTGAACCAGAGTTTTGTATATATATGTTATAAGTTGTCGGTCGGTGATGTCGCGCAGGTATTTAAAGATCCAGATTAGTTTTCTAGCTCGGTTAGCTACGAGCTCAATTTGGGGCAGCCAGGAAAGATTTTTATCTATTATAATACCTAAGTATTTTGTTTTGCTCACTTTTTCTAAATTTTGACAGTTGCATGACTTAGGCGTATCTTTATAGTTGCAAAAATGGGCTGTTATATTTAGATTGTGATTCGGTTGTGATGTGTCTAATATCGAAAAAGGTATAAAGTTCGTTTTTAATGTGTTCAGTGTAAGCGTGTTTAGATTAAGCCACTGAATAACCTTAAGAAGACCTGTCTCAGCAGTTTGATATGTTTCTTGCCAAGTTTTACCATGAAAGAGCAGAGCCGTGTCGTCAGCATATGAAAATACTTTTCCGTTCGACAGTTGAATATTTGTCAGGTCATTAATATACATCAAAAATAGGGTCGGTCCAAGGACACTCCCTTGCGGTACGCCATAATCTGAGGTGATTTCATCATTGCTAAAAATAAGGTTACTTAATTTAACTCTTTGGGTTCTTTCTTTTAGATAATTAGTTAAAAGAGAAAGAAAAGAGCCTCTGATACCCAACTTTTCAAGTTTTCTTATTAAGGTGGGGACAAAAACGGTATCGAATGCCTTCTTCAGGTCTAGAAATATGCATAAAGTTTTGACTTTGTCATCTAAATGTTGAGTTATGTTCTTAGTCAGATCAAGGATGGGTTCTTCCGTGCTAATACCACTTCGGAATCCATATTGTGATTTTGAGAGAAGGTTAAAAGAATTTAAGTATGCATTAAGTCTATTGTTGATTAGTTTTTCTAATATTTTAGATAATACTGGAAGAATAGAAATAGGCCTATAATTTCCGATATCGTCTTTGTCACCACTCTTATATACGGGATGAATAATTGAGCGTTTCAGCTCACGGGGAAATATTCCTTGCTGAAAGCATAGAATACTCAAATGTGTAATTATAGGAATCAGCTCTCCCTTTGCCATCTTAATAAACTTTGCCGGAATTTTGTCCCACCCAGCTGCAGAGTCTGATTTTAGGTTATTGATGATTGCCTCAATCTCAGAAGGTTCTGGTTCAATAAGTCCTATTGAGTTAGGTTGCAACGGAAGTGAGGAACAATATTTTTCAAATTGATTAATATCGGGGGTAATGTTTTCAGCTAGAGTCTTTCCAACAACGTTAAAATGATTATTTATGTAATCAGCTGATTGGTTGGGGGTACTTTTAAGATTTATGAGTTCTTTGTTTATAGTTTTGTCTTTATTAAGGTTGGTTATAGTTTTGATACTATTCCACAATGTTTTATTACAAGTTTTAGCTTTGTGTAGGAGATCTCTTTCGTATTGTTTTTTTAATTTTTTTATGAGGTTATTACAAAAGTTGCGGTAACGCCGGTAAGTTATTTTTAAGATTTCATTAGTTGCATCTAATCGCAATTGTTTTTGTAATTTATTTCTATGTTTTATGCATTTTATAATTCCCGAGGTAATCCAGGGTTTTAAAATTTTTTTGTTATTAGAGATGTTAATGGTTATGGTATGTTCGAGCAAGCAATTGGATATTATGTTAATTAGATTATTGCACAAGATATTTGGGTCTTGTATCTCAAACAGTTCTGTCATATTTATAGTTTTCAATAATTTGAGTGCGTCAGAGTAGTTAGTAGAGGTTTTAGCTAGTGTGGTTTTATGTAAAACGGCTTTATTATAGATATTCATTAATACCATTTTATGGTCAGTAATTGTTGTGTCTAATACAGCTACTGCTGCAGTTACCTTTGCAGTGTCTAGGTTAGTGAATATATGGTCTAGGCAGCTATTTATTCTAGTGTCAAATCGATGTCCAGGTAGAAGGCTGTGACCAGCTAGCATGTCGAGATATAGATCGGAGTGTTTGTCCTTATTTCCCTCCAAGATATTTATGTTAATGTCTCCTGCCACTGTAGTATTAATTTTTAGATGAGGTGCTTTTAGGTAGTTGTCAAGAGAGTTTATAAATTTATCTGGGTTTTTTTCGGAAGGGGATCGATATATGCAAATAACTGTGCTAGAAGGGGTAATGATTTCCAAACATGATGCTCTAAACAAAGTCACTTCTCTAACAGTGTGTTTGATTCTTTTTTTTATAAAGACAACTACTCCGTCGTTTTGATTGGTTTTTTTTTGGGAGCTGTAGGTAGTATAGTCAGGCTTCATTGGAAGTGGTTTTTCTGGGTTTATTCTACATTCCGTTAGAACAATAACATCGATATCTTGCTTAAGCATTGATATGTTAACTTCAAGATCGTCAATATTTGAGGATTTGTGCACACTTCTAATATTTTGTATAATTATTGAAAGATTAGGGGTGTCTGAGGGGAGTTTATTTTGTAGATCACTAATTGAACAGTTAATCGATTTGATGTTGTTAATAGAGTCTAATTCTTGCAATAAAATATTTTGACTATCCATTATCTGAATTACGTAGCGGAGTGAAGGTGTTATTTAATTTGGGTTTGTGTGTAAATATATTATTAGGCGTGGGTAGTGAAGTTCTGCAAGATTGCTTTGTGAAGTTAATTTGTGTAATGAGTTTAAACCATAAGAGTACACAAGTAATTAAAATTTTGACGAGTGCCATGCATACAACATAATAGACTAATAGCGAATTTATATTAGGGTACATATAACAAAAAACAAAGCTTAACCTATTCAGGGACTTAAAATTAAAACAAGAGCACTTTGTAACATATAGTCACTGTTTAGGCAACTGTTGCAGCTGTGCTTCACTTAATACAGTGATAATAGGTGTGTTGTCGTCCATTCGTAGATAGACTTTGCCATAACTGGTCCAGCAGTACTTATATTTGTTTGTTGCTCTAAATTCTCTTGCCAAGAAGTATAGTCTGGATGACATTGGCGTGAGGTTTTCTGATATGAAGATTGGGGTATCAGCGTGTGCACTGAGTCCCAAGGACCAGGCAGTCAGCTTACTGTTACTATTCTTGTAATTGAATGTTTTCACAGCTTGTAGGAGGTCTGTCTTTACAAACGTATTGTTCAACTCAACAATGAGTGTACTTCTCTCTGCTTTAGGTTTTTTAGTCTTGATTATGTCTTTTACATCTGAACGCTCCAGTTTTAGTTCCAAGAATTTGTAGAGCTTGCTAACCATTTGGAGAAGGTCTTTCTTTTTCTCATCTCCTTTAAGCGGAACATTTTTTATCTCAATGTTCGTTTTTCTTTCTGTTCTTTGCATTACTTCAATTTTATTTTCCATTAGGACAATCTGTTCTTTATCTTTTTTGGCCTCTGTCTCTAATTTGACTATTTTAGCTTTTAGCTCCACGTTTTCTTCGGAGAGATGAGTAAGCGTTGCTTGCACATTCGTGCTCGTTTGATGAATATCTCTCAGTGTAGTCAAGATAAGATTAATTTGAGCATTTTGTTTGTCAGCCAGCCCAGCGACGAGATCTTTCATTTCGTTTTTGATTTGCGTAGTTATATCTTGGACCTGAGCTAAGCTTAGCTCATTAATCCTCTTCCTTTTATTTGGGCCACACATGTAGTTTGATGGAGTTGTGTTGTCCAAAGCCGATATGTCCGGAACAGAACTTGATTTTTCTGGTGTCCTCATCATTTCTACTACGATTCCACGAATAAATATCTATCTCGTAGTAGAGTGAGCGCAATACCCAAACGAGTAGGTTGATTAACCGTTGTGAGTTGCCAAAAGTGCTTATTATGCACGGGAGTTCGTTGGTGATTTGTGTAATATACAGAGATATCAGTGTGCGGCCAGCCTTATTTCATTCAATATCAGTCCGACTTTTTGCGGGTATTTAGATATAACTTTGGACGGCGAACACGATGAGCGGTGCGGGAGCAAATTGTTTCTAACAGAACCACAATTTCGCGTCTGTGAGTGATTTGACGGTGTGACTTAGTGTTTGAAGTGCAAAATGGGCAGCTTTATGGTTAAATACCTTGCCAGTCGTGTTCTGAGGTGTGGGGGGGCACAACTATCAAACAAAGCAGCTCCGCACGTCCGCTCTCGCCGAGACCACAGAGGGAAGAGGAATAAATGTATTTTCTTTCTTTCTTTCTTTCAATGCCTTGGTAAAACTAATACCTATAGGTATGTATATTATTGCGTTGGCGCATGCAAAGTTAATAAGTATTGAATTTTTCGTGTTTGTAATTTAATCATTATGTGACTTTCCTCTCAGCTCAGTTTGCAGTAGCTCTGCTTTCTGCGCCGTAGGTCGTGGGTTCGATCCCCACCGAGAACAAATACCTACTTATGTGGTGAACACAGATGTTGGTTTTTTGTTTGGGTGTTATATTTTATTCTAAGTACCTATCTATTTATAAAAAATAAATTATATAAGTATTATCAGCTATCTGGTTCCCATAGTACAAGCTCTGCTTAGTTTGGGGTTAGGGGTGTGTGGATTATCTATAATATTTATTTATTTGATGTCTTTGGTGTCTAATAACTTCACGAGATTAGTTATAAATTAACTTTAAAAATAAACGTACAGTCGATAAGCGTCGATAAACCCTTATCGATAAGGGCACAAATCAACTTGATGCCATATGTCTCGTGCGATAAGGGCCTTATATCAACTTGACACTTGTCAATAAACCGTGAGTTATCGACCGTGCCTTGATTTGAGGATGACATCACTGATAACGACTTGATTCATATCAAATGCATTCAAAACGTAATAAAATTCAGTCGTAAGACTTTCGTATTGACTTAGATCGCCCATTAAAAGCTACGAAGGATAGTCTTTGACAATAGGCCTACCACAAGCTCTGTCTGGCTCTGTCTCTGGCTCTGGTTTTGAGCCAGTAGGCCTACCACAGGCTCTGTCTCGCTCTGTCTCTGGCTCTGGTTTTGAGCCAGTAGGCCTACCATAAGCTCTGTCACGCTCTGTCTCTGGCTCTGGTTTTGAGTCTGTGTGAGTATTGAATTTAGTCCTACATCGAAACGTCACACATACAGTATAATACACTGGTGAGCACTCACACCGACTCAAAACCAGACCCAGGCAGAGCTTATGGTTGGCCTACTGAGGTTAAAACAAACATCCGCCCAAACTTTCACTTTAGTATTTAAGACTTGCGCACATCTAAGCGTTCTGCGGTGGCAATCAGTGAAACATCAAATATCGCTGTCATTTTTAATAGCGTTTCACTGATCGTCACCGCAGAACGCTCAGATGTGCGCAAGGCTTTACTAAGTAAGAACTAGTCATCATCATCATCATCATCAGCCTGAAGAAGTCCACTGCTGGGCATAGGCCTCCCCTACACATTTCCAGGAAGAACGATTCTGAGCCGTTTCCATCCATCGACTTCCCGCGATCTTAACAATGTCGTCGGTCCATCTGGTGGGTGGGCGCCCTACGCTTCGTCTTCCGGTTCGTGCCAACCAGTCATCATAAAATTGCAATCGAAAGGTCAAAATATACCAGCTAAAAGTACAAATATAATACGCGCACCGGACATTTTATCCTTTTAAAATGACTGGCACGTGAGGCTGAATATCTGTATGCCTCAAGTTGATGGACGTAGAGCAGTGCATCGTAAGGCACGTTCCTGAGAACGCAATACTTTGTTATGGGTTATATTACCACTTAACATCAGGTGGGCCATGCTAAGCTTGTTTAATCTGCTGGCCTACCATGAGCTTCATATGGTTATGGCTATGGCTGTCAAAATTGTGTCAACAGTGTCAACACATTCAAACCCAAGAAAAAATGAATGTGTGGGTCAATCTATACACAATTTGACAGCCATAGCCATATGGAGCTCGTGGTAGCCCTGCAGCTCAAATCAAATCAAAAGTGTATTTATTCAGTAGGATCACAAGGATCACTTTGAAACGTCTTAAAGCTAGGTGAGTCTAGGTGCCAGTTCTACGCGACCAAGCCGTAGAAGAACAGGCAACAAACTACGGCTCGGTTCCTACCGTTTATTTATAAGATTCTTTTACAAATTAAAAATAATAGCAGTGAAGTTCCAGTGTGGTGCCACTTCACTTAGTCAGACTGTACTGTACCTTCTCCGACGAAGCCTCATCAAAACTAAACGCTTTATTATTATGATTCAATTAAAATAATGTTTTAGTGCGGAGCAAGGGTTAGGTATTTCTCGGGCCAGTGCAAATTATTGAATACTCGATTGTAGACCGCTATCAAAACCCAACGCCTCGCCTTTATTGGCCAATATACTTGGACTGCTGCACTAGCGGCACCTACTGGCTTCACTTGCGAGTTGCAAGAGTCATGCTCGACTCAAGGCCTGCGCACACCTAGTTCGCTGGCGGTAGCGATCAGTGAAACGCTGTCAAATATCGCTGTCAGATTTGAGATTTCACAGCGATATTTGACAGCATTTCACTGATCGCTACCGCCAGTGAACTAGGTGTGCGCAGGCCTTCAGATGATCATTGATTATTGACACTTTTCAATGAAGAACTGTCTGAAAATCTATGCTTGAGGCTCGACTCAAACTCAAGCATTGTTTTTGGATACGGGCCTTGTTTTACGCACATCGAAGCATTCTGCGATGGCGGTCAATGAAACGCTGTCAAGTAACAAGTAGCTGATGGAACAATCATATGGCCCTGTAGCCCTACCACAAGCTCGGTCTGTCTCTGTCTCTGGTTTTGAGTTTGTGTGTAATTTGAACGTAGTTGTAATAATTTGTGAAATTTTCGATATTTTACAATAAAAATATATCTGCCGTATCTTAATTAGGACGTTTACTGGGCGGAAATGGACGTTTATTCGGCATTTAATCAATACGTCCTTATATGGCCGGGCAAAAACCCATCCCTAGTTGTAGGCAATAAATATTACACATCGGCTTTTCGGCTTTGTAGAGCGCTATCTCTTTCTGACGCACACTATGCTCTATGAAACCGAAATTAGCCGATGTTCAATATTTGGTACCTACTTCTTTATAGAAGTAAAAGTAGTTTGTAGTAGTTTTTATAAACTCGCGGGGTTTGACTCTCAAACAAACATTCTTCTCGACATCATCCTAATATTTCCAAGTATATGTTTATAGCTCATTCACGTCATTAATTTTAATAAAATTGGCAATAAGGGTCATAATCCCACAACCCGTCCCGGCTCGATTGCTGTTGATAGATTGCACCGAACCAGGTACACTCATCGACATTAACCACCTACTGGAGAAGGAAAACATTGTCGTTGCTTTGGATTAGACTGAAATCATGGTAAACCAAAGTAGTAGGAGTTTTTGGGTTTAATCATACTAATAGGATCACTCTGAAAAGGTGGAGGTAATCCATCTAAAATCATGTTTCTGTTAATTTAGTACTAATACGTCTGGTAGATCGGTAGTGACTTGACATGTCTGGTAGATTAATTATTAGACATTTATTTAGAAGGATTCACAGAAACAAACGTGAAATCAAAAGATAAATAGCTTAGCATGCTGTCATTCAGCTTAACAGGCTGCTAAGTGTTGCCATCTCTATTTGTTGACATGAAAGTGACAGGAGACTTATAGTGAGTGGCTAAAATGTGTCAGGTCCATGTTCTACTCTCTGCCTTCTGTGCCGTAGGTCGTGGGTTCGATCCCCACCGAGAAGAAATATTTGTGTGGTGAACGCATTTATTTTTTCTCTGTCTGGGCGTTATATCGTATTTTAAGTATGAATTTAAAAAAAAAATATACACATATAAGTATTTTATCAGCTATCTGATTCCCATAGTACAAGCTCTGCTTAATTAAGGGCTAGATAGTGTTGTGTGGATTAACCACAATATTTATTTAAAATTTAAATATAATTTATTGAAAGTATCAATTAGCTACATCTACAACTGTTTCTGTCGACTGTACCTACTGGTAGCAAAACGATACTCGTAATTAGCAAGACTTTTCATTTTGTAATTGGATTTTGATGTCAGGATAATTGGAGAACATCATTTGCATTTTATTGTCTAGGCACACCATCATCAACAGCCTGTAGAAGTTAACACTGCCGTCTCACTAAAGCTGCATGCCTACCACAAGCTCTGTCTGGCTCTGGTTTTGAGCCTGTGTGAGTGTTGACTAAATAAATCTTACGTCAAAACGTCACACACACTATAATGCACTAGTGAGCACTCACACAGACTCAAAGCCATAGCCAGAGACAGAGCCAGACAGAGCTTGTGGTAGGCCTGGCCTACAGGCACTCCTGTAGCGCCTGTAAGCTTCACTACTATTTTTATTTTTTATTTGTTAACCAAGCCGTAGTTTGTTGCCTACTCTTCAAGGTTTGGACTCGTGAAACTGGCACCTAGACTCACCTATCTTTTAGACGTGTCAAAGTGATCCTTGTGATACAAATAAATAAACATTATTTTAAACTTTGTTGCTTGCAGTCCTCTGTAGGCCTACCACAAGCTCTTTTTGGCTCTGTCTCTGTTTAGACAACACTCACACAGACTCAAAACCAAAGCCAAAAACAGAGCCAGACAGAGTTTGTGCTAGGCCTACTGGTCTTCTCTAAATTGGAGATTTCTTTTAGGATTGGTCAGCAGTATCTGGATTCACCTAATTTGTAACCTTTATAAGTGATTCTCTTTTACAACCTCCACTATCGTCGGTCCATGGGGTTGTTTTCGAGGGGTTTAATAAGCAATTATTTTTGTAAATTCACTCCCCAAGCTTCATGATTGTGAGCGAAGTCGCGCGGGATTCCACTAGTCATAATAAACAAAAAGGCCTAAAAAGAACAAGGCAGTGAGTGAATAAAATCTTCCGAATGGATGTGAATGAACCTTCATTGACAGTGTCATAAACCAACCTAAGTTTGACACGATCAATTGTCACTTAGCTGGGCTAATTTTGATGCGGTTTACGATTATGGATCGTTGTAATGTTGATATTAAACAGTTTTGTCGATTGTAAAATAAATGTTAGCGAAGTGTTTTAGGTAATGTGACAACTTGGTGGTCTTACTGCTGGCTGATTTATGACATTTAAGTTTTATTTTGTCAAAAAAGGTTGTCAATTCGAGTTGGTTTTAAAAGGCATTAATAAAATTGTTACATTGACTAGCCTAGTAGTAGTCTAGTAATCAAGTCCTACTAGACTTGACTAAAAACAATTTTTATCCTCACTTAACATTAGCTAAATTGTCTGAATAGAAAGATGCCATCTAATTAAGAATATAAGACTAGTAACGCTTTAAAACGTAGAAAGAAGTTAGGAAGTAGAAGTAGAAATCATAATAAAATGCCTGTGCTCTCAAACGGTGAAGGAAAACATCGTGAAGAAAACGGCATGTAGTACCTACCTAAAAAGTTCAAAATCATGTGTCAAGTTCACGAAAGTAATCTCTTTAAGGTGCACTTAAAATCCTTTCACCACACTTGGTTCGACCAAGCATGCCCACCTTGTGACAAGATATACACCTAACAACAGTGTAGTTAATCAAAACGTCTTTTTTAATTGCGATGGAGTGAAGCACAGCCCACCTGATGGTGATCGTGTCCATGATATGTGAGCTGAGATACAAGCGCCTGATTGATGGGCCATTGTCTCTCCCAATCAAATTGATGGCTTTATACTGATGGATACATTTCAGTGTTTTTCGATACTTAACTGAGTTTGTGGATTGAATACGATGTCAAAGTTGTGGAAGATACAGTTTTGATTGTTATCAATATATTATTTTTTTTATATTATTTCTTAGTTGATCTTGGGAAAAAAGACTAGAAAATCGTATTGAATCTTTATGTTAATAACTACTACATGAAGTTACATAATATTACTGCATTCAATGTAATAAAAATATCAATGAAATACGTTTGCAGTAAAGCACCTATGATTTAGAAAATGCAAAATTTTAAAAAAACTCGGGCAAATGGTACTAAATTCTATTCTTAGAGTTATTTTATTATTTATCTGGTTCTATTACAGCTTTGCTTACTTTCGGGCTAGCTGGAGCTGGAAATTTATATAAATATTGTGGACACATCACTATCTAGCCCCAAATTAAGCAGAGCTTGTACTATGGGAACCATATTATTATACTCGTAGCGGATATAGTACTTTTTGAAGTGAAAACTTCTTTAGCGGCGTTGAGCACTTTCTGTAATGGGTATAAAATCTTAAACTCGCGTCAGGATCACGTGACCTGATCGAAAAAGCGTAAGACGCTACAGATACGCTAGTAGTTACTATGACACGGTAACGTCACAGAATAGATAATAGTTAGTAGCAAGCATACCAAGGCGTTTTTCGTGACTGTAGTAGGTAGATTTTTACCTATTATAGATTTTATGAACTAGCGGCCGCCCGCGGCAGGTAGTAGTGGTCATTGGTACATGATTTTATAGATCTACTGTATTTATTTAGGTATTATGAATAAGGTAGGCAAGGCACTGATGCCAACGACGAGCTTCGGCAAATTCACCATCCACACTTGATGTGCGGGCTGGTTTCCGCAAGGCCTCTAGTGGGCCCTTTTTGCTCGAACTTTTGTGGCTTCTACAACACGCCGATGTTTACTCACGATGTTTTACTGGCATAGTGCACATAAATTTTTATGCTCAACGTTAATAATCAAGTTTTCACTTCTGCCGGCACTCCCGGAGTGCAACCCGTCTTTTTTTTTCAAAAAACGTTCGTAAAATACAATATAACACCGAGGCAAAGAACAAACACCTGTGTTCACCACACAAATACTTGTTCACAGTGGGGATCAAACCCACGACCAACGACGCAGAAGGCAGAACTACTAACCAACCCACCTGAGAGCCTAGTCAAATAATACAAAAAAAGCAGTTTATTGCAGGATGAGTTAACGATTAATCTCGCACACGACTCTTTTATCTCACTACCGCACGAAACTTGACGATTATTGTCACAAATAAATCCACAATTTTGATCCGTGATCTTTGACAATAAAATTCATTCCGTGGGCGATGTAGGTGAATACATAAATCACGGACGGACACGCACTAAATCTATATAGTGAATCACTCACTGTGCGGTGTGAATGTAGTCTCGGATATTTCACAAGATAAGTGTCGAGCATATTCTGGATATAAATGATTTTAATTCGAGATTGAAACGAAGCAAACTTGAATTTTCGAAGATTTGATCTACGAAACACAGATTCAAATGACAAGTTATCCTCCTGGGGGAAAAAAAATTGGATCATATGGAATTGCGATCACTGATTTTACTTTTTACATTTTCATCATCAGCCTGAAAAAGTCTACCTCTAGTAGTAGAGCTCTTTGTGTGTGTCTCGTGGGAGTGCATACTACCACCATGCCTATTTCTGCCGTGAAGCAGGATTGCTGTGTTTTGGTTTGAAGGGTGTGGGTGCCGTTGAAATTACTGGCACTTGAGGCTGAACATCTGTGTGTTTCAAGTTGATGGACGCAGGGCAACGCATCGTAGGGCGATCCTGAAATGAATGCTTTGTTATAGGCGTGGGTTACCGCTTAACATCTAGTGGGCCATATGCTTGTTCCATCTGCAATTTCCAGAAAGAATTTATTTATTTATTTATTTATTTATTTATACACATTGCTCTATCAGGGGTACCCTAATACGATAGCGCAGCCATCATCCTCCAAATTTCAGATTTAATAATTATACAATCACAAACAGTTAATAAATAATAAAAAAATAATCACAATAAGACACACCGGATCCAATTAATAAGTATTAGAACAACAAAACAAAAATAAGCAATATACATTTAAATTTATACAAATTCTAACTCTAGGATGACTAGAGAAGCTTTTACGAATTCGCTCAAAGAACATTGAAATATGTCAATATTTTCTGCCACTAGATTCAGTGTTTTAATGGTTCCAATGAGAGGTGATTTGCCCAACAAGTTGGTTTTAGCGCGCGGAACTTCCAGTAGAGGCGGTCGTCTACGCCGATGCACGAACTCATCAGGCACTCGCAATTTCACCGCTTCCAGGATGTCCGCATTGGCCACCTTACCTCGGAGCACCTTGAACACATACAGAACAAGTGCCAAGTTCCTCCTAACTTCCAGCATATTGTATCCAACCATGCCCAGAACGAACAAGGTGCAAGAATGATCTGGAGCTTACGATTTCCAAGCAACATCGTCTTCTTCATCGTGATCGCTATTGCCTTGCGAAACAGTAACCAGAGTAAGCCCATTTCTGTGTGGCCTATTCGCTGCAATAATTATAATTCTCGTTTATATCATTTATTTATTGTATTTTTACTTGCTTTTTGTTTTACATTTATTGTTAGAATTCTATCAAAATGAGCTTTGTTTCGAAATCAAAGGTTTGACAAATCTATTCGGGTTTATATTGCGCCGGTATCGTAAATTGTAAATCGGATTTGAGCCGGCGGCGACTGATTGAAGTTAGCGTGTTTTATTTGATAGGTTTGTGACCATGTTGCTTTGTTTAATGCTGTCCGTGGGTATTGATGATAATAAATTCGTTGTGATTAATTTACTTTGTCGAAAAAGTAATTTTAGAATTCTTGTATAATAAACCTAGAAACTCAAAAAACTCAAACTCAATAATTTTTTATTCATTACGATGCAAGAATCACTTTGAAACGTCTTATAGCTAGGTGAGTCTAGGTGCCAGTTCCACGCGACCAAGCGTAGAAGAACAGGCAACAAACTACGTCTCGGTTCCTACTGTTTTTTTATATGATCCTTTTACAAATCAAAAATAGTCTAAAATAATAGCAGTGAAGTTCCAGTGTGGTGCCACTTCACTTAGTCAGACGTATGCAATGCAATAATACAAAAGCAAAAGTTTCAAAGACAGCACACGCTACGCTTCAAAGTTATACTATAGTATCTACACAGCTTAATACTATAGTATCTACACAGCTTATACATATAAAAATAAGACACGAAATAGTAGGTACCGACATTGCAAATCGACATGTTAGCTTCCTATGGGTAGAGTGACCGGGACATTGGGCCACGCAGTTTTATCATTCATATAGCTATCTAGAGTATAGTACGCTTTCTTTATTAAATTATTCTTAACATAGGCTTTAAACTTCCGAATAGGAAGCTTAGTTGCATTTTCCGGAAGTTTATTATAAAAGCGTACAGTGTTCCCCATAAAAGACCCATTTACCTTCTGCAGGCGAAATTTGGGAATATAAAGTTTATTTTTATTTCTAGTGTTAATATTATGTGAATCACAATTTTTCTGAAAGCTACAGATGTGTTTGTGAGTGTACAATAAGTTTTCATATATATATTGTGAAATTACTGTGAGGATATTAATTTCCTTAAATCGCTCCCTCAATGAGTCTCGAGATTTCATTTTATATATGGCACGTATGGCCCTTTTTTGTAAAACAAATATAGTTTGAATATCAGCTGCTTTCCCCCAGAGAAGGATACCGTAAGACATAACACTATGGAAGTAGCTGAAATAAACTAGCCTAGCTGTAGCTTCATCAGTAAGCCATTTTATAGTCCGAACTGCATATGCAGCTGAACTTAGTCTAGCTGCAAGTGCTTTGATTTGTGACCCTAGACTTGCTAGCCCCTGTAAGAACTTGATTATTAATTATTTTCATGAACTTTTATGATTAAATAAAAAATATTAAACATGTTTGTGACAACTTTGTTTGTTATTTTTTCCTGATTTTAACATTGTTTTGTTTTTGATGCATAGGATGCGTAAAATTCGTGACGTTGGAACTTAAAAAGGAACGTTAAAATACGACTATAAAAAAAACAATAGTACTTAAGCCTCCGCTATACGCTGGTCTAAAAACAAAACACGACCGGAAAGTTGGAAAAATTTAAAATAAAGATGGCGTTGCCTGACCTGAGCTGTGAATTCATGTATTTGATACCAACTATTACTTATTCTGTGCTTGGGTCTGACATTTGTCACGACATTACAATGTGTTGACTAGAATACGCTTCGTTAGACAAAAACACAGACAGATATTCAGTAAATAAATATAACCCAATTGTTATGTTAGCTGATTCCCGTCGCAGAGTTTCCATTGCATATTTTTCATCCAGGATTGGTGATAACAATGGCAAGCTGTGCGGTATTTTTTAAACTACCACGAACGCTACATTTTAAATCTAACTTATATAGTAGTGTAGTAGTAGTAGTCTAATTTATATAGTATAACAAGCAAATAGCCCCAGATTTAATAAAAGAAACCTTCCACCAAGAGAGATTTTCCTCATATTATGCAAAACCAGAGTGAGTTGCAAGTTCATAAATGTCGGTAGTCGGTGAATGAACACTTGTATTTTTTAAAGGTAAAAAACGGAACCCTTATAAATTCGTCATGTCTGTCTGTCTGTCCATCCGTATGTCACAGTCACTTTTTTTCAAAAAAATGAAATGAAATGAAAAGAAATAATTTATTTGCTTGAAGTATGGTACTTACAAAACTGTAAAAGCTATATGTACTGATGAAACTTGGTAAATAGATGTATTCTGTAAACCGCATTATGATTTTTATACTTAGAACTGACACTCAAAAAATATTTTTTCATAAAACTTATGAGTTTTCTTAACATTAAGTAAAAGATTATTAAACCAGTTAAGTATTTACGACAGAGATGCGTTAACGTCATCGTAATTAGCCTTCTATCTATCGACTTTAAAAATTAATGAGGTATCGTCAGCAAATAGTACTGTTTCACATAGTTTTTTAACCAAAAAAGGAAGGTCATTTACGTACACTAGAAACAAGAAAGGACCTAATATCGAACCTTGTGGCACCCCTATGTCAATTACTGACCCAAAAGATCTCTCACCGCCCACATCAACTTTAAGGATTCTTTCAGTCAAGTACGATTGTAATAAGTCAATGGAGCGATTTAGAATACCGTAATGTTTAAGTTTAGATATTAAGAGGGTGACGGACGCAGCTCGCAACTTCAATTCGAGGCGCGGGCAAAAATTGCTCCGAATATAGCTATCTCTATTCATTTGATGCGGGCGCCACGGAATATATAATAGTAGTATACACACACAGGCGCTCGTGTGACGCGCTACTTCTATACGTGAATCCAACCATAGTGCCGCGCTTGTGCGTGTGCGTCAGCCACTGATAACGATTTTTATGCATTGCCTAATTTCGTCAACGTTACTAACACCCGTTTTCACTAAACCTAGGCGACGCCTAAATCGGATGCCTAAATATTAACGGGCCGACGTACATAGCTCGCAACTTCAATTCGAGGCGTGAGCAAAAACTGCTCCGAATATAGCTATCTCTATTCATTTGATGCGGGCGCCACGGAATATATAATAGTAGTATACACACACAGGCGCTCGTGTGACGCGCTACTTCTATACGTGAATCCAACCATAGTGCCGCGCTTGTGCGTGTGCGTCAGCCACTGCTAACGATTTTTATGCATTGCCTAATTTCGTCAACGTTACTAAGCGTCAGATAGGCTAGTGGCTAGGGCGTGCGGATTCACACTGAGAGGACGAGGTGGGCGGGAGTTCAAATCTGGTCAAAGAGAGTTGACTTTTTGCACCCTACAATTTTATGTTTTTATTTTTTGTGGCTGCATTACCTGACTAACCCTCTAAGCTTATTGCTTGCTTGTTTCGCTTTTCTAGTATTCAATAAGCAAGGATTGGTCATGCTCTGAATGCAAGAATAAAGTGAAAAAAAAAACAACATTCCTGAACCGATAAAGAACCTTCAGAGTAGCTATTTACGCACTTAGAAAAGACACCAGGAAATTCTCTAACATGATACGAGTGAGTTTATTCATCAGGTAGGGTTTGTGCGGGTTCTGGACCAAATTGAAGAAGAGTAAAGAGAACCATTGACTCCGAGTTGAGTTGAGAGAGCCATTGACCCCGGCGCGGAGCGATGGAGTTGTGGTTGATGACGTTCCAGTAGAGGATGATGGGTGGGAGTCCGCTCAACATCAGGTGTGGTGTGGTTTGCTTGACCTCATTGGCCTAGTGGTTGGAGGGTGCGGGTTCAAAATCAGTGATAACGTTACAGTAATAGATGATGGGTGGGTATCCGCTCTACGTCAGGTGGGGTGTGGTTCGCCAGACCTCATCGGCCTAGCGGTTGGGGGGCGTGGGTTCAAAACCAGTCATGACGTTACAGTTGAAGATCATGGGTGGAGGTCCGCTCAACATCAGGTGGGGTGTGGTTCGCCAGACCTCATCGATCACACACACACAGCAATAAAAAACACGCAAAGCGGCTCACTTACCAAAGTACAGAAAGTCTAATAATGTGACTGCATTTAAAAATATACTTTATTCGTTGAGCAATTAGGTTGCTTTTATTCTGCTTATTTACATTCGCAAAACCAACGATTGCGAACATCGACCTACAATTACATGGACCTCGGCTTTCGCACAAAACTCGCGAAAAAAGTGTACCAAGCTAACCTACTATAGGTGGATACTTATATAATGATTATAAACAAACTGAAAAAAAAAATATTTATGTCTTATCACAATTACTATATAGAACTCAATTTTGATTGCATGAAGCAACTTCTAGTGAACGTTACAGAAATTTTTCCAAGTCTTTTTATCAATATTTCCACCAGACGTTGAGCAGTACTCTGTTTATTGAGCTCCAGTTATATAAAGAAAAACTATTTTGTTAAAGTATTTCTCAGTCTTTTTATCAATATTTCCACCGGACGTTGATTGGTAGCAGTTTTTTGAGCTCAAAATAAATAAAGTTTTTTTTTTAATTTCTTAGTCGTTTTATCAATATTTCCACCTGACGTTGAGCTGTAGTTTATTTCTTGAGCTCCAGAAAAATAAAACAGAAATATGTTGTTCAAATTTTTACAAGTCTTTTTATCAATATTTCTACCTGACGTTGAGTGGTATCAGTTTTTTTAAGCCCCAGATAAATAAAGAATAAAAATATTTTGTAGCCATTTTTCTTAGTCCTTTTTTCAATATTATAACCTGACGTTGAGCGGTAGTCGGTTGTTTGAGATTCAGATAAATAAAGAAAAAAAATATTTTGCTGAAATTTTTCCAAGTCTTTTTATCAATATTTCCACCTGACGTTGAGTGGTAGCAGTTTTTTTAAGCCCCAGATAAATAAAGACTAAAAATATTTTGTGCCAATTTTTCTTAGTCCTTTCATCAATCTTTCCACCTGACGTTGAGCGGTAGTCGGTTTTTTGAGATCCAGATAAATAAAGAAAAAAAATATTTTGCTGAAATTTTTCCAAGTCTTTTTATCAATATTTCCACCAGACGTTGAGCGGTACTCTGTTTATTGAGCTCCAGTTATATAAAAAAAAAACTATTTTGTTCAAGTATTTCTCAGTCCTTTTATCAATATTTCCACCGGACGTTGAGTGGTAGCAGTTTTTAGGGTTCCGTAGCCAAATGGCAAAAACGGAACCCTTATAGATTCGTCATGTCTGTCTGTCTGTCTGTCTGTCTGTCTGTCTGTCCGGCCGTGTCACAGCCATTTTTCTTCGAAACCATAAAAGCTAGACTGATGAAACTTGGTGAGTAGATGTATTCTGTGAACCGCATTAAGGTTTTTACACAAAAATAGAAAAAAATCTATAAATTTTGGGGGTCCCCATACTTGAAACTGAAACTCAAAAAATTTTTTTTCATCAAACCCATATGTGTGGGGTATCTATGGATAGGTCTTTAAAAATTATGTTGAGGTTTCTAATATCGTTTTTTTCTAAAACTATAAATTTGGGGGTCCCCATACTTGAAACTGAAACTCAAAATTTTTTTTTTCATCAAACCCATACGTGTGGGGTATCTATGGATAGGTCTTCAAAAATGATGTTGAGGTTTCTAATATCGTTTTTTTCTAAACTGAATAGTTTGCGCGAGAGACACTTCCAAAGTAGAAAAAAGTTGGTCCCCCCCCCTCTAACTTCTAAAATAAGAGAATGATAAATCCAAAAAAAATATATGTTGTACATTACTATGTAAACTTCCAACGATATTTAGTTTGAACGAGATCAAGTCAGTAGTTTTTTTTTATACGTCATAAATCGTAAACCGCAATTTACCTTTCGACGAACTACAAAAACCTTTATATTATGTTAATTGATGCTACGGAACCCTTCATGGGCGAGTCCGACTCGCACTTGGCTGCTTTGTTTGAACTACAAATAAATAAAGAAAAAAAATAATTTGTTGTAATTTTTCTTAGACCTTTTATCAATACTTCATAGACAGGGTGGAATTTTGTAATGCCACCTGGAGGGAAAGTACTCTTAATACTCCAGATAGAAAATTTTACTCACAGGAAACATTCCTTTATTTTTGAATAGAAAGCAAACTGCATTCAAAGTTTTTCGAAAATTCTCTCACACCCGGGAATTGAACCGGCTAAAATCAGAAAAATTATACCTTGTACTTTTATTGCATCGATCGTTAGTCAATTATAAGGATGAAATCTCTCTAACAAACATGATAAATTAAATGAAAGAAAAACCAGGAAATCTTAAATTAATTTAATTATTTACAAAAAATGGATAACTAACTAGTTACTTGAAATTAGTTGCTTGAAATGGGCTCCATTCTCTTGGATACACAAATTTATTCTTTTAACGAATTCATTTCTTTAAAAGAATAAATTTATTCCTTTCAAAAAAAAAAATTAATTTAAAAATTATTTTATTTTTAATTTTAGAAATTGCTTTCTATCCAAAAATAAAGGAATGTTTCCTTTGAGTAAAATTTTCTATCTGCAGTATTAAGAGTACTTTCCCTCCAGGTGGCATTACAAAATTCCACCCTGTATAGAAATTAATGGTTCATAATTTGTTTTAGTCGAAATGTTGGCTTTTTTCGAAATTTCGGCAGACTTTTTGACCTAGTGCTGCACCTTAATTTCGTTTACCCAACCTACAACCTACCTAGGTACTTAGTATTTCCCATCTTCACTTAGTACCCTTCCTAAACTAACAATTATCAAA
Source organism: Thera britannica (assembly GCA_939531255.2). Classification (NCBI taxonomy): domain Eukaryota; kingdom Metazoa; phylum Arthropoda; class Insecta; order Lepidoptera; family Geometridae; genus Thera; species Thera britannica. The sequence continues at coordinate 403,701 of OW618042.2, read as the reverse complement.
TATCTAAGCATTATGTTTTATGCCAGTGTAGGTATTTAACTAGTCCGAAGTCCGAGCGATTCACACACACAACCGAAGTGTCCCGTGTGCTTCAAGCGTTTCCTCCCCCTGCACCCCGCCACCCGCACCGTGCGTGCGCGATAGCAATAGTAGCCGTTCGAAAATGCCATGAATTTGATCGTGTTCCGTAATACCAAAAATGATGACTGAAAACTTTTTGTATTCTTTACATAGTATTGTTATTCTGTAACTAGACAATATAAACTAGGTTCCTTAACAAAAAACACGTAAGATATTGTTGTTTTTAGTACGAAACCAATAGGTAGAAAACTTGATAAGTTTAGCATAAAAATGTGCAAAATGCGATTGGTGTTTATTTCATTTTAGGTAAGTAATTTGAAATAAAAACTGTTGAGGAACCTAGATAAATACTATGCAAATACAATTATTACAATAATATAGTGTAAATCTGTCTAAATTAGAAATCATTTTGGTATTCCGTTTGTATGAAAATTTTCCATACGTCAGCCCCTTAACTAGTTTTTTCGTGTGCGCGAGCTGCAAGCAGCTCGCGTGTCGGTGTGCTACTCCCAGTTTTACATTACACTTGCACTTGTAAAACCCCAAAAAGTAGTAAAGAAAGTCCTAAGTAACCCTAAAAGTCGATCAGTGAATCAAGTTCCTCAGTGTAGTAAAACCCCAATCAAAGTCCTAAAGAACCCTAAAATTGTTTACATAATCAAGGTCCTAAGTGAAGTAAAATTCCAATTAAAGGCCTAAGGAACCCTAAAAGTTGTTTATTTTATCAAGTTCCTCAATGTAGTAAAACCCCAATCAAAGTCCTAAGGAACCCTAAAAATGTTAACATTATCAAGCTCCTAAGTGTAGTTGAAACTCCAATCAAAGTCCTAAGGAACCCTAAAAGTCGAACACTTAATCAAATTGCTCAATGTAGTAAAACCCCAATCAAAACCTTATACGGAACCCTAAATTGTACGTCAAGCCAAAACCCTTAACGGGTCGAAACCGCTGGAAGGAACCCAAACGTTGACTACCGGGTCGCGTGCATCGCGAGCTGCAAGCAGCTCGCGTCCTCAATGCGTTCCCACAGGGGCGGAACCCTAAACCAAGTGAAGATCCAATCAAACACCTTAAAAAACCTAAAATTCAATCTCCAATCATAGTCCTCAGTCGAATGAACCGTTTGAACGACCTTAATCGGACGATTTTTGCAAAACCGGAAGTGGCACAGCCGCCATTTTGAATTTTGAACTGTCTAGTGAACATTTTTTCACACCCCTAAGACACCCTAAATTTCAGTAGGAGGGGGTTCTAAATTTCAGTAGGGTGGGCGTGGTCGCGTGGCGGCTCGCTTCGCTCGCCGCAACGTTCCCCCCGGGTTCAGGAGGAGGGGGTTCTGGGGGCTTGAGGGTCACAGCACGGCTCGCTTCGCTCGCCGCGACGCTCCCCCTGGGTTCAGGAGGAGGGGGTTCTGGGGGGCTTAGGGGGGGGGGGGGGGGGTCACAGCACGGCTCGCTTTGCTCGCCGCACTGTTCCCCATTCGCTCGCCGCAATGCTCCACTCGAAAAAAAGGGTCAAAAATAATAAAGGGGTCTAGAGGGGGGAGGGGGGCAAAATTTATTTTGCTTTCAAAATAATCTCACCTTCCCTACATGACCCAAAAAAAAAGTCTTGCAAGTCACTCCGCTTGGAAGATACGAAAGGGGGGGGTGAAAAAAGGGGCAAGAGGAGGGTGTTTTTTTTGTTTTTTCAATTCAGGAAGAAACCCTCTATACGAAACCCTAATCGAAAACCCCCTATCTCGACGGCATCCGGTAGCACTCACAAAAGGGGGGGTCCTGGGGGGCAAGGGGGGCAATTTTTTTTGTACAATAATATTCTTATCTTTTTTCTTCTCTTTCGTCTTCTCCCTTTTAATCTTTTTTTTTCTGAAAAGTAATATTTCATCAAAATCGGCTAAGCCGTTTTGTTTTATTGTTTGTTACTGCATACCTTCGTCATTTAATTTTATGATCCAATTTAGTAAATTTTTCTTTTATCTAAAAGGTTATACTTCCAGATCTGTATGTAAATCTAGTTAGTATAACTTAGTGCATAGAATTCATGCCTATGGAAATAAATAATAATAATAATAATAATAATGCTGGACAATTCACACAACATTATCTAGCCCCAAGCTAAGCAAAGCTTGTGTTATGGGTGCTAGATAACTGATATACATAATACAATACATTACATGCATAGATAATTTTCATTTCAATTCATAAAATTAAATGAATTGAAATGGAAATTATTTATGGGTGGCTTTAAGCTTTGCACTCATTTAGGCCTTCGGTGCTCATTGCGGTGGAGATCAGTGAAGCATTGTGAAATAACACTGTCTATTCGACTTATATTATTGTATTTTATCGGCATTTAAAAATATTAGGTATACCAAAGAGTTTCGACAACCCCAACTGACTCTTCAAAGTTCTGTCAAACGCAAAATCTTGGGAAACTCCTTGCTGCGTGTATAGAAATAGGCACATGTATTTTGGTATTTGGGTATTTGAGCGCACCGTGCATGAAGCCTTTGACAGAAAGTTCCAGAATTCGGGACATTACAGGCACCTCCAGATTTAAAAGACGGCAATCAAAAATACTCAAAACCCATGATATTATTGTTATGACTGGGCTCTCAGCTCATTTATTAGTAGCTCTGCCTTCTGCGCCATAGGTCGTGGGTTCGATCCCCACCGAGAACAAATATTTGTGTGGTGATCATAGATATTTGTTCTCCATCTGGATGTTATATTGTTTTCCAAGTACCTATGTATTTACAAACAAAATGTATTTAAGTATTACATCAGCTATCTGGTTCCCATAATACTAACTCTGCTTAGTTTAGGGCTAGATAGTGTAGTGTAGATTGTCCATAATATATATATATATATACTTCCTTTTCATTGTAATGGGCTCCCAAACTCTTTGCAAAATCGACACTATTTTTATAAAGGCCTAAAATCGGCTACTAGTTTTTGAGTCTTCTTCTTGTCATGTCAATAGAAAATTAAAGCTGGTGTGGTGGATTATGAATGTGCCTCAAAAGTTTTGCTACTTCACGTTGGTTTCATTTATTGTTTTCCTTCACCGTTAGAGTGTACTGACATAGTGCACATAGGTTTTTTGGCAGATAAACTAATTTGTGCATGACGGGGTTTGAACACACGCCTTTAGAATCAAAAAGCGGGTCGCTACGACAATATAACCGGTGCTAAGCAACCAGAGCGCCCCTCCACCTAATGGACCGATGACATTCTAAAGATCGTGGGAAATCGGCAAATTGTTTTTTCATGGAAATGTATAAAGGAGGTCTATATCTAGCAGTGGACTTCTACTTACTGATGATGATGACGGAAAGCACTGGGTAGATAGGAAGATAGCTACTTATGCAACTACAAAAATGGAGGTATTTAACAAAAGCATTGCGCTTCGCTGGTCACGCACGATAGGAACGTGCCCTAGAATGTACTTGATAAGTTATATGCTACATAAAATATATACTTCTACAGGCTGATGATGATGTGAATACAGGTTATCGATCATAATGTACGATGAAGATGGTTTTATGTCATTTCGTTATACTGTGACAGTTTGTTTTATGTTACACTGTGGCAAATTTATAGTACCAGTAGTAGCTATGATTTAATCTAGGGTATATTTTACGTAGTCAGAGATGAAATGTCATGTCACGAAATTTGACATAGGTCCAACCTTCTTGGCCGCTCGGGCTGTACTGAGAAGTAAGTACAGAAACCTATCTATTTATATTTTTGAAAATTTTATTTTTTTATAAAAACTACGGCAACTAAGAAAAATGCAATAACATCAGGTTTTTACGTATTTATTAAGGTAAACGGGAACAAAACTTTCATTGCAATGGCTCTAACAGCAACGGAAAAAAACCATTTCAAATCCAAAAAAAATTGAGAGTTTTTGGCAAACTTTGCGTTCAATTTTATCGAACCCTGTGAGTTGAGGAGAATTTCTAGCCTAATCATAATTTTTTTACACCATTTAATTGTAATATTTTACAAAAAAAATAAATGGATTCGTCCATACAACGAAAAAAAATGCTACTTTACATTTTCGGTTTCACCTCATGTAGGCCCTTAATAAAAAAAAATCTCAAACCATTTTTAATGGCACGGCATTCATGGAACTAACCCCTGACCACATTTAGCTAAAACTGTATTTGATTTAGCTCCTTCCTCAGCCATAACTTACAAAATAACTTAATTTCTCCACATCTCCTATAAGTTATAGGCTATAACCCACGACTTTCTAAAACATGTCGGGACATGTTCCCTTATTTTTACTTATCCCACAATACTCTCTTTTTCCTTAGAAAGTGTAACACATTATAAATCAGCGTGAATTAGCCATACCCACACCCTCTGCCTTTGCATCTAGGGATGGGACAAATATCATAGAAAGTCCGGAAAAAAAATCATAACCACAGAAAATTATCTAGTGTTATTGTGGACTTAAATTCTTTCCTATAAGTTTGAAGAACGAGTGATCTTAAGCTTTTTCTATCCACCAGCATCCTCTAAAACTCTAAATGATCTCCACAAAAAGATTCGGCACCCTGCGCCGGTACCGGACCCGGGTTCGGTTCTGGTTTGTGATCGTCATGCGACAACTGTTCACGAGTACAAATACAAATCATTTATTAATAACTCTTAGTTGAAAGTCAGTGTCAAATTGGTATGGAATATACTACAACTTAGTGTGCACGAGCGGCAGTTAGATCTATCAGTTGCATGGCTTGCTGTAGTTTCCAGAAATACGATATTTTCATTCGCCCTTTTCCATAATATACATAATTTAATAGTCCTTAGCTATATCTTAAAATTAAATCATTTAGTAATGTCGATTTGCCCGAGAACGAGCCGGATATTGACTGTTAGACAATCTAAAAGACGGATACCAGTCTATGAGAGTTAGCACATCCCTAGCCGTAACACCATTACGTGATTCACCCCCACTTTAAAATGGAGTCATAAATAAAAGGTAGACGCACCTTATCGTCGAATGCTCTGAAAGAAGCGCCTTCTCTTTCTCACTCAAAGAGCTTTCAAACCACTTTGTACGGGTGCTGCTACAGTACGCGCACCGGTTGTTTATTGTTTTTATGTTAGCTACGTAAGTTCTATTTTTAGTTCGAACAACAGTTTGTCATTTTTCCTATGTCACACAGTGTGCTATCGTTTGTAGTGCCTTAATTCAAAGATATATAACGATTCTGTGCCCGCTGTGTACTAATATGTCCGCCAGTACAGTTCTTCAAGCTCAATATACTCAATATATTTTTTGCATATGGTTTGGTTTAGATACCTACACATCGTTTTTAGGTGCAAGTCAGTATCACATGGACCCAAGGACAAGCTGAGTAGGCCAAGCCGTACATTCACGTTTTAAAAGTGATCACTTCGTTAAGTGCTGCATAGATTTTTCTAGAATTATCATGGGATGACCGACGACATTGTCGGATTGCAGGAATCCAGTTGATAAAGAGGCCTAAAAATTGTTCTTTCTATAAAACTTTGGGGGAGCCCTATGCTTAGCAGTGACATTCTTCAGGCTGGTGATGAAATCGTACTAATACCAATTATTCCTTCATAAACACGGCAGCAAACCCTCGTCGTCTACAAGAGCCTCTCCATAAAACTGTTTTACATTTATAGCTACAAGCTTTACAAGATTTTGTCCTTCATTCCAAAACCGTCTTACTTACCTAAGCATAAGGTTGTTTTTCGCTTGCTTTAGCCCCGTTGCCATGACAACGAGAGCTGCGTCGCGATTTCAGCTTGAGCACCTCCTTTCGCGTCGATAGGTACTTGTCTAAGGTACTTGTGCTTCTATCGATGGCATACCAAGAGGGTAGGTTAGTATCGGGTTGTATGATATTTTGGGGGGTTGAAATCGAACGGGGCGTGTTGTTTACAATGACTTTATTTCGTTTGCGACTGGAGATTTGTATGTGTATACTATTCGAAACTTGTGTTTTTTTTGACATTGCTAAAACTTGCCTCGCAGCGGGAATCGAACCCGCGTCCGTTTAAGCCTAAGTTGGGTTCTAGTAGTAGGTACCTACTCTATTATGATTTCTTATACACAAACTAATTTTCTATTTAAAGGCTTTTCTTTTAGGGCTTTAATATTCCCCAAAGTGGCTTTTGGTGCCCAATCGGACGCATCTTGTTAGGAAAATGCACATTTTATTTCATATTTTGAGCATGTATCTTATAGGGTTAAATGTAAGTAAATAAAATAAGTGAGCATCATATTTTGACTAACCGTTTATTTCAAACACATGACTGGCCACGCTCATATTCACAATTCCTGAGATGGTTCATTTAAAATATTCATTTATTTCATTTAAATGTAATAATAGTGGGTTTGTTACAAGCAGATAACTGTATTTCTATTTACTGTGCATTAACAAGCAAATATTTATTTACTTAACAAAGCTCTTTTCTATATTAATTAACTTTATTTTTATAGTTTGGCGTGTTTACAGTTTGTTCAGGTCAAATACATGCCAATACATAATATTGCTATCATTTAGTACAAATTAATATTTTTCATCATAAAACTCATGAAAATATTTTATTTACATTATTTTAAAATGGCTATAATTATGATGATTATGTTTTCAAAAGAATAATTTTACAAAAATTAAATATAAAAAATAGAAAAGAGGCGTTTGCATTGGGACAAGATAGGCTGAAGCAAAATTAAATTAAAATAACTGTATTATTGGCACGTATTTGTCTAATAGTAATTAATTTAGGTATGAATTATAACTTTGCGTGGTCGTAACTAGACGTACATATATAATTACAATAGTTAAATTCGTTTAAATATTTATTTACACTTAAAATGTACAGTTAACAAAAAAATGCATTTCGCGTTTTATATAGTTTTGTGACTTCTTACTTAATTTTTACTTTAATACATTTAGGTTTATTTACAAATAATATGTAGGAAGATGAAGTTACAAATGACATTTTATAATGGCCACAATATATTTTTTTTACAAACTTATCCTCTCAAATGATTGAAGGCAAACTATTTATTTGAAAAGAGGTACCATTAATAAAAATATGATCACTAAATAAAACTTGGCACCAGAGGCTTAAACTTTACAATTATAGTTATAGCTAACAATAATCATGTAAAATCTAAATAAATTACTTAATAACAAAGTGACTATTTACAGAACGATCACAACATTAGAAATGATAATAGGCAAAGTTGATCGGCTGATCACTCTGATCATTTTGATCAGTATTGTTCATTTCGTTTTGATCGATATCACGTTCACTCAATTCACTAATGCTAGTGAACTCACGGTCGTTTGAAGAGCTTTGATCAAACTTCGACCCACTTGGATCAAACTTAGATCCGCTCGGATCAAACTTAGACTTGACCTGCCAGTTTGACAGATCAAATGGCACATCGTTAGTTTCCTTGCAAAAGGTCCTCGGCACCAAATATTCCGGATAAACACTATCGTAGCGATCATTTTCGAACTTAAGATGCGAACTAAAAGTTTTCTCTTCGAAGTCATCGCTTCGAGTACTAGCACTGTTCACTTCGTTGTTCTCCGATTCAACATCGTCTTTTTTAACGTCACTATCACTGGCGCAGGCTTCGAATTGAGCGCGTTGATCGAACTGATCACGATCAAACTGATCACGATCGAATTGGTCGCGATCGAAGTGATCACGTTGATCAAACGGTCGAGCGTTCATTTCGGTGCCGGCGGGTAAGGATCACTGGCGGTGCGGCAGCTGGTGATGGCTGATGTGCTGGTGATGCAGGTCGAGGCGCGGCCGCTTGGCGTCGTCGTCATCGCTGCAGTCGTTCTCGTGCTGGTCCTGGTCATCGCACTCCTCGCCCAGCTCCTCTTGCTTGCGTTTGGCGGTCGCCATTTCAGCAGCGTGCTTTTTCCGCCATTTCGTTCTTCTGTTTTGGAACCATACCTGTTGGCAAGGAAAATTAAGTTAGTTTGGCAAAAACCACTTGATGTTGTTAGAGTTGAAACACCGAGAGTTTCACTCGATTATGCTCTTTTGGGCTAAGAACATCCATTCACTTTTGATCAATTAAGAACATTAATTCCACATTTGATCAAAATTGATTGTTAATACGTCGAAAATATGTGATTGAGTCACAAAAATCAATATAACTATACCACCCTGGCATAGAAAATGTTATGATGATGGAGTCTCTACTTAAAAAGACGAAACCAAATATTGATTGCAAAGAAAAGCACAATCAACTTAAGCCTTGCGCTCATCTTAGTGTTCTGCGGTAGCGATCAGTGACTTTCTGTCAAATGTAACAACGATATTTGGCAGCATTTCACTGATCACCACCGCAGAACACTTCAATGTGCACAAGGCTTTAGATATTACAATAACAACCGCCGACAAACCTCTGCGCCGATTCGAGCGCCGCGATTCCTTTATAAATACTTCGACATCTGCCCCCAAAGGATCGTCTCTAATCATGAAAATGTATTTATGACCTAATTAAACTCCTGTCTACCTCCCGACCGCCTGAAGGAACGAGACGCAAGCATCACTTGAACTACGAGCCGAAAAGAGAGGTGAAAGTGTTCTCTTTGATTAATGAGCGTTATATGGGTGGTTAAGTACCGTGTAATTTGCAAAACGACCCTTAATTACCGGGGAACATGGCTACTATCTCCATCTCTGTCGTGAGTCCTGCTTACGTGAATGCCAGAGGGAGACGGAGGGGGGTTTGCGTTGCGACTTTAAAGGCGGTATTTAATGAGGCATTATTATGTCGGGCAAGGCGATTAGGTTCACATGCTGTTTGTCCGCTCCTTATATTTGGCTTGTTGTACAAACTCGGTAATTCGCTTTTCAGTCGTATTTCAGCTTTTACAGTGTTTCCACAGACTTGGGGCGGTTTTATTATTGATACTGTCTTATTTACTTACAACTTTGTGGAATGGGTTTAGACGAAGTGTTTGAACTATATAGAAGTAATGAATGTAAATTCACTTTGTTTTGAGCTGATTCAAAATGAACGTAGAATTATTATTTATTTGGCTTTTCACATCGAAATTGGATGTCAGGAATAAAAAGAGATCGCGTTGAAAACCGAAAAAAGATTCTCGATTTGTGATGTCATTCTGAATATTCTAAGAAAGCCTATACCAGCTTACTGTTTATAGCAAAGCTTTAATAAATAGATAGTTGGCAGAGGGTAGCCAATCTACAAGTAAAATAATTGTGATAGATATGTGAGTCGTGTGTTCCACCAGACCTTTCCTTGGCACCGAGCCTACGACATGCAATAACAGTATTATTAACGCTAATTACATTCATGATCTTAATGTAGTTACGATTAGTTATCATTGATATATTGAGATGAGAGATAACTTAGTTTAACAAACTAGCATAAGCCTTAGGCTTCACTTGCGTGGCTTAAATAAAAATAAATAAATAAAAAACTTGCGTGGCTTATCAAGATATAAAGAGTCTATTCAAGTTTAATCAAAATCCGTTCAGATTTCACTTAATTAATATTATGAGAAGAAATATCTTACAAAGTCAGCATTTTTGTAAGAACTAGTATTTATTTTAGGGTTCCTCTTAAAATTGCCATCGTCATCTTTACCGTCGTCAATATTTCCGGAGCATCACCTTGGAATTTTTAAGTCAAGAGTGAACAAGTCTATTATAGCTAAAGCTGCATTTTCACTTTCCATCATGTGTATGGCAGTCAAAAGTTTAGCTATCAAAATAAAAAAATAAAAAATTTGGAGTCAGGTCAAAAAGATTTTTTAGTCCTCTTTGTCCTCTTGCCTGCCTGATTTAACTATTTGTCCTTTCTGTCACCCTAAAGAGATAAATAGGGGTGATGAAAAGGAAAAGTTTCACTTTTATCGTGACAGGTACGTTATTGCATCGTTACACTTCTCACAAGTCATTAGTATCGAGTGCTCAGGATTAATTCCCTCCTTACGAGTTTACGGCTCATACATTACGCGAACAACCCCATAAAACTTAATAAAGCCGTTATCCAACTCATTCAAATTAATTACCTGTAACTAGGGTCGGGGAAATCATACTAAAACCGGACAAAAGTCGGCTTTTTATCCGGCAAATTTATTATTACCTACGTGAATTCCTTCCCTCGTAATCTCTATTGTTTTCCAATATTTTTATTAGTTTCCGTTAGTTTTTTTCAGGTTTGTTTGTCCATGGATGCCATAGGACTGTTACTGTTTTTAGGCCTACATGGGTTTTGCCAAGCAAAATAACTAAATTTTTTTTTTCAGAAAGATTATACAGTCCAGATTCACATCATCACGAAAAACACGAGCAATTTATCTAAGCAACTTTTATCATAATCTCGTAACTTTATTTCCGTTTGCAATTTATTATTGTAGAACATAATTAGCACAATTTTCTTTCAAATCGTGTGGACAATATTTGACCGGTAGTAAATGCCGGCCGGATGACCGGCTAAAATACTAGCCGGTCCGGCCACCCTACCTGAAGACAACATGGCCGCCCGAAAGCGCATTATCTCAATCAAGCCGTTACAAGGTCCTGTGAAAAATAATAGTTATACATAATTACCTCACCCTCCGAACGAGACGGCACACCTCCAATTGCATAAGTTGAAACGAGATAGACGCATGTTTCGCGGTTTGTTCTAGCACTTAAGTAATTGAAGAGGGAGCTAGGCTAGTCGGGTAAAACGAAAATAATATTATGAGTAAGCTAGTGAAATGCCCGCAACTTTGTTTCTAGTGTTTTATTTTCTTGCAAGCTTTTTCTGTTGCACCATTTTCGGGTATTTCGGGGAACTCTGTAGCTCAAACCTTACAATACAAAAAAAACTACTCCCCAACTTTCATGTAACAAGCATGCGACCCACCTGATAGAAAGTTGTCACCGTACTTATCCTAAGGACACTTATAACACTAAAGAAAGCAGCGGTATGCCAACCCTTTAAAAATCACCATTTTTGAACCCCATCATACTGCAATCTCTAGAACCTTCCTAAGAAATACCTTTAGTTTAGGTTGTGTCAGTCAGTCACTTATCAGTATTTTATATATTTAATTGTAATGGCGTCTTTGAATGTCTTGTTCGGTTAGCTCGTAAATGTTTGTGCCCTTATGAATGGAAGGGTTGTTTAGCCCTTATATAAACTGCTTACTACTTATAGCTTACTTTACAAGAGTTTTAGTAAAGTTTTATTGCACAAGCGATTAAATATAATTATTATATTATAAAAAAAAATTGTATGTTTAAAAAATTGAGCAAAGATAAAACAAAATGCTGTAGATTTGATTACACCTCATTTAAAATTATTTTGAGAGAATAAGTTCTTGGTAACTTCTACTATATTTTTTTAAACAACAAGTAGATTGACCAATTTTATTTCATTTGGTTAATTTACATGAAATATGGTTTGGGAAAGAAAACATATTTTATGATTTAGGTGTGCAAAAATACACAACCATAGGTATGGCCCACCTGATGTTAAGTGGTAACCATTGCGTATAACAAAGCATTGCCTCGTAAGTCACGTACATCAGGAACGTGCCCTACGATGCACTGCCTTGCGTCCATCAACTTGCGGCTTACAGATGTTCAGCCTCAAGCCAGTAATTGTAAAAAAAAAAATGAAACAGTTGAGTAGTTTGTCTTTCCCCTCAGTCTTGTTATGTTGTATGTTGCTTCATGTTATACAATAAGAAACGTAAAACACATAATCCTCATTTTCCCGGCCATCAAGTTTTCCATAATAAAAACAAATGGAGCAATGATAATGCGAATAAATTACTATATTGCTGGCTCTTTTTAGGGTTCCGTAGCCAAATGGCAAAAACGGAACCCTTATAGATTCGTCATGTCTGTCTGTCTGTCTGTCTGTCTGTCTGTCTGTCTGTCTGTCTGTCTGTCTGTCCGACCGTGTCACAGCCATTTTTCTCCGAAACCATAAGAGCTACACTGATGAAACTTGGCGAGTAGATGTATTCTGTAAACCGCATTAAGATTTTTACACAAAAATAGAAAAAAAACTATAAATTTTGGGGGTCCCCATACTTCAAACTGCAACTCAAAAAAAATTTTTTCGTCGAACCCATACGTGTGGGGTATCTATGAATAGGTCTTCAAAAATGATGTTGATGTTTCTAATATCGTTTTTTTCTAAACTGAATAGTTTGCGCGAGAGACACTTCCAAAGTTGAAAAAAGTTGGTCCCCCCCCCTCTAACTTCTAAAATAAGGGAATGATAAAACTAAAAAAAATATATGTTGTACATTACTATGTAAACTTTCAACGATATTTGGTTTGAACGAGATCTAGCCAGTAGTTTTTTTTTTATACGTCATAAATCGTAAACCGCAATTTACCTTTCGACGAACTACAAGAACCTGTTTCCTGATTATTTTCTGTATATTATGTTACTTGATGCTACGGAACCCTTCATGGGCGAGTCCGACTCGCACTTGGCTGGTTTTTTATACAGGGTGTCTAACTTATTCAGTATATTTATTGCCTTATTATGTATGTAATTTAATAGTGTCAGATATAAAACTACTTTTTGAATCAATACATAATTTACCCTGTAAGGGTGTTGCAACTTTCACAGTGTGATATTTGACAGCAATACATTTATCGCCATCGCAGACAAAGATGTACGCAAGGCTTAAAAAAAATAAGGATTTTCTTTCATAAATTGTTCGGTTACTACTTAAATATTAGTGGGTAGACGATATTCTCACAGATAAAAGTATATTTACAAAGATTTAAATAACAATCTCCCAGAGTTTTGCCTTGAAACAGCCACTTAGGTATGCAAATCATGAGTAAAAAAAATTTGTACGATTTTTTATTTTAAATTTATACAGATTATAACTTCATTTTTTGTAAATTTTGTTATTGTACGCCTAGATATAAGTAGAAAACACTGGACTTATAATTATACATATAACATCTTTTTCGACATGTATCAATGAATACTTTGACTTTGAAAAAGCTTTGAAGTTGTCGCTAAAAACAAAAATATTAGTAGATAACGTTGGTCACCCTGTATATCAGTTATCATAGGTTATAGTGATGTTTTCGCTTGTTTTGTTAGCTCACATTTTTTATAGCTCGCGTCGATGTATCGGCGCTGGCGATATATTTTATACGCTGTAGTTTCGTCGTAAAACTAAATTGATCTGAGTATATTAGCTTGTGGATATGAACAGTATATCTTAGATACACATGTAGGTATTTAGGGTACTATTTTTCTTTGGACACGTCAAAAATAAGAAAAAATTATTAAATCATGTACATTTTTTCTATACAAAGTTTTCTAATTATACGAAATAACGACTAAAGTCTTGCGCACATCTAAGCGTTCTGTGGTGATGATCAGTGAAACGCTATCAATATCTCTGTCATATTTGATATCGTTTCACTGGTCGCCACCGCAGTTCGCTTAGATGTGCACAAAGCTTTACGAACATACGACTTTTCTCAGTCCGTTTAAATATCACCTTTATATCAGCGTTGCTTGACTGGCCTCTAGCTCAGTTGGTAGTAGCTCTGCCTTCTGCGCCGTAGGTCGTGGGTTCGATCCCCACCGAGAACAAATATTTGTGTGGTTAACATAAATGTTTGTTCTCTGTCTGGGTGTTATATTGTATTCTAAGTATGTATTTACAAAAAAAAATGTATTCAAGTATTATATCACGGATGCCACATGCGAAACCTTAGGCGAGCTCGTCGTCTACGCATTGCGAACGCGCTAAAGATGGAAAACGCGGGCTAATATATTCAAACTAACTAACCCGCGTTACATCTCAGCTATCCGGTTCCCATATTACAAGCTCTGCTTAGTTTGGGGCTGGGTAGTGTTGTGTGAATTGTCCACAATATTTATTTATTTATTTATTTATTATTATTTATTTGATACTACCATATCAAGCAGCAAAAAGCTGAGTCAGGGCCCATTTGACATAATAATCTTTTTAACCATTCAGCACAGGACGGGACTGGTTGGGACCCAGTTTTCTTGAGTATAGTGTATTCTGTGCCCAGTTCTGTCTGTATTATTACCTTCGTAGGTAGCCTGCCTGCTTTCAGTTGTCCGTTCTGTGTTTTATTTGTCTTATGTATACTTATGTCAAATTAGAATTATCCAAGAGGCTGGGTGGTTGAGACTGGTGACCAAAGGGCTGGCGCTTACCTAGGGCAAAGAATTAGCTTAGCACATTGGGCACATTGCCTGCGGTCGGTGATCTGAACTCTGTTTTCTACCAGTAATACTTTCAGGTGGAAAACAGAGTTCATTATAAATTTTTCTAGTTTCTTATAAAATGTAGTTTTTATATTTTCTTTTTAATTATTTCATGTTGTATAATAATAGTTTTTGTAAATAATGTATATTCTGTTGTAAATAAAGTTTTTATTTCATTCTTATGTGTAATAAATGTATTTTCTTTCTTACTTTTCTTTCTTAATTTTCAATTCATGAGAGTTTATAACAGTTATTGACTCTGTTCAATATGTTCCTGTAATGATTCGAGCTGTCAATACACAGAGATAAATGGGAATTCTCACACGGCACGTGATGGGAGCACAGATAGCACGAAATATAACTACCGCCATTTATCTTAGTTGTGGTGGCTTTGGGAATACACCAGTTACGACGTTCTAAATGAAATTGCATGCTTCTATATTAAAACAGAAAGACAACTACAAGATATAGTCCAGAAAAAAATGGTGTGAAAGACCAAAAATACGGGAAAAATAAGTGAGAAAAGATAACCGAGAATAGAAGAACCAAGAACCGAGATAACCGGAGTATTAACCGTAAATTATGACATCATAATTTCATAATTATTTATTTCGGTCAACATGGATCATGGACATTGTATGCCATCTAAGTATTTGTTTTTATGCATAAAATCATGGACATAATAACATTAGTTTAAAAACATGAGAAACCGACTTCATGGCCAAAATTCTGAACTAATTTTGATGGAATTTATATAGAAAGAATCTGTACTTTCCAAATATAAAAATAACTTCTCAAATTGGTTCCTAAATTTTGCGACAACAAACACTTAGAATTTTTTATTTGAAGTCGGCTAAAGAGTTAATGGTCAACAAAAACCGTTCCATCGGCAGCATACATTATTTAATTTAGTAAAACTTAGTTTGTTTTTTCATCATGATCAAGCAGTAGCAGTATTTATTTTATTTTTTGGTTCCATTCAAAACAGATTGTCCTACAGAGTCGGTAAAAGGGTCCGACAAACAGAATCACGAATCTCGCACCATCATTAGCCCATGCCATGTCATTAGTCACGCGACTTATCGCACCCTTTTCTAGTTGTCGCTGCGATTTGTCGCGCCGTGTAGACGGGCCTAAACGGGCGTATTCTGCTAATTGGCTCAATTTATTGCGCGTTTCAATCAAGGGATAATGTTATTGGATTGTATATCTATCGCCTGAGATCTGTAGCCGTGTTTACTTATGTTAATAGTTATTGATTGACATCAGTAGCGCAGCCACTGGAAATGACGCAAGAGGTGCAGGTTAAGGAACATTTTTTTTAGATCTGTAATAATCTAAGTTCTATTGGATGCACTGTATGGTATTTTATGGTTTTCAAAATATATCACATTAAAATAAACTTAAAAGTCATCTCAAAGATTTTAATAATGTCCCAACGGCTAAGAGCCGAGCGGGATTTGAGCCCGCGACCTTCCTCTTGATAAGGGATGGTGCTGACCGCTGCGCCATCTTTTATTTTTGTCTATTGGGATATTATAAATATTGTTATAGATTTTTTAGTACATTACTTAGGTGTAGTAAAAAATCAATAAAAATATTAAAAGTCATCTATCTTTTGTAAATAAGATAATTTTACAGTTACAGTTTCTGTATCAGCCTACGTTATAGCTGAACGACTGCCAGCGCCTTAATACTTCGTACTTTAATTCACATGATCTAATGTAAGTAACGACTCAACACGTTTGTATAGATCGATAGTTTATCTCACGGGAACGTAGCCAATGATTCGCTCATTAAGGCCACCTACGCATTACTAGTGCCTTTGTACATGTACACGGCATCCTTCATATCCACATATAAATCAAAGCAGGCACGCATGAAAAAGTTGACACATTGACTTTTTAAAATTAACACACTTTTTTTATCGGTTAAGTGTACTAAAAGTAAAAACTACGGCCAGAATAGAAAATGTAATCTGTAATCTGTATAATATTTGCTATTATGACACGTCACGACTGACACGCCCCAGATAGAATGCAAAATGTGGCCTTGTGTAACCACTTTTTTTGCAGCTGATGGAACAAGTGAATCCCACCTGATGTTAAGTGGTAACCATTGCCTTTAATAAAACATTGCCTTGTAGGTCACGCTCGTCAGTAACATACCCTACAATGCACTACCCTACGTCCATCAGCTTGAAGTATACTGATGTTCAGCCTCACGTGCCGGTACTGTCAATATTGTCAAACTATGACGAATATTTTCATGCGGCTATACTATTATGGTCTCCACTTTATTTTAAGGCTTGCGTACATCTAAGCCTTATGTGGTAGCATTCAGTGAATGGCGTCAAACGACAGCGATATTTATTGACAGGGCTTAGATGCGGAACGCATAGACGTGCGCATGCGCAAGGCTATACGCAATTTAGTTGAAGCATAAACACGCGCCGTGTAGACAGTGACCATGAGCATGTGAAAAGGTATACTGTGCAATAGTGTTATTAATAAAAGATGTTTAATAAGGTGCCGGTTCAGTAAGCCCATGGAAGTGCTTTGACGTGCTATGGACTACTGTGCTTTTGTACGTGATGAGAGTTGATGTTGTGAGATGGTGAAGGCCGCTGAGGCGTAGCATTTGAGACAAGACGTGGGTTTGATTCTAGCCCTTTCTGATCTTCTAATCTTGTATCGGTGGTGTTGTACAGACAGCATTAGAAGTTGATAACTTTTTCCCGAATTTTAAGATTTATTATTGCTTTTACCATAGATTTCGTCCTGATGCTGAGTATACAGTGAGATAGTTCAGTTATTAATCACAGATTGATAAGAAAAATGAAATTTTGTCAATGTTCATAAAACATTTGGTGCAATTATCAATAAATATTTATATAATACGACATTGCCTACGAATAAATAAATTTATGATTATCTTTTTGCACGCCCAGGAAGACTGGTAGACAATGCTATTAGCATTAAGTCCTAGCACTAAATTGTGTGAAAATGTTAAATAAATCAATACTTCAATAAAAATACATAGTATCATAATTATGTAGCCCCCAAGATTATGAATTATTTTTGGATATTTATTTAGTTCTCAGTATAATTAAGTCCGCTTCATGTTTTCCTGAAAAAGTCGCAATATTCCACATTTGCAGAAAAGTAAAAAAGCTTAGAACAAACAGAAACTAGATAAATAACATAGAGTTGCGAATACTAGCCCGCAATCCTGCGTATCTGTTTGTACCATCGGACGCTGAAGAATTTGTGGGCGATGGGTAAATTGGCCCGCGCGTGATCGATCGCCGCTCTCACTAATGGATAAAAGAATAAAACTCCCCGGACCCAGCAATGTATGCATTGATATGCAAAAATGTTTTTTGTTTATTGTCCCGCTTTAGAATTTATCTGTGTGATGTAGCTACCTATCTGCATTTATTTACTTTGTAATCAAATATTTGTTTGAATAAAAGTTTGCGGGGTTGATGCAAGTATGCATTGGCAGTTTGTTCTTTTTTATAACCAATTCATTTAGCTATATTCTTTTGTGTCAGTAAATACAATGCTACATGTTACGTAGCCTATTTAAAATGTAAACAATCCAGCTCAACATATTTATGGAAATATCCTATTATTTAGATCTTTTGCTAAACAAAACAAAAGGGGTTGATTTAATAAACAAAAAACAACAAAAAAACCTGAAACTTCATTAACCATCTTCAGTCGTAAATCATAAAAGGATTAAAAGAAGTCTCCCCCCCCCCCTCCACCCCCAAGAGTCTACAAATTCGACGTTATTAAAAAAACTCATTTGCAAATTAGAAAAGACAAAAGATATTAAAGCGATAAAAAGAATTATCTCTGGTCTCTGTAGGACGATGAAAAAACACAACCCCTTTACTTTAAGTAAGCATAAAAATGTTAATGTAGTTAGTGGGGTAAGAAGGGGTGCTAGTTACTCTATAGAGATAATTATCTATGTACTAGGATTTGCATTGTTTTGATAGGAGTGGATTCCTGTTTTTTTTTATTCAAACTAAATGCTCCTTTGTCGTCTCACCGGTACAAAAAAATTACAAATCAAACTGTAAATTTCTTGCTTGAGCTTCTAGAATTGGTCGCGTGGAACTGGCACCTGCATTTATCTAGCTAAAACATGTCAGTGATCCACCTTTGTGATGGAATTTGAAAATTTTACATATTTAAATTTCCAAGAAAATCCAAAATTCAGAACGGAAACGGAAGTTCAAAGTTTTCCAATACAAATCACAGGGGTCGTTTTACAAAAACCTTACAAGTACGAATGTAAGAACGACTGGAACTTTGCAAATTAAGAAAATGTAATTAGTGCCGCCCGCCCCACGACACCCTCGGACATAATTAAGGCGAATCTTGTTGTAATTTTGACATTTAATTTTTTCCCTCCCTCAATAATTAATTTAGAAAAGTGCCCTTAAAATTTAATCTGTGCTCTTTCGGTGACAGTGTTTTTTTTTACCTTTTTCTTTGAGTTAATGAAACGACAGAGATTTTTGATAGGAGCCCCTAGAGAAAGACTTTTTTTAATTTGCAACTTTTTTCGCGGCTGACTAATGTAATCCTATTCTTCTTTTGTTATTAAATTGTGGCTTTTCTTTGTTCATAATTAAAAAAGTTATACTGACAGTAGTTGAAATGGAAATATAAATTTAAAAAATATATTTTAATTTTAGGAAATACCGATATTCTCTGAAAAAAATGTAGTAAAACGAAAATTAAATGACATGTACCTATTTGGACGTCTTTTAAATGATAAGTCTCATTAAGAATCTTGATTGCCAAGAGATATTTATCACGAGAGAGCCTGTCTTCCAAGTTTCAAAAATAAGCAGAAACTGTGACAAAAAAGCTCTAATTTATTCCACAAACCAGAAAGTATTGTAGAACCATGTTTCTTGACTGTTCAGGAACAGTTTTTTTTATACAACTAGTTTATGGAACAAGCGTATGGCCTACCTTATGTTAAGACAGGAGATCTTTGTCTCCTGGATTTACCTGGATCAAGAGTAATCCTTAGCCTTGCTTCCTCAGCCTATTTCATTATATCTAGCCCACAAGCTAAATTTAGCCAGATCTTCGTACCTTACTACTACATCCCTTAAAACAGCAATTCACGTGGTATCAGCAGATCTACAAACTTTAAAGTAAGGGTGTGTTCAGAGTGCGTGCGGTAAGCCGCGTTATCGCGTGTAAGCCGCCCATCAAGTCGGCATTAGCGCGATGTTGTGAAAACGTTCGCGCCGTCATTCGGCTACCGGGGGGGAGGAGGGGGGAGGGCTTGGTGTGACCATTCTTTATGTCTCATCATTGGATATACACTGAAAGCTCTTGCTGGTTGGCTATACAAATATTTAGCTACAACCAGAAAGCTAAAAATTACAAAATTTAAAACATTCTTAAAAAAGCTTGTTTACCGAATTTTGATCACCACAGTTTGTCAAACTTCTTAAACTTAAATAATTATTTAAGTTTAAGAAGTTTGCCTCAAATGATAACTTGCATTCAATTGAATGTGGCAAGTTATCATTTGAGGCTGGTAACATTACAAAATAAAACAAAAAAGAAACAATTTTCATGATCTTTTGTCGATGTTTTTATTAAAATCAAAAAGTAAGAATTACACGAAATTGCAATTTTTATCACTAAAATGAGGGGCATTTTGCCATAAACTAAACTAGAAACAGCGACTACACAATCGTTTAGAGCGCCCACAGTTTACGCACATTCGCCCCCGCCGTAATGATGTGACCGATTTTATCACGAGCCGGGCTCAGATGTCATTTAAATTTAAATTAAGGTATTACGGTTTTGAGCCGGCTAGCGTCGGACGCGGCTGTCCTTATCGTGTGCACTGAGCCTTAGGGGTGCACTTTAAACTATGCTTTGGTTACATGTTGGTGATTTGAATATTTTGTAATTGCGAGAGATTTTGGATAAGCTTCGGCATCATGTTAGAGAGACAGCTTCTTCTAAGCTTTATACGAGTAAGTAATACAAACTGGTGGCGCAGATACAGAGTTAATTCAAAAAGCCATTTCATTACTTTTTCAACAGCTCGGCTAGTAGGCCTACGTTATGTAAGTAATATAGGTATGTGCATGTTTTCAATAAATAAATCTAAATCAATAAAATCACAGGGTTCATTTTTTAAGAAGACACCATCGATAAGGCCACCGTTTTGTGCCTTATTTAGTTACGTCTAGTACTATGATGTATCCTTATGTACAACAAAGTGTTATCTATCGTCTAAACATAGCTTAAACGTTGTAATGTCTTTTAAAAATAGCCAAGCGACCACCTGAATAACTAACAAATTTACAATGTTCTCATAAATTGTGGGTTTGAATCCCACACCGTTCATACTCGTATGTTTTGTATAAACATTTGTGAAATTTTCAACAGAACATAAAAGTAAAAATTATGCCTCGCAAAAGTAGCATCTTATGTTCTTAACATTTTCTACTCCTTCAACCAGTGTTTGTTAGATTTGGAACCACTTTACTCACGGCTGTACATCCCACACCCCACCCCCCGTTACACGGTACCCCTGAATATCGGAATCCCGATAAGCCGGATCACATCCGAAACAAATTGAATAAAACCGATAAAAAACCGCGACCGCCGCGCAGTATTTCATTGTACCGGGGCGCAGTCACGTGGACGGATACCCTGACGCCACAGACTATAACGCACTGACTACTCACTGACGGATAGGGTGACATTTGTAAATATTTTTCAATTTTTCCAAAAAATAACAAAAGCCACAGAGTATAACAGCACTAAGTACTGACTGACGGATAGGGTGACGTGTAGATGCAAATATTTTAAAATTATGCCAAAAAATACTTGAATTTCAATATTACATTTGGCCCACCTTAGAATTTTCCAAAAAACGTTGTAAACAACCGTTTATGTTTTTTTTCCTATTAATGATCACTATTATTGTTATTTTAAGGTTTGAATGTAATCAGACTTTTTCTTTTGGATGTGATACCTCTACTTATATTAGTACACGTAGGGATACTAGAAAGGTTATTACAAAAATAGTGAAATAATAAAGTGCCTAAGACCTGAGCATACTTAGTGTTCGTTTAAGCCCCAAACTTTGTAAAGCGAAAATTAAACTTCTAACTTTTAACAAGACCACACCTCCAGTGTACACACACGCTAACCAATAAAAAACCTTACCAATATCAGTGTTTTATTATTTATCAAGCGTTTAATCCCGGCTATAAATCTCGCGGACATAAAATGGCGTCGGTTTTTTGGCGCGAAAAGATTTGTAGAAAGCAGGAATGAGCGCAGATTAGGGATAAGCCTCCTTTATTAATGGACCGGAGATACACACGGCGTGACGGGACGATGGATAACTCATGTTGACACTGACTTTCTGCTTTATTTATGTGGCATTTTGACGATTTTACAATGTTATACAAAAAATACTATGAGGATAAAATTCAAGTATCTGAAAAATATAAATTTGTTTTAATATTACAAAAGTCAGACAAAAATTAAGTCAATTCGCGTGCTGCTATATTTACTAAAGCTTGGTAAAAAGTTACAAATGTTTTTTTTATTCGATATTATTACTTTTTTCTTGCGCTATATGTATATAGTATATGTAATTGTTAAATTCTCTTTTTGTTAATAAATAATTTTCTATCTATATAGATAGAAAATTATTTATTGCACCTTACAAACCAACAAAAAGAGAATTTAACAATTAAGTACTTTTCAATAAATTTACAACTGGCGGTCTTATCGCTATAAACCGATTTCTTCCAGACAACCTTTTATTAGGACTCTTCTGCTTTAAGTATTTCTATGTATAAATGAGAAGTAAAGCAAAACAGGTCTCCATAAATCGTAGTAAAGTTTTGATGACACCTTGCTAAAGGTACCTCGTTACAGTATCACCCCACTTTGCTGACGCGATGTCGGGTTTACGACGCTCATACGTTCATCACTTGCTATTATCATGGTTGTTCCAACGTAATAACAAATGTACCTTTTATAATAATAATAAAAACAGTGTTAACGAAAATGTTTTCTTTTTCAGAATAAATAATATTTGCGTAAATAAGTTGCCATCTAGTCTCAAACGAATCAAAGATTTATTGATTACTAATATAATTATTTATCACAAAATTATCGATAGATGTATTTCATAAATTCAGATCCTGAAAAGTGAAAGCTTTAAAATTAATTCAGTAATTTTGTATCATTCTATAATAATAACATTCTATAAACTAGGCACTAAACTGAATTAAAACAAGCAATATCGAACACATTTAAAAAAGTACGCGTCTTTATTTTTTCCCTCTCGATGGCACGAAAACTACACAAAGGCATCAACTAGCCGTCTGAAACATGAAAGTATATTTATATAAGGAAGAGGCACTATGCCGGCGCAATAACTTGTAAATATCGCCGCCCGCCCGAATTGCCTTACACTTGGGGACACAAAACTTGGAAGAACTGAAAAGTAAATACTTAATTGTACGAAAGTGAATGGATATTCTTATTTCTCGAGTCTCGAGTGTTTTTAAAGAGCATTTTATTTCAATTTATTTAATGTCAGATAACGGGATCCATTACTAATTAAGTCAAGTATAATTTAATAGCAACATTATTTTTCAGCCATGGTCTCACTGCCAGGGAAAGCTTTCTGTACTTCGTTTCCACTCATTCATTTGAGGCAGTGATACGCCATGTGCCTGATAGTTATTGAGTCAAAATAAAATTGCCGTCGATGATTCATAGTTTTTCCTAAAATCTCTACTACACTGTCATTGAAACAATACAGAGGCTTTTGGTAGCTGCAAAAGAAATGTCTGTTAAATATAATGCAAATGGCACACAAAGACCCGTATACTGAAACAATGCTTGAGTCAAGGTCTGTCAAAAAATCTATGTTTGAGGCTCGGCTTAAACTCAAGAATTCTTTCTGCGCTTCTTCCCTACGAGTCTTTTACGCTTTTTAAGATCGATGCCTGTTTCTTTGTCCCGAAGTGCACCGATACGAAAACTGTCGCCCGTCGCGGTGTTATTGGAAAAGTTGTAAGCTGAGTGCGTTACAATGTAGCGCTGGATCGCTGTATCACCGCTGTGACACTCTGTACGGTACCTACTACTGCATTGGTACCTTAATATTACAGCACTAGTGATGTGCTAGATCAAGAATCTTTTGTACAGGTTTCGAGCACCGGGAGTTTACAGTTTTAAACCTAAGCCTTAAAATGCTCGTGTCGTAGCTTACTTGATTCCTCTTAACGGACTAAATTAAGCACCATTTGGATAGGTGACCGCTTGTTAATCTATGATGGGGGCCTTAGGGTGGCCTAGAAACTTTATTACCAGAGCGGCCACTAAGCCGTGTCCAATTAAACATAATATTGGTTTTAAATTTCAATGTTAATAGACATTAACTCTTATGTGTTCTTATAAGTAATGTTTACTTTAAAATTAGGTAAAGTACCACTTTGTTAAACCTTTGTAATTGATTTCCATTTGACTCTATTATGACTCGGATACACGAATGCGGATACGGAATTCGGACATCTCTAGTAGTAACACTTGATGGCCGGTGTTTGAGGTCAGCTGCAGCGCTTTGCATGGTAATACAGCGCTTTATGCTTTGTTATACAGAAGATGTAAATGTTACTGCAACTCTGTTGTTTCAATAAAGATTTTGAATTACAGTTCAATAATTTTAAGTGTTAAGAACCGACAACAGTTGGGGAATAAAGGTTCTCGAATGGCTACCACGAACTGGAAGACGAAACGTAGTACGTTGCCCACTCACCAGATGGACGGACGACATTGTTAAGATCGCAGGAAGTCGGTGGATGGAAAGGGCTCAGAATCTTTCTTCCTGGAAATGTGTAGGGGAGGCTTATATCTAGCAGTGGACATCTTCAGGCTGATGATGATGATGATGTCACGTGGAACTGGCACCTAGACTCACCTAGCTTTAAGACGTTTCAAAGTGATTCTTGCATCGTACTGAATAAAAAATTATTGACTTTGACTTTGACTTTGATGATGAATTTGATGTGTTTGGGACTTTGGTGCCGGTGTTGTAAAACGCATATGAGACTTTACCTACACCTATAAGTAGGTACGTCTTAGAGTGGCAATGCCACCAGTTAGGGACACTGAACTTGCGCTGTGTGGTAATTCAATTATTATAAGCAGAGGTAACTATTATAACATAGGTGTTTTTTTTTTCACTTATATGTCTTTTATTTTAAACTAACAAGCCGACAGCAATTCCTTCTGTCCACGTCAAAGAATATCGAACATCTTTGACGGTAGCTTCAATTTTGAATTCTCAAACTTGAATCAAATGAAGATACCTAGCTTGATTCGTATATATTACAGAATATACAAATCCCAAACAACAGTAACAATACTACACAATTAATAGGGAATCATACTCGTAGCTTGTAACACGCCGCCGGGTATCCGGTATCCGGTACGGAGCCCATCACAATCGCATTATCTACGATCGATTCCACCACGACATGTGTCTCCTCTACACACTCTCATCTCTATGGCATTTCAGAAACCTTACAAAGTATTATGAGCTGTGTATCGCTGCTGTAAGATTTATTATAGCTTGAATAATGGAGAAACTTTTAGGCTAAATATTGACTACCAACGCCGTCTGGTTCAAAGTTGAATGTTGAAATAATCTCATTATAGTTTGAAGGCTAATAATATAAGATTGCAGCTCGCATTTAAACTGCAAAAAAAGGAACAATTGCCTTCTTTTTAGGACGTTTCAAAGTGATCCTATTTTATTGAACTGAATAATAACTTTGACTGAGGTTCGACATCCTTCAATGGACTTCAATAGCAATCGAATAAAAATTAAGTAAACCTTACAGATAAGCGTACCATTCCCCCTCCGTCTGAGGAAGTTGGAAGGAGGGGAGGGGTGGGGGGGACAGCGTAAAGTCAATATGCGGATATAATAATAAAAGATGGCGCCACCCGCATACGTATCGCGGCATTATCGTCGCACCATCGTAACGAGCCGAGTAGTTCAACTTACTACGTGTTCTCCACTTTCAGGATTTATTTTATGGAGTTTTGTATGCTTCATAGCTTCGTTTATTCAGCAAATACAGTTTCGTGAAACTAGCTGTGTATTAAGACATTTTTTGGTGAAATATAGAAGCTGGGAATGTAAACCGTATTTTATAATAAATGCTTTCTTGAGCTCATGCTCATGTACATTGTACAGCTGTTTGTTATAACAACATCCGCACTTTATTGACTTGAAAATTCAACTCAGTCTATGATTTATAAAATTTAATAATGTTAATGTTAATTTTAAAAACGCCAAAAAAAAAACTACTTTACCCACTCTATTTTCTAATATAATGACAAGTAAACAGCGTTTCATCACTGAGCTTTTAGCAGTGTAGTAACAGAAAACTAAAGTAAACCACAAACAACAAGGGAAATAATACCAATCTAGCATTCACGTCAGAATAATCGCAGAAAGTACAGGAAACTCCATCAGTCCCCGTTACGTGAATGAAAGCGATTCGCAATCATATCGATATTACAGCGATATCGATTCCCTCGCCAGAATCGATTCATGAATATATATTGCGGCTACAACACGCGTTATACTTGTTCTTAGGCTGATTATGTTCTGGATTTGAGGAAAACGACTGGCGTGAATTGTAAGTGGGTATCTTTTCATAATCGGAACTCATCGATGATATTTTGGAGCCAGGTTTATCATTTCAGTAGTTTTTTTTTGCATCTTCTGCATTATTCAGACGTGCCCCTGACTAGCCCTTATCTGGGATCTTGAGTAATCGCAGGCATCCTCATCATCAGCATGAAGAAGTCTACTGCTGGTCATAGGCCTGCACATTTCCAGGAAGAACGATTCTGAGCCCTTTCCATCCACCAATTACCCGTATTAATTAAGATTAATAGGCTTATTAGACTGAAATTCTCAGGCAAAGTAGATCATAAAGCATAATGGCTAAAAAAAGAGTGACTACAGATACGGTGAATGATGGAGATGAATTAAAGAGAATATTTTTTTGAGCCAATCCAATATAAAGAAGGATATGGGCAGAACGATGATGGTAGTAAATAGGCAACCTAACGTTTGCATATTCTATGGGGTCTATACTTTCGATTGGTATAGAATTTGTCTAATAAACAAACCGGTGGAAAGTTAAAAAAACATTTTTTTAATTCGAATTTAATTGATGAAATTTGATAGGCAACCCATATAGAATATATTTATTGGCATGTTTAATTAAATATAAAATATGTTTCATTAAATAACCAGCTCGGTGAAGGTCCTTCTTCTAGGGATCTTAGGCCCGTATTCCGAAACAGCGCTTGAGTCTGAGTCGAGCCTCAAGCATAGATTTTATGACAGTTCTCCATTGAAAAGTGTCAAAAATCTGTGCTTGAGGCTCGACTCAGACCTAAGCACTATTTCAGAATACGGGCCTAAATCAAGTCAGTCAATAGACAATGTTACGTCGTTTGTTGAAATAAGATTCAGCAAAATCTATCTATGGAATATAACAATCAATCTCGAACATTCTAAGCTGTACATTTCTCAATACAAAACACAGCATTGTCTTGTGCTGAGTAGAACAAAGGTTCGGTATCGCTTATCACTGGAATAGACGATGTCGCGGCGGCGGCGGACCGACATGGCGCGGGTGCCGGTAACTGCTTCCGGACAATGCTGTGGAGTCGACGCGACGCACACTATTTACTGTGTTTTGACGTTCAATATCCCTTTTAATTGTTCATAAAAATAGAGCTAAAGATTTTATTGATGTTGCGTTCAAATATTTAGTTTGAAAGAAAGGAAAAGAAGAAAGAAAATCATTTGTATAAATAAATGATTTTACCATAACACGGGATATTTACCATAAGAATAGTGTTCAAATAGTGATAAAAAAATCATAAAAATGATAGTTTCAAAAATTAAATCTTTAACTCTTTCTATTGTTCACTGCTTTATGAAAAAAATAACTGCGTAATTTTTGAATCTTTAAAATATTTATCTATCTTTTATAATATTTATGTTTTTATAGGTACCTTGTAGTGCGCTTGGTAAAAAACATAAGCGTTTTGATTTCACTAAATTGCCAGTTAAAATCTGATGGTTTGAAGCTCAAGGTAAAACTATTGTTTTATACAGACAGAGGTACCCAATCAACATCAGGTACGTCATTTGCTTGTTCCATCACTTGCTTTAAACCCATGACCTTTAGGATTTGAAGAAGTTTTCACAAACGATATCGTCTTTACGCATTTTCTAGTCGAGAGTCAAGTGATCCCGTCTTCGGGTGTATGATATGAATAATGTGATATCGATTGCGACGCTTCATAGAGCGATGTTTTCACGCACCAACTTTTAACGTGAGAGAATATTCTCGACGCGGACATAGTATAAGAATTATTATAAATAAATAAATATTGTGGACAATTTACACAACATTATCTAGCCCCAAGCTAAGTAGAGCTTGTGTTATGGGAACTAGAGAACTGATATAATAATTATACATTTTTTGTAAATACATACTTAGAATACAATATAACACCCAGACAGAGAACAAACATCTGTGTTCACCGCTCAAATATTTGTTCTCGGCGGGGATCGAACCAACTGAGCTGAGAGGTCAGTCAAATTATAGTATTTTTATTAGTTGATTTTTACAAAAACTAAAATAATTTCTTCTAAAAACTAAAAAAATTAAAGTAGGAACGAAATCTTGAAAAATCTGAAAATCTATTCGAAATAGAATATAGCTAGCTCACCTAACTTTAGAACATTTCAAATGGATTCTTGTGATTCAATTGCATAATCCTTTTTTTAATTATTTCTAAGCACGTGTCAATCAAGACATCTAGCCCTGAGTGTGACTCAGCTACCAACTTAATAATATTCCTGCCCAATAACCAGATTACTATCAAAAACGGTCAAGCACAAACGAATCAATTAAGACGACGTATAACCGTGTCCAAACGGTGCCATTAACCGACCGTGTAACTCGCCTATCTTAATACCATCTACTATTATTGGAATTACTATTATTAAGATCGAATATCTCACTCTCGGGCCTATTCAGAAACAATTGAGTCTGAGTCACGCCTCAAGCATAGATTTTTTGACAGTTCTCCATAGAAAAGTGTCAAAAAATCTATCAGACTCCATCATTATTTCGGAATACGGGCGGAACTTAGTACGATAAAGGTTCTCGAATGGCGACCACGAACCAAAAGTTGTTTGAGTGTTTTAAATGATCCTTGTGATTCATTTCCATTAGACCGTCAACCTTGAAAGTTCTAAAACATAGTGTTAATTTCACGAAAAGATTTTCATCACACTGGTTCAAAGAACTGTGACACGACGAGAAGACGACTGAAAAAGAAACCTTGATAATCTATCATCATCTTACGCAGAGTGATTAAGAATAAACCAGTGATAAACCTGAAAGAAGAGGGTAGAGTGAACAGTTCGTCTGTAAGTATAATGATATATTCTGTGTATAGATAACACGACCAATCTGTCCGTCTGTCCGTCGCTTTGACAAATGAAAGCGTCAGCCGACACACTCATCAGAGAAATTAAATACCCTCCGATAATTATCTACACGCACAACCCCAATCGAACCCTAACCCGATGGATTACGGATCTATTTCCATTGGCAATCGATGTTTACTGCTATCTTTGATTTCATCACGTTCTCATATCGTCACGTCATAATAACCTCAACTGAACATTCAAATATCGACTGTATGCTGTAGTAATTAGAGTTCAGAGTTGTGGTTTAGCGTGCGATAGTAAGGCTTAGTGTAGGCATGCGAGCTGGGAGCGGTAATGATGAGGCGCGACAAGCGGAATGCGCGGTAGCAGACGAATTAATTAACGACATTACATGGCAATGAGCTTTAGTGCCGTGAGATAGCTACGATTAGCGTTTTTTATTTCGGCAGTTTTTATCGAATTATCGAATAACTTTTGTACGTAGCTTAAATTTGATGTTGAATAATTACATGAAATTATTTTATTTTGTATCTAAAAAGTTAGTTGTACATATTTCAGCGTTATCCGTATAACTATGCATGTTGCATAAGCATGCATGTTGTGTTTAATGCTTTTAGTAACTACGCCGAATTTGTTGTGAGTGAAATATTTTAGATGTAAGTGATGCGCATGTTTCAATTTGTGAACTAAATATTATTACTATTATTACTATTACTACTAGCCTGTAGTGTCCCACTGTTGGGCAAAGGCCTCTGAACTAAATAATAAAAAAAAAATTCTTGGGTGCTTAAATATTTTAATAAAATTGACTATGTCTTAAAAACCATTAAACCAACTGAGATTACAGTTACCATAATTACACAGTACAATCTTACATATTAGTTGTTTTTAAGGTATTCCATCACAGTTATTTACCGAGACATGGTAATAAATGATTATTGTAGAAATATAATTTGACATTGACATTTCTCAACCCGCAAGCAACCAGGACAAGTCCACTTGTAATAATTATAATTATAACCAGTTGATTAACTGATTGATTAGTGAGTCGTGTGAACGTTGCGGCGAGCTACCAGCTTAAGACGATATTATCTACCGATGACGATATTTTCTACCAATGACGATATTATCTACCTTTGGAGATATTATCTACCGATGGAGATAGCGACTACTCGAGGCATTAACGAGGAATGCGACATGCATCGACATGTTTTGATTCAGAGATCAGGAAGTCACGATAAAACAATAAAATTATGACGCTAAAGATATTTTGTGAAAGGATAATGCAGCGGTAGGAACCAGGCTGTAAGTTTGTTGCCTGTTCTTTTAGACTTGGTGGCGTGACTCACCTGGTTTTATGACGTTTCAAATTGCGATTCATGTTGAAAACTGATTTTACTTTTTTTCGACATTAGAGTTCAATTATTGTTTTTACCGAAAAATCCATGCTTTAATGCTAATTTTTAACGAGTATTCAACTTTTTACAAAATTAAATATTTAAATGAGACAAATAACGGTTATTTTCTTCAACATTATCATCCGCAGCTCGACCTGCTGCTGCTAGGCATAAACCTCTCAAGACAGGAGGCTGTGTGCTCAATGCGGGTTACACAGAGAGCCATGGAGAGTACCATGCCATCAAGCTTTTCGACTGAGATCCTAATATCGAGATCCAAAGGCACACCAAGGTCCAGGACATCGAAGTACAAAAATGTAACTAGTTGATGAATCAAGCATATTGCCCACCTGATAACCAGGTGTGTTAGGTGGTAACCATCACCTATAACAAAGTATTGCCTCGTAGGTCATGCACGTCAGGAACGTGCCCTACGATTCACTGCCCAGCGTCCATCAACTTAAGGCATACAGATGTTCAGCCTCACGTGCCAGTAATTTCAGTAATTTTTAACTGAGCTCATATGGCAATGAATGACGTGGTGATGTCAGATGGTGCAAAAGATTGACGGAGTGATGGCCAAGGAGTAGGAGAAGAAGCCTCGGTTGCCCAGTAACACAATGGGTTGAAGACATTATCAGCGTTGGCAGCTGGATGAGGGTAACCCAAGATCGTGGTTATCTTCTAACAATTAATTAAATATTAAATGAGACAAAGAACTCCAATCTATCACCTAATCCGTTATTTAATTAGCCAATAACCTAATGAATGAAGCCCGAAGGTCCACCATTAAGCCCCTGTAAACGTCGTGGTTGGTTATGGCAACATTAATTATAATATTAATTATTAGCTAACTCGTGTACCCTACCCTTAAGGGACGTGACCGGAATGTACAGGCGAAGAGAAAAGTGATTTTAAATATTTTTTAAATTGACATCTGTAAATTCTGTATTTAATGACTGAAAAAGTGAAATTTACTCTTAAATCTGATTAAAATTATTTTGTATGAAAAAGCCTCTTCATCTGATGAACCGATGACATCATAAAGATTACGGGAGTTAGAGGACAAAGAGAGTTCAAAATTTTTCTTTTTGGAAATGTTTGGGCTGTTGTTCAACAGTGGACTTCATCGGGCTGTTTTTTTTACATACATTTTCAAACATCATCAGTCTGCTACATCACTGATCACTGAAAATCACCAGTAACCTAAAAGGTTTCACTTTAAATTTCTTGCAGCAAAACTCTAGTCAAAGTTTGTTTCCACTTTATATTCAAATATGCTAAGCCTGTTTCTACAAACAAAATTGTCTTGCAAATAAAACGACAATCAAACAAAATAATTATTCACGAGCAAGCCTTCAATACCAACAAATCCAGGCAATCAACCGCTGTTGCCGACTGTACTTTAAACTGGCACATAAGCTGAAAGACGGCGACATCTGCCGGCGTAATTGAGGGATTACTCAGATAATTGAAACCGTGAGACTGAAACAGAGATAGCCGAGCGAATGAGTGCGACAGAGACGACGCACATCACTCAACGCCGTCGCACAACGGAACGGTTAACAACGTGTCTTCTTGTATATTGTATTATCTTACGTTTTATGCCCTATTAATCTTGCTCGCTCAAATCTTGATCCGCTGCGCGAATTCACACCTTAACCCGAGGTAAAAGGGCTGGTATTTCATTATCGGCGCAACCTAGTGCAATAAATAATTGTTTGTTCGCGTAAAACTGAAGTGTTCTCGTTTATTCGAGTGTCAAGTGTCAGACTCGTTGTATTGTTTTATTTGAAGACGTCGGGTAAAGTTGCTGATTTGGGATAACGAGAGCTCCAGCAAGGCATCGCTTGCACCCCAGACTACCCTGTAAACATTGTCAAACTGATGAATTAGTCGCTGTTTCATTGTTTGAATTGATGATGTTTAGCATGGGGCGTAGATGCTCTACGAAGTGCTACGCCGTAGAAGTATCGTAATACTAAACTTGTGTGTATTTTCAGTTTTTGTATAGATTCTGGCTTTTGTTTAAGGGATAGCTGTATGGAGAGATATTTTATCTATCGATTACATACTTACTACTACTGTTTAATTTTCTCTAATTTAAAAAGCCAGTTTAAGAAAGCTGCACCCGGTAGCAATAAAATACACTTCAATTAATTAAAACAAGATAATAATCTCCTAAAAGCAATCGAGAACGCTCAATCGAGTTGGATCAAAATCGATTAATATCGAATCGATTATTTCGTCGTGAAGTCGGTACAATGATCCAATCCGGAAATGTCACCGAGTGCGTGACAAATTTTAATTAAAAATTATACAGACGCCTACGAAGCCTTTTAAATTAAATATGAACACCTTTGATTGCATATTTTTATAAAGGTGATAGATATTTGTTTTTTTATTGTATCTAATCTTGATTCTAGACGCTAGTTAAACAATCAAAATTTCTACCAAGATTTTAAGCACGATACAGATTCTGTAGTGGTTTGGGATAGGCTTTGGGTTCTGAAGACAACGAATTAATTTGAATAGTAATATTGTTCTAAGAAAAACTCTTAAAAACGAAGACGAAGAAAAAAAAAACAATTTCATTTACTTAAATCACTACCACAAAGATAAATTGAAATCAAAAAATTAAAAACTAAAAACTAGGCGAATCTCAGTCAGTTCCGCGCGACCAAGTGTAAAAGTATCTACTAGGTATGAATAAAGGCTCTATCTCAGCGCCCTTTATACACCACAAGGGGGGAAGGTGGCGGGAGAGGTGAGGGGGGAAGGGGGAGGCACATAAAAATGCAAATGGTTGTGTCGACAAGGGATTTCATTGTATCAATCACGTGGTATTATTATACCAACCTGCTATTGTTTCAGAAGGTTTTGCGTTTGTCCTCCTACTTATCTCACTTCCTATTCCTGCTTTACGATACGATTTTTTTTATGCAACTAGCTTATGAAACAAGCGTTGACTCACCTGATGTTAAATGATAACCATCGTGTAGAACAAAGCAATGCTTCGCATTTCACGTACGTAAAGAACGTGCCCTACAACTTTAGGCTTATGTTAATTTATTTTGTTTAGAGTAAACAAATCTATAATGTAGGTAACACAATAAAATAACACACAATTAATATTAAATTAATGGTTAAATTAATCCGGATAAACATGGGAAAAGTATATTATAGGATACATTTCTAATAATATTAAATCTAAAAATTAAATAAAAATTTTAAAAGTAATACATTTTAGGACCTATTAAATAAATAAATATTTTAGACAATCCACACAACATAACACAACATATCTAACACCAAACTAAGCAGAGTTTGTACTATGGGAACCAGAACGCTGATATAATACAATATACATGTATATTTTTTTTGTTAATTCATACTTAGAATACCATACACCCGAATACCATACAGCGAACAAACATCTGTGTTCACCACACAAATATTTGTTCTCGGTGGGGATCGAACCCACGACCTACATCTCAGAAGGCAGATCTACTACCAACTCAGCTGGGAGGCCAGTCAGCTATTGTTTGAATAGATGATGGATGTACGAATTTAAATTACAAACCAATGTATATTTTTCTCTGCTCTACTTAGTTTGGGTTTGGATAATGTGGATTTTCCATAATATTTATTTATTACTGTAAAGTATACGTGTGTCAATTTTACTTCACTTATTAGAAATAGTTATAATAAATCCCCAATAATAACAAATACATCAATCAACACCGTTACAGAGTATTAATGTGAGCCGCATCGGTCGGTCCGTGGGCGTGCCATTAGCATGACAATGCGCGCGGCGCAAGTGTGCGCTAACCCTTAGATTGTTGGATTTGTTTGTTGTATGACAGATGGGTTTGTAATGCGCATCGATGTGGTTGTTTGCTAATATCATTGTGTTTAATAAAGGAACAAATTGATTCACTATTTCTATTCGTAGGTATACAAATATACGAATCAAAAGTTGCGTTGTTAAGGTCTTGAAAAACACACAAATGAAATTATTTTCGAATTATTTTTCGTATGATTACAAACGCGACTACTAAAATTAAAAAGGCGAAAGTTTGTAAGTATGGATGGATACATGTTTGTTACTCTCTCACGTAAAAAATACTGAATACCACATAGGCTTCGGAGGACTACCACATAGGATCATAGGAACCACATAGGATCATAGGAACGGAGAATTAAGTAATGGGAACGGAAACGGGGCGAGCAAAGCCGCGGGTGGCCGCTAGTATACTATATCTTTGTTTTAAGATGTTTGAAAAGGGGAGAACAGAAAAAAATCCATTGGTAAAGGAACTAGAGAACATTTTAGTTTAGGATTCCATAGAGTCCTACGGATCACTAGATCTCGATTGAAATGGTTTACAGATGACTCTTTCCTGTAGATTCTGTAAGCATCTACACTCACTATGATTTTCCTTGTAAACATAGCACTAAATGTCCATTTCATTAAAGAGATTTGAACAATTTCTCATAAGAATGGACAGCAACAAGCAATATTGAAGCAAACTTATTGAGCACGCCTGTTCTCGAATCCCCGCGAATTTCCCCCGAGATACAAATAATCAGAAATGAAATTGTTTTCTTAAAAACATTCGCAGATTTGCATCACGGACCTTTTCTATCATGCCGGCTTATCCCGGGCATCAGCTGCGTTCTTCCCAGACCATTTTAAACTCTAACATCTCGATAATAAGGTCTACAACTTTTATTTAAAACTTCTCTTTGGCTAACCTGGTTTGATAAGATTCTCAACTTGTCCTAGGTTTTATTTTACAAGATAATAAAGTTGAAATTCGGTTGTGCAGTTATTGTTATTTTGTGGTGTGTATCGTGTTGTTGACGCCGATACTTTGAGGAATGATCTGAAAAGCTTTTCGTTTTATTTTGTGGCTTACAGGCGGCGGCGGCGGGGAGGGTGTCACGTGCTTTTTATTACTACTAGAAAATCACCAACGTAGAAAAACACAGCAGTTAGACAGTAAAAATACAAAAGTAAAATATTTTATTCAGTTAAACCTTTACCTCCATAGAAAATTGTTAACTTCTTAAATTAGGTGTGCCTCAGGGTTCGATCCTCAGTCCATTGCAATACCTACTCAATATATTATTAATTGCATACACATGGTTTAGTTTAGGAACACACATAGTTCTTAGGTGTAAGTCAGTA
This sequence comes from Thera britannica, assembly GCA_939531255.2. NCBI lineage: Eukaryota > Metazoa > Arthropoda > Insecta > Lepidoptera > Geometridae > Thera > Thera britannica. The sequence continues at coordinate 368,163 of OW618042.2, read as the reverse complement.
TCATATGGACCCTACATAGGGTAAAACAACATGGAAGAAACGGTATTGTTAATGTTTTGACAGATTTTTACAAATACAGTCATGATTCCCTACAGCACACAAATAAACTCATAATTATTATCCCGAGAACACCACTTGTACCGAATCGATGTCCCAAAGTACCTACAACAAGTAACTTCCTTCCGGCGCGTGTTGTGGGCGGTTCTACGGAACCCTAATTGCGTTAACGACTTGTTTTAGGGTTCAGTCGACAAGTGTGCGCGTTTCTCTTATTTATTGACTATAAATTAGTTAGATGGCGCACCAGCGCCGGCTCCTCGGGGTATTGCTTGTATTGATCTTGAAAGAATGTTATTAAAGTATTCGTTTGGTTAGTTTCCTATTTTATGGAAACCTCAATCATAATAAGTTTTTTTCATCATTTTATTTGTTTCACTTCGGAGGCAACGCAACGACTGCACCCTTGGTGTTGCTGGTGTCTATGAGCGACATTTTCAACCAACATTTTTCCACTTTGGAAGTGTCTCTCGCGCAAACTATTCAGTTTAGAAAAAAACGATATTAGAAACCTCAACATCATTTTTAAAGACCTATCCATAGATACCCCACACGTATGGGTTCGATGAAAAAAAAAATTTTGAGTTTCAGTTTCAAGTACGGGGACCCCCAAAATTTATAGTTTTTTTTTCTATTTTTATGTAAAAACCTTAATGCAGTTCACAGAATACATCTACTCACCAAGTTTCATCAGTATAGTTTTTATGGTTTCGGAGAAAAATGGCTGTGACACGGTCGGACAGACAGACAGACATGACGAATCTATAAGGGTTCCGTTTTTGCCATTTGGCTACGGAACCCAAAAAACAATGACAATCAAACATGGCCGCCATAATGACCTCATCAATAATATCCTCAATAAAATTAATTAACATAGTATATGCAGAATACAGATGTTTCAACCGAAGCGATTCAGTCGCCGAGCCCTAATGAGCGTCGATTACCGCTCGCTTTGCCTGTCATCGGCCCAATCGATTGATCAATCCATCCTGCAGCACAAAACCAACCCTATTCTATGAGCTACAAAGTCGCAAATAACAACACATATATTCAACGTATTGTATCAACACATTCCAAATGACAGATCAATTTTAGAATGTAAATTCAAAATGCTAAAGCTCAAAATAGATTGTTTTGAGGTCAGGCGTTGTTTTCCCTGTCTGTTGGATAGATTTAGCCTGAGTTTAGGCGGATATACGTCATCGAGTCTCCTGTCAATACCAGTTCAAACATATCTGTTAAACAAATGACGCGTTTGATAAATGGTTCAAATACTGACGATGAATACTGTCTGATATTATTGGTTGTACTATGTTTTTTTAAAACTAAAATGAAATCAATATTTTTTTGGAGACATAAAGTGTGAAAAACAAACAAATGACCACACAATTATATGGGTGAAACGGGTATTTATCGTGATTACCTTTTTATATGGTTTTTAATCGCGATAGATACCCGTTTCATTAAGCACTTCTAATATCTAATTATATGGATGTATAATTAGACATTAGAAGTGCTTAATGATCACATGATGTGGAGTAGTTACCTCTGCCTATAGTAATCAACAATAATATAAAAGAGAGAGTTTAGAAGACATAATCAAGTGTTTCTAAGTCAAGTTTAATCATCAATTTTCATAAAAGATTTGCACATTAAGCCCCGGTTAATGACTCGTTAACTGATGTGTCTATGCAAATGGCAATTCAAAATATTTAATGACAAGATCCATCAAAATATGCAACGTCATTTAGTTACGTCAAATCACCGCCAAGTTAGAGTTGATGCGCGAAGTATAAAGGGTTCCGCCTATGGTATTTATTATACTTGATTTTATGAGCAAAACTTGTTTTGTCAATGCTTTATATATTTATTGTATACACATGGTTTAGTTTAGGTACATAGTTCTTAGGTGTAAGTCAGTGTTGCTCTAAGCATATTTATAGAAATTACATTTTGTTAAAAGATGCTTGGTGGTCTCTTTCTCCAAATCATTGTAAAAATATATATTTGAAACTTTTACTGCGTAAAATACATTTCAATAACATGGTCAATGATAAAATCAAAAACGAATCTAAAGCGTGAATTTTAATAAGTTCCTAAATTGTTAAAAAAAACATAAATCATGAAATAATATCAATAAAAAGCACTTATCTGCGTTAAAATCACGCCGTTTCCTAATCTCGTATTCAGACGCATCCCCATTTTACGCATCACTAACCAAATTACTTTTCAATTATGCAAAAATTATAAAAAGCATTTAGGACGTTTTATTTTTATCAAAACACATTAAAATTAAATCATAGCGCTATCCATCACAATAATTTAATATGCTCGATCTAGGGGCTGAGGGTAGGGTGGTGCCATCCCCTTCTGTATCAATATTATCTACACGAGTTTAAAGAGTCGTTATTCTTATCGTGATGTCATTAGAAGAGCGGTTGGGTCTGCAACGGCCTTTATGGAGTGTCACGAGTTTGCATATATTGTAGTCTGTCTACTGACAACACTGTTTTGATACCTTGAAAGTTTTTTTATATTTAGAATAATTATATTTAATCACTCACATTATGTAGATAACTTATTTTATACCATACCCCCTCTAAAAAGCTTATTTTATTCACCGCAAACAGTGAATAAAAAGCCCTTTTAATCACTGTTTTGGTGTTTGAATTTGGAACACATACTAATAAGGTCAACGTCCATCTCAATACCTTAAAACCTTCTTGCGCCATAAATACTTTGGATATGAATTTTTGACAAGGAGTTTAGCGTTGGATTATATACTGTTTTAGTAGAAAACTTAAATTTATTTATCCTTCTTTTTTTACAAATCAAAACAAAATCAAAAATTATTTGTTTTATGTCATTTAAGAATAGTATAAACAAAGTTCATAGTTTTTAATCTCTTTTCGCTTAAATCTTTCTTTTTCTCGAAGTCTTGGTATAAAATATAGTATGCAACTCTTGAATAAAACGGATTTATATCGAGGGCCATGAATCACTGGCGTCGTTTAGGATTCTAAAGGTTATAGCACATTATACCGGCACCGCAACAGCACCGCTCCAAACCAGCAATTAACTTGTCATTCAATTTAGAGCATTAAATCGTGTGTAGTATAATATATTTCATAATGTCAATATGAAAAAGCCAACGGCGGGCAGTCAGCGCGCTTGCCGCTACCACACAACTCGACTCGCAGCCCGCGTGCTGCAAGCGAGCGGACCTTGTGCGCACAGCGCGCCGATGGCGACGGTATGCTTATTACGCGCCGATTCCGAGTCGGCAGCGAAAGCGAGACGAGTGTTCAATCATAAATGCCATATAATAACATTGAGTTCGCGGTGACAGCAAGCTTGCACCTCGCGGCCACCGCGCGGACTGTGAGCTTACACGTCGCGGCCGGCGCGCGGACTGCGAGCTTGCACCTTGCGCACAACGCGTAGTTAGCGCGCTGGCAGCTAGCCGTAGTCTAAATTCGAGGCGACGCCGTGCTGCAGTTGCGGTGCCGGTATAATGTGCTATAACCTTAACACTTGAACCACTCGCTACGCTCGTGATTCAATCATTATGAATCACTCCCTACGGTCGTGATTCAGTCGTTAGATTCCTGCACTTGCTCGTGATTCATCTTTGGTCCTCGATTTAAATCCGTCATTTATTCACTAGTTGCATAATATACTAATGAAATCGAAAATGAAGTGTCACTTTTCTCTTGCTTTCAACTCATACTCATATTATTTATTGCAATTATTATGCATAACGAATAAAGCGGAAATAAGAATGGGAAATGATTAAAAGAGATGCTTGTGATGCAACTGTTTTTTTTTAATTCAAATTTAAAGGTACCTTATGCACCTCGTAAAAATTGTATTATTAATTTTGACAACTGGTTGTAAATTTAACTATTCTTAATAATTGGCTCCACAAAAATAAAGTTTATCGCTGAGTTTAAATTAATTGTCAAAAAATTATTTATTTCAGTTCAGGCCTGCGCACATCTAGATCATACATACATAATACAACATAACATCATATTTACATACATAATAAGGCAATAAATATACTGAATACTGAGATCGATGGTGATGACGATCAGTAAACGCTGTCAAATATCGCTATCATTTTTGACAGCGTTTGCTAGATGTGCGCAGGCCTTTATAAGCAAAACAGCTAAGCACATGAGGATATTGTTGTTTATTCTTATTCCTCTTTTGTTTTATATTTTTCTTTCTTGTTGTATTTCCCTTTTAGTCTTCTCGACAAAGGTGGCTTTGAAAAGTTAATGTCTTCTAAAAGTCAGTGATGCGTATCATCAAACGACAACGCTGCTGTGGGAAACATCCATTGCTGGCTCGCAACTAATTCACTAGACGTAACAGTGGTAATAAAAGCAATGGTAGCGATACATTACAATAAGCAATTTGCATTTCAATCGAAATGATACAGTTTGGGGTAGAGTACACACTATCTTTGTCTGTGGAAAAAACATTTCATGGATGGATCTCATGAAATTACTGACACGTGAGGCTGAATATCTGCTTGCCTTCAAGTTGATAGACGCAGTGCATCATAGGGCACGTTACCGGCGTGCGTGACCTACAAGGTAATGCTTTAATTCGCGGCGGTGTTTACCACTTAAAATCAGATTGGCAAAATACAATACATGTTCGTTCCGCTAGTTGTATAATTTTGCCCTTGTTGTTTTATTTAGTTGGAGTTGGTTACAATTATAAAACAACTAGCGGACGCCCGCGGCTTCGCTCGCCCCTTAGCCGTTACGCCCCGTTGATTTTTCTTTTAAATGTTTTTCATCTTTTTCTCCGCTTAGGGAAATCATTTTCCAATTTCCTTTCTTAGTGCACCTTTATGCTATAATAGAAACATACCCTCCAAGTTTCATGCTTCTAGGACTTACGGTTTAGGCTGAGCGTTGATTGTCAGTCAGTCAGTCAGTAACGAAAGAGTTTTATATATTTAAATACATTGGCCGATCTGTGACCTAGGGGCTGATCGGCATCTTATCCAAATCTATGCAGGTGTACGCATATGCTTGGGTTCGCTGAACAATCACACACACATAATACGCATGCCGAAAAAATGTGTTCCAAATTCAAAATTATCATGTAAAAAATACAAAGGCAGTACACACACACACACATATTATAATTGTTATTTTGCACACAGATGACTGGTCGTGAAGTTTCTGCCATGCAACGTGGTGGTTGGTACCCTGATTGTAATCAAGAAATACTCTTATTATTTTCTTGCATGCCATAGTAATCCAGGGTGTTATATCGATACCAAGCCTGAATATGTATGATTATGTTAAATACACGCCAGTATTATGACAACAATATATCAATTTGTAATGGTTACAAAATTATGCGCCGCTTAGAGGTTAAATATTTTTATTATATCCAAAACAGTTCTTCTTAAATTAATATATTTAATGATAGATTTCTATTTTTATAGACATGTCACTCATTAATTTATATATCGTGATATAAAAAGGATTATGTTGTTTCTACATAGGTTTGATTGATTTGCGTTGAATTTTAACGAGAACGTTAATTCTTGCGTGGCAAATCATAAAAATCTATAAAAAAACCCGCGGCTGCCCACGGCTTCGCTTGCCTCGTTCTTGTTGCTTTTTCTGGATAAAAAGTCTATGGCAAATAAAAAGGCTATGTCCGTTTCCTGGTTTTAAGCTACCTCTTTACTAAATTTCAGCCAAATCGGTTCAAATAACGTAATTAAAACGACTTTTTTATATCTATCGATTCATTTTGTGGTGTTGGTTATTATCTATCAACAAAGAAATGATTGAACAAGCCTAGATTAAACCCACGACCTTAGAATCAAAAGGCACTACTTAAACTGGCTGACAGAAAGTTAATTATACTGTAAATATACGTAATTATCGTACACTTTGCCCGATGAGCTGAAATACACACAAGGCATTAATATAATTGTACGGACAACTGTGAAACAGTTTATATAACCTGATTATCCTGCATTGCACTAAATTATACTTATTGAATACGCAGTCAACAATTTAATTGCATTATGCCATTCTGTGATGGCACAGCGGACACGAAACAGCTGGGTCAGCCCATACGTGTCTCGGTCTAAGGGTGTTACACCCTAAAGGTTTAAGATCTTTATTATTAATTCTCTTAAGATTAAAAAGCAGCCAAGTGCGAATCGGACTCGCCCATGAAGGGTTCCGTAGCATCAATTAACATTAATATAAAGGTTTTTGTAGTTCGTCGAAAGGTAAATTGTGGTTTACGATTTATGACGAATAAAAAAAAAACTACTGACTAGATCTCGTTCAAACCAAATATCGTTGGAAGTTTGCATAGTAATGTACAACATATATTTTTTTTGGATTTATCATTCTCTTATTTTAGAAGTTAGAGGGGGGGGGACCAACTTTTTTCCACTTTGGAAGTGTCTCTCGCGCAAACTATTCAGTTTAGAAAAAAACGATATTAGAAACCTCAACATCATTTTTGAAGACCTATCCATAAATACCCCACACGTATGGGTTCGATGAAAAAAAAATTTTTGAGTTTCAGTTTCAAGTATGGGGACCCCCAAAATTTATAGTTTTAGAAAAAAACTATATTAGAAACCTCAACATAATTTTTAAAGACCTATCCATAGATACCCCACACGTATGGGTTTGATGAAAAAAAAAAATTTGAGATTCAGTTTCAAGTATGGGGACCCCCAAAATTTATAGTTTTTTTTCTATTTTTGTGTAAAAACCTTAATGCGGTTTACAGAATACATCTACTCACCAAGTTTCATCAGTCTAGCTTTTATGGTTTTGGAGAAAAATGGCTGTGACACGGCCGGACAGACAGACAGACAGACAGATAGACATGACGAATCTATAAGGGTTCCGTTTTTGCCATTTGGCTACGGAACCCTAAAAATCGCTTACGAGAACTAAAACATAGTTATACAAAATGGGTGTTCGATTCGGGCTAAACAAAACGGATGTGGGTAGATTTGAAAAAATATTGTGGACGAAATAATGTTTAAATGGGGCCGGTTCACTAAAGCACTGTCAAAACAAAAATGTACTCGTACGTAATTAATTTCTCAAACTGGTAGATGAATAATTCCATCCGTATTTCAAACAAGGATTAGTATTTTTGTATATTTTAACTAATTCAAAAACGTAAACTTTTCACGCTGATTTATGCTACAAATATTGCACATCGGCTAATTTCGGCTTCATAGAGCGTAGTGTGCGACAGAAAGAGATAGCGCTCTACGAATGCAAAAAAACCCGATGTGCATATTTATTGCCCGGTTGCAGGCAAGTACAAGGCTTATAGTTGTTGGTTGTTGTACCATTATTTTATTGCATAAAATAGAGAATGTAGACAAAAAAGATACGTGAAAAGGTTGAAGTGGGTACTTTATTTTATAAGCAATACCAGTCTGAGCCAGATTATATTGATTGAAGCAACTGTTGTCGATTGTAGCTATGCCGCTGCAATGTCGCATGTGTAAACACACGACCCTCCTAAAGTTAATCTTCTCTTTGGATTAATTTTATCAAATGGCAAATGAGCTATGACACCATGTAGGGGAATTGAATGAGCCTGCCAATTTATGCATTCACTGTGCACCATCCTTATTTGAAGGTGATAAGGTTCAAAATTGCTTGCATGTTTTTAGAACATGTTGGGGGTAATTGATCCCCTCACAGACCATTGCCTTTTGAGCTCAATTTGTGAATGAAAGTGATGTGCATTTATCGGTATAAAGGATTATTACTGTTCAAGGTCCGATAAATCTTTTGATGGGTGACCGTTTAACTTATTGACGTCTTTTAAAATGTCTGGGTTTTTGAATACCGTTGCTTTGAATAGGCAGAATCTTTACAATTCGACAAATTGTTTGTAATTTGTTGGATAATATTAAAACATTCAGTATCGATATTTTTGTTATGTCTACGATCGTTTTTATTATTATTATATTAATTCAAAAAATGTAAAAAAATATCTTGAAAAAAAATAAAATTACACTGGAATTCGTTTTAAAATATTTAATTGTAAGTCAAATCAAATTAAATAAAAGAAATATTCAGATGTATCATGAGGATCACTTTCAAACGTTTTAAGCTAGGTGAGTCTTTAGTGTTTTAACTATAAGGACTATTCGTAGTTTTTTTAAGAATTAACTGAACTATTCTCAAAGTGCCATACAAGCTAAGTCCCCGTTTACACGAAGAATGAAACGTCACGCTCGTCACTGAGATCTCGCGTCATCGCGACGGTTGCGATTCCATTAGTCGCGATTCGCCTGATTTACTCCAACTTTCCCTTTGCTAAATGGAGTTAGGCGTATTACAAACGAGGATAGAAATAGTCGCCCAGTTGCTTTCAGTACAAAATATTCCCTCCTCCTCCTCCATAGTCGGTCCCTCATTGTTGAGGATCGTGACCCTTTCCCATTCGGTGTACAATATATCTCCATTTGGAGCGGTCGGTGGCCTGATGGAGCGCCTGATGCATCGGCATTTCCAGCTGCTCGGATACCTGGTCCGACCAACGCTTAGGGCTTCGGCCTCTAGGTCTTTTGCCTTCTACTTTGCCTGTTATAATCAGTCTCTCGATACAATCGGTATTTCTGCGAGCAAAATATTAAGGCCCATATTTATAAAGGTCCTACAGCAGTCATTTAGCTAAACAAACCTAACAGTCTGGTGCCTTCTCTATTTCTTATTGTCTTGACATTATAGGGGGTACAAGCCGCTACAAAGTGTCCGGCATTTTGTTTTCACAAAACAAAACAAAATAAAAATTATAAATGACGGGGTATAAAATAATGATTTAAATCGTATTATTAAATACATACGTTTTCTTATATTAGTTCGGCAGTCACACCTCAAAACAGTTTGCTATTGTGTTAATTAAAGTATTTATTCCAGAATCGACGCAATGTAATTTAAATGTATTTGGATGAGCGAGTCTCTGAGTGTGCACTGCGCCTAATCCGCGCCCTAACAAAGCGTCACTTAGTATAATACAATTTGCACCCTCCGCACTAAACACCAAGTTACGATGCTCGTAGTGTACTGCATCTTATTGATGGCTCTTCACTGTTTGCTAAAATGTAGTTTAAAACATTTTGTTTGGATATATTATGAAGACGATACTTAGTGACGTCACTTAACTCAAACGAAACCTCGAGTTTTTTATTTAAATATTATATTATTAACCGACTTCAAATAAAAAAGGGGAGGTTCTCAATTCTTTATCGCATAAGTTTGTCATTTACGAGCTGATTTGAAAAAAAAAATTTAATCTGGAAAGTCTGGTGTCTGGAAGCTTCCCGATTGATCCCATAGAAATTTATTTAAATTCGGTTTAGCAGGTTGGACATGAAGTCGGTTTCTTAAGTTTTTTAAACTTATTAAGTTTATGGGATGTTTATTTAATTATCTTTAGCAAAGAGAAGCTTAGCTTAGGAGACAATTGAAAATGTAACTTATTATTTAAAACAAAACAATTTCAAATCAGGTCTTAGGTGTCATCCCACATTCGAATGGAAACGATACCATATAGACTTCGACTTTAAACAATTAAATAAACAACCTTTTGATGTTAACCCTATTTATGTATTTCTCAAATTACAGTAAGTTATCAGCTTTCTACTTCAATAAGGCAACATCATCCGCATCACAATACTAAAACAATAAAATGGAACGTCCTCTAAGCGGCGCGACCACAAAAGGGTGAGTGCAGCCGTGCCGATCCCCACAGCTTGTGTTACTTCGAACACTATGCCAATGTAAAATTGTCTTTAAGGTAATGTAATAAGCTTTAATTTCTTTGTAAACCAGTGTGGCGAAATTCTAATGTACGCTGTTAAAAGTGTAAGAGAAAAAAAACTACAGGACTAGCCAGATTTGCTGACGTATTTTTTAAAGCCTCCGTCATGACTAGCCAACAAACAGAACCCAATATTTACATGATTAGTGCATTGTGCTCACTTGACTGATAAATAATATCATTCAAAAAGAGCAATTTGCAGTACAAATATTTTGTCAAAGTCAAAAATTGTGTATTCAGTTGTATCACAAAGATCACTTTGAAACGTCTTATAGCTAGATGAGTGTAGGAGCCAGGTCTACGCGACCAAGCCTAGTTGCATATTTAGTTTTATCAGGTGTAGTGATAAAGACTCTGAATACTATTGTATGTTCCATGGTAGCCGCAAGTGGGTGACAGTAACAGAACAAGGCCGCCCTCGCTCAGCGGCCGCTTAGCGCGGTGCAGGGGCAGTGGCATAGCTAGGGCGGAGGGTCACACCCTCATTAGCTTCGAATAAACTGTCTTTTTACGCCGGTTTTATTTGTGCTTTAATTGAAAGCGAGTGATAGTTCGGTAGTTATTTTACGATGGAATTCGGGAGAACGTATTTATTTTATTATATTACTGTGTTTGTTTATTTTATGGCTATGTAGTATTTTGACCGATTTCTAAAAAAAGAGATTCTTGGTTCAGCGTGTTTTCAAATGTTTGTACTCTGCAAGCCTACCACAAGCTCTGTCTGGCTTTGTCTCTGGCTCTATTTTTGAGTCTGTGTGAGTATGGTAGTCCTACTGATTGTTCTAAGGCTTATCAAATTTAGCAACACGCAAAAATACTAATTGATAATTTTTTTTGCCGTGAATTTTGTTTTCATATTTGTTAATTTTTTTAAAAATTTGGATTCAATATAAACGTACAGTCACGTGCACATGTTGTCTAGAATATCTACTAAAAGAGCGCATGGTCCGTCCGTCTGTCCTCCGCGAGTGATTGACTTTTCAATCTGTGTAATCGGATTAGCGTCGCGGCGCGCATGGCCGCTGCTGTGCTCCAATCACTGCTCTCTATCTATATTCACTCAGTACTTTTAATTAGCTTTTACGTGACAAAAAAGCGCATTTCGTGTTTTTTCTGAACGTTGATGAGTAAAGATGTGACCGCAGAAACTGTGCTAGAAGCGTTCGCTGCTAAGTGTTTTAGGTACTGTATTATTTCCTGGGTACTCAGCTCTTGTTATTTGAAGAAATAGAGCCAGACATAGATTGAATAATAATAATAAATAATAATAATATCGTTTATTTCAGACAACATAAAATGCATACATTACAAAAATGAAACATCTTAGGTCCATAGTTAATAAATACCTTAGAGACTAACATACATAAAATAAAATAAAATTACTAATTAAAATCAAATCTTAGGGGCTTTTTTCGTTAGCGCACCCCTAAAGCGACGATAGACGATTCCTGGCGGCCAGAAATCCGAATTGAGAAACATGTCCCCATGCTTCGCAGGCTCCTGGAGCACGTACGATTTGAAGGCCGTGTCTCTCACTCCGGATGGCTCTAGCCGCTGCAGATGTAGCTGTATTGGTGGCGAGTCCTTAATCCAAAAACAAATCCTCTCCTTTACGTAGCGAAAGACCTCATCACCTGAAGTATAATTGTGGTAATTTTTTTGACATAACAATTGCATTACCTCACAGAGTACCAAGTCTACCAAGGACCCATCTTTGTACCTGGACCTACCCTTCAAATCAAAACACAGTGATACGAGCTTGAAATATAGTACGGTGGTAGTATTTCCAAGGACTCTATCAAACGGAGGTCTACTACGACGTACAGTTCAGCATGTAATGTATTATATAAAACAATTTGTGTTAGTTACACTATTTATAACTCAAGAACGCCTGAACCGATTAGGCTGAAAATTAGTGAGAAGGTAGCTTAGTTCCAGGAGCAAGACATAGAAATATTTTTATCTCGAAAAAATACGGGACCGGGAATGGGGCGAGCGAAGCCGCGGGCAGCTGCTAGTTTGATTAAAAAAAATATCTTCTTTAAAAAAGTACTAGCAGTAAGTGACCGTGCTTCGCTCGGTATTTTTTTGATAACGTAAGTACGTTATCAAGAACGATAACGTACTTATAAATGATGAAATATATGATTTCATCATTCATAAGTATGAATGATGAAATCATATATTTCGATCTTACTAACATACTACAGAATAATAAAAAATAAGAACTGATTATTTAAAAAAAAATCATGAGTGCAATGAGATTGAAACTTCCGGAACTTATCTACAGAGTGTTTACGTAGTCCTTCTGTTCCAAAACTCGTCAATAGATGGCGTTCACTCTGAAACATAACCCTTGAGTTCTCAGGTTCTCACAGAGCTTAGTTTTTGCTTCTGAGCAACAGATGGCGCTAGGAGTAATGATATTATGAAAAAGTTGTTTGTTCTTAACTCCGAACGCCGATATTTTCTAAATAAATCCTAGCTAGATCGATTTATCGTCCCCGAAAACCCCTGTAGGTATACTAAATTTCATGAAAATCGTTGGTGCCATTTCCGAGATCCTATACAAGATTTTCTCGTTTAAAGGTATAAGATTTAACACGCTAGAATAAAAACGAGTATTATAATGTTAAGGAATTGTATATGTTTACTGTCAATCCAATAAGAATTTTTCATGTTTTTTCAGCTTACCTTAACTTGTGACTCCGTCATGCCGAGCGCGTAGGCCAGCTTGGCCCGCTCCGGCCCCGCCAGATACTTGGTCTGCTCGAAGGTCTTCTCGAGCGCGAAGATCTGCTGGCCGCTGAAGGTGGGCCGCGTGTGCTTCTTCTTGCCGTCCTTGTCCATCGCCTGCTGCGCCGCGCATGCGCTCAGCGCGTTGTTTGACACTGGGAACGAGTACACTGCTTTAGTTCAAAGATGCTCGTTGGGTATAGGGCTAAAGATGTAGATTTGTAGTAAGTTGAGGTAGGTTCAAATACTGGACTAGATTTTTTTTACAGAATATGAATGTACCAAATGCGATAACGGAAAAAGTAATCCGAAATCTCACGATTTTTGAACTTTCAGTCACAATAATGATTTGTTTCAATAAAACTATCTCTGTAAGCCTACCACAAGCTCTGTCTGGCTCTGGTTTTGAGTCTGTGTGAGTGCTCACCAGTTTATTATACTGTGAGTGTGACGTTTCGACGTAAGGTTTATCTAGTCCATACTCACACAGACTCAAAACCAGAGCCAGACAGAGCTTGTGGTCGGCCTACTGGGCGATGATCTATGAACTAATTGAATACTATGCTCTCCAGCAAAACCGGAGACCAAAAAAAGAGTTATAGAAAAAAAAACTATTTTCGAGGCAACTTATACAAAACAAACATACGAGTAGGTATAGTGATTCAAACATGCACATAATAAGGAGTAATAATTCTCTGGAGGCAATAGCCAAGTATTACAATAGCGGCAATACGTTTAGCAATGGCGGCCATAACTCACCTTGCTCACCACTATTCATGTTTATGTGTATCTATTACTTAAGTTCACTTTGGAATAAAACATGCCTACTAGATGCTGTGGATTTCATAAATAAATAAACTAATATTGGATAGCATTATACAGAATGCCTTCTAGATCCCAAACGAAACAATGTTAATTTTTGACGTGACAACGTCTTATAATTCGATGGAGCCGGCTGCACGCACGAAAAAACATGACTCATGCGGCGTTACCTTGCTCTGAGGCGTTCCATTTAAGGCTTGAAGTGCAAGCGAGAGCGCGGAACGAGCGACAAAGAGGCACAATCGGCCTCCGCGTTCGGCAGCGTTTGAGATGTGTGTGTTTTCTTATGACGTTGTCACGTTCAACTATCGTCAGTAAACCGACTTCACAGACAACCGATTTTTTCCTTGTGAGAAAAGTATGGAACTTTCGATTAGCCCACCTCATGATGAGTAGACTCAAACCTCAGGGCACGTCTACTGAGTAAAGAGGCATGCATCTATTGTAGATGATTTATATAGCGTCAGGGGTAACTGGTGATCACTCATGCCCCTACTTACGGGACGCTAGAGTGCCATTGTTTATGTGGCATTGCATTGCGTCTATCATATATAACTGAAAAGTATCATGGTTCTGAAAAAATGCACAGGCATCCGTACCCCTAAAGCCTTGCGCATATCTTATAGACCCTTCCCACTGGTGCATGATATCAAATCAAATCAAATCAAAATCAAACGTTGATTTGACAGCGTTGGAAATAGACTGGTTATGCAAACATTATAAACTATTTTAAACTGTAGGAACCAAGCCTGCCTGTTCTTCTAGGCTTGGTCGCGTGATACTAACACCTAGATCAGCTTTATGACGTTTGAAAGTGATTCTGTGATACAACTGAATTAAGAAAATTTTAATTCGGCTATAGGTATATAGGTGAGTAAGTAGTAGTAAATAGTGGGTTGGAGCTATCAAAGTATATAACGTTACCTTCTAAATGTGATGAAAGTGCACGTCCGCGTTCATAAAGGAACGCCTGACGCAGCGACTGCGATCATTCATACAGAAGATCTATAAAACCAACGTAAAACCAGCGATATAATATCATCGCGTATAAAAGTGTTTTAATGAAGCGTCGGTACAGTCGGCGACATAATGCCCTCGGGGAGGGGGCGAGAAATGAAAATAATGATAAAAAGGCCGGGCGCGACGGATGATTCGCAATGGTTTTTGCCAAATTGAATTTGCCGGCGGTATATTTGATTTGGGGATATTTTGAGTGGAAAACAGAAAATGAATTGAATGAAATATTGTGATGGGAAAGGGTTTGATGAAGCTGTGTTGTTATCGTCTGATAGGTGGACGCATGCTACTAATGAATTAGTTTTACTTTTAGGGCTTTTACAATAAATACCTATGAGTACACTCATTTTTGGTGTCTACGATTTGTATAACTAAATGCTTTGAGTTTAAAACAGACATTTTCAAATAGAAAGTGAACTCTCTTGTTCAAATTCAAAAACTTTTATTTTTCTACACATCTCTTTGTAGAATAATGAAAAAAGTGTTAGTGTTTATTTTTACTGCATCCTATTTTGAAATACCTTCTCAATCTTTCACTTTCAAGTGGAGTCTTTCCAGAGAGGTTAAAGCTGTCTGTGGTTAGACCTATACATAAAAAAGACGATAAAAAAGAAATGACAAACTATCGTCCTATTACTCTCATCCCTATTTTTGGGAAGCTATTTGAGAAAGCAATGTTTGCACGTCTTACGAGTTTCCTAGATAAATTTAAAATAATTAAGGAAGAGCAAAACGGTTTCCAAAAGAATAAGTCCACGACTCTAGCAGCTTTTGCCTTAGTAAATAATGTCATTGAAAATATCGATAGGCGTATTCCTACTTCAGTAATATTTTTTGATATGAGCAAGGCTTTTGATTTTGTAGACCATGATATTCTACTTCAAAAATGTGAAAAATACGGAATCAGAGGCCTTGCACTAAATTGGCTCATAAGTTATCTTAAGGACCGTAAGCAATATGTAGAAATAAAGAGTTTAAATACGGATCTTATGATCACATCGTATAAGTCTAGTCCGCTCAATAATAATTTTGGTGTTCCTCAAGGAAGTATTTTAGGGCCGCTATTATTTCTACTTTACATAAACGATTTACCTTTAGTCACTAAACGACAATGCGTTCTCTTCGCTGATGACATTTCAATAATTATTGCTGATACTGATAAGAATATTAAACATGAGGACGCTATGAACTCGGAGGTAGAAGTAATTATAAATTGGTTAGAATGTAATAATTTACGAGCGAATATTTCGAAAACTAAGTTTATTCAATTTCAAAATTATAATAATAAAAGTAATGAAAATATAAATCTGACATGTCGTGATGAATGTGTAAAAAATGTTAATGAAATAAAATTCCTAGGCTTAAATTTAGATAAGAACTGTAATTGGAAGTCACATATTGACTATATATGTAAGAAACTTAACCGTTTCGTCTTTGCAATCAAAAAGCTACGCCGAACATCAGGAAGAAAAACTGCCCTGACTGCCTATCACGGATATGTCGCTTCGGTTCTGAGGTATGGCCTGGTACTGTGGGGCAATTCCACGGATATCAATAAAGCATTCATTGTCCAAAAAAAATGCGTCAGAGCTGTATGCTGTAGCTGTAGCTGTAGCTGTAGCTGGTTGAACCACTACATTCATGTAAACCTCTATTTAAAGAATTAAAATTGCTCACCTTGCCAGGACTTTACATATATCAGGTATGTTGCTTTGTAATAGAGCATAGTAAATTTTTCAATCGGTATGAGGATAAGCTTAATTCTAAATTGAGATTGAGAGACCCAACACGGTTATTGATCCCAAGTCATAAAACTGCTCTATGTCGCAAAAACAGCCACTTAATGACAATAAAAGTTTTTAACAAAATCCCTAAAGCTATCAGGGAACTGCCTTACAATAAGTTTAGAGCAAAACTGTATTCATGGTTAGTGGATAAGTGTTTTTATAGGGTAAATGATTTGTTTATTAATTGAATTCAATACAATCTCTTATTATTTATATTAATTTGACATTTAATTTTAGTTGTAATTATAATATACCTATCATATTGTATTATTGAATAATTTAGTTTATTTTTTTATGTACTTTTTTATGTAGGTACTTTTTTATGTTTGCATGCTGGGTTTTTCTGGCGAAGTGTGTGATTCTATATTATTATTTGCCTATTAGGTATAAGATCTAAAATGTACTTACCATACTTCAAGCAAATAAATTATTTCATTTCATTTCATTTCAAAAAAAATAGATTTATTTTAAAAAATACCTATTGAAATCATTATAAATGTTTCATAAAATTTTCAAAATGCTATTATTTAATGTTATATTGCAATTATTTATGATTTTGTTAGCTGATTCTGCTAACCGTACCTACATGTACGAAAAACATGTAAAGAGAATTGAAAACGCGTTCCTTGGACGGCACTCTTGGGGCGTGAGGCGTGACGTCACACGTGTATTATGGCGGCGAATGTACACACGCAAACAAGCGTTATATTGAACACTATATTCGTTGTGACTGTACCAAGAAGGTACTTTTCTCTTACTACGTAATTTTTTTACGATTACATTATATTATTTTGTTCATACGTTCAATACATAGTCCACGTAAATAATAGCACTGACAAAATATCTGCGACAAAAAATTGTGATAAAATACGAAAATAACTCTTTGAAGCTTCATCGTAAGCTTTGATGTTTTAATTCTTGTGACAAAACTACTTGTAGCCAAACTGCTAATTCGGTTTTGATGAATTTCAATAAGACTAATCTGGGCTACATTACAGATATATTTTTTTCAAATATGTTCTTATAAGTTATGCGATAACAAAAATCAAAATTAAATACAACCGAATTGAGAACCTCCTCTTTTTTTAGCTGAAGTCGGTTAAAAACAGTATAATTCATCTGTAATCTTATTATATTATGTGTTTGTTCTGGTTTTTTATATTTTATCCCCATTGAAAGTTAGGGTAAAAGGGGAGAGATAGTCAAAGACATTTCCAGATATCAAAATTTGGCATAATACCTAGAGTTCCATACCTCATAGGATAGATTACATATCAATAGAAGTAACAGATAAAATTAAATACTAATAAACCCAAAACACATTTTGAAAGCAAAACAGCCAAACACTAAATAGCCGAATTATTCACTAAACGGAATCGTTACTGAAGCTAATGTCAGCCATGTTTGGGACCATGACCACCGAATGAAAACATTATTAAACTCACACCAAACTCGACCTTATTACTACACCACTACTGTCCATATTCGCTACATCTGGTTAAGCTATTTTACTAAGCGAATCTAAGCTTTATTGCCCAGAGATAAGGTACAACTTTAGTCGTTGGGGTTACGATTTGTGATTGCGTAGCATTTGTGTTACTTTAATACACATCGCTGTGTTTGTTTCATGATATACAGAACAGCGTGATATAGAGCTAGCAATGGTTTGTAAAATAATTTGCTAAATGCAACTGCTGCTGCGTAATGTGAGGCGAAAGCAATGTCTCGTCAGTTTGAACGTAGGAGAAGAAAGAGAGCAAACAATCAGTCATTTTTTTATGTTTGTTACAGTGTCTGCGATATGCGAGTGATGAAAGGGAGCAGCGAACCAGCGATTTGCCCGATTTGCCAGTCAGCTATTATGGTAACCTGGCAAATCAAGCCGATGATGGTTCGCTCCCCCCTCTTACCGCGCGCATACCGCAGGAGGTGACTAGCAGTATAAAACCGGCCAAGTGCGAGTCCGGTTTGGGCACAAAGGGTTCCGTACTATCTATAAAAACGACAAAAAAATCTTGTCTGTTGTATAGGAGCCTTTTGAAATATTTACTTTATTTTATCATAAACTGAATGCACTAAATATTCTGAGAATATTTCAAGCGTCAAAAAAATCACGTGTGCAGTGCCTCCTCAATTTTTTTTTTTTTTAGTATTTGTTTTTAAAGAGGCAACAGAAATACATCATTCTGTGAAAATTTCAACAATCTTACTGTCACAGTTCATGAGTGACAGACGGACAGACAGGCAGGCAGACGGACCGCAAAGTCTTAGTAATAGGATGCCATTTTACCCTTTGGGTACAGAACCCTAAAAATCGTCAAATAGTGTATAAGCAGCTGTTCCAAGCACATGCCACAGATATCAGCGAAGTGTCACAAAAGTATGTGCAAATGGTGATACAGTCGTGCATAATGCATGGTGCACACCGCGGCCGACGCCTGCAATATGACGCGTCGGCTGGCAACCAACTTTATTATTTGAACCCAACTGATATAATGCGCTTTGGAAAATATTGAAGAAAAGAATGGAACTAGTTTTACTTAATTTGTTTCATACAAATAGCCCATGGAACTAGCGTATAGCCCGCCTGATGTAAGGTGGTAACCATTGCCTTTAACGCATTTCTTCGTAGGTCACGCACGTCAGGAACGTGCTCTACGATCTCGCTCTGCCTTGCATCTATCAATTTGAAGCATACAGATATTTCTCACGTGTCAGTAATTTTACCCGTTAAGTTTTTCACTTAGCCTTTTACTAGTAGTAAGGCTCTTTGTGTGTAGCTCGTCCGGGTGCGTACCACCATGCCTATTTCTACCGTGAAGCAGCATTGCTGTGTTTCGGTTTGAATGGCTGACAGGAGGCTGAATGAAAAACGTGAAAAGTAAAAAAAAAAGCAGCCAAGTGCGAGTCGGACTCGCCCATGAAGGGTTCCGTAGCATCAAGTAACATAATATAAAGGTTCTTGTAGTTCGTGGAAAGGTAAATTGCGGTTTACGATTTATGACGTATAAAAAAAAACTACTGACTAGATCTCGTTCAAACCAAAAATTGTTGGAAGTTTCCCTATTAATGTACAACATATTTTTTTTTTAGTTTTATCATTCTCTTATTTTAGAAGTTAGAGGGGGGGGGGCCAACTTTTTTCCACTTTGGAAGTGTCTCTCGCGCAAACTATTCAGTTTAGAAAAAAACGATATTAGAAACCTCAACATCATTTTTGAAGACCTATTCATAGATACTCCACACGTATGGGTTTGATGAAAAAAGTTTCAGTTTCAAGTATGGGATCCCCCAAAATTTATAGGTTTTTTTCTATTTTTGTATAAAAATCATAATGCGGTTCACAGAATACATCTACTCGCCAAGTTTCATCAGTCTAGCTCTTACGGATTCGGAAAAAAATGGCTGTGACATACGGACGGACAGACAGACGGACAGACAGACAGACAGACAGACATGACGAATCTATAAGGGTTCCGTTTTTGCCATTTGGCTACGGAACCCTAAAAATTGTGATTTTTTAGCGTAAACTAAAACTAGCCCCTAACTGAGACTTTAAATATATAAAATCAGCCAGAAGATTCAAAATCAAGTAAGCAATAAAAGCAGGCCAGTGTTGAAGTTAAAACCCCATCCGCACACCTAATTGTCCGCTCCAAGGTGCGGTGAACACATTTATCTCACAAAATCTACCCAAATTAAGTACCAAATACCCTCACATAACCAGCCCCTT
This sequence comes from Thera britannica, assembly GCA_939531255.2. Lineage (NCBI taxonomy): Eukaryota > Metazoa > Arthropoda > Insecta > Lepidoptera > Geometridae > Thera > Thera britannica. Next base: position 348,153 of record OW618042.2, on the reverse strand, counting down.
ATCTAAAAAGCACATAGTTACAAGCAAACCCCTTTGCTCCTCGTTAGGCCCCTACAAATTGAGCCGCGGGGGTGTATTGTACCCCTTCAGGGGGCCGCCAGGGGGGGGGAGGGGTGCGGTCTCGAGGAATGCACGGATTTGTGAAGGGTTTCAGCATTTTCATTGTTATGCCTTTGGATGGGTGTTTTGTCAACAAGTTAGAGTTATGTTCGGAGGTGGGTTCCTTTGATTATGATTATTGCGTCGTTGTTTTTACGTGCTATGAATTTATTTTATTTAGTTTTGAAGTGCTTTTGGATTGCATTGCCTGTGTTCTTGACACAATAACTCATTTGTGCAACGATTAGCGCACTGTCTTTTACATAAAAAAATATTATGCACTGTCACAGTATAGTTTTGCAAGTTTAGTTCCAATTTAAAATGTTTTTTGTTGTAATGAATTGCATAGTGTTTAGTGGATTGAAAGAACCAGTGAAACGATAAGAAGAAGATAGTGCTTCCACTAGCTTTTAGAATAGGCGTTACTTCTTCCCAGCAAGCCTATTCTCAAATATGATCAAAGTGGTTCTTGCGATTCAGTGAATAAATACACTTTTGATATTGATTTCATTTGATCACCTAGACAAGTCTTGTTTAAGATTGATCAGCGCAGCGTGGTAAAAAAGAGATTCTCGAGATTAATTTAAAAAAAATTGTGTTTGATTTGCTAAACATTATTTAAATGATTCTAGTTTCATTTTACTGTAACACATGCATAGCTGGAGTGATTTCTACCATTTAATACACACAAGCACAAACTGTAAAAATTTTAATTCGTTTTTACTGAAAATTTCAACGACTGAAGACAAGCCTGTAAAGAGCAGCACATACGAACAGCACACACCTCCAGTGACTAATCTCACCATCGTCTCAACACAGAAATCTGCGCTCCATCATCTACTAATAAATCTCACCCCCAACCCCCCGGGGAAAGTAGGAGGGGGTGAGGGGTGAAACCGAGCATTCGCGAAATTTCAAAGAACATGTGAAAACGCAAAGTTTCCCTTGTTTTAATTGTTATACCTCCTTTGGGAAAGTTGGTTTATGTTTGACAAAGTTCTTCATGTGGAGGATGATTGAAGTTGTCAGTCGCGAGGGTTACAAACAGGGTTACTATGAAGGAGCTTCTAGACTTGTCCACAGTCAACCGTTTTATTTCAGTCAAAAAACAAAATTTTATTATTCTATGACAGAACCCCAACAACGACCAAATTTTAAATAGTCTAAGACTAGTTAAAAATAAACCAGTGAAGCCTTGCGCACATCTAAACGTTCTATGTGGTGATCAGTGAAACGCTGTCAGATCAAATATCGCTGTCAGGTTTGACAGTATTTCACTGATCGTCACCGCAGAACGCTTAGATGTTGCAAGTTTTGAGTGTTTATTTATTCTAAGCTAAGCCTTCTACTTTAACTAATTAATGCAGCGTAAGTTTGATTTTGGAGCAACCATCACTGTTTATTTCTAGTGACTGTCAGCTAGACTCCAGCACGTGTGGAAGTGCCTGTAAGCTTGGGTTCACACTCACACATAAGTAACAATAGTCACTGGCATGACAAGTTTAGTAGTCTTATGTTAGTTTTGAACAATATTTCGTAGTTTGGGTTGGTTCTTGCAAAGGTGTCTAGAAAGAAAACCTATTAAATAATGGAAATAGACAGCAAAAGACGCAGAATTATTATTTTTTAATGAATAGATAAGATTTAGAGCAGCCACAGTTATCAATATAAGTGTTCCATTTTTCTAAAACTGAATACCAAATATTACATATAAAAGCGTCATCACTTATTTCTCCAACACTTAGTATTCACTGCGAGTGTAAGAACAACCAATAATCGTAGAACACGTAAGGGCGGCGACACACATAATGAACACATCGCACCTGCTCGCTAGGCGCTACATTATCACACATGAGTGCGGATATAATAGGCCTGACGACTAATTTTCAAAATCTCTTCTATCATATTCTGAAGTATCTATTATGTCTAAAATATATCATATTTCTGCAGAAAATTAAGGTTTTTGTGCAGTAAAAGTACATTTAAATTGAAATTTTCAAATTCACGCCAAAACGCTCGCTGGTGTCATGGCGTCTGTTATTACGTCACGATGTTAGTATATCAACAGTAAACATTGGTGCTTTTGTACTAAATCAGAATGACGTTTACGAAAACGTGACGTAATTCGCTCTGACCGGTGTTTAAGCTATCATGGCGGATTGTTGTATTTTGTAGATTTTTATTATCAAATAAATTGTCAATCTCGACATTAATAAGAGTATAAATATATTTTTCAAAATCTTTGAATCCTTTTTCATTAGATCAGATAAATATTTTGGCGATACTTGATTACTGTCTTCATGCCTTTTTTCCATGAAGTGTGTGGAAAATCGAATAAATAGTTGATATCCATTGGTGACGATGTTTTTTTTATAAAATACAAGCAGCCGCCCGCGGCTTCGTTTGCCCCGTCCCGTTACGGCTCGTGCCTGTTTTTTTCGAGATAAAATGTCTGTCTCCTGGTTCTACGCTAAATCCCCACAAATTTTCAGGCAAATTAGGTAACCCGTTATAAATAGTGTAACTAACAAGACTTTTTTAAACATAATACACACAGATTTGTGTCATTATAAGACTAGTTTAGTTAGTTATTTTCAAAACAAAACGTACCTATGACAAACCAAAAATCTGTCTAATGTATCCTTTATTCTCATTAAGTCGCTAAAATACTTCGATAAGAACCTTATTTTCAGCAACAAAAAGCTCACAACCCTCTGAATACTACCAATGCCTATACTCGTACACTACACTACAGATAAGGGCGCGCGCTCACGTCTACTAAACAGATAAGGGCGTGCGTACACGAGACGCGGCAGTAATGAAGCTGTGCCATGTGGCGACGACAGACACACCTGTCGTTTAGATAGCGGGCGATAAGGGTCGCTTTACACTAGTAGAAATAGTGATTTTGCTTAGTTTAGTTATTTTATTTGTTTGATATTAAAATCAAATCGGGAAATAGAGATGAAAACAGTTTAAAATAAAAAAAATATATATTTAGGCCATTACCATTTTTTAACAACATAACTACGTAGTTCATATTCCTTTCAAGTCCGTATTTTTTTATAGGAATGATAAACAGCTCTATGATCATCAAAGTTTTTCTTCTAACTAAAACTAAAGCTTCAACAAAACTGACACTGAATTATGTCTTTTTCGATGTGAACTAACCTTAATTTATGTCATTGTGACAGCGAAGACGTCATGATTAGTACAACGCCAAATTAGTATAGATTGTATGATGTAGGCTCAAGTGTGTACAGCGCCTACGGCGTAGCACCGCTACGACATGTGTAGCATGTGTCGTAGCGATGTAGTACTGTATGCTACGATATTGTGATCTTATCAACGTTAACATGAGGTATCCGACATGTGGCGTTATACTGACATTGTTTGTATATTAGATACTAGTTAGTAAGTAAAGAGTAAACAGGTATTTTGCATCTATTCAAGATGATTTATATTGCGTCTGGGACAGCAGCTTTTTTCTCATGCCCCTTTTTATGGGACGCTATAGTGCCTGGGACAAGATTTTTAGGTGGAGTAGGCTTGCCCAGCATCTATACCGTTCTGACAGCAAAGTCGGCCTACTCAAATCAAATTTTATTTGATCTTCATACGCTCACGAATCACTCAAACGGTGACGGAAAACATTGGTAGGAAAACATGTGTCAAGTGCACGGAAAGAGCTCTTCTGAGGCAAACTTTCAAAATCATTTCACCACATCGGTTTGAAAGAATCATTGACACTATAAAAATAATAGTTATTTTTATTTAAAAATATAATAGTTTTATCTAAAACAGTACACTGTGTTTACTGAGCCGAGGTGATATAATTTCTATTCACTTTACCTTTATAATTCACATTAACGTAGAACTTAATTTAAGTGGAGTCAAAAACAGTGATATAGCTATAGTTTAGTTAGATAACTACCCCACTCGCCAAACTATATCATTACTACCCTCTACGAAACCGGCAGAGCAAGTTTTTGCGTTGCGCCGGCCATAGCGGCCGATATGGCTTTAATAACTGGACTTTTTGCACACCCTGTATAATGTTATACAAGCAGACTGGATAACTAACTTTATAAAAACTACACTGTATAGTTAGTTCAAGTATAACATTTTTATCTCAATATTCTCAAAAAAAAAAAAGCTTTTGCACATGTAAATGCGAAACTGTCTAATAATATAAATCTCTCGTAAAGTCTGAAGGACTGCGCGCATCTAAAGGCCTGCGCACACCTAGTTCGCCAGCGGTAGCGATCAGGGAAACGCTGTCAAATATCGCTGTCAAATCTTAAATCTGACAGCGATATTTGACAGCATTTCACTGATCGCTACCGCCAGCGAACTAGGTGTGTTCGAGCCTTTAAAGGCTGCGCCGACGCCAGCGAACTAGGTGTGCGCAGGCCTTAACGCGATGGCAATCAGTGAAACGCTGTCAAATATGACAGCGATATTTGATAGCGTTTCACTGATCGCCATCGCCAGTGACCTAGGTGTGTGCAGGCCTTTAAGCGTTCATAGTGGTGGACCTGGGTGGGTCCACTAGTATACCTTAATACATACTTTAAAAAGCAGCCAAGTGCGAGTCGGACTCGCCCATGAAGGGTTCCGTAGCATCAATGAACATAATATAAAGGTTTTTGTAGTTCGTCGAAAGGTAAATTGCGGTTTACGATTTATGACGTATAAAAAAAAAACTACTGACTAGATCTCGTTCAAACCAAATATCGTTGGAAGTTTACATAGTAATGTACAACATATATTTTTTTTGGATTTATTATTCTCTTATTTTAGAAGTTAGAGGGGGGGGGACCAACTTTTTTCTACTTTGGAAGTGTCTCTCGCGCAAACTATTCAGTTTAGAAAAAAATGATATTAGAAACCTCAACATCATTTTTAAAGACCTATCCATAGATACCCCACACGTATGGGTTTGATGAAAAAAAAAATTTTAAGTTTCAGTTTCAGGTATGGGGACCCCCAAATTTATAGTTTTAGAAAAAAACAATATTAGAAACCTCAACATAATTTTTGAAGACCTATCCATAGATACCCCACACATATGGGTACGATGAAAAAAAATTTTTTGAGTTTCAGTTTCAAGTATGGGGACCCCCAAAATTTATAGTTTTTTTTCTATTTTTGTGTAAAAACCTTAATGCGGTTCACAGAATACATCTACTCACCAAGTTTCATCAGTCCAGCTTTTATGGTTTCGGAGAAAAATGGCTGTGACACGGCCGGACAGACAGACAGACAGACAGACAGACAGACAGACAGACAGACAGACAGACAGACAGACAGACAGACAGACAGACAGACAGACAGACATGACGAATCTATAAGGGTTCCGTTTTTGCCATTTGGCTACGGAACCCTAAAAATTAAAAAAAAATATGGCATTGTAAATTTAATCAATGAAAAACAAAGGGATCTCTTCAACTTGCCATAAAGTTGTATCAATCTCGTGAAATGATGTGTATGATAGAGCTCCATTTGGCGAGCCGCCAGATCGCCATCAAACTTAATTCATTCAAATTACATTACTTTTCTTCGTTTTTGTTTTAAGACATCATACTGGCTTTTGCTAGTTCACTACGGCTTGTGAGTATAAACACACACACCAATGTTTGCTCTCTATAGTTCCTTTTTTTATTTCGGGGAAGCGTAACAAAATGATAGTTATATCTATACTAATATTAAATAAAATAGTACCTATAGTGTTTAAAATTTTTAATAAGCAATGCCTGCAATAGTAAACTTTGGAGCAATCCTAGTTCTCATTTTGGTATACCAAATTAGGAATAAATAAATATATATCTAGTATTTTCTTGCATAAAAATATGTTTATAACAAGTTAAATTGCATCATATCCTCAAGTATTGGTAAAGAGTAAACCCCAGGCGTCATAGAGACGCATATCCACGAAAACATACCAACTTGTCTCATCAAAAGATGCATAAATATCACTTAGCCCCAGCCTCCTTCATAAAACTATCAAACACGCTCACACAAAAACATCATTTTCCACAAACAATCAAAACAAGAACTACCATAGCACATAACATAATAATACGCGTCAGTATAAACGTCACCTCATTCCGAAAAACAAAGATGGAGGCATAGGACGGAGGCCCACTGGGACCACCCGCGGGGGTGCAGCGGGCGGCGGGGGGACTCCCCCTCTCGGGTCGGAATTATGTTATTCTTAATTTAATTTCATTAGGTTCCGCGATTGCGCAGGTTTTATGTCGACCGAGCTATAATTGCTGGTTACGCAGCTTGCAACTTAATTGTTGCTGAATTTTGTATCTGAGCTTTATTGATGGTTGATTTTGTTTTTGAGCCAGTTCTGTTTCTACCGCTTAAAATACTCTTGTAACGAATATCGAATTTCTTTAACTTGAGTGACTCTGTACATTATTATGTAGATATTTAGTAGAGTTACGCCGCATCACACAATTTGGTTTTGCTTTTGTGATACCAAAATATTTCCCTCTTCTAAGGGCCGTAACAAGGGAAAAGACTCCCTTGACGCTGTGTGCGTATGAATCATCTTTAATATTATGCCAGTAAATAGGGCTATTTACTACTTGGAAAGCTGTAAACGTCGTTCACTTGGATCACGAGGATCAATTTGAAACGTCTTAGACCTAGGTGAGTCTGATGTTAGTTCCACGCGACCAAACTTAGAAAATCAGGTAGCTACGGTTTTTAGTAATTTTTCTCTAAATTTTTAAACTGACAAAAAAATTCACTGCAAAAAAGTTGTAATATTTAAATAATAAAATTCTGATAATTTAAATTCATTCTGTCATGCTGCCAGGCAAATATCTATCTCACCAAGATGCCACTATTCAAAACAACTCAATATTTATTCTCAGAAAAGATCCAATTTGCTAGTAGCACACAGAAATAGAATCTTAAAAAACTAATGTTGGTAAATGGCAATGACAAATATTACATACAGACTACAAATATAAATATTGATATGTCGCATTCATGATTCAACAGATGCCACCAAACTATGTTCAGACTATGTATTGAATGCAATTATTTACTGCCCTACTATTTCTAGGTCCTAGATATTTTATGAGCATGAATGGTTGCTGCCAGAACTAACGAACCGCGCCTGAAAAACCAATTACAAAACGCCAAACGCAAACCCACCGAAACCAAACATTGCAGCTCTATTTGGAAACCAACAAACTTTTCGGCACTAATAACCATAAAGAAACTGAACAGCGAACCAATTTACTACCTACCGGCCGGTCGCTCGTCGCAAAAAGTCTATCATAACTTCTGTTCCAAACAAAACTCCAATTGAAAACTGCATCCGAAAACTGGAATTTTAATTCCCTGTAACATATGCTGGCCACCCCCGCACCCCCAGTGGCCAGCGAGGGGTGGGTCTGTAATTAAAAAAATGTGTCCCACTTCATTCGTGCGCCCAGTGCGACCGCAGCGGTACCTCCCTAACTAATTAATAATTTCCGAACGAAACGGCTCGCGAATGTTCTAATGGTTTTGGGATTTTAATAATAATCTCGCTTTGTTGTGTTATTAAACTGTTTTTGTTGATTCTGAAGCCCGGAGCGTGGACTTATAATGGAGTGGAGGGCTCGACTCATTGGCATTAGGTGATTGTTATAGTAAGCAAAGTTTTAGGAACAAATGAAAACCTTTCACCACACTGGCACTGGTTTGAAAGAACCGTGACGCGATAAGAAGAAGATAAATACGATGAATGTGTAACATACAAAAACAACGCGTCAATCCTAATCAACAAAGAGCAAAGAGATTTCTCAATCATTTTAGGAAATAAAAATTCTAAAATGTCGCTACTTTTTGCCCGCAAATTTGGAAACGTGGACGTGCTTTTAACTGTAATACTTATTAAGTAGTAGGTATTTACTTAATTGGTAGGTATTATAATAGAAAGGTAGCTAGAGTAGGCAGGAACTCAAGAAGGTAGGATAGGTAGGTGTAGGTAGCATGCACTTGATTTGGTGCACACATCAAAAAGCCACGCTAAGTTGAAAAACCTGTGTTGTGAATTTTGATCCTTCCTTCGATTTATAAAATCATTGAGTACGTTTATAATTTGCTATCGGGGTACCTGTTACTTAATACTAGGTGCTTACTTTCACAAAAAGTTTGTATGCTAAGTTTCGTTTAAATCAATTCAACTATTACCGCACTGTTCCGTGCAAAAAAAAATGCAATCTGCAATATAGTCATCAATATATAGTTATAATTGAATCGATTTAAATTGTTCAAGTGTTTTTTTTATATTTTACTAGAACAAATAATACAGTTTTATTAATTTTTGTATCAAGAATACAGTTTGTGTATTATGTAATGCAAACTAATGATTATGTCAGCTAAGCCGGGCCACACTCCGCGCCGTGTGCCAGGCGCCTAACACACTTATTACTTATTACACATTATTAGTTGATTCTATCGATGCCTTATCAATATCATAAGTTATCTCAGATATCAGTTAATAAGTACTATAACCGATACGCCTTTATTAAAATCCGTGGCCTGTGACGAACAGAATTAATACCTGTTTCAGATAGTTGTAGATTATTTAATCTAATTTAGCAGAATTATTGTGATAGCACACTATCATGGTAATCCAACTGAATTGATCCTTTGACTGAATGTTATTGGAAAATATTGTGATTAACAATAAATAGTTATCTGTTTTTAGTAGCGACTCACGGCTCTGTAAGCGTAGAGCCGTAGTGCGTGCAAAATAAGCGCAGACGCAGTGGACACAACTTATTTGTTAAAAAAAACATTTATTCATTTAAAACGGATTTCATTACAAAATTTAGGTTCTAGTTTGACACGATCAAGTCTAGGAAAATAACAAACTTGCTGCTTGGTTTTTTTGCTATAATTATTTTACAAAATAAAATAATAAGGCTCCGGGTGGCAATACAGCATAAGGGTGTCTTAGGTTAGAACTCTTATTTATAAAAAAAATATTCACAGTTGTCTGTACTAAGATGGTATAACTTTATAATCTTACTGATATTATAAAGAGGAAATATTTGTTTTTATGTATCGAAAAAAGCTAAAACACTGGAACAATTTAAAAATGCTTTACCAAAAGAAGAAACATGTTAATTATTAGAAAAAGATATTAAAACTGTGAAGTCACTGCATTAGATTTTTTCTACCGTGCGAAGCCGAGCGGATAGTTAGTTTCGGCTAACTTTAGCTACAACTATTGCTATTACTGCTTCTTTTTATACAACTAGCTGCTGGAACAAACATAATTATGTTCCACCTGGTGTTAAGTGGTGACCATCGCCTACTATCGCATTTCCTCGTAGGTCACGCGCTCTGGAACGTGCCCTACAATCCACTGCCGTGCGTTCATCAACTTGAGGCATGTTCAGCCTCACGTGCCATTAATGTCACCGGCACCCACCCACACCCTTCAAACCAAAACACAGCAATGGTGCTTCACGGCAGAAATAGGCATGGTGGTAGTACGCACCTTCAAAGAGCTTTATTATTACTGTACTACTGCTAGCCTTTAAATAGCCTGCGGGTCTAAAACTAATGTCGAATCCAACTTTCAGTGACATGATAAGTATAAAGTTACCAATCTCCATGATTGTATGAGTCAAGACCACACCTTTGCCATACTTTTATCACAATAACCATAAAATGCCCCCATAAATTCAAATATGGAATATTTGCAACTGTAATAGTCGTTGCACAACAAAGAAGCTCTAAATCTGGCCTAAAAGAAGTTTGAATATTAGTTAATCGTTCGGTTACGATAAGTTCCGAAGACTACAGTACAGACTGTAAAGTTACCTGCACTGAGATAGTAACACTTTAAGTATCATTTTTTATAGAAATATAAAATAAAAACATGATATACACAAAAAATAAGTGACAAACTTACTTAATTTTATATTTATCGGCATTCTGTAAATTATTTATTTTTGTTATATGCCTGTTCCATGTTTTTGTACTGTATACCTAAATTGTCTTTAAATTTCTAGTATTTTTTTTTTAATTGTCTCTGTAGTTTATTGTTTTTAAATTTTTCTGTAATTTTGCTTTAGTTAGCAATTGCATTAAACTTTGCATGTCGGTCTCAGACGAAGTATGTGGTACTACATTATTATTAATAAGAAGTTTTTCAAAATTGACCATACTTCAAGCGTATAAATACATTTCATTTCATTTCGAAAAAAAAGCTTTCCCTTAGTAACATTTTTATTTTTGTACTTTGTAGTGTTCTGTAAATTACTGTATTTGTACAGAAATTTCAGCTGAAATCAAGCTAAATGCATCAAAAAGCACTGCTTTCCACTAAAATTCATTTTAATTACAAACGCATTTATTTTATGATATTTTCAGTACAAGCACTCTGACTAATATCAGCATAAAATGCAATTACTTTTATGGTTATCTGTGGAGTGGCGGAGGTTTTTGAGGCTTGTAACTAGCTTTATTACATGTCATGATATCGTGATATCGTATCGCGTGTTTAGCTGTATTGTGATCTCACCTGTTCTAGGCTAATAAGGTCTCCGTCAAACGAGTCGCTATACAAGTTCTGCTGAAGATGCATGTATATGATAACCTATCCTTTTGTAGTTTGCTTTTAGTAGCCTATTCAAGTAGCGACAATTCTTATTTTTAGTTGTAGAACTTCAAAGGGATAAAAATCCGCTGGTCGATTGTGTAATTCTTTTGCAATCAAAAGTTAGATATTAACAAATAGTTATGCTTACTAATAAGGAACAGTGATCACACATCTTGTTACCATAATTTTTCAATCTATGTAGTTTTACAAAGTGAAGGTCCTATTCACTATTTCATGTTTATTACGTTAACATTCAGGAGCCTAATTCTAGGGCCGACCGAGATTTTCAATGTAGCTTAAATACACATTAGCATTGCACAACCCCGCACTTTTTCTACGTTTTCCGTATATCGTAGCTGTTGAGGCTTTTATGAAGAGGTTGTCGATGAATTACTCAAGGAAATCTGCCATTCTCTCTTCGAAAAGAAGCAATAAAATAAAATTGCAAAATGATCCGAGATTAGCCGAGAATTAGGCTCCAGTCTTGTTGCAATCGTTCCTTGTCAAAGATACATTTTGTTTTTTATTACAATCAAAATAATGTAAAAACTGCCAGATGCGTTGGTTTGATTGCAACAAGAGATACGTCACTTCACAATCACCTCATGCGTGTAGAGTACAAGCCTCTCAAATTACTGAAACTGAATTCTTAAAAAAAAGCACGTACGACACCGACGTCATGTATTTCAAAAACCACACTCAGAAGGTGTAATAAAAGAAGTGCTAACTCAAAACACCTTTAAAAAAACACAAAACATTACTTGTGTTTCAATCTATCTATAATTTCGATGAACTACCTAAAGAACTTTCCCTCTAGTAAGGGTTTCGCTTGTATGTATTTGTAGGTAATCAATAAAACACTATTGCTAAGGTACTACATAGGTTCATATCAAAGAAAAAAATAATTACGTCGACAAGTACGGCTTGACTTTGAGGATATTAAGGTTATTTGCAAAATGGATTCAGCTGTGTTTTTTTTTCTAAAAACAGGCAGTAGTAATATTTACAGTGAACACAATTACATACATATAGACACAAATTACTCGGAATAACAATATTTTCATTTAGAGACTGAGATATGTTACTGATTGAGTTGCTTTCGTTCAGTTTTATGTACTGGAGAACCAACTAAAGTATCCAAGAAGGTTTACAAATATATTATTTTATGTCATTAGGTTAGTTGCATAAACACACATGGTATGGTATATAAAAAGATGTCAAACAAATAAATAGTACCTATCAAATATTTTTACCAAGGTATGTGCAAAAATTCAATTTGGATGATGTACATTATTACAATATTAAAGTTGATAATTTAAATATCTAAAAACCAGATATCAGCGCAAAAATATTGTTAATGTTCAATCCAAGAGCGCAATCTAGCAAGAAACAACCCTCATCACAGTTTCACGTAACTGTAGTGTTGTACGTGTCCGTAAACGTAACCGTAAGGGCCGTAACCCGTAACTGCCGACGGCACATCCGCCCGAGCGACGGAACCTTTACGCCGCGTACCGTAGCTTTCAACAAAAGTAAAAAAAAAAATACGGGTTGCACTCCGGGAGTGCCGGCAGAAGTGAAAACTTGATTATTAACGTTGAGCATGTTTGATATTTTGGAATGGTTAGGGGGGGCTTGTTTGTTATTTGGCACGCTGTAACATACACGAACATTCGCGCAAGCGCCCTGCGCTGCCTAAACGAAACAGTAGGCCCAGGCATACATTTTCGCCGCGCCGTAGAGAGGGGATAGCTGTCTACTCTCCATCCGTCTTACGCTTTTTCGATCAGGTCACGTGTCCTGACGCGCTGACGCGAGTTTAAGATTTTATACCCATTACAGAAAAAGTGCTCAACGCCGCTAAAGAAGTTTTCACTTCAAAAACTTATTCAGCTTTTTTTGTGGTATGAGTCTGTGGTCATTCAATATTTATTTATGATTATCGGAAGTCTATTTGTAAGAATTGATTTATTGGTGATGATTCAGTATTAGGAAGGAATATTATAATAAATCTAAGAATAGTTTTCAGTCCTGTTAGCTTAGTATCATTAGCAGTCAATTTATTGAAGTGAAAACTTCTTTAGCGGCGTTGAGCACTTTCTGTAATGGGTATAAAATCTTAAACTCGCGTCAGGATCACATGACCTGATCGAAAAAGCGTAAGACGGATGGAGAGGACGTTGCCGTTCCGCTCGACTGACCGCGCCGTACCCGGTGTGCGACGTTGCCGCTTCGCTCGCCAGAATAGATAATAGTTAGTAGCAAGCATACCAAGGCGTTTTTCGTGACTGTAGTAGGTATAGGTACATACCTATTATAGATTTTATGAACTAGCGGCCGCCCGCGGCAGGTAGTAGTGGTCATTGGTTCATGATTTTATAGATCTACTGTATTTATTTAGGTATTATGAATAAGGTAGGCAAGGCACTGATGCCAACGACGAGCTTCGGCAAATTCACCATCCATACTTGATGTGCGGGCTGGTTTCCGCAAGGCCTCTAGTGGGCCCTTTTTGCTCGAACTTAATAATCAAGTTTTCACTTCTGCCGGCACTCCCGGAGTGCAACCCGTCTTTTTTTTTTTTTTTTTTTTTTTTAACAATGACCATTTTGGTTAAATTTATATATTTTCAACCTTTAGCTATATTTTTAATTAGAAATAATTGGCGGAGATACAGGACTATATTTCATTGCAATTTAGTAGTGTATTTTTTGTGTTTTGATTGCTGTTATTGATTATACTCGTAATAAGTGATGTAGATCTTGGAGGAATTAGAAATGGAGATGTCAAGGCAGGGCTTTCCCCTCTGCCGATCATATAACGATCTCGATCATATCCTTTAAATAAAACTGTTTTACTCGCAACCGCAGCCATTGTGTGTCGTTTCATGTCGCGAAGTGGAGCTCCGTGAAAATTGTGAATTGCATGGTAGTTTCTTGTAAAAGACGATCAGAGATATCAAACTTCCAGGAACATGGTATTTCCTACCACAAGGGAGTATTATTTTGTCAATTGTGTTTGTAATTTTGTAGAATTTAAGTTCAAAAGAAATACCGGTTGCGACAGATTAGCGACAGTATTACGACACCATTGTCAAAGAATAAACCTTGGTAGAAGGCATAGTGTTGGGAAAAGTTGAATGAAATTGATAAATGAATGAATGATAAAATAAACGTTAAATTATTATCACTAAATGTGTTGTCTAATTACGTATTTGGTGTTTTTTAAACCCCCGACGTAAAAACGACGGGATGTTATGAGTTTGCGGTGTCTGTGTGTGTGTCTGTCTGTCCCATCGTAGTTCCCGAACGAATCAACCGATTTTAATTTGTTTGAAAGGTGAATAGTCGGGAGTGCTCTTAGCTGTTTTTGATGAAAATCGGTACAAGATGGCTGCCGCCACGATATATCGGATTACATTTATTCACAAATCCCACAATATGGGTATCCTAGGTACCAGTCATCAAACCCTCTACTCATCAATGTATAAAATAGGACATGACATCATACTCAAAAATAAAGTCGTGGGCGTAGTGAAAACATTTTTTTGCCTATTTTATATTTATTTTATGTCCTGTGCAGGTTTCCAAAAAACCCTGTTGCTTGAAGAGTGGACAAAATTTTTTGGCCAAAAAACAACTTGGCATGCAACAAGAACGAGTGTGATTTGCTCGGAACATTTTGCAGAAAGTTCTCAAACTCGGGCAAACAAACGTCTGCGTTCACCACACAAATATTTTATTCTCGGTGGGAATCGAACCAATGCCTCCGGCGCAGAAGGCAGAACTACAAACTTCGCTGTGATGTGAAGGCTGACGATGTAATGTGATTTCACTTTATATATTTTTGTCAATTATTCAGTAAAAGACTAAACTTATGTGTACTATGCTATAACATGTTAAGAACTATTGATTCAAACTTATAACCATTAATAAAACATAACAACTAAATTCAGTTCTTTTATTTTCTGACTGTTACAAAATGTGAAACCTGTTGTGCATAACTTATTTAGATTACCTTTACCTAAAAACCCATTTCATTCATTATTTTATTCATCGTTCAATTTACCGGTCTTACTGAATGCCCATCACTAGAGATTATCCTAATGTGAGTCTTGACACTGCGTAACTACGTTATATTTTTTATCTGTGTGCAAATTTTAAGATCGTGTGCGGGATTGTCAATGTGTGTGTTTACATGAATAGGATTTTACTATGCGCGTGTGCCATACGTGTTTACCTCGTCCCCCGTCAATTTTGGCAGAAAATATTGTTCGTGGATTTAAACGTTGACGCCTCCATTTCTAATTCCTCCAAGGATGTAGATATCAATTTTGTTCATTTTATCCTTTACTTATCAATATTTTTGACTGAAAAACTTGCCTGAATTCTAGGATCTAGTGTTCTTTAACTCAAACTTAAACCCTGTTTTACGCAAGTACAAACCCAAAATTATTGATGATTTAAATTAAATACTTTTGAAGCGCGTTGAAGTCTTTTGTATGAAATTCATAAGAAAATTAGAGTATTTTAAAAAGTCAACGTTTGAAAACTCACACATACTTTATGCGTAGGTATATTAGCATATCTAACCACCATGCATTTTTCAAGGTATCAAGCTCCCAAAGCCTAGGTTGTGCAGATGAGAAGTACAAAAAAAAACTATCAAATGAGTTTGTTGGAAATAAGACAATTTCATAGAAAATACTAGAATTAGAACAAAAAATAGGTAAGGTAGGTACTTATAGGTACTTACACAAAAACCTACTTGCGCAATAAAAAAATACTATGTACCAACAAACCAAACTACCAATCTAGGTGCTTTTCACGCAATTAACTTATACAATAGCTTGTAACTATTTACGGAATAGACTTACTATAATCAACCTAAAAACTATAAAATAAACTGAAAACAACGTAAAAAATAAATGACTCACTAGACTGTAATCGGTCCCGCCACGCCATGGGGTTGGAGACGAGGCCCTGGAAGCCGGGCCAGTACAGCGGCTTGTGCTGCAGGTAGTGCGCCATGCCGGCCGCCGCCGCCGCCAGCGACAGCCGCGGGGTCAGCAGGCCAGCGCCCACGTTGGAGCCCACTGCTGGCCGGGACAGGATGTGGTCGATGCCGTGCGGGTTCGGCGCCGGCGGAGGCTGCTCCGCGAACGAACTCAACGCGGCCAGCGGAGCCCCGAACCCGTTCTCC
This sequence comes from Thera britannica, assembly GCA_939531255.2. Lineage (NCBI taxonomy): Eukaryota > Metazoa > Arthropoda > Insecta > Lepidoptera > Geometridae > Thera > Thera britannica. The sequence continues at coordinate 332,222 of OW618042.2, read as the reverse complement.
AGCGACCCCCGCGATAAAGGCGACGAACCGCGCAAATCCGACATTTTCATCCACACTACACTACGTCCGGTACTTAGAACATTGTCCGTAACTATCCGTAAATTACTCGGTCATTGTCCAGTTCGATATTCGAATTCGGACGAGTGCTTACGATCACGACCCGACACCAAATGAAAAGCTCCCGAACGCTTTTGCCGGGCGCTCACAAAAAAACGGTTGAATAGAGAACGCCCAGTCAATCTAAACCTTATATCGTCGACGCCGCCCCCTGCCGGACGTCACTCGAAATGTATGTTTCTCTCTTTCTCGGTGTGCTATGAGTGATAGGGACGGGAGACATGTGGTGTTAACACGAGAGCGTAGATTTAACGAATCGCTATTTAATGGCGCTTCTTGTCTCTTTATAATTAAGTCGGGTGCAGTTTTTGCGGTGCCCCCTCCCCCCCGCGGCAGACTCTCCCTGTCTGCTCACCGCTCAAAACTATTGTGTTTCGAATAATAAGCCCAATGGTATGGTTTATTTTTAATGTGATTACTTTTTGATTTTTTATTGTTAAAACAATCAAAAAACTATCAGATGTCAGACTCATTTGTCAGATGTGTGACAAATGAAAGTTTCTACGAGCTCGTATTCAGTTTAGTTTATTGATTTTGAAAGTTTGCGCAAAGATGTTGTCACAAAATTGGAGTATGAGCAAATCCGTTCAAAATATCTAACCATTAATCTTTATGGTCATGGAGGTCCTTGACTCCGAAAACTTCTTAAAGCTGATGATGATGAATGTTAGATAACCTCCGTACGTTGTTATCCATTTATTTTGTAAACATCTCTGCGATGTCTGAAATTTAGTAGGTACCTTAAATATTTTTTAACTGAATGATTTTTAAACCAAACATAAACCATTTCATAAAAGTTAATCATTGAACGTGCTATTCTTTATGAAATCATCATAGTTTTTAAAGCCCCTAAGTTATTATGAAAATTTGAACTTGCCAAAGTTTTGCAAGCGAAAAAAAATCCGTACATTAGTCCGTTACCCGACTGGCGTGTCCCATCCCTATTCCGGAAGGATCTCAAGTCATTTGTCGGTGTAATTTATGTGACAAATATTGTATTAATTGACAAGGCCGTATGAATGGCACTCGATTCACCAGAAATATAACACCCATAGAATTATAAACCATTAAAGAGGGACATCTGCCTCATAGAATGTATTTTATGATCATTTTCGACTATTATCTGTGATTAATTGAGTTTGAAGGTGAATTTCACGGCCTATTTGTTTTGAAGATGTGCATTTTACACTTATTTCCTGACCAAATCTTAGAAGCATGTGCTTTATGTGTAAATTCACGATGATAGTGATTTTTTTATTAACTATTAAAGCAAAGTTTACTTTGAAAATGACATAAGATTTATGATTTCATATATTTTGTTAAATAATTATAATTTTTATTGAATGAAATTTAGAAAACCATTTTTAATTATAAACCCAATAAACAAATATTACTTTTGAAACATAAACGTGATTTTATATTAATATCAACGCTTCCTGCCTATTTAAAAAAATAAAGGATATTTTTGTTTTTTTATTGAAATTCGTCCATCATTCACAATCTGTTTATAAATGAAAATAAAAATAGATTATATCACATCCGGATCATAAAATTAGGGATCTAAATATAACAAACGCACCACAACATTTTAATACCCTCTTTGATTCCCAAATAATATAACACGATTCAGAATGTTGCCCCTATGATGGCGGCGTCGTAAATGGGGTTCCATTCAAACTATTCAATTTTATATAACATTTTGGCATCCTGTTTGGAGATTATTTAGCCTGATATCACCAAGTTTGGGGAATTAACTTAAAAAAATTGTAATTTTATTTTGTCATGATAATTACCTATGGTATAAGGACGAAAGATTTGAAACTTTTACAAAATGTCTAAAATTATACATACTTCCCACACTATTATTTTTATGATAGGTTTAAAACCTTGACTGATGCTACAAGGTTTTTTCAAACATTATAAATCAAATTTATATCAAAGTCAAAAAGCATTTTTGACTAACGTTAAAAAGCCCGTCATCACGTAGCTAAAATATATATTAATATGCCGAGCAATAATATAAATTACGATATATGCTGGTAACGTCGAAAAAATATATAATAATTTTAGCTGCGTGTGTTTGTATAGAAAATACATTATATCGTAATATGCCTTGCTATAATTTATATTATAGCTACGTGGGTGACGGGCTTCAAGTTTGTCTTTGTGTACCTTTTCGTAAATTATTAACATAAATAGGTTAACAACCCATTTCTTTTTCAAAATCGCAACAAGAAGAATGTCAATAGTCGAGTAGACCATTCTTTGGTATGAAACCGATAGCATAGTATAATAGACTTGGCTAATATGTCAGTGACAATGCGTATGCGCAGCATGCCGCGTCCCCTTCCGCCGGATGCGACACTACAAAGTCAAAGGTGGCGTGTCCACAGTGCACGAGAGTTGAATCACTAGATAATCTATTGAAGTATTTATTGACGTGAAAACGTCTTATAATACGATGGAGCCGGCTGCACGCACAAAAAAACATGACTCATGCGGCGTTACCTCGCTCTGAGGCGTTCCATTTAAGGCTTGAAGTGCAAGCGAGAGCGCGGAACGAATGACAAAGAGGTACAATCGGCCTCCGCGTTCGGCAGCGTTCGACATACTGTCTCTCTCAGACGAACGATTTAATTAGCTGCCTAGTTCTCAAGTGTCTATGGAATATGCTACTGTACTATGCTAATAAAAATAAAATAAGTATCTAATCAAAATTCACTCATCAAAAAAGTAAAGATTTTAAATTAGCCGTTACATTATTTTTTTACTGTTTGTGTGATGTTTTTTTTTATATTGTAATCTTAATTTTTTGACGTGTTTGAGCCCTTTTTTCATAATAATTTAGTTAGACTGAGGTTCAATTACAATTAGAAAATCGTTAGAAATTTCCTTTGGAGGATGACTTAATAACGGTCCGCTGCCCGCTCCGCTCCGCGCCCCGCTATAACTCGCACCGCGCCCGCTCGGTTCCCCACAGCTTCCCATTCAACCCCCCGTCAAATTAGCCGACACCTTTGCTTTGTCTGATTTTATCATCGGTTTATTATCCACTAACATATTGACGTTTGCCTTTCATACAACATCACACAAACTCCGACTCTAATCCCTTCTGATAAGGGCTATGGGATTATACGTATTATTTTATTAGCTCCAAGGTATTTATGGATTATAAATATTAAATATAAATTGGATGAGTTATAAAACCGTTACTAATCGTTGGGTTATTAAACCGAGTTCCCACTGATAAGATGCTACTGGTAGGTACCGTCACCACCAATTAATAATAGGTACGGTTGTAGGCAATAAATATTGCACATCGGGTGACATCGGCTCTTCTGCTTTCTTAGAGCGCTAACTCTTTCTAACGCACAGTACGCTCTATGAAGCCGAAATAAGCCGATGTGCAATATTTTGTTGCCTACAACTACAAGTGAGTAAATGATAGGTATAATGAATGATGAACTTCTTTGTTTCAACAAAGTAAAATAAATATAAATTTAAAAAAAACCTCTCCATGATAAAACTCCTAAAATATAAATAAAAATTTGAAACATTGCACTTCCTATAATCAAAACAAAACGCCTTAACATATTTGGCCTTATTTAAAACTCCATCTAGCCGTATTCCCGTGAGCTCGATCGCTTTAACTTTGGAATTGCCATAAAAAATCAACCTACCGGCGATATGAAGAATTGAGTACGGTAATCTACGAATTAAAACGAGACTGCACACGAGCTAGACAGAGACAGAGAACAATACTGCTTTATTATTGGCCGGTATCAATGAAAAGCTCCTCCTACGTGGATAGACTCAGTCACTTGTTTTTGTCATTGTTGCCAACACTGCCGGTATTGCGCTAGATCTAACACAATAATGGTTCAATTTCATGTAAATTTTCAAAATATAATTCAGTGTTTCCTTCTTTCGAAATGCCTGAACACTAGTTACAGTGAAATTGCATCGTTTTGAGATTATTGGTCATATGAATTATTATTTATTTATTTCACTTTCACAAAAACAATATAGTGCTAGAAAGACTTAGCGCTAATATTTATTGTCTACCAATCTTCCCAGGCGTGCGAAAATATGGTGTGATGAATCGTCTATTAGACACTTTCATGTCTATCTATTCAGAACATATGGCGTAGATCACGCTTGGTCGCGTGGAACTGGCACCTAGACTCACCTAGCTATAAGACGTTTCAAAGTGATTCTTGCATCGTAATGAATAAAAAATTATTGAGTTTGAGTTTGAGTTTGAGATATAATATTTATTTTTATTCATTATATCAATCAGGTGATGGAAAAATGTTTTGTGTGGAATATAGCGAAAAGCTCACGAGAGCGGGCAACTCTAATTTTTGCTGTCAGATGAGTTTGAACGGCGCTAGAAGCGGACGTGTTTGTAGATGCCTGAAACTTTTACATGTTTACGGCTCGCTCGCAAAACGTGCATGCTAAGCAGCCTTTATGACTATTTCTAACTTTTACAATAGTTTATTTTACTTTATGACGCGCTTGTGGAGGAACATGATTGATGCAACCAAACTATAAGCATCGATCAATACAGTTATCACTAAGATAGGTGACTGCTTCCATAGTTTCAGCACCATGGTTCATCGATCAGTGCAGTTTTCATTGGGATGGGTGACTGCTGCCGGGGTTTGAGTATGGTTCAAAATTTAAGACAGAACACTACAATGTCTATTCATCCGGCGCGGCGTTAGGGACAATTCTCTACCTCCTCACAGAAATCTGGCACTATGGTAGCTACCAGCTGTTGGGCATGATTTAAATAGAGATCTAGTCCAAGCAACCTAGTCCAGAATAAAAGAAAAATGCACTTGTACCATCCGATTAGGCCCTGCCTAATTCATAGGAAAGACATGATCAATGCTTGCGTTTCAACTAAGATAGATAGATAGATTAATACTTTATTGTAGACAAAAGAATACATTTTAAAGAACCATTACAAATAAAGGTGCAATGGGCGGCCTTATCGCTAAGAGTGATCTCTTCCAGACTTTTAAGCCTTTTGTAAGGCGTACTTGAAACGCAAGCATTGATAGCTAAGCAAGCTAAGTTTCTGCTGCCGTACAAAATTACCCTTAAACGAATTGTCTACAGGAATCATCCCTAAAAGGGTGACAATACAAATGAAATGAAACTAAGCACAATCCAGTTAAAATGTAATCTTCTAATGTTGTTTAAATCACGCGAGGTCTGTCACTAAACAAACGGGAATTAAATCAAAAGTGCCCCTCGGGGGGGCCTAATAACGTTTGGTTAGGGTTCCGCATCCCTTGCGTTAGGCTCTTCGCCTAGTGATAGATATAAAATATAGTTTAGTTTAATTTAGATTAATAGGAAAGTTTATAAGGAGTCACAATTTTTTCGTCGCTTCAAAGCCGATATCGTTTGCTTACCTTTGGCCTAAAATATATATTTTTTTACCTATATAATGACTGATAATTTGAGAATCACTATAACCAGTGAGGTAAAAGTAGCAATTGTATGTACTTTACTCTTCAATAACCCAACAAAAATCGGTTGTCAGTAAAGTCGGTTTACTGCCGATAGTTGAACGTGACAACGTCATACAGCTGTCCACGCGGACGCATCGCTCACTCAAGTAGGAGAGAGACAGATGTCGAACGCTGCCGAACGCGGAGGCCGTGCGTGCCTCTTTGTCGCTCCCTCCGCGCTCTCGCTTGCACTTCAAGCCTTAAATTGAACGCCTCAGAGCAAGGTAACGCCACATGACGTCATGTTTTTTCGTGCGTGCAGACGGCTCCATCGAATTATAAGACGTTGTCACGTCAAACACATTTTTATTTTTATTTTCAATGATTATAATCTGCAATACTATCTTGTAGTGGTCGACCACCCTAACCAGAAGTAACATTCTCCTATACTTTGTTATCAAATGTTATTGTAACACTCGATTGACTCACAGTTTTGCAAACACCACTTTAATGGAACGATGCCTTGATTACTGCTTGCATTCGGTGATGCATCCAGCGACGGAAGGATTTTATTTAGTTTTCAGACACTTAAGTAAAATAAGTCAAAGATGATTAGTTTTATTATTACTATAAATATTTATTGAAATATTTTAGACAATCCACACCACATTATCTGGCTCCAAGTTAAGCAAAGCTTGTACTATGGGAACCAGTAGCTGTTAAACCTACTATTTATATAATTTTTATTGTAAATACATACTTAGAATACAATATAACACCCAGACAGAGAACAAACATCTGCGTTCACCACACAAATATTAGCTCACGGTGGGGAACGACCCACATCCTACGGCGCAGAAGGCAGAGCTTCTACCAACTGAGCTGCTGAGAGGCAAAAAAAAGTATTTAAGTATTATGTCAGCTATCTGGTTCCCATAGTACAAGCTCTACTTAGTTCGGGGCTAGATAGTGTTGTGTGGATTGTCCGCACTATTTTTTTTATTTTTTTATTGATTCATGATAAAGGTAAAGAAGGTATTTAGTTGTGCAATAAGGTAAGTAATGTGAAGTAGGTTGTATCCGCTCGGCTATTGGCAATCGACGCTATAAACACCGCGCGCAGGTGCGCTCATGTATTGGAAAACTTGCACTGTTAACCAACGGGAACGGAGCGGGCTAGGGACGGGACGTGTCGATAACTTATCTTCTATTTAAATAATCTTGATATAATCATTGACATAAACGAGTTCTGTAATGGAGACCGCGTGTGACGACCTCAGTAGGCGTATCACAAGCTCTGTCTGGCTTAGTCTCTGGCTCTGGTTTTGAGTCTGTGTGAGTGCTCAACAGTGTATTGTACTGTGTGTGTGGCGTTTAGATGTAGAATTTATTTATTCAACACTCACACAGACTCAAAACCAGAGCCAGGCGGAGCTTGCGGTAGACGACCTCAGACTAGATGGAACGACGACTTACGCAGTGAGACCAGTTACGGGTGGCGGGCAGCAACTGGATGGGAAGAGCCGAAGACCGGGCTCAGTGGCGCGCCATGGGAGAGACCTATGCCCAGCAGTGGACTGCAAAAGTTTGATGGTGATGAAGATTTAAAGAAAGACAGCAAAACCAGAGATTTTCTCTTCTTTTAAACCAAATCAGCAGAAACAGAAATCAAAATGTTTTATACTCTAAGTGATGCGGATTTGTGTTTTTATATTAGGGTGTATAATGCTTGTTCTTGTTAGTATCATTTATTTGTTATCAAACTTTTAATTTGCAACAGAATTACGCAATCGTCCAGCGTTTTCGGAAGTTATTAATCGATATCGATACTTGTCTCACCCCCACCCCCACCCCTCCCTACAGGCAGCAACTAAACATTGATTTGATGCTGTGAGGTAGCACACCTGAATTAAAAACGATAAATTCCACTCCCGATACAATGAAACGAAAGTTCGCGATTAAAAAAGTTTAAAAGAAATGTTTATTGTTATTTTGTAAGTTATCGATAAAAATAATGGTTGCTCTTGATATTTGTTTGTATGAAAATTGTATTATTTATTAAGTTTTTGCGAAAAATAAACCATGTTAAGTACAAATACACTTTTACTAGTACTTTGATCATCATCATTGGCTCAAAGAAATCCATTGCATAGGCTTTTAAAACAGGTTTACTAATGATGGCAAGTCCTCTTAATCCATTAACATCGGTCCATATAAGTGGATTTCTGACCTCTACTGAAATAATAATAAATAATCCGGCCGTAGGGTCCTCCTACACTTCATCATAAGGTTTACTTTCCAACGGTCGCTAAATAGTTTTAACATTCTGTAAGTACTTGTAATTCCAGTGCTAGCTAGAACCTGTTTTATTTGGCATCTTTACATAAGTCAACTTTGTATTTAAACGTTCTAGAGGCTGTGAAATGCATTATTCTTGGAAGATTTGATTTTTTTGGTTGAAAGTGCATACTTAGATAATAATAATAACTTTTGAAACTATCATGGTTTTTAACACTATTTTCACCATGCACCATGATCACGGTTAAACCGTGATCATGGTGCATGCAACTGTGCCGAAATATCGGAAGTCAACTCATCAAAATTTAATCATGGTAAATATCCCGTTGTTTCATAAAAATAGATAATAATAATTTTAAAATGATAAAAGTAATTAGGTACCGACTAATGAAGATACTGCTCCTAAATATTAAACACAAGCCATTAACATTAAAATGTGTTCAAAAGGCTAGTTTACGCCTCTATACATTACCACTTTATCCCAATTAGCTGAGTCGCAAACGATGAAACTTTGACGAAACAATAGCTCTAACTGTTTCGGTAATTGCTTAGTCCGGCGCTAATTGACCGGACAAATGGCCAAGACATCCTTTCGTAGGCCAGGGTCAGATTCAGGACTTTACTTGACCACGCAAAACTTACACATATAAAAGAATGCACTGACTACGTTTGCGTGGGGTGATATCCAGGCAAGCTAATACCCTAAGTCCCTAAGAACGATTCACAATTATTCATGCTTCGATTTCACTTCTAAAAAAAATCTATTATAAATAATAGTTATTTGTTATACAAGAGTGCAAAGTTGCTTTTTAACCGCGTGCTCAATTTTGATGACTGAGCAAGCGCAGGATTCTAAAGTTTAACCACGAGCGTAGCGAGTGGTTTAAAAGTTAGAATCCTAAGCGTTGGCGAAGGAATCAAAAGAGCACAAGGTGAAAAATCTTTGCACTCGAGTGCAACACGTAACTTTTCATCCCACCTCAGCGAGGAAATGGCTAAATGCAAAAAAGAACATGGCGCGACTAAAAGTAACACACCAAGAAGGTTCCGAGTATGAGATAATAACAAATTTAAAAAGGTTGTATTATAAATTCGGCACCATGCAGGTAGAAGTAAATAGGTTTAATGGTGTTTTGAATTCACAAATACACCAAGAAGGTTACGAGTGCGAGTTTTTAACAAAATAAAAAAGGTTGTATGATAAGTTCGGCACCATGGAGGTAGAAGTAAATAGGTTGTGTATTCACAAACTTATTAAACACGATATTCTAAATTCAAATTTACTTTATCCTCTAGCGGATAAAAACGGCTTTTCCAGTCAGATATTGAACAGGAAAACCACACTTTCCGAGCTGGTGGGATGAAAAAACTTTTATGATGTTCAACAGATTGTGACATTTTCAAAATACGAATGTGCTCCTTTCGGATCGTTTCTATTATTCCCATCGTATTTACAGATACACTGAAGACCGAAAAACTAGCGCAAATCTAGCCGATGGCGATAGTGATCAACTGAAACGATGTCAAATATGACAGCAATATTTGATAGCATTTCAGCTGATCACCATCGCCACTGCCTAAATGTGCGCAGGACTTAAGTGTTTTGGAGTATTTTTACACCCGTGCTTTACTAGTTCAGTCCTGAGTGCGTCCCTGCGCTAACTGACCGGACTCTGAGCAAACTCAGCGCATTATGTGGAGTGGATGGTGCGGTCACAGATTTACGATTCTTGTCCTCTCCTCCATTTAATGGAACAACATTTTGTTAATTGAACCAACGCCATTCATTACCTACTGGGAACTATTGTGTTCACTGACTAAATAGGTACGTAAATTAGTTGTCTGATTCACGTTTTAGTTAAAGGTGATTAATTGAGATGGAAGCATAAGACGCCCGATGGACCGACGACATTGTTAAGATCAAGGGAAGCCGATGGGTGGAGAGGATTCAAAATGTTCCTAAGAACAACAACATAGTGCAAGTGGATCAAGTGCATCGTTGCTGATTGTAATTAAGGTAGGTAGATAGACAGCACCAATAAATTTATATTTTACAAAATATTAATTTAAGAAATGTTTTGGTTTGGTAAAAATGATATGGATAAAAATTGACATTGCAAGCAAAAGAAATGTTTCACCAAAATACAATTACCTTGACAAGAATCTTATCAATGCTATTCATTTTTTTCTAGAAAATAGGTGTTATCTGTGAGTACGGCTGAATTGATAACCGCTGTCAGTTAGCAAACTCAACTATTTATTAATTTTACGAAATTGGTCATCATCTTCGGTAGTATAGTGGTAAGTATCCCCGCCTGTCACGCGGGAGACCGGGGTTCGATTCCCCGCCGGAGAGAAACACTTTTTGCATTAGTAAATTTTCATATTTTCTAGTGGTATAGAATTGCATCAAATTGCTTGTTGACCTCTGACTGTCCTAGGAAACATTGATAATCTACTTTGCTTTTATTTTACTTAGCTTGTGACTCAAATGCAAACGAACATTTATAAATTTAGTCGTAGCACACGGATGACTTTGAAACATCTAGAAACTAAGTGACTTCATGTGCCATTTCCTCAAAATTATTTATTTGAGAATAGATTTTGATTCTTGTGAGAATCAAAATATGCAATTTAATTCGCACATAAACTAGCCTGTGTCGCGGGAAACCAATAAAACCTTACAAAATGAATTATGGCGAACTATAAGATTCTGTATAAACTAAGAAACACAATTCAAGTCATGTTTTCTAGAACCTGCTATTTCCTCTCCTATCTGATCTCGTCGACAAACCTCACATAAATCCATTAAAACACGCGACACTTACTTACACTTATCGATGGCTTCCGTGCCAAAAACACACTTACGCTACATTATAACGCTCCGCACTCAAGGGGTAGGCAGGGGGTGGAATTAGCAATATTGTAACCATCTGAGACAGGACGCGTTCTGTTAAAAGTGGATCGGATAGAGCTCAGAAGATGATAGAATAAAACTAGTTTTATAAAAATCTAGGAAACTAAATATAACTAGAAGCAATACTGGATTTGCAACGCATTAGGCATAGGATATCAAATAGCCTGATCAGAAGGTCTAAGTAGCTAAATGTCCGAGCAAAAGGTCTAATGAGCAGTAAGTCTAATTAGCAAAATGTCCATGTAGCAAAACGTCCAACTATAAGATGGTCTGTATAGCAGAACGTCTATTTAGCAAAATGTGGGTATACTTACCCATACTGTTAAATTTCGGAGGACTGAACAAGTACAAGTAGGTAGGTATGCTAATCAGAGCGCAGACCAATATTATCAATAGCAAAAAAAGTGTCCGATACATCTATCATAAATACCTAGTTACTATTATACCTAGAGGTAGACTTAAAATAAAATAGATGGCCTGTGCGAAAGACTTGAAAAAAGTTCGGTAGAAAATAATTAAAAAAAAAAAACTGCTTTAGTTTTTATTCTGAGGTAGCTTCATTCCCTTTGTGGGGCCACCTATGACTTAAGTCTAGATCTAGGCCACAAAGGGAATAAAGACCAGAAAATTACAATATTCTACATGTATAATACTAGTAGCTCTATGGCAGTACCTCGTCGATGCGGTAGTGTCGACAAATTGTGATTTATTGTTAAAAAGCGCGTCTCCACGTCGTCGTCGTCGTCGCCGGCGCCGCCGCGGTCAGGGAACTGCTAATTGTGCCATTATTTATAACACTACTTACTTACTAATAGAATATGTGGGTGCTACTCTGAGTTTACGCATAAAGCGCTTTGCTTCGCTTATCTAGCTGCTGGACGTGTTTGAAAGAAGATGGCGGGAGAATGCTCGGATAGAGAGACGTATTTGGGGGAAGGTTCTGCCCAGCAATACCATTGGCTTCTCCCTTATTAGGAAGCAATATTAAGCAATGGGAGGGCATAGCCAAGTGTGCAACTCCAGTTTGGTGTTAATATTGTTTGTGAAAACAGCTAAACTAATTTGTGGAATTGTTGAGTCGCAAACAAATGTAGATTTTTTTTAAATACCGATATTGCTATTTTTTCTTGATTTACTCATCAGAAAATTTGTAGGTAACTTAGTTCGAGAAAGTTCTAGTTAAAGAACTACAGATGTGCATTTAGTTTTCATCATCTGCATGGTACTTAAATAAACCCACTATTGGTAGGTATAGTTTAGGACAGAACACAGAAGCATTCAATCAAAATAACCACCACAAGACAACTTAACCGAGCGTGTTCAATGTAAAAACAACTAAGCAAAGTACGGTGGTAATGCTTTGCTAGTTTCTATAGACTTCGCAGTAGTACCCCTGAACGTTTGAACAAGCTTGGAAACTCTCCATCAACTGTGGTGAGTGCCTTTTAAACGTTAGCGGAGATAATATTACAAGTAGGAAAAGCTATCTGATGCCTTACACATTTTTGTTACGTAGAATACCTATTCTCACATAATTTTCCACAAGCTCTTTTACAGAGAAACATTTTCATTCGTGAGTATACCTACTGTTTAGTCTCAGAGGGTGTTATTAATAATCCTAGCGCAACGCTGGAGTAGTTAAATCGTGTTTTGTCACATTTGTTCGAGTTGACAATTGCATGTCAATGCAAGAGACAAAACACGGATCAACTAGTCCAACGCTACGCCAGGATTATTAATAAGACCCAGAAGGTTTTAGTAATATCGAAGCGCTTTGGAAACGCAATTTTTTTCTCAACGTGCTTATGATCGCGTAAATATAAAAATAAGTACTTACAAGTAAGTACAAGTGATACATTTACAAAAAAAAAAATTCTGAACCTTTCCCATCGACTGACTTCCCGCGATCTTTACAATGTCGTCGGTCTCTTGATTAAAACATTGGGTAACACAAAAATATGCTCATCCATAGGCTTACATTTCCAAAACACATTTTAGATTCAACGCCGGGGGGCAATTGAACCCCTGAACGTCATTTAATTGTAGTAGGATTGTCCAACTATATAGGAGTAGGTAACCATCCTGTCAGCCAACTCACCTTAGCCAATAAAACATCATCGACTTTGTTATTCACATAAATAAAACCATTTAAAAAGCTTGATTCATAGATTTTTACTAAAATCCAATTTGCAGGATTGGATAAAGAACTGGTTTTATTCATAGGAATCGCCATCTATTTCAGAAGTCATCCTATTTTCTTCATTAGCAAATCGCTATGCAAATTCGTAAAAAATTGCCAAGTGCTAATGGAAAGGGTTGTGCTGTGTTCTGTACAAAACTTCACACCAAAAGTTAGATACACTTCTTTTAAAATCAGGTGTGAATTTTTTAATATCTTGATCAATTAATTAGAAAGGTTAATATTTAATTTGTAACAAAATTGTGACTCGTAGTAGATACCTAAAGTAGGTACCAAAATATGGTTTTTAGGTTGGTACTGTAGTTACTACTTGCTGTAGCCCCATTTTGTTTACTTGAAACGATTTTGAGTTATTATTATTGTTCTATCAATAGTATCCCGAAATAACTGTTCATCATGATACCATCACGGTTCATGTTGCAGTAAATACTATAACTGAAGGATAAGGAACACCAAAAATGGCCGTTGCTCATCGCAAAAACAGCTCATCTACAAATGGATCTCAAATAAGTTCCAATTCTTATTCCAATTTCGAACCGAATCCATTCCCAATTTATTGGACTCCGCGATTAATCTCGCCGTGATCCGGTTTAAAACGCGCTTATGAGTTCATCTGCCTACTCTATTCTCCACCCTATTCACATATATGTAAAGCTCAAAATGTATTGATAAATCCCGGAAAAAAATACACGCTGATGAGTTTTAACTCCAAACAAACAAGCGATCTTATATTCGTGAAGTGAAGGTTGATTTTAAAATGAAAATTATTGAAAAGAAGTAGTAAAAGTGGCAAATATTTATGAGCTTTCGAAGGAAATTCTTTCCGAATGTTTGCATTTATGAAAATATGCTCGAATCAAAAAGGGGGCGATCGACAGGGTGATTCAATTATCATGCCTCATTTCAATAACGGTGGCTTTCTTTCAAAAACAGTTTTGACAATATGATAAAACAAGTACTTATGACTAGTCAAATAATGGAATAAGCATAACTGATGTAAAATATGTATACCATTCCTCATCCAAAAACCTATTCTATTCACTGAAGCTTTTATTCTTAATTCAAACAGCAAAATAGCTTCTGGTATTTAAATTTAGAACTCTCCATATTCGATCTCCATCTCAGTTCTATACTTATATCCTCCTTGCACAAAAACTACTCAATGCAAACTCCTTGTGCAAATAACTGCTCGAGGTTTCATTGATCGAAATGTTCGACAAAGAGTTATTAAAATAGGTCACTGGAGCATGTTCCTTATTTTTGCACCACAACTGCAAGGCTTCGGTGGCGTAGTAGGTAGCGCGTAAGGCTCATGACCTTAAGGTCGTGAGTTCAATTCTCACCCGAAGCGTAGTTTTTGCATCTTTTTAGTACCATACATTTAAAATACTCAAACCCATCTCTTCTCATGTTATGTGTGATGAATGTTTAACATTTTAAAACTTTTTAATGTTGAAATTGTTTTTTTCCAAAAAGTATACACCCTGTCTGTAACAACAATACCTACTTCCGATCAGGGTGCAATCGAATCTCAGATCATGGGGCTCGTAATAAAGCACCCCCTTCCCTTCTCTTGCTACTTAAGATTATTGTTGCCATCGGCTGATTTTATTAATTTTCTTATTTATTTTGGCATAACAATCACTACGACGTACCTACTCCACATCTTGTTCTTAGGAATTTCTTTCAATTAACTTACAGAATCGATGCCATAATTTCATTGTGTGTGACACTTTGATTTAATTTCCTTTAAAATATTAGAAACTGAAAGTACCTATAATATTATAACGTAAACACCTATTATAGCTTAATTAATACCTATTAGGTAGGTAGAACTTAACTATTCATATTTTAATTATTTCACGAGCCACAGGAATCAAAGTGAATCAAAGTTTACAACAGATACCTATATAGAGTTGTAGGTAGGTAACAGTAAGTATATTCAACATACTCATCATTACACAAACATATTTTTCAAAAAAAACATAATTAAATAGCTTAACAACATCCCAGGCACGGTAGATATTCCTTCAGGTTGCGTAGTACATACCAAATACCGATGGTACCCTCAATAAATTATGAAAAAACAATAAGTAGGATTAGCTACCTCCAAATGCTAATAACAAAATATTTGAATTGCTTTTCGTTTAACTCGGAAAACAATATAAAAATTAATGCCAAAACACATTGACGGCAATCGTAAATTTCCCTCCCCCGATATTTAATACTCAGAAATCATTCACAATCCACCTTTTATTAAAAAGCATTACTTTTGCCATTTCATTCCTATACACAACCATACGATTACTGTACCTTCCTCCTTTTACACGAAACTCAACCTTATAGTAGTGTCCCTAAGGTGACTTTCTCTGTGTAGGATTGAAAAGAGGTTGGCGTCTTAAAGAGGTCGATTCGTAGAGAATTCTTTTAATAAGTGTGGATGATTTACGTTCCTTCAAGCACACTTGCCTCCCCTTAATTAGCGTTCGAAAAAGTTAACACCTCTAGTAGTTGACGGTGAGAGGCGATTATTCATCTGTTTCATTTATAAAAGTACCATTTCAGATTTTGAATTATATTATTGTTATATTTACTTGAGAGTTTACTTGAAGTACGCTTTTATGAGGAAAATCAAACCAGTTTAAGAACTTATGAGAGAAACTCATGTCATTCTTTGTTGATTAATAACCGATTGACTAAAGGCTCGAACACACCTAGTTCGCTGGCGGTAGCGATCAGTGAAACGCTGTCAAATATCGCTGTCAGATTTAAGATTTGACAGCGATATTTGACAGCGTTTCACTGTTCGCTACCGCCAGCGAACTAGGTGTGCGCAGGCCATTAAACAACGTTCTGCACGGCCACCATTTGGAAGGGTGACCGTTGACATTTATAAAAATAATTTCTTGTACTTTCAATGAAAAAAAATATTTAACATTATTGTTTTGTGGAAATGTATTAATTCAGTATCAATCATAAATTACCTTTACAAATTCTAATGAATAATTTTCTTTGATACATGACAGGGAGGCTGACTATTGTCAACAAATAGGTTTGTTTGTTCACCTTTGTGTCACCCCCCTTGCCCCCGGCGCCCCCTTGTACTTGCTGAAATCAAAACACAGGTACAAATATCAAAAACCCTGCACAATAGGGTAACCATGGTGAGTGGTCACAAAACACAAATATTTAAGACATAAAAAAACCATGCCTTTCGACAGTCTGGTGTGAGTTTTTTGGGTCTGCAGAATGTTTCTCAAGTAAAAGCAACTAATAAATCAACGAAAATCAAAACAGTCTTTATTCAGTAGAATCATAAGGACCATTGCGATTACAAAGTATTGCTAGGGTTATGTTATGATATGACATTGACAGATTAAAGTTATTGGCGATGGACATTTTAAAGTGTCCTTAAAGATGACAAACTCGTGGTGTCTTGAGTCCTCTGCATTGGAACTGTCTCGTTCTAAATAAAACCATTGCTCCCAAATCGCTTCTATTTCCCAAGCATCTGTATCTTAACACACAACTTACTTACCATTTTCAAAATCTATTCTCATCCTTATTCTCTTGTGATAAGAGCTAAGGACGAATCTTTTGGGTGTAATGGTATAGTGGTGATATTATAGGTATGAGATTGCAAGCTTCGTGTGTGGCAACATTAAGGCGAATAAAATTTAAATATGGCAACACAAGCTCTCGCTATAAAAACAAAACAATATAAAGAGAATGGAGAATGTTCCGGTGTTCCGAATCACCTGCTGGATAATGGAGGTTTATTTATTTTTATACGGAAAACGTTTTGAATTCATATTATTAGCGCTACGCCGTAGCCGGAGTGCTACGCCGCCGTAGCTACTGTAGCGATACTTTTAAACGCTAACTATGATTATACTTATATTTTCTTTTGAATCTTCTCAAATGTCTGAATAATGTGAAATTACTGACACGTAAGGCTGATTCTCTGTATGCCTCCAGTTATTGGACGCAGGGCAGTGCATCATAGGGCACGTTCCTGACGTGCGTGACTTACGAGGCAGTGCTTTTTTATAGGCGATGGTTACCACTTAACATCAGGCGGACCTTATTAAGCTTGTTGCAACAGCTACTTATATATGTTTAGTTTGATATACTTTTATAAATACATAATATCCCGTGTAGCTATTATGCAAATATATTTTTAAAACTTTGTCTATAAACTTGTCAAATCTAAATTTAGAAAAATGGTTGAATAAGTTGTGGGACCAGTGTAAATAATGCACTTACCTATACATTAAGACTTCTTGCAAGGTCTTGTTTGAGCCCCTTGAGGCAACATATCACAACATCAAGTATAAGGCGGCTAAGTACAGGTGCTGAATTAACCTCTCCGCCGTTCCGGGTTACGGCTGCCCGTAACGCTCTTATGGCTTGTATTATTATAACTTACATAGAACTGATGGAACTGGATATGGCAATGCAATAAACATTTTTTTTCTAGGTTTTAGATAATTCAAAGTGGTTCTTGTTAATTTGTTGATTACTTATACATAAGATAACGTTTTGCGCAATTCCATTGAAACTATTTTTTTATTTCATTAATTGTTATTCACAGTAAAATAAATCCATGAATGAAACAGGAAAATCTTTTAAAAGCAATTTAGTTGAATGTCAAAGAGATCATTGTGATTCAGGATTAGAAATCAGGGTGGCCAAGGTCTTATATCTAAATACCTGACCTAATATTTTGCCTCAAATCACACAGAGTTTTGTGCAAAATTTATGAAGTTTTTTTCTAGTGCCACTAGTATTCCAAGTTTAAATTTGCACATAAAAACTAACTGACTCTGAGCTGGCTCTCGCTTCTCACTATGGTGAGCGGCAGCTCACGGCTCATCTAGTCTCTCTAGGTCGGTGCACGCAAGGTTATAAGTTACAGAGGTCGGATATTTATTCGTGCCGTTCGATTGTAGTTTTATGCCAGGCCGTAAATGCTCTTATTGGTCCACATTTGAATAATACCCAACGTCTGTTACTTGTAACGCGCAAAAACATCTATTTTACGATCTGCACCTGACTTATATTGCTTTCTTTACTTATTAAAAGTACACAATACCTATAGCTCAGATCTGGACGTTATTCTGATTTCTCTAGTGACCAACTCACTGACTTTTTGCAGAGTTATATATAGGAATCTTTTATGTCGTTGGCTAAAAGTTGCCGAAAATTGTATGGTAAACTAACGCCCTGCGCACATCTACATTCTACGGTGGCGATCAGTTTATAAGCGTTTCACTGATTGCCACTGCAGAATGCTTAGATGTACGCAAGGCTTAAATAGATGCGTATATGTATATGCCAAAAAGTTAATAGAGCGCGTTTCTAACTCACAAAAAGTACATTCAACTTAGAATTCAAGGTGAGTACCTACCTACTATGGTAGTTTTTCATTAGACAGCTGCTAGGTTAGTCCTTTCTTAACCACAAAATGTAAGCACACCACTTGAACAGCAATAACAGAAGTGGAAGCAGTAACCTCGCGGTCTCGGCCGAGCGTTACGTTTTATGTCATAATCGGCGGGTTCCGCACTTAAGTTTACAGACCGAGCACCTGCCGCTACGGAACTCTGATATATTCATGTGTTCCATCTGACTATTTTCATGAAAACTTATAAGTTTAAAAATATCCGTTCCCACTACAAGATCTGTTAAGTTTGTGGCTAATATTGTAATCCTTTCTTTTCAGATAATTAAAAATAAATCATTAGCATCTTCTTTGGTATATGTTACAAACAAAATACATACGGAGACGTTTGGATGTTTGAAGCCGTTTTTTTACGGGTTGTTGATAGCTCAAACAAGCCGTAAGAAACGGATGATCTGATTTGAATGAAACCCATATAGAAAAATCTACACCAAGGCGCTGAGAAGTATAGCCTAAAAAATACTGCGTTATCCCTTGTTATATAATTCCCATGAGGTTAGCTTGTACCTTCAGTTTATAGCAGTAATTTATTACAATGTTTGTGTGTGAAGGAAATGAACAACATATTTCTCTGAAACTAGGTACCGAAGCTTACATCGCTATCAAAACTGTATCAAGAAGTCTTACTTATTACAACTACTTAACTACACACATTAATTCATCAAACTTCCTCCTATACCCTTTTCTCTTCCTTAGGGTATAGTTTCGTGAAAAGCGATGTTCACTTTTTTGTGGCTGTAAAGTAAATAGCGGTAACAGTAAAGTAATAATGTCTTTCTATTCAAAACGTGTTTTATCAGCGCAATACCTGATCTTAGAATTGTTTCGAAAGAACCAGTGACACGATAAGAAGAAGAAGAAGAATGGTAGAAGAAAGCATCTGAAAACCAGTTACTAGCTATTAGTATTCTAGCAAATTTGAAATACAAGGCAGTGAAGTTTTTCGCAAAATGACGGCCGTCAAAACGGTATCCGCTTATAAAACGAACGCTCAACTAAAATAGATAAATAATGAGTGTTGGTAATAAATTCACTATGAGCACTTAATGCCGTCGGTTAAGTTGTCCAACAACTTGTTAAGTTACGTTTAAGTTGTGTTTAAGTTGTGTTTTTGTATTACCTACGCATTGTTTGAAAGTTTGTTGTGGCGAAGCTTGGCAACTAGGTTATACCTATAGTTGGCTATTATTATTAGCTACTATGCAACATGCAGTCATAGTTTGGACGGGTGTCAGCTAAAACGACTTCTTTCGTGAGTGATGGGCACATCAATGAATATGGGAAGAAGTAACCACTCAACATCAGGCAGACCAATAAAAACATAGCAGCAATATCCAAAAAATATCAAGTGAAAAGATATTGCTGTCATGTTTTTATTTTGATTTGTATATTCTTCGTGGGAAGTGAACGATTTGCTACGCTTAACTAACTACTCTTATAGTTAATTCTAACCTCAAATAATATTTTTTATTAATAGACCCCCCAAGTCATTCACCCCTGACTATTACGAATGTTGTCATCTTTTTACCCCCAATTGGACAAACACACAGCATGTAAACTAACCCTTCACGCCTCCCACGCGCCTAACACGCAACTGGCACGCGACCGACACGCGACCGTCACGCGACTTTCACGCGACTAGCACGACTGCTCTTGTAATTACGTTAGGATTACGGATGATCGATGCTTAGCAAATTAACAAGTACCTAATCGAGTGATGTAAACCGTGTTGTTGTCTGTTTTTATTTGGTGCCAACACAACATGGAGCAACCCACCTGTAGTTTGGCATAAAATGCAAGACATTGGATACTTTAGCTAATAGAACAAGACGATGATGGTTCTACTAAAGCGCAATACACACTGAGCCCGCCGGGTCGCCGACAAAGCCCGGCGACACAACCCGGCAGCCTGTATGAAAAAAATCATGTCAGCAACATGCGCCCGCGCGTGTTGCCCGCTGACATGTTGGTTGTACATGTTATTGACACAATCACACGACCTTTATCGACACGCGGCAATCACTGACTGCCAAATAAATTTCTCATCTCAAGCCGCCGACATGCCGCCTACCAAAAAATTGTATTAAGATTGCGACTTGCATGAAGCCGCCAACTAGACCGCCAACAAAAAAATGCCGAAATAGGTATGTCGGCGACCCGGCGGGCTCAGTGTGTATTGCGCTTAATGTGCAGTGGCAACCATCACCTCTGAAAAAGCAGATCCTTGCTATCACGCATGTTATAGCCCCTTCCCACCGATGTGTGATATCGCGCACGGAGGCGGATCAGCTCGCACACCATGCGAACGGTCTCGTGCGCCGAGGTGCGCGGTAGCACAGGAGCCCTTTCTGTGTGCGTTGCCGTGCGTCGTCGTCGGCTGTGCGTGATGATCTGCAGAACCACGCACCGTAGGAAGGCAGCATTAGGAACGTGCCCTACGATGCCCTTCGTCCTTCAGCTTGAAACATAATGCCAATCCACTAGTTCGCTCTCTGCATTAATTACTTAGTAAGTACCTATTTATTTTTAAATAAAAACTTCTTTAGGGCTTGAGCATGTTTTGAGGTGGGAAAAAAACAATAAACTTGCGTCACCGTCACCGACACCTATCCAACAAGAGATCAACTAACTTCGCCAAAAAGCGGGGGAGAAGGGGAGACGTTAATTGTGACGCATAGGTCACTGTCAATTTCTGCGACTTGTATTTCAAGTTTTAGAAATCACAAGATAATATACTAAGGGTTGTTTGTGGACCCGCGCTTTTGCTAAAAATAACAGAAACAGTTTGAAATTGGAACATCAAAGCTTTGTTCGTTATTCGTTTGTTTAGTTGGACGCTCATTGGACAAATACGTTCGACGTTTAAATCAAACAATCACATTGAAATATGAAAACTATTGGTTTTCCCGCCGCAAGCGACAATGACAAAGCAACATACTTTAGGTAAATAATAGTTTTGTACTGTTTACTTACACAGTACAAAACTATTATGAGGAAAATAAAAAAAACATCATGCATTCTTTAATAGAACATTGAGAGTAAATAAATTATGAAGAGTGTTCAATGTTCAATTATGTCAGCTGGGTTTCTTTACTGACCTATGGTAAAAAAAATCCTTGCAGTACGCAACATAACAACAAAATTTAGAATAAAAAAACTACAGCAACTTCAATATATTACAAACAGCAATTTCAAACTAAGTAGGTACGAGGTAGATTCCTATAACAAATCCTTTAATTACTCTGAACTATATTATCCAGTGCGTACTTATAGCCAAATACGAATTGACCTTTTTAGTAATATTTATTATAAAAAGAAGAAAATACACAATTTGTGTTATAAAAGTCATGTCCACACAAAACAAAACCGTTGTCAGATCGGAATATTTCGATTGATATTCAATTCGGGCGGGAAAGATCGCCTCGGGACATTGGCCAATTGAATTTGAAAACAGAACATCTCCCCTCCCGTTTCCACCCACTGATGCCCTCGGCTAGTGGCACCATAATTTTGGAAAAACAAATGTTGTTTTACAGAATAATCTTACGAATGAGCGAAAATTTGCATATTAAAATATTTAATTGTTGTGATGTTAAAGTCAAGTAAAACAACATTTATCCAATAAAACCAGGATTATTTTTTAAAAGGACGTCAGTGTAGGTACGATTTCCAGGCGGTCATGTTTGTTAATTCTTATTTAGAAGCTCTCGATCCATCATGAAACAAATTTATTTATTTCGTAGCAAAGTGCTACGAAGTTGCTACGGTTGTGTGTTTGCTACTAACTGTGGTGACTGCTATTGGTTGGAACCAACCATTAAACGTGTCCTTTCAACCACGAACACTCTTAGCTGTTGATGCTTTGCTGCCTCGACGAAGACCACCTTAGTAATAGTCCTAGCAATCTATTATGTAAGTGGTCACCGCAACTGCCCTCTGCCCAGCGCGGCCATTTTCCCAGCCATAGACAAGAGTTTTATTGTTTTTATATTTATTTATCCGACGGTGTTTTTGCGTTATTCTGCCGTATCGTTTTTGGCGCGCTCTTTTATGACGTAGCAAAGGACGATCCTAGATACGAAAGCATTCTATTGATAAGAACACAACATAAATAATATAATTATCTACAATAAAAGTAAAAAAATATGTTTTAGTCCAAATCTTTTATTACATGTAGGCATATTTTTCTTAAACCACTCGTTTAACTATGTATATCAATCAGGTTAATATTTAAAGTATCCACCACATAGCCAAAAACCCCTAAAAAGCTCTGAGCAAAATTTATTAAACGATATTTTTGCTTCAAGTGAATAAACGTTTACTCTGAGTCGGCACTATCACTTAAGCTCCACATTAATGAGTAAAATCATAACGCCACTTTATGGTACTATCATCGTGGTATTATTAGAGTATTTTTAGATGAAATAGTATTTTTCTTTTTAGCGTGTCATTGATTCTTTCGAACTAAGTGTGGTGAAAGGATTTTAAGTGCGCAAAACTGTATTCTGATGATATCCCTGCACTTTTGAATAAAATAACCTAGCTTAGAGCTTATCCACGCTACTGCAACACAGTCAGGTGAAACGAAGGTCCGACTATGATACGTCAGCGCGATTTAGAATAGCCACCCTCTTTTATCGTATCTATACTAAGACCATCTTACGCCACCAGCGGATCTTTGCAAATTGTGCTTAGTTGCTCAAAGAATAAGGTCGAGAGTAAAGGTTACGTTGAGAATCAGATGGCATGATGTTTGGGACGAATCAATTCAATAACATACACGTTCGGTACCGTCGTTTTGCAGATATTACTCAAATGTCGACATTGTGACACAATACAATTGTTTGCAATACTGTTTGAAGGCTTTTATCTAAATTGTATTGTTTGCGATATTTTGATGTAAGTACCTATACCTATACTTACCTTCCTACAAGGTAGGTAGGTAAACAAAGTACCTACTTACTGCTAGGTACTAAGAAAGTAGCTAAAGTTGCGGATCGCTTAAGCTTTGGTCTCGCGATCGTAACGCACAACGCTGCGGTATGCAGCATGCGGCGGCGGACACATAATCTTATGAAAAACGTCTAGAATGGTCTCTTGTTCCGTCGCAGTTTGCGTCAGCGGCGAAGTGCAATCGTGTGACGCTGCGTCAAGCCGTATACCGTTAGCGTTGTGCGTTACGATCGCGAGACCAAAGCTTTACTCACCCGTAGATCTGTACTGTAGTCTTCTTCTTATTGTGTTCTTTCAAACCAAGTGTGGTGAAAGGATTTTAAGTGAACCTCAAAGAGGCTGCTGCACAAAATGCTCCTGACACATGTTTTCTAGCTTATTAGGTTCAACGACGTGCCGGGTTTCTCACGATGTTTTCCTTCACCGTTTGAGAGTAGGAACCTACTACTGGCTACTGGCCTAATAGTCATAATTTTTTGGACGGAAAAACTCATTACCTATTTCACTACTGGATTTAACACACGACCGTATGATCGGAAGGCGGGGCTGGTTTGGTTTTACCTTTTCCGTATTGACCCTAAAAGAAAGTAAGTATTTTATCTACTTACTACAGAAGCAAGCCTACAGAAGCAAGCAGAAACAAGCGCTTCGATTCGATTCGAAGCTAATTAAAATAATCTCTGTTGGTTCCCCAACAGGCGTCCACCGTAATCGGTTTTTGGTCAAGTCAACTTCGCTAATGAAGGTTTTTGGCTGCGTTGCGACCGCCGAAGGACTTCTTGCAGGCGTCATCAATCACTAGGAATTTGGTGAACTACTAAGTTGGTAAAAAAGCTGGCATACCAAACTAACATCATCATCATCCTACTGCGTAAAGTTCACTTCTGCACATAGCCTCCCATAAAAGTTTTCCCATTTCAGCAGAACGATTCTGAGTCCTCCATCCAACAACCAATTTCCTGCGATCTCTAGAATGTCATCGATACATCGCGCATCCTATGCTTCGACTTCGTTCACGATTGCATTACATGGTTTTTATAATAATTTCATGATGAAAACGTACATATTATTTTAACGCCATCTATTGGCAAGTAAATACACTTTTTGCAGTAGCTGAGCTACAAATAAATGTAAATACTGCAACAAATGAATTCATCATAGATGGCAGTAGTAGAATGTAGATTCGATTGTTTCATGACTTACATGACAGTTGACATTAGTTAGTTTGACGTATAATGGTTTGATTGATTGATTCACTTTTTTTTCGGCGCTCTTAAATTTACGCAATATTCACCACGGCATGTTTATCAAAACTTTTTTTTAATTTTTGATTGTACTTTCTGGGTTAAAGTTTTCTGTAATATTCCACTATCTTTCTTTATTCTTTCTTTGTAAGCTTAATTACGTTTAATCTCACTGCATTTATCTATCATCGAATTTTAATTAAAGCTTTCATCATTTTATAATAATAAGTTGATGATACACACTAGCAAACATTTAGCAAACATTTTTTTTACGGAACTCAAATCTTCTCCTACCTTGGCTTCAATTATGTAAAAAAATAAAAAATGGGTGGTTCTTACGACAGGGATAGGGTGATGATGATGTTAGATTTCGTGACTCTAAGATATTTTCGAATTACAGATACGCTAGTAGTTACTATGATGGCACGGTAACGTCACAGAATAGATAATAGTTAGTATCAAGCATCTTACGGCCGGCGTTTTTCGTGACTGTACTATACATATTATGTACCTATTATAGATTTTATGAACTAGCGGCCGCCCGCGGCAGGCTTTGCCCGCTTAGTAGTGGTCATTGCTAACATCCATCCTGTGGAATGTTTGTTTTATTTACCTGCATGATTTTGTAGATCTACTGCATTTAGTTAGGTATTATGAATAAGGTAGGCAAGGCACTGAGGGCTGGTTTCCGCAAGGTTTCTAGTTGGCCCTTTTTGCGTGGCGCTTGACACCAACGTGTTGCTCGAACTGTCACGCCGGTTTCCTCACGATGTTTTACTGGCATAGTGCACACACATTTTTCTACAGAAAAACTACTTGGTACACGACTGGATTTGAACCCATGACCTTATGCGGATCGGACGGCGGGTCCGCTACGTCTAGACCACCAGTGCTCTCTGCCAACGAGCTTACCTGATGGTGGATTCAGAGGAGCTGGTAATCATTATAATCATATATGTAGGTAGGCGTTCTGTGGGAAAATGGGACTTCTCAGCAAATAGGTGGGTTACTTATAGGTACTTAGGTAGGTAACTTATCATCATCATTATTATTATTATTAAAAGCCTGTTGTGTCCCACTGCAGAGCAAAGGCCTCCCTCCCTTCTCTCCATTCATCTCTTGTTTGGGCTACTGTGGATCATCATCATTATTATAAATTGTACAGATTTGTATTTCTGTAACGAATAAACTCAAAAACTACTGGACTGATAAACTTCTTTTGCCACTATAATGCTGAATTATCCCCGAATAACATAGTTACATTATACCTAGTTCGAGCAAATGAAACCTACAGGAAATGAGTCTCTTTCACCAATAACTCTGCATTTGCAGTTCAGTAACTACTGAGTAGTTCGACTGGTGGGTGGTACAAGACAAAGGAAATGAAATATATTTATTTGCAAGAAGTATGGTACAACTATTAGATTATAGGGTATGTAAAAAAGCGTATACATATACTTTGTCGGAGAACAATATACAAAATTCAAACAAAAAGTAGAAAATATAAGTTTAATTAAAATGAATCAGTGTGTCAGAATAATAACAATAATCAATTCAGAATAATAATTCATAAAGAAAATAGAAAATAATTTATATGAAATCTTTAACGCTATGAAAACATTGATACAACATTGAAGATATCTTTAGTAGGTAGTTACTTCATCACGCACATCTACCTAATTATACTTCATTCACAATCTGACTTCACACACTTTTGGCAGGGTTTTAAACACACATCACAAACCCACTAAAGTCTGGTCTACCACTTTCTAGCGCTAAGTTTGACACACATCTTCAGCCCACTGAAGATTAAAGCCCACGAGGTGTCTGGCATGTGGCAGAAGTGTCCAGCCCTGAAGAATTAAAAGTTCTTCTCATTAGTGATGACTGCCCAGTTCTATTGCGTAGGAGTTGCTTAGGAGCGGTTGGTTCCCAACGCTGCTGGAGGCATTGGAGTCGTCTGTGCTGTAGGAAATGGTAAATACTCTTCAGATGATAATAATAAGACAGATCATTAATTACCGATGCTGTTGCAGCCATCGCATTTCTGTCCTATTTATTATTCCGGTGGATTTTATTTCGTAAATAGTAGCTCGCATCTCGAAATAGCCTAGCAAGAATTATAGAACAGTAGCAAGCAGAAGCAAGCATGACATTGACCTCTTGACATTTGACAGTTGAGATGTCAGATTTGACAGTTGAAATATAAGATTTACGCACACAAATGTAGATATACATACGTATACGCACACATAAACCATAGAAATCTGCTTCTTCTTTTTTCGTGAAAATAAGATCGGCCCTTTTTTTTTTCATTGAATCAAGCGGCGTGCTGTAGACCGGTCGCTGAGCAACGTGGTTTTGGTTATTTGATAAAAAGTGCAATTTGCATTTCAAAAATGAAAGGCGAGCAGAAAGTCGACTTTCAGGCGTTGAAGGACATAGCCAACATGCTCAGGATCGACAGCATCGTTGCCACAAATGCCTCGAAATCCGGGTAAGTCGACCCTACTCTAACCTCAATAACATGATGCCGGTTTTTGTCGCTATGAAGGTCTAATGAAGGTGAAGGAGCGCATTTTCTTCTAAATAATGCTTCCAGCGCTACTGAAAGATACCTGGGATAACTCTGAATGATTTTGGAATAGTATTTCGATAGAAAATGTTCGAGTTTGTACATCGGTATTTTCTAACATAATAGATTAGCCGGATGCATGGGGTCACGCTGTAGGTCCTATTCAAATTTATTTTTACCTATTGGACTTGGAATTCGACTTCATGCACTGATTCCTTACCTATTAGGTAGGTACCTATGTTTAAAACATTTCTTACAATGTGCTGTTGCGTTGAAGTACTTGCCTGTTACTTGCCTACCTCAAGGCCGTTGACTTAAATTGTTATGTCATTAATTATCTCATCGAAACTACAATCTATCATTCCTTGCCGAGTCATTTTATACCTTATCACAGTGCTAGTAAGTTGATGTTCTCTTGCAGTAGGTAGCAATATAATTTTAGTACAATGCCGAAACAGCTACATAGTTCAATATTATCATGTCATGATGATAGTACTGAGGAGTTTATATTGGGTTTATATATTAGCACCTGTGATTTTTCCACCATTATATTGATACCTACCTAGAATTGTATCAAATATTATTGTATTTTTGGTTTTGCTTTTAGATAAGCTAGTAGGTAATAAGATAATGGATACATTATAATTTTTATTCATACCAGTAGCTATTAACTATGGAGATGTACTTTTTCTGTCAGTCCTTATCCCACATTATCTGTGGGGTACAACATGTTCTCTTCTTCCATTCTCCTCTACAGTCATCCTCTCTGTATTCACTCAATCAATCAATAAAATTTTTATTCAATACGATACAAGAATCACTTTGAAACGTCTTAAAGCTAGGTGAGTCTAGGTGCCACTCCTTTCTTATCCACGTCGTCTTATACACTATTCAATGGTTTTTTCCAAGGCTCTACTCACATTCATACTTGCCACTCTCCTGGTCACACAACTGTCATCCCTCATGATGTGCCCTCCACCCCAGCCTGTAGTTCCTCAATCACTCCGCCCACACATCCATCTCAACATTTGTATCTCTGCCGCATGTACCCCTCTTTTGTTAGGCCTACTTGCGGAAAAACGCACATCAAGTGCGGATGATACAAAATTTGCCGAATTTTTTGCCGTGTTTGAGAGCACTGGTGGTCTAGTGGTAGTGGCCCCGCCTTCCGATCCGAAGGTCTTGGGTTCAAATCCACTCGTGTACCAATGAGTATTTCTGTCGAAAAATGTATGTGCACTATGCCAGTACTCTCAAAACGGTGAAGGAAAACATCGTGAGGAAACCGGCGTGTTGTAGAACCTAAAAAAAGTTCGAGCAACACGTGTCAAGGGTCACGCAAAAAGGGTCCACCAGCGGCCTACTTGCGGAAAAACCTGCCCGCACATCAAGTGCGCATGATAAACTTGCCAACTAACTTGCCCTCTTTTGTCATAAG
The DNA here is from genome assembly GCA_939531255.2 of Thera britannica. Classification (NCBI taxonomy): domain Eukaryota; kingdom Metazoa; phylum Arthropoda; class Insecta; order Lepidoptera; family Geometridae; genus Thera; species Thera britannica. The sequence goes on along the minus strand of OW618042.2, from coordinate 303,548 downwards.
AACTATAGCTACCTTAATTTTAAATGGATAAATAATTGCTGCAGCTTAAAGTTTATGCTTATCCTGTGTTTGTGTAGTTTTGCCTTGTAGCTGTTGCAACTTAAGGACAATAACACAGGAAGACGTCTTCAAATATGAAGGTCACAGATTGTTTGCTTGTATAGACAGACACCTAACCTAGATTATTAAGAATACAACTACTACAACCTTCTGTGTCGTCCAGAATATTTTTTTTAACACCCCATGGATCCCTGACGAATGTCGGCCTCGTGGTCGGCCTAGAAAGTGTTGGCAGGTCAATCTGGACGCCTTCGAAAGGAGATAGTGGGAGGAGGCTCAAAATAGAGGGAACTGGAAGTCTTTGCCCAGCAGCGGGATGATCTGGACTAGTAAAAAAAACTAGGTATTGAACTTTAGTATCCGTTGCATCTCCGTAGTACTCACAATTAGACCTCGTTCACATAAATGGAAATAACATTACATGTTGAGTGAATCTCGTCATAATAAGACTTGCCATTTCTACATACCACATACCATCTTGCATCTTGTAGGACTCTTGTCCCCGCAATTAGATGTAAAAGCTGTCCATTGTGCTTCAGGATGTGCTGAATATAATTGTAGCTAGCCTAACTCCCAAAAGCGCAGAAGCTTCATGGAGGCTTTGCAGAACCACATACCATTGCATTATTAATTGAACCGATTGTCAGGCAGCAACAGCAGTGTTGGCTGCATGTAGGTTAACCTTTGTTTGTCTTCCACAAGACCTTGACTTGTCACTGACCTCATGATTGTGTAATGCCACTATCAGCACCGCAGACGGCTGATATAACTGCCGTGTACATAGCATGTCTTTGATAAATATAGACTTTAAATAACTGTTGAACCTAGGTAGGTATAACACTTTAATTTTTAATTTCTTGACTATTTGCAAGTGTAGTATTGTTCAAGTATTTAATTTTGTAAATATCTAACTGGTGCATGAAGTTACTTAACAAATATATCCCACTTTATGTTATCATATGCATTTTTCTCTCTTGTCTTTCCTTGTTTGTTGTTCTGTGTACCACTCACTGAAACAATTAATTAATTAGAATTGCAGTGTGTAATAGTCTGTCTGTCTCTATACTATTTAGGAGCTGGCTAGGTTAATGCCCTTGCCACATGCTGGGTCTAGCTAGTAGACAGACTGGAGCTCCAACTAAAAAAAAGATCATTGAATTATTTTAAGAATATTCTGAGCATGTGTTATCCATATTTTAATAGGATTATTCACCGGCAGTTTCGGCAAATTCATCATCCGCACTCGATGTGCGGACTGGTTTTCCGCAAGTAGGCTGCTAACGGGCCCTTGTTGCGTGACGCTTGACACATGTTGCTCGAACTTTTTAGGTTCTACGACACGCCGGTTTCCACACGATATTTTCCTTCACCGTTTTGAGAGGACTGGCATAGTGCACATTCATTTTTTGACAGAAAAACTCATTGGCACTCGACTGGATTTTAACCCACGTCCATAAGATCGGAAGACGGCTGCTACCACTAGACCACCAGTGCTCTCACCAGCAGTTTGAATTATAGCTTTCCTAAAAGGCTGACTTTTTGCTTGCACATTTTAATCTTTTGAAACATATAGGAAAAATCGCAAGCAACAAAGTTGCTATGTGCAACCAAATTACACACAGTTCAGCCAATACAAGATGTGTTGTTCTGTGCTTAGTCGTCGTTTTGTTCCAGACATCCAACATCATGCGCGTCCATGGCGGAGATCATGTCGGTGCTGTTCTTCCACACCATGCGGTACAAGATCTCAGCACCCCGGGACGCCTCCGCAGACAGATTCATTCTGTCCAAGGTATGTGGCCTACGTCTGATATTGGATGAATTTAAAGGTATTGGTGGTCAGGAAATTTTACTATTGAAAATCTTGTGTTTTTTTAAACCTTCATCATCAGCGTGAAGTCAGTCCACTGCTGGACATAGGCCTCTCCTATTAATTCCCAGAATCGTTTGATTCTAAGCACTCTTAACAATATAAACGAATGAACTTAAATGATAATTATAGAAAGATAACATAAAGAAGGATAGAAGCTAATCAATTCAATTGTAGTCCAGTCATTATAGTAAGTTTACCTCGGAATTCGAGATACCCAGCTGTATTTACAGACTTACAGCTGGGTATCTCGAATTCCGAGATTCTTACCTAATTTAAGCTTAAATGACTGGCCTATGACTGGTCTATGCTGAGCCTGTATTTTAATATAAGTATAATTGATGAGAACTTTTAGGAACAACCACCAAGGGCCTGTAAATAGTCATCTTCAAAGCATGTTCTACCTTTGTAAGGGTCACGCGGCGCCCATCCTGTACGCGGCGTGGGCGGAGGCGGGGCTGTTCCCCGTGGAGGACCTCAAGAACCTGCGCAAGCTGGACTCGGACCTGGAGGGGCACCCCACGCCGCGCCTCAACTTCGTGGACGTGGGCACGGGCTCGCTGGGCCAGGGGCTGGCCGTGGCGGCGGGCATGGCCTACGTGGGGAAGTACTTCGATCAGGCGCCCTACAGGTCAGCATTCTAAAGAAGAATGAACAATGCAAACATAAATCGTTTGTCTTTAAAGTCGGTTTACTGACGATAGTTGAACGTGACAACATCATACAGCTGTCCACGCGCACGCATCGCTCACTCAAGTAGGAGAGCGATAGATGTCGAACGCTGCCGCCGATTGTGCATCTTTGTCGCTCGTTCCGCGCTCTCGTTTGCGCTTCAAGCCTTAAATGGAACGCCTCAGAGCGAGGTAACGCCGCATGACGTCATGTTTTTTCGTGCGTGCAGCCGGCTCCATCGAGCTATAAGACGTTGTCACGTCAAAGGCGGTGTGCTTTGGCTACTGGCTTGGGCATGCTAAGTGTAACAAGTCAGTCAAGTTAAAGAGAAGCAAGCTCTTCATTTAAGCTTCAAGTTAGTCTTAGTTTAGATTCAAAGATTTTATTAATAGTGAGCTATCGCAGGAAGAATGGATGGAAAGGGCTAATCGTTCTTCATGGAAATATGTAGGAGAGGCCTATGTCCAGCAGTGAACTTCTTCAGGATGATGATGATGATGATTAGGGTTCCGTAGCCAAATGGCAAAAACGGAACCCTTATAGATTCGTCATGTCTGTCTGTCTGTCTGTCTGTCTGTCTGTCTGTCCGTCCGTATGTCACAGCCATTTTTCTCCGAAACCGTAAGAGCTAGACTGATGAAACTTGGCGAGTAGATGAATTCTGTGAACCGCATTAAGATTTTAACATAAAAATAAAAATAAAACTATAAATTTCGGGGGTCCCCATACTTGAAACTGAAAATCAAAAATTTTTTTTTCATCGAACCCATACGTGTGGGGTATCTATGAATAGGTCTTCAAAAATGATGTTGAGGTTTCTAATATAGTTTTTTTCTAAACTGAATAGTTTGCGCGAGAGACACTTCCAAAGTGGAAAAAAGTTGGTCCCCCCCCCCTCTAACTTCTAAAGTAAGAAAATGATAATACTAAAAAAAATATATGTTGTACATTACTATGTAAACTTCCAACGATTTTTGGTTTGAACGAGATCTAGTCAGTAGTTTTTTTTTTATACGTCATAAACCGTAAACCGCAATTTACCTTTCGACGAACTACAAGAACCTTATTATGTTACATCAAGTAACATAATATAAAGGTTCTTGTACGGAACCCTTCATGGGCGAGTCCGACTCGCACTTGGCTGCTTTTTTTTATAATGTCCCAAAAGTTAAGAACCGAGCTGTTTTTGAGCTCGCGACCTTCCCCTTGGTACGGGGCTGCGCTGATCGCTGCGCCATCGGATCCTAATCACACTCGACGAATAACTCTTAGGCCTCTGCCTCGAATTTAGCGGGCAGCGGGGCGGTAGCGGCGGCTCTGCAGCGGGGCAGGGCGGGTGGGTCCATTTGATTTTACGTTACGCATAAGAATCCTGCCGCTGCCGCCCCGCTGCCCGCTTAATTCGAGGCCGAGGCCTTAGGGACTGTTCTTCACTAACGCGACCGTGATCCATTTACAGGTTCTATGGATGACCTTTTTGTACTGTATAGTTAATAGTGTATTATGTGTACAGGGTGTACTGCCTGATCGGCGACGGCGAGGCGGCCGAGGGCTCGGTGTGGGAGTCGCTGCACTTCGCGGCGCACTACAAGCTCGACAACCTCGTCGTCATCTGCGACGTCAACCGCCTCGGCCAGTCCGAGCCCACTTCTCTGCAGCATCAGGTCACCATCGCCATTATACGCCGCCATTCTCATACCAAACCCTAAAAACTCAATTTATTTATTATCTGCCCTCCAGTAGGCCTACCATGAGCTCTGTCTGGTTCTGTATCTGGTTTTGAGTCTGTGTGAGTGATGACTTAATAATTCTTACGTCAAAACGTCACACACAGTATAATGCACTGGTGAGCACTCACACAGACTCAAAACCAGAAACATAGACAGAGCCAGAAACATAGAAGCAAATGCATGTCTTGTTGTACAATATACAGAGTGACATGCACATTGCACAGCACAATGTAAAAGCGGCGGCAGATTCTGTCGGTCCGTAGACAAATTGTGCGAAAGAATCGCGTACCGTCGATAATTGTTACAACTCTCTGTAACGACTGTACAAACATTACTGTTGACATCTTTGCTATTCGTTAAAAAAAACGATTTATTTTCGATACCAATACCACCGTATTCGTGCAACACGCGATAACGTCTTCTTCTTCTTAAATTAAAGAGCTTAGCTTTTGTCGGAGTTTAGATGCAGTCTTCTCCAATTAAGTCTTTCGAATGCGGCCTCCTTGACTTCCTTATACGACATGACAGCGACCTTTTCTTTCATCTGGCTCACATAACTTATTCTTGGCCTTTCTCGTCCGCGTTTTCCTTAATCTTTCCTTCAATGATGTTCTTTATATAGCTGTCATAAATGTTATGACGTCGCTTCACGTCAAAAACTCGTCAATTCCAGTTGGATGTGTACGACGCGCGCCTCAAGGCGTTCGGTCTGAACTCGGTGGTGGTGGACGGGCATGACGTCACGGAGCTGGTGAAGGCGCTGGACGCGGCGGCCGCCACGCCGGGCCGGCCCACCGCGCTCGTCGCCAAGACCTACAAGGGGAAAGGCTTCCCCGGGATCGAGGACAAGGACAACTGGCACGGGAAGGCGCTGGGGGCAGAGGGAGATAAGGTCATCAAGGTAACTATTCAACATTTCATTAACTCGAACATTTTATAATGTCCCAAAAGTTAAGAGCTGAGCGGGATTTGAACCCGCGACCTTCCTCTTGATTAGGATCCGATGGTGCAGCGGTCAGCGCAGCCTACGGGGCTGCGCTGACCGCTGCGCCATCGGATCCTAATCACACTCGACGAATAACTCTTAGGGACTGTTCGGCACTAACGCGACCGTGGCTCCATCTACAGGTTTGACGTTACTGTCAACTACTTACCTGCTTGATAACCGAAGTTGCATTCAGTTGAATCGACGAAAGATGTCACCATGCTTTTTTAAAAATCTTTAGTAAACACTATAAAATCAATAAAAAGTAAGTAGTTTGTTGCTGAGAGATAGCTGCGATTGACGGCCTAACAGCCAAGCTAGTCCTTTATTATACTATGGCGGCTTCTGTTCTTTTAGCTTTAATATGATTGGCGCAACTCAATCTTCTATCCAGGTGTAGGACCAGGTATTTTACGGTGTTCTTGATCATATGCGTTCCATCTGCTAGTTGTAAAAAAAGCGGCCAAGTGCGAGTCGGACTCGCCCATGAAGGGTTCCGTAGCAACAAGCTTATTTTAGAAGTTAAAGGGGGGGGGATCAACTTTTTACCACTTTGGAAGTGTCTCTCGCGCAAACTATTCAGTTTAGAAAAAAACGATATTAGAGACCTCCACATCATTTATAGATACCCCACACGTATGGGTTTGATGAAAAAAATTTTTTTGAGTATGGGGTATGGGGACCCCCAAAATTTAAAGTTTTTTTTCTATTCTTGTGTCAAAATCTTCATGCGGTTCACAGAATACATCTACTCGCAAAGTTTCATCAGTCTAGCTTTTACAGTTTCGGAGCAAAATGGCTGTGACATACGGACGGACAGACAGACAGACATGACGAATCTATAAGGGTTCCGTTTTTGCCATTTGGCTACGGAACCCTAAAAAGGTGAGAGTAATGAGGTTATGTTATGTTATTTGTCGTCCAGCATTTGCAGTCGTTGATCAAGTCCCCCACCATCACGCTGGTGGCGCGCCCGCCGCTGGCCGAGGCGCCGCAAGTACATCTCGCCGACATCACGCTGTCCTCTCCGCCCGACTACAAGGCGGGGGAACTCGTCGCCACGCGGCTGGCGTACGGGACTGCTCTCAAGAAGATCGCCGATACTAACATGCGGTATGTACATTATCAACATTGATGATATAAAGAGGAAAAACTTGTGATTATACGAATAAATTTAAAAAACTATTCAACCGATATCATTTCACCAGTAGAAAGCTACATTATTATATTTTTAACTAGCAACTCGTCCCAGCCCCGTCCCGGATTCGGCCGGGCATTTAGATAAAAGAAGTCGAAAAATAAACATTAACAAAGTTGTAGAGAAAGGCTAAAGTTGGTTTAAATTTGGTCATTGAGACTCCACTAGGGGCCAGGCCACTCACTCGACACGAGATCTCCAAATGAAAGCTAGTTGGATATAGGTGTCAGTTAGTTAAGAGGGGAATAGGTTTTATCATTAAGTAACCCATGAATTTATTTGCAGGGTGATCGCGCTTGATGGAGACACCAAGAACTCAACCTTCAGCGACAAACTGCGCAACGCATACCCTGACAGGTAACATTTATTCATATTCATTGCTTCATGTGTAAAGATTCTAATGGGTAATAACGTCCAGAATATGAGCCCATATATGTATATTTAATTCATCTAGAATTAAGTTCTTAGTTTACTCTGGGAGGCAATTGTTCTCGAGATAAAGGTATCACTCGACATAACAGGGCACATAATCTGTTGGTCGAAAGAATGTCCATCAACAACTCTGAAGGGAGACCAGCGTCGGTTGCAACGTGTAAAAATGTGATGAAGTGTGTTTTTGTGTCGCAAATTGGTGATTAGCTATGTCCACACTGTGCCTTTTCATCATCAACTTTCGTCTCCATCTTTCTATTCAACTTTCGTTTAGTAGCGCTTTCAATAATTGAATGCCCTAATTGAACGCAACATCAGTTCAGTCGTGGTTCTACAACACGCCGGTTTCCTCACGATGTTTTCCTTCACCGTTTTGAGAGTACTGGCATAGTGCACATACATTTTTCGACAGAAAAACTCATTGGTACACGAGTAGATTTGAACCCACGACCTTCAGATCGGAAGGCCACTAGACCACCAGTGCTCTCCTAATTTCTGCTCTTCTCTTTTTATCATTGTTATTGCTTATGTAATGTTATTTATAATTGTTTTTTCATCTATTCATGTATTGTATGTTGTGTGCTAAGAAGCAAATAAATGATTGTCTAAGTCTAAATAGTAATGTTTGTTTGTCAATATTCCAGATACATAGAGTGCTTCATAGCGGAGCAGAACCTGGTAGGAGTGGCGACAGGCGCCGCGTGCCGGGACCGCGCCGTCGTCTTCGCATCCACATTCGCCGCATTCTTCTCCAGAACATTCGACCAGGTACTGCCGTAGCCTAGCCATACACTGCAAGGTACATTTAACTAACAATCACGTTAAATGTTACCAATAGTAGGAGAAGCAAGCAACTTTGTGACGGTGTTCTATAAAAATATAAATAAATATTGTAGACAATCTACAGAACGCTATCTAGGCCCAAATTTAGCAAAGCTATGGAAACTAGATAGCTGATATATACTTAAGAACATAATATAACTCCCAGAAAAAAAACAAACATTTTGGGGATCGAACCCACGACCTACGGCGCAGAAGGCAGAGCTACTACCAACTGAGCTGAGAGGCCCCTATCGCATCTAATCTGATAAATATCTTGGTAAACCTCGTAAGTCAGTCTACTTACTGCGAGCTTACTGGGGCAGCGTCGAACTGATCGAAATTGCATTTTCCACGCGGGCCCCTCTCGGGCCTGGCTAGCGGGGCTTGTGGGATTGTGATTAGCCACCCGAACCCTTCCGGCCCAGTCCGACCATGTGCAGGGGTAAGGGGGTCCGATACACAGAGAGCGGGCCTTAAGGGGCGTTTTTGTTCTGAATAAAATACACCAGCGCCCCTGTAAACAAGGACGGTCTCTTTGAAATAGTTTGTGTATGTTAATGTATGTGTATTGTGTTGCATAGATCCGCATGGGCGCGATCAGTCAGTCCAACATCAACCTGGTGGGCTCGCACTGCGGCGTCAGCATCGGCGAGGACGGACCCTCGCAGATGGGACTCGAGGACATCGCGCTCTTCCGCGCCGTGCCCACCGCCACCGTCTTCTACCCCTCGTGAGTACCACCCCCACCCCCACCCCCACCAACATCAACCTGGTGGGCTCGCACTGCGGCGTCAGCATCGGCGAGCTTGTCTCTCTCTATTGAATGGAGAAGCAGACAGAGAGACAGCACATAGAAACGATCTTAACGAGTTGTTGTCTCATCAATTTTCCATACAAAAGAGAGACACGTGCTCACAGGATACTGGTTGCATGAAACTGGCAACTATACTCCGGCCAAATTCGCAAATTCGATATGGAGTGTAAGTAAACGCACTAGAGCCAAAAAAAATAAGTTTCGGTGTCAGTGTAAAGAATAATTGTTAGCAAAATGACTCTCAGACTTACACTAGCCCCTTCCTTCCAAAGCTGTCTCGCTCCATGTGCGTCAGTCATTTCAGGGAAGGGAGATAATGGTGACATTACCAACCGGCATTGGTATTCAATACTTTGCTTGTTTGAAGTGGACACTACATTTTTACAATATCTTTGAAAATTGTGATGGAAATTAATTTCATAACACAAAATACACGGACTTCGTTTGATCGCGTACTAAAACACAATACAGAGTTTGTCCAGTGAATTATACTCATAGGCTTGCATTCTGAAATGAGACACAAGAATTGATTTTTAGCTCTTGTTTAATGTTAAGTGAAAAAAAACTCAAGAATATGGGGGTCTCAAGCCCGTATGCAGAAACAGTGCTTGAGTCTTGATTCGAGCTTGACACTTTTCTATGTAGAATTGTAGAACTATCAAAAAATCTATTCTTGAGGCTCGACATAAGCATTGTATCTGTATACTATGGGCATTGGGGGAAGTATACAGATATTATAGTCGTCTACTCAAGCTTTTTTAAAAAATCTAACTCGAGCATTATTTTTGCATAGGTCTGTTAGGAACCGTATTCAAAAACAGAGCTTGAGTCTGAGTCGAGCCGCAAGTACTGATTTCTGACACTCAATACTCAATACATATATTGCTTTACACATGGTTTAGTTTGTACATACATAGTTTTTAGGACACTGTTCAATGGAGAACTGTCATAAAATCTATGCTTGAAACTCTGCTCAGACTCGGACAGAATTCCGTGAGACTAGAGCAAACGTTCGTTTTTTTTCATTCTGAATACAATGATTACAATATAGTGAATATAAATTACGAATGGAAATTTCCGAACGTTTGCGCCAGCACCAACGAAAATATACGCAAGCTCTGCGTTCCGTATGACGTCATTAGGTTTTTCCCCGATAGTTATTCCGAACGCGCCGGCTTGCATTCGGAACGTACGCACGGAATTTGTTACGTTCGGAAAAAAAGCGAACGTGTGCGGCAGCTAATGTGTTTTCTATTGATCCCATGCATTCGGAAGCCCGAATTCAGAAAACGTAAGGAAAACGAGCGTGTACGGCCAGGCTAACTGAGTATTGTTTGTTATGTCAGTGACGCGGTGTCGGCTGAACGTGCGGTGGAACTGGCAGCCAATACCAAGGGGATCTGCTACATCCGCACATCCAGACCTAACACCGCCATACTCTACTCCAGCGATGAAGTCTTCAAGGTAACCAGCACGCAACCATCTCACCTCGCAGCGCAGTTGGTAGTAGCCTTCTGCGCCGTAGATCGTGGGTTCGATCCCCACCGACAACAAATATTTGTGTGGTGAACGCAGATGTTTGTTCTCTGTCTGGGTATTATATTGTATTCTAAGTATGTATTTAAAACAAAATTATATTTGTATTATTATAACAGCTTCTGGTTCCCATAGTACAAGCTCTGCTTAATTTGGGGCTTGATAGTGTTGTGTAGATTATCCATTATATTTATTTATGATGTAATGTGTAGGTGGGACAAGCGAAGTTAGTCCGTCAGTCTGCGAAGGACAAGGTGCTGTTAATTGGTGCTGGCATCACGCTGCACGAGGCACTCGCCGCAGCCGACACGCTCAAGGCAGAAGGTAACATGCTGGCTTCTGTTCATTACACTATGTTTTATAATAGCTAAGCAAGGTTCGACGAAATACCGGTTTCCATAATATGTTTGATAGTGCAGATATAATTATATTTGTTTATACAGAAATACTTACTGGTGCATGATCGGATTCGAAACACGACTTTAGGATCGGAAGGCGACTTCCTTACCGCTAGACCACCATTGCTCTTATAAATTTCTCATTTAGGTTTGAACATTTTTTTTATACATCTAGCTGATGAAATAAGCATATGGCTTACCCTCCTGATGTTAAGTGGTAACCGTCGCCTATAACAAAACATTGCCTCGTAGGTCACGCACGTCAGGAGTGTGCCCTACGATGCACTTCCTTGCGTCCATCAACTTGGGGCATACGTTCACACATAGATGTTCAGCCTCACGTGCCAGTAATTTCACCAGTACTTCCTCGGACGAGCCGCACACAAAAAGCTCTTCTATTACCACTTACGGCGTGGTTTCTAAAACTTTTACTATAAATTTCTAGATCCTGCATCTTTTTAAATCCAATGATATATAATATGTATATTTGGTTCGTGTTCGTGTATAGGCGTGGACGCGCGAGTCCTGGACCCGTTCACCATAAAGCCGTTGGACGAGGCGGCCGTGGTGGCCGCCGCCAAGGCCGCGCACGGCAGGGTCGTCGTCGTGGAGGACCACTACCAAGCTGGTACGCTACCTATCCTATCTACTGTTTTATTGTACATTAAGGTCGACTTGGCTGATGCCTGAGTGGAATCGAAGTCTGCGACTATCTCTGTATGCGATATGGATTTTAATATCATAAACAGAATGCAGTTTATGTATAGTTAAACATTTTATTTGTATAGCATGGAACGATTAAACTAATTTCCAAATAAGGTATAAGTCGGTTTAAGCTTCATTCAGTCAAGCTTCAACTAATTACTTCTTTTTCTTAAATTTAAGAGCTTAGCTCTTGTCGGGGTTTTGATGCAGTTTTCTCCAATTAAGTCTTTCGAATGCCTGACTCCTGAATGAATGGCCTCCTTGACTTACTTATACGACATGACAGTGACTTTTTTTAACTAGTTTAGTTTGCTTTAATACGTCCACCGTGCCTAGATATTATAGAATTACCTTTTCATTCCAACCGCTCGGAACGTGATTTGGCTGTTTGATATTTGAGTGCAAAAGCCGTTTTTATCCTCTAGCTAGAGGATAAAGTAAATTTGGATTTAGTTTATCGTGTTCATTGAATTTGTGAATACACAACCTATTTACTTCTATCTCCATGGTGCCGAATTTATCATACAACCTTTTTATAGTACATTGTTACCTGAGTGTTGAAAGTCACGTTTTTTGAGTCCCGAGACGGGTTTGGCGCCAGAGCGTTAGCGAGGGCGCCAATGGAGCTTGAGGGACTTAAAAGACTTTCACCCGAGGTAAACACTGTGCTTTTCATTACGAATACAAGGAAAGTAAAAATAAAAACATGAAAGAATAATTATAAGTTTAAAAAACTTGAGAAACCGACTTCATTGCCAAACGGCTAAACCGATTTTAATGAAATTTGTTTGGGACAATCTGGACGTAAAAATAACCTTCCAAATAAAAAAATAATTTTCTAAATCGGTTCATAAATGACGGAGGCATGCAGTTACAAACATTAAAAAAATTATTAAATAAAAATGGCAACACCGATTTTAATAAAATTAAAATGGGACCAATCTGGAAGCAGTACCTTTCAGGTAAAAATAGTACATTGTTACCCGAGTGTTGAAAGTCACGTTTTTTGAGTCCCGAGACGGGTTTGGCGCCAGAGCGTTAGCGAGGGCGCCAATGGAGCTTGAGGGACTTAAAAGACTTTCATCCGAGGTAAACACTGTGCTTTTCATTACGAATACAAGGAAAGTAAAAATAAAAACATGAAAGAAAAATTAGTGAAAATGAAGATTGAATTGCCGCCTTCCCGGTTTTTTTTTCTTTTTCTCTGGCGGGATTCGGCTTCGGTTCGCCAGCATTATTCAGCCATTATTTACATTTTCATAATTTAAAAAATGGTAAATTGTTTGCTCAAATCTATATTATTTTAAAGAAATAGTTGAAGCTATATATAAATCAAGTAATTTAGAAGATATATTATTTATTTAATACTATCATTATGTTATTTAAATTTAAATTTTACATTGCGCTCTAATTAGACTTTTTAAACTTCTTACCGTTGTAATGGGATTCCAACCTACTTGCTGAATAAAAAGTTGGAATTTGGTTCAACCTCCTTGCAGTTTAGAAAGTTGGAACATGGTTGAATAAAATAGAACTTGTTTTTTTTTATAATTTGACAGCTGTCAGTAGAAAGCGATTCTCCCTAGGGCTGAAAGTTTTACTTTCTATTAGGCCCCTCAGGCAACTTCAGACCTACTTTCAGAGTATGAGTAATGAAAAATAATTTTTCAAATCGGCTCACAAATGACGAAGTTATGCGGTAACAAACATTAAAAAAAAATAAAAAAAACATACAACCGAATTCAGAACCTCCTCCTTTTTGATTGGAAGTCGGTTAAAAATTTGTGAAAATGAAGATTGAATTGCCGCCTTCCCGGCTTCGGCTCGCCAGCATTATTCAGCCATTATTTTCATTCTCATAATTTAAAAAAGCAGCCAAGTGCGAGTCGGACTCGCCCATGAAGGGTTCCGTAGCATCAATTAACATAATATAAAGGTTTTTGTAGCTCGTCGAAAGGTAAATTGCGGTTTACGATTTATGACGTATAAAAAAAAAACTACTGACTAGATCTCGTTCAAACCAAAAATCGTTGGAAGTTTGCATAGTAATGTACGACATATATTTTTTTTAGATTTATCATTCTCTTGTTTTAGAAGTTAGAGGGGGGGGGACCAACTTTTTTCCACTTTGGAAGTGTCTCTCGCGCAAACTATTCAGTTTAGAAAAAAACGATATTAGAAACCTCAACATCATTTTTGAAGACCTATCCATAGATACCCCACACGTATGGGTTCTATGAAAAAAAAAAATTGAGTTTCAGTTTCAAGTATGGGGACCCCCAAAATTTATAGTTTTAGAAAAAAACGATATTAGAAACCTCAACATAATTTTCGAAGACCTATCCATAGATACCCCACACGTACGGGTTCGATGAAAAAAAATTTTTTGAGTTTCAGTTTCAAGTATGGGGACCCCCAAAATGTCTAGTTTTTTTTCTATTTTTGTGTAAAAACCTTAATGCGGTTCACAGAATACATCTACTCACCAAGTTTCATTAGTCTAGCTCTTATGGTTTCGGAGAAAAATGGCTGTGACACGGCCGGACAGACAGACAGACAGACAGACAGACAGACAGACATGACGAATCTATAAGGGTTCCGTTTTTGCCATTTGGCTACGGAACCCTAAAAATGGTAAATGTCAAATCTATATTATTTTAAATAAATAGTTGAAGCTATATATTAATCAAGTAATTTAGAAGATATATTATTTATTTAATACTATCTTTATGTTATTTAAATTTTAATTTTACATTGCGCTATCTTATTAGACTTTTTAAACTTCTTACTGTTGTAATGGGTTTCCAACCTACTTGCTGAATAAAAAGTTGGAATTTGGTTCAACGACCTCCTTGCAGTTAGAAAGACTTTAGAAAGTTGGAACATGGGTGAATAAAATAGAACTTGTTTTTTTTTATAATTTGACAGCTGTCAGTAGAAGTAATGAAAAATTTTTCATTACTCATACTCTGAAAGTAGGTCTGAAGTTGCCTGAGGGGCCTAATTGAAAGTAAAACTTTCAGCCCTAGGGAGAATCGCTTTCTACTGACAGCTGTCAAATTATAAAAAAAAAACAAGTTCTATTTTATTCAACCATGTTCCAACTTTCAAGGAGGTTGTTCAACCAAATTCCAACTTTTTATTCAGCAAGTAGGTTGGAAACCCATTACAACGGTAAGAAGTTTAAAAAGTCTAATTAGAGCGCAATGTAATATTTAAATTTAAATAACATAAAGATAGTATTAAATAAATAATATATCTTCTAAATTACTTGATTAGTGTATAGCTTCAACTATTTATTTAAAATAACATAGATTTAAATTATGAAAATGAAAATAATGGCTGAATAATGCTGGCGAGCCGAAGCCGAAGGCCCGCCAGAGAAAAAGAAAAAAAAAACCGGGAAGGCGGCAATTCAATCTTCATTTTCACAAATTTTCTTTCATGTTTTTATTTGTACTTTCCTTGTATTCGTAATGAAAAGCACAGTGTTTACCTCGGGTGAAAGTCTTTTAAGTCCCTCAAGCTCCATTGGCGCCCTCGCTAACGCTTTGGCGCCAAACCCGTCTCGGGACTCAAAAAACGTGACTTTCAACACTCAGGTAACAATGTACTATTAAACCTCATATTCGGAACCATTTTGGAACTTTTAGTCGCGCAATGTTCTTTTTTGCATATAGTCATTTCCTCGCTGAGGTGGGATGAAAAGTGTGTTGCACTTGAGTCCAAAGATTTGTCACCTCGAGCTCTATCTAGAGTTTCCAGGCATTGTAATGTAGATAGTTTGTTACTTTCTATTCGTTTCCCCCCGCAGGTGGTATCGGCGAGGCGGTGCTGTCGGCGCTGGCGCTGCAGCGCGACGTGGTGGTGCGCCACGTGTGCGTGCGCGCCGTGCCGCGCTCCGGCCCGCCCGCCGCGCTGCTCGACAAGTACGGCATCTCCGCGCCGCATATACATCAAGCCGCCAAGGAACTGCTACAACACTAGCACTAAACTACACAACACAACCAGCGCTTAGACTACTCGCAATCTAACACTATTCCCATAGTGTAAACGCCTTGCGCGCACGAACAGAGCATTTCAACTCGTGCAGGCCGCGATCCGTCATTTGCGCAGGGGCGCGCAATATGCACGCAGTTAAAAAACCTGCAATTTCCTGCCACTAGAACAAACAGTGCCAAGGGAAACATTAAGTGATGTCTCACGACTGAGTAAGGCTTGTAAGATATGTGTTAAACCTCTTCCATGAATACTGCATCATCCTACTCACTGCCAATTATACTCCAGACAAAGTAATCATCATAAAGATTGCCAATTTCTGAAGCCTAAATGTAAAATGCTACCCCGACGCGTTTGTCGAAATTTTAGTCGTAACGGAATGGATGATGCGATATCTGAAGTATATTTTAAAAAAGCACTAACGCAATTGTTACCACAATCTTTTGCCGTAACTTTTATAATTCTAATGTAGAAATAGAAAATAATGCGAGTTGTCTAAGCGCTCTGTAGATTTGTCAAGACATAGGTCATGTTGCGGATCCTGTACATTGACTGTCTTACATCTGCTGCAGGAATATGGCTTTTCTCCAGTGTGGTCGCATGTGTTTTGCGAGTTGTCAACGCAACTTGCACTAAAATTGTGGCAACACAATACCTGTTTCACTGTCTCTGAGTAACGCTATCTAATAGAAATATTTTCATCGTTACGTAAAAATAACGTTATACAAAGAGGGTCAAACGCGGAATAAGGCAACAATAGTTTTTTTATATTTAGAACTCTGTTTATCAATATTTGAACAGCTGTTTAGTGTGTGTTGACCTTGCCTATAGTATGTTTAAGTTCAAATTGTCTTCGATCAAAATGATATCCTTGTAAAGGTAAATCCGACAGCCCTTTTATTGTTAGTGCCTCCATAGAAAAGGACTGAAAACTGACTAAGGTCTGATTCTTCAGGTCAGAATCAGCGTTTTCTGCCAATCATTCCTAGTTGTAACATTCCCATTGGTCTATCAGCAAAACTAAATAGTTCCTAACGTTATTAGATTACTATGTAGATGTGTTATACATAAATATGTTTTCTATATTTTATATATTTATTATATACTATGTACTGTTGTGAATCAGTGCCTTAAAAGCACAGTGGTGTAAGGCTGCTTTTGAATGGATTTAATAAGGTTAGTTGGTAAGTTTAAATTGCGATATTTATATATCTCTTTTATATTCTATCAAATAGAAGGAATCAGAAATCGGGTAGACTATATTTACTAATAAGAGCTCAAGTTACTAAGAGTTTCTTATTGTTAAAAATCACACAAAAAAAGACTTGGTTATATGTTTTTAATGGTTCTTACATTCCCGTTGCATTTCACGGAATATTTGTTTTTTTTTTTGTAATAAAAAAGTTTTGAGTAAAAAAACGTGTTTCAATAATATTACAAAACATTAATCGTATTAACATAATTATAACAAAGTATAAAAACTTATATTAATGACTAGAATAACTCGTTTCTTTGTATGTACAGTTTCCAATTTTTAGCTATATATTAAGAGGTCAACTGACTAGTTTTGTTAGTAAATTCTGTACTAAAACCCTTTCACACTTGCATTAGGAGCTATTAGATACGGAGTATGAAAGAGTACCTATATGGTAATAAGTATGATACAACACATTTTGTACAACAAAGCAGTTAAAAATAGAATAGAAATTATACAATCGGACGGAGTGGCGAACACACAAACATCAGTTAATCTCACTTACACAATTTAAATGCATTATTTGGCCACTAGCTTATGAACTTATAAAATGACGCGTTTTAAAGTAGCCTACTTATTAATTTCACAAAACTATTTACAAATAATTTAAGAACGTGCTTGACTCAGACAAAACGAGTCAAGTAAGCTCGAAACAGGCAATTTAATCTACAGAAACAATTTACAAACTCTGAGCACCGAATTAATACTTGGACATTTTTAGAGCCTATCTTTGGTGTATGTCACCCCCAGTCGGGCGCCGGCGCCGCGCCCTCGCTCGGGGGCCGCGGAGGGGGAGGGGCCGGCGCCGGGGGGGTACTCTCCCCCGCCCCCCCCGCCGGGCTCTCCAGCTCCCCGGGAAGGTAGTCCTTCCAACTCCTGAACAGATACCTGGTGAACTTCCTCAGCTGCCTGAACTTGCAGTAGGTGGCTCCCTCCGCCGATTGCAGCTGCTGCGTCTGGATCAAGAATCCTTTCTCCTTGAACGTCTGTTCCAACTTCTCCCGTTGCAAGCTTTTTTTAGACTTTCTCTTTTTCTTGGTGAGGTCCTCCTTGAGCGCGACCTGGGTTTGTTTAGCGTGAGCGAGCGAGGAGTCCCCGGCCTCCGGCGGCGCCGAGCTGGCGTCCTTGTGCAGGAAGTCGTAGCTCTTGTTCCCCTTGTTGCCCGTGCCGCTGTAGTACCTGAAGTTGCCCCCCGAGTCCACCGACAGCATCTTCTTCTCTTGAAGGGACGGCTTCGATCCTCCGGTGAACTTGAACTTGCAAATGCTGACTTCGGTCGTCGGCGTCGTGGAGTTGGTTTTGGTCGGCATCGGCGGAATGAAGATCGCGGACCGCTTCCGCTTCACCGGACCCTGGCCGGGGTTCGGGGACGCGCGCTTCATCTTCGGCTCCGGGACCTTCTTCGCCTCCTCCGCCTGCTCGATCACCTTGGGGTCGAGCAGCTCGGAGATCTGCTTGAGAACCAACTTGCTCCTGCTGTCGTCCACCGAGTTATCGGTGGAGCCGCTCTCGGCGACGCTGCTCGGGGTGGAGGCTCCCCGCTCGTCCGCCGTGCCGGGCAGGCGTCCGGCGGCCGCGAGGCGCTGGTAGTAGAGCAGCTGCGTCTGCAGCGCCAGGGGATGCATGTACACGCCGGCGGGCGGCCAGCACACGTAGCCGGGCCGCGCGCTGGAGGGCGCGGGCTCCGACAGCGCGGGCGACGCGGGCGCGGGCCGGCGGGACAGGTCGGGCGAGCTGCTGGCGGTGGCGGGCGCGGGCGCGGGCGGCAGGTTCGTGTTCCGCTGGATGACGGAGATGGCGTTCGGCTGCTCCGACGTGGGGCTGGGCGGCGCGCTCTCCTCGCGCTTCACGTCCGGCAGGGAGGTGTAGATGTTGCCGAACTTCTTCTGGATCTGGATCTTGAGGTCGTGCAGGTCCCTGATGCAGAGGTTCAGGGGCTCGTCATCGCTGTGCAGCGGGCCCGCGATGGTGGGGGGAGCTTCCGGCATCGGCGCGTCCGGGCTGTTCAGTCTGGGAGGGGACAGGTTCTCCAGTCTTCTCTTATTCTCCTGCGACAGTTTTCTTTCCAGCAAGCTGGAGATGATCTTGTTCTGGAGGTCGGTTTTGGGGCTGTGGAGCGGTTGGTGCTCGCTCCGGAAGGGCGGGCACATGGTGAGCGGGTTGAGGCGGTCCTGCGCGGGCGGCGGCTGGCCCGGGACCACTGTGCCGTAGTTCTCGTAGATGAGGTGACAGATGTCCGCCTTCTTCGGCTTGCGGCCGCGGCGGGGCTTGGAGTTGTTGAGCGTCATCTCGCCCATGTACGGCAGATCGTCGTACGTGACGATCTTGCTGGGTGCTATCGCTGGGTTCTTCTTCTTCTTTTCCTCCGGCTTGGAAGGTTGTTTCGCCACCATGTTCGGAACCGTCAGAGTCCCCGTTTCGTTCTGAATGCCTGCCAGTCTTTGAGCCCAGATTTTGAAGGTTTCGTTAGTGATGTTGTTGAGGTCAAAGTTGGGTTCGTTAGACTTTTCTGCTTTGGGTTTTTGCGGGGCTTTCCCGTTGGCTTTCTGCAGGCTCTGCTCGTAGTGGTCGAGGTACTCCTGCGGCAGCGCCTGGTGGTGGAACTTGAGCTTCCATCGGTTCTTCTGCCGGTTGCGGCTGTGCTTCTGCTTGGGCGGCTCCGCCTTCTCCAGCCGCTCCTTGCTGGTCGACAACAGCTGTTGGCGCAGTAACTCTTTGTTTTCTGACCTGGAACGAAGACAGACATTCAATTAACAACTGTTGTCAGCCCGAATAACAATATAACAAGAATAATAACCAGATTCGAATCACGAAGCCTGAGTAGAAGAAATTGCCGAATTCAAATCAGAAGTGGGATTTCAAGAAGCAACCTCTAGACTAGAAATAGAAAGTGCAGGGTATTGAAGGTACTTACCTAGTAGTAGTAGTACTAGTGGTGAGTGGGGGGGCGGGGCACATGGCACGACGCATCACTTCTGGAACAATACAAACAAGATTACACTAACAGCTTACACAGGGAAGGGTTTGTATCGAAGAAAGGATGGTTCTGAATACGCTTACATCTTTATAGAAATAATCTAGCACAGTCAAAGCCAAAAGGAGATTGACATTTCAGGTTTGTTACGTTCTAATATTTTTTAAATTAGCTCACTTTGGATTGAAGTTTTGAACTTTATTTGAAGATCCGCTTTGAGCCGCAACTATTTGTTAACCTAAGTTGCCATACCTTTGATAAATCCAGAGAATAGGGGAATTTAATGACTGATTTTGTTTTACTACGTATCGTACCTATTCATATTTTTTTTCAAAATCGCTGATACCTAGTAAAATTGAAGGTAAACGAACTCTCAAAATGCTCCTAGATCATAGTTTGTTTACGATACGTCACTACGCGCCGAATGCGTGCAATCAGATTGTATGAAATGATAGCGTAAGTGTAGTGACTGCACCATCATTTCATACATCACCACTAGGTTTTCTTACAACGCTTAGAAATGTTAGATCAAAGAGCTGACATAATCTCGGAAACGTGTTTTGCATGTATATGACAGGTGACCACTAGTGCTGATATCAAAATAGGAGGATTCTCTATTATGATGTCGCATAATAAGTCAATTGATACAACGTGGGACTTTGTTGGTAAAAACTGGCATATGATCGTGGCAGATGGAGGGAGACCTATAATACCCGGCTAGTAGTGGTGAACTTCGGTTATGGATGATGATGATAGTTAATGCTAATGTTTTTTTATAGTTTTCAAAGAGCCTTAAGTATAAGCTAAGATATAAAATGTACCTAGAGCTGTGAGACAAGTTGATGTGGAAATCTAATAAGAAGTGATCAACGCAGGAAACTGAGCCACAGCAACCCACACGTACGAGTCCTTGGAGATATGAGTGGAGTACGTAGTGTAGGTAGGTACTTCTGTTTACCTTTTTATGCAAACAATGTAATCAGTATTAATTTCCGTATAAATATTTTTCAATAGCGTTCCACTATAGATAATAATACACTACAAGTAGGTTACTCACAGAATCGTAACAAACATAGGTACAATAATGTCGTACCTACTATAAAAACCTCGTCTCGATTGGTTTCAAACAGCGACTTTCGCATTTTTATATTGGTACCAATACCAATTTAAAAAGTTTTGCTTTATTTCAGGCTATACAATTCAATAGTCACTATCAATTAAAACTCTTGTAAAGCTAAAAATAGCGAAACTCGTTCATCTCTTTACAAACAGTCAATATTTTTTGCTCTCATCTCAATCTTTCTACAGATGGCGTTTTTGCTTCCGGCTACGCGGCCTGAACTCTATATTCAGGCTTAGTCGCAGCTCGTATCCACCTGTAACCGTTTGTAATGCGTGTACCACTCGTGTTGTGTTGTGTGGCTGAAACAGATGCAAAGCACTGTAACAGCACTGAAAGCTGAAACCCGAGCTCGTGGCTCGAAATACTCGCCGCATGGGTCGCGCGCGCCATTTCGCAACCGATGGATACCTACCTCGGCCCGATTCACTTCACGGAAAACCGAATGAAGCTTTATAGAGAAGCAATAAAACATAAATAAACGTGACAAAAACCTTTCCCAAATAAAGATGAAGCCGTAGACGGCTCGTCTCGCTGACCACTTTGTTTGACTTTTGGTGGACGATTTCAGAAAATGGATTATTAGTTTTTTGCAAATGCCTGACTACCTAGTAAATTACGGGGAGTCAAGGCTCTACGTTGATTCTTGCCCCTAATTTCGGGACTTTAGTGCGGGATTGGCTGGCTGGATGTTGATAGAAAATACACAACATGCAACGATAGCTACCGGCTGTCATCATGTATTTGGATCATTCATCGCCATATCAGCTAATTTAGTGTTATGTTGATTGTCCAGAATAAATATTTATTTATCTAATCATGATTGTGATTTAGGTACGCTAGATAATCCATAGATCTGAGGTTATTTCTACCGTGCTCACCTATGAATAGTCGACATTACCTATAGTCGAAAAACATGTGTCAAGTGCACTAAAGGCGCCTCTTTGAAAAATCCTTTCACCACTTTGATAAGAAAGAACTAGCGACAAGATAGGCGAAGAGTCGTTTTACCTAATTTTGAGCACTGAATAGTCGACCAGTACTTCCACAATAAACGTTTAAAATCATTAAAAAAAATCACGTCGTACAAAAAATATTTTCGTATCTCTGACTTCTACACAGACTTGTTGATACGAGCCTTATCTATTTTATTGTTTTATTGTAAGAACAGAAAACGTAGTAAATGGTGTGTCAACTAATGATCATGCTTGCCCATAAAAGGCTGAGCAGATGCGTCTCAACTATAAATATAAAATGATTTAGTGCCATGTAGGAAGTACCTACCATTATGTGGCATTAGCTCTCGATTGCTTGCCAATCATAATCATCTTTGAAGATGAGCAACAACTATAAGTACTACCTATAACCGAACTGTTATTTAGGGGAACGAAGGGTATTGTCGGCCAA
Source organism: Thera britannica (assembly GCA_939531255.2). Classification (NCBI taxonomy): domain Eukaryota; kingdom Metazoa; phylum Arthropoda; class Insecta; order Lepidoptera; family Geometridae; genus Thera; species Thera britannica. Next base: position 281,571 of record OW618042.2, on the reverse strand, counting down.
CTAAGCCAAAATGGTTACACTCAGTGACAAAATAACTTTTATGGAAATAACTAGGTATTGATCACATGAATTATAAGATAAGTAGGTAACTATATACTATTGTACCTTTAAGTGTTTAAAAGGGGTACTCAAAGGAAGGAACCTAAAGGTACCTACATAAATATTTAAAAGTTTATAAGTAGGTAAATCCATTATTGTTGAATACAAAATTCCTAGTTTATGTGAATAATTAAAATTTTCTACATAACAATGTAAAATTAAACTTACCATTAATTTATCTGTCAAAGGGGGCTTTTCTCGCACTATTTTTTTACTAGTAACAATATAGGTAATATAATATTGTCCTAAACGAGTGACGTCGCGTATCGCAATGACGATAGATCTAAAGTTAATTGCGATCTCAAAATGTATTCCGCGCGCGCGCAAATTATTTTACAAATAATTAACCTGCTGCGATGATAACTACCTACTAATATCGGTTTACCTATTATTCTTACTAATATGGATTTATTATTATTATAATTGTTTAATTTAACTTCAGTAAGTAGGTAAAATGTATTTCTAAATTGTACTTTCTGAGGTGAACGCAGATGTTTGTTCTCTGTCTGGGTGTTATATTGTATTCTCAGTAAATATTTACAAAAAAAAATGTGTAAGTAAGTATTATATCAGCCATCTTTTTTTTTTTAACATTATATAGACCACCCTTTGGCTACAATCTCACCTGATGGTAAGCGACGATGAAGCAGGATGGTCTAGAAGACACCTGGTTCCCATAGTACAACCTTTGCTTAGTTTGGAGCTAGATAGTGTTGAGTGGATTCTCTGCAATATTTATTTACCTATTTATATTATTTAAATTGGGTCCCACAACTTTTCTCACCTGATGGTAAGCGACGATGAAGCAGGATGGTCTAGAAGACACCTGGTTCCCATAGTACAACCTTTGCTTAGTTTGGAGCTAGATAGTGTTGAGTGGATTCTCTGCAATATTTATTTACCTATTTATATTATTTAAATTGGGTCCCACAACTTTTTTATCAAAATCGGTTTAGAAGTTTGTTTATGAAATCGGTTAAATACCTAACTAAACATAGTGATCACTTCCGCCGGGGTGGAGTAATCATTACGGAGCGTTTGGCGGCAGTCCAACGGTCTGTGACGTCACCGGGACATGTGTACTCCATGTACTTGCAATTGGGCTACGAGGTAAATGTACCTACAATTGGGTGAAATTGTAGTAAGTACATGAATTTGTATTCGATTGAGACTGGGTAGGAAAAGTTTCAATGGTCTTAGAATAAAAAGTTGTAAACATGTTTTTGAATTTGATAAAATGTTTCAAGATAAAAGAGGCCTACGACCTAAAGCCATTTTGAATTGAAAGATAAAGATACGAAATCGTAAGAGAGTAGTTGTGTGCGATGATCGTTTTATTTTCCGAGGCCTTACAGGTTTTTAATTCATTATGTTTTTAATTCAACACGGTGTTTTCAGTACCAACTAACTGTGCAGTGTTAGCAAATTCCGTAACAAAACATTTATTAAGTCTACAGGAAGATATTTTAAAATAGAAATGACAATTTATAACTGTCCCAGAGATAGATGGCATGCTTTAGATTTTCACCTTGAGTTTTCCGGTATTATTTTAAATGCGTATTTTTATAAAAGTGATGACTGTGAGATACTTTAAAGATGTTGCTTTTATTATAAAGAATTCGTATGCTAAAGCGCTCCCAACGAACAACTATAATGTTGACAAATTCAAAACTACATTATCTGAATTAAATGTACACAATAAAAGAAGTAGTCCGTAAAATTGTAAAATTGCTTAATTAATTCTCAAAACATAACAAAGGATCACATTTGGCTATATGGATGAATATAGGAAGGGACTTGAATCATAACAATAAACATCGGCCAACATCGGAGCCAATAAATAACGTCTCCGTATCGGTTAACTTAAACTCCATATCGAGCGGAAAACCAAAAATATCCCTAACTTAATAAGCAACATGACGTTTCTGACAACATTTAAGCATTTTAACGACCTATAATTTGTATATGGCGATTGTTATTGCCGAATTTTGGTGGCTTCCCATAATTCGGTATATCCTTAGGTAGGGATACCTGCCAACTGTTTATATAAACGATTGGCATAAAGGGTATGTTAATAGTCACCAATTTAGGTATACGCAGAGCAGCGTGAATCATATGCAAAGGCGTAGGATTAACGCCTTATATTATGGAAACCGCGGAATCCAAACAAAACATACGTGCTTGGAAATTGTTTTGCATAACAGCGAGTTTAATGTGATGGGTTTCTTATATTGGTTCATGATGAGTGCTAATGCACTATGACTGCGAGTTGTTTGCCAACCGGAGTTTCTTTTGAAATAGAAAAGAATGTGGGTGCTTTGTTAAATTCTTTGAAAGAGAAAATTAACTTCCGTTAATATTTTTGACGTGATAACGTCTTATAAATCGATGGAGCCGGCTGCACGCACGAAAAAACATGACTCATGCGTCGTTACGTCGTTTCGTCATTCCATTTACCTGAGCCCGAGCCCGGGTCGGGTAATGGGTAAGGGTAAATGAGGGTAAGGGTAAGGGTTCAGTCTGGGTCCGGGTCCGGGTCCGGATTTTCATTCAGTTCCATTCAGTTTCATTCAGTTTAATTCAGTATCATTCAGTTTCATTCACATTCAATTCAATTCAGTAAAACTAAAATTTTCTTTTGAAAAATGCAACCATTCCATCAGTATTTTCTTATGACGTTATCACGTTCAACTATCGTCTGTAAACCGACTTTACAGACAACCGATTTTTTTTTAGTGATAGTGAGACGGCCCTTAATCTAAACATTCGTATTAAGCGTTTATATTCAGCCTTTAATAATCATAACATTTCATAGCATTATATTTTTAACCCATCGATCTACAAGATGCTCGAAGCCGACATGGTGCCTCAGGTACCTAGACCCTTTTTTATGTTCGGTTTCTGGGAAATCATGCACTCGTAAAGATGCGCATTCTGTAGCAATAAATTAGAGCATCTTTCCCGAAGTTTTTATTTGAGTTTTGAACGTATGTGAGAAATCGAAATTCAACCTACCTAAGTATTACAGATAAAAAATATTTGTTTAAGATAAACCTATGCTTAAATAGCTTTCAAGTAGGTAGGTAGGTATCTCAAATACCGTACCATCACATTCCACCCTATGAAAATTTTATCATGAAGAAAAATCAAAGTTTCAAATGTTAAACTTTTCAAACACTAAACTAAACCTATACTCGATTTAACTTGACTAAATCGTTGCATTGAAATTGATTCTCCACTCGATAGTCATATTTTCAGTCTAAACTTTCAACTGAACTGGCCATTTTGCCACCCTCAGACTTAGCTTATCTTTTAGGAAGCAATCGTATGAATATTGACTATTAAAATCTTTTCTAGAACGTAAAGCATTGCAACCTTTACGACTCCATTTATTTCACGAGATATCCGCAAATATTTTTTTTATAATTCCACTAGCACAAACACGTTGTGTCTACTAAAATTTCCTTGATTGACATGAATTTTTATAATGAATTCATTTTGCATTATTTTTGGGTTCTACAATTATTGTCTTACTTTTGGAGCTTATAAAAACAATACTGTTATTTTGATATCGCCACCCTCTGATGATCGGTATATTCATAATCGGCGATTATAAAAACTGTGTTTAACATTGGATTCGAAGCATAAATCTGTCTATCAAGGATACGTTAATAGTGGTATAAGGTTAACCTTGTCATTGTATAAATCATCTTTATTATGATATGCAAAGGCCAGTTTTTTTATTTTTTTTATTTTGATGTCTGTATCAACAAAAGGTTAAGGTCTCTGATTGCCATAGTACAAGCTACGCTTAATTTGTGCCTTGATTTGTCTTAATAGTGTTAAGTGGATCATTCCAATAATCAATAACAACCGTCCTCAATTTTTAATTTAATTTATTAAATTCAGTTTCAATCTCATATCTTGTTTGCCAGTCTTGTTAGAGAATTTTTTCTCATCAGAATGCAAATTCTAGTAAGGATTTAGTCGATCCAAAATGACTATGCAGCTCATTAAAAAAGATTAAAATTTATAATTTTATCACTAAAAGTTCTGGAGAGGATTTCGATAACCTTAATTGTTATCCGGCCGCGAGGGGTCGGTTTCTTCAGCTAAGCGAATCCTGGTTCTCCTTCCCTTACCAAGTTCATAAAGACTGTAATCATTGAAGCAATATTGAAACGGTAAAGAGCAGCGATATCACAGTTTTCATCTGCCCATCCGGAGGCAGTCTGTATATTGATAATCGGTGCCAATCTATTGCTTCCAACTTAGGTCAGACCCAGACAGACAAGACGACTATATTTGGAGCGGCCGCTCTCTTTGCGCGACCAATCAAGGTGCGTTTTAGTATAGTGTGTGTTCAGGACCCGTAGGTCACACAGTCACATGTGTCAATTCATTGTTCAGTCTTAATAGCTTGACAAAGCTGGGAAGAAATAGCTCCCTATAACATCATGGATTAGTCTGTTTAGCAACAGTGCCTTGCAAATAAATTTGTTGTTATTGCACAATAACTACAATATAAATGAACTTGAATCTAGATAGTAGCAAGTATTACAGTGAGAGCCATAAAATATCTTGAGCTAATAGTCATTAAGGTTCAACCTTTTCCATAGTATTCTGAAAGAGTTATTTTGTTGAACTACTTTCTAATACTTTAATATCAAAATATGCATTGCTAAACTCGATAAATTTAACATTGTGAGATGGTTGTAAAATTCAGGTGTTAAAAATGATCACCTGGCATTATTGATTCAACTCAATTCTTTATACGTGGGAGACACGTTACATAAAGATTTTACATTCTTGTAATCAAAGTAATAATGTACTATGTGTTTGTTTTGTCTGAAATTTTCTGGAAGAGATTTAAATACCTTATTGATTTGTAAAAGGACTTTGTTGATTACTCCATGAGTAATGAGTAAAATTGTAATAGTACGAGTTGATTATTCAACTTTATTCCTGAATATGGTAAGGCATTGCCACACATTCTTTGGTTAAATTGCGTGCTGATTTGTATTGCATAATAACTTAGCGTTTTTTTTCTAAAGATAAAAAACGTTCGCCAGTGGCCGCTTGGTAACACATCTGTTTACAAGATTCAAGATTCAATAAGCGTTTATTCAATACGATACAAGAATCACTTTGAAACGTCTTAAAGCTAGGTGAGTCTAGGTGCCAGTTCCACGCGACCAAGCGTAGAAGAACAGGCAACAAACTACGTCTCGGTTCCTACCGTTTTTTTATATGATCCTTTTACAAATCAAAAATAGTCTAAAATTATAGCAGTGAAGTTCCAGTGTGGTGCCACTTCACTTAGTCAGACGTATGCAATGTAATTATACAAAAGCAAAAGTTTGTAGAGGTACCGAGACCTATACATATGCCGAAGGGCACAGATGAACCTAGAGGTGGTGCGTGCGGTTGTAATGCAATTCAGCGGTCGCTATGGACTGCCCTACGCTGCCTACCTACTACTGATTCCTACCACTTTTCCTAGCTGAGGGTTCCTATTGGGGATTCTAAGTAAAAGGCCAAGTTGCTAACTGAACATGATTTATTTAGAAAATGATCCTTATAATATTTACAATATTTGCTCTAGAAATAACACCCATTCACGGAGCATGTGATTTCACTAGCTCCAATAAGAATCCGGTTGGGACGTCTCACTCTAGTTAGAGCAGGACGGCGCAACTATAAATATTCCGCGGCGGGTGCCGCTCGTCTGTGGAGCTGCGCGCGCGCACGACGCAGACGTCGGCGGCGGCGCGTACTGTATGTTCCCACAGTACCCCCCATCAAGCGAAGCGTACGGATCTCTTGACGGTCCGGCCGTATCTGGTCACGTACGGAGGTGCTGCAGGCCGTGTCGTTGTAGCCGGAGCTTCGCTGACTGGTGTGGAACTTGCTTCTTCGTTACAGATGTATGCTGGTTTGAGTCTGTCCAACGATACCACTGTAACTCGCCTTGGTAACTGGATCTTGAAGTACTTGCTGTGCTTCTGTAGTACGGGAAATGGTCCGTCGTACGGTGGTGTGAGTGGCGCTCGCACGGTGTCGTTCCTGATAAACACATGCGTACATGTCGCCAAATCTTTGTGCACGAACGGTCTTGCAGTCGTTGTCGCAGGGCGTTGTACTGGCGCTAGTGTCGCCATGGCTTCGGTGAGGCGTCGTACAAACTCAGCATCTTCAATCTTCGAGCTTGATGGGGCAATGAAGTCTGCAGGAATGCGTAGAGTCGATCCATATGTCAGTAGCGCTGGACTGAAGTTGTTGTCTTCACGTAGCGCTGTCCGTAGTCCGAGTAAAACAGTAGGTAGCTCTTCACTCCATTGCGTAGTTACTCCTCTTGCCATGAGTGCTGCCTTTAGCGTGCGGTGGAGTCGCTCTATCTGGCCATTTGAATGCGGATGGAATGGTGTGGTCCGTATTCTAGTGATGCCAAATTTCTTCATCAGTGCGTTGAATAGTGACGACTCGAACTGTCTTCCTTGGTCCGTAGATATCCGGAGAGGGCAACCAAATCTTGCGATCCAATTCTCGTAGAGTGCTCGGGCGACGACTTCCGCTGTTATCTCGCGTACTGGTACAGCTTCTGGCCACTTGGTGAAACGATCGATCATCGTCACGCAGTATCTGTAGTCTTGAGATAGCCGGAGTGGTCCCACGATGTCGATGTGAACGTGCTCAAAACGTTCAGAGGCGGGAAACGTTCCCAGTGGTGTGACGCTGTGTCGATTAATCTTCGCTCTCTGACAGCCAAGGCAATTCCGGGTCCACGAAGTCACGTCCTTGTTCATTGAAGGCCAAAAGAATTTTGATGTGACTTGCTTCCTTGTAGTCCGTATGCCTGGATGACACAGCTCGTGTTGCGCTTTGAAAGCTGCTTGACGATGTGCCGTAGGTAGGTATGGTCGTAGTGTTGATGTTGACTGCTCGCACGTGATTGGCTGGTCTATTCCGGGGAGAGTGACGTCAACGAACTTCAAATTCGGTTGTAGCTTGAGTTGCTTCAATTCTTGGTCGCTTCTTTGATCTCTAGATAGAGCGTCGTAGTCCATGTTGGAAGGACATCGAATCTCTTCAATCCGTGATAATGCGTCTGCGACAGTATTCTTCTCTCCTTCTACGTACACAATCTTCGAGCAGAACTGGCTGATGAATTGTAGCTGTCTCTCTCGTCGCGGTGTGTCACTGCTGCTTGGCGGTCGTGACAGAGCAAACGACAGCGGCTTGTGATCCGTGAGTATTGTGACTTCACATCCTTCGATGAGACGACGAAAATGTTTGATAGCGGCGTACATAGCTAATAACTCGCGATCGTACGTGCTGTATCTTCGCTGCGTGCTGCTCATCGCTTTTGAAAAATATGCTAGCGGCTTCCACGTCTTCCCCACTTGCTGTTGTAGCACTGCGCCAATGCTGTGATCAGATGCGTCTGACATGATGTTGAGTGGAGCGTTCAATACTGGATGCGTTAAAGTTGTAGCTTCCACGATGCTTTGGCGGCATTTCTGAAAGGCTACTTCGGCTTCCGGCGTCCAATCAATTGGCGTCTTGTCGTTCTTCTTCCTGTCATGTAGGTACTTGTTTAGCTCGCACTGATACTGGGCTTGACGCGGCAAACAGTCTCTGTAAAAATTCACCATTCCGAGGAAATGACGTAGCTCTAAGACGGTTTTCGGCTGGGGAAAGCTTGAGATGACTTCAGTGCGCTCTCTCGTTGGTTTGATGCCTTCATCAGTTACTTCGTAACCCAGGAAGTTGATCCTGGACTTGGCAAACTCGCATTTATCCACGTTGAGTGTAACTCCATACTGGTCCAGGCGGCTCAAAACTTCATGAAGTAGAGTCTTGTGCTTATCTTCAGTGTCGCTGCATAACAATATGTCGTCCACGAATGCAAAACAGTCCGTGATGCCTCGGAGTACCTCGTGCATGAAGCGCTGGAATGTCTGGCTGGCGTTCCGAAGCCCGAAGGTCATACAGCGAAACTCGAAAAGGCCAAACGGCGTTATAATCGCACTCTTCTGAGCGTCCTCAGCCGCAATAGGTATCCAATAATACGCCATTTTCAAGTCCAACTTTGAAAATATCTTCTTGCCATGGAGATGATACGTAAAATCTTGAATTCGCGGTATCGGGTACCGATCTGGTTGCGTAACAGCATTCAGTCTTCTATAATCTCCACAGCAACGTAGACTTCCATCTTTTTTCTTCACAACGTGTAGCGGACTCGCCCATGGGCTCTTCGACGGCTGACAAATTCCCATTTCCATCAGGCGCTCAAACTCGGCTTTTGCGGCTTTATATTTGTCAGGAGGCAATGGACGCGCTCGTGCATAAAGCGGTGCACCCGTGGTCTCAATATGGTGCACAACGTCGTGTTTTGATGGAGTCTTCAGTGACATCGGGCGTAGTACGTCAGGATATTTCTTCAAAATGTCGTGGTACGTATGATTCTCGCTTATGACATGGACGGTCTCTTGGCTTGAGGTAATCTGTACGGCGTCGATGGATAATTCCGTGACTTGGTCAATCAGCTTCTTACGGTGTAGGTCAACCAACAGCTTGAAGTGACGAAGAAAATCCGCTCCCAATATAGATGTCTTCACATCCGCTACCACAAATGTCCAACGAAAATTCCGCCTCAGCCCAAAATCCAACTGCAAACTGCTCTCGCCATACGTTTTAATCTGTGTCCCGTTTGCTGCATATAAATTGTAGGCGCTTGAAGTCTGCTTCTTCTTATGTGCAGTTGTGCAGGCTAGGACCGATATATCGGCACCTGTATCCACGAGGAAACGTTGGTTTGTGTTGCGATCGTAGACACATAGGCGGTTGCTTGTGGGGACAACGCCGACCTCGGCCACGGTTGGCGTGTTTTCTATATCCAACTTTGAATTTCTCTTGACACACGGTGATTCGCATCGTTTCGCTCTATCACCATAGCGTAAGTGGAATTTACACAATCCTGTTCCTTCCTTTATTTCCTTGGCAGAGCTTGAGCGGGAACGTGAACGTGAATGCGAGGGACGTTGATACTGCGATCTCTTCCGGTTGCGTAATTCGACAATTTGCAACGTGAGCTTCTCCAGTTGCTTAGACAACACGTCGAATTGAATAGCCGTCACTTGACTGGGACCGGCGCTGATGCTCGCCTCAGACGTTTCAGCAATCTTCGCGTCTTCCATTGCGCGTCTTCGGTTCTTCGGTTCTTCTGTGTTCCGGTCTTCGGTTTTTCTGTTCTTGAATAATTCTTCGGTTCTTCAAACGTCGAGGGTCACCAACATGTAGAGGTACCGAGACCTATACATATGCCGAAGGGCACAGATGAACCTAGAGGTGGTGCGTGCGGTTGTAATGCAATTCAGCGGTCGCTATGGACTGCCCTACGCTGCCTACCTACTACTGATTCCTACCACTTTTCCTAGCTGAGGGTTCCTATTGGGGATTCTAAGTAAAAGGCCAAGTTGCTAACTGAACATGATTTATTTAGAAAATGATCCTTATAATATTTACAATATTTGCTCTAGAAATAACACCCATTCACGGAGCATGTGATTTCACTAGCTCCAATAAGAATCCGGTTGGGACGTCTCACTCTAGTTAGAGCAGGACGGCGCAACTATAAATATTCCGCGGCGGGTGCCGCTCGTCTGTGGAGCTGCGCGCGCGCACGACGCAGACGTCGGCGGCGGCGCGTACTGTATGTTCCCACAAGTTTCAAAGACAGCACACGCTACGCTTCAAAGTTATAATAAAGTATCTACACAGATATAAAAATAAGATATTAAATAGTAGGTACAGACATTGCAAATTGACATGCTAGCTTCCTATGGGTAGAGTGACCGGGACATCGGGCCACGCAGTTTTATCATTCATATAGCTATCTAGAGTATAGTACGCTTTCTTTATCAAATTACTCTTAATATAGGCTTTAAACTTCCGAATTGGAAGCTTAGTTGCATTTTCCGGAAGTTTATTGTAGAAGCGTACAGTGTTCCCCATAAAAGACCCATTTACCTTCTGTAAACGAAATTTGGGAATATAAAGTTTATTTTTATTTCTAGTGTTAATATTATGTGAATCACAATTTTTCTGAAAGCTACAGATGTGTTTGTGAGTGTACAGTAAGTTTTCATATATATATTGTGAAATTACTGTGAGGATATTAATTTCCTTAAATCGCTCCCTCAATGAGTCTCGTGATTTCATTTTATAGATGGCACGTATGGCCCTTTTTTGTAAAACGAATATAGTTTGAATATCAGCTGCTTTCCCCCAGAGAAGGATACCGTAAGAAATAACACTATGGAAGTAGCTGAAGTAAACTAGCCTAGCTGTAGCTTCATCAGTGAGCCATCTTATAGTCCGAACTGCATATGCAGCCGAACTTAGCCTGGCAGCAAGTGCTTTGATTTGCGGTCCCCACTGCAATTTTTTGTCAAGATTAAGTCCTAAGAAGATAGTAGAATCTACAAGGTTAAGTGACTCTCCATTAAGTATAATATTAGTTGGCCGGAGAGTCACATTTGGTAAGGTAAACTTAATACACTTGGTTTTCTTAGCATTAAGTAAAAGATTATTAACGTTAAACCAGTTAAGTATTTGCGACAGAGATGCGTTAACGTCATCGTAATTAGCCTTCAATCTATCAACTTTAAAAATTAATGAGGTATCGTCAGCAAATAGTACTATTTCACATAGTTTTTTAACAAAAAAAGGGAGGTCATTTACGTACACTAGAAACAAGAAAGGACCTAATATCGAACCTTGTGGCACCCCCATGTCAATAACTGACCCAGAAGATCTCTCACCGCTCACATCAACTTTAAGGACTCTATCAGTCAAGTACGATTGTATTAGGTCAATGGAGCGATTTAGAATGCCGTAATGTTTAAGTTTAGATATTAATGTAGCATGATTTACACAGTCAAAAGCTTTGGAAAGATCGCAGAATACCCCAATCGCGTCTTGTGAGTTTTCCCAGGCATCATATATGTGCTTTAAGAGTAGAATACCAGCATCAGTCGTTGATCGACCTTTCGTAAATCCAAACTGGTGGCTATGAAGTATCCCATTTAGGTTAAAATGTGATAACAACTGAGTAAGAATAACTTTCTCAAATATTTTACTTAGCGTAGGCAATACTGAGATAGGTCTATAGTTAGCAGGGTCATTTGCATTTCCAGATTTGAACAGGGGAATGAGTTTACTAGGTTTCATTAAATCAGGAAAAACACCCTCATCAACACATCTATTAAAAATATACGCTAGACACGGTGCAATATCAGTTATAATAGTACTGAGTAGTTTTGTAGACATTCCCCATAAATCTTCAGTATTTTTAATGTTTAACGATTTAAATGTCTTCACGATTTTGTCAGCATTAATGTATTTAAAACTAAAGATATTATTACATTTTTTAACACTAGACTCTAACAATGCCATCGCACCAGAGGCCGAGGAATTTAAAGACGATGTCACTACTTTAGGGATACTGGAAAAGAAACTATCAAACGCGTTGGCTACTTCAATGTTTGTTGTCAAAAGATTATTGTTTACTTTCAAATGAATTTTTTTATTACGGAGTTTTGATTTGCCAGTCTCATTATTGACTATTTTCCAGGTAGCTTTAATTTTATTTGTGGATTTTTCAATTTTTCTTTTGATATGCAATGATTTTGCTGCGTGACAAGCTCTTTTAAATGCTTTAGAGTAGTTTTTAATATGTAGAATAAATGCTGGGTCATTGAGCATTGATTCCCTAGCAGCATACAGCTCATATAATGTATTCCTACTTTTGTAAATACCTGGGGTGGCCCAGTCAGCGAACGCGACACTAACACTAGCTTTACATGTTTTAAGTTTAAACGTATCCTTATGTTCATCATTAATTAAATTTGATAAGTTGGAGAAAAGATCATTCGGGTCAGTCAGACAAGGCATGAGGGACACTTTCAGTTCAATATTGGTTTGAAACTTTTTAATATGGCTCTCTGTGATAGGCCGGTGGGTGAAAATCTCGTGTTTATCTAAAATTTTATAAGCAAATTTAGCGCTATGACCGTAGTGATCTGAACTAAAATGCCTAACTACTGATTTACTTACTGGCTCATGACTGCTAAAAATATTGTCAAGACAGGTGGCTGTTGTTAGTGTCACCCTTGTTGGATCTTGAAACAAGCAGTGTAGGTCAAAACATTTAAACAAATTTAGCAGCCTCTCAGAAAGAGGGTGAACTGGGATATCTACATTAAAATCTCCACAGATTATTACGGTTTTATTACAGTTAAAGATTTTACGCAGTACATCTTCCATAGTGGATTCATACAAGGTGAAATCCGCGTCCGGGGGACGGTAAACGCTCACAACTATGTGCCGCTCCAGCTCCACACACGACAGCTCAACAGTCCTCTCGATACTGAGATTTGCAATGTCTTTACGCTCTTTGCATTTCAATTGATTGCTTACAATAATTAAAGAACCACCTCGCATAGCGTTCTTTCGTTTAAAAGAGCTTACAATACTATATTTTTCATAAAAAGGGAGTAACTCTAGTTCTACTATCCAGTGTTCTGTAATACACATGATGTCTACACTGAAACAATTTATAAATAGTTCTAAACCTACTGATAAGAGATACTCTTCTTTTTTGAAAGTAGAGTATCTCTTATCAGTAGGTATTCTACTTAAGAACAATGAAATTCAGATCAATTTATTTCTCCTTTTGTTTAGAGGAAAAAAACAAAATATTTTTTATAAAATAATTTTGATAAATATTCTACAATAATGTGTTATTGAGTCAAATCCAAATATAGATTATGCACAATAACAAAATAAAATTAAATGACTGGTTAAAATGAAACGAAGCTACCTCGATCCGTCCTTATACGGGTTAGTGATAACAGAGTGTACCTCGGTGTGTTTGCTAACTGTATGTCTGTTTGTAACGATTTCGCTATAGTTGGTAAAAACAATTTGGTCAATTTGACACTCCCCTTGTACGGAGCAGGCTGACGCTTTCTTGCTGTAATGAGTAACTATACCTAGGATGTTAAACAGACAGACAAACATGACACACATTGCCTCATTGGCCGTTGTCGATTCGATTTCAACGTAGATGAAACATCTAAAGAAGCCTTATAAGAAGGTTATTGGAAACTTGAGCTTTCGTTTGCATAACTCATAATGTAACCTTGTGTTCACATCAGCTCCTACCTGTACCTAACTAGTGTGGTAGCTCCTCTATTGTATTGAGGCACAACAATTAATACAGAACAAACATTTAATTTGAAATAATAAACTGTATAACAAGAATATTAATTGAAAACTGAACGCAAATCTAATAAATAATGTCGAATAAAGTTAGCGTGTTAGGTAGGATTCAATTAATTCTGATGATAAAGTAAGTTAGTCACCAACTACAGTCAATTGTTGGTTTTTTTAAAGTCGAAAGCATAAACAGGAAAATAATACCAACCTAGCGTCAATTCTGACTAAAAAGCGTTAGGTAGTTCTTTGACACACCAATCAACAAATACAGTACAAGGGAATTCCATTAGCGAAAAAACAATTTTACCTACCAAATGAACAATAATTGGAGTGCAAATTGCAATTTACGCAAACTCGAATGATTTAATAAAAATATTCGATACACTAACAGCGAAATTAGATATCGTTGCGTTGGACACTCGGGTAGATACTCCACTTAGATAACGTGCAGTAAAGCAATGTTAGATATAAAAAAAATATTCTTAATGTCACATGATTTAGTCGGTCTCCAATAATTAATTATGATTTAGATAACAAAACAAAACTTAAGATAAGAAAAGAAGCGATGGTTAGAGTACCGGCGCAAGTAATGTGGCATTATGTCATCGAGATAAATTCACAGCAAGATAATCAGATAGGTAATCACCTCCGCCTTCGGGCAGCATCTGTGACATCCAAATCCTTTAATGACGCACTATAATCACAAAACTGTTCATTGATAAGTAGCAGCGTATATAATACCGCGTGCGCATCGCGGATGTCACTCGCGTGCACTACACTATCAGCGGCCGGCGCGGCGGTGGGACCGCTGCAGCCGTTATCAGAGTGCGGGCGGAGGTCGCCGAGGCCCGTCCCGTCACTCGCTGCGCGCGACTCGCTCTAATCTAAATACAGACAACGCGGCCGCAACCAAAATCGCTCGTATCACTTTCGGTTTCCATACGGCCTAAATTTAGAGGGCGCTCGCACAGAAATAAAAACGTTTTTTACGTGTTTTTAGACGGGGCGTTTTTGCAGTTGTCTGGTTGTGTGCCAGAGCGCGCGCGCTCGCGAAACCCGAGATTCCTGCCGTATTTGGCAGCCGCGGCCGCGCACTGAACGGTTTTGGGTATTTAGTTTCTGCGCTGGCGATGGCCGCCGGCGCGCGGCTATTTCAGCCGCTTCCGCCGCGCTGCAATGCTCTCCCTGCCTCCGCCCGGCTCGGCTCGGCTCGGCTGCAGCACCTGCCGTCCTACATGCCCTACAAGGCACTACCTCCTCGGGAAAGAGCCCAATATAAACAATATTTGCGAACGCTGATGATCTCACTCACGATGACCCATTTTGATGCTTTGTTTAGGTCTGTCTCCAATTTATTTCTATTCTTGGTTTGAGTAGCGTGCAGCTATTGCCGCCCACAACAGTTTTCTTTAGGAAGCGGAAACTGAAAAGGAATAACGATTTTGATCTGAAACAACTCACAATATCGAACATTGTTATAAATTTAAAAGTTTCAAACCAATATTGAACTGAAAGTGTCCCTCATGCCTTGTCTGACTGACCCGAATGATCTTTTCTCCAACTTATCAAATTTAATTAATGATGAACATAAGGATACGTTTAAACTTAAAACATGTAAAGCTAGTGTTAGTGTCGCGTTCGCTGACTGGGCCACCCCAGGTATTTACAAAAGTAGGAATACATTATAATGAGCTGTATGCTGCTAGGGAATCAATGCTCAATGACCCAGCATTTATTCTACATATTAAAAACTACTCTAAAGCATTTAAAAGAGCTTGTCACGCAGCAAAATCATTGCATATCAAAAGAAAAATTGAAAAATCCACAAATAAAATTAAAGCTACCTGGAAAATAGTCAATAATGAGACTGGCAAATCAAAACTCCGTAATAAAAAAATTCATTTGAAAGTAAACAATAATCTTTTGACAACAAACATTGAAGTAGCCAACGCGTTTGATAGTTTCTTTTCCAGTATCCCTAAAGTAGTGACATCGTCTTTAAATTCCTCGGCCTCTGGTGCGATGGCATTGTTAGAGTCTAGTGTTAAAAAATGTAATAATATCTTTAGTTTTAAATACATTAATGCTGACAAAATCGTGAAGACATTTAAATCGTTAAACATTAAAAATACTGAAGATTTATGGGGAATGTCTACAAAACTACTCAGTACTATTATAACTGATATTGCACCGTGTCTAGCGTATATTTTTAATAGATGTGTTGATGAGGGTGTTTTTCCTGATTTAATGAAACCTAGTAAACTCATTCCCCTGTTCAAATCTGGAAATGCAAATGACCCTGCTAACTATAGACCTATCTCAGTATTGCCTACGCTAAGTAAAATATTTGAGAAAGTTATTCTTACTCAGTTGTTATCACATTTTAACCTAAATGGGATACTTCATAGCCACCAGTTTGGATTTACGAAAGGTCGATCAACGACTGATGCTGGTATTCTACTCTTAAAGCACATATATGATGCCTGGGAAAACTCACAAGACGCGATTGGGGTATTCTGCGATCTTTCCAAAGCTTTTGACTGTGTAAATCATGCTACATTATTATCTAAACTTAAACATTACGGCATTCTAAATCGCTCCATTGACCTAATACAATCGTACTTGACTGATAGAGTCCTTAAAGTTGATGTGAGCGGTGAGAGATCTTCTGGGTCAGTTATTGACATGGGGGTGCCACAAGGTTCGATATTAGGTCCTTTCTTGTTTCTAGTGTACGTAAATGACCTCCCTTTTTTTGTTAAAAAACTATGTGAAATAGTACTATTTGCTGACGATACCTCATTAATTTTTAAAGTTGATAGATTGAAGGCTAATTACGATGACGTTAACGCATCTCTGTCGCAAATACTTAACTGGTTTAACGTTAATAATCTTTTACTTAATGCTAAGAAAACCAAGTGTATTAAGTTTACCTTACCAAATGTAACTCTCCGGCCAACTAATATTATACTTAATGGAGAGTCACTTAACCTTGTAGATTCTACTATCTTCTTAGGACTTAATCTTGACAAAAAATTGCAGTGGGGACCGCAAATCAAAGCACTTGCTGCCAGACTAAGTTCGGCTGCATATGCAGTTCGGACTATAAGATGGCTCACTGATGAAGCTACAGCTAGGCTAGTTTACTTCAGCTACTTCCATAGTGTTATGTCTTACGGTATCCTTCTCTGGGGGAAAGCAACTGATATTCAAACTATATTCGTTTTACAAAAAAGGGCCATACGTGCCATCTATAAAATGAAATCACGAGACTCATTGAGGGAGCGATTTAAGGAAATTAATATCCTCACAGTAATTTCACAATATATATATGAAAACTTACTGTACACTCACAAACACATCTGTAGCTTTCAGAAAAATTGTGATTCACATAATATTAACACTAGAAATAAAAATAAACTTTATATTCCCAAATTTCGTTTACAGAAGGTAAATGGGTCTTTTATGGGGAACACTGTACGCTTCTACAATAAACTTCCGGAAAATGCAACTAAGCTTCCAATTCGGAAGTTTAAAGCCTATATTAAGAGTAATTTGATAAAGAAAGCGTACTATACTCTAGATAGCTATATGAATGATAAAACTGCGTGGCCCGATGTCCCGGTCACTCTACCCATAGGAAGCCAGCATGTCAATTTGCAATGTCTGTACCTACTATTTAATATCTTATTTTTATATCTGTGTAGATACTTTATTATAACTTTGAAGCGTAGCGTGTGCTGTCTTTGAAACTTTTGCTTTTGTATAATTACATTGCATACGTCTGACTAAGTGAAGTGGCACCACACTGGAACTTCACTGCTATTATTTTAGACTATTTTTGATTTGTAAAAGGATCATATAAAAAAACGGTAGGAACCGAGACGTAGTTTGTTGCCTGTTCTTCTACGCTTGGTCGCGTGGAACTGGCACCTAGACTCACCTAGCTTTAAGACGTTTCAAAGTGATTCTTGTATCGTATTGAATAAACGCTTATTGAATCTTGAATCTTGAATTTACTTGCACCTTGTAGGGAAAGGTATTCGCTAACTAGATGACTGATCCATAAGAAAGAACCAATGAAACATGCCTGCATTGAAAATTTATCGATTTTGCCTTCACTCTTCTCAGATGAAAAGCCGTATTAGTTTTCTTTTCATTAGGCAATAGTTATTTTCTCTGTTCTGCGTTATGTAGGTACTATATATTTTAGAGAACCTAACACAGTTACAGTGTGCCAAAGAGTATCAGGTGAGTGTGTTCGATTCTTTCTGAAATGTTTATGCGATTCTTGTGCCAAAACGTTTGTTTTTCATCGACTATTTGAGTTGTCTTTTCTTTAGTTTAGATTTCGTTTTCATTTAACATTTACTTTTATGGCTTTTATTCCCAATTAAAATATTATATCCCTACAAAATCTTAAGAGTCAAAAATACTGTAAGGTAATTTTATTCTGTGCCCTACACGCCTCTGTCGACCCACCTGGGAATATTTTCATTTTTGACTTTTATATGGTCTTAATTTCAAGTTTTCCAAATATTATTCTATGTGTACATTAATGGATAAATAATTTATTCATGTTTGGAAAGACTGTTTTGGTACCTATATAAATAAATAAATAAAAATAAAAATAAAAAATAAAAAAGCCTATTTATTCCAATTTTACAATATTCACATACATAATATAGGTAGTTCATTTTCACATGCATTTCTAAAAATTGTATATTCACATTTTTTATTTGTAATCTTATTGTTTATAAATTATATTCATTTATTTCATGCATATTTTATAGTTTATTTATTATTTTACAGTATTTCTTTGTTAGGACCCCTCTCGGGTAAAGGCCTCCTCCAGTTCTTTTCAGCGGTTTGTCATGTTTTATATACCAAATTTTAATATTAACATTATTTCTTCTGTGGACTGGACACTGGATTTGGTACATAAACTGTCCGCAAATTAAACAAACTAGAAATACGTACATGGGTACGTTCGTATGAAAATTGAAAAATGAAAAAGTAGGTAATGCTATTTAGAAAGATACTGTCGTAGTTTACAGAAAAAAAGAAACAGGAATGTTCGTTCAAAAAAGACACTTGCCAAATAGTTTCACAACAGTTTCTTAGAAAACGCTAGAAATTTACATTTGTGCAAGTATTTATACACATGCCAGTAGAAACTGTGGACTGAATGCGACAAAAATACAGATTTATTTTTAAATCAATATATTTCTCAATCGTTTGATAACTATTTATGGCTTTCTCGTTATGGCGGAGTCGTGTTAACCACGTGTTAACGATGTTAGGCCTGGTTTCACTGATTGCTAATTAACAATTAAATATTTGACAGGTTGTTTAACCGTAATGTTGCTTGCAAAGCTTACATAAACAATTTTCAAATATAAGTATACCTAATATCCGTGTAACTCTAGTTTATGTTTGTTACATATTAGTTCTAGGTTAAATCATTAGAAGAAACAGACGAACCGGTTCGACCGTTTTTAGCTTGATTTTGTTGTTTCTTAGATGCCTGAGGTTTGCGTACTTAGTTTTGCACATGTTCTTTTCCAATTCTAAAAACTTCTGACCAAGATTCAAATCTCACAATCAGATAATCGTCAGTCGGGTCACTAGATCAGTGTGTAGTGTCTAGTATGATCGCTAGATAGCTCACTATCTCCAAGCACTGGGGTTTGGCTGCGCAGACAGCTGCGCCCGCCCACGCGTGGAGTCCCACACGGACTGACCCCAATCCCTGTCGTAGGAGTACTTCATCTACATTCACTAACGTGTTATGCATTATTTACTAGTACAGTTTACTTATTGATTATTATCTGAGGACCGATTCATTTATAGTGAGCTGACCACTAACGACTTGACTGCTTTTATTTCCAATCTAATCTATTATAATCTAGCTATAGTTGAAATGGCTTTCGAGGAGCTTTATATGTTTTGGAAAGGTTGTGCCATTTCTTATAGCCTTGGTCGT
The DNA here is from genome assembly GCA_939531255.2 of Thera britannica. Classification (NCBI taxonomy): domain Eukaryota; kingdom Metazoa; phylum Arthropoda; class Insecta; order Lepidoptera; family Geometridae; genus Thera; species Thera britannica. The sequence goes on along the minus strand of OW618042.2, from coordinate 262,202 downwards.
GTCATATGCCTGGAACGGACTTGATCTTTCCTTTCACCACATTGGCTCGAAAGAACTAGTGACACGACAGAAGAAGAAACGGACTTGATCGCATAGAATTCGCTTAGATTTGCCTATGTTGATGATTCAAAGGAATCCTTGTGACTGAATTGGTTAAATACCGACTTTGTTTTCAACATTCATGGTCCTGAAAGGTGGACGTTATTACTTTTTCCTGTTTTCAAATATAGCACAGTAGGTAAATACATCCACGGTACGTTCATGAACACGCGTGCATGTGATCGAGCCTAATCCTCGGGCCGACCGAGATTTTAATGTCCCTTAAATACACATTGGCATTGCACAACCCCGCACTTTTTCTACGCTTTCCGTATATCGTAGCTGTCGAGGCTTCTACGATGACGTCGTTGATGAATGACTTAAGGAAATCTGTCATTCTCTCTTCGAAAAGAAGCAATAAAATAAAATTGCAAAATGATCGAGATCGGCCCCAGAATTAGGCCCCAGCACGTGGCACGATCACTAAAATTAGGCTTGTTTGTAGTGCGAGTGCGTTGTCAATCTGAGCATGAGCACTATTTGTCCTTTCACTAGTGGTCTGGTATATAGGCGTGTCCACTAACATTTACACACCTTCGCTAAGTTTCTCCTTCTGCATGTTTAAACAAACTGTGCTAACCCATGACTAATTAACAAACACCTAGGTACAAGTATGTTTAACCAAAAAAGTAACTGCATAATATCAACTTTCATTCACTATCTTCAAATATATTCTTCTTTCTTCAATGGTTTTCATCAAGAAACAATGTCTTGATCCCGTTTGCGTCTTCTTTGTGATAGAACATTTCTTTCGTCCAGTCATTAATAATGCACTAACCAGTTCTTTCTAATAGATAAAGCTTGTCAAATGAACAAGAATCAATTGAACATTGATACGCACCAAGTATAGGCCGTTCATATTGATCAACTTGTCAAATCGCCCACTGTCTCATAGATGTCTTCAAAAACTGCGTTTTCAAGTTCAGACTCTGCTTGCTGGTAATAAGATCGAAAGAATGTTAACTAAGTACTTAGCTGGTACAGTCCTGGCAGCACCATTCAGTTCTGATGTCCACTAATGTGGGCATCAGTGTGTGGTGGATCAGGTCCTCGAACCTACACCCTCGAGTAATGCGATCCGACAAGTCGTTGAGTGAGATTATATTAATTAGGTTCTCTGCCCACGCTGCGCTGGTAAGTGTCGGTACTTAGATGGAACTTGTTTTTTGCCGTTTTCCTTTGTTGAGTTTTTATTGCATTTCATTGTTGATGGAGCAGTTACAAAAAATCTATAGTTTTTTCGATTATTCTCAGATCCTCTAGTCCTAGATCCACTAGTGCTCTCGAACCAGTGTGGTGAAAGGATACAAATGTTTTTCGAACTTTTTAAGTCCTATAGGTTACATGCTGGTTTCCTCACGATTGTTTTCCTCCGCCGTTCAAAACATAGTTTCAAAGAGAAAAACTCATTGTTGCTCGACTGGATTTGACCCCACGACCTTAGAATTGGAAGCCGGGATCGGTACCGCTTGACCACTAGAGCCACAGAAGCTACCCAACAGCAGATTAGGTACCTCCTTTAAAACAATTCAAAGCCTTCGCCCACGGACGCCAAGAGCGATGATGTCTCGCAATTACACGACATTAGCACGGTGGACGTGTACCGTGTCCTACCAGCGGCGATCCATCATCGCGGCTTTTTGCGCGAGATTCACGAACCTTTTCTGGGAAACGCGAACCTCGTCACAGCGTATTGTGGCTTCGGCTGGTGCTCTCAATACATTTTATTGCCGTAATAGGAAGGTTAACAGTCAATGTCACAGAGATACAGTAGTGGTGGAATCACATTGTGAGCTCCTGTGACACGACAAATTAAATAATATCCTTATAGGGCAGATATCCTTATATTACAATGGATCTATAAACAAGAACCATTAACAACCCTGTACCTGTAATTCTGTAAATAAATCCACTTTGACTTTTGACTTTGAACATAGTTACTTCAAAAATATCTTCTAGTTCTAGGTTACCGTATCGCGTTTGCAAAGCGTTCTTTTCAAGTAATAAAGTGCGTAGTGTGTGGCATACCTAATGCTGAGTGTTTCTTTTTTATTGTTAACACCTGTTTAAACTATTTTTATGTGATCTATAATAAATAACTTTTAGTTTTGATTTGTTTAGAGAAGTCGTCGTGTAAGAGTTGTTTTAAATTTGTGTGAAGTGAACTAGCCGTGTGCACTGCGTCTGTGGCAGTGAATCACATGTTAGTGGGAGCCACCTACGTGCACAACAATAATTATAATAATAAAGCAGCGCATTTGTCCATAATATTCTGAAACACGCCATTACGGTGCCTAATGCCTATGGCATGTAATGTGAGCCGCGGGCAGGGCGGGCACATTGACAAATTGAATTCTATCGGTTTTTTGTGTTCGTAAGTTTAAAGATTACCATCGACAGTAGCGGTTTTCATCATGCTGTGCGTGATGCATAAACACGTGGATATTCTACACTACACGCGCGGGCATGTAGTTGTAAGTAATCAAGATCAAAAGTGTAAGTATTTATTCAGTAGGATTGCAAGGATCACTTTGAAACGTCTTAAAGCTAGGTGAGTCTAGGTGCCAGTTCCACACGACCAAGCCTAGAAGAACAGGCATCAAACTACGACATGGTTCCTACCGTTTTTTTATATGATCCTTTTACAAATCAAAAGTAATCCTATGCTTTGGGTACCGACACCATACTTGCTATCGATATCAGCCGGTTGGGCCTCATGCATTAACAATGTTTGTTCTGGGTTCCATCCCAAGCACAAGCTTTTGTCTATCCCGGTTGTGTTTTTCTCCATAGCACAACCGACGTTACACTTAAATCTTCCATGACGGGTGCGCATGCGCAGCGGTTCAGTGGACACTGACCCTAACGTGAAAATTTGTCAGGCTAATGGAACGGCCTATATCGAGACCATAATCAATTAAGCGAATTAGATTAATTTGTGAAATCTCTTGAAATAAATGCTCAAATCCTAAAATAGTCGTTTGGTAATTTGTCATGAAACAACTAAGTGATGGGTAGCGTTATTTCATTTCTAAAGAAATAGGTGTATCCTAAGATGAACGGTTTTCAGATAGCCTTTTAGGAGCCGTACGGGTGGGCGCTCTACATCGTGTCCCCAGGCCTTGCATTTTATTTATGCTACTAGAAGTTAGGTAGGTACATCCATCCAAACATGACTGAAAGCACATGTTTTTTTTTAGAAAATAAATTAATAAAAATATATCGATCTGCTTCAGTTAGCGACTAGCTCTTTTCTCGCTCTGCTCGTTGCTGCACTGCAGAAGTTATACTGCTGCTGGTAGGCCTACTTTTCTGCCATCCATGGCTGTTCTGTGCCATGTGCTACATGGACGAAGACTCTCTCGGCACTTCAAGTGCTAAGCTATTCGATCGCTCCAACCTCCAACACTGCTCCAAGCTAGGCACGCAGCTCAGGGTGCGTAGATCGATAGGCACATGCCATCTCAGAACGATAGACGCAGTGCAATGCCACGTTAGGGCACGTGTCGGCACGTCCTTAGTGGGTATGATAAAAGTGAGTTGAAATGAAAGGTACTTCACCACATGCGTGAATCTGTATATAAAGCAATTTTCTGATCATTAGATGCTCCAGACATCTAGTTATAAACAACAAACTGCTTAACGTAGAAGGTACTTACAGTTATTTCAAGCCCCAAAAATCACCAAAAATAAATATGAATCCCCAAAACAAATATGAATATTTTAGGAACCTATCCAAACATCCGGAAAGTCTTGTTGCGTTGGTCGGAAGTGCTTTTTTCAGCTAACGAGCACCCTAAAATGGCGACTGGTACTGGCAGGGCACAATACAAAATGGCTATAAACCATAACAGGACACAATGATATTAAGACGATAAGCAAAAGCAGAGGTGAGGTGCCGATGTAGGCGATAGGCGTAGCGATCTGACAACTCTTACCGTTCAGTTAGATACATGAGGGCTGCGCAAGGGTCGCTGAACTCCTTATTTCGGCGTTAATGAGCTCCCCTAAATGGCATGGCCGCCACAATACAGAATGGGGTATAAACCATAACAGGACAATGACACGATAAGTCGATATCGATAAGTGAGTATAAGGGTGCCGCTTTAATACAAGCGATAAACTCTGTATTTATAATAAGTCTACCACTATGTATTAGGTAGTTATAGGTTTACCATACATTTGAATTGATGGAAGGTATATAATTAAAGGTATTTTCGCTGTACGTTCACGAAGACCGTCAGGCGGCCAGACTCCGACAACAGAATACATAGCGCTACCTAATAGCACACTTACTGCTGACTCAACCTGGATTAGGTTTAATTCAACGAATACCTAACGTCTTGCAAACAAGAGCGCACCACAACCTCACAGATCACTAACAGTGGTTCTGTAGGGTTTTTGCACTATCGCTAAGCTCTTTGCTGTGGTCCCCATTATGAATTGATACCTCGCACTCTCTATACGGCTTACCGCTCGGCTCGGCTTACCGCTCCGTTAAACTCGCTAGCAATGCAGCCGCACTCCAGGATTGTCGATTGTAAGGAAACATCGCATCGGCGAGGCCGCTGGGCCTGATTCGGCGCGCACTAAAACGAACAGTATTTATCGGTTCCTGCTCGACCGGTCACCAACTCGGCGGATATGGCGCTTTCATCGGTTTCTGATGGCCAGCACTTCGACAACCTTTTATGAAGCAAGATAACGACAGCATTTTATGACACACCGTGGGAAACATGCAAAAATTGCATATTTAGGTGTCTCAGGTAGTTTTTTTTTGGTTTGTATTACTAGTTTAATTTGATGTGGTTTTAGCATCCATCATCTCCGTCCACTGACCTCACTTATCAGGGTTTGTTGACCCCTTTTAATTCCATGCCTAGCGATAAAACAATAGTTGTATGTAGGTGGTAGTCGGTAGGTAGGTACCTACAGCGAGTATGCAAACTGTACGAGGTGTCTAATGTACTGGCCACGACTATACCCACGACGTAGGATGTCATCATTAGTGCGTGCCCACGTGCTACCGATGCCCATGTCCAGATTGTTGTCACTAAATGTTGCTTATTTAGGCAAAATTGGCTTTTGGTAATAATCTACGATGTGGTACAGAGAGACGATGGACACTGTGCATCGGGTAAAGATAAAAAAGACAATAACAAAATCTCCTGTGTTCTTGTCCTAAGTCTAGTTCAATGAGCTGGAAAATGTTGATTGAGACTGCGGAAGGCGAAGGGGTGGAACAGCTTCCAACAAAATGAAAACACGGCCTATATAGTAGATAAGTTCAGCTGCTCTGAAAGTAGACCTACCAACTAAGTAAAACTAAGATAATGCCGACGATTCCAGTATGAATTTTTTGTGCTACCTTTGTGCCATATAAATTTTGACTTGAACCTTTCAATGTTCGACCAGGTAGTACTTCACGTGACAGATAAATAACTTGAAAGTAATTCCTCAGCTCCTCTTGGATGTGGGAGGGGCAGATCGTCAGTTATAATAACAAACGCCTAATTCTAATGTGATTTTGCCAAAAGCGATTATGGGCAATTTCGTAAGATCGTTTTATAGCTAACTAAGGAGTTACCTATGGCCAAAGATCGTTTAGGTATGTAAGTATTTTATTAACAAAGCTACTGGTATTTTGTATAGCCTTCTCGTTTCCTCAACTACTGAGTTGCCTACACCAAACATTAAACTATTTATTTGGTAGGTAGGTTTTACAATGTTCCGTACCTTATTTTACAATTAAGTTGCTTACTAAGTAACCATATAAAGCCCAGGAATCATTCAATACGAACAAGCAACTGATCTCACTAGGTAGATGTAGGATTCGAACCCACGACCTGGCGACCTTATGAGCTCCTTGCATCTAACCCGTGTGAGGTGTTTATTTCTTGATAAATTGCTACTACATGAATCGCCATAGCTGCGTTTACGTTGTTAACAGGTTCCCTTCATAGGATAGAAATTAAAACGTGGTGTAAAGATTTTCAAAATTTTCAAATTTATTTTATTGGTGAACTTGTACAAAATATTGGGGTATAAAATATTGAAGTGATTCACCTCATGAGAAGGTTTGTAAGTTGTAAGGTATCAAATCTAGTAATTATCTACTTACCTACTATCTTCGTAACTGCGTCCTGTCTAGGACTGTCATGGTTTTGCACCAGAAACAAAAGATTTAGTGCTACGGAATTGAGAACAAAAACGAACACGACACGACAAGTGAGATCCTATAAGTTTTTTTTCATTTCAGAGAGAGAGTAGGATATTTTAGTACTTACATTTTAATCATGTCAGCTGGAGGAAAGTAAGCCAAGCTTAGTAACAGTTCCTCCAGGGGCAGTCCTGGGCTTGTTTTGTGAACGCAGCTAGCTGATGGATGCCACCCTCTGATCTTTAGCTATCGGAACCATGTGACCACTGTTGTCGTCGTACCGGCAAGTTGCCTGCTTTTTACGCAAACGAGCCTACTGCAGGCTGCGGGACTAGGAATGGACCCGCCCTCCGCAGAGATCAGATATCGTGACGAGTTATGCAAATGCCTATAAATTCGCTTGTTCGCAGCCCAAGGATTTCTAAGACACCGTCTATTAGGTATAGTCGTTATACATCGTGTTAACATTATCGCAAGACTAGCTAAGTTTCTGTGTTTTCGCTCTCAAAGCAACCTCTTTTTACAATTTATAGGTAAACTCTTGACCGCAATTTCACCTGATGTTAAACATCTTCAATGCCGCACTTTTTTGTCACCAAACTAGACAAAAAGTGCAACTTATTATAAAATAATTTGGCGTTGATCGATCTTCTTCTTTTTATCGTGTCACTGATTCTTTCGAACCAAGTGTGGTGAAAGGATTTTAAGTGCGCCTCAGAGAGGCTCCTTTCGTGCACTGAAAACCTGAGAACTCTTCCTGAGGTAAAGCCCTCTTGCTGCCACCACGCGCCGCGCGCCGGTGGCAATGATCAAAAATCATCATCAGCGCAAGGGAGAAGCTATGTACAGTGCAGCACCAATCAATTGTTCATGAACGTGGTAGGCTGATAAATCCTTAAATTATCTAAGTTCCGAAACTTGAATTATTTAAATTTAATAAACACAAAATACTTCGATTGTTTTTAGGGTCATTTACTTTGGTACCCGGCGTTTTTATTTTATTTTTAACCGTAGTCTTCAAACAATAAGTTTCGTTCTGCAGGATAACCAATTTTTATCACGCTTGTATTACTATGAGTCGTACTCTACTAGCTCTACTCACGTTTATTTATATCCTCTTCACCTATCCCTGGTTGTCCACACATTAGTTATCAGGTTTGTATTCACTACACAGAATATTTATTCACTGAAACACCATTTAATTTCATATAGTATCCTCTAGAAAAATCACGAAAAGTTCATTTTATAGAGTAGAAAAAAATCTCCAAATTCAAATCGTAAGCGCGCGGAAACAATACAAACGCGCGCTAAAATTATAATTGTTTTAAAACACAGCTCGTGGCTAAGGCACGCGCGGATATACTGCCCGCATCGACGGAGGCTTATGGGTCACCGCCCACTAGCGCAATGAGATCACAAAACTTATAATTTTACACTCGACTTGCAACTCAATACAGCCTACTTTACCTATCAATATGTAAATAGAAATGTGGTGTAGGCAGCCGATGCAAGCGAGTCTCGCATTTGCAACATTCTGACACTATATTTTAATGACTGTGTTTATATTTTATACGTATAGTAATTAAGCGTAAGTGTTTATATTATAAGTACAAGGTCGATCAATCTATAAAATACTCTCCCTTTGATTATTGACTACTAAGTTACTATATGTCCATATACTTACTGACAGTTTAAATTTGATTGTCTGAAATAAATCGATTGGTCTGTGTTCTGTAGGTATCTTAGCGTGTTCACTGCGGAATTTAGATGGGGAATCCTGTTTGCCTTCTGAGAATATTATAACCGAAATTGAGCATTCATCTTACAAATATGTAGGTAATTAACCTACCAACAATGGACGAAACCATTTAAATACCTCTATACCTACTTCAGTAGATCGTCGTCATAGCATTGGAAATCAACACTTTTAAAAAATCTGGGCACTGGAACAGGCGCTGCTTATAAAAAAAAATAGGAGAAACAGCTAAGCCGATTTTGATAAAATTTGAATGGGACCAATCTGGAAGTATAGTAACATTAATAAATAGTTATTTACAAACATTAAAAAAATTAAGCAATACGATTGATATGTGATCATCTATACTATAATATTGTAATCATCACAAATATACACAAGAATGTTACAAAAAGAAACCAAATGCAAGTGGTACATAAACGTTGACCTAATCCTCCATTGCCCCATCTTCAGTCGACCTTAAGCATCGCTACTATATAGTGCTGGTCGCTGCTAGCACCATAGAGACTGGCTACTAGTGATGCTCGCTGCTGGCTCCAAAAGAGACGCGTCCATGAATGCTGGTCGTTGTCTGGCTACTGGTGCTGGTCGCCGGCGACGGGCATGTAGTCGAAGAGCACCGCCTTGCGCTGGTACCCGCAGCGGAACAGGCGCCAGGCCACCTCCTCCGGAGCTGCGGCAGCATCGTCAGCCTGCGCCGCGCACTGCTCCAGCACCTGGAGGCAAGAGCGCTGGTAGGTCTCTTTTAAAGGTACCTAAAGAGTTCCCCGTTACCCAGTATTAAATACAAAAGAAAGGTCTCAAATTGACAAAAAGAATTGTCTTGCCCAACAACGCGTGACCACAGCCCGTCGCATTCGATTTTCTAACTGGATTATAGTTTAGCTAGATCATTATAAGAGAAATTGTATATTTTTTAAATTTCATCTAAAATCGTTCTGCCCGTTCGGAGGTGAGTGGGAACACACACCGCCGCATAATCTTAGGGCGCTTGTACACGCTAAGAAAAAATGCCGGGTCTACCCAAGAATTCTTGTCGTAACTAGAAAATAACTGTGTACACTGCTCGCAGCGGTGCACGAAAAAAATCTTATCTGCGCAAGACACGACGCGGCGAACGTTGTTGCGTTTTCGTGTGTGGAAAAGACAAAATTCTTGTCTTGCGCAGATAAGATTTTTTTCGTGCACCGCTGCGAGCCGTGTACACAGTAATTTTCTTGTTACGACACGAATTCTTGGGTAGGCCCGGCGTTTTTTCTTAGCGTGTACAAGCGCCCTAACGAAGATAAAGTTTAAAAAACTGAACATGGCCAATCTGCTAAGTAAGTATTATCTGTCTTAGGTATCCTTGCAGATAAAAAATGAATTTTCCAAATCAGCTCTTAAATGACCGAAGTTATGCTATGACAAACATTAAAAATAATAAAAACACAACCCAATTGAGTCTGTGAAAAAGTAGGATCAGAACTAAGCAGATGACTTTATGATTGTCTGACCTTGGTAGCATTCCGTGCGTCACCCCTCGCCAGCTTGTGTAGCGCCGCCGCCTTCAGCAGCTTGCCGTCCTTGGCCAGCACCTTGCACTTCACCAGCACGCAGTACACGTGGCGCTTCAGCGCCGCGTCCTCGCTGAGCTCGCCCCGCAGCAGCGCCGCCAGCAGCCGCGGCGCCACGCGCGACTGCGCCTGGCACGCGGACGAGTGCGCGAGGAACATCGCCTTCTCTTCCTTGCCCAACATCTGGTGCACAATATTATACAGCACTGGCATTATCCGTCGGTAGATGTCCTGTTTAGTCTTTCTGATTATTTTTAACGAATAGCTTTTACATCAAGGTGATATATGTATTATATTGTCATGATAGTCTGATCTGTGATCCGAAATCTTAAAAACAAAATCAACTTACCACACAGTTTGTGCATGCTGATACCACCTGAAAAAACTTTATTTTTAGTATAATTTATGTAACAACGCAGGTGATTTATAAAGATCAGGTTTAAACCTCGTTAAATAATATTTCTTTATAAGAGGATCTTCTATGAACCCGTACCTGGAGGCAGGCAGCAGCGAGCAGCAGCAGCCTAGTCATCGTTCGTGCTAGTGTTAGTGTTGGTGCAGGCGCAGCGGCATCCGAAGCAGCAGGTGAGCCAGCGACAGCCGCAGCAGCGCTTGCAGTAACAGTCGCGCGCCGCTCTGTACGCGCCGCGCTTTATACGGCGGCGCATGGTTGCGGCCCGCTACCACGGTGCACGGTGGCCAGCGATACCCAACAGGGACACTCGAGTTCAACAATTTTTTCTGAAAATAATACTCAATACATTTATTGCATAAAGATGGTTTAGTTTGGGTACACTAGCAGTTGGTAACCGAGCTTCGCTCGGAATTTTTTTCGGTAATTTGTATTTAAGAAATCATAAGAGTCATATATCTTTACTGGTTTATTCTTACTGAATAACGCCAACTGCTGGACATGCTTGCAGTTAGTTGCTAACAATCGTCAATAGATGGCAGGAGCAGTCACATATTCAGTTTATGTTTAAATATTGCACTCGGAAAGAAATAATCATTTTCTTAAAATGAATCCTAGCTAGATCAATTTATCGCCCCCGAAAACCCCTGTATACTAAATTTCCTGAAAATCGTTGGTGCAGTTTCCGAGATCCTAAATATATATATATATATACAAGATTTTCTCGTTTAAGGACGCTATTACATTTTTCATTGTCTCGAATTCGGCTTTCTGCGCCAGCACACAACAGCAAAGTGACCACGAACACATTCAAGCCCATTTACGCTCCATTTTCTGCATTATTCAAATAATCTTGATACTTGATGGTTAGGTAGGCAATTAATTGAAATTACTTTTTTTATATAAGTCGAATGTGTCGCTATTGTTTTACTCACAAATCAAATCAAAACAAAATCATTTTTTTTTCAAGAATTAAAATACAAAAATACAAAATTTTGTTTAGGCGACCGATCGAAGCACCGCGTGACCCAGACGCCAGCGTCTTGGGGACGCTTCCGTCTGGCACTGATTTGGATCAGTTGAGCTATCTCTATATCGTTTGTAACGGTCTGCAGATAGCTCAACTGTTTCTTGTGTATTTTGTACATTTTGTAAATACCTACATGTATTAATTGAAAGTTTTTTTTGTAAATAAATACTTTATTAAATACTAAATAAAATGAAAATAACACACCAAAACCAAGCAAAAGGTTGATGGATTACATTAATGGGGAACTGAGTACGCTCCTACAATAAACTTCCGAAAAATGCAACTAAGCTTCATAAGCGGAAGTCCTACTTCCTACTATCCTACTATATTATACACCACTATTTTGTAATTACCAGAAAAAAAATGACGATATTGGCTGCTGATACTGAACACATCCACGAAAAAAAAAATTCAAGTCATAAAAAAATATTTTTAAATAACCACAATTTTTTGTCAAATATTGAGAAGTGATTCAACAAGCAAAAATAATTTCATTCATAAACGCTAAATACCAAGCGGAACCGAACAGCGTAATTTTTTTTCACGCTAGTACTACGCAACTAATATGTCCAAATAATATGTCCTGAAAATTTTAACATTTAATAACTTTGTCATTTTATAAAAACTAAAAATTCTGATTGCACATTCATAATGTTCTACCCCTACTACATTACCTTACAAAATAGTGGTGTATATATATATATATATAATAAACGCAAAAGTTTGTAAGTATGGATGGATGTTTGTTACTCTTAAATTGTCTAAGCTCTTTACATCAGATTTATACAACCAAAAGTCAATTTACTTCTGTTTGATTGCTTCTTCGGGCTCTAAATTGTAAGCTGATGATGGGCATTTCACTTCTACAATGCCATAATGTATGCATTTGCCGTCCGGAGTAGCTCCCAGAAATGGAAATTATTTGTCAATGTGCAATCCACATTCTTGAATATTAACGTTTAACGTCTTTTCTAAATCCTGAAGCGCTATAAGTTTTCAAAATATGACTATTTTCAGTTTGACAGCTGTCATTAAAAAGGCAGGTCTTGGTCATACCTATCCTTTGGGATTAGAACGAGAAGACAAGGACGAGTAGTTTCCGAGATATGACCATTTTAGGTTTGACAGCTGTCATTAAAAAGGCAGGTCTTGGTCATACCTATCATTTGGGATTAGAACGAGAAGACCGGGACGAGTAGTTTCCGAGATATGACCGTTTCAAGTTTGACAGCTGTCATTAAAAATCCAGGTTTTGGTCATACCTATCATTTGGGATTAGAACGAAAAGTCCGGGACGAGTAGTTTCCGAGATATGACCATTTTAAGTTTGACAGCTGTCATTAAAAATGAAGGTCTTGGTCATACCTATCGTTTGGGATTGGAACGAGGAGTCCAGGATGAGTAGTTTCCGAGATATTACCATTTCAAGTTTGACAGCTGTCATTAAAAATGTAGGTCTTGGTCATACCTATCATTTGGGATTAGAACGAAAAGTCCGGGACGAGTAGTTTCCGAGATATGACCATTTTAAGTTTGACAGCTGTCATAAATGAAGGTCTTGGTCATACCTATCATTTGGGATTGGAACGAAGAGTCCAGGACAAGCAGTTTTCGAGATATGACAATTTCAAGTTTGACAGCTGTCATAAAAAAGGCAGGTCTTGGTCATACTTATCATTTGTGATTAGAACGAGAAGACCGGGACGAGTAGTTTCCGAGATATGACCGTTTCAAGTTTGACAGCTGTCATAAATGAAGGTCTTGGTCATACCTATCATTTGAGATTGGAACGAGGAGTCCGGGACGAATAGCATTCGAGATATGACCATTTTAAGTTTGACAACCGTCATTTTAAAATGCAGGTCTGAAACCTTTAATTGGCTGTTTTAAATTTGACCGCTGTCATTAACAGGTATATTGCTAATATCATCCTCATCAGCCTGGAGAAGTTCACTGCTGGACATAGGCCTCCCCTATACATTTCCAGGAAAAAAATGAAAATTTCTATACATAATCAATGTATAAACATTTTCATTTTCCTTTCCCAGCCAATGCCATGACGTATTTGAAGGTTCTTTCCATGACTTCTTCTGGCTGATAATGATGACTTTTATTATGGTCCAAGAAAGTATCAACTTTATCCAGGCACAGTACACACACGCACGGCGCATCTTGTGTACTGATGAGAACGACAAGGTTCTTCAAGCAGGCGCCGCAGTGCTTTCTTTAGAACCTTGTCGTATTCATCCTAATTATTTGCAAAAATGTGTGACACCCGTCCTTCCAGGACCGCGTCTGAGCGCGGAATGGCGAACGAAATGTAATGAAATCTACCTACTATCTACCTACCCTTGGAAAAATGTATGGAGAAATTATAGTGCGTTTTAAAATTGTATATTCTTTCAAAGTAATTTATTTGGGTACAAAATAATAACGAAGACGAATAGAAGACTCTGTATGCCACAATTTCGTTCTATTTTCACGTTATAATATTCAGCGGATTTAGCTATTTATGTACCTATCCAGACCCCATTTTTAGCGATTTTTGCTATGTTAAAAACGTATTCATGTGAAAATGTTGTATAGGACTGCCCATTTTTTATTGGCTATCACTATAGATGAACATATCATCTTTAATTTTATACCATGTTATATCTACAGTTATGATTCCTGGTTCCATAAATGGTACCCAAAAACCGTTGGTATTCGTAAGTCCCGATACATAGTTGTTATGTGTAAGTAAAATAAAAAAAATAAAAAATAAAAAAACGTTTATTGCCTCGTTTATAAACCTAGGAACTACATTATCATACTAAACATAAACTAAAAATACGAGCACAAAGGGTCTCATTCAGCTATCGCTGGAAGTATGTACATCCAGCACTGATTTTAAATTAAACCCTCTCGGTTGGTTGTTCACCGAGGAAGTCAGTATCACATGGACCCTGTGTATAGGGTAAAGCAACATGGAGGTAGGCCGAGGCTTATACACAGTAGTTGGTACGTATATTATTATAATAGATTGAGAAATTCCAGGAATTATAATGTAGATAGTTTGTTACTTTATTTTAAATTAATAAGCTTGGTAAAACAGATTAAACGATAATGTCAAGGTCTTAAAAGTAGTCAAAGTTAGGTTTAGTGCGTAGTTATACATTTTTATTTTATTTATTTAGTAATAAATGGGAGCCATAGGCGACTTATTTAGAAACAGTGCTTGAGTCTGAGTCGAGCCTCAGGCACTCTCAAGCATAGATTTTTAACAGTTCTCTTTTAAAAAGTGTCAAACATACCTATATGATCAAGGCTGGACTCTGACTCAAGCACTGTTTCTGAATACGGGCCTTAGAGAACGCTTTAGGGGATGACCAGCAGCATGATCTCTCTCTCTGAGTAAATAACACTGGCAAGCTCGGCAAGTTTTATCATGCGCACTTGATGTGCGGGCAGGTTTTTCCGCAAGTAGGCCGCTGGTGGGCCCTTTTTGCGTGACCCTTGAAACGTGTTGCTCGAACTTTTTTAAGTTCTACAACACGCCGGTTTCCTCACGATGTTTTCCTTCACCGTTTTGAGAGTACTGGCACAGTGGACAGAAAAGCTCATTGGTACACAAGTGGATTTGAACCCACGGCCTTCGGATCGGAAGGCGAGGCCACTACCACTAGACCACCAGTGCTCTCTAGTAAATAACACCAATATTACGGTCAACAATCGCTAGCCAAGCGTGGGGACTACGGCACTCTCATTTATGGAGGAGACCCATGTGCAGCAGAACTGGACATGGATCTAACTAAAAGGTCCACGACTACAGCCGCTCCGGCGGCGACTCGCTTCTTTGGAGATCAACCTGCTTACAAAATAAGGGAAGCCCAATGTCTATTATGATTTGCATATTAACACTAGCTAACCATCTTCAATAATTTTGAGCTAGAATTGGGTATTTTGATAATTTGGTACCTACTACATAGGTATGTACATAATATTTAAGTAAATAATTGGAACTGAAATGAAGTCGCTTCAGTACCGCGGTAGAGGGTGCATATTATGACAGCACAACACAACAAATGTGTTATTTTGTCAACACGGAACCAAACGGATGCGTATCACAAGACAAAACGGCGAATCACGCCAAATATGTGAAATCCATCCTGCTGCAGATTGGTCGTGGATACGAATCTCATGAAATAAAGGCATCAACTAACTCGTCGAGGGTCACGTGCGCTGCACCCACGCACGATTATCCTTTCTTCACTGATTTACTTGACTTCTTTGTTTTTGTAGCACATCTGTAATAAAAAATACCTAAGTATTCATGAAAAAATACGTGAAATACGTAAGAGATATTCAAACTTTTGCAAAATTTTTAACGTTATTCATCATACTCATCATCCTGAAGCTCCCAACCTGATGTCCACTGCTGAACATAACGCTTACAAGTAATAAAGTCTAAATACAACAGTGGTGTGGTGTGGTCACATAATATCCTACCCACAGAACCCGCAAGCATCAACACAAACCTCCTAGTATACATTATACGATGAGAGTGACCTACCCATGTGTTGGTGTGGCATCGTCGTCGAGGCAGTGCATGCAGACGCTGGAGGGAGTACGTGCCGGCCGCGCCAGGCACACGCGCTGCAGCACGCAGGGGGACAGCCCCGCGCCCACCAGCGCACATAGCGCCACCTGCACCAGCATCCTGCACCCCACAACACTACATCAGTACTAGCGCGCGGACACACGCGCTGCAGCACGCAGGGGGACAGCCCCGCGCCCACCAGCGCACATAGCGCCACCTGCACCAGCATCCTGCACCCCACAACACTACATCAGTACTAGCGCCAGGCACACGCGCTGCAGCACGCAGGGGGACAGCCCCGCGCCCACCAGCGCACATAGCGCCACCTGCACCAGCATCCTGCACCCCACAACACTACATCAGTACTAGCGCGCGGACACACGCGCTGCAGCACGCAGGGGGACAGCCCCGCGCCCACCAGCGCACATAGCGCCACCTGCACCAGCATCCTGCACCCCACAACACTACATCAGTACTAGCGCGCGGACACACGCGCTGCAGCACGCAGGGGGACAGCCCCGCGCCCACCAGCGCACATAGCGCCACCTGCACCAGCATCCTGCACCCCACAACACTACATCAGTACTAGCGCGCGGACACACGCGCTGCAGCACGCAGGGGACAGCCCCGCGCCCACCAGCGCACATAGCGCCACCTGCACCAGCATCCTGCACCCCACAACACTACATCAGTACTATCTATTGAACGGAAATCCAAGCATCCAAGGAAAGTTTCCGTTCGAAAAGTGTGTGACTGAGCCTTAAGCCGGGCTAAGCATTTCGTCACTTGACAAAGATCATACGGACATGTAGCCTAAGTAGTTCTAAGCAGCCTTAGTAGGTACCTAAGTAGCTTAGCCGACTTCAAATAAAGGTTGAAGTTCTAAATTCAATTGTTTTTTTTTAAGTTAACGTTTTTTTCGCCTTTTATGAGATGATTTGGAAAGATGAAGTCGGTTTCTTAAGTTTTTTAAACTTGACTTGCTAATTATTTCAATGAAATTGGAAGAAAGGAGGCCAGGGTAGTCCTCGAGACTGCTTGCTAGGCCGCATGGCCGCGGGGATCGGGCGATGATGCATGAACATGGTAAATGATAGGATTACCGTCGTTTTCTTCTACTTCTCCAACTTATCGTTCTGAAAGTGCTTGAACTCGAAGAAGCTGTTGACGCGAATCGGCTAAGATAGCCACAGCATGGTTTAAAATAAAAAATCAAAACAAAAAATTTACAAAAATCCAATTTTTCAGGTTTGACGTAACGTTGTTTGTTTGTCAAATTAAAAGTCATTGATTCTAATGAGTCTAACATTACTCTATGGATCTACTCTACTCGCGGAACGGAAGTGACACGAACCCGCAGATATTAAAATTCTTATGTCCCTACCTAAAATAATTAAATACCTATATAACTCACGATTTTTTCCACGGTTTTCTGTAGTCTCGCCATTCGGGCATCCTAGATAGTTGAATACTAGAGTCATATTTTGACTGGCCTCTCAGCTCAGTTGGTAGTAGCTCTGCCTTCTGCGCTGGAGGGCGTGGGTTCGATCCCCACCGAAAACAAATATTTGTGTGGTGAACACAGATGTTTGTTCTCTGTCTGGGTGTTATATTGTATTCTATGTATGTATGTACAAAAAAAAAAGTATTTAAGTATTATATCAGCTATCTGGTTCCCATAGTACAAGCTCTGCTTAGTTTGGGGCTAGATAGTGTTGTGTGGATTGTCCGCATTATTTATTATTATTTATTATTTATTATATACCTAGCTAGTTCTAGGGCGAGTATAGAATTAAGCAGTGTTCTCTCGTGTGTACTCCCTTAGGAGTTGGTGAATCTAGGGGTGATACGTACAAAGTTATTATAGATAGGCAAAGGCACGTACGTAAATAAAAACGTATTTTTTTTTTAAATAAATGTATATTTCTCAAAAGAAAATGAAAAACATTATTTACATACAATCATATAATAAATATTTATTCAATGGATATAAAACGCCACAGCTTATGAATTAAAATGGGTTTATTCCACTTTATCAGATAAAAATAATTCACCGTTGGCAAAACAGGTTTTTATTATTACAAATACTAATATTCGAGAACTTATGCTTGGTATAATCTTTTAAAATATTTTATGTAGCTATATTACATTTGTCAGTAAATTGACAACACACACATAAATGGTGGCTATACAACAGTCGCAGTCATCCACATTATTTACAGGGTGTAAGAGACACAGCACAGAATACAGTAAAAATACCGGTCCTCGGGCAAGCGTTTTCACTGTTTTATTTAATTTATTACTAAATATAGAGATTATTTGTGTGGTGAACACAAAGGAATGTTCAATCTCAAATAAAAAATATATAAATCTCAATTGATCAATTTCAAATATTTATTCCTCAGAGGAAGTCGGTTTTTCATATAACAAATAATAACACATAACTATGTACAACCACAGATTCAATACTAGTAAAATGGTACAACCAACTAATAGTTAGATAAAGTATGTATAAATGCCCACAATACTAATGTACGAATAGACCTATGTTCACACTTATAATAATTAATCAAGTTTTTAAACTCCTTTATACCGCCTTCGGACGGTTATATCGAGATTGTGTGTACATACTTTCTACACATTTTATAATATATGTAATAGAAAAGTGTCCTATCCTCAATGTTTCTTATCACAATCACATCACTAAACTATGAAGCCCGTATTCTGAAAATCAAATCAAATTTGAAACGTCTTAAAGCTAGGTGAGTCTAGGTGCCAGTTCCACACGACCAAGCCTAGAAGAACAGGCAACAAACTACGGCTCGATTCCTACCGTTTTTTATATGATCCTTTTACAAATCAAAAATAATAGGAGTGAAATTCCAGTGTGGTGATGTCTCACTTCACTTAGTGAGACATAATGCAATGCAATAATACAAAAACAAAAGTTTCAAAAACAGCACACGCTACGCTTCAACGTTATAATAAAGTAAGTATCTACACAGCATATAAAATAAGATACGAAAATAGAAGGTACAGACAATGCAAATTGACATGTTAGCTTCCGATGGGTAGAGTGACCGGGACATCGGGCCATGTAGTTTTATCATTAGAGACAGTGCTTGAGTCTGATTCCAGCCTCAAGCACAAGTTTTTGACATTTTTCAATGCAGAAATGTCATAAAATCTATGCTTGAGGCTCGACTCAGACTCATGCGCTGTTTCGGAATACGGGCCAGAAAGAGCTTGGTGTGAATGTGACATACAACACACATTGAAATTTGGAGAGTGCTCTCTAAGAAAGGTGTGGGGGAAGATACATTAAGAAAAGATTTTTAAAAATTAAACTCCCAAAGGTGTGAAGCGGGGGTTGAAGTTTGTATGGAAAAAGCTTAACTCAAACAAAGTCACCCGTGACTCCACTAGTTGGGAATAAATAAACATCATACAAAATAATTAATTTAATAATAATTCATGAGTTTTGTCGGTGTACTGCTACTACTAGGTACTACAGTGTTGTATTTTTTAAAATTTTGTGCTGGCTTTAGCTCAAAGTCCTTCCGCCAAGTCCTTTTTATTAGTGTTGCTATATTACAAATAAAAAATACAACATTACAAATGCTGGGATAACATTTAGAAAATCATGAAAATGTGTACATCTTGGTGACACTGACTTGATCATTGCACTGAATTTAAAACCTTGCATAATTCAGTTTTAAGTCGATTTAGAGCTAAAAACGACTGCACTCCATCACACCACCAGCACCACTCCACCACTCCACCACTCCACCACTCCATCCGCGTCCATCTCAGTTACTCGCACTGCTTCATATCACTGGCTTCATTCACTTTATCACTCTTCAATATTCTACAACTTTAGTCCTTTCTATTCCTGATAACGAGACGTTTTAGGTCATTACAAATTACTTAAGTAAAATTTGTGGTCCTATCTCTTCCCGCCTTCTGGTGAAGAAGGCGTTGAAGTCATGACGTCCGCCGCAATGTTCAGCCCCCTGAAAAAACGACAGTAACGTTTTACCACTGATACGAGGGCAAGTAGAGATAGTTATCAAAAACATGTCGATGTCGGTTTTGTGCCGCATATTTCTATGTGGAAAAACGTGTAAAATAAATAATTTGATTTGAATAACAAAATTCCAAAAATGATTTTACTTTAACAACCGTCTACTGAACAGTTATGCATAACTTTTATGGTGCGCCATTTGTACATAAAAAAGTTTTCAGATGTGTGTCTCAAGCAGATGGCAGCCGCTCTTGCACTGGGCCCAACTGGTCCGAGATCCAGTGCCTATACACATAGGCATCTCGGACCAGTTGGCGCGAGACCAACGCACACGCGTTGGTCTCGCGCACTCGGTTGGTGCGTCACGCGGCTAGGGGGGCGTGTAATACCTGTGCGCATCGGGCGCGGCGGGCGCAGGGGGCGCGGGGCGGGGCGCGCGGCGGGCGCGGTGCAGGCGCAGCAGCACGCAGCAGAAGACGAGCGCCACGCCGAGCGCGCCGCCCGCGGAGATGCGGTGCCCGTACACCGCGCACGACACCAGGATCGACACCGCCTGCACACACACACACACACACACACACACACACATATACAGAGAGCACTGGTGGGCTAGTGGTAGTGGCCCCGCCTTCCGATCCGAAGGTCGTGGGTTACCATCCACTCGTGTACCGATGAGTTTTTCTGTCGAAAAATGTATGTGCACTATGCTAGTACTCTCAAAACGGTGAAGGAAAACATCGTGAGGAAACCGGCGTGTTGTAGATAAATAGTTCGAGCAACACGTGTCAAGGGTCACACAAAAAAGGCCCGCCAGCGGCCTACTTGCAAAAAAAACCAGCCCGCACATCAAGTGCGCATGATAAACTTGTCGAATTTGCCGAACCCACACATAAATACACACCTCATACCACCAACACGACATCAGCTCAAGACTGTGTGTCGGCGGGCACTGGTAAAGGCTGATTCACGATACACCGGGTCGGGGCCAGGTCGCGACGGTGCCGTCGATTAAATTTGAACCCTATTCTGTCCTCACAATGAATTTAATTTATATAAGACAATATCCCGTCAGCAGAGCCCTGGCCGGATTGTAGCCAATTCGAAAATTCCACTAAATTTGGAAAGGATCACTTTGATCGTCTTAAAGCTTGGCGAGTCTAGCCAGTTCTACGCGGCGAAGCCTAGAGAACAGGCAACAAACTACGTAAATCAGCCTTAATTGTAGCAGCTTCGCCTTCTTAAGTAGTGGGTCCGTCTGGTCATGTCTGAATGATTTTATCTGTATAATAATGTAAGTGCAGTAAGCAAGGTGCCGCACTGACCTGCCGCAGCGTCATGATGATGGTGAAGACGACGGCGCCGAAGCTAGCGATGGTGCGGTAGATCAGCAGCTGGCCCAGCGCCGAGCTCAGCGAGAGCAGCAGCAGATCACTCAGGAAGCCCCAATGCTGAGGATGCAACACAACACGCATCACAGTTACAGTTATTTATTGGAACACCAACAGCATTTTATTATGAGACTCGACACCAATTGAGATACAGGCCCGTATTCAGAAACAGTGCTAAAGTCCGAGTCGAGTCTAGCTAACATAGCTTTTTGATGCTTTTCAATGGAGAATTATCATAAAATGTTAGCTTGAGTTCGACTCCGACTCGAGCACTGTTTCTGAATACGGGCCTAAGTGAATGTATGTGTATACCTGCAGCAGCGGATGGTAGAGCGGCGCCTGCTGCAGCGCGGCGAGGGAGAGGCGCACGAGCCAGGTTGCGGGCCCGGCTCGAGGGACATACCTGCAGCAGCGGATGGTAGAGCGGCGCCTGCTGCAGCGCGGCGAGGGAGAGGCGCACGAGCCAGGTTGCGGGCGCGGCTCGAGGGACATACCTGCAGCAGCGGATGGTAGAGCGGCGCCTGCTGCAGCGCGGCGAGGGACAGCGCGCAGGAGCACAGGTTGACGGCGCACAGCATCTGCAGCGGGTGCAGCGCGTGCGCCTGGAACAGCGCCGCCTGCCACGACGCCGTGAAGCTGTCGCAGCACAGGTACAGCGCCAGCAGCGCCGCGCCGCCCGCCACGCCCGTCGCCGCCGCCTCCGCGTCCGCTAACAACACAACATGCTACTGAACTAGCTCAAAACCAACGTTACATCAGTGGACTAGCTAACATCAATGCAACATGCTAGTGAACTAGCTGAAAACCAACGTTACATCAGTGGACTAGCTGACATCAATGCAACATGCTAGTGAACTAGCTGAAAACCAACGTTACATCAGTGGACTACCTGACATCAACACAACATGCTAGTGAACTAGCTGAAAACCAACGTTACATCAGTGGACTAGCTGACATCAGCACAACATGCTAATGAACTAGCTGAAAACCTACGTTACATCAGTGGACTAGCTGACATCAACACAACATGCGAGTGAACTAGCTGCCACCAATACAATTTTAGAGTGGACTAGCTGTGGTGTGTACATACATGTGGCATGATGGTGCGTGCCGTGCATGAAGAGGAGCATGCCGAGCGAGATGAGCGCGGCGGTGAGGTACTCGTGCGCGGAGTACTGCGTGCGGTGCAGTGTACATACATGGGGCATGATGGTGCGTGCCGTGCATGAAGAGGAGCATGCCGAGCGAGATGAGCGCGGCGGTGAGGTACTCGTGCGCGGAGTACTGCGTGCGGTGCAGTGTACATACATGGGGCATGATGGTGCGTGCCGTGCATGAAGAGGAGCATGCCGAGCGAGATGAGCGCGGCGGTGAGGTACTCGTGCGCGGAGTACTGCGTGCGGTGCAGTGTACATACATGGGGCATGATGGTGCGTGCCGTGCATGAAGAGGAGCATGCCGAGCGAGATGAGCGCGGCGGTGAGGTACTCGTGCGCGGAGTACTGCGTGCGGGAGATCAGCTTGCCCATCAGCATCACCGGGATCACCTTGCACGACTTCGACAGCACCTGCCAATTAACCATTTTAGACAACTTCGTCACACACGGACCCGGTACCTTAAACATAGATTAATTCACTTATCTATGCTAAAATTATAAAAATGGTAAATTTGAAGTTGTAGGGGATAATCTCTCAGCTTCATAGAGCGTAGTGTGCTACGAACAGAAAGAGATAGCGCTCTACAAAGGCGATGTGCAATATTGATTGGTCACAGGGAGGGGTGGGGGTGTGCATACCTGCGTGGGGAAGGAGACGTACTTGAGCGCCTCGTACTGGCACCAGGCGCTCAGCACGTTGGAGAGCGCGCAGTACGAGAACTTGTAGAGCGGCGCCGCCAGCAGCGACCTGCGCGCCGCCGCCAGCCGCGCGCCCGCCACGGCCAGCGCGCCCACGCGGTTGCACAGCACCAGCGCGCCCGCGTCCGTGAACCGCAGCGCAGACCCGTCCGCCATCACGTACTCCTGCATCACCCACTCACACCCTTACTACACCTCCGCCAAGGGAATGTTCAAGTGAATTCCACTGCGATCAAGTGCATGTAGTTTGAGGTTACGGAAGTGTAGTAAGCGTTTCAGATCGACAAGACCACGCGGAGAATGAGATGGAATATAGTCAAACCTATGCGTTAGAACAGGCAGTTTCGCTAGTGTTCTGTTTCTCCTACACGGGACAAGACATGACGACATTACTTCGCTTCCGCTGCAACGGTCCCGCAGTGAAGGCACACCTTTAGGTTGCAGCGGATACGGGCATGAGTGATCACAGAATCCGCGTTCCATTTTCAAACAAAAATGACAACTCACATCGAATTTAACGTTCGCTCGAGTGATTAGTGTTGGTAGAATTGCCCCCCCCCCCCCCCCCCCCCCACTCAGCCGGCGTGCTGACGTCACGCGGCGCGTTACCTGCGTCATGATCTTCTCCTGCAGCAGGCCCCACACCAGGTAGGTGGCCATGAGGCCGAGCGCGCAGAAGGCGAGCTCGGGCGCGCGGGCCGGCGTGCTGACGTCACGCGGCGCGTTACCTGCGTCATGATCTTCTCCTGCAGCAGGCCCCACACCAGGTAGGTGGCCATGAGGCCGGCGTGCTGACGTCACGCGGCGCGTTACCTGCGTCATGATCTTCTCCTGCAGCAGGCCCCACACCAGGTAGGTGGCCATGAGGCCGAGCGCGCAGAAGGCGAGCTCGGGCGCGCGGGCCGGCGTGCTGACGTCACGCGGCGCGTTACCTGCGTCATGATCTTCTCCTGCAGCAGGCCCCACACCAGGTAGGTGGCCATGAGGCCGAGCGCGCAGAAGGCGAGCTCGGGCGCGCGGGCCGGCGTGCTGACGTCACGCGGCGCGTTACCTGCGTCATGATCTTCTCCTGCAGCAGGCCCCACACCAGGTAGGTGGCCATGAGGCCGAGCGCGCAGAAGGCGAGCTCGGGCGCGCGGGCCGGCGTGCTGACGTCACGCGGCGCGTTACCTGCGTCATGATCTTCTCCTGCAGCAGGCCCCACACCAGGTAGGTGGCCATGAGGCCGAGCGCGCAGAAGGCGAGCTCGGGCGCGCGGGCCGGCGTGCTGACGTCACGCGGCGCCGGCTCGCCCAGGCGTGCGTACGCCCCGTAGCACGCGTGCAGCGCGCGGGACACGCACGTGGGCGGCGCGTTGCCTGCAACACCACACGAACCAGTGCTGACACTACCGCCACCGTCTCATCACACTTATCACGCCTCTAACTGGACGTGTTTAACTAAAACGTTCCATTCCACATGAAGTTTCATGCGGAGTTGGAGTAATAAGACGGCGGATGGTAAGAGGATGGATGGTGACACAGATGTGGATGTGGAGGGACGAGACTCAATCAGTTCCCTGAGCCCTGTCTTGGCCCCTTTGGACCTAGTCAGGCCTGCAGAATCTAGTTACCGTCAGGGGTAACTGTTCACTCATGTCTCTATTTACGGGATACTGTGGCAGGACTTTAGATAGAATAAAGCTTGCGCAACACCTGCACGGACTAAAGCCAAAGTTTCGCTTCTGTGTATTACAATGCATGACAAGCCTATCTCTCACATAAATGAATATAAATAATCACACTGTTGCAAACCACGTACGCATTATATCTCTGTCTATTATAATGTCTGAGACAGTCGAGGCGGCGACACACGGGCAAAATGGCAAATTCCTCGTCCGCACTTGGTGAGCGCATGGGTTTCTGCAAGTAGGCATCTAGCGGGCCCTTTTTGCGTGACGCTTGACAAAATGTTGTTCGAAATTTTTAAGGTTCTATGACACTCCGGTTTCCTCACGGTGTTTTCCTTCACCGTTTGTGAGTAGGTACTAGCATAGTGCACATACATTTTTCGACCGATTGAATACGTACTGATGCTATCAAAGTAGTTGGTCATCTTCAAGTACTTGTAGACTATGAAACCGGGCACCATGATGATGGAGTAGCCCAACAGGTTCAACACCAGCCGGAACAGCCTGGAACATAAATCAGCAATAACCACTTTTTACTGCATACTTTTCCTCTTAACTGTATGTGTAACTTTTTTATCATTTATAGGCATTAAGTACCTATTAATAATAATGTACTCATTAGTCAGAGATGAAAGTAGATTAGCTTATTAAATTTTTTCATACTTGTTTCTCTTATATTTTTATAATATCAAATTTTTATATAATAGCCTGGAATGACCCATTTAATTTTGTCAATCAAAGAAAGGTGAACATAGGTAAACATCTTCTATTATAGGAACCGAGCCGTATTTTGTTGCCTGTTCTTCTAGGCTTAATGGCGTGGAACTGGCACCTATAGACTCACCTAGCTTTAAGACGTTTCAAAGTTATTCTTGTAATTGTAATGAATAACATTTTATTTAGTTTGAGTTTTTGAGTTATTCTATTCAACTATTGATACCATTGGGACACATACCTACATAGAATACCATATAACACCCAGACAGAGAACAAACATCTGTGTTCACCACACAAATATTTGTTCTCAGTGGGGATCGAACCCACACCCTCCAGCGCAGAAGGCAGAGCTACTACCAACTGAGCTGTGAAGGCAGTCAATGACACATAGCAACAGGTAACGTATGATGACTAACCAAGAATACTCCAGGTCATCCAGTGTCCAGGCCTGTTCATAGTTCTCCTGCAGCACCCCGCGGAGGAATACCAGCCCGATCACGGAGATCCCACAATATCCACCCACCAATCTACATTACAAAGGTACATACATACATACATTATTAATATACCAGGTCTCTCTTATTATTCCGAACCTTTTTGTATGATTATCAAAATTGGACTAGTTATTTTTTTTTTTTTGTTTAGGGAACTTTGGTTGGTTTCCGACCATGTCACCTCCATACTGCCCTCTCTGTCTCACCTACTTCTCTAACTAGCCCAAAAATGGACCGGAAGAGTATGCTAGCCACATCCGAGGTCGGAGTCGCTAGCATACTCTGGAACAGTCCCATATCGAGCCAATGGACTATAGATGTTTGATAGTTTGTTAGAAGCCAGTTGACCTAGATCTGTCTAACTATTTTGAATCTGATCAAGAACCTGTTAACTTTATTGAGGCAATAAATTATTTAGTGTTTCAAGTTACTTGCTATTGACATGGTATGATGAATGATTAGATGAATGATACACTTGTAGGCGGTCTATTTAGGTGACCACTAAATTTCAGTACCTAATCTGAGAGTAGGTAAATGCATACCTAACTCAATGGAACTAGGATCAGCAGAATCTGACCATTGTAAACAAGTTAACTGAAACACAGAGTATTGGTTAATATTATAATTTTATAGAAAAGGTAAGTAATTGTCAAATAGTGCGCTGTAGTTTTGTACCCTAACATCACGGTAGAATACTAATAAATTGATGAATAGCTATTGCTTACCCAATTTCAAGATATGAGCGCATCTTGCCGTCGTGCATTTTATACGAGCAATATTATTGCAAAACTATAAACAATTGTTTTGTATCTTTCATAAGTAGCTTGATTCATTTTTCAAGAATGTTACGCAGAAATTTCGACATGATAATGAGGCACTTTTGCCGTAATTCTCGTTTGTCCGAAATAGTACAATTCAGGTTTAATTTGAATTAATTTCCCTTCCCGTCCTGCCTGACCCGCCGCGCCGCAAAACAAAAGTCAAGGGCCGATCTTATTTTCACGAAAAAAGAAGAAGCAGATTTCTATGGTTTATGTGTGCGTATACGTATGTATATCTACATTTGTGTGCGTTAATCTTATATTTCAACTGTCAAATCTGACATCTCAACTGTCAAATGTCAAGAGGTCAATGTCATGCTTGCTTCTGCTTGCTACTGTTCTTTAATTCTTGCTAGGCTATTTCGAGATGCGAGCTACTATTTACGAAATAAAATCCACCGGAATAATAAATAGGACAGAAATGCGATGGCTGCAACAGCATCGGTAATTAATGATCTGTCTTATTATTATCATCTGAAGAGTATTTACCATTTCCTACAGCACAGACGACTCCAATGCCTCCAGCAGCGTTGGGAACCAACCGCTCCTAAGCAACTCCTACGCAATAGAACTGGGCAGTCATCACTAATGAGAAGAACTTTTAATTCTTCAGGGCTGGACACTTCTGCCACATGCCAGACACCTCGTGGGCTTTAATCTTCAGTGGGCTGAAGATGTGTGTCAAACTTAGCGCTAGAAAGTGGTAGACCAGACTTTAGTGGGTTTGTGATGTGTGTTTAAAACCCTGCCAAAAGTGTGTGAAGTCAGATTGTGAATGAAGTATAATTAGGTAGATGTGCGTGATGAAGTAACTACCTACTAAAGATATCTTCAATGTTGTATCAATGTTTTCATAGCGTTAAAGATTTCATATAAATTATTTTCTATTTTCTTTATGAATTATTATTCTGAATTGATTATTGTTATTATTCTGACACACTGATTCATTTTAATTAAACTTATATTTTCTACTTTTTGTTTGAATTTTGTATATTGTTCTCCGACAAAGTATACGTATACGCTTTTTTACATACCCTATAATCTAATAGTTGTACCATACTTCTTGCAAATAAATATATTTCATTTCCTTTGTCTTGTCACCACCCACCAGTCGAACTACTCAGTAGTTGCTGAACTGCAAATGCAGAGTTATTGGTGAAAGAGACTCATTTCCTGTAGGTTTCATTTGCTCGAACTAGGTATAATGTAACTATGTTATTTGGGGATAATTCAGCATTATAGTGGCAAAAGAAGTTTATCAGTCCAGTAGTTTTTGAGTTTATTCGTTACAAAAATACAAATCTGTACAATTTATAATAATGATGATGATCCACAGTAGCCCAAACAAGAGATGAATGGAGAGAAGGGAGGGAGGCCTTTGCTCTGCAGTGGGACACAACAGGCTTTTAATAATAATAATAATGATGATGATAAGTTACCTACCTAAGTACCTATAAGTAACCCACCTATTTGCTGAGAAGTCCCATTTTCCCACAGAACGCCTACCTACATATATGATTATAATGATTACCAGCTCCTCTGAATCCACCATCAGGTAAGCTCGTTGGCAGAGAGCACTGGTGGTCTAGACGTAGCGGACCCGCCGTCCGATCCGCATAAGGTCATGGGTTCAAATCCAGTCGTGTACCAAGTAGTTTTTCTGTAGAAAAATGTGTGTGCACTATGCCAGTAAAACATCGTGAGGAAACCGGCGTGACAGTTCGAGCAACACGTTGGTGTCAAGCGCCACGCAAAAAGGGCCAACTAGAAACCTTGCGGAAACCAGCCCTCAGTGCCTTGCCTACCTTATTCATAATACCTAACTAAATGCAGTAGATCTACAAAATCATGCAGGTAAATAAAACAAACATTCCACAGGATGGATGTTAGCAATGACCACTACTAAGCGGGCAAAGCCTGCCGCGGGCGGCCGCTAGTTCATAAAATCTATAATAGGTACATATGTATAGTACAGTCACGAAAAACGCCGGCCGTAAGATGCTTGATACTAACTATTATCTATTCTGTGACGTTACCGTGTCATCATAGTAACTACTAGCGTATCTGTAATTAGAAAATATCTTATGGCGGCTGTACACATGGGGCCAAGGTGTTGGGCCAACGTGTTGGGCCAACGTGTAGAGAGCTACCTGGCGGTATGTTGGCTTAATTGGTATAGTTGGCGCCAACATTGGCAGGCCATCCGAATAGTGTCGGTTTTTTGTGCACACATCAAATGGCGGCTGTACACATGGGGCCAAGGTGTTGGGCCAACGTGTTGGGCAAAAATGATGGATAACCAAGATTTCTGTTCACACATTGGCTTACTGATCATTCTGCATTGGCGCTTCAAAGATGATGGACGTAGAAGTTCTTGCAGCCGCGGCAATTTATTTATACAATGCGTTTAGTTATTACGTACATGTGCACCAAAATAGAATGACTAAAAAGAAATGGCGCAAAAGAAGGTGGTGGATGGTTTTTTTGGATTCCAAATTATTTCTTCATGTCGATACAATTCTATGAATTGTAAAACCTCATTGCTTATCCACACCGGCGCCGCCATCGCTATCGGAACATGGGATCGTAAATTTCACTCACGTACGAACTACGTACGAACTGAACAAGACACCAACGTGTGAACGCTGTTTGCGGAGCGCGCCAAGATCCTTTGATGTGTGCACAAAAAACCGACACTATTCGGATGGCCTGCCAATGTTGGCGCCAACTAGACCAATTAAGCCAACATACCGCCAGGTAGCTCTCTACACGTTGGCCCAACACGTTGGCCCAACACGTTGGCCCAACACCTTGGCCCCATGTGTACAGCCGCCAAAAGGATCTTGGCGCGCTCCGCAAACAGCGTTCACACGTTGGTGTCTTGTTCAGTTCGTACGTAGTTCGTACGTGAGTGAAATTTACGATCCCATGTTCCGATAGCGATGGCGGCGCCGGTGTGGATAAGCAATGAGGTTTTACAATTCATAGAATTGTATCGACATGAAGGAATAATTTGGAATCCAAAAAAACCATCCACCACCTTCTTTTGCGCCATTTCTTTTTAGTCATTCTATTTTGGTGCACATGTACGTAATAACTAAACGCATTGTATAAATAAATTGCCGCGGCTGCAAGAACTTCTACGTCCATCATCTTTGAAGCGCCAATGCAGAATGATCAGTAAGCCAATGTGTGAACAGAAATCTTGGTTATCCATCATTTTTGCCCAACACGTTGGCCCAACACCTTGGCCCCATGTGTACAGCCGCCATTATGGCGGCTGTACACATGGGGCCAAGGTGTTGGGCCAACGTGTTGGGCCAACGTGTACAGGGCTACCTGGCGGTATGTTGGCTTAATTGGTCTAGTTGGCGCCAACATTGGCAGGCCATCCGAATAGTGTCGGTTTTTTGTGCACACATCAAAGGATCTTGGCGCGCTCCGCAAACAGCGTTCACACGTTGGTGTCTTGTTCAGTTCGTTGTTACTCGTCAGCGGAGACAGACAGTATCGTTGCGCGTGAGTGAAATTTACGATCCCATTTTCCGATAGCGATGGCGGCGCCGGTGTGGATAAGCAATGAGGTTTTACAATTCATAGAATTGTATCGACATGAAGGAATAATTTGGAATCCAAAAAAACCATCCACCACCTTCTTTTGCGCCATTTCTTTTTAGTCATTCTACTTTGGTGCACATGTAGGTACGTAATAACTAAACGCATTGTATAAATAAATTGCCGCGGCTGCAAGAACTTCTACGTCCATCATCTTTGAAGCGCCAATGCAGAATGATCAGTAAGCCAATGTGTGAACAGAAATCTTGGTTATGCATCATTTTTGCCCAACACGTTGGCCCAACACCTTGGCCCCATGTGTACAGCCGCCATTAGAGTCACGAAATCTAACATCATCATCACCCTATCCCTGTCGTAAGAACCACCCATTTTTTATTTTTTTACATAATTGAAGCCAAGGTAGGAGAAGATTTGAGTTCCGTAAAAAAAATGTTTGCTAAATGTTTGCTAGTGTGTATCATCAACTTATTATTATAAAATGATGAAAGCTTTAATTAAAATTCGATGATGGATAAATGCAGTGAGATTAAACGTAATTATGCTTACAAAGAAAGAATAAAGAAAGATAGTGGAATATTACAGAAAACTTTAACCCAGAAAGTACAATCAAAAATTAAAAAAAAGTTTTGATAAACATGCCGTGGTGAATATTGCGTAAATATAAGAGCGCCGAAAGTCAAGCAGAATAGAATAGGGTTGTTGAAATAATATCGACATTTTTTATTCGGTATATCGATATAATTATTTTGATTTATTATTGTTCAAAATATAAATAATCGTAGGTATCGGAAACTTTATTATTGGGCATTTAAAATTTAAATACTCTTGACTAGTCTTGACACCTACGGCTTCCATTGTGTCTTCAGTAAGAGAGAGCACAAAGAGAGAGTGGCTAACTGGCTAGCTAGAGTAGCTAGCTTCTGCCGTAAATTAAATCTGACAGTTCACAATAGTAGAAGCCGGCTGAAGGAATTAAGGAGCTGAAGAGTTTATTTGTGTGTAATAATTACTTTTACCTATTATTGAGCTACACTGAACAAAATACCTACATCATAATTTGAAAACCGGAAAATCTCTGAGAATTTTTAGATATTTTTTCTTAGACATAATTATTGAGGTGGATGTTGATGTTGATATTTTAATAAACATCGATATATCGATATTTTTTAAACTTTCGCATCCCTATGACAAAATTGATTGATTACAGAAACTGTCAAAATCTCATGACTGCTTGACTTTTTTGCTTTTTTGGTATCCCTTTTATTTTTTTCTGGCACTGGATAAACAGTGTTTTGCCTAGTTTTATTACTCTAAAAATGTATATTTACCTAAGTCTTCTACTTCGTATAATCCTCGTACACCACATACTGTGCATACAAATACCTACAATCGCCCGTATCGCCAGATATTGCCATTTTTGAAGTCCTATATTGGCTGGCTCGATGTACTTCATCATGGACATGTTCTGACTCTAACAGAAAAAGCATTTTGCTTTTTATTTTATGACAGTGATTATCTGGTCTATTTTATATGTTATTCCCTTTGGGTCATATCATAATTTTCTATGTACTTTACTGAATTATTTGCTAAATATTTTTTTTTTCAAACAAAATTTCAGATAAATTAACACATAGGTAACTTATTATCCATCAAATACTTTAGGTTACTTACTACCAAGTAAAATCAAGACTTGATAAATCTCAGTCCACCAGAACTAATAGATCTAACCAAATGAAAAATGTGGAGTGACCCTGTAATGCTACTGCTGGAATTTTTAGCAGCAATTTGTGCAGTGGCTCTTTGTGGGCCTGGCCTGTTGGCATGTGCAAGAAGACTAATAGTAGGGGATGAATTGCTACAAAAAGGACACACAGTTCATGAAGCGGATGTCCTAGGATGTGATGAACCGAACTGCCCCTACTACAAGAAAAATACGAAGTTCTTGATGGTCCCAGCCTCAA
Organism: Thera britannica; assembly: GCA_939531255.2. Classification (NCBI taxonomy): domain Eukaryota; kingdom Metazoa; phylum Arthropoda; class Insecta; order Lepidoptera; family Geometridae; genus Thera; species Thera britannica. Next base: position 230,104 of record OW618042.2, on the reverse strand, counting down.
GAAGACGGACATACACATCGCCAACCCGGCAAAGCAATTATTAATCTCTACCTTAGCTAGGTAAACTTACCATAATTATAACTATTAGTTCAAGGATTTGTTTTAATATACTTACCATACGGTCTTCATAATAAATTAGAATACTTAGACAGCTAATGTGCTATAAAATAAGTGCTTACGTACCTACCTATGTAGTCGTTAGTTATGAACTATATTCTTTAGATTTTGTGGATCTTCCAATTCCAATCCTTCTATGCTCAAGTAGGTATGCAAGTTATAAGGTAAGGCCTCATCTAGGCGATAAGCTGCGATATTTAACAGCGATATAGGTATCTCCCCTAGTCGTACGGTAAGTACGTGCGATCACACAAACACACACAAAACGTGCAACGCTAACAGTTCATGAAAAAAAGTCTGAAATAAATAGTGTTCTATTTTATTTGATTTTAGGTCTAGGTAGGTGTAATTTCAACTGTAAGATCCGCGGGGTACAACGCCTATATTCTCGTCGTCGATCTGTATGTCAGGGTCCCGCTTGCACTTGGGCGCTCTGCTGCGGCGGGCCAGCGTGCATGCTGCCGCGGGGAGAGACACGGATGTCTCTGAAGAGTCGCCATCGTACGTGTATAGGGGCGTAGGAGCTTCCGAATTACTGTGCTTATACTGGAAATGAAATTATATTAGTTCATGCTGTATTTATACACAGACAGGTACTTTGCTACTTGGCTAGCTAAAACTACTAAGCTAACGCCTATAACCTACGTAAGAGCAACCACTGTAATGCTTCAACCCGATTCTTTTACATAAGGTGCCAACCGGATCCATGACACTGGCCGTAGGTCATCATTATCATCATCTCAGCCCGGTATCACTCACCGCTGAGTATAGACCTTTGATTACGCAAATGTTCGTCCTGCATGGGGCTCAAACCCACACGCTATTTCTCAACAAGTTAATATAATAAGATGGTTGTAAGGTCCTGCTAACCGAGCAGATTCGTCTCGCCACAGCATGCCGTCTCATGAGGAAGAGGATCACGGTCAGCACGGCAGCAAAGGCATGCAAGAGCAACATCATGCCTCCACTCCGCTATAATCCACTCTGCTATACTCCGCTCCACAGTGTGTCAGACCGACAGACGCAGGCAACAGTTTACATGGCTTAATCAATTGAAGATTGCTTTGCTTCGGTTATTTGCCCATTGAATCTATTGCTTTTTTTATAGAATTTTAGCTCACATTTGACGGACGACTATTATGGCATATTGTTTTCTTTCTTTGTTTTTACAATGGTTCAAAAAAGAAGGTCGCTAACATGCCATTTTAACCCGACGAGTGCCATCGAACGAGGGTTATGTTTTCTGGATATTCAGCATCTAAAAAATCATCTCAGCTTAGTCGAGCATTTCCACAAGAAAATTTCAATAATTGTGGGACTGAATAGGTTCCTCAGTAGCCCCGCTATTATGACTCTACTACCGATCTCTACGAAGTGCTACGAAGCGCTACGAAACCTTGCTACGACCCACGACCCACTACGCCTGAAATAATTATAATAGTTAAAAAACGGTAGGAACCATGCTTGTTCTTCTAGGCTTGGTCGCGTGGAACCTAGGCACCTAGGCACCTAGGCTCAGATGTTACAAAATGATCCTTGTGATACAGCTGACAAATAAATAATATTTGGTTTTGTTTAATACAACTAATAATGTCTAAAAATGTAGGGTCTTGCTCTGATATAAAGCCCATAAATGCTGGCGTCCCACAAGGCTCTGTGCTGTCACCTACCCTGTTCATCCTGCATATCAATGATATGTTACGTGTTAATAACATACATTGTTATGCGGATGACAGTACTGGTGACGCCCAATATACAGGCCGAGCAAACATTTCTCGGGAACGAGTAGAAGAGTGCCGAAACTTACTTGTGGCTGAACTTGAGACCACTCTGGAGCGGGTCTCAGACTGGGGTGAACAAAATCTTGTTCGCTTCAACCCCGAGAAGACACAAGTTTGCGCGTTTACCGCTAAAAAAACCCCATTTCTTGAAGCTCCCAGTTTCCAGAACACTCCCCTTAACATCTCTGAGAGCATTGGAATCCTCGGTGTCGACATTTCGAGTGACGTCCAATTCCGCTATCATTTGGAAGGGAAGGCCAAACTGGCCTCTAAAAAGCTTGGCGTCCTCAACAGAGCAAGTCGGTATTTCACGTCGGTTCAAAAGCTTATGCTTTACAAAGCACAGGTCCGTCCGCACGTGGAGTACTGCTCTCATCTCTGGGCCGGGGCGCCCCAATACCAGCTTCTTCCTCTTGACCGGATCCAACGTCGGGCAGCTCGTATTGTCGACGATTCCAAGCTCACAGATGACATAGAGCCCTTAGGTCTTCGGAGAGACGTTGGTTCTCTGTGCGTGCTCTATCGTCTCTACAATGGGGAGTGCTCCGAGGAACTGTTTGCTCTGGTGCCCGCGGCTGATTTTTATCATCGCACCACGCGCCGCAGAACCAGATTCCATCCTCACCACCTGGATGGCTGGTTTTCCACAACTGCTCGTTTTTCGCGATCCTTTTTGCCGCGCACGAGTAAGTTGTGGAATGAGCTGCCTTCTGCGGTTTTCCCTCGGAGCTTCGACATGGGGTCCTTCAAAAGGCGGGTATATCGTTACTTAAAAGGCCGGCAGCGCATTAGCACCACCTCTGGTGTTGCAGGTGTCTATGGGCGACGGTGACTACTTTCCATCAGGTGGCCCGTCTGCTCGTCTGCCTGCTATGGCATAAAAAAAAAAAAAAAAAAAATTTACAACTGAAAGCTACGAGCACTTTGAGTGCTACGAACAGCTACGAAATCGTAGCATCAAATTATTGTACTAGTTGAATAAATTATTACTTACACAATTTTTTTTCACTTCTGTTTTTGGCAAATATTTATATTATAATCCATTGGTTTGTCAAAATAAAATTAAAAAAATAGGTACGGTGTTATCCTTCACTCTCTAAAACTCGTAACCTAATTTAAATTAATAAATTACTATGTAGGCCTACCTTCCCATGGCTTAAATTACTATGTACCACGTACCACTTACTGACTGCCTACTAATTTAGGTCCACGAAAAGAACTCCAGGCAATTGATACCGGTTATCTAAACTAGTATCAGATAATAGTTTACCCAATTAATGTAATGTAATGAAACTAGGTAAAGTCCAACGTGATAGATGTTATAGATAGGTGTGTCAAGGGCATAAAGGTGACATGTTCAAAGTTCGTTGCCCCTGGCAGTTCTAATGATATCATCATCAGGCGAAGACGAATGGCAACCAGATAGGTGATATTATAATACTTATTATGCACATTTTTTTACTAATATATAAGTACTTAGAATACAATATAACACCCAGACAGAGAAGAAACATCTGCGTTCACCACACAAATATATTATGTTATCGTTATGATCGAACCCACAACCTAGAGCGCAGAAGACAGAGCTACAACCAACTGAGCTGAGAGGACAAAATATAGTAATAGGTACAGTTATAATTTTATTGAAAACTGAAATGTTTGAATTGATATGACAAGTGGCGATTAGATGCATCTGTGGGCATCTCCCAAGTGTCAGTATTTGAGGCAGACGTATTGTTCGTGACAAACAGCCAATAAACATGCGAGGCACCACTCTGGGTACCTGACCAGTAGGCCTACCATGTGCTCTGTCTGGCTCTGTCTCTGGTTCGGGTTTAGAGTCTGTGTGAGTGTCGACTAAATAAATCCTACGTCAAAACGTCACACACACAGTATAATGCACTGTTGAGCACTCACACAGACTCAAAACCAGAACCAGAGACAGAGCCAGACAGAGCTCATGGTAGGCCCACAGTTGTCTCTATCGCTGTATAAGTCTTTATGGCCCATTTCGTGTACCTAGGGTTGTGCTGATTACAAATACAAAACAAATAGGTGGGTATGTCCAAGTACGTATTTAACGACTTTTTTTGTAATTGCATTGAATACTGCCATTTCAGTACATAATATAATTGTAATCTATGGTGACAGCAAGTTTGTAAAAAAATACTTTTCATTACTCATACTCTGAAAGTAGGTCTGAAGTTGCCTGAGGGGCCTAATTGAAACTAAAACTTTCAGCCCTAGGGAGAATCGCTTTCTACTGACAGCTGTCAAATTATAAAAAAAAACAAGTTCTATTTTATTCAACCATGTTCCAACTTTCTAAAGTCTTTCTAACTGCAAGGAGGTCGTTGAACCAAATTCCAACTTTTATTCAGCAAGTAGGTTGGAAACCCATTACAACAGTAAGAAGTTTAAAAGGTCTAATATGATAGCGCAATGTAAAATTTAAATTTAAATAACATAAAGATAGTATTAAATAAATAATATATCTTCTAAATTACTTGATTAATATATATCTTCAACTATTTATTTAAAATAACATAGATTTGACATTTACCATTTTTTAAATCATGAGAATGAAAATAATGGCTGAATAATGCTGGCGAGCCGAAGCCAAAGGCCCGCCAGAGAAAAAGAAAAAAAAAACCGGGAAGGCGGCAATTCAATCTTCATTTTCACAAATTTTTCTTTCATGTTTTTATTTTTACTTTCCTTGTATTCGTAATGAGAAGCACAGTGTTTACCTCGGGTGAAAGTCTTTTAAGTCCCTCAAGCTCCATTGGCGCCCTCGCTAACGCTCTGGCGCCAAACCCGTCTCGGGACTCAAAAAACGTGACTTTCAACACTCAGGTAACAATGTACTATTGTGAAGTGCTAGTAGTTCATATTGTACAAGCTCTGCTTAGTTTAGGGCCAGATGGTGTTGTGTGGATTTTTTTTGGATTGTTTTTGTCACAAAGAAGAGGTACCTAGACCTAGGTTAGTTCTACGATGGTTTATCTACCTAAACTAACCCAGACTGACACAATAAATAGTTAATAGTCTGTGTTACTTTCCTTGCCTATTGTTTTATGTGTGTAGAACTTGAGTCATAGATTATATATTATGAAGGAAAATAAACAGCTTTTTACATTACTAATTAAATGATGAAAGACTTATATTATAGGCACACACGTGTCAGACACATACATTTTGTTATTGAACAGTCCATAAAGCGTGCCATACTTATCAACTGCATGTTTTGCGGTTTTCATTAATAACTTCATGGGATGAATGGGCTCAGTGGCGTCAATGCAAAGTAGTGTCAACGCACTTCAGGGTGGGTGGGACCCATAAAAACTACCAAAATTGGCAGGTAATCCTATAGTTTGATCGAAACCGCTGTGCTGCTCCTTAAGAAAATGCGGCGAGGTGGGGGCCGAGGAAAAAAGAGTAAGAGTACACATGAGATCGATATTGTCAGATAGATCTGTACGATATTTCATTTTATCTAGCGACTAGTGGAATCCCGCATGACTTCGTTCGTGTTTAGTTTTGTCCATGCCAACGTCAACACCCGCTGCACCCCTTTTGGGGTTGAATTTACAAAAATCCCTTCAAAGGCCCATATGCAGAAACAACGCATGAGTCTGAGTGGAGCCTCAAGTATAGATTTACTTTTCAATGGAGAACCGCTCTGACATCGCGAGATAGCGCTTGTCCTATTTTTAACCGACTTCCAATCAAAAAGGAGGAGGTTCTCAATTCGGTTGTATTTTTTTTTTTTTTTATGTTTGTTGCCGCATAACTTCGTCATTTGTGAGCCGATATGATTTTTTTTTTTTATCTGAAAGGTACTGCTTGTAGATTGGTCCCATTTTAATTTTATTAAAATCGGAGTTGCCATTTTTTTTAAATAATTTATTTAATGTTTGTAACTGCATGCCTCTGTCATTTATGAACCGATTTAGTAATTTTTTTTTTATTTGGAAGGTTATTCTTACGTCCAGATTGTCCCAAACAAATTTGATTAAAATCGGTTTAGCTGTTTGACAATGAAGTCGGTTTCTCAAGTTTTTTAAACTTATAATTATTGGATATGTATTTGTTGTGCGTCTGATATAGACAGTCCGGTTCCCCCCCGTCCCGCCGTGCGCTCAGGCGCGGTACAGGGCAGCGGTCGCGGTCAAACTATACCTAAATTGCATCATGCAGGATAATGTATACGAAACCATACCTACTAATTACCAACACGTGTGGAAATACCAGAATAGTCAAAAAACACACTACATCGACTAGACGCACGGAAATGCGACATCCATACATGGTTGATGTTCCAACTGTCCGCACCAAGCGCTTTGCTTCAACTTTTTTGTTGCGGACAGCCAAGGAGTGGAACTCCTTGCCGGCGTCTGTTTTTCCGAACACTTATAACTTGGATGTTTTTAAGAGTACAGTGAACAGGTATCTTCTAGGTAAGCGTGCTACACCGTCGACCGCATCATCACTTAACAGCAGGTGAGATTGCGGTCAAACGCAAGCCTATACTATGTAAAAAAAAAAAAAAAACATAACCATGCCAACATAGAGACTGAAACTGCGATTAAAGCTAGTATGTAGGGCACTAAAAACGGTTATTTAGGTTTATAGTAGTATTACCTTTATTTTTGCTATTGGAGTCAATTAATATAATGTGTTGGCACCTCGCTGGGCAGTAATCGAGTCGCGTCGATCGCGTGGGCGGTTAGAGCAATGCCTTTTACGAAACACCACACCACCACACACAGTCATGCAAACAATACTTTTATTGGCTGGGAAAGTGGGTTCATAAAAAAAACCTTATCATAATTAATTCACTCGCTGGATAGCACCCGAAAGTTTATATGATAGGATGGTAAAGTAAGTAATAATAGGTTACAATAGGTTTCTCTACTAATTGGTAACAGGTTACAGCAGTTACTCGTATAACTTAGCATTCAGCCAAAAGAACCTAGTTTCGGCAGTTAACCCCTCAGTCTAATGAACTGAAACCAATTGTACGAGACCAACCAGAGCTGTAGGCTTACCACAAGCTCCGTCTGGCTCTGGTTTTGAGTCAGTTTTTCTGACCAGTGTATTATAATATGTGTGTGTGACGTTTCGACGTATACGATTTATTAAGTCAGCACTCACACAGACTCAGATATCAGATCCAGAGACAGATCCAGACAGAGATTGTGGTGCCTACCACAATCTCTGTCTGGATCTGTCTCTACAGCTCTAAGAACATTTATGTGAATGTTCATATCAATTTGACTAGTGACTAGAACTACTTTTGCAGAGGCCAGCCGCGCTAATATAATCCATTGTGATAATAATAATTCACCCATCGAATAAGACAACGTTTGAATTGTGGCTGTAGCAATAAGCAATTATACAAACCACAGCTCACCAACGCACTGACGACCGGTTACTTTAACCGGATGATATGTTCTCAGACCGGCCGGCATCGCGGCAGGGAAGCTTTCAGTTATAAGTAACAACAGTAGCCAAGCCACCCAATCAAACCATCATCAATTTATTTCACCAAAAGTTAGTTTCTACCTAAAATATGAACATTTTTAGAATATAAGTACCTATGTTTAGTGCTTTGCTTAGGCAAGATATTATACAATAGAAAATTAATTAATTTAATTTATTTATTTATTTAATAATAATAGTTGGACCAGTAATATAGCTGTAGGTGGCTACTTACATAACAGTAGTTTAGGTAACTTTCCGAGGTAGGGATCAAAAAAACCGAGTTAGGTTGTAAAAACCTGTGTTATGGTTTTTGATGCCTCCCTTTGACAGTCACTTTTACAAAAAGTGTAGGCACCCAGTTTATTGTAGATTATTTAAAAATAGTTTTAGGAAAACAGAAAAAAATATCAATTATAATAGTAGTAATACATCGTAGTATTGGCTTAAGTATGGTGAACTCCGGTTCCTAAGTACCTATGCCAATTTATTTTAATGAAACTTTACATAGCGAACAATAGGTGTTGGCTCCCGGTTCGGAAGACTGCTTCCTCTACGGTTATGGCGATATGGCGTGCGCCTTGTACGGCGTTCTGCGATGTACAATGCAATGTTCCTGTGCTTTGTATAACACGCATGCATACTAGATACTCGATGTATAGATAAACCAGTCTAATTATGCACGCCCCTCCACTACGTTTTCTTGAAGTTCGCTCACAGCAAAGTACTTCAAAATGATCTTTGTGATGTAGGTATTATAGAACAATTTTCTTTGACTGACTGAAGTACTGGGACGTGCAGTTTAAGATTGGACGATCTCTACCTAGCTATCTTTATAAGCTCGATCATGTAGGTACTTGCATGATATTTATGATTCCTTTTAACATTATGTATGGCTTAAAATTTTATGATGAATGTTTTGTTTTGATTCATAACCTTGTTTTAAACATGCCTAGACATAAGCAGAATACATTGGACATTACCTATTATAATTTAAAATCTTTTACAACAGGGAGTCAAAAATACACGAAAAACGAGAAAAACGACTAAGTAAAAGTCTTTTGAAAAATAAATGTAACGACAGTAGATCTTTAAAGCCTCTTCTATGGCATTTATAATGTACGTAATGTTGTAAGATACATTATTTACTATATCACATAATGAGTACCAATATGTAATTGTAGGTAAACACAATTAAAATGTATATAAACTATTACACGTGTATTTATCGCGTATATTACCTTATTTTATTTATTTTCCCGTCGAAAATAAACATAGCCAAAACGTCGGGAAAATAAATAAAATAAGGTAATATACGCGATAAATACCCGTGTAATAGTTTAAATATGTTTTATGATCGCGAAAGTTTTAAAAGTACTATTCATTAAAATGTGACGAGCCGAATAGTTATCACACTGCGCCCGAAATAATGAATTATCGTTCATTGCGTTGCGAGAGAATGTTTGTTCCCGATAACGTAATAACTGTAGGTCTCTACAATAGATAGAGATAATACTCTATCAATTGTAGAGATACCTACAGTGCCACGTCTCTTCTGGACTTAGACAATTACATAAATGGTCTAAGCTTCTGGAGTACTGTTATCATTTTGTGACATTGTAATTATTGTCCTTTCTCTTACCGAAATGGTATTTTTTTTTACCCTCCGGGAAAATCGAACTCAAACAAAAATCGTGTAAATAATTGCAAGACTAAATTATTGGTATGGCCATTTTTGTTTTACTGTTCTTCGACAATAAGAAATTACTGTTAAAATATTTGATGACGCTATTTTGTTTTAGAAACTATTATTTTGCTCTATTTTAGTTACTAATATTATAAAAATTGGCATGCCTAGTATTACAGTCTATTGTGATAATGTGGTAAATAAATGAAATAATATAATGTTTTTAACTAAGTAGTAAATATAATAATGGTGTGACAAAGAGGTTCCTCTATAGAGAACTTTAAAAGCCATCGAGAATACGAGGTTGTTACAAGGGTCATTTATTATCAGAAGGAACCGATGAACGAATTTCAATGTTTTAATTAAATAAGCGACCGTCAAAGTTTTTTAGTGTGAAAAGCGTAAAACTGATTCACAGTTCAAATCAAATCAAAAGTGTATTTATTTAGTTGAATTGCAAGAATCACTTTGAAACGTCTTAAAGCTAGGTGAGTCTAGGTGCCAGTTCCACGCCACCAACAGATAGAAGAAAAGGCAACAAACTACGGCTCGGTTCCTACCGTATTTTTAAAAGATCCTGTTACAAATCAAACATAATCTAAAATAATAGCAGTAAAGTTCCAGTGTAGTGCCACTTCAATTCAGTTAGCGTTGTGGAGTATAGGTATCCGTGTTCTACTCCTATGTACCTACTACCGTAGTAAGTACTTGTTGATTGGGCACTGTCCAGCGTCCTTCGAGGGCCATGCGCTATGCAGCCGGTTCAGTCGCGTGGACCAGCTCGCGCTAGGAGTACGCCTCGCGTAGCCGGCGAATGCAATCTATCGTAAACATAATAATACATTCAGCAAAGGTTAAACTGATGCCCGAATATAGTTTTTGGTGATTTAAATAAATTATACAAAAAAAAGTTTTGCTGAAATTTTATGAAAATTTAAATCCGGGATGGATTTTCTAACTTTTTATGTAAGTACAAACAATAATGTATAGTTTTATGGATTAAAAAATCATTTTTTTTTGTATTTGTAAATATTATAAGTTTAGTATAGTACCCACTGCACGCCCTTATATTGGAAATAAGAACGAGATCACTGATAGGCATACACCTTACAAATATCTACCAAGGTAATTTATACCCGTGGTCCGCCTCAAATCTAATATTGACAAGCCTCTCAGCTCAGTTGGTAGTAGCTCTGCCTTCTGCGCCGTAGATCGTGGGTTTGATCCCCACCGAGAACAAATATTTGTGTGGTGAATGCAGATGTTTGTTTTCTGTCTGGGTGTTAGTGTATTCTAAGTATGTATTTACAAACAAATATATAGGTATGTGTAATATACCAGCTATCTAGTTTCCATAGCACAAGCTCTGCTTAATTTGGGGCTAGATAGTGTTGTGTGAATTGTCTATAATATTTATATTTTCTATATTTAATATTATTCATCGTACTTTGATACACTAATACCTACTGAAATGACGGCTCCATCAGTAACAATTTACTAATACCCAATCCCCTCTGGGATGGAATAATTAGTAGATTGTTACACTAGGGCAGTAGGTAAGCTATTGCAGAACAAGATCCTATTTGGCGCCCATTTTTTTGGTTGTTCTTCTAGTAGGTAATCACGAGGGATTTGCCGCGTGCGCGTGTATAAGTACCTAACTACAGTACATCCATACGTAATATTTAACCGGTAGCTTTGTAAAGCTCAAAATGAGTTTGTTATCGATACTCGAACGCCTACGCAAACAGTAGTTAAATTATTTACTACAAGTTCTCGATACAAACTCGCTCAATTATTTCGATACAACTATTCATCTATATACAGGGCGCCACACGGACATGCCACATGGCGGGAAAGTACCTTAGATATTGTAAATGGAACATTTTTCCAAAAGAAGACTTATTTAAATTTACAGATGTTCGTTCGTACTGTGTGTTAGTGTGGTAGGGCCTCGTTAATGCGCATACCTTTAACAAGTGATTATTGTGTTGGAGTCCTGATTTGTATTATTTGCATGGGCTACGCACCTAATCATAGCTACAGTTACATTGTTTTAATGTAAAAAGTTGGTGCGTGCGTTTGAGATATCGGCATAAAAAGCTGCGTGTTTCTGCGCAAAAATTCTGCGAAGAACAAACGGAACCCTTATCATCACTTATCATTACTCTTTCTATCAATCTTTCTTAGACAGTTTTGGGTACTAGTGCCGTGCCTACGAATCGTGTTGTATTGCGTTAAAAATAAAACAATATGGCATATTTGTTTCAGAAATTAATTGCATCACATCAACCGCGATGAGTCACAACTCCACCCACAATGTCTTAACGAATCAATCGAAAGATTAACTCCACACTTGAACCTTTTCTACGACAATGGACTCCACTACGATCTCATACGATATGGATACCACGACCCCATTCAGCATGAATACCACCGACTTAGGGAACAGTTCGCTTAGTGCAATGATAAACAGCACTGCTGCGGCCACCATGGACCCACAGAAGGAGATGATCCTCGGGATGATCTTCAAAGTGGCGTATGCGATAGGAATCATCAGCAACGCGGCGGCCATCGTGGCCCTCCGCTGGGGAGAGAGGAGGATCCGCAACCGGAAGCATCTGCTGCTACTGACGTCACTAGCGGTCAATGATCTCGTTGCTTTGGTAAGCGTCTGGTTGTCCACTTCATGATTGTAACCTACACTTTTTATAGGCTACAGTGAAAAACGTACAGAAGACGTACATGGACTATCCTACGAAGCCGCTACCGCCTGCTACGACAGTGCTACGAGATACGCTACGCGTCTGAATTCAATGCGATTGAGATCCCATTGTGCATTCATTTTTAGCGGTTTCAATTTAGCATTTCGTGATCTCCAAATTTAAGTAGAATCATTTTGGAAGTTTTGTAGGAGTCTCATCATTTAGATATTATTTTATTGTACTGCGTAAAGCTTAGATGCGGTGAACAACTGGGAACTGCGATGATGATGGTGGAGGCGATCATTTTCACATTCATTTTTTTAATCCAACTAGCTGAGGGAACAAGCATTATGGCCTCCTGGCCCCTGTTTAATAAAGCTGACAATTTGACATAAATGTCAAAAAGCGACAAAATAGTGGAATTGTCGCGCTTTTGTAACATATTTGTCACTTTTATTAATAGCATAAGCGCGACAATTCCAAAATTTAGTCGCATAATGTCGAACTGTCAGTTTAATTAAACAGGGCCCTGATGTGAAATGGTAACCATCGCTTATCGGCATCGCAGTTGTCAGCTGTTCGTGGAGATGTGGATGGTTGATATAATGTTGCGTGTTGCGTGTTGTGTCCAGCTGGGCATGCTGGGCGCGATGCTGGTGAAGGAGCGGCTGCCGGGCTCGGACGGCACGGCGCTGTACTGCGGCGCGCGCGTGCTGCTGCGCGTGTTCGGCATCGGCAGCGTGTGCATCGCCGTCACCATGGCGCTCGAGCGCTTCCTCGCGCTCACCAGGCCCTTCTTCTATCAGAAGGTACTCCCTCCCTCCATACCCTACCCTACCCTACCCCCTTCCCTACCCTCTGCGGCATGAGAGAGGAAAGCAATTCTTGAACAAGACATTGTTTGAATTTAAATAATTATAAGTTTAAAAAACTAGAGAAACCGGCTTCATAGCCAAACGGCTAAATCGATTTTAATGAAATTTGTTTGGGACAATCTGGACGTAAGAATAACCTTCCGAATAAAAAAATAAATTTCTAAATCGGTAAAATAATGGCAACACCGATTTTAATAAATAAAATGGGACCAATCTGGAAGCAGTACCTTTCAGATAAAATAATATTTTTTTTTAAATCGGCTCACAAATGACGAAGTTATGCAGTAACAATAATTAAAAAAAAATACAACCGAATTGAGAACCTCCTCCTTTTTGATTGGAAGTCGGTTAAAATCTATTTTAACTACATTCATAGTTCGTTAAATAATTACATGGGAATCGGACCCGTTACACGAGAAAAATAATCACCCTGTAGCTTTATCATACCAATCGAAAGGATTCATCATAAGGATATTTTTTTACCAAATAACAAAGGATCAGAAATAAAAGGAAGACCATGAATTTTACTACCGTTAGACACTTTCAAAAAAACACACTCAAAGTTCACTTGAATAAGAAGGCTCACTTTGAAATTTTCTAAGTGAATCTAGATGCTAGTTTGTCGCAACCAAACCTAGAAAAATAGAGCCAAGAAACTATAGCTATCGGCAGACGAAGCATAGGAATTACCGAAAGGGTTACAATTGCGGAAATTCGGTGGATGGAATAGACTCAAAATCGTTTTTCCTGAAAACCTATGCTATGCATAGCAGTGTTTAGGCTAATTATTTCACTAAAGATGAAATCCAGGTTCCACAATTCGGTTCCCTGGCAGAACCTTTACATAAAGTCAAAGTCAAAGTGTATTTATTTGCCCAATCACATGTACAAGGGTTGTTAGAGTCAGGGGCGTATTTACCCTTAGGCCAAGAGGGCCATGGCCCGGGGCGGCAGGCTGCGAGGGGCGGCGCGAGCCGCCCCTCGTTCAGATTCGTGCGCCTTTTTTACTTAACATCATCATCATCATCAACATCCACAGCCCGACTTCACCCACTGCTGGGTATAGGCCTCCCTTAGTTTGTGCCATCTACCTCGATCCTGTGCCAGTCTAAGCCATTGCCGCCCCACGACCCTAAATATATCTGACTTTACATCCCTGAAGCAATTTTAAAAAGCCTACTAACCAAAACTAACCTCACCTCGTTCGTCGAACGAACGAACAAAAAATGAAATTCATAAAAATAACGTTAATTTTAACGGGGCGCTTGGCCGGCGGCCGGTCAACGGGAACGGGCGAGAGCGGGGCGAGGCGAACTCCGTCGCTCGTGAGTGACTCGGGACTAGTCGGGACGCTTCGACTTTCGTTTCTCGTGTTGTAAAGCAGCCGGGGCGGCGCGGCGGCGCGGTCGCGGGTGGACTAGTGGCTAGCGGCACGTAAGTCTAGCGCTGAGCGATACGCGGAGGGGATAGCTGCGCATGTGTACTGTCGCGCACGCAATACAATTATAACTTTAAATAATTATTTAGTCAATTGAAATGTTACATAAGCTTTACATTTTTTCATTGCTAACTCTTTTCCTTACTTATAGAACTTTTCAAATTATTGTTTCTTGTAGTAATTTCTAAGAGGAGTGTACATTTTCGATAATGTTAGGCAGGTAGAAAAGGTGCGGGTTACCGTTTGGGGACAAATTAACATCTACCTGCTACGACTATTATTATTATTAAAGAAGTAATAAAGTGAATAAGCAAAAAAGTGAGAAAATTTCTAGACAAAATTTCTCCCCTTTTTGCTTATTACTTCTTTAATTTTAAATTTAAGGCAAAAAGTTATATACATATTTTTAGCAAAGCGATTTCCTATAAATTATTCCTTGATGATTTTTTTGTAGGACGCATAGTTTCCGAGATATCGCGAAAAAAGTGTTTGCACGCCTTTATCGAAGATGGCGGCCGGGGAACAAGGGCGGCAACCCCATAAACTTGGAGTTAAGCTATTATTGACACATATCCCAAAAATAAAATTGCGTCCTTTATCAAAAATGCAATATTCGGTCCTTAAATTGTAACATTTCAATGGACTTATTAGCTAAATAATTATAATGACATGATTTTAATGTAATGTTAAATAGTAAGATGTCCAAACATTTATAGTAGGTACCTAAGACATAAACTTTTGACAAGTTTATGGGGAGTAGAAAAAGAAAAACTTCTTAGCAGTCAATACCAACACAATTATTGAGAACGCGACTGTACACTGTATGTGCACGGGGTGTGGTATGGGTGTGGGAGGGGAACTCGAGCGGAGAGCCAATCGGCGCTACGCACGCCTGCCCTTCATCTCGCTAGCCCCCCTCAGGTACCTTAATTTTGACTTCTGCGTAATAACGGTCAGCGCTAAAGTTACGTGCCGCTTACTACTTTTTAGGGTTCCGTAGCCAAATGGCAAAAACGGAACCCTTATAGATTCGTCATGTCTGTCTGTCTGTCTGTCTGTCTGTCTGTCTGTCCGTCCGTATGTCACAGCCATTTTTCTCCGAAACCGTAAGAGCTAGACTAATAAAACTTGGCGAGTAGATGTATTCTGTGAACCGCATTAAGGTTTTTACACAAAAATATAAAAAAAACTATAAATTTAGGGGGTCCCCATACTTGAAACTGAAACTCAAAAATTTATTATTGAGTCTTTAGTATTGATTATCTATGAATAGGTCTTCAAAAATGATGTTGAGGTTTCTAATATCGTTTTTTTCTAAACTGAATAGTTTGCGCGACACTTCCAAAGTGGAAAAAAGTTGCCCCCCCCCCTCTAACTTCTAAAATAAGAGAATGATAAAACTAAGAAAAATATATGTTGTACTATGCAAACTTTCAACGATATTTGGTTTTAACGAGATCTAATGAGTAGTTTTTTTTTTATACGTCATAAATCGTAAACCGCAATTTACCTTTCGACGAACTACAAGAACCTTTATTATGTTACTTGATGCTACGGAACCCTTCATGGGCGAGTCCGACTCGCACTTGGCTGCTTTTTTTTTTTTTCTTCAGCCTACATTGTCCCACTACTGGGCAAAGGCCTCCCCCAAAGACTTCCAGTTCCCCCTATTCTGGGCCTCCTCCCACCATTTCTTATATATTTTATAAATAAAATATAAAATATTGGCAGGGTGTGCTCAAACGCAAACCTATTTAGGTAGTAGGTAGGTACGTAAAAAAAAAAACTTTTTTTCCGAAAAATTTATGGGGCGGCATATCTTTTTGGCCCGGGGCGCCAAATCTTTAAATACGCCTCTGGTTAGAGTATAGTATATTTCATTACAAGTGCGGAAAGGCTGTCATTGCAAAGAGTTCCGACAAATGTCTACCCGAGCCGAAGGCGAGGGTTGACAGTCGGAACAAGTTGCAATGACGGTTCCGCACGTGTACTGAACGACTATTTTTAATACAGTTGCGAAAAAATGAAGCAATTTAATAAAATAATAAAAAAACTATTTACTTTTTTCTCTTCTCTCCACGCAATAAGTTCGTCGTATGTATGCATGTAGCGACTTTTTGACTTTTCCGGTAAAATGTTCTCCGAAGCATTTTGTGCAATTATACTGAGTTCCGGTGGTGTTAATTCAGAAAAACTAGGTTCTAAATTACTCATTTTGTGCAACAAACAAATAAACTCGCAAAGAAAATTTCTGAAAAATGGCGCCAACCGTAGAATATAAGCAGAGATTTTTTTTTTCTTCACCCATTCTGGAAGGCAAAGGGAACTATACCCATACAGCCAAGTCTTCAGTAGATTTTTTTTATTGATTATGAATTGAAAATGAAATTTAATGATATGAAATGAAATGAAACCTAACATAACTCATTAAATCTGTTAATGAAACAAATTAGCAGCTTCTTTTTAGAAATATACGTATTTGCATGAATCATAAAAACTTCGATGAATTTTTTTAGTAAAAACTTCATGGTTGGTTTTTCTTTTTAGACATTATTTTGACAGTTGGGAAAGAAAAAGCACTAGTGCGGGAATGGTAAAAAAAAGCACGCGTGTGTAATAGGCTATTAATTAGCCCACATCCCGAACGCTATACGTCCCTGCAATACGCCACTTTTTGAGCAACTGTCAAAAAGTGGCGTTGAGCAATTTTCATCCATTGTGATTCCGCCCTTTGAGGGCATGCAAAATTCGAGCTTGAACATTATTTATTGAGCACAGCACGATCACGATGAGTGTTGTTTGAGCGCAAACAATGCCAATATGCCATTCCGCGCTGACTAACTGCTTGCAGCCTAATGAAGTCCGCGTTATTGCTCTTGCCGACTGTCTGCCAAATGAGGACTGTACGAATATGCTAATGGTATGCATAGTTCTACTAGTACATCTAAGTACCTGTACTTCGATGGTGTTACGAGTAGTAGAGTGGTACTTATATATATCTACCTACACATTGCTGGCATTTCGACGGATCTCTCAGCTCAGTTGGTAGTAGCTCTGCCTTCTGCGCCGTAGGTCGTCGGTTCGATCCCCACCGAGGACAAAATATGTGTGTGGTGAACACAGATGTTTGTACTCTGTTTGGGTACCTATATTGTATTATTAGTGTGTATTTACAAAAAATATATATTTAATTATTTTGTTCTCATAGAACAAGCTTTGGGGCTAGATACGAGTAGTGTTGTGTGAATTGTCCACATTATTTATTTATCTATTTGGTGATATATGATATAAATGGCCAAGTGCTACCAATGTTAAGATGGAGAAGATATATGATGATGATAAACCGCCAAGGTTTGTCTCATAACACCATAATGTAAAAGTTTTTAATTCATTAAATAATTAACTAAAACCTTTTGAAATGGCGTTTATATAAATAGGTACCTAGGTTCGAACTTTATTTACGATGTACTTAATCAGGAAAATTTTAAAATGATTATGTACCTACTTTATTTATTTTACTGAGGAAAATTTAAAAATAATATTGTGATAACTATATTTGTATTATTGTTATTGTATGACTATTATTATTGCTTCAGTAAAATCAAAATCAAAAGTGTAGGTATATATTTATTCAGTAGAATCGCAAGGATCTTTAGGCGAGTCTAGGTGCCAGTTCAACGCGACCACAGGAGCCAATTCTCGGCTCATCTCGGATCATTTTGCAATTTTATATTATTGCTTCTTTTCGAAGAGGGAATGGCAGATTTCCTTAAGTAATTCATCGACGACCTCATCGTAGAAGCCTCGAAAGCTACGTTATACGGAAAATGTAGAAAAAGTGCGGGGTTGTGCAATGCCAATGTGTATTTGAAAATCTCGGTCGGCCCGAGAATTAGGCTCCTGATCCAGTACTTTTATAAATACGGAAGTGTATTTAGGAGACATTGAAAATCTCGGTCGGCCCGAGAATTAGGCCCCTGATCCAGTCCAAATATTCGGTCATACGGAGCCCACTGCTGGACGTAGACGTCCTGGCAGGTTGTTAGTATTATGGTTCTTTTGTAAATTCACTGAATGTTTATTGAAGAAATGTGCAGCAAAGTATAGATATCAAGTATAGATCTCAAGCGGTCTTAGAGCTGTTCCCACTTGGAAAGTTGGTACTATTATTATTTTTTGATTTCATAAACAGCAGATTTTAAGAAAGTAACTAGAGCCCGCGCAAGATCAACTCTTCGCGCGACTGATGGCGGAAAACAGAAAAAAAATAATCTGGAAATAATGCGTTAATCCAAGTTCAGTTTTTGATCTAGTCTGGTTTTTTAATACCCTGCACAGGGCTTTACGAATGCATTTTTTTCTTGATTTATATTTATTGAGACGGTGCCAATGCATTCCTTATTAAAGTACCTATTGCATAGTAAATGAGCTAGATACCCATCTAGCCATTGGTGGATCCAAGAAGATACTCTTCTGGCAGCATGCACTGTAACCACGAACAATGTAAGCCACCCGACTTCACCCGCGCGTGCTTCGCATACCGAGGACTGCTATTCTAATTGTGTGCCGGAAATGGGACGATAACAAAACTTACTTGAAATAATTCAATGAATCATTGATGTTTATACTTTGTTGCTATTCATTATGCCGAAATAGACCATAGGATTTCACATGAAACATCAAACAAAGAACTGAATAAACTAAATAAATAAATAATAGCTACTCATTCTCGAAAAGATGAGGGAGAGAGAGAATATAATTGTAAGTAGGACATCTGATATCCAATCAGTTTAAATGAGATTTCAATAGGTTTGAGATCATTAGAAAAACAATGAACACCTACAAAATATATGAAATGCAACGTCAACTTCAACCTCTCGAATACCTTTCGGAATTTAGTTTTTATAAGTAAAACTTACTTAAAATGGTTAAAGCGCAAGTGTTTAATCCGAAGCCTGTGTGAAGTGTATATTACCAGGGGCTCAATTCTAGACCAGTGACTTTTTTGTCACAGTAGATATATATCACAAGAACTGTCAAATTCACTAAAGAAACTGACAGTCCTTGTGATATTATATCTAACGTGACAAAAAAGTCACTGGTCTAGAATTGAGCCCCTGAAGAGACTTGCTATAGGTACGCTAAAGTTGCGCAAGGCAATAAATAGGTCGCAGAATGGGATCTGAATTTCCAATCTTCACTGGCGTCAATCATGACGACATTATTCCGAAAATCTATTCAATTGTAATACCAAATTTATCCAAATGTGTGTGCGGGAAGTTGAATATGTACTTAAGTACTTACATATAGGATAATCAATTTCTTGATATCACTAGTAGTGACAACAAGAAAGAGCTGTTATTTTCTTGGAGGCTCATTATAATCACAATAGCCAATAGAAACAAGGCACGTGGTTACGTGCCTTGTTTCTTTCCTGAGGTGCGTTTATAAGATTAAAAAAATTATAAGATTATTCCTTAGGCTAAGTATTTTTAAGACCTATCCTAGAAATACTTAGCCTAAGGAATAATCTTATATTTTTTTTAGGTACTTTAGTAAAGTGCGTTTTCGAATTTCAATGTTGGTATGTAGGTGAATTTGGATATTGCTTTCAGAGGCGAAGGCTTTAAGCGCTTGTAATACTGTATTGTTTGGTGTATGTACTATGCGCGACCAGAAAATACACTAATAAAATAGATGAAATAATTATGAACAAATAGACAAATGATGAAATCAGTGTGACCATCCTATTTCCATGGTGTTGAACATTCAATTCGGTACCTATGTTTTTCACGTGGGTGACGTTAACAATAACAATAAAGTTTCAAGCCCAAAAAAGTAGCAACACACTTGGAAACCCCTCAAGCAGAAAGGAGTTTCCCAAATTTTGAAAGCTTGTTTTTAATCAGCTGTTATAAAATCGCTGTTAGAGTGAACTTTTCGTCAGAGCGTAATGGCCCGAACACACCTAGTTCGCTGGAGGTAGCGATCAGTGAAACGGTGTCAAATATCGCTGTCAGATTTGAGATTTGACAGCGAATATTTGACAGCGTTTCACTGTTCGCTACCGCCAGCGAACTAGGTGTGTTCGAGCCTTAAGTCGTCAAATTAATAATTAGGGATGCACAATGATTTCAGGGAGGGGGGGGGGGGGATATGAGGGTGTAGGGAGGCAATAATGTACGACCCGTTCATGCACAGAAGGATAAAGTACAGCAGGTTAATGTACACACCGTTATTACGATGCCAGTATTTGGATTAACGTGTTAGTACGGCAGGTTAAAACAAATCCAAAAAATAAAAAAAGCAGCCAAGTGCGAGTCGGACTCGCCCATGAAGGGTTCCGTAGCACGACGAACTACAAGAACCTTTATATATGTTACTTGATGTAACATAATAAGGTTCCTGTAGTTCGTTGAAAGGTAAATTGCGGTTTACGGTTTATGACGTATAAAAAAAAAACTACTGACTAGATCTCGTTCAAACCAAATATCGTTGAAAGTTTACATAGTAATGTACAACATATATTTTTTTTAGTATTATCATTCTCTTACTTTAGAAGTTAGAGGGGGGGGGACCAACTTTTTTCCACTTTGGAAGTGTCTCTCGCGCAAACTATTCAGTTTAGAAAAAAACGATATAAGAAACCTCAACATCATTTTTGAAGACCTATTCATAGATACCCCACACGTATGGGTTCGATGAAAAAAAAATTTTTGAGTTTCCGTTTATGACATATAAAAAAAAAACTACTGACTAGATCTCGTTCAAACCAAATATCGTTGAAAGTTTACATAGTAATGTACAACATATATTTTTTTTAGTATTATCATTCTCTTACTTTAGAAGTTAGAGGGGGGGGGACCAACTTTTTTCCACTTTGGAAGTGTCTCTCGCGCAAACTATTCAGTTTAGAAAAAAACTATATTAGAAACCTCAACATCATTTTTGAAGACCTATTCATAGATACCCCACACGTATGGGTTCAATGAAAAAATTTTTTTTGAGTTTTAGTTTCAAGTATGGGGACCCCCAAAATTTATATATTTTTTTCTATTTTTGTGTAAAAACCTTAATGCGGTTCACAGATTACATCTACTCACCAACTTTCATCAGTCTAGCTTTTATGGTTTCGGAGAAAAATGGCTGTGACACGGCCGGACAGACAGACAGACAGACAGACAGACAGACATGACGAATCTATAAGGGTTCCGTTTTTGCCATTTGGCTACGGAACCCTAAAAAGGTTTCGTTTTAACTGGGTGGGGTGTACAATAACATGCTGTACAATAACTGGTGGGGTGTAGCTTGCACGCGCGCGAGGATTGTTTATTAAAGTGTAGTGATGGGTTCCAGCAAGTGACGTACTACATGATCCGCTGGGCGCTGCTGGGCTCGTGGGCGGTCGCGGCGCTGCTGACGTGCGCGCCGCTGGCGGGGATAGGGCTCTACCACGACCCCGTGAGGCGCCGCTGCGTGCGCTACCGGGAGACCACGGAGCCGCTGCACTTCGCCTACGCGCTCGTCTTCATGTTATTCGGTAACACCACAGAGCAGCAAACACGCTTTTGCTTACGCAAAGTAGAGGTAGAGAGAGCATGATGACTTATCTTATTAATAAGCACAGAGCAGCAAACACGCTTTTGCTTACGCTAATTCCGTGGGTAACACTCATTCGAATGCACTTTATAATTAAATTATATGCACTGCAGCTTTTTTATTTCCATAGAAAATCGCAGAAATATACCTAATATAGTTATTTTTTCTATGGAAAAAAAAATCTGTTGTCTGTAAAGTCGGTTTACCGACTAAATACCGATAAACCATAGTTGAAAGTGACAACGTCATACGCTGTCCGTTGCACTTGGAACGCCTCAGAGCGAGGTAACGCCGCATGTGTCATGTTTTTTCTTGTGTGCTCCATCAAATTATAAGACGTTGTTACGTCAAAAACATGAAAAATCGTGTTCTTAAAGTTACCGCCCCAAACGCAACTTTTTAAGCTAAAACGCGTAAACCTTTGAATATTTTTACACTGAACATGAAAGTGTCCCCTGGATTGACAGACCAAAATTAAATGGTATTATCACCTTCTTACATTTTAGTTCTGCTCCTAAAGTTCCAATGTGTTCGTGCTGCCTTTAGCTTCCGTCATGCATGACTCATGGCTGCTAACATAACTTTAGGACATTCGTAACAGTTATGTTCTGCGATAGTATAAATCAAGGCAAGAACACAGCTAAATTGTCTTTAAGTAGGTAAGGCTCGCTGCAGCCGTTTCCACTCAATAAGGACGGCCTGTTCACTGGTTAATGGCCAAACGATTCCCATTGCGTTAATTTGCGTTATCAAACCGATTACAGAAACTGTTCTCATCACAGAGTTGTTTTCATTTGTCAAACTAATCGAGAATATGTAAGGCCAGCAACAAGATAAGGTTTTCACAAAACCTACGAATACTTATTACAATAAAAGCAGCCAAGTGCGAGTCGGACTCACCCATGAAGGGTTCCGTAGCAACAAGTAAAAAAAAGAATTAACAATGAACATGATTACATTATTGATTGTTAACATGATTTTAAGAATGAACTGGTGTATACGGTGTTGGTGACTCTAATAAATAAATAAATATATAAAGCATAATATAAAGGTTCTTGTAGTTTGTCGAAAGGTAAATTGCAGTGTACGATCTATGACGTATAAAAAAAAAAACTACTGACTAGATCTCGTTCAAACCAAATATCGTTGAAAGTTTGCATGGTAATGTACAACATATATTTTTTTTAGTTTTATCTTTCTCTCATTTTAGAAGTTAGAGGGGGGGGGGGACCAACTTTTTTCCACTTTGGAAGTGTCTCTCGCGCAAACTATTCAGTTTAGAAAAAAACAATATTAGAAACCTCAACATCATTTTTGAAGACCTATTCATAGATAACCCACACGTATGGGTTCGATGAAACAAAAATTTTTGAGTTTCAGTTTCAAAACCCCCAAAATTTATAGTTTTTTTTTTATTTTTGTGTACAAATCTTAATGCGGTTAACAGAATACATCTACTCTCCAAGTTTCATCAGTCTAGCTCTTACGGTTTCGGAGAAAAATGGCTGTGACATACGGACGGACAGACAGACAGACATGACGAATCTATAAGGGTTCCGTTTTTGCCATTTGGCTACGGAACCCTAAAAACTCATTGAGGTATCGATGATTAATTATGATTATAACCTATCCTCAAAAACAAATTGCGTTGCTCAAAAACACAGCTCGAAATAATGGCACGCCTCTACCATGCTTCCCTTTCTAGCAGTTTTTAAGGCGGGAAGTTCAATCTGGCTATGATACAGGCATGATGATTATATCGATTTGACGGCACTAAGCGTTTGTTTGTTCTGTAGGTACGGCACTATGCGTGGTGCTGGTGTACTGCAACTATGCCGTAATCCGCGCGCTGTACGCCATCACGGCGACGCCGCCCGGCGCCGAGCCGCTCGTCCGCCGCGTGTCGCGGACCTCCTGCCGCCAGCGCGACCGCGACCGCGACCGCGACCGCGACCGCGACCGCGACCGCTGCGGCGACTCTTACCGCGACCGCGACCGCCAGCGCACGCTGAAGCTCGGAGACGTGCCGCTGCACCAGAACGAGGCCACGGCCGAGGAGGTCACCTTCAGCAGACTGATGGCCTTGCTCTCTGTCTTGTTCATTCTCTGCTGGATGCCTCAGATGGTAAGTTACAAACCTTTCGTCGCGAGACTGCTCCCCAAAGGTCGTTAGATTGCCAAGGAATCTGCTAGGAGCCGCTGTCTTTTTTTGCACATTGCAAAACTTAATTCCTTCCTCTCCTAAAAAATAACTGTTTCTATGTTTTCATTATGTTGGTGAGTGAACCAGGTTACTGCGTGTTGTTGACATTTTCCTACAGTTTCCAGTCTACGTCGTTTTACGTACACGTACACTTGCAAATTAACTTGCCGTAGGTGCTACTGCTACGCAAAGACTGACGTAGGTCAGGTCCAGCTTGTAGGTTTAATTTCATCTTTTTTTTTTTTTTTTTTTTTTTTTTTTTTTTTTTTTTTTTTTTTTTTTTTTCGCCAGGTGGCGCTTTTGAGTAAACAACTCACTTTTGTTAAAAAATTTAAATAATCAAAATATAATATTTCTACAGCCTAATTCGTTTATAATATGATGTTGCAGTGTTGTCCTATTGACAAATCAGTACCATGAACGTTTTCCATGAAAACAACTGATGTTTTCAGGGATTTATCTGAATTTTCGAAGTGACCGGTAAAGTGTTTGAATTTATGGATAGAAACAAACAATTCATACACTAGCTACAGCCTGCTAATAGGAATTCTTGCATCCGAATGACCCCGTTCCGCAATACTACAACAGGTATTTATTTATCAATTACTAATGAATACATGGAATTTTGAAAAACAAGAAGTTAGTGAATCCCAGCGTGACCTCTTGTGAAGTGAACTCGCTAGACGCTAGCGATGGGCGATTACTACTATATTTTATCGAATTAGTCGATTGTTCGGTTCAGTCGATAAAAGTCGATAACAATTGAAACTAGTCGATTGTTAACGACTGACGGCGCGTGCGGCGTGCGGCGCACGGCGACAATGACTGGCACCAACTTTAACTACTATTTGCCGCGCGGTCGCGCCACGCAACCACGCAACGCACCTAACTACTATTTTTGCCGCGCGGTCACGCATTCACGCAACGCACCTAACTACTATTTTCGTGCGTACTACTGAATCAGTAGTTACAAAAGATGGTGCGTCGGGCGTGCGCTGCGCTACAAATCTATAGATTAAGTCCGTGCGCCGCTACTTAATGCAGTTATTATGCGATTTAAGTTATTACATTAATTAATTTGTTTTAAAGTATAACAAATTACGAATAGAAGGGTAGGTAAAGAGTTTCTAACTAAGGAAAACAAAGACTAGAATAAAAATTAAGTAAAAAAGGATCTTAATTGAAATATATTTTCTTGCAGAAAATCAACTTATAGCTAGAAATCTACCTTCTAACATAATTTTGGTAACAACACTTTTTACTCGACAAGGTCAATTTTACATTTCTATAAAATGTATATTCATAATATTAAAATATACTACCTACGTGTTAACATTAAATGCAACCGAAGTATTATTAATGCAAACGAAGTATTATTACTTAGAAACAATCGATGCAACACCGTCCCGCCCCCGCATGCACCGCCCCGCGTGGGTTTCCGCAGCGCAAGTCACCGCACCGCACGCATACTTACATGTATAGTAGTTAGTAGTTTGTCGATTGTTATTCGAATAATCATGGGGAGGAACTACTAAATCGACAATCGAATGCGCAGTAGCGCAATTTTCGATTCATTCGATTGTTTTTTTTGAAGCAATCGCCCATCGCTACTAGACGCCAACCAACCAAACTTCCAGAAATAAAACCGAGATGGCGCTAGTTACAAGTCAAAACATCTGTAGCAAGTGTAACCAGGCATTGCCGCCGAAACATTTTATGACCTGCTCTTTATGCAAAGTGAAACTGCACCTCGAAACATGCTCCATAGTCACTGATAGACATTACGCATATTTGTCACCCAAAAGTAGAGCCGATTGGAAATGTGGGTCCTGCACTTGGAACAAAGCTAACGTTACGAGTATTCCAACTCCAGTCAGGCTAGTAGGCCCTCGGACCATAAGCCGTACACCTACTGACAGTAATAAAAATAGCTCGCGTAACCTTAACACCACGTTTACCAGCACAACGACAAAGAAAATGTTCCAAACGACTCCTACATCACCAGTGATCACACCACCAATCAAACCAAACCAGGACAAACAGGCAGCTGCGAAGAAAAAAGTAGTCACCAACGTAACAATTATGTCCGAACTCGTGAGCTTCCGTGATCAAGTCTCTGGCTATTTTCTTTCTCAGGATGCCAAGTTCAATGATCTGATAACAACATTTAGTGACTTTAAGAACTGTTTTACCGAACTGACCACGAATTACAACACATTAAGAACAGACGTGGACAATATTTGTGAGTCTCTAGATGTGGCAAACGACAAGCATGATTTGTTAACAATTACGGTAGAATCCACCTGCTCGAAACTGCAGCAGCTGCAGTCTGAGAAAGACTCGCTCCACAACAAATTAACTGCAGCACACTTAAGATTAACATCGATAGAACGAATTGCTCCATCTGAAGCTAATATATCTGGCAGTAACACTGGTGAGGAAGAAATAGTATGCAGAAGAGCAACTGATGCGTCAGTAGTAACACAAGGCTATGCCAAACAGACCCCTCCTAAAAAAGTCCCCCCTATTACCATAGGTAAACCTGAAACTATGCGCCGTAAAGACAACATCCGCGATAAGCTTGCACAATCTATAAATAATATCTCTCCTTCACCCTTCTCCTCTTCTGTGGTTTTATCATCTCCAATGGATAACGAAGAACCCCATAACTCTGACCAAAGCAATGATGCACCCTGGCAGATGGTACAACATCGGCGCAAATACAAGCGCCAAGGCGTGATAGTTGGTAATGCGCAACAACTACCCCAGCTGCAAGCTATGGAAAGAACTAGGAAAATTCACGCATGTTTCCTGCAACCGGACACAACGGTAGACGCTATGAGACTACATATGGAGGAAATATGTAATAAAACAGGATTCCACGCAGCTAAACTGAAACTCAAGCATGATTATTATGCCTCATTCGTTTTGACTGTTCCAGAATACTCCTTTGATATGCTCATGACACCAGACTCTTGGCCGGCTGGCATAGAAGTTTGTGAGTGGTTTCACAGAGGTGTCAGGCGTGAATACTGTAGTCGACCCCGCACACCTGGCCAGAAAAACGAAGAGACGGGAGACGCAAACCCATAGGAAACCTCAAAGAAATATAAAATCTAAATATACACTACATGCTGTGTATCAAAATGTGAATGGCATCAAAACAAAACTACAACAATGGCGTCTATGTACATCACTTCTGCAAGTCGATTTGATTGCCGCAACGGAAACGAATTTAAACGACTCTGTAACTGATGCAGAAGTAACGCCATGCGGGTGGACTCTTCTACGGCGTGATAGAGGCTCAAACATGGGCGGTATATTACTTGCATCCAGACCAGGAATTAAAATCTCTCGCCAACAACATCTTGAGACTGGATTTGGAGAGGACCTCTGGGGATCATTTTGCTACAAAAGTCGACTAGTATATGTGTGTGTCGTGTATATTAAGCCATCTGCTAAAGATGAAGACTACATGGCATGGTTCTGTAAGGTTGAAGAGAACATCTGTACTCTATCGAGTAACTCTGTTGTTATCATTTTGGGTGACCTGAATTTAAATAGTGCCTCTTGGAACATTAAGAACTACATGGGTTATTTCATAAATTTCTGTGATTTTAGAGATTATAATAATATCGTGAATCAAATGGGAAGCAAGCTAGATGTCGTCATTATGAATAGTAAAGTAAGTAATGCAAGTGTATGTTTGGCGGATGATGGTCTTGTGGATGTTGCTGATAAATACCACCCACCTCTTGATATCTCTTTATGTATTGTTGGCGAGGAGAAAGATGTCATGTTGGAGGCTAGTACTATCGACGCAAGGACCGACTGGAACTTTAGTAAAGCCAATTTTCCTGTCCTGTATGAATTAATCAACAATATTGTCTGGGAAGAAGTGCTCAACCAACAGGATGCTAATCATGCTGTTGATTTACTTTATTTAAATCTAAACAAATGTTTGGACCTTTGCGTTCCCAAGAAAATTCGTAATAATAAGCCCATCCGCAGATACCCAACTTGGTTCAATAAGAACATTATCGGGGCCATTAAAACAAAATGGATTCTGCATAAAATTTGGAAAACATCGAAGGATCCCCACGTGTACAGTTTCTTTACAAGCATTAGAACATCAGTAAAACTTAGTATAACAATAGCACATCGCAACTACACAGATAACATTCAAGAAAACCTGTCTACTAATCCTAAAGCTTTCTGGAATTATGTGAAAAGTCTACGTACAAAGGGAGGGTTTGAACCATGTATTATGCATGAAGGACAAAAACATACTGGTCAGGCAGCAGCTACAGCATTTGCCAATTATTTTGGTAGTGTATTTCTTCCACGTATTCCAGACCTTAACGCTAACCAAGTAAAATGTATAAACAACTGCCCGCTGATTAGTATTCAAGAATTTTCCGTTGCAGAAGTAGAGGCCAGTATCATTAAACTCAAACCTAAATGCTCATTAGGCCCTGATAACATACCTTCATATTTATTAAAAGCATTCAAGTCCCAATTAGCACCAGTCCTAACCCATATATTTAATCTGTCTCTAAATACATCTACTTACCCAAAAGTCTGGAAAAGGTCCCGAGTTGTCCCTATTTTCAAAGCAGGAGATAAAGCACTAGCCGAAAACTATAGGCCCATTGGAATACTATCATCTCTTGCCAAGCTCTTTGAGAGTGTCTTACATACCAACTTAAACAAACAAATTGAACCGTACCTTAATGACGCCCAACACGCTTTTAGAAGGGGTAAATCTGTAAACACCAACTTACTTACTCTGGTGGACTATATTGCGGCAAAACTTGACTCTGGCACACAGGTAGATGTGATATACCTAGACTTCAAAAAAGCTTTCGATCGAGTAGACAACGATATTCTGTTAAACAAACTAAACGGCTTTGGCTTCTCTCCTAAATTACTTAAACTATTTGCTGATTACCTTCGTGACCGTCAACAATTTGTTCGTCTTGGCTGTTTCGACTCTTCTCCATACAACACTAGATCGGGTGTAAGTCAGGGCTCATCCTTGGGGCCTCTTCTTTTCATCATGATGGTCGACGATCTGGCCAAACATCTTGAATTCGCTAAGTGTCTACTGTATGCAGATGACCTTAAACTTTACATTGAAATACAATCAATCGACGACTGTTGCGCCCTACAACAAGATCTGAGTGCGATTCAAATGTGGAGTGAAGATAACCAACTACACCTTAACGTCAGTAAATGCCAAATTATGTCCTATAGTAGATCTTCCCAACCATTTCAAATGCCTTATCAACTTTATGGGGAACTGTTAAAACGAGAAATAAACGTAAAAGATTTAGGCATACTCTTCGACACACAATTAAACTTTCATGACCATATTTGCAAATTAGCCGCCGACTGCTTTAAACGATTGGGATTTGTGATAAGAAACTGTAGGGATTTTCATAATATTAATGCCATTAAGCTCCTTTATACTGCACTAGTAAGATCGAAATTGGAGGCAAGTGCATGTGTGTGGAACCCCCATCAGGGAACATACACACTTATGGTGGAAAAGGTACAGAAAAGGTTTCTTCGGTTCTTGTACCGGAAGGTGCACGGTTATTACCCGTTCATGTACCCCACCCAATATCTACAGGGTACATTAGGATTTAATTCCTTACAAACCCGTCGGTTATTTGACCAACTTCTTGCTGTATGTCGCATACTAAGAGGACTTCTAAATTGCCCTGAGCTGTTGAAGGAGGCCAGTCGACTTAATGTACCTGAAAATTGTACCAGATTTCGCCCCGGGCGAGTGCCCTTTTTCGCTATAACGCCCGCACGCACCGTGGCTCGCCAACAATCCCCAATCTGTAGGAGTCAGCGGCACCTCAACGCCCTCACCGCCTCACACGCACAACTGGATATTTTTGCCGATAAATGGCATGTTATTGAGAGATTGTGCTTTCAATACTGCGAGAGTCTAGAGTACAAATAGATGATTTGTGTATATCTATACCTAAGTACCTATAATAGTTAATGATCTCATCTTGTTTTATATATTATTATTATTATTTTCATTTAGTTTTTTGTATGCCTACAAGCATACTGTAGGTATACATCCGGTGCAATATTAGTAGGTATGTATAGTTAAATAAATAGCTTGTAAGATATTTTTAGTCTAAGTTAAGATATTCATTAGTTTTTAATCCTTAAGTAACGCATTAGATCATTTATCTGTAATGTTATTTAATAAGTGAATAAACTGAAATTGAAATTGAAATCAGTCAAAAGCCTAGAAGAACTGTTGAGAAACTTACGGGTGGGTTCGTACTGGTTTTTGTATGATCCCTTAGCAAAAAAAATTCAGCCCGGGTGTCTCAATAATGTGTATGCAGTAGCAAGGTATGAACCTACTCACGTAGGAAGCAATAATACACTGATATGATATGATCGACAGTAGAAGCGCCATATGCACCACATGTGGCAGACAGAGCAGAGTTCCATGGACGGCAATTGACACCAGAATGGAACGGCTTCTGACGGCGGATCTCCGGATACGGAACCAATAATTAACTGCTCACAATGCAGGGTGTGAAAGGATAACTTTCTAAAACTTTGGTGAAGTTGGTGTTGACAATGCGAAAAATCTAGAATTCGTTTTTTCACTCTTTCTGAGTTCTTTATAGGTACTTACCGAAATCATAAAGCATGATCTGAAAATGTCGTTCAAATGTTCGGAAGTAGTCTCTAGACTAGACTCTCTAGTATAGTTTAGTATACAATAAGAAACTATCAATAATACGAATATTGGTTCCTTGGTGCAAGCCCACCTGTTAGCAAGCAGGCCACGCGTCAATCAGCTCATCTAGGTAGTATACTCGTAGGTACGTTCGATTGTGGCTATTTGTATGCACATGCTTACAAAAGAACATCCCTGCCTGCAGGGATGTTCTTTTGTAAGCGAAGTGTGTGAATGAAAAATAATTCCTCAAACTTGACGACCTTGATAACTGCGATTGAGGAGTGGTCAAGATGACTCAATGTTATTTATTTGTGAACCAAATATTTATCCTGGACGGTTGTAAGAAAAAAAGAGCACAAATCTGGACAAGTAGACTTTTTCAATAGACCACAGTTTTGCTAGACTTCTTGCTTTCCTTTACATAAATTTGACAAAAACACACATGTGGTGTGTGTGTTGGAGCCAACAGCAAAGTGATGCTCAGCGCATATAGCACTGATTTTCAACTATTATTACCTTTGGACGAGAAGACAAATTGAGATTCTTGTGACGTAACTACAAATAATTAGTGTTTGTGACTGACAGTGAATTTGAAAGACTGTGTGTGAGTGAATTTGTTTCTGAGAGCTCTCCTGACAACCCCAATCCAGGGTTTCACAGGAGAAGGAGAGCTCTCTTGCGCACATCATGAAAAAATTCAAAACACGAATCTTGACCATTTCAGCTTATTTTCGATGAGAACATTTTTATGTGTGGATGTGAACCTCCACATAATTATATTCTCATCGAAAACCTATCTTACCCAGCTTGTTTTGTGCCCTCAAAATTGTTGCACCTAACATGCTCTTTTCATGATGTACTTATTTCGTTATCGCATCCAAATATCAGTGCTCGAATCAGAGCTATTATTGTTGCAAGTGCAAGTGAAGCACAGCATGGTGGTCCGTTGACCGCGGGTTACATACCTACATCAGCTCCATAAATGACATGATGAATAATCTCCTTCGACGCAGATAGCCCCTAGCGTAACGACTCGTGATTGAGCTATTGCATGCAATGATAAATTGCTATGTTGCCGTCTGTTGGTTTCCATAGCCACTTGGGTGGGTGAGGGGTCTGGACAATACATTCAATAAATTCATTATTTTTAATTTTTAAATCAGGTCTTTCTTCCAGTTTAGGACCTAACTAGTTAATTGATTCAGGTTTTAAAATTCACAGTCACTGGTTTCATTGTAGCATGCTGAACTCTAGTGACCCCAGGCTAGTGTGAAGTTGATTGATTGATTGATTGTCCACTCGTTTTATTGTTGTCAGCGACCAGACTGTTCAATCTCTATTTGTATGCAGGAGACGGCGTCACATCGCAAGCCCCTAATATATTTTTCATTGTTTCAGTAGGTACTTAACTTATCTATTGTGTTTGATTATGTTCCTGCTACTTTTTATACTTTGGTTGAAAATCTGAGCTAATAAAGGCCTGCGCACACCTAGTTCGCTGGCGGTAGCGATCAGTGAAACGCTGTCAAATATCGCTGTCAGAATTGAGATTTGATAGCGATATTTGACAGTGTTTCACTGATCGCGTTCGCCAGCGGCCTAGGTGTGCGCAGGCCTTAAATGTATTTGTTTGTTTGGTGTGTTTTCACGGCTAAATCCCAGAACTCTACAATTCTAGAGGCAGATTTGGATGCATCTCAAGTTCAAAATCAAACGTACAATGAGCTAAAGCCTTATTTTGAAATAAAAGTTTTTCCAAATTCATAATATGATCATAGGATCATCATCATACCTACGGACCAGTTTAGTTTATTCATGAATCTGATTCAAAGGCAATTGTTGTTCCAGTTTACGGCGGCCCTGTACCTGGCGCTGGGCCCGACGTACTGGGACTCGCTGCTAGGGATGTCGCATCTGTCCAACGTGCTGCTGCTGCTGAACTACGTGCTGGACCCCGTGCTGTACGTGCTGATGTGGCGGCGCGGCCCGCGCGCCTGCGGCCTGCGCCGCTGCCTCGCCGGCGCCGTCTGCTGCGCCACGGTAACCACCGAGGACTTGCACACTGTTCACAGCACAGGGCCACTCTGGCTTACCAACAAACAAACAATGACCTGCCTCCCCGGTCCGCTTAGGATTGTGATGGATTTCTTTTTCAGAGGATGAATGTGGAAGTGAGAGAGGAGTGTTTGGACGGTGGGCGGGACCGACTGAGCTCCGGTGGCAATGGCATGCCGAGGTAGCGCCTGTCGCGCGCTCGCGCCACCGGGAGTACGCGGTGTACCACCTACACTCCAGGCACGCCAACAAATCAAAGACCACCATCAAAAAGATCAGTCATGTTTGTGCTTAGCTATATATGTTTCGGTAGAGTAGGTATGCATGGGCATGCAGCACCTATATTTTCTGATCTGTATTATCTACATGTTATTGTGAATCTTGTTTTTTCTGAATTTGTGTAAATTATACAATGCTGGGCCATCTGCTTTCCGAGCATCTGCTTAGCTTTTGTAGGTAACCTAATACCCACACGCAGATGGATAGCGGAATAATAGTAAACTAGCGGCCTGTCCCGGCTTCGCTCGGGTGGCTATATTTATGTGTTTAAAAAATAGCCTATGTTGCTCAGAGTGAGAATGTAGCTTTCCAATGGTGAAATAATTTTTGAAATCAGCACAGTAGTTTTTGAGTTTATTCATTACAAACTTATACACAAAAATACAAATCTTTCCTCTCTTTAATATTATTATAGAAGATAAGTGCAAACCTACCTAGTTTAAGCAGGTATATTCAGATAATAAAATGTATATTTGTTCCAGAGTCACAAGTCATCGGAGGAGTCCATGTCGATGAAGACGTCGTGCACTCCGGACACACTGCACATCAGCGTGTCCGCGCCGGCACTGGCACTGGCACCGGCACCGGCACCGGCACCGGCACCGGCGGAGGCGCGCTCGCTGCGACCCCTCCTCGACCGCTGCTCTTGCGCTGACGACTGTTAGGGTCATGCTACACGGGCGGTTCTCCCGCCGCGCGTATCCGCTCGACAAAGCTGCCGCAGACCATCAAACTACACGGACTGTCTTTTGTTAATTTGCAGCATGCAACTTTCATATTAAATTGTGACTAGTGCGGCTCAGAAACGGAGTCCCGCAATGGAAGAACAGCTCATGTGTAGTCTGACCCTTAGTGCATCTTTAGAGATTCTACGAGTAATTACCGCACCGATTATTCTACCGTAGAATGCACAGAGTGCTCTTGGTAGAATGCAAGCACGCGGCCCCGCCCCGCTCAGCGTGTGCATCGCATGAGAGCGGTCCGCCGGACATCAATTCAATGACAAAAGTGTATTAGTGATAATTATACGTATCAATTAAGTAGTTCTAGTTCATCTATCTGTGTAATGTAGAATCATAGCATAGGTACCATTCCACACTTAAGAAATGAGAAGCATGACAATAAAATACCAAAGAAACTTTATACCTAGTCTACTATATTATTCGACCTAGAGACCACTTAGGTTACACTACACAGTAGAAGGTGCGCTTCAAGTCCAAATTCTAATTAATGTTATTTATCAGCACACACACAGATACAGAGGTAGGATAATAATGTTCCGTGGACAGAAGTCGACGACGATCCTTATATGCTGCTAATAAACAACGGACTCGTTTCATAAATTTCATTCAAATGAACCATAATGTAAATATTTTTGATTATAAGTATGAATAAGAGACAAATTGCGTTTTATTGTAGGCTACCCTACACTATGCAGCGCGTCCTTCCATAAACTTACTACGCTTTTCATTTTTCCCCACGTACCTTATACGTTAGGTAGGTAAACGTAGTGACGTACCACCCTGCCCCATTATTTATTTTGTATTGTAGACCTATCTCTATAATGATAATGAACCATTGAAAAATTGATAAAGGTAGGTACTAGGTACGCGTACGTTAGCTAGCTACCTACAGACACAGATTAAATGAAAGTTTATTATCTGGACCCTGCGAAAGATAACTCTGCGCGTGACTGATGGCGGAAAACATGAGAATGGTTAAAAATTGACTGTAAATAAAAAATATCTTCCGATCACAAACATGAATGGGGAAATCAAATTTGCATTACGTTTAGTGCGCACGATCATTTGTGATTGAGAGATTAGTTCCAGACAGGTTTTTAATTTACTGTAAGTTACACTTGCTTGAGCTTCACTCGCAAAGTTAGCTTGCGCGGTCCTAAAAACTAACGGTAACGAGTAACACAACCAACGTTTTTTTGGTTTTTGTAAATATTCCCGCAGGTTCCCGCAAATGTTTGTTTTTTTTTTTTTTTTTTTTTTCGCTCCTTTCGATGCAGGCTATAGTACCAGCCAATGTTTGATTGACGAACAATCTTACGGCTTCTTCTTCTTCATTTAATGGCATCTGTCCATTTAGATCACTTTTGCCAGTGTCGAGTGAGGATATTAAACAAGGATGTTTTACTTACTAGGGATGGATAAATAAATTTCAAAGCGTGTCTGTTTTTTGTTAGTGTTCAGTTGTAGATATGTATTAGTGTGCGTGACTAGAGAAGTAACGACATTAACTAACCTATCGATGAATTACGACGATTTGACGACCTCTGTGGTGCAGTGGGCGAATGTCCACCTGCGACGCAAGAGGTTGCGGGTTCGATTCCCGCCTTAGAACAAATATTTGTACGATCTGCAGGTATTTATTCCGGGTGTTCTGGTCTTTTCTATATAAAAATAAAAAATATCTATACATGTAATGTATTGTATTATGTAGGTAATCCGTTATCTAGCACCCATAACACAAGTTCTGCTTATTCTAGGGCTAGATAATGTTGTGTGAATTGTCCAGCATTATTTATTGAATACCGAAATCAATGAAAAAGGCGTCATAATTGGATATAAACTCTTTGATTTGTTCAACGAAATTACAATAATATAATTAAATACACAATGAGGGATTTTCACGGTATGAAAATTTATGAAACGGTTTAAACTTTTAAAATTCTCACTGCTCGCTTGGGTGTTGTAGAAAGGTCTTGTGTTTCCACACCACTTTCTTGCATCTTTTTCCGTTCTGGGGCATTTTGGGAATCTAAAAAAAAATATAAATGAGATAAATAAACGAGGCCGTTAATTACTATTTCAGCTGAGCATTGTATACTTAGTACTATTCTCTAATTTGCGAGGAAACAAAAAACAAATTAATTCTAGAATCAGAAGTTTACTTCTTCAGCTATGTCTCTCAATCGAGTTTTAAATCTTATTCAGCACCCAACGACTAAGTACCTACTTAGTATTTATTAAACAAAATAAAATTGTGATAAACCTAAGAGAACATAACATCCACAGCGCAGAGTAGGTAGGTAGGTATCAGATTTTCATTCCTGCCAATTTGACTGTGCGCGGTTTTTTTTAGCATTTAAAAAAAAATATTGTGTACAAAAAAAAACGAAACGAAAGATGTTTCACATTATTATGATTCCACAACATTACAACAGTCACTTCATAATCCTAATATCAAGATATCAAGCTAACTTACCTTAAAACCTCGGCCTGCCTCCATGTTTTCTATACCCATGCAGAGTCCATGTGATACCTAATTACACCTAAAAACGATGTATGCAGAAACTAAGCCATTTGTAAAGCAATAAATGTATTTAGTATTGAGTACTTAGTAGTCATGATCCCCCAGTAGGATTACACTAGGATACCCGTATCGTGGGTATCAGGAACTACGAGTGACCCGCTACAAATATTTGCAGATCTTACAAACATTTATCCCGCAGTAAACTCATTCAAAGCATTGAGTTATATGCATAAAAAACGGAAACTAAAATATTATCGATATAGCCAAATTGGCTGGTGTAGTACATCACTAGCACAGATGCCTAAATCATTTTATTTTACAATAATTAATGGTTTTACACTTAGTTTTCATCAATAACACTTATGAATATATGACTAACATGAAATAAAATTTAATTATTACTGTTTTTCTGGTAAAAAATCTCGCTCTTTTAGCATGTAAAAAGATGAAATATATTGACTAAGACTTACGTATTAAATGACTATTCCGGGTCTTTTACACCTCCTTTTGTTGTTCTGGAAGATCAATACACAGCAGAACAACACATTTTTTCACTAGGTGAATTGATTTTGTAGAAATGCTTTATTTTTAACACAATTTATTGAGTTTTCTCAGCACTGCACCACAATGTTTTGTCCAACATGTCGGAAATCAACAGACACGATTTACACAGGAGTAAGGTGTTGCCAAACTTACATCTACTTTCTCTTCTACTCGTAGCTACGTTCCGTGGGATAGACAAAGATAAGATCACTGGTGTAATACACAGCTAAGTAAGAGCGGCAACGCCTTATCGCGGCTTCCATTGTGATTCCTCTTCCCTGATATTAAATATTACAAATATAAAATTGTTTTTAATCAAGTCAAGTCAGTCAATAGACGAGTCGGCCCTACCCTAATTAGCTTTGAAAACAAATGATGACCGTTTTTTCCAAAACCATCTGAAACATTTTTGAATCACATACTACACTTTCATTGCAACTGCTAACACTTTGAGCTAACACTCTAAGAAATGTTGGTTAAAATACCACCGAAATTACACATCAGAACTCAAAATAACAACTGAAAAACAATTCAGATGAAAAAGTTGTGTTGAGTGACTTCCCAAAATGACAGAAAACGAATCCAGTGCTTATGGCCCGTATTCCGAAACAGTGCTTAAATAGATAGATAGATAGATAGATAGATAACTCTTTATTGTTCACCACACAGAAACATAATACAGGATTCATGAAGATTTTTGGCAAAACAATGGGCGACCTTATCGCCCAAAATAATATGTCTGAAATATGGCTTTAAATATGTCTGAGTCGAGCCTCAAGCACAGATTTTTGACACTTTTGAATGGAGAACTGTCATAAAATCTATGCTTGAGGCTCCACTCAAACTCAAGCACTATTTCAGAATACATAGACATAGACATTCATTTATTTGCTTCTTAGCACACAACATACAATACACAAATATGAATAATACAATGTGAAAAACAATAAGTTACGAAATAAGTTATTCTGCGTATAGGCTTTTTTACAATTCTCAATTTTAAAACGTAAAAAATATATTCTTGAGGCTCGACTCAGACTTGAGCACATTTCTGAACACACACGGGCCTAGCTGTCACTACCAAAGAGTACAGATACGGAAGGAGGTCACTACCCCGTCGCGCCTGCACCAATTACGAAAGTAGGCTAAATTATAATTAATGTTGTCTTGATTGAGCTTGCAGCACTGCACTCAGTCGTCGTCAGTCAGATCTTGTTGCCACTCAATTAGAATTAGACTGAACTGACATAGTAGTGGATAAAAAAAGACTTTGCAAAAAGACTAAGAATCCAACGCTTGTATAAATTAAAAAAAATAGATGAAAAAGAAGAAGTTGAAATGAAATGAAAACTTCAAAAACTTGAAAGCGTCAGAAAAGGCCGTCAATTTTCTCCCATTTAATCAATGAATTCTAAAGTTATTGAGTTCTGCGAAACAATGAATGGATTCAGCAGCTTAGAAATGTATAGGCGCTAAAGTTATTAGTTCAGATTCGTGTTAAAACTGCTAAGTTTCTACGCCGGCAAGATGTCGAAATGGTAAGCCAGTAACCATCGTGTGAATCACTAAAAAGTGTTAAAAGTTTTGCCGTTATTTCTATCTTTTTAGCCTATCTGAAACCAGTTCATGTTGTTTAATAGGTAATACCTGAATCGAATTAAATATATTGTATTTTGGGTACGTTGTTGGGCAGGCAATCTGAGCGAAGTATCCAC
The DNA here is from genome assembly GCA_939531255.2 of Thera britannica. Classification (NCBI taxonomy): domain Eukaryota; kingdom Metazoa; phylum Arthropoda; class Insecta; order Lepidoptera; family Geometridae; genus Thera; species Thera britannica. The sequence continues at coordinate 191,632 of OW618042.2, read as the reverse complement.
GAAATGTTGAAGGATACGCCACCGATCCGTGAGTCTTCCGACTCGATCACGTCGGGCACGGAGGCCAAGTTCCCAAGCTCGCGCTCCATGCCCTTCCCGCCGACATACTGTAAGTCCTTCATCCACTAAACTACTAACTACTCACTGTGCTATCAAACAACCCTGATAGCTTTAGAGAGCGCACATCCGATCAAACTTAATAACTGATTCAAATAATGGGTATACTGTAGTGTTGACCATTGATAATTATTGGAAATTGTAACAAAATAGAAAGGTAAATTTCATCACTACCATAATATAATAAATTCAAAAAACTAAAACAAATTTTCTTGCCATCTGAAACTAGATTATTGCGTATAGAACCTTCATTAACCAAGAACTAGGAGAAACCTCTAGATATCCCTCTGTACTTTCTCTCTCTCTCTTTACTGTCTCTGTCCAAACATATTATAAAAGTTGGGTGTTTGGATAATAAAGGGTTTTGAACACTTAAATGTCATTTCTTCAGCACCAGACAGTCAAAATGGTACAGGCACGAGCCCGGGAGGCTCGAGTACTCTGCTGCGGGCCGGGGGCTCCAAGCTGGAATCCATCCGCAGCTGGGGCGTCTCCACCTACAAGTGCACCAAACAGATCCTGTATGAGAAACTCGGCAAGAGCTCACGAACTGTTGACACTGGTGAGGGAGTACTACTGCTAACTCTTTCTTAACTTTTCAATAATTATGTGCATTTGATCTTAAAAAAGAAGAAATTTATAAATACTGATAGTTCAAACTTTCCCAAAGTCCCACGACAGAACAGACAGAAAACAATAACAGAATAAGTATCATTGAACTGTAAAACCCTATCTAACACCACAAGAGAAGAAGGCTTGTTAGAATGCGCGAGGTGACTGTACCTGATGGTGGACGGTTCCAGAGCTGGAGGCGCAGATCGAGAGCGTGCGTGAGACGCAGCGCAAGTACCTGGGCGTGCTGCGGCTGAGCGGCGCGCTGGCGGCGCAGCTGGGCGCGCAGCTCGCCACGCAGCGCGCGCTCGCCGACGCCTTCGCCGACCTCGCGCAGAAGTCACCCGAGCTCCGGGACCAGTGAGTACCTCACCGCGCCGGGATGTGCTCACAACTCAACACATGTGGAGGGTGCTCTCACTACTACAGTCAGATGTAGTCATTAAACATTAGAGCCTGCATTCCACTCCAGTTAGTGACTACATCCCACTTCAGTTAGTGACAACATCCCACTCAAGTAGTGACTATATCCATCTCTATTAGTAACTACATCCCACTCCAGTTGGTGACAACATCTCACTCCAGTTAGTGCAAACATCCCACTCAGGTTAAAGATTACATCTCACTCTATTAGTGACTACATCCCACTCTATTAGTGACTACATCCCTCTAGCAATGACTACATCCCACTCCAGTAAGTGACAACATCTAAGCTTCGTCAGGAACGTGCTCTGCGATGCACTGCCCTGCGTCCATCAACTTGAGGCTTACAAATGTTTCGCCTCACATGCCTATAATTTCACCAGCATTCACACCCTTCAAACCGAAACACAGCAATGCTGCTTCACGGCAGAAATAGACATGGTGGTAGGACGCACCCGGACGAGCCCTTCACAAGGAGCTCCACTACTACTAAAGTTAGTGTAGTGAGATGAAGCATGGCTGGGTTGGGTTGGGTTAGATACAGTGTGATGGGTATGCAGGTTCCTGTACAACGCGGACACGCAGCGCGCGCTGACCCGCAACGGGGAGACGCTGGTGTGTGCGCTGCAGTTGTTCAACAGCGCGCTCGGCACGCTCGCCAACAAGACCATCGAGGACACGCTGCTCACCGTGCGCCAGTACGAGGCCGCCAGGTACATCTACTCACCACAACCACAACACAACACAACACAACACTTCTACATGCCTCTACCATATCATTTCTATTTCACTCAATGGCGACCGATCTTGACTTTCTTCTATTCTATTAGCCTAAAGCTAGGGAGAGTCTAGGTGCCAGTTCCAAGGTTACAAGAATAGGTAGCAAAGAAATGAAATGAAATGAAATATTTTATTTGCAAGAAGCATGGTACAATTCGATCGTCAAAGTGCAGCTTTGCTCCTACCGTTTTTTTGTACGATCATTTTACCAAACAAAAAACTCTGATATCCCTTGTTTCATTCTGGTTAGGTCATATTACAATCGCTACATCGCTGGCACTCTCTATTGTTAAATCTATACGTCATTCTATCTTTCATTATTCCCCTTTGTCAAACTCTCTTTATTTAAAAAAATAATAATTTAATATTTTATAGAGTGAGAATAGAATGAGCAATCGCTGTTTTGGTCACTGACTCAACCTTATCCGTGTGACAGGGTGGAGTACGACGCGTACCGCAGCGAGCTGGAGGCGGGGGGTGGGGGCGCGGGGGGTACAGGGGGAGTGGGGGGTGTGGGGGGCGCGCTCGCGGCGGACACGCGGCGGCTGTGGCAGCAGCACGAGCGGCTGCGGCAGGACTCCGCCGTCAAGCTGCAGCTGCTGCATCAGAACCGGGTCAGTGTCTCTTACAACAACACAACACAACCACCAACAACATATATTTGATAACATTATCCCTCACAATATAATATAGACTGCTAGGGCTACGATGGGCAGCTCAACATGCTCTCTGAAGTATCAAACAGTTAAGTGTAATAATTGCCCCTAGCAGCTACCCGGTCCAGCCTACACGCAATGTTCCTTAACTATAACAACCAGCGCTTTACTTGTTCAGAAGAGTTAGCATCGTTTTCGATCCGCAGATAAAAGTGATGAACCAGCAGCTGGTCCTGTTCCACAACGCGGTGGCGGCCTACTTCAGCGGCAACAGCGTGGCGCTGGAGGCCGCCGTGCGACACTTCAACATCCCCCCCCCGCAGCACGCGCTGCCCCCGCCGCCGCGCCCCTCGCCCCTGCCGCCGCCCACTCTACCCGCCGCCCCCGCCGCCGCCGAGCCCCCCGCGCCCCAGGGCCCGCCAGCCCCCCCCGCCGGCTCCTAGCGGCCAACGGGCGCCAGTGCCTTTGCGGACAGTGGACCGCGTCACTATAAGTTTATTGAGCGTCGCAGAATTGTATCTGAGCCCAATGTTCAGTTGGTAAGCTTCAATATTTTTAGTAATCGGGTTGTTGACTGCTGCCAGATCAAAGGAATAAGAACGCACTGCTAGTAAGTCCAGATTATACATAGACAAGGTTTTTAAGACGCACCTTAATGAAAAGACGCCCGTTTCCTGCAGGTCACCTCGGCGTCAACAATGACGATAACATTTTGAAACCACGCTTTCTATTTTGATTTTTTGGTTGAAACGAGCTGGTAATCAAGTAGCCTTTGAAGTTCCAAGTCTCGCCGACTATTATACGATAGGTTAATTGACGTTTGTGTGAACAGAACAGCCAATCCAGAATGTCCTATTGTATTTAGTACATAATGTGATAATAATTAATTCCTTGTTGCTGCAATACTCAATGCACTGCGATATGCGGCTACTTTGTAGTCGAATGCAATTGATGCACTCATTGCGATCGCGTTTCTTGACAAATATTATAGTAGGCCTGAGAGTCATTTAGGTCATTCGAAATAAAACGCACATTTTTATCAGTGATATTTCACGCAAATACATAGCAATACTAGCCATGAACCATGATGGCGCCGCTGATCATTCGCTCTCGCTCGCACGCTCTTGTTAACCGCAGTGTAGAGCGAGAAGTAATGATTAGCGATGCGTTTTATTAGATTATTTATTAAGCGCAGGCCTGCTATTATAAAAAAAAAAACATATTAGTGTTGGCTGGAAAGATGGTTGTGGCCTATTCTGGACATACATTTATATTATAGTAAAGTAGGTATTGTAAATTAAAAATCCTCTTGATTTACTGTAAATACACTTACTGCGTGAATGGAAGAGTTGCCGTGAGTTCAGTTCTATTTGACTGCCTCACAGATCCGTTGATAGTAGTCTCTCTCTACCTTCTGCGCTCTAGGTTGTGGCTTCCATTCCCACCCAGGACAAACCTTTGTATTAATGAACATAGCTGTGTGTTCTGTATCTGGGCGTTATACTTAAGTAACCATCTATACCTATTCTAGGTATGTATTTACAATAAAGCTTTGATTAGTTCGTGGCGCTGTGCAAAATACCCACCAATATTTATTTATTGTTAACATTTGATAGCTTGACCAAAATATTTTTATATAATTAGTTTTTAGAGTTGTAGCTGTGTAGTGTGATGTAATGTTTAATTCCAGTATTCCGTGGTTTTGTTGTAATCTAGTTCGTAAGTATTTTTATATGGATTTAAATCAAATGTTTAGATTATTTAGACACAATAACTAGCTTAATTAATGTAACACAAATTCTCAATGAAAATAACTTGGTAAGTACGCTATCTCAGGATTACCACATCCACAGATCTGCAATCTATATAAGCTTCATGTTCTGAATGTAATCTCTATTATTGTCTTAGTGTCAGTTGTACCATTGATGGTACAAATTACACAACTTTGTATCCTTGGTACCATTAATAGTACAAGTGACAATTATTTAGGATCTGAAGTACCTACCATTATAAATACTAGCTGCCTGTCCCGGCTTCGCACGGGTGGACATTTATTTTTTAAACACATAAATATAGCCTATGTTACTCAAGGTGAACCTACGTCCAGCAGTGGACTGATATCAATTGATGATGATGATGAAAGAACATTCTATAACGTTTAGGAGCGCTATTTTCTAGAACATTTTGTCCAAATCTAGAATTCAGAACCGTTTGCATGGGTATATTTGAGTATTCTAGATAATTCTGGATTACTAACGTTTGGGTGGGAGCATTCCGGATGCTAACCGACTTTAAATTTGATTATTCCAGATCATTCGAGAACCATAAATAACATTCTAGAGCGTCTATGTGCATTCTGTTCTCGTCAAAGCCAATAATTTTCAGAAAAATCCATAAGTGATAGAATAGGATAGACATAGAGAAGTCCCTACGTGTTAGAAAAGGATAGACATAGATTTCGAAACTTTTGCCCCTTATAAATTAATAACACCTAAATATTGAATATAAACTATCCTATATTTTAAGTCCGACCATATTTTAGGCAGTTGCAAAACTTTATCGAAATCCGTTCAGTAGTTTCGGAGTTTATCGCGTTCCAAATTGTGACACGAAAGATTTATATATATAGATTTATGTATCCATAGTACCATGAATGGTACAACTAAACAAACTTGAAGTATCGTGGAGTGGTAATTAATAAGGTCCAATAATTAACTTGATAAGGGGTAAATTGACATTGGGGTTTTTCTGGGAAGCAAAAAACACAAAAGTCACACAATAATTCAGGTTGTGTAAAAGGGCTTTATTACATTCTAATGATTTTTTTATTTATTTTAATTACATGGAATATCTTTACTCTTTTATAATGGTACTTGCTTAGACAATTTAACCTAAGGACTTGCCTTGCATCTATTCAGCCTAACAAATTTTACTGCCATATTTTGAGGGGGACGAGGAAAGCACACACTGAAACGAAAGCGACACACATTCAAACGATCGTAACACACACAACAATTATTTGTGTTGTTATGAACGCACACAAATACAAATCTTTAACACTAGTTCAAGTTTACTGTATATACAGGTGACACACATTCAAAATACAGAGAACCACAACAGTGATGCCGTATCATCATTTTATTTTACCCTATGTTAAGTTTGAAAGAATGTAAGGCTTCCGAAGTCAGTAAGATTTATTTATTAAAATATTCATTCTGAATATTATTTTAGATTTCATGGCACTAATGGTCGTCGGGTATTTATGTTCAAGACAAACAATATAAAAATTACTAGCAGTTGGTGCCCGAGCTTCGCTCGGTATTTTTTGATTGGTAAACTGTTGTTGTGAATTATATTTAAATACGAATTACTTACATACTGATTAAATATTAATATTTTTCGATCTTACCGACATAATAATAAACTCCACTACTCGTCAGTAGATGGCGTTCTCTGTCCCATTAACTCATGACTTAATCAACAGATGGCGCTAGGAGTTATGATTTTATTATAAAATTGATTATTTACTTTACGATTATGGAGACATTTTCTAAAAATGAATCCTAGCTAGATCGTTTTATCGTCCCCGAAAACCCCTGTATACTTAATTTCATTCTAACTATATTTATTCAAAACTAGACTAAAGCAGCTTTTGTTGAAAGGGTGTTTTTATTCTACTGATGATTTTATAAATATGGTGTGACATTGCTAGTATTATTTGATAACAATTTCTTTGATAATTATTTAATTTATGATATGACTCATATTATTTTTGCTTATTATGTACTATTTTTCAGACACAAATGTATAATTGTTAATGAATGAATATCACAGGCAGACTAGTTCATTTCGTTCAATTGATCTGGACTGGACAACACTAAAACTACAGCCAGCTCTCTAGGATGCCATGAGGGACAAATCCTTTATTGTATGTTACTCATTACTTGCACTAAGAACCTATTTTTACCCCAAATCTCGACAAACTACATCTTGATTAAGTTGGCAGCATTACTACTCAAAACTGACACTTTCATAGAGATTGATAAATTTTCTGAGCTTAAAATCAAAGATATCGATGTTTTTATTTGGCCTAAATAAACTTATCATTTTAGAACCAATATGGGGTCAACCTCAGAATAAGAGCGAATAAGCTGGAAACTCGTATACACCGTCATAAAGGTGTTCTAAAAGTTATTTCAAAAATAACATGAAATTCTATGATGACTACGTTAGTTTTTCAAGGTAAAAGGTCACAAAAACTATCCATCTTATAAAAGGTGGGATAAATAAATGTTTGGAACTAAATTTGTGTCAAATGCTATGCTGTTGGATGTCCAAATACGCAAATTGGCAAATTTTATCATCCGCACTTGATGTGCGGGCTGGTTTTTCCACAAGGTATAAAGTTAAAAGTTTTTTAAGTTCCTAAATTGTTCAACAGCTACATTGTTAAATTAAACAAGTAGGCTACGTAATGTTATGTATAAAATAACACGTTACAACTTCAACACAATCCGTTGGTGCACGACTGGATTTGAACCCACAACCAATCAGAAAGCTAAGACAAATCTACTCGCTAGAACACCCGTGCTTTTATCGATATCGATAAAAACTGTGTGTAAACATTTATCCACCTCTAACACTAGTCTCGCTACCGGAGGGCGGGGTTTTGATGTCTCGGGCCTGTCAGGTCTGGAAAAATTCAAAGCCAAATCGACTTAATATCTAAATCAGTAAGGTCAAAAATTCATTTTTGAAATGCCAACTATCTCGTGGGGAGTTCATAGGTACGTCATAGGTAGTCTCGTTACAATTTTAAATTTTTGCTAGTGACTAAAATTGCTTGGCAGTTAGAGATTATTTCGCAATTATAGTCTACTAGCTGATACCCGCGACTTCGTCCGCGTGGATATTTGAGTTCGTTTTTTTAGTTTGATATGACCAACTGCTAGTTACCATTGTTTTGAGCTTGTTCTTTAGAGTGTATTTGAATTTGAAGGCGAGTGCTGTTGGAGCCGATTTTTTTCAGCAGTGTTAAGTTTAAGTATGATTGATGTTTCCCGCGATTTTGTATTTGTGGTTATCATCGGTTTTTTTGTAAACATTTGTGTGTATTAAAACCTGGTGACAAATGCTGCGGTAGCTGAAAATTTTTTAATGTTTTTTTTTTGCGTATTTTGTAAAGCTCTTTTTCGTGATTTTGTTGAAGTGGCTAATTTGGGCTAATTGTATTCGTCGTTGGTGTATAATCGAATCTGTTTTTTTTATTTGACATGACCAACTGCTAGTTACCATAGATTTGAGCTTGTACTTGAGAGTGTATTTGACTTTTAAGGTGAGTGCTGTTGGAGCCGATTTTTTTCAGCAGTGTTTTGTTTAAGTATGATAGATGTTTACCGCGATTTTGTCTTAGTTGTTATCATTGGTTTTTTTGCATACATTTGTGTGTATTAAAACCTGGTTTCAAATGCTGCGGAAGCTGGATTTTTTTTAATGTTTTTTTTTTCGTATTTTGTAAAGCTATTTTTTGTGATTTTATGTTATATTAGTGGCTAATTTGGGGTTTCGTATGCGTGTTGGTGTATAATCGAATCAGATGTTTTTAATTTGACATGACCAACTGCTGGTTACTATAGTTTTGAGCTTGTACTTTAGAGTGTATTTGAATTTGAAGGCGAGTGCTGTTGGAGCCGACTTTTTTCAGCAGTGTTTAGTTTAAGTATGATAGATGTTTCCCGCGATTTTGTCTTAGTGGTTATCATCGGTTTTTTTGTAAGCATCGGTGTGTATTAAAACCTGGTGACAAATGCTGCGGTAGCTGAAAATTTTTTAATGTTTTTTTTCGTATTATGTAAAGCTATTTTTTGTGATTTTATGTTATATTAGTGGCTAATTTGGGGTTTCGTATGCGTGTTGGTGTATAATCGTATCAGATTTTTTTAATTGGCATGACCAACTGCTGGTTACTATAGTTTTGAGCTTGTACTTTAGAGTGTATTTGAATTTGAAGGCGAGTGCTGTTGGAGCCGATTTTTTCAGCAGTGTTTAGTTTAAGTATGATAGATGTTTCCCGCGATTTTGTCTTAGTAGTTATCATCGGTTTTTTTGTAAGCATTTGTGTGTATTAAAACCTGGTGACAAATGCTGCGGTAGCTGAAATTTTATTAATGTATTTTTTCGTATTTTGTAAAGTTATTTTTTGTGATTTTATGTTATATTAGTGGCTAATTTGGGTATCAGACTTTTTTAATTGGCATGACCAACTGCTGGTTACTATAGTTTTGAGCTTGTATTTTAGAGTGTATTTGAATTTGAAGGCGAGTGCTGTTGGAGCCGATTTTTTTCAGCAGTGTTTAGGTTAAGTATGATAGATGTTTCCCGCGATTTTGTCTTAGTGGTTATCATCGGTTTTTTTGTAAGCATTTGTGTGTATTAAAACCTGGTGACAAATGCTGCGGTAGCTGAAAATTTTTTAATGTTTTTTTTTCGTATTTTGTAAAACTATTTTTTGTGACTTTATGTTATATTGGTGGCTGATTTGGGGTTTCGTATGCGTGTTGGTGTATAATTGAATCAGATTTTTTTAATTTGACATGACCAACTGCTGGTTACTATAGTTTTGAGCTTGTTCTTTAGAGTTTGAATTTTTAGATTAGTGCTGTTGGAGCCGATTTTTTTTAACAGTGTTTAGTTTAAGTATGAAAGATGTTTCCCGCGATTTTGTCGTAGTGGTTATCATCGGTTTGTTTGTGAACCTTTGTGTGTAATCGAACCTGGTGCCAGATGCTGCGGTAGCTGAATTTTTTTTAATGTTTTTTTTGCGTATTTTGTTAAGCTATTTTTTGTGATTTTTCTTAAAATCTTTTTCCGTTTTTTCTTCTTTTAGGGGAAAAATTTTCCTATTTTCTTTCTTAGTGCACCTCTGCTTTATTAGAGGAACACATCTTCTAAGTTTCATGCTTCTAGGGCTAACGGTTTAGGCTGTGCGTTGATTTTTCTTTAAACCATTTTTCCCCTTTTTCTCCTCTTCGGAAAATAATTTTCCATTTTCCTTTCTTAGCGGATGCCTACGTCATAACATCTACCTGCATGCCAAATTTTAACCCGATCCGTCCAGTGGTTTGGGCTGTGCGTTGATAGATCACTATGTCAGTCAGTCAGTCAGTCAGTCAGTCACCTTTGAGTTATATATATATAGATTTCATTTTGTGATAAGGTTGAAAATTAAATGCGGATAATTGACGGCAGGAAACTCGAGGCGATTCGATCTTTTTCGTATAATCGTATACTGAATCGATGTTCTAGAGCTAAACGCCGCACAACAATTTTACATTATTTTAATAGAAAAAAGCATTAACTATGCAAAAAAATTATTACATATGAAATGTTACACCATCCTTTTACAAGCTTGATGTGTATGACTTCCTATTACACACTGCAACTGCACATGTTGGCATTTTTAGAAGAGGTCCTTTCACCGCGATACCGATACTGACACTGATAAAGATCGATTACGAAGTGGTTTTTATAAACGTGCTAGATATGTCAGATTCATTAGTCTTGTACCTTTTGGCAGAGGGGAAGATCCATGCAAGGCAGGTCCTGATCTAAATTGTCTAAGGGTACTTGAGATACAAAGTTGTGTTTCTTGTACCATCAATGGTACAACTGACACTAAGGCCTATTATTTATTACCTATTTAATCATTGTTACTTCTGTCTCTATCTCTCTCATTGAATGTACCACTTTAATAATATGTTTGTATGTCTGTAATTAGTACCTTTATTGCACATGGTTTCCAGCAATTAATGAAATACCAAGATCAATTCAATATTGTGTGTGTGTAAATAATGTATGGAGTTATTTCTGTTGACCCTTTAACCTAAACTTTGTGACTTGTTAGAACATCACTACACCCATAGTTAAAACTATGGGAGGACTTTGCTAATGTGACAATATAAAGTTTTTTATTTTTGTGTACTTGCATAAAAATATTAATGTGTAATGTACCTACCTTGTATGTACTTCATGAACATTATTTATATAGTTTGTATAGCTAGTCAAACATTTAGTTGAAATATAGAGATTTCTTTATAATATATTGTTTTAGATAATATTGAAGAACCTATAGAATAAGTTAATGTGTTTATCAAGTTTTTTATGGAGTGTAATATAGATCACTTGCAATCTGTTAGAGGTTTTATTTGATTAACCTGGGTACTTTTTGACTAGCCAAAAGCGGTATTTTCGTATCTTTTTAGGATTCCGTAGCCAAATGGCAAAAACGGAACCCTTATAGATTCGTCATGTCTGTCTGTCTGTCCGTTCCTATGTCACAGCCATTTTTCTCCGAAACCGTAAAAGCTAGACTGATGAAACTTGGTGAGTAGATGTATTCTGTGAACCACATTAAGATTTTTACACTAAAATAGAAAAAAAACTATAAATTTTGGGGGTCCCCATACTTGAAACGGAAACTCAAAAATGTTTTTTTCATCGAACCCATACGTGTGGGGTATCTATGAATAGGTCTATCGTTTTTTTCTAAACTTAATAGTTTGCGCGAGAGACACTTCCAAAGTGGAAAGAAGTTGGTCCCCCCCCCCCCCTCTAACTTCAAAATAAGAGAAAGATAAAACTAAAAAAATATATGTTGTACATAACTATGGAAACTTTCAACGATATTTGGTTTGAACAAGATCTAGTCAGTAGTTTTTTTTTTATACGTCATAAATCGTAAACCGCAATTTACCTTTCGACAAAGTACAAGAACCTTTATATTATGTTACTTGATGCTACGGAACCCTTCATGGGCGAGTCCAACTTGCTCTTGGCTGCTTTTTTTTATATGCTGTTTAGATACTTTATAACTTTGAAGCATAGCGTGTGCTGTCTTTGAAACTTTTGCTTTTGTATTATTGCAATGCATACGACTAAGTGAAGTGGCACTACACTGGAATTTCACTGCTATTACTTTTAATTTGTAAAAGGATCATATAAAAAAACGGTAGGATCAAAGCCATAGTTTGTTGCCTGTTCTTCTAGGCTTGGTCGCGTGGAACTGGCACCTATACTCGCCTAGCTTTAAGACGTTTCAAAGTGATTCTTGTAATTGAAATGAATAAAACTTTATTGAGTTTGAGTATCATATAAAAAAATGGTAGGAACCAAGCCATAGTTTGTTGCCTGTTCTTTTAGGCTTTGTCATGTGGAACTGGCACCTAGACTCACTTAGCTTTAAGACATTTTAAAGTGATCCTTGCGATCCTACTGAATAAATACACTTTTGTTGTGATTTGAGTAAGTGATCTACCTTTTACACATTTTGTGTATCAGTACAACCAGATTAACTATATCCAAGATATTCAGAAATGTAAGTACTTGCAACTGATACAATAAACTTTATTTATAATTATTAACATTGCATCTTAGCATCAGAACTTAGTTCTGAATTGCACTCCTGAGTCCAGGCACGTCCATGGTTTCCACTTGGCTGTCAATCCAGACATAGCGCAAGCTATTGGCAGAAATACAGGGCTTATGCTTTCACAGCTTCCTTCTCACCATCCTCTTTTATCATCTCCTCGTTTTCAGCTTTGATTTTTTCCTGAAATATTAAAAAACATGAATCAACATCTTGTTTCCTTCAGCCATGTGCTTTCATCACGCACGTGAGTTACAGACAACTTACCAAATCATAAATAACTTTAACAACAAGGGAACAACTGGGACAGGTAGCGACTTCTTCCCCAGCCATCAACTCCTCCTGGAAGCATTAGTTTCAATGTAGATCCAACACGCAAACTATTAGTCCATAAATTGTTTTGAGGAATCTAACCTTACTGATTTGGAATCGGTCTCCGCAGGGGCACGGGTAGTAGTACATCTCTTCGTCTTCGTCGTACTCGAAGTCTTCGATCTCTACTTCATCGTGGAATATCGTCATTGTGAGTTTATTTACACAAAATACCTGTTCACGGCATGAAAACCACAATAATCACTTCACCACCATCACCACACCAAACAAAATCAAAAATTCAAAACAAACAAGCCAAAGCCAATCAAACAGTGTTGCCAGTGGGAGGTAGTCAAATATAACATGAGAGAGCTCAAAAAGTAACATTTTCACAAGAAAAGTTATTACGAACATTACCATAATGATGTGGCAAACGATACACTCATTTACTAGGGCAATTATTTACCTAAAAACAGAAACATTCTTGGATGCCTTCCGTTTCACGATATGTTTTTGTTGTTTGCTGGAATTTTTTGTAGGGAATTTTTATGGTTATGATTAATATTATTATGGAGGCGTGTAACATGAGATGGTTTGACCCTCTCAAGTTCTCAAGTTACGTAACGTAAAATGTTACAAAAGTAACATTCTGACAACGCTGCAACCAAACCACAGAGCAGCCAACACGCTTTTGCTTACGAACCAAACCAATAGCAACAAACCTACTAAATAATCACTACAGCCTGCTACGCCACACCATTGGATTCATGGTTATTTTGAGTATGTTTGTAGGTAGCACCAACCGCAGTGTCAGCATGCGTCACATCATGTCAACGTCACGATCACCTCAAATGTCATGTTCACTCTTCTCAGTCATACGTCATTTGACAATTTTGACATGACATTTCACATTTCATTTTTGTATGGAATGATGATCACGGTGGTCTCGCTGGAATTGATAAAAATCTTTAAAGTGGTATAGTGCGCGAGTTAGGTAGTGATATTGTGCGTGCGGTCTGATACAAATATAAGCAACAGTGTCCCTCCCAGTAAGCTTCCTCCAAAATGTTCAGCTGGCTAAAAAAGGAAGGTGAAAAAACAGAAAGTATCGAAAATGTCGTGGAAGGGCTCAAAAGGATATATAGGACAAAGCTACTACCGCTCGAGCAGCACTACCAGTTCCATGACTTCCACTCGCCTCAACTCGAGGATCCGGACTTCGACGCCAAGCCCATGATCCTGCTGGTGGGCCAGTACTCCACCGGCAAGACCACCTTCATCAAATACCTCCTCGAGCGGGACTTCCCGGGAATCCGCATCGGCCCGGAGCCCACCACCGATCGATTCATCGCTGTTATGTTCGATGAAAAAGAGGGCGTAATCCCCGGTAACGCGCTCGTCGTCGACCCGAATAAGCAATTTCGACCGTTGAGCAAGTTCGGCAACGCGTTCCTGAACCGGTTCCAGTGCTCCACGGTGGCGTCGCCCGTGCTGCGCGGCATCTCCATCGTGGACACGCCCGGCATCCTCTCCGGGGAGAAGCAGCGCGTGGACCGCGGCTACGACTTCACGGGCGTGCTGGAGTGGTTCGCGGAGCGCGTCGACCGGATCATCCTCCTGTTCGACGCGCACAAGCTCGACATATCGGACGAGTTCCGGCGCAGCATCGAGGCGCTGCGCGGGCACGACGACAAGATCCGCATCGTGCTGAACAAGGCCGACATGATCGACCACCAGCAGCTGATGCGCGTGTACGGCGCGCTCATGTGGTCGCTGGGCAAGGTGCTGCAGACGCCGGAGGTGGCGCGCGTCTACATCGGCTCCTTCTGGGACCAGCCGCTGCGCTACGACTGCAACCGGAGGCTGTTCGAGGACGAGGAGCAGGATCTCTTCAGGGACATGCAGTCGCTGCCTAGGAACGCGGCGCTACGCAAACTGAACGACTTAATTAAGAGGGCTCGTCTCGCCAAGGTTCATGCTTACATTGTCAGTGAACTCAGGAAAGAGATGCCATCCGTGTTCGGCAAAGATGGTAAAAAGAAAGATTTAATAAAAAACCTCGGCCAAGTATATGACCGGATCCAAAGAGAGATGCAGATCTCACCCGGTGACTTCCCCGATTTAAAAAAAATGCAAGAAACATTAGCAAATCATGATTTCACAAAGTTCCACCCTCTTAAACCTAAGTTGTTGGAGGTTGTGGATCAGATGCTGGCCATGGACATCGCAAAACTCATGGATATGATCCCGCAGGAGGATACCAACATTGCCAATGAGCCGCTCATCAAGGGTGAGTGCTTTTCCTATAATATCAACGCAACGCTTCTTTCAATCTAAATCAAGTATTTAAACTGATTTACAAGGCAAGTGGAGATTCTAGGTGCTCGCAGGCCATTAAGCATTTAAATTTTGTTCAACTTGTCACTTGATAAAACTCACACCAGCAAGCAGAAATGGAGTACAGTTACCACACTTTTATCAGGTGATATCTGATACCAAGCACAATGATTTGTCCAAAATACCTAATTCAATGTGTGTGACAAAAGCCATGATATCATCTAAGTGCTATAATCAATATTGCGAGTCTTTTTGAGGAGTGCCGTTTATCACTAAACAAGGTCACAGAATAAATATCTAGATATTTTCTAGTACATTTAGAACATACAAAAAAGTTTCAGTCAAATACATTATAATACCTTACCTACCTACTGGGAAAATTGAACATACATAATGCAACTTGTGAGCGACCTAGTGTATCACCTGTTTAAGAAAGCCTTTTCACTCTTAGCTACTTTGATTTGTGGCTGAAGGTACTTGTTGGCAGTCATGTAGGTACCTATGTGAGGGAATAATGATGCAGTTTGTTTAACTGAGTTCACAAGACTTGAGCTACAGATAGGCTGTGTTCATCTTATCTCTAGATATTGACCTAAATAATCATTGTTATCATTGATAATGCTGAGCATTACCTAGTTACTGTGAGCTGTTATAGCACCACTATAATTAGAATTTAACTGTGTATGAAATCTGACTTCATTGCTTGTTTTACATACTTCCTTATTTTAGGTTTGCTCTCGCTCGACTGTTGCATGTTTGATAAGAAAACTTACTGTCCAATAACCTTTGAATATTAACACTATATCAATCACTATAGCCAAAACGTTCTTACATAAGTCAATTAAATTTACTTAAATGATCATAATTTCATCAAGCTTTAATCCTATCATAATATTTATCCTTTTTAAACTCCAAATAAACTAAGTAAGTACCGCGATATATATAGTAGATAGATAGTAAGTTGCATTTTCCTCAAAATACATAATAGCCGTATGATGATGTCAGATGTAGGTATGCGCTTACTATAATATCAACTGTGTAAAATTATTGAGAGTGATGCAAATAATTTGTACCTAAGTAGAGTAGGTAGAGGTATCCACAGAACATAGGAATATAATTATTTTGTCTACCGACGTAGTATGTGTTGAGTGCAAATTCGACATTTTAATAATAAATGTCAGAATGAGAGCGTACAATAGCGAGGAAGTGGTTCACGCTCCATTGTCGGCGAAAGTGTTGACGAGGCTCTTTCAGACGCACCTCGAGTCACGTTCCTTCTGCAGCTACGAGGTAGGTAGGTTAGGTTATATCGTCACGTATAGATAACGCTGGAAGAAGGTGAAGGGGGTGTGTTGGCGCATGCAAAACTACCTACTATTTGGTGGTTTGAGGTGCGGGTTTTGCATGTGCAAAAGCTTTCCCTCTATATTTTTAGCGTTCATTTTACATGATGATGCATATAGGTACAGAGATAGAAGGCTCGTTTAGTATGCCGTCATTCTACAAGGTGTAGTAGGTAACTCAGTTCGTGATCAACCTAGGCAAGTACTTAGGTACCTATTAGGTTCCGTCTCGCTACGTTACCACTTACCACCTAACTATTGAAACGTAAGGGTCGGCGTATGACCTCTATTGTTGTCTAACTAAATACGTTTTGGTTATTACAAAAATCGAGTAACTACCTAAGTAACTTTTCTATCCACGTGAAACCCCATTGTAGTGATATTTTAATGGATGACTCACCGCAATCGTTGACGACTTCGATTGATCGTTTTGTTACTCAACATACCTACCTAACCTACTAAGTACCTACAATGAAGTTCGTATGTTTCAACGTTGTTCTGAGTAATCCCGATGTACAGTCATCGCTTTTAATCTGTAGTAGATAGATAGGTTGGTAGTTTAGATTCGTCAATAGATCCCCCTTCGATGTTTATTGCAAAGAAAAGGTTTCATGTTGACCAGTTTGTGGTATGATGGAACACATCTCTCTCTTTACGAGACTGAGACCCCATTTCTGGCAGTAATAACATGTAACAACGTCGAACCCGAAACTAAAGCGGATTTACTGCACAATACATTTTATCAAATCTTTCCTGAAAATTGATGGTAAAAAGATTGTGCTTGCAAAGTTTTCTGTGCACAGAACTACATACCTACTAGTAGTAATAAATTACTTTGTTTTCTTTCAATGTTTGTTCTTACCTAGGTGAATACCGTAGGCAAGTAATGAACATTTTTTAGATTTCCACATGCCTTTACCTAGTACCTGTCTACTTTGCTTCACTTACCTACAGCTGCTGAGCTACTACACTATGTGTCATGCATGCGGTTTAAAGTGCATACCTACTGCTTCTTTCAATTGAATAGTTTATTACAAGCTGTTTAATTTATCTGCTATTTCATCAGCCATCACGTTGTAATACAATATTGCCATCAGAACGCCGTCAGTCGCCATAACGCCAATAATGCACTAGAATAGGTCGCTCACTGATGATAATAGGCCGCACCTGTGTGTTCTCGACCTTGACGTATATTATCAAGGCTTATGGTGTTGTTCCAATACTTTCGTTTATCTGTGGTAACTTAAGCTATTATTTAGCTGAAATCGTCATCGTTATCGCCAATATGAATGCTCCGAACTCCCGCAAACTCTCCATTTACGTCAATAAACTATCATGATCGTGATCCTGTAATTTTACCGAGATTAGGTATTTCTGCTGAACTAGGTATTTAAAAAGTGGAAAAGGAAAACCTCTCATTTCGAACATAATTAATAATGCCCAATAATGGGATCACAAATTATCATTTAAATTTATTCTCTGCGTAGAAATTGATGCTGTTGAGTTTAAAACGGTTAAACCTTTTATCGAATAAATTAAGCAAAAAAGTTGTGATTTGACACACTATATTTCATTTAAAGTAGGTACATACATTAAAAGCAGTTAGTTTCCATTTATAATTAAATTGCGTAACCGTCCGTGGAGCGACTAATTGCTATAAACTGCTAGATATGCCTGACGGAGGCACTAATCAAACAATCTGCTATCTGCTAAGTGTTCGTGACTGGTATGCTATCTATCTCGCTATCAGTTTCGTAACTTTGCGATTAGTGTAGGTACAACACATACACCGAACGCTTTACAGTCCACTTTGATAGGATCTTCTGTTATGAGGATCTTTGAAGAAAAAAACCCTTTCTCAGACTCTCTGATTAGAAGTTTTCCCTTACCTAGGTATACCTCTGAAGATTGAATGCTTTCAATGAAAAGAGTCATGTTAAGGTTGTCTAAATCAAACCTTATAATAACCATTTATTCTTTGCTTCATGTTGTAATAATAAGACACAGCACAATGAGAATTTGATGATGCAAAGATTAATTATTGCAATTAATTACGAATCTGGCATGAATGTCATTTATTTCATCATGATTTAAGACAATATAAATTAGAATCTGTATTCGATAACCTAACGGCGAGATTTTTTTTTACCTATTTGAGATCCGTTTCCAAAAGTTGTAAAATAAGTACGTACACCTGATTATGGCTAGACCCGAGTTTGTCACTTGTCTGCCCGCCTCGCGTCACTCATGCGATTCCTAACTAAACCTTGCTATCGACATGGATCTGGCACGAATATAACCCCTAGGCACATATAATTTAACTCTAACTTGGTGAAATTATAAAAAGACTTATGTCACCTACACAAGATAGCCGTGTTTTTCTACGTCGATACTATTCGACGTCGCCAGATCATCAGTCAGTCTCTTGACGACAATCTCCTAGTGCAATCTAAGTTCATTGTTCTGGTCCCATTTAACTCAAGTTTAACCCGCATGTTGCCAGGCAACGTGTTCTAATAACCTGCGTACACAACCACAGAATGTTTCAACAGTTAGTAGGCACAGCTAGCAGCTTGCCACATATCTCGCAAGTGGTGCGCTTCGTCATCGTCTGTCGGTTACTCATCACGTCAGCATCAAGCTCATATAACTCGCACGTTCTTCTTGCAACGTTACCGATTCAACAAAATTACCTACTTCTTTTGTGTCAGCAATTCGTACACGTACTGCAATTCACAATGCTTGCTTTGGTTGCATTTATGTTTTCATTATTGTATTGTATCATAGATTCTAAGATAATGATCTGAATTCTGAACATCTTAAGCTTTCGTGAGTTTTAAACGAATATCGGTCGTATCCTTTGTAAACGCAAAAATACTGTTGTTCAAGCACCATTACATCAATATAATCATCCTGAAAATGTGTGGAGGAGGCCTATGTTTATTCGGGCTGATAAAGGTGATACGTCAGCATTCGAGTTGCAAGCATTATAAACATGAACCGTATGTAGTTGACGCCGCAGCACCGCCTGTGGCCTTATCGTGCGTGTCGTCCATAGCGTGTGCCGCCTGTCGTGCGTGGAGCCGGGCGCGCGGCACGCGTTGCTGCTTATGATGACTAGCAGCACCGCGCGCGCTGCTCTAATGCGGATATGCCATTTAGCTTAAAGCGTCGTCTTTGTCACTTGACTATCATTGCGCTTTACCTACTAACGCCTTGGCCTTATCTCATGCGCCTGACACAATCAGCAACACCAGTTTGATATGTGATTCAAGTTGTAAATGTTTTGCAAAACCAGTTATATATTTTGCACAGATTGTACGAACCACAATATAAACTGTATTATTGTGTTACAATGTCCGAGAAGAGTTTTCTGACAATACGGTTATCTTATCACAATAGAAATATGATTTTTAAAGGTTTGTACAGAACTATCTGAAATGTGAACACGATCGATGCTAAGGAATGATATCAGTAGCTCCGCAAAGTTATCACGAGCGTAGCGTAGTATAGTAACCATATCGCAGATACCAATGGAAGAACAATTGATAAGTAGGTTGGTGGCGCCGATCGCGAATGTCAAGGCCCCAATATCCCTCCTTACAGGGCTGCGCGTGCCGTTTTAACTCTATCGACAATATCACTTTCACCAACTGCGTATAGAACTCTTGAGCTAATTAGGTCTCAAAGCTTAGACGTAATTGCGGAAAATGTTCTTCATCCAAGTTTCACGAAAGATTCTGCTTTGTCATTCCTTATCTGATATCCTTCGCGTAAGGTATATCACTACTATTAATTAATTTTGTAACTTTCTCCAGTTGGAGTGTAACGTTATGTGTGTTGAGTAAAATTAAATTGGCAAGGTTTGACTAGAAATGTGACGTTTGCGTCGGTCTGAGCTTTCTTTGATATCATGCATAGCCTTAGCCTTAATGTGATTCAAGAGTTTTATGTTTTAAAGTGGTTCGATGTTCTTGTTCGATTCGTTCACAGTATAGTTTGTCATATCAGCTCGCTGGTTATTGCAGTTTGATTGTGCTAGATTGCAAATGGAAGCTACGTACTCCAATATTTTTATAGCTCTCCGATTTGTAGCCGAGGTTATGAAAATGTTACATCACTTTAAGATTACAGTACAGGTTACGAATATTGAAACAGCATGCCACTCGCATGCAACAAATAAATTCGCCAAGTTTATAATCATCAACAATGTGTAGAGAGCGTAAGACTTCCCGGTGCCATGACATCGAGCTAGAGTCAAGGCTAGGTTAGGCTGGCTGGTGAGCGCAGGCTGGCGGCAGGGATCGCGGTTATCAGACCGTAACGGATACTTTCCCCGCCTCCAGCCGACTGATGTTTACCTTTTGGTTGATCTTGTTACAATACTGTGTAGGTAACCGGTTTTGGCAATACGATTAGATTCCCATCTCTGTATGTAGAGTTGTATTGTAGATCAGGCTTGTCTTACGATTGACGCTATCTCTCAAACACATTCCTTCTTTTGTGTGCATTAATAATGAGGCTTGCCAACATTAATGTTTTCGGTGGGATGGTGGTAGACCGGTCAGCATTAGTGCGGTATAATCAAGTGAATGCGTTGTCTAATTGCCGGGGTTGTTGGCCGCGCTCGAGGATCACAATCACTCACGGCGACTCCCAGCACGCTCGAAACATTGCTCTTGTTCTCATTTACATTTTTATTGGAGTTTGCATGATTATGCCTTATTATTATAAATTGTTAAAGTTAGGCTTGTTATGGTTAAAAGATTTTAACCTATCCTATTCAAATAAACTTTCATGGAAAGTTCGACTTCTTCAAAGTTGACTACGCAGGTATATTCTGATTCACGTGTATTCATGGGACGATTGCCATCACTATAGATTACTGTGTGAGTTGTGTTTGACTGACTGTAAATTATGCGATCATTATTAAGAAACAGACTGAAAGAGAGCAATCGAAAGATACTACGCAACAAGTAGTACAGTTGATTTGCTGATTGGTCTCACAAAGTGTTGAAATTAGAGTAGACGGGTTTAATCTACTACATCCTGTAAGCGTAAAATAATTACAGAGCGTATCAATCTTTGCACAACTCACATTCCATAAGTTCTCTGACCGAGCTGTTGCTGTGGCTGTTGTAAAATTAAACTACTTGGGAAGCAGCTAATATTTAATTACATGAATCTATACCTCGTGGCTACATCGTCGTGGTGTACCTCACCGTACTCTAGTAGTTTCCAGGCGTCTGACACGAGCTGGATTTAGAACTAATATACTCATAGATCATAAAAACATTGATTATTGGGTCACCCGATAGCAGTTCTGCTAATAGTAACGGTTGATAGATCATCGATCTACGTCCGTTGTGTTGTATTGTTATGGATGTGTAGTGGATTGGTTTGGATATACGTTTAATTGTGGCCGGTCATTGTTCCTGCATCCGGCGTGACATCATGTCCATCCAGTGTGCCGGTGTCCATTGAGAGAGCATCCAGCCTCCATTGTGAGCGGCCCACTTGTCGCTGAATGGGGCGCTATTGTGCGCGCATCACGTTGTCGGCTTGCATTGCATCGGAATTGGATCGTTTGTTCTTTTAGCAATTGTTACGCGAGGGAAGTCGGTCGATATCGTCTCTATTTATAGGATTTATGTTACTAGGTAGATCTTTCTTTATGCCTCTCATTGCACTCGCTTAATCTTTATCGATTTGACGACTGTTGTAAGTAGCTTATAGTTTTATTTCTTGCTTTAACGTACGTCCTTGAAAATTTACATTGGCCCATCAAATATTTGATAGAGTTCGTTCTTCAATCAACCACCAAACCAATCGTCCGTGAATCATTTCAATCATCGTTCTCTTCAATAAATATCCTAATGCCAGCATTTTGACCCAGTGAATCCCAGTGACTCATGTTTTGGAGTTATTGGCCCATCATATAATGGCGGCTCCGTTGAGATATGCAAACAAAACAATTTGGTAACGATAGTGTCGCGTTCGGTTCGTAGATAGTTGACCTGTGCTGTGCCGCGGTGCGTGCGCGACTTGAATTAGATACGAATGATAAATTAAGGTGCACCACTTCCGGACATCTAGAGCCCGTTCGCTGCTAACCTAGTGGTTGGCGAATTATCTCTATCAAAGAAACATAATCAGATCACTTTCTTTGTTGGTGGTTTCGCGCTCTTGCTAAAGTATAGCGACAATAAAGATTCTACGTTGTCAATGTTTGACTTTGATACGGATTTTGATAATCGGTATGGGTAACAGGCAGGCAGTCGTCACACGCATGCGCATGCGCAGACGTGCCTCGAATGGGGACGTGCCACAATGCAGTCCATTGTACTCCCACGTCCGCGTCCTGATTGTACCGTTACGGGATGATAATCGAGAAATCATAGCGCGGAATCGGCATTGCGTGCTTTCTAAGGTCGGGCTATCTAACTTCAAAATGGATGATAAATGATCATGGTAACGTCATAGTATTCAAGTTTTTTGCATGGCATGCAAGGATGTAAACAAGTTGGTTACGTTGTACAGAGACTTGTAGCCACTTGTCAAGTTCCAATGAGTTTTATATTAGTCAGCAGCGGTCGGCCTCGGCGGCGGCGCCTGTCTTGCGATTTGGCCATATCTATACTTGAAATTTTCTAAGAAGTTTACTTCAAGCGATCACCCAGTCACTATTAGTTATCTTTTTAACCGACTTCCAATCAAAAAGGAGGAGGTTCTCAATTCGGTTGTATGTTTTTTTTTTTTTTTTTTTTTTTTTTTTTTTTTTTTTTTTTTTTTTTTTTTAATGTTTGTTACCGCATAACTTCGTCATTTGTGAGCCGATTTGAAAAATTATTTTTTTATCTGAAAGGTACTGCTTCCAGATTGGTCCCATTTTAATTTTATTAAAATCGGTGTTGCCATTTTTTTTTAATAATTTTTTTAATGTTTGTAACTGCATGCCTCCGTCATTTATGAACCGATTTAGAAAATTATTTTTTTATTTGGAAGGTTATTCTTACGTCCAGATTGTCCCAAACAAATTTGATTAAAATCGGTTTAGCCGTTTGACAATGAAGTCGGTTTCTCAAGTTTTTTAAACTTAAATTATTTGGTTACTATTCTTATTTACCTAGCAGAAATTGATATATTTTTCAAGTGTTTTGCACACGATCCCACACTTCTGCTTCCCGTACTTTGAACAAATACGAAGACTACATTCATTGCTATACCGTACCTATACGTCTTTCTTTGCTTTACCCACTGAACTTAGTAAACTTGGAAACTGTTACATTTTCCAATGCGTATAATAATAAGTTCGTATTGAACAATTCAAATCAAGTAGTTTCAAAGACCATTAAAGAATGAGAAACATCCTTGTACGTTGAAGGTCGATATCGCGAGCACATTCGGCGGTGTGGTGAGTGGTGGCCACGGCAAGGCCGCATCGAGCGCGTGGCCACGTGGCGTGGGCGGCCCGGACGCGCATCCTCCTTACGGCTAGGATACAGGTATCCTGCCGCTCCTCCCGGGAACACCTTGAGATGCTGCTCGCCTTGTGCACTCGCTACATCATCAAACCACTTCCTCGTTACCATCTCGAGCTATTAAACAATTCTACAACTCTGACAGTACTTGCTGAAACGTGATAGAATCTCGCCGTTCCCATGAATAGTCAATGAACGCGAGATATTCGTAAGTTCATAAATCTGACACTCAAAACTGAAACTCATGCGAAAACCACAGCCTATATGCCTAATAGGAAGTTATTGCAAAATCTGAACGTGATATGCCAACCTATATTATAAAACAAAATTAGCAGTAGTCGCGCGATCGGTATTTCACTAGCTTTTAGTACCTACGTAAGAAGTAGTTGCTATCATAGAATGTAATCAACTGGACCGTCTGCGACGTCCATTCGACGGAGCACACTTCCCGCACTTTCACTATGCGCCAGCGCAACGTCCGACCTGAATTACCTACTCGTGCCCTCGTGCCTTGCTGAATGTTGCATGGCTTATTGAGCTATGAAGTTGTCCTGTACTTTGGCTCCCATTCTTCAGTGTGGGAGATCGTTTGTCCTGTTAATTGATTGTTTTTCCTTTGTTGCCACGTTATCGTTCATTTTGGAGACTTCAGTGACACGTAGTGGAACACGCGTGGAACTGGCACCTAGACTCACCTAGCTATAAGACGTTTCAAAGTGATTCTTGCATCGTAATGAATAAAAAATTATTGAGTTTGAGTTTGAGTTCGTAACCTACTTTTAGCCGACGCAATCCACAGAGCTACCAATGCGCCGACTCACAGACTGACTTTTGGTTCATTTTAAAAGCATTTATGACTTCATCATTATTGAATTTATTGTTTAGTAGCTTCATTTTCAATCTGTAGCTTCATTTGCCTGAGTACTACTTATTACTTGTGTATGATATGTATGTACCTGCATGTTCTTCCTTCATACTGAAAGATCCACTAACAGAGAAGACCGAGGATGTAGAATTCAAACCACTTTATAGCCTTTTCTTCAGTTTTATTAACAACTTGAGTACTTTATGGATCTAGATACATTAAGCTAAACTTGTACATGGCTATCGCCGAGACGAACTAAGTGGACTTGTCTTATCGACGGTTCAAAACCGAATGCCTGCTTGAATAACCACTCGCTGGCTTGCAAACCCCAACCTTCCCCACCCTTGTTTTTACAGCTTGAAGCTTGATGTTTGAAGGTTGGAGTTCAAGCAACTGATGGAAATCCAACTACAGTATTGATTTATTGATCTCTGAATAATTGTGTATTTTTGTAACGGTAACAAAACAAATAATATTTTTATGAACCTAATCATCTTAATATTAATTAATAATACCTTCTATTAACAATTTAGTAACAAAGTCCACACTTCCTGTCAATTAAGGTACCAAAAGGTTTCAAATAACATTTAAAACTCATGGAATAATAACAGAAGCTTACAAGTTCGTCCATCCTGATAAACAGTCACGACCTCGTGATAGGTACATAGTTTATGAAATAACACGTTTGTAATGATTTATCAAAACAATAAACAAAGTGACCATTTTGACAAAGTTCACATCCACATTTTTTTCAAACATTTGTATCAACTAGGTACCAATACGAACAATATACTAACAATATCAATATATTATATACCTTTATATTATTAACTATTCAACTTTATCAATTCAACAATACTTAACAACATGCAAAGAAAATTATCAACAAACCTTGTCAATTTCGAATATTATCAATGAACATAATCAACGAACATTATCATGAACTTTATCAACCTCTTATTATCAATAGCTTTAATTATTAACAATCATTATCAGTATTCTAAACATTATCAACAACGTTAATAACGTTATCAACGTTATCAACGTTATCAACGCTATCAACATTATCAACGCTATCAACGCTATCAACATTATCAACATTATCAACGCTATCAACGCTATCAACGCTATCAACGCTATCAACGCTATCAACGCTATCAACGCTATCAACGCTATCAACGCTATCTACGCTATCAACATTATCAACATTATCATCATTATCAACATTATCAACATTATCAACATTATCAACATTATCAACATTATCAACATTATCAACATTATCAACATTATCAACATTATCAACATTATCAACATTATCAACATTATCAACATTATCAACATTATCAACATTATCAACATTATCAACATTATCAACATTATCAACATTATCAACATTATCAACATTATCAACATTATCAACGCTATCAACGCTATCAACGCTATCAACGCTATCAACGCTATCAACGCTATCAACGCTATCAACGCTATCAACGCTATCTACGCTATCAACATTATCAACATTATCATCATTATCAACATTATCAACATTATCAACATTATCAACATTATCAACATTATCAACATTATCAACATTATCAACATTATCAACATTATCAACATTATCAACATTATCAACATTATCAACATTATCAACATTATCAACATTATCAACATTATCAACATTATCAACATTATCAACATTATCAACATTATCAACATTATCAACATTATCAACATTATCAACATTATCAACATTATCAACATTATCAACATGATCAACATGATCAACATTATCAACATGATCAACATTATCAACATTATCAACATTATCAACATTATCAACATTATCAACATTATCAACATTATCAACATTATCAACATTATCAACATTATCAACATTATCAACATTATCAACATTATCAACATTATCAACATTATCAACATTATCAACATTATCAACATTATCAACATCAGTCACATCAGTCACATCAGTCACATCAGTCACATCAGTCACATCAGTCACATCAGTCACATCAGTCACATCAGTCACATCAGTCACATCAGTCACATCAGTCACATCAGTCACATCAGTCACATCAGTCACATCAGTCACATCAGTAGCATCAGTCACATCAGTCACATCAGTCACATCAGTCACATCAGTCACATCAGACACATCGGTCACATCAGTAGCATCAGTAACATCAGTAACTTCATTTAAATCAGTCACATCAGTAACATCATTAAAATCAGTCACTTCAGTAACATCTACAACTTCAATAACATCAGCCTCATGAGTAACATCAGTATCATAAGTAACATCAGCCACATGAGTAACATGAGCAACATGAGTAACATGAGCAACATGAGTAACACGAGAAACATGAGTAACAAAAGTAAAAAATATCAAAATCAAAATCAAAATACTACAATACTATCAACATTATCAACATTATCAACATTATCAACATTATCAACATTATCAACATTATCAACATTATCAACATTATCAACATTATCAACATTATCAACATTATCAACATTATCAACATTAGTCACATCAGTCACATCAGTCACATCAGTCACATCAGTCACATCAGTCACATCAGTAGCATCAGTCACATCAGACACATCGGTCACATCAGTAGCATCAGTAACATCAGTAGCATCAGTAACATCAGTAACTTCATTTAAATCAGTCACATCAGTAACATCATTAAAATTAGTTACTTCAGTAACATCTACAACGTCAGTAACATCAGCCTTATGAGTAACATCAGTATCATAAGTAACATCAGCCACATGAGTAACATGAGCAACATGAGTAACACGAGAAACATGAGTAACAAAAGTAAAAAATCAAAATCAAAATCAAAATCAAAATCAAAATCAAAATCAAAATCAAAATCAAAATCAAAATCAAAATCAAAATCAAAATTAAAATACTACAATACTACAATACTAACCATACTGACCATACTGACCATACTGACCATACTAACCATACTGACCATACTAACCATACTAACCATACTGACCATACTGACCATACTGACCATACTGACCATACTGACCATACTGAATAAATAATTATTGTGGACCATCCACACAACACTACCTAGCCCCAAATTAAGTAGAATTTGTGCTATGGTAGCTAGATAGATGATTAAAAACTTTTTTCTTTAAATAAAATAATCGTTAACACAGTGTTAATTGTTTAAACAATACTAATAATTGACTTGAAACTAAGACATCATGTAATAACTTGCGTTTAATAATTATTTATTTAATTGTTCATCTAGCTAATCTAAGCTAATCTAAGCTAAGCTAAGCTAAGCTAGTCGACAGAAAGTGTAATAATTGAATGTATCAACAAATGCACACTCATTTGTAGTGTGATCAAAAGTTATAATTTCATCATTGTTATATCCATTTCATCCATTTTTCAATTTAATGCACACTTATTATTTTGTAGTGTGAGCAAAAGAAATCATTTCATCAGTGCTATATCCATTTCATCCGTTTTTCTATTTAATGCACACTTATTTGTAGTGTGATCAAAAGAAATCATTTCATCAGTGCTATATCCATTTCATCCATTTTTCTGTTTAATGCACACCTAGTTGTAGTGTGATCAAAAGAAATCATTTCATCAGTGCTATATCCATTTCATCCATTTTTCTATTGGTGGTTCACGTCTCATTTTTTTTTTTTTTTATTAATAAGAATTTTAATATGATTTTATTACTTACATATATAATGGATTTAATACTTATATAATGGAATCTTACTAATAATTGTCACAACATAACACATACTTGCATCGCTCACTCATTTAAAATCTTTTCAACCCTCTTTTAAACCCCTTACCATCCTTTTATTTTTAAGTAGTCTATGCCCTTTCTCAATTTCTACACGGTGTACCTAATGTCATTTAAATCAGTTCATTATTTCTGGCGTGAAAGCGCGACGGACAGACAGACTTAAAGTTTAATAAGGTCATCATTAATCTATCTTCCCAGTTCCATTTGTGTTTTAGCGAATGATTATCAACCAGTTTCTACTTAGTACTTTTTTTTTTGGCTATCCGCAATAATAATAATATAAAGGTTTTTAATTTTGCTGTCATTAATTACTTTTATACTCTTAGTGTCTAACCGTAATTAAGTAAAATCGCAACATTACTATCAAGATTAATGACTTATGCAGATCGGAAATTCTAGATCTATTCGCTTAACACAAGGGAGACCAGGACAAATTTGCAGCTATTTTCTTCTCATCAACGATGTAAAATGGATGCAATAGAGCTCATGTCAACCAATATGATACCTCCTCACTATTTCAGCGAAAACTACCCATTTGTTCATAGCTAAGAACTCCGTATTCCTATAAAACACGCGGAACAACCATCTACTCATTTCGATGTCATCTTTTTTTTTTTTGATCTTGAATTCTCGACTAGTGATGTGTCTCGTCACCGTTGATTTAAAACATTTTGACCAATAAAGACACAAAAATCCAGTTTCAAGAACCAAATTGAAACCTGGAACCTAATGCCAGAGGCAACAGTGTTGAAATAAGAAACTCATCACATTTGACAACTGAAACATAGGAGGATCTAAAACACGTTGTTTTAACAACAGCTGACGTAGTACGTGTACCTTGATGACTCACAACATAAAAGACATCAACCGTCTTAACAGACATAGCTAAAGCCAGCAAGGCATATGCAAGAAACAGCTTTTTGTCTCGTTTAAAAGGTATTTTTTTTTCAATTATTATTTTTATACGACTAGGCATTGCTAACAAAAGCACCAGCCAGATAGGCTAGGCACTGCAAGATGGAATATTGAAAGGCCTAACAGACCTATCTACTTTTCTGAAAACCGCACGCATAAAGAAAGAGCAATTATAATATTTTCTGACCACTAGCTCGTACAAAACGACGGTTTCATCCTTTGTTGAACGTCACTGGATAGCAACTTCCTACGCACAAAAAAAAATCTACCCATAACAAAATTCACCCTGAAAAGGGTATGGATAAAATTGAAACGATGATTCATAAACTTATGTAGTAGGTAAGTTTAATTCTGTAAAGTAGTACTTTATGTACAGATTTAATAGGCATTGAACTAACGATTTATACTTAGTAACAAGCTAATAACGCTTTATTTAGTTAGGTACGCTTAGTTCCAATGAGGTATCCTTGTTTGCAATAAAGTGTTATCTATCTATCTATCTGAACTAGACCCACTGCACTTTGGCATTATAACACCCCTTAGATAATCAATAATAAATGAACATGATTTTAACTTATTTCCTTTTAACTGCTGAGGCTAATTTTTAAATCCCTTCGCAGATTCTACCACTGCAGTTTACCTTTCATAATGAACGATGTTGAGTAAGTTATACTGCAATCGGATAGATCACGGTATAAAAAAATATACTACATTAACAAAATATCTGTAGTATAAACTGTTGTTTTGTTTTCTGATAATTAATACTAACCGATTTTAGGTTGAAAACGATCCTTCATTCCTACGAAGGATTGGATAATTATGAATTTGTCCAATCGTAACCAAGAGCATGGTAGTCTTAAGTCATTCCAAACCTCAACTGAATGTCATTGTCGCCAAACCAGTATTGTGATCAGCCGAAGCAGAGATCCTTCGCGTCTACATAAAAGCTCTTATACTTAGTTAGATCGAGGAGTCAACGTCATAGACTATTAAACGTTTAGTAGACTTTGAAGTCAATTTTGAAAACCCTGATAACTAGTAAATAAATATTAAGTGTGTGATGTGGATTCCTACCTATCATTGTACCTGTGTTTATTCATTACCCCTCCTATTTATAATATCATATTCGTCGATTATTTTCATTACCCTTCCTATTTATAATACCAGTTTACCAGTTTAGTACTGAAGGCAACCTTCAGTGAGTAAGCACGAGGGAGAATATTTTGTTCGTTTGAACCTATATTTTTTTTTTGTGCTTAATTTTGTGGTGATCTAAATAAACAAACAAGTAACCATCTACTATTTTTCTTAGCGCCTCTATTTCCTATTATTCTTATATTCCTGCTACTGTTCTCACGGTGGCACCTACTGGAATGATATTAATGATAAAACTTGCCCCCACCTCAGACGTCACATCATCTGTCTAATGACCCAGACAAGGTCGCTGTAATCCATTGCATATCCAACTAAATAAATAAAAGTAAAACAAAAAACTGACAACGTAGGTACCTATCTTCACCAGAAACGTATTTGAACCTTGGATCACTCCTATTTTCTTGAATAGTATTCGCCATTTGGACAAACTGTATCGAAAATTTTAAAAACCACAAATAAATCTACCTATACTAATCACAACCGCACCTTTAGAAACAACCTCGATAAGAAACTGAGGGTAGGTACGCACCTACCAACAGGAGAAGACCAGAAGATGTCCCAGGGATACGTACATACATAGAATACCAATTAAATCCCATAGAATTCTTCCACTATACTCCGTAAATATACTCTTTGCAAAAGTAAGAAAAAAATGCCTATCTACCGCTAAGCTCGTAAGCAACCCAAAATCATAAAAACTCCCCCTTTTTTTATATTTCACTTCTTACCCTCTATCGTCATCATCGGAATGTTAAGTTTCTGATACAACATTCACACACACACCCTCACATGACCATCATTACACATTCATGGTTCACACCATTAACCTAAATCATATATTATTTAATTTAGTTATATCGTTTCAGTTTAGCATCAGTGCTGAATCTACTCTAACTGGCATACTTGAGGAATGTTTGCATTCTAGACTCACCTAATTTTAAGACGTTTCAAAATGAACCTTGTGACGCAACGATAGAATTCATATTTTAGTACTTGATGAGCCAATATTAAAAATCTTTGGGAATTGAGACGTGAACTCACGTGTTAATTTTCTACTGAAATGTCTTGCAGTTTCGTTTACTTATCCTGCTGGTAGCGCTTAACCAATCTTCACGATGTGAAACGGCAAAGAACGGCCACAACTTGCAATCGCCCAGCTAGTCCAGTTTCAGTGTAGTGGCATTGAGTCGCGTTCCAGTGTCGAGTCCAATCTTCTTGATGCTCCATGTCCGGGTGGTCCATGTTCTATTGCGGCCATGGTCGGATGACACACGTCATTCTCCGCACCGTTGCTTTCTCCTCGCCGTCGCATGAAAAGAAATATATAAAAGGGATGATTTATTCGATAACCAACTACAGTATTTCTTTTTTATGACAATCTATGGTAGATAAAAGAAATACAAGCAGCGCTTAGTCACATTTAATGTGGTAGCATCACCGAGGGTATCCTTGGCATGTGCGCCACGTGATAACCTATGCATGCATTTAACTTTCCTACAATAACAACCGCTATCGTGTGGTAGCACTACCAAAGAGTAGCCTTGGCCATGTGTGCCACACAACAACGTAGGTATGTAATTAATAAACTAAAATACACTACAGCGATCGTGTGGTAGCACTACCAAAGAGTAGCCTTGGCCATGTGTGCCACACGACAACTTGTGTATGTATTTACTAAAAAAAAACTAAAATACACTACAGCTATCGTGTGGTAGCACTACCAAAGAGTAGCCCTGGCCATGTGTGCCACACGATAACCTCTGAATGCATTTACTCAACCAAATAAATTATAGCAATCGTGTGATAACACTACCAAAGAGTAGCCTTGGCCATGTGTGTCACACGATAAACTATACATGCGTTTTTACCAGATAATTGTAAGAATTACAGCTATTACTTTGAAACAATATAAAAAATATTACGTACCTTGATTCTACCCACTTCTGACTTGAAAGATCCACTAACAGAGAAGACCGAGGATGTAGAATTCAAACCACTTTATAGCCTTTTCTTCAGTTTTATTAACAACTTGAGTACTTTATGGATCTAGATACATTAAGCTAAACTTGTACATGGCTATCGCCGAGACGAACTAAGTGGACTTGTCTTATCGACGGTTCAAAACCGAATGCCTGCTTGAATAACCACTCGCTGGCTTGCAAACCCCAACCTTCCCCACCCTTGTTTTTACAGCTTGAAGCTTGATGTTTGAAGGTTGGAGTTCAAGCAACTGATGGAAATCCAACTACAGTATTGATTTATTGATCTCTGAATAATTGTGTATTTTTGTAACGGTAACAAAACAAATAATATTTTTATGAACCTAATCATCTTAATATTAATTAATAATACCTTCTATTAACAATTTAGTAACAAAGTCCACACTTCCTGTCAATTAAGGTACCAAAAGGTTTCAAATAACATTTAAAACTCATGGAATAATAACAGAAGCTTACAATACTAATGTTGTAATTTGCGTTTGATTTATTACGATGCTGTTTGTTGTGTCAAGATGGCCCTGACCCTTCTTTATTATGCCACTTTAGTTATCATTTGTAGGTTGTATAATGTTCGCCACATAATATTCAATTATTACTGTCTTGAATAACCGCTTTGGCGTAGGTATGTGATTATTCCACCTATCCAGTTCCCGGTTATTTGTCATGTATACTACTTGGGTTTCAGTAGATACATACTACCTGATTTAGATGAGTATTTTATAATACATAACTAATACCGAACTCGAATAAAATGAAACAAATAATGGGACTTGGGCTCAACATCAAATCATTCTTGAATTTAACTATCTGCAATAAGTTTATGTAAGGTACAGTCAGTGGTGCTTATGCTTGCCAATTACCACTAACCCCATCCGAGCCTACTCGTGAGTCTGCACATTGAGCTGCTAGATTATTTATAACCGTTTTATCGGTTTTGCCGCCGTTATAACTGGATCTTGAATATTTAATGCACTCTGTGGCGATGGTGTGACCGTCATCGATTTTACTTACAGCTCAGTTAGCTTGACTAACTTCTCTCTCAGACTCGTGTATTGAAATGAAAAGAACATTATATTTCGTTCGGCTTTCATTAATTTCAGAAAATGTAAATAGGTACCTTAGGTATTACCTAGTTTCCTGCGAATGGTTCGAAGCGTTGCGCATTGCGCTCATGTTGATTGGCATTGACTCACTGAACATACACTTTGCTAGTGTAAGTACTGGTGAGTTGACAAACGTAGCAACAATTCTCACATGTGCAGTCAACAAACACATCCATCTTTTTACACAATCAAACATAAATATAGCACAAGCAAGGAGACATTACTCCACATGCGCATTATCATCATCTGCAGACGTACCTACTTAACCCACTGCTGTGTATGCGTATCTTTACTATTCCCTGGTATCGCGGGCTGTCAGTCATCCACCTGCAGCCTATCCTGACAACGTCGTCGATTCATCGTTTCTAAACTGTCCATGCTATTTGACGTCCGACTTATCTTCAGGTGCTGATTGTCTTTATTTCACGGCATGTTCGTTCGTATTCTTCGACAATGTTATTGTAGAATTGCTTACGGTGCTCGCGAATGTGTCGATCGACATGTGCTATTATTTCCAAATAAAACTGCCTGTTCATCAATGTTCAAAGGCATGATTCAAATGTAATATTATTAAGTCAATTCGTCACAGTAGCAGGAATCCTAAGTATCTCTAGATCTAGCCAGTCGGCGTAGTCCTTGGGTGTGCAATAGTGTATAATAGGGATGACAGTTATAATAGGTTTCATTAGTGTAACACGCTTCTTATTTATGACTGCCTGGTGGCCTGGTGGGTATTCCTGTCAAGCCCTGACTCCTCAGCTGATCGCATCGGGTCACAGTTCAGCAGCTTGACCGTATATCTCAGTTGAGTATCTCTCGTGTCCTCAACATTGACCTTCATAATGCATCTAAAAATATATCGCGACTGTATCTAGACCGAGACGTATCAATGTTGCGCAGCTTTGTTTTTGGGGTTTCGAAGTCCAACAAAGAACCCTCATAGTTTAGCTGTGTCCATCTGTCTGTCTGTCCTTGCTCAAGGTCATGCAATAAAATCATTTATTTTGTTTGAAGTATAATGCTTGTGTACAGGTGTTATAGTTAAGTAATTGAGTTCACATCACACTTCCCCGCTTAAGTCGGCATGCAAGATAGAAAATTCAAAATGTCGCTCATTCGGCCCACTTAATGAAAAGTGGTTACTGTTGTTGCCTAAGGAAGCTTGCAACACCAGAGGCATCACTTGCCTGTTGCTGACCCTTTATTTTTTTTTAAATATCCTTCTTTAATCTGATCCAATCTATAAGTTATACTGACTTCGGAAGTGTTCTATCTCCGTGGTACTACACGCACTTTACTAATAGCCGGCCTACCGGCCACTTTACCTATTGGGCGCATGGTGCATGACATGCGCAGCGCATTTTTCCTCTTTTTGCGCATTCCGCTATTTGGCAAACCATTGACCTACATCAGATCGTTTCATCATTTCTAATACAATCCTTGAACTAACAATAGATTCTAAAATCAGTACAAGTAAATGATCTATAGATCAACCATGACGGCCTCTATCACATCACTTGACGGACAAAGATGTAAAAACGATGAGCTCGATGTTTCGTCCATTTTGAAATAGTTTTCCTCCATCACCCGTGGTACTGGTGTGCTAATGGAGGAAAACTTTTTAGCTATAGGCTATAGGTATAGGTACCCGCCTAATTAAAATGCCTTACAAGGTAAAATGTTACTCATAATTTGCTAGATACTTCCTTCCTACCTACTTCATAATTACATATAACATCAAACGAATTATTTCACTGTTATATAAGTGTATCAGGGGAAGGAAGTCTGTAAGTAGGTTATAGGTTAGGCTGATAGGTGAGCAACACATGGCGCAGACTAAAATCCAGAGTCTGGCACATCGTCGCAAAGTTGCTTGCCTATCGATTTTCTATAGATTACATTTTGGGGAATGTAGTGAGGAACTGCATGATCTTATACCACCATCTCCCTTCCACCATAGGACTAGCAGACGCACGGCTCAGTACCATCCATACCTGATTAGCATACCACCCATTCGCACTAAGCGTTTTGGCTCCACCTTCATTATGCGAACCTCCAGGGAATGGAATTCATTGCCGGCGGCTGTTTTTCCTGACCACTACAATCTGGGCCTCTTCAAGGCAAGAGTGAATAGGTGTCTTCTAGACCATCCTGCTCCATCGTCGGCTACATCGTCACTTACCACCCGGTGAGATTGTAGCCAAAGGCTGGTCTATATCATGTAAAAAAAAAAAAAAGTGGGCCCAATGGTTTTACCTGGTGGTGTTGGTGGTAGTCAAGTGGCAGATGGGATTCTGTTGTGCTATAATACTGATCCGCTTATAACAACGCCATCAAAATCAATTGAATTCGTCCTCTTGTTGTTTATTACCAGCTTTCATCGAGATCTTCATCATACCTACGCATCATTTCTACGAATTTTCTGCATTACTTAAGTACATTACACAAAGTTAGAGTTTTCGATACTAGACCTGTGTTATTCTTCACAAAGTCTACATTATTACCTGCTTTTAGAAACTTCTTGGTGATTTAATAAGTCATGTCGACCACACATTTTTAATTCAATGGTGTTCGTTTCATAGCGGTTGTGTCGTGATGATCATTATAGTCAAATGAGATCGCGTCGCACCAGTGGGTCTAAGCACGGTCTAACTAAAGTGAAATAAATGAGCGACCTTGGCCGCGGGGTCTCTCAGACCTTATCTCTGTTTGGTTGACTGAGTGAACTGCAGGCAAGGTGAACTGAGATAATTACATCTAATATGCACGCCGACACATTATTGTTGTAGAATACGTCATTAACACCGTTATTGTTATGCAACAGTGACCGAGTTTTGCAAATAAATGAAAAGCAGTTTTTTTCTTTATGCTAAAATAATATCTGAGTGCGTAAAACAAATTCCATAAGATAGGTACAAATTAGTCTCGCCACGACACACACGAACTTGTGGGCGGCCGCGCACGATTTCTTTAACCATAATTTCCCTGTTCAAATTGATGAACGTCGTTGGTCATGGCCTGGATGGTCTATGATATAGTAACCTAATGCTGAGGATATGGTGCGAGAGGTTATTTCGACTATTGTTGACGCTAGGCGCACGTAAAGTATCTACCTCTGCCGATATAGCTAATACAATATTTATCTTTACGCTCATGTTAAAACAATAACATTCAACTTTGAACTTGCTACGAGAATGTGCCATGGATTTACTATGTTATGTTAGATTTTCTGAGCAAAGTAAAACTACCATATTACATAGTCTTTACTTCTCTTCGAAGAGTGGATATATTATTATGATAGTGTAATGTTTTCTTGTCTCGAAATAATATGTGAATTACGTAATTCCAGGAGGCGCATTTGAAGGCGTGGAGGACAAGGTGTCTCCGTTCGGGTACGGACGCGGCGAGGGCGCGGACGCCGGCCACGGGGACCCCGACTGGATCTGCAGCAAGGAGAAGCCGCGCTACGACGATATGTTCCAGGCGCTCAACCCCATCGACGGCAAGGTCACCGGCGCCGGTACGACATCACCTCTTACACGCACACATCCACATCCATACCCACACCCACACACTCTGCTCATCGACAGAACGCTAGAAGCGTTCCTCTCTTCCACGCGGAACTGCTCCCAGCTGACCGAACTGTACGTCAACTTCAAGGACGAGGACGATGCCGATCAAAAAGATAAGATAGTAGAGGCGCTGTCGCTGGCCGCTCAGACCAGCAACATGATTGCACAGTTCTTGAGCCACCCGCGTCCTGGCGTAGATGATACTATGTCGTCCGTTTCCATTCATAGTTTGTGTACGTTGGCTATCGAAGAGCCGGCTCGCGAGTTGAATTACGATGACATTAGCTACAAAGGTTTCGAGTGCCTCGTCGACGAAGACGCCGATGAACATTTTTCTGAAACCCAATTCGATGAACCCGATTTCAACGACGATTCACAAAGTTCCGCTGAAGAATCTTTCGAAGACATCCCAGCACATAACATAAGAAACACAGCTTCTAAAGAATCAGGTTATTTTCGTCAGCTCTACAACGCGGTGAAGTTTATAATTTTGTTCGTATTGAATGTATCGGTTACTGCTGTGGTGGTAAATGTTATGTTCAAAGTGATGATATTCGCTATAACCGGTCAGAATTTCCTTGAGTTGACGGTTGAAAAGTCTCCAGAGGGGTGGGTAGATACCGCGAAGGTGATGGCGTTCGGTCCCGAAGTGGAGACGGTCCAGATCCAGTCGGTGGCCGAGCTGTTCTACCGCCGCAACCTGGTGCCCATGCTGCAGCATGCCATCCGCTGGCTCCGCAGCCCGCAGCCGACTGGGTGATTCACTCAACTCCTATTACACCATTTACACACCGATTCTATTGTTCTAGTCTTTACAGTGAGAGTTTTTGTTTTGAAATTCACTTTTCAACATATTTTCAACATAATTTAATAATGTATTGTTTTCAAGCGAACGGTTTTTTCGATGAGTTTTTATACTTCTAGGTATAAGCATTAATACTCGTGCCTGCAAGTGTATTACATTGGTACCACCAAAGAACACCTACACTACACCTAGTCTACACAATCCTTTCCTACTTATTTTATACCTAAGCATCATAATCAAAATTTCCTAATCCAAATTTTGCCGAGATAGTTACAATCAGAAGTAAATGAATGCAGGCGTTTATTCGGTGGACTTATAGGTCTCGTAGACCGCCTTGTTTATGAAAGTTCTCATTCAATTCATGCGATCAACTACCTCCACTTGGGTTTACTAGTAAAGCTTCATCGGAAGGCATGCTACTAATTGCTTTTAACTCACTCTTGACTTCTTTACAAACTTTCAATAAAAATAAACCACAGTTTGTATCAAGAGCGAGAGAAAACAATATTACTTAGCTGATTTTTTGAGAAAGAAAAGGTTCCTTTCATTCACCAACATTTTGAAATTGATAGGATGCTTCACCAAAGTATTCTATCAGTTTCAAAATAGAGCGTAAAATATAATCGCAGATTTTCGGCTCGTATAGGCTCGTGCCTGCGCTTGCTGGCCTACTCATCCACCGATGCGCACTGCATCGCATTGTGTTCGTGCCTGTTGGTTGATATTGTAAGAAGGTGACGTTTCTCCACAGCCGCTAAGACGGAGATGGTGAAGTCCAAACTGCCGAACTCCGTGCTCGGCAAGATCTGGAAGCTGGCCGACATAGACAAGGACGGCTTCCTGGACGAGGAGGAGTTCGCGCTCGCCATGCACCTCATCCGCGTCAAGACGGACGGACACGACCTGCCGCAGGAGCTGCCCAGCCATCTCGTGCCGCCCTCCAAGCGGAACTAGCGCGCGCACCGCTAGCGCCGCAGCTCACAGGGACTGTGGCCGGCTCGAGTGTGATTGAATGAAGTGTTCGGTGGACTGCCCTGTGCGGTGTACTGCGGGGAACGCCGTTGGCTCGGCTGACCCTGTTCCTCATTGATGTGATGCGCTAGATTTGCTCTACGAAGCATAATTATTGTAAATACAATTTTATCAGCTTTGCAATGTTTTGGATACTTTTGGTATTGAACTTATATTTTCAAATTTTATTTTCCTCTTCCGAGATAAATGTGCAATATGTTTGGTGCGGAGTGCGCATGCGCATGCGATGTGTAACATCAATTATTTTGTTAACGAAACAGTAATTATTGAAAGACCGTTCCGAAGAATATCCAAATAATGATGCTGCGTTCTTTCTTGCGTCTCACTTAATCTTAGTCTTTTCTAAATTCGTATTAAATTTCTAACGTAATGTTAAATCTGAGGCTATATTTTGTATGTCTGCTAAATTAAACTAACTATACACCTGCTACTTACGTGGCTAGTGCTTTCGAGCTTGCGTGTGCAGATTGTAAAGGCAAGCAGACTACTTCGAGGGGGCCGCCTCTGCTCTGAGCCTCTGACGGCGCGGGTTGCTTGGGTTGGGTTGGGGAGTTGTGGAGTTGTATCATGTCATGGATGATGTAGCTTGCTACGTTTTGTTTCTGATTGTAACTTTCTTGTTCACTTCACACACACGCTCGTGTCATGTAACATTACAATCGCTTCACTTCACGTAACATTGGAAAGCAGTTGATGTATCTGTACCTTCCTATGTATGGTCCGCTCCGCAGCTTAAGTACTGAATTATCTAAATTGGTAGTCGGATTCCGTAGGTCGCAGCGACACGCGCGGCAATGTTTTGGACATGCAGACAGGTAGTAAGTAGATTGTATGTGAAACTATGAACCGGCATTGTAATGCAAATAAAAGACAAGCCGACGGCACCGCTACTAACTTGCTTATGCGGATTGAGATATGTTTAAAGGAAGAGAATAATTTTAATTATTTATTACCAACTAGTTATATGAAATCTTACTAGATTATTATTTCAGAGTCAGATTTATATTATTTACCTACTTAGTAAAATAATTTCAAAATAGGTATCCTAGGTTTCTACTGTACCTAGGTACTTAGCTATTTTTCGTTTCTTAATTATTTTAGTATTCTATGATTATAAACATAATATTATTTTAGACTGATGATGTTCAGCAAATCAAAAACAAATATTATTTTTTAAGAAAATGGGATTGTTTAGCAACACTTAGTACCTACTTACCTTTAGGCCTTAATAGATACATCTGTTGCCCATCAAGTAGGTACCTATGTTCGTTATGTTCCTCAGTTCATTCTTTTTAACTTTGTTTGCTATTTATGTGTGCATTTATGGATGAGCCTATATTGATGATACTACTGTGGTGCCTTTACATTATTTGTTATAAGGGTTGGACATTAGATAGAATTACATTTAGCGAAAACATCTAGCTATTTCCTCAATTAGTTGAGCACTTTGTCTGTCAACTGGGATTGGTGTAAATACAGAACTTTATAATGGTTAGATAGATGTTTTGGATTGTATTTATGCGTGCGATGGACGTTGCTGTTTTCTAAAAGTATTGTTGAGGCAGAGAGGGCACATTTGTCAAACATGTTTTTACAATTTGCTACAGCATTATGTGTACATAAAGATACGTAAATTGATGATTATAATCATAAATTATACAAAGTGTGTAATAAATAGATAAGAAAAAGTGTTAATTTTTATTTTCAAGTTCCTGGAATAATCTTTACCTAAGGTTATTTTTGTTAGATCCCGATTAGGTTTTAAGATTCTTATTTACTTGTCCCTGCATGGTGCCGAATTTATCATAAAATAATTTTTCTTTCTCACATCATCATAAAATAATTTGGTGACCGAGCAAGTGAAAGAATCCAGAGAGCACAAGAAGAAGAAAAAAACCATTTTTTAGCAGATAAAAACAGCTTTTGCACTCAGATAGCATAGCAAAGAGCGAAAATATACTTTCTGAAATGGGGGGGATGAAAAGGTACTTTTTTAACATTTTGCTGATAGTTTATAATAATGATAATTGAATAAAAGGGAAAGGGGGTCACTTTTATAAATATTTTATTAACAATACCATACCAATAAATTCAAACCTTATCTAGATCAGTATAAATTTTGTTAAAAAAAGACAAACTTACAATAATTACTGTACAATGTTTGTCTCTTGCTAACATGATGACATTTAGTAGTTAGACAATGAATGCAACATGACACATAGTATGCCGTTTAAATATTAATAATTTTTACATAAATATTGACATCATCCGGTGGACACTTCTAGCAAAGGAAATCATCATAAAGAATAGAGATAAATGCAAGCAATAACCTAGGTTTCTGCTAAATCTGATAAAGATATGAAAATATTTAAGCTCCAGCTCACTTCATGCCCAGAATGAACAGAAATACTAAAAGCAATAGAAGCGAACCTCTTCGCCGGCCAGAAGGGGCTTAACTAACACCTAGGACATAAAGTGGAGCTCATCCAAAATAGACACTTCAATCGGTTCAACATTCCGGAAAGCAAAATCGGGACATCATCCTTCAGCGTGCTAAGGATCGGAAACGGGATTCCCTCGACGGGTGAGCGGCGCCGCTACTGCGCGGGGGGCGTGCCGTCCGGGGGCGCGGCGCCGGGGGGGGCGGGGGGCGCGGGGGGCTGCGTCTGCACCTGTCGCCGCAGCTGCTCCACCAGCGCGGGGTTGGAGGCCTGCATGTGCTGCGCCAGCGCCTGCCCCGCCTCCAGCAGCGCCGACATGCCGCCCGCCGCGCCCGCGGCCCCGCCTGCGCCCGCGCCGCCGCCCGAGCCCTCCGCCCCCGTGCCGCTCATGAGGCCGGAGATGAGGTTCTGCATGCTGGGGTCGGCCAGCATCTCGGTCGCCATGCTGAGCAGCGCGGGGTTCTGCAGCAGGCCGCCGAGGTCCATGGCGCCGCGCTCGCCGCGCGCCGTGAGCCGCTCGTCCGCGAGCCTCAGGTTCTGGCGGTAGGACTCGTTGTCGGGCTCGAGCTGCGCGGCGCGCGCGAAGGCCTGGCGCGCCTCGCGGTGCCGCTCCAGCGCCGTGAGCGCCAGCCCCAGGCGGCCGTGCGCCTTGCCGTAGTCGGGCTGCAGCGCCAGCGCGGCCGTGCAGTCCGCCACCGCGCCCTCGTGGTCCGCCAGCTTGAAGTGCGCGGCGGCGCGGTTGCAGAAGTACACGGCGGAGCGCGGGTCGAGCGCGATGGCGCGCGAGTAGCGCTCCAGCGCGTCGCGGTGCCGCTCCGCCTTCATGAGGTCGTTGCCCTCCTGCTTGAGCCGCTCGGCCTCGGCGCTGGGCGCGGGCGGCGCGGCGGGACGGGCGGCCCGCAGGAGCTGCAGCAGGTCGGCCGCGCGCGCCGCGTCCGCCGCCGTGAGCTCGAAGGCGGTCTCGACGCACTGCGCCGCCACCTCGACGCTCTCGCGCGAGTCGGCGCCGAGCGCGTCGCCGTCGAGCTGCTGCTTCAGGAAGTTGACGATGCTCGCGGCGACCGTCTTCACCTCGTCCGCCATCGTTCCGAGGTTCGGGCTGTGAATCTGCGGTCCGGAGCGAAGGTTTCTTCTTCTGACTACGTTTTTTGCAACAATTTTTGTACAAATCACATCACTTAAAATGAGCTAGCGATTGCGATAACATGACAGGACAGGCTAGATAGTTCAATATAATCTGATGTTGACATCCGTTAATGACATTGACAGTTTAATTGTAAGCGACATTTTGTAAAGGTTCAGTCTTCCTCTTCTTTATTTAATGGCATCTGTCCGTTTTAGGTAAATTCTGCCAATGTCGAGTGAGGATATTATTACACTAAGTAAAATACTTTTTCGTCAAGTCAGTCATAGCATAGCTTGTAGCATAGCCATACTTGGCTTTGAAA
Organism: Thera britannica; assembly: GCA_939531255.2. Lineage (NCBI taxonomy): Eukaryota > Metazoa > Arthropoda > Insecta > Lepidoptera > Geometridae > Thera > Thera britannica. The sequence goes on along the minus strand of OW618042.2, from coordinate 148,984 downwards.
ACAAAATGATGGTCGTTTGTTTTCAAAACCATCAGAAACCTTTTCGATCAAATCAGAATATAAAAAGCTATGTGACTTCTTAAAACGACTGAAAACTAATCCAAGGTTCAGTCAAGGCCCAAGGTTTGTAAAAGTAGTTCATAAGTAAATTACAACTATTATATTTCTTCTGTAGTTAATCAAATCAAACCGTTTATTTGCAACCTTGTTGACACATTATATTTTACTTAAAGTCTTCTAACTAAACATTAGCAGTAGTAGTTGCAAATTGATCCCAACTCAGCATAATATGCAAGTTAAAAAAACTTACGGTGGTCTTCTGTTGGGGCCGTTGAGGAATAACACTTAATAAAATAAAAATAAAAAAATAAAAAAACGTTTATTGCCTCATTATAAACCTAGAACTATTTTTATACTTAACATAAACTTACAGAAACGAGTACAAAGGGTGTAAATTCAGCTTTTGCTGGAAGTACATCCAGCACTTGACCAAATCCTTACTGTATGTCGCACACCTAAGGGACTCCAAAACTTTTGAATGAGGCCAGTCGACTTTGTGTCCCTGAAAATCGCACCAGATTCCGCCTCATTCGCCAGATTCGCGGTAACGCCTGCGCGCACCGTGGCGCGTCAGCAGTCCCCAATCTGTAGGAGTCAGCGACACCTCAATGCCATCACTGACTGCCTCACACGCACAACTGGACATTTTTTCAGATAAATGGTCAGTTGTTGAAAAAATGTGCTTGCAATACTGTGAGAACTTGGAATGCAAACCTATTTGCATCTTGGAGGAATTAGAAATGGAGGCGTAGATTTCTATCAGTTTCTAGGGCTCTAAGTTCTAAGGCTCTTTAGAATTAGGTGGGTTAGTATTAGTATCTAACTATTTTTCTATTTATCCTATGACATTTTGATCTCTTTTGTTATTAATTTTCTAGATTTTATTATTTTGTTTGATGTAGGTCTCCTACATACTTATGTAAATTTTATATATTTTTATGTGTACATAGCTATAGGTAACGTACCTATCGGATATGTCTGTAATGTTACCTAAGGTTTTATTCAATAAACTAAACTAAACACTAAGAAGATAACTACATAAGTTATACCTACTAAACAATAAAAATAAAATGTTTGAAGACAAACAAAGAAGAAAAACATAAAATACTACAGATAAATATGTTAAATTAAAAAACTATAACTAGGTACCTATATATTATCTACTAGAACACTATACAATTATACATTCTGATAGTCAAGGAAAGATTCGTTTTCTGTCATTTTGGGAAGTCACATAGCTTTTTCATTTTAATTGTTTTTCTGATGTTATTTTGAGTTCGGTTGTGTAATTTCGGTGGTATTTTAACCAACATTACCTTATGGTGTTAGCAAGTGGAAAGAAAGTGTATGTACTATGTAATATTGCGATTTGATCAAAAATGTTTCTAATGGTTTTGAAAAAAAAAAACAACCACCATTTGTTTTCAAAGCCAATTAGGGCCAACTTGTCTATTGACTGACTTGATTTAGAAACTATTTTATTGTAAGTTTTATAATTCCTCCAAGATGTAAGTATTTATATCCTCAAGAAAGAAGTTATGGAGAAGGATTGGTGGGAAGTCACAGGGCTTTGCTCTAGTGAAATCTGGCTTTACAGCTTTATTTTTACGAATGCTGTGCAAGGTGCACCAAGGGTTTTTCAGACGCCAACTCAGTGCTCAGTGACACAAATTCTCGCTGGCACACTTTGGACCTTTTGAAAAATATTGAACTGAAAAAAAAATTGCACGTTTGTTTTTCAATTTTACTTACAAGTTTGCTGGTTTTCGTATGAAAATTTTCCAACAAAATGTAGGAGAACGTGTTAGAATCTAAATTAATTAAAAAATTATTAAAAAAAAAAAAAGTTTTTCTGTAAAAAATTTTTTTTTCTTGACAACCCCTTTGATGTGGTGATGTACTACTAACTATATTGGTATCTATGTTAAGGGGTCTCTACACATTTGTCCATGCTGGCCCACTACAGGCCAACGCCAATGTGTACAGGGGGTATTGGTGTATGTTGGCGGACATTGGCGGGTATTGGTGTATGTTGGCGGCAAGCATGGCGCGCAATCGGGGAGTTGTCGGTTTTTTGGGCACACTTCAAAGGAATCGTGGCGTAGCCTGGCCTGTGGTGTTTACACAATCGGCCAATGTTCAGTTCGTCACCGGCCGCTGACCGGGATAGAACACTTTTGTGTTGCGTTCTGTAATACTTGTAAACAGTATAGAATAAATTATAGTTTAAAAACTAAAAAAAAAACGCTTTTATAACTAATTGAACTAAAAAGTTAAAAATAAAACTGTAATCATCAATTGAAAAATTTATATTATTGTACAAAAAAGCGTAGGGTGCTTTTTATAATAACTTCAGATATAATAAACTATTGATAAAATATTTACAACAATCAAAATCAAGCCCCCCACGCTCTTTGTACTATAATATAAATTTTTCAATTGATTATTACAGTTTTATTTTTAACTTTTTAGTTCAATTAGTTATAAAAGCGTTTTTTTTTTTAGTTTTTTAAACTATATATACATATATATATTTTTTTTTCATATATTTTTTTTTCATATTATTGCATTGTCATCGACCTTTGACAGGTGTGCAAAGTTTGAATCAAATCTGATCGTTCAAAGTAAATAGCCGCAGCCGTAATTACTTCGACGTCCGTCGCAATTGGTTTGCCAGGCAGCAATGAGCCATGCGCCAATGTGTGAACACCAAGTGATCGTGGTCTACAATTGTGCATTGGCGGAGCCTGGCCCAGCACAGGCAAATGTGTACTAGGGCCTTAAGAGAATGCAATCAGTCAATATACGACGCGCTACCTGTGAACACGTGTTTTATTATAAACCTTCACCCCCCCTCAACCCCGGCACCACAGGTTTTTACTCGATAAAACAGGGATATCTATAAGAATTTAACTTTTTTGAACAACCAGTTAGCCTCCTACGAATTGTACCATGCTTCTTGCGAATAAAAATATTTCATTTCATTTATCAATGTATTTCGCAGAATAAAAGATCATAATTAGCGGAATAAATAATACTTTATTTTACTACTTATACTTACATGATGGTAGGCATCATCATTCAGGGTGTTAATTTCAATAGGTACAAATCTTATTAACCCATCCATTACTTACTAAGGGCTAAGTAAGATTGACCTCTTTATAGCAACTATACAATTTTCTTTTAGACCAGTTATTTTTATTTACATACGCTGACCGGAGTCGCCATGAAGCTCGTCCATTGTCTTGTAGATGCATTAGATTTTAGAAACTGCGCAGAATTTATTTTTGTTATTAAATATCTTAAATTTAAGCGATGCGCATGCTTCAACTTGTGCACATAACCTAAAAATGTGTGGGGTCCGGCAGACTACATGTCCAGTAGACGGCGATGCGGATGGTCGGGCGGCGTGTTGTCCAGCAGACACGTCCAGTCGCGCAGCCGCGGCGCGCGCGCGTACGCGTCACGCGACACCACGCGCGCGCCCCCCCCGGCGCCCCCGGCGCCCCCCGCGCACAGCGCCGCCCCCGCCGCCGCGCCCCCGCACCACGCCACGCTGTTGGGGTGCGCGGGGGGGGAGTGGAACTTGAACTCTGTCACGAACAGCTGCGACACGTACGGCTCCTGAAACCATTTCATTGTACTCTTTAATCCTACTCCACTCGACGTCCTACTGCACCTCCTCCACTCTTGATACCTGTTGCAGCAGCGCGTGCAGCTCGTCCCGCAGGCGCGGCAGCAGGCCCGCCAGGCGCGCGCCGCCGCCCGTCAGCACGAGGTTGGCGGCCAGCGCGCGCCGGCAGTCCCGCGGCGCCCGCGCTATGCTGCGCAGGATCAAGTCGCCCAGCGATGACTGCTCCAAGTCGCGACGGAACATCACCTGGCAATCAACAACGACGAACATTCTCCTGCTATTAAGTGGGATCGATCACATGAAGAAACACAGGGAAATGTATAAGCGAGTTGGGTCACCTCGGCGGCGAGCTCGCGCGCCTCCCCCGACACCAGCACGGGGGCGCGCCCCGCCACCGGCACGCGCACCCCCCGGGCGGGCGCGGGGGGCGAGGGGGACTCCCATTGCAGCGCGCGCGCGCGGCTCGTCACGAAGCATGTCTTCACTGGAATACAAAAAAACTATATTTCAACAGATAAGTCACAAACAAAACTAATCAAAATATCAAAAATATGAACCTTTTAACGTTAAAAGGGCATTAAGAAAGAGTAGTAACCTTTAATATCTTCTATGACATGGTCCGGCAGCTGCAGCTCGGCGCCGGCGGCGTGGTCCAGCAGGCGTGCGAGCTCGGCGTGCAGCGCGCGCGCCCCCAGCGGCGCCGCCTCCAGCGCGCGCAGCACCGCGCTGCCGTGCACCACTGCACACACAATACTATACAACACACGGCGTGGTCCAGCAGACGTGCGAGCTCGGCGTGCAGCGCGCGCGCCCCCAGCGGCGCCGCCTCCAGCGCGCGCAGCACCGCGCTGCCGTGCACCACTGCACACACAATACTATACAACACACGGCGTGGTCCAGCAGACGTGCGAGCTCGGCGTGCAGCGCGCGCGCCCCCAGCGGCGCCGCCTCCAGCGCGCGCAGCACCGCGCTGCCGTGCACCACTGCACACACAATACTATACAACACACGGCGTGGTCCAGCAGACGTGCGAGCTCGGCGTGCAGCGCGCGCGCCCCCAGCGGCGCCGCCTCCAGCGCGCGCAGCACCGCGCTGCCGTGCACCACTGCACACACAATACTATACAACACACGGCGTGGTCCAGCAGACGTGCGAGCTCGGCGTGCAGCGCGCGCGCCCCCAGCGGCGCCGCCTCCAGCGCGCGCAGCACCGCGCTGCCGTGCACCACTGCACACACAATACTATACAACACACGGCGTGGTCCAGCAGACGTGCGAGCTCGGCGTGCAGCGCGCGCGCCCCCAGCGGCGCCGCCTCCAGCGCGCGCAGCACCGCGCTGCCGTGCACCACTGCACACACAATACTATACAACACACGGCGTGGTCCAGCAGACGTGCGAGCTCGGCGTGCAGCGCGCGCGCCCCCAGCGGCGCCGCCTCCAGCGCGCGCAGCACCGCGCTGCCGTGCACCACTGCACACACAATACTATACAACACACGGCGTGGTCCAGCAGACGTGCGAGCTCGGCGTGCAGCGCGCGCGCCCCCAGCGGCGCCGCCTCCAGCGCGCGCAGCACCGCGCTGCCGTGCACCACTGCACACACAATACTATACAACACACGGCGTGGTCCAGCAGGCGTGCGAGCTCGGCGTGCAGCGCGCGCGCCCCCAGCGGCGCCGCCTCCAGCGCGCGCAGCACCGCGCTGCCGTGCACCACTGCACACACAATACTATACAACACCACACTCATGCCATCCTACTGTACCACTACCACTACTCTGCAGTACTAGACCAATCCTGCGAGACGCTTCTTCTGTACAAATGTCAAATTCCCCTGCATCCCTTTAGAAATAGAATTTTCAAAAATCCTTTCATAGTGTACCAACAATTTCCATGAAAATTACGTAAATGCTACAACTGACGGTTTAGGCTGTGCGTTGGATATACTTTTTGTAATATTGATGACAAAAATCCTAGTGAATGAAAGATGTTTAATAAGAGAAAGCGCCGAAGCGGCAGGGCCAGCGCGTGCTTGTGTGCTTGTGTGCTTGTGTGCTTGTGTGCGTACCCGCGGTGACCTCGGCCTCCAGCGCGCCGACGCAGACCACCAGCGCCACGGGCGCGCCCAGCGCCGCCGCGCTCAGCCGCGCCGCGTCCGCCCACACCGCGCCGCCCACCTACCAACACACCACACATCACTCATCACTCCATAGGTGTCTCCTAGACTACCACGTCAATAATACCAAACAAATACATAAGTGCCCATACCTAGCATTACTTACATGCAAAACATTGCTTTAAGTTAGCCCTGTCACTGTAAGTCATTACCTAGTGGCGGGGCAGTATTCAGCCTATTGGAGGCCCTGGGCCATTTAGGATTACGGGGACCTTGATATTATGAGCAGCAGGAGCCCGGCACAGGTGGGTGAGAGACGTGCGTGGGTACCTCGTAGTGCGTGAACAGCACTTGCGCCAGCGCGTCGCGGAAGGCGGTCGGCGTCAGCAGCGACTCCACCACCAGCACGCGCCGCTCCTTCGGGTTCACCAGCACGTGTCTGCACACACAATACTGTACTATACTATACATGCACCACTCAACTACTTATGCAGAACCTATGCTCGAGACAGAGTCAAGATGCACACAGAGACAATTTGCCATTTATCAATAGAGAATCATCAAAATATCTATACTTGAGGTTGGCACCATGCTTCATGCTGCCCTCATGGCTGCATTGTTTCTGTATATGGCCTATATATAACAAAAGTGTGCTGACAAGTCCGCCACTTAGGTTCACCTCACCTCAATGTAAAGGCACCATGAGGCCAGTTCATTTTCAAGAAATGGCGTTTCAGTGGCTTTTTCGGTATTAATGGCCTATCCTTGTGATACCAGACTTTGCCTTCCACTGGGGCAACCATTCCATCAGGATCTTTCTCAACAGTTTGATTGGTTGTTGCAGGTTCTGAGGTTGCCGGTTCATTTGTATCTCAGGGATCATTTTGAAATGTCTTCAAGCATAGACAGTTGCAAGGAACACAGCCCACCTGAAGAAGAGAAGGTGCAGCATGTTGACGAGGTTGTCGTAGAGCTCCTCGGCAGAGGAGTAGTCGTGCACTCGCTTGTACTTGCGGGTGGCAGCATCCCAGAACTCGGAGCGTACGATGCACCGCGGGGATGCCTCGCCCGTGAACCCAAACCTGAAATTAATCATGTCCTTGCATGAACCATTAGCATAGGTCACACTCTAAGGGGCATCAGGTATTTAGTCTCCAAGTTCCCCAGTGATGAAATTTCTGTACCAAATTATTAATAATTTATTATTATTAATTATTGTGCGGGGAATGGAGATAATGGAAGTAAAATACCATTTGTTGTGCCTGATGGCCCATGAGTCATGGGCCGTGACTGCCACAGAACTTTGCAACCTCTATTTTAAATTATACTAATTCTATCAATGAACTCATAATAGGGACACTGGTAGCTGTATAGGTTTTAAAAGTTGACTAAACAAGATATCACAAAGTGTTTATTAAGTAACTTTGTAAAGAGTCAGCAAAACAGGCAGGCAGCACAGCAGGCAGGCAACGAGCACGACTCACGAGCAAGCACTTACTTGGTGTAGTCGGTGCCGAGGTCTAGTACCACGGCCTGCTTCTCTTGAATCAGCGCTATACCTTCGTAAAAAGCCATGTTTTATTTATTACTACAGCGACATATTTAACGGCTTAAATCCTTTATCGAGTTCGATCGTATTTAAATAATTCCAATGCCGCTATAAATCACATTCACTTCACTCGCAAGTTTTATCGGGAGGCTACTTATACCATGTATTAAAGTACTCTGTGACTTATACCTTATAGCGATGGGCGATTACTACTATATTTTATCGAATTAGTCGATTGTTCGGTTCAGTCGATAAAAGTCGATAACAATTGAAACTAGTCGATTGTTAACGACTGACGGCGCGTGCGGCGTGCGGCGCACGGCGACAATGACTGGCACCAACTTTAACTACTATTTGCCGCGCGGTCGCGCCACGCAACCACGCAACGCACCTAACTACTATTTTTGCCGCGCGGTCACGCATTCACGCAACGCACCTAACTACTATTTTCGTGCGTACTACTGAATCAGTAGTTACAAAAGATGGTGCGTCGGGCGTGCGCTGCGCTACAAATCTATAGATTAAGTCCGTGCGCCGCTACTTAATGCAGTTATTATGCGATTTAAGTTATTACATTAATTAATTTGTTTTAAAGTATAACAAATTACGAATAGAAGGGTAGGTAAAGAGTTTCTAACTAAGGAAAACAAAGACTAGAATAAAAATTAAGTAAAAAAGGATCTTAATTGAAATATATTTTCTTGCAGAAAATCAACTTATAGCTAGAAATCTACCTTCTAACATAATTTTGGTAACAACACTTTTTACTCGACAAGGTCAATTTTACATTTCTATAAAATGTATATTCATAATATTAAAATATACTACCTACGTGTTAACATTAAATGCAACCGAAGTATTATTAATGCAAACGAAGTATTATTACTTAGAAACAATCGATGCAACACCGTCCCGCCCCCGCATGCACCGCCCCGCGTGGGTTTCCGCAGCGCAAGTCACCGCACCGCACGCATACTTACATGTATAGTAGTTAGTAGTTTGTCGATTGTTATTCGAATAATCATGGGGAGGAACTACTAAATCGACAATCGAATGCGCAGTAGCGCAATTTTCGATTCATTCGATTGTTTTTTTTGAAGCAATCGCCCATCGCTAATACCTTATACTTATTTATTCGGCGCTCTTATATTTACGCAATATTCATCACGGCATGTTTATCAAGGCCGATCTTATTTTCACGAAAAAAGAAGAAGCAGATTTCTATGGTTTATGTGTGCGTATACGTATGTATATCTACATTTGTGTGCGTAAATCTTATATTTCAACTGTCAAAACTGACATCTCAACTGTCAAATGTCAAGAGGTCAATGTCATGCTTGCTTCTGCTTGCTACTGTTCTATAATTCTTGCTAGGCTATTTCGAGATACGAGCCTCTTGAGTATATGTGTTCTGTGGATACGAGGAGCTACTACTATTTACGAAATAAAATCCACCGGAATATTAATTATGAAAGAAATGCGATGGCTGCAACAGCATCAGTAATTAATGATCTGTCTTATTATTATAATTTGAAGAGTATTTACCATTTCCTACAACACAGACGACTCCAACGCCTCCAGCAGCGGTGGGAAGCAACCGCTCATAAGCAACTCCTACGCATAGTTAGTACTGGGCAGTCATCACTAATGAGAAGAACTTTTAATTCTTCAGGGCTGGACACCTCTGCCGCATGCCAGCCACCTCGTGGGCTTTCATCTTCAGTGGGCTGAAGATATGTGTCAAACTTAGCGCTAGAAAGTGGTAGACCAGACTTTAGTGGGTCTGTGATGTGTGTTTAAAACCCTGCCAAAAGTGTGTTAAGTCAGATTGTGAATGAAGTAACTAGATAAATGTGTGTGATGAAGTAACTACCTACTAAAGATATCTACAATGTTGTATCAATGTTTTTATAGCGTTAAAGATTTCATATTAATTATATTCCATTTTCTTTAAGAATTATTATTCTGAATTAATTATTGTTAGTAACTTTTTTATTTGGCTCAAAAAACACAACTAAAGAAAATAAAACCACAGAAAGAGAAGAACATTGAGTAAAGGTACCGCTACACAAGAAATCATAAGAGAAAATTAAACATAGAACACATAGGTACAGAAACACATAGAAAGAAATAGGTACACATATAATCCTAGTTCTATTGCTGAAAAGGGTGCCGACAGTATCCAATTAGGTATACTTATAAGTATTTGTTTATGAGCCAAAATGGTCCTCGCTCAGCTTAAATGCTACTTCGCCTTCAAAAAGGGGATGAGGAAGCTGGGATCTAATAATTGTACCATACTTCTTGCAAATAAATATATTTCATTTCATTTCATTTGTACCACCTGTTGAACTACTCATTAGTTACTAAACTACAGATGCAGAGTTATTGGTGAAAGAGCCTCATTTCCTGTAGGTTTAATTTGATCGAACTAGGTATAATGTTATTCGGGGATAATTCTGCATTATAGTGGCAGAATAAATTTATCAGTCCAGTAGTTTTTGAGTTTATTCATTACAAAAATACAAATCTGTACAATTTATAATAATGATGATGATCCACAGTAGCCCAAACTAGAGATGAATGGAGAGGAGGGAAAAGAGGCCTTTGCCCCGCAGTGGGACACAACAGGCTTTTAATAATAATAATAATGATGATGATAAGTTACCTACCTAAGTACCTATAAGTACATACCTACCTATTTGCTGAGAAGTCCCATTTTCACACAGAATGCCTACCTACATTATATGATTATAATGATTACCAGCTCCTCTGAATCCACCATCAGGTAAGCTCGTTGGCAGAGAGCACTGGTGGTCTAGTGGTAGCGGACCCACCTTCCGATCTGCCTAAGGTCGTGGGTTCTAATCCAGTCGTGTACCAATTAGTTTTTCTGTAGAAAAATGTATGTGCACTATGCCAGTAAAATATCGTGAGGAAACCGGCGTGTTGTAGAACCCACAAAAGTTCGAGCAACACGGTCGTTTCAAGCGCCACGCAAAAAGGGCCCACTAGAGGCCTTGCAGAATCCAGCCCGCACATGATGAATTTGCCGAAGATCGTTGTCGTTGGCATCAGTGCCTTGCCTACCATAATCATAATTCCTAACTAGGTAAATGCAGTAGATCTACAAAATCATTTATTTATTTATTTATTCATTCACATAAAATATCATTACAGATTGAATGCGTTATCTAAGGCTTATCATGTAGGTAAATAAAACAAACATTCCACAGGATGGATGTTAGCAATGCAATGACCACCACTACGCGGGCAAAGCCTGCCGCGGGCGGCCGCTAGTTCATAAAATCTACAGTCACGAAAAACGCCTTGGGATGCTTGCTACTAACTATTATCTATTCTGTGAACCGAACCGTCACAGAATAGATAATAGTTAGTAGCAAGCATCCCGTGTCATAGTAACTACTAGCGTATCTGTAATTCGGATATATCTTAGAGTCACGAAATCTAACATCATCATCACCCTATCCCTGTCGTGAGACCCACCCATTTTTTATTTTTTTACCTAATGCATCCGATAAAAGCCAAGGTAGAAGAAGATTTGACTTCCGTAAAAAAAATGTTTGCTAAATGTTTGCTAGTGTGTATCATCAACTTATTATTATAAAATGATGAAAGCTTTAATTAAAAATCTATGATAAATGAATGCATTAAGATTTAACGTAATTAGGCTTACAAAGAAAGAAGATGAAGAAAGATAGTGGAATATTACAGAAAACTTTATCCCAGAAAGTTCAAATTAAAAATTAAAAAAAAGTTTTGTTAAACATGCCGTGGTGAATATTGCGTAAATATAAGAGCGCCGGTTTATCAAAACTTTTTTTTAATTTTGATTGTACTTTCTGGGTTAAAGTTTTCTGTAATATTCCACTATCTTTGTTCATCTTCTTTCTTTATTCTTTCTTTGTAAGCTTAATTACGTTTAATCTCACTGCATTTATCTATCATCGAATTTTAATTAAAGCTTTCATCATTTTATAATAATAAGTTGATGATACACACTAGCAAACATTTAGCAAACATTTTTTTTACGGAAGTCAAATCTTCTCATCTACCGGATGCAATTAGGTAAAAAAATAAAAAATGGGCGGTTCTTACGACAGGGATAGGGTGATGATGATGTTAGATTTCGTGACTCTAAGATATTTTCGAATTACAGATACGCTAGTAGTTACTATGATGACACGGTAACGTCACAGAATAGATAATAGTTAGTATCAAGCATCTTACGGCGTTTTTCGTGACTGTACTATACATAGGTACCTATTATAGATTTTATGAACTAGCGGCAGCCCGCGGCAGGCTTTGCCCGCTTAGTAGTGGTCATTGCTAACATCCATCCTGTGGAATGTTTGTTTTATTTACCTACATGATTTTGTAGATCTACTGCATAATTACTTAGGTATTATGAATAAGGTAGGCAAGGCACTGAGGGCTGGTTTCCGCAAGGCTTCTAGTGGGCCCTTTTTGCGTGGCGCTTGACACCAACGTGTTGCTCGAACTTTCACGCCGGTTTCCTCACGATGTTTTACTGGCATAGTGCACACACATTTTTCTACAGAAAAACTACTTGGTACACGACTGGATTTGAACCCACGACCTTAGGCGGATCGGACGGCGGGTCCGCTACGTCTAGACCAGTGCTCTCTGCCAACGAGCTTACCTGATGGTGGATTCAGAGGAGCTGGTAATCATTATAATCATATAATGTAGGTAGGCATTCTGTGTGAAAATGGGACTTCTCAGCAAATAGGTAGGTATGTACTTATAGGTACTTAGGTAGGTAACTTATCATCATCATTATTATTAAAAGCCTGTTGTGTCCCACTGCAGGGCAAAGACCTCTTTTCCTTCTCTCCATTCATCTCTTGTTTGGGCTACTATGGATCATCATCATTATTATAAATTGTACAGATTTGTATTTTTGTAATGAATAAACTCAAAAACTACTGGACTGATAAATTTATTCTGCCACTATAATGCTGAATTATCCCTGAATAACATTATACCTAGTTCAATCAAATTAAACCTACAGGATATGAGTCTCTTTCACCAATAACTCTGCATCTGTACTGTAGTTTAGTAACTACTGAGTAGTTCAACAGGTGGTACAAATGAAATGAAATGAAATATATTTTTTTGCAAGAAGTAAGGTACAATTATTAGATCCCAGCTTCCTCATCCCCTTTTTGAAGGCGAAGTAGCATTTAAGCTGAGTGAGGACCATTTTGGCTCATAAACAAATACTTATAAGTATACCTAATTGGATACTGTCGGCACCCTTTTCAGCAATAGAACTAGGATTATGTGTGTACCTATTTCTTTCTATGTGTTTCTGTACCTATGTGTTCTATGTTTTATTTTCTCTTATGATTTCTTGTGTAGCGGTACCTTTACTCAATGTTCTTCTCTTTCTGTGGTTTTATTTTCTTTAGTTGTGTTTTTTGAACCAAATAAAAAAATTAATAACAATAATCAATTCAGAATAATAATTCTTAAAGAAAATGGAATATAATTTATATGAAATCTTTATCGCTATAAAAACATTGATACAACATTGTAGGTAGTAGGTAGTTACTTCATCACACACATTTATCTAGTTACTTCATTCACAATCTGACTTCACACACTTTTGGCAGGGTTTTAACACACATCACAGACCCACTAAAGTCTGGTCTACCACTTTCTTGCGCTAAGTTTGACACATATCTTCAGCCCACTGAAGATGAAAGCCCACGAGGTGGCTGGCAGAGGTGTCCAGCCCTGAAGAATTAAAAGTTCTTCTCATTAGTGATGACTGCCCAGTTCTAACTATGCGTAGGAGTTGCATAGGAGTGGTTGGTTCCCACCGCTGCTGGAGGCGTTGGAGTCGTCTGTGTTGTAGGAAATGGTAAATACTCTTCAAATGATAATAATAAGACAGATCATTAATTACTGATGCTGTTCCAGCCATCGCATTTCTGTCCTATTTAATAATCCGGATGATTTTAGTAGCTCGTATCTCGAAATAGCCTAGCAAGAATTATAGAACAGTAGCAAGCAGAAGCAAGCATGACATTGACCTCTTGACATTTGACAGTTGAGATGTCAGTTTTGACAGTTGAAATATAAGATTTACGCACACAAATGTAGATATACATACTTATACGCACACATAAACCATAGAAATCTGCTTCTTCTTTTTTCGTGAAAATAAGATCGGCCAAAAGATAACAAATGTTTTTAGAACAGGACCCTTCGTGCGCGAGTCTGACTCGCACTTGGCCGGTTTTTTTTTGTATATTTTCTGTTCTATTCTGCGTTCTGTGTTTCGTTTTATGTTCTGTGTGTTATTTCGATCAAATACAGATTCATACAGATTTTTAGACTTTGAAATCCAGACATTTTGGCTTGGCACGTGGCAACACTAATTACGTGGCATCGTAAATGTTGTCAGATGATTCTTTTACATTACATCGTAGCTTTCCAAAAGCACTACCTACCTATAAACCTACGATGGTAGTTATTTATCAAACCTTCACTGCATCATGAAAATGTCACCATTCTTTACAAGAAAGCATTGTAGCAGGGAAGGGGAAAGATTGTAGGTATAGTCGGATTTTTAATTAGACGATACCGACTGACAGTGGCTAATGTCACCTTGTAAAATAATGTTGCCATATTAAAAGTAATAGTGCTGCGTTCAGTTCTCGTTCAATCAGATGAATGAACAATGAGTGAATAGTTAATCATTTCAAACTATAAAATAATATTGAAATTTGTACAAAAAATGTATAAAAGTGCTCTGATATAAGTTACTTGTAGTATGTAATTACAATCAGTTTTTTGACGGTTTATTACAAAGCGCGGCGTGGCGACTAATGCCAACACCGATGAATGCCATGCGCGTCGGTCACCATTTTGTTTGTAATTCGGCTTCTAAACTCTGGTCTGATAGCACGAATGCTTTTCTGCGCTCACGCTGTTTAGTTATTGTTTTTGTAAAGTTTTTCGTTACGTTGTTTTGTGGTAATTGTTGTGTATTTTGTTGCTATATTGTTTCGCGCGAACGTAATAGATTCTCAACCAAGCACGTCAAGTCAAGTTCGCCACACTAAACTGTTCACTAGAAAAACGAGGCAATTTCATTCATTCAGGAGTTTTTTCAATCATTCACTTTGTCACAACACTATTTATATTTCATCAAAAACTGACAACCCAGTAAACGTCAGCTAGCTTCGTCTAATTAAAAATCCGAGTATAGGTGTTCCTACTTTTGAAAACAATATAGGTACCTACCAAACCCTCGTTTGAAGCTGGAACTTAGAAACATCCGATCTGCTTAACCTGAGCATCCGATACCTACTTACTACAAAAACAAATGCGGTGCTTCCAAATAAATATGGTTGAATTCCACCGTTTTTCGAAAAATGCTTGTATTGAACGAACTATAGTCATTGTACCCATCTTTCCTAGTCTGTGGTAAGTTATGTAGGTACCTAACCTAACGCAGGCAGCGTTGTAAATACTCATTGCTTAGGTACCTAACGACGTATATTATTACAGTAATTATGTCAAGTCAATTTTTGTTTTGAAAACTTTTGTTGGATTTTTATTTTTATTGTTTTACATGCAAAATCGCGATGGTAAATTATTAATAATATTAAGAAGCATATAGGTACCTACCTATAAGCTTTACATATTTCAGAGAACTTTGTTTTTTCCTATCAATAATTACGAATACATAATTAAATACCGTTGAAAGATCTATTTTCTTACTTAGTGGCCTACATTAAGATTAAGAGCACTTGTTCACGTTCGCATGCTCATTATCTACCATGACTTCTGTAGTGTATTTTTATTTTACAGTTAATCGTGCAAAAATAACCAGGGAACTTAGGGTTGAAAGGATATGAGTTTTCGTCGTCCTACAATAAGTGTGGTAGGTCGGTGTGCGCTGCTCCCTCCGCGCTCCCCCCCGCCCGCACGCGCGCCCCTCCCCCCCGCGGAGAGCCCCCGCCCGCGGTTCCCGCGCGCCACGTCGCTGAAGTCCCGCCGCCAGTGCTGCGTCGGCTGCGTCGCCAAGTTGCTGGATTCCTTTATGAATAACCTGACGTGATTGTTGTTTTTCTTACGATGTGAATAAATTGGGTGTTCCTAACAACTTTGTAATTGTTATTGGCGGGCTACGGTAGCTAGCTTTAGGCAGAAGGTATACCTACGTACCAACTAAAAAAATCCCTCCTTACCTACAGATACTACAGAATATTCGTAACTTCAGTCAACAAGCTATGGCGTATATAGGTAGCATAGGTTAGGTACCGGGAAGTACCTACCAACTCGTAAGTAGGTAGGGTAATATGGCCAAATATCAGCCCCCTAACGGATTTTTTGGATTCAACTCCTTATAAAAAAAAAAATACTGACTATTAGCCTCTGATTCTTTTTTTGTTAGGTGAAGAAATTCATTGGTTTTAGTTGTATAGGGCAAAACACTATGGAATTCAATAAATGCTTTAAATATTTAACGTTTATTCATGATATACCACTTTTTCCAAATATCAGCCCCCTTTTCCCTAAATACAGCCCACGCATGAACTAATATCAGCCGCTATGATTACAAAGGTTTTTTTTAGTGTGTGTGTGTACGCACACCACTCTAGATGAAAGGATTATGAAGAAAAATAGGGTGGCCATAATTTTGTTCACGACATATGGTACAAATCAAACAAAGTTAAAATTGTTCGCATCTCAATCTTATACCTATTCTTTAATTACTAATGACTCAAAACAAAATAATGAAAGGTTAAGCTTCTGTAACATAATTAAACACCATCTTCTATGCCTAAAAAACGACTAGGTATCAGTCTTAAAAAATAACTATAAATTAAATAACTAAACCAGATCAACAAATTATGGAAGGTCTTGAAAACTTTAACAATCTCAAAAATACTCTACCTAGGGGGGTATGGCTTCCATACAAACTGAATTTTACCAATTATGAACATTTTTTTGTAGGTATAATTTTACACTGAAATAGCTGTAATTAGCTTTTTCATTGCTCATACTCTGAAAGTAGGTCTGAAGTTGCCTGAGGGGCCTAATTGAAAGTAATACTTTCAGCCCTAGGGAGAATCGCTTTCTACTGACAGCTGTCAAATTATAAAAAAAACAAGTTCTATTTTATTCAACCATGTTCCAACTTTCTAAAGTCTTTCTAACTGCAAGGAGGTTGTTGAACCAAATTCCAACTTTTTATTCAGCAAGTAGGTTGGAAACCCATTACAACGGTAAGAAGTTTAAAAAGTCTAATTAGAGCGCAATGTAAAATTTAATATATACTTATCATATTTACTTATCTGTTGACAATATTACAAAATATACAATAATTAGTAGTGGTACCTAATATCACGAAAGCATAGTCACCCTAAAGAAAGTGCAGGCTGGATTTAGGATTTTCGATCGGAAAGCAAATTCTTATTGTCAGCCCCCCTGCCGATATTTAGATTTGAATGTAAAACCAAACCCTATATCCAGCCGGGTGGTTTTTTAATTAAATAATGAATATGAATAAAAAAAAGTTATTTCATGATATTCTTTAGTTCGTCTTCTATTCTAGACAAGTAAAATATTTCATGGATTATAGTTCTAATATAATGAAAATCCTTATCCCGTGAAATCGTCGATGCTTGGTTCGAGAGACAGCTACTGAACAAATCAAGCACGCGCACTCTCGCTTGTGTTCAATCGACGACTGATTGAATGAGTTAAAACTTAGCTCGACCAAATTGATATCGTCTATGGCGTATAATATAAGGTTCATTTTGGGTAACAAAGAAATAGCATAGTGTAAATCGTTTACAATTCTAGCTTGATTTTTCGGAGGCGGCTGGTAATTGGGGGGTGGCTGGATTTAGGGCATGTTACCCTATCCATTTATTAAGTAAAAGAAGCCCACACAATTATTATCTAGGTACAGCAAGGAGTAGGAGTTTAATAAAAGGTTACAGGTAAGAATTTTTATAATTTATTTTTATTTTCTTAGGAATCACTTAGTAAAAAATATTAACAAAAAAATAATAATCATGTTGTATTGTAAGTAAACAAGTACATAATATTTGATCTACATAACAGCCATAAATACCAGAAGCTCTCGCGTCGCGTCCTAGTAGATGAAAGTGAAGGAGATGACAATAATTTAACTATTTATTTAACACAAATTCCGCTATAAGTATAATACATATTTACAAACGTAAAACGAATCGAGATTGTCACGGTATAAAGAGCTTGAGCAATCACTTCCCCTGGAGGCGGCGGCGCACTACCCCGAGGACGGCACTCCCTCCCCCCCTATAGACCGCAGCGGGCGCCGCGGCGCTGCCTACCTACCTAACACTAGAGTATTGGCTAAGCGCGAGCTCGTTAGATGATGGAGGTGATGAGCCGCGCCTTGAAGTTGACTATCCGCTCGGAGGTCTGTGCGATGCGCAGGATGAGGTCCTGGATGAGGTTGGCGATGCCGCGGTTGGCGATGATGAACAGCCGCGTGATGGGCCCGGGCACGCCCTCCGTGAGGTTGTCCCCCTTCCCCGCGCCACCCACCCCCTCCCCCTCGCCGTCCGCGCCCGCGTCGCCCTGCGAGCCCGATGACGAGCCCGCTACCAGCTGGAAACGGTACACCATATTACACATTGACTCTTCAACAATTTACCGCAAATTTGAATATTTTAAAATACAAAATAGCAAATTATTTAGGTAGGTGATGCCGAACTTTTGCCAATCAACGTAAAGCGTACCTACTAATAATAAGAAAATATTGTTAAAATGCATACCGTTTACTTGTTAGCATAATTATCTACATTATTGAAACAAGCTAAATGAATTATACAAATATCGTTACATAACTATTCCTTTGATCTTATCCAGTCATTAGTTTACCACTTAGGGCTGAGGTCTTGTGTCCAGTTGCACCCTCAGAAATATCAATTGCAACAAAAATTACATGAGTATAAAACTTTTATGCATATCTAAAGTACTTTTATGACTAACAATTACTATTTAATCAAAGTCAAACATGATGGTCTACCTTGAATCATTCTTTAAACGGAATAATAGCGAGGAAGTGGAAGGCTATGAGTTAGCCAGGTGTGGTGTGTCTGTCATTTAGTAGAAAATCGAGGAGTCAGGTCAGGCATTGGAAATAACATCGAACGAGAAAGAAAGAAGTTCGATGGAAGAAAGAAGATGAAAAGACTAGAAGAGGATCAGAAATGGAAAAGAAAATGTCGGTAATTATGGTCAACATGAACTCTACAATAACTAAAAACTACGTTACAAAACCACGACAGCAGTCTCAAGGCTCTCGAGAGGAATACATAACGAGGTCGATGGAAGCCGATCGTTTTAACAAATTGCTTAATGCTCAGTTTTAAAACTAAAACATTTTAATTTACACAATGTCAGTCACTCAACTTGTTGTGATATTTGATAGGTAAGCTACTTGATAATACCAAGAAGGTCCTTGAGTAGGTACGTAAGTATGGCAATATCGATAAAACGATAGTGTTCCAATGGCCTCGATAGAATGGAGCCGAACTACAAGTGCAGTCTAGTCCAACGAGCTGCAGATGAGCAGTGTTGTGTCGCGAGGTGACAGGTGACAGGTGACAGGTGACAGGTGACAGGTGACAGGTGACAGGTGACAGGCAGCAGGCGGTGACTACTGCCCTGCTGGTCTACGAGTACGGCGTGCTATGCACTCTACAAGCTGATATAGTACGCTTACTGCAGGAACCACGAACACCTTGTCTACATTCTACGTGATACGAAAAGGCTAGAAAAAAAAAAGTTAAAATGTGTGCTTGTTTCAATGTTTGTTTGTAATGGATGAGCGTTTGTTGTGTTGTAGTGTAGCGGATGTAGTGTTGTATGATGGGTGATGGTGATGTAGAGGCGTGCACGGGGGGGTGTGTGTGTGTGTGTGTGTGTGTGTGTGTACTTGTGTGTCGAGCGCGTCGAGCGAGGCGAGGCCGGTGTGCGAGGCCGCGAGCCCCACGCTGAGCGAGTCGGTGCCCGCGAACAGGCGGTACGCGGTGCCGGCCGCGCGCGCCACCGCCTCCGGAGCGCGCTGAAACACAACCCCACGCACTCGCACAAACACCAACCAACACCACAACGCATCCTGGCTCCCTTGCGCCATGCGCCATGCGCCAGGCGGCACCTACTGCGAGCGCCGCTCACCTCACCGGTGCGGTTGTTGGAATGTAAAGACAGTCGATCCGAATGTTGGTTAGGTCACGTTTCTAGATGAGACTGCACTGTTTCGGTCGAGAGGATGTTATTCAGTTTACAAGATTAGAATAGACAAGATTGGAAAAAGTGGGCTCGGATAGTAGAGCTGCAAGTAAGTATAGAAGTAAGAGTAAAGAATGGCTCGAGTGACTAGGTTAGGTAGACGGGATGGTGGGAAGGTGCATGGGGGGATGTGGGGACTCACCCTGACGATGTCGAAGAGGAAGTTCCCGGAGCCTCCGCCGCCTGAGGAGGCGCTCTGCCCCCCGAAGCTCAGGAATCTGAAACGTTACCCCATCCCACTGAGTAACTACGAGTATGTATGAACAATTGCAATATTTATCTCAACGATGATGATGCGTCTCTAATAAAATGTAGCGTGATTGGCCACTTCATGAAAGTGGTCAGTTTCGTCTAACGATGTCAGATGATAGGTATCATAGTTAGTGGGTTAATCGAGATACTTAGCAATAGGCGTCTGTTAGCGTCGCGGTTGTAGTTGTACTGCAATCGCATCGTAACAGTAATTTATTCCACGCAAGTCGCGTTACATGATCCACGCGTTTCTAGCCGAGTAGGTACCGACTCTACTTATACTTACCTTACCTGCCTACGTAGGTATAGCTACCTACCTACCTGCAGGCCAACTGAGCGAAATCGAAACGTGCGAAACGAAAAGTGAAGCAAAAAGTAAAGAATCACTCTCAAAGTATTGTTAGTCAGCTATAGTGCGCCGAGCGCCGAGCGCCGAGGCAGCGCAACCATTAGGTACTGCAACTAGTTCTCTATAGCCTGGGTAGGTTCAATAATTAGTTTTATCGCGTGCCAAAAGAGACACTCAACTAGAAATTCAGTAGTGAATTGCGCAAAACAACTATGAAAACTATAAAATTCCGATTTTTTTTCGGTTGTGCCGGTGTGGCGTGATTGCTTCAGAGTAAAATAGGAATTACTTTTGCATGGGCCGAAGTACAATAAAATTTCTGATCTATTAATACTTATTGAAATGTTCCAGTTTCCGAGTTCTAGCAAATTGAATGAGCCCGTCTCGTTGAGTTGAGGAAATACAATCGAGCCAATAATGCTGCGCTTGCAATCTATTTCAATGCCAACTTTGCGAATTAAGTATTTTGACATTGACCAAGTAGAACCTGCCTAACTTCACTTATAAATAACTCCTTGATTATTAACCAACTATTTCTACTTATTGATGAAATAACGGCCACAGTGAACAGCGAGTGGCTCGCTTTCCGCTAAATGTTTGCCTAAGTATGAGGCATTGTCGATGGTGGCGCGTGTGGCGTGGCGTGCTGGTGGCCCGCCATGAGGAGGGGTTCGACTCCGCGCCGCACCATATTTACCTCTTATTTCTGTTCTCCTCGCTGCCGTCGTCGTCGAGCGAGATCTCGTCGATGCTGGACTGCGCGGCGGCCTGCTGGTCCTCGCTGGCGGCGACGGCCTGGTCTGCCGCCGCCTGCTGCTGCTGCTGGGCGCCCTCCGCGTCTCCGAACGCCACGCGCACCTCCGCCTGCTGCGACTCGGCGCCTGACAGCAGCTGGTTCTCCTCGATGCCGTTCTGAAAGGGAACATCACGCGCGGTCAGAGACGTGGCAGAGGCGAGGAGGCGATGGGGCGATGGGCGCATGGCATGAGTCTTGGACTCGGTGATCTCGGTGAGTGACGTGACAATGGATGGCGATGGACGTGCGGTCTGCGCGCGCTCTGCCGTCCTTGGCAGGCTGGTGAGGGTGACGTGCGTGACGTCATACCGAGACGAAGAATAGCGCGCGCTTGCGACGGCGGCGGCGCTCATCGGCCTCGGAGGTCTCCACCTCGTCGGCTTCCGTGCTAGCGGCGGCGCTGGCGGTGCTGGCGGGGGTGGTGGGGGCGCTCGCGTCGGCGGCGGCGGTGCTGGAGGTCGGGGCTGACGTCAGCGGCTCGTCGTCGTCGTCGTCATCGTCGTCGTCGTCTAGTTCGACGGTCCCGCCGCCGCCGCCGCCGCCGCCGCCGCCCGCGCTGCGCCCGCCGCCGAGGAAGGTCCGCAGCAGCACGGGTCCGAACGTGGTGAGGATCATGCTTGTGAGCTGCTGTACCTTCTGTTCGATAATCTAGAACATATTCCGACCTAGTACAGCCTATTTACTTCACGTCCGAATCACGCATCCTGCCAATCTGGAAGCGAAGACTGTTTCGATATCATCAATAGGTACACCTAGTTTACATTTGATCAGTTGCAGTTGACATGATCTGAAAGTATGTTCAGTGAAGTACAGTAGGTACCTATGTAATGCCCCGCAGTGTAGATATAGCCTCATGTTATGGAAGTCATTTTAATCCCGTCTGACCTATCTTTACAAACATGAAACAATTAATAAAATGGCTAAAACGATCCAAATAGTGGTGCTTGGCAGGTAGCGCGTGTATTGTGCGTCTGTCGTTTGACAGGATCCGGGATGACTCCCTGGATCTCCTGGAGGACTGGGCACCTAGCACCGTGCATAGCGCCATGCCACGGGCGCTGGCACGGGCGCTGGCACGGGCGCTGGCACGGGCGCTGGTGCTGGCGCTGGCTATGCATAGGAGGAGGAGGCTGCATGACGCATGATGGTGCGTTTTAAAATAATAAATTGATGACTTATTAGTTTGCAGGTTTAAACGTAATATCAGCAGCAAGAAATCATAGCTAAGGCCGAATATTATTTTACTGCAGAACGTTTCTCTGATGAATTTTGTGAAAGAAGGTCAAATAACTTGTTTTTTATGTTAATGAGGATATTTTCATGTTTATGTAAATAAAGCACACCTACTTGCTTTAATAAATATGTTTTGACCTTCCTTCACAAGAATCAATACTAGAAACCAACATGAAACCAACACTTTATACGAGAATCATCGAGCCAAAGAGGTGGACAAGCCTCCATGTTGTCTATGGGTTCTAGAGGCAAGGCAGGCAAGGCATTACCTGCGTGAGCGTGGGGAAGAGCTGGCGCAGGATGCCGATGGTGCGCTTGTTGCGCTCGCTTAGCTCGGAGCCCGGCGCGCCCAGGTTCAGCGACGCCAGCGTCTCCTGGACCAACAACAAAATTATACATTTCACATCTTATCAGCATACTTCTACTTTGATTTTGACCCGACACAACTAACTCTGCTCTTCATATTATATGATAGTTATTTGGTGTTTTACTTTACTAAAAACACTATCCACAATCAAGAAAACCCGCGGCTTAGCCAGCTCCGTCCGATACGAAGTTACCACGCATTTATGTCTCCAACTAAGCAGGTTGTATAAAAGGAAGATCTTTGAGCTGAATGTCCATGTATGTAGGTTAAATGAAGGTGCTAGAGTTATTGCAGTGCTGCGAGTGGCGACACCTTCCGAATAACGACCTCTAGTTGTTCTTGATCTTCGACACTACCGATTTCACTTTGTCTTCACAAATTAGGGTCACATTCAGTTTCTTAATGTTGTTGTCTAAATGTTAATGGGTCACGACAACATCTGTCTATGCCATGGGGTCATCGAGGTCAAAACACAAAGGAGAAAATTACTTCTCATCGAAGACCTACAATTAGGTGGTTCAGTGTTTTTATGAATACTCAGTGTTGGTAATTAGTAGATGAGCACGCGATGCGATGCCGAGTGTCGAGAGTCGAGTGTCGAGTGTCGAGTGTCGGGCCGCGGGAGACTAGCTGAAGAGCTGATTATAGTCACATACCTGGGCACTGTTAGCTGGTGCGATAATTTCAATAATTTCAGGCGTCTGGTCGTTGATGGCGTTGGGCTGCGGGTCCGGATGCGGGTCCGGATGCGGGGCGGGTGCGGGTGCGGGTGCGGGTGCGGGTGCGGGTGCGGCTCGCGTGCTGGCGGCGAGCGCGCACAGCGCTACTATGTACAGTGACGTCCTCATTCTGGTACAGTGTGCTCGTCACTAGTTCACTAATACTCTTCAATAGCGATACGTTCTCTCCGTTGCAAAACTTTATTCGTCACCTGAAACGAGATGAACGACAAGTCAGTAATAGGTCAGCGGGGTCACCATTTACGATCTCGCAGGCGCTTCCATTCACATCACATCAGTTGAACTTCCAGCATCTTACGAGTCGCATGACCCGGACACTAATTAACAATACAACATACGGAAGGTAAAGTACCGCACAGGTCTGGTAGTGTGTAGAGTGTGGTGGTGCTCGTGAGTTTTGCTATTATATTATATATTAATGAACGGGATAGTGCACCCCCACCCCCACACCCCCACCCCCACTCCTCGCCCGGAGAGGAGTGCGGGGTCGAGTCTCGGGGCGGCCCTGACGATGTCAACATCGCGATGTGTATGTAGTGCGCGATGTACCTAATATACATAATTATGATCTATCACTTCTCCGTATCATTTAGAATTGAGATTCTGTATCGCTTGCAACCGAGTCATGATCTTTCATTGCTGACTGTTTATTTTTAAGCTAAAACTGTATCCTACTTACGTAGTGTGTCATTGTAATGAATAAAGAGTTATCTATCTATCTAATAATGATGAGTGCACTGGCTTCAAAGGACGGCGGAGGACGGCAGAGGACGGCGGAGGACGAGTGTAATGTAGCGGCATTAGTATTCGAGAGACGCATCGCGACGACATACTGACGTACATTAGCAGAGGTCACATTATATTATTATTATTATTGAACTCATATGTACCACTTAGTACGTAAATAGTGTGGTACGGTAATCTATACACTAGTGGGATTGGCCAAACAAGCAGCGGTTTACAATGGATTTGATCCAATTCGGTCGTTTCAATGGATTTTCTCAGGTCGAAAAAAATATGAGCGCAAAGCCTAACAATAGGCGAACTAAAAATAGTTCACTTAGTTCCTGTTGTAGTGACTGTAAGGCCACGTCGCCGAAGTAGTAGTAGTAGTAGTAGTAGTAGTAGTACGTATCCGTTGTACACTGAAATACCTATTCCGATTCGCGTCACTGAACTCGGCCTATGTAGTGCACATTATTAACCAATTACTTATTAATTATTTTGTAACAAGGATCATACCAAAGAACGTTAAAAAAAAGCTTGGTGGTTGTTCTTCAAGGCTTGGTTATGTAGAACTGGCACCATCTAACTGTAAGATGTTTCAAGGTGATCAGTGATTCGCTGCACTTAACGCCTTTTGATGTTGACGTAATATGTACACTTTTTTACGTGTTCTAATGTTTTGTCATCCAATTATAAAGCTGTAAAGAAGTGATTGTCATGAATGGTGAGTTAAGTGATGCCAAATGAGTTTTCCATTATTTATAATGAGTTGGAGGGCACGTGGAGTGCACGGCCGGCGACGGAAGGACACGCACACAATGCGGAACAATAATAGCACTATTATAGCTATACTATACAACCTGCGTCTGCAACACGCGATCCTCTTCAAACTATCTATTGTATCTTTTTGTTATCTCTAATAGCTATTAAAGACAGTTTTCTTAATTTTTCCACAGACCTATTCGTGCAGAAAGACCTATAAAAATTATTTTATTTCTGAACTCTGACTCCTACAACAGTCATTTGCGTAATTTTTCGTAGTTATAAACATTTGCATTTTAAAACATGTTTTAATTTGGTTGAGTGCTTATTAACCTTGATGTCCACTTTAAAAAATAAACCAAAATGTTAAACCAGTTCGTTTGCGTTAACACATTGTCGGTCACTTGAGTTCGGCCTCGGTACATAAGTCGTGCACTCAGCCAAGTGTTTAAATGCTGTAGGTACCTGCGCTGACATCTGCTGTGACCCTTCCGCTCCTTGCTGCAGCCTTGCACCACATGCACGCAACTACTCGTATTAATATTTTAGCTTTTTGATCTCCGTATATTTTGTGTGGAAGATGTTTGCTAAATAATAAGATTTATTTTTGAATGTGTTCTTTTAATTAAACATAAAACAAATAATTATTACAGTTAGTTAGCGTGACTGATCTAAGAGAGAGTGGTACGTAGAGTGTACCGATAGACTATCTAATTTTGTCACGCGGTCACGCATTTATAAGCTTTATAACATAAACAATATGAATGTAGCTTTGTTTACAATGGGTAACGCTACATCTACATCCCACATAAAAAAAAAATTATAACATAAACAATATGAATGTAGCTTTGTTTACAATGGGTAACGCTACATCTACATCCCACATAAAAAAAAAATTATAACATAAACAATATGAATGTAGCTTTGTTTACAATGGGTAACGCTACATCTACATCCCACATAAAAAAAAATTATAACATAAACAATATGAATGTAGCTTTGTTTACAATGGGTAACGCTACAATATCATTCATCTTGAATGCCGTACTACTTGAACCTCTGAGATGCAATTTCATAAGTTGCCGAGCGCTGACCGGTTGATTCCGCTCGTAGAGAAGTCGGCTATAGCTTTTGGTATCGAGTGTACATCACTACGCCACTCTACATTATAATATTAGGTTAATATACCTAGGTGTCGGCAAATAGAGCATTACGTGCGGATATCCTTCGCGCAATTCTAGTTTAAAATAATCTCTAAGTTGCATCACTTTGAAACAATGTATAGCTAAAATATGTTCGAAGAAAAATGTAAGGCAAGTGTTTAGAATAGAATAGAATAGAAATAATTTATTATGCGTCAGCTTAAAATTAAAAGGTAAAGTTCAACTTAAATGAAATGACGGCAAAAAAGGTAAACCACTCAGCATTTGCTACAAGGGCACGGTAGCTCTTGCAGCGCTGGTTTGTATATTTTCACTATGAGTATTTCATAAACATACTTACTAGTGGACCCGACAGACCTTGTCCTGCATGATATTTCAAGCCATTAGGATAATATATTAAAAAATATATGAAAAGAAAGACAAATAACACAGTTATTTGTGAACCTAAACCATCCAGGGTGCCACCCAAATGCAATTCAAAAATATTCATTCAAATCGGTCCAGCCGCATAGGAGGATTTCAGTGACATACACACGTACAGTAGAACTATATATACATGTAAAGATTATTATCACAGAGTGACGTAGGTCGCGTGACGGCGGGAGATCTCCTCAGATAGTTTTTTTAATAAGTGAGGTAAATGAACAAGGTGTTATCTGAGGGATAGGCGTGCTTCAGGCAGTCGCGGCTGTTAGCCAACTACCTACCCTCACTCACATCCTCTGATCCCGCTGATATTGTTGCATTGCGGTGGAGCCATTATTACTCGTAACATGATATGCACTTATTACCCTAAGTACTAATGATTAGT
Organism: Thera britannica; assembly: GCA_939531255.2. Classification (NCBI taxonomy): domain Eukaryota; kingdom Metazoa; phylum Arthropoda; class Insecta; order Lepidoptera; family Geometridae; genus Thera; species Thera britannica. Next base: position 122,073 of record OW618042.2, on the reverse strand, counting down.
GGTTTTCGCATTATTAAACTATGTAATTCTCATAATGTTTTTTACTAAAGTCAAAAGGCAGTTTATTTGAACCACAAGGATCACTTTGATACGTCTTAAAGCTAGGTGACCCCCGGGACCAGTCAATCTACTACAAGCTCTGTCTGCCTCTGGCTTTGAGTCTGTGTGAGTGCTGACTAAATAAATCCTACGTCGAAACGTCACACACACATTATAATACACTGGTGAGCACGCACACTGATTCAAAACCAGGCATAGGGCCAGACAGAGCTTGTAGTAGGCCTACAGTTCTAGATGGTCATGGATAGATGCGGGTGTCGTATCTAGTAGATAATAGGGGCTAAAATTTATTCAATTTGATATTTAAATGCTTTTAGAAATCTGTATTAAAATAATAATGATTATTGGAGTATGAAAGAAGGATAGTCTTTAATGTTTTAAATAAAAAGTTATTTTACTTTATTTAATTTAAGAACATTGTATAGTTGCTTTAAAACCATTTGATAAATAATATTATATTTTATTATTATTTGTTCGAAATTAATAACAATTTATTGATATAATAAATTGTTATTGGTAGTCAGAAGCTACGCAGAACGGGTGACGATATTGCCGATAGGGGGCGCTGTCGATCAACTGTCATGTGGGTCGCCTGACTGAGGCAGGCGGGGCAGGTATTTATTCTGGGCTTGAGACTCGAAGGAGAAGGTTATCGTTTCGTTCTGTGTACTGTCGATGTCATTCGGCTCTGAGTACACCCCTTGATTGTTAAGATAAGTACCTAGTTCTCTTTGTAGTTGGTATATTTTTACTGTAAGTTAGTTTTGTGTTGAATAACGTGACTAAAGCTATAATTTAGTTAAATAAAGTGTACATTGTAAAGATATTGATGTAATTAAATCATTTACTTACTATTCTATATTTTCTTTTTAAAATAAAGTTACCCTGATCTAATACGGGCAATATTATGATTGGAGCCGTAATGAGTGTTATATTACTTATAATATAGTATTAGTCAAGAGTTGGTGTTGTTGCGAGACGGTAGTAGCTTGCAACACGCGGACTCTACCCGACAATATCTCACTATATAGTGATGTTGACAGAACGCGAGCGCTCATTCTATTTTATAGAACTTATCCATAACTTTATAAATGTCATTTGTTAAACTGTCGGTCGAAAGAAAAGATTGTATAGTCGTTACAATTTTGCTCTATTATGATGCATTGCATTTTGTGCTGGCTTCTATGTATGTATGTGTGGGTGGGTGTATGTATGTATGCGGTGCAGGACGATTGTAAGGTGTGTGTCAAATGACGTCGGTGGAAATACCGATGAGCGGCAAATACATATGCGTAGTACTACAGTACTGTGTACATAACATATTAGTTAGTACAGGTACATAGCACTGCGCAGGCTTCGGAGGATGCTCTTCCACACGCCACACCAGTTCTACTACCACAAGCTTTGTCTGGCTCTTGTTTTGAGTCTGTGTGAGTGCTCACCAGTATTATACTGTGTGTGTGACGTTTCGACGTAGGATTTATTTAGTCAACACTCACCCAGACTCAAACCCAGAACCCGATACAGATCCAGACAGAGCTTGTGGTATGGTAGGGCTACAGTCTCAGCTTTACTTTGCACTTTCATATAGGACATTGCTTCCTTCCATGCCATTTCATTATCTTTATGTCGGCTGATTTATGTAATTTTAACAACGCGTGTTTCACAAACCACAACTCCTTTATCTAACCAAACTAAGGCTTTTATTGACCTCTTGACCTCTGAATATAACAGACGCAATCAATTAAATCAATAGAGGCTAGACATTTCTACATCACATTTCGTTGCCTAAGTAATCGTCTCCGAACTACTTCTTAAAATGGTTTACCATCATCCGTCAACTAAGAAACCGACTTCCTGGTGTGCGAGTGCAATAACACACACACACATACACCACTCGCGTGTATGTACACGGTAGGTACCTATATACGTTACGTGCGACACCTTGACCTTGTTGAGGAGTTACCTAATGTCCTGCTTGACATAGTCATTTACGGTGACACCAAAAACTATCAACGAAACTAACATTAATACTGTAGAAATGTCTCCTCTAATAGGTTTACTTTTATAATAGCTTTGTTAAGGTTTGTGTTGGTGCCCTAAGCTCTCCGTATCGATACGAGCGATCCTAGCACTAGGCCTAGCCAAATATCTAGTCTACTACGAGTAGGTACCGGGGGGAGAAAAAACTCTTCTACGTAAACACCGATTGAAAGAGCCGTGACTTGTGAATTACGTAGTTTTTATCATTTTACGAACCATGATCGTTTCCTCGTTATACCACTAAAAATAAACTTGGATTCGAATTAAAATGTTGTTTTACCAAATACTTGAAAAGTAAAATAAACTTTATGATTTTTAATTACAGGTTTCGTGGTTTAAGTATCCGTATTCGAATCTACGAGCAGTAAAGCAAACTAGATATACTTTTATTATCTTACAGCCATGAGTCAGATGTAACCAGCGAGCTTTAGGTAGGTATAGTATAGTATAGTATAGTTTCAATACAAACCACTTTAGCTTTCGACCGCAACTCGTTCACGAAACAGCCCATTCGGTCGCCGCGCCCTTCACTTATACCCATTAAACTAACTAAACTGTCGAACATAACCCATTCCGCGGAGCAACCTTGTATATTCATGAACTCAACGACCGACTAACAATGGTGCTATTAGTCAACGTGCTAACTGTACTCACATGAAGTGACCTAGTATAACTACCGTGCCTCTCAGCAGACGACCCTCCCTCCAGGGGAAGCCAGGTGGCGGCGCCGATGCCGAGAACGTCAGATATTACACTCAATGGCGGAAAAGCTCAGCCACAATTACATCAAGATTGTTTAACAACAATGGCAGTTGGATAACATGCCCTCGTTAGTTACGTACTAGGAGACGGTAGAGCACGCTGCGTGCCCTGCGATGGACCATGCGCATTATACACGGCTACTAACAATAGAATGCTCAGCTCGTTACGAAATACCTTTCCAAGGAAATACTTTAACATGAATAGAAGGTGAACATCGGGTACATCCAACTGTGTCACTGAAATAAAAACTAATTGTACACCGAGTGCGTGGAGAGAATGTTCCAAAACAATTGACATACAAGCGGAGTACAGCTATTACTTATGCAAATCTACACTAATATAGTGCTATAAGGAGGAATGGTTTGTGTGTAAAGAATGAACTCTAAAACTACTGAACTGATTTCAAACATTAGTGGAATACTCTATAAAAACGTTACATTGTCCATTACTAGTGACCCGCCCCGGCTTCGCACGGGTGTAATTAATCGAGCCGTGCGAAGCTGGGGCGGGTCGCTAGTGGGTAATATATAATCACGATGGCTTCCTACAGCTAATGGCATGGATTTGCGTAAGGACAGTTCGCGCGCCGTCTAATTACCGTCTAGACGACGCCGACGCGGAGCGGGCTCGGGGCAGAACACGGATACTCGCTGGTAAAATGTTACATCTTTGTTAACAAAAGTTTTTTCTCGAGTTCATGTTATGGAACTAACTTTTTGAGTCAATATTCTACGTTCAGAAACATAACCAATCAAAAACATAATTGATTTTTCCTATAATTTGTTTGTTGAATTATGTAAAGAGACCTAGGTACCTACTGAGTGTGAATATTGAGTGTTTACTATCAGCAGTAGAATAAGTATTCGGCTCGTGTGCCGAGTGAGGACCCGCTGGTACCGAGTTATTCTACTGACTATTAATAACAGCATCAGCTGCGCTGCCCTCGCTGTGATGCTGTAATACTGTGGCTCTCTTAGTTCCGTGATACAATAATTGTTTCTTTTGCTGTCCTTATCTCGGAAGAGAAAGTTCACAAACATCCAAGTTGATCTATCATACAGCATCTATGAATTATTGCAAGGCTTGATCGCACGTTGTAAGATCAGTCTTACAGATCAAGTACATCTAGATGATCATCATCAGCCTGAACAAGGCCACAGCTGGACAGGACCTCTTCCATACCTAATGATTCGAAGACGAACTATTTTATTCTTTTCCAAGCACAGGTATCCTACTACCTTCATGAAACCATCCTCAGGGTCCGATGGCCTTATTTGTAGCTGGTAGACTCCATGTGGTAATGGTGAGGTGGTTTTTGTACGGGTGTCCGTTGGGCTACCAACCACAATAACCATTATTAGACAAAGAGAGACGGTGGAGTTGTCGGTTTTATGAGTGGACGGCTGTCGGTGTGAATCATCACCGATGGAGAGGCGACGAGGAAAACGGATGCTATTGTTACTAAGTCGGTGGAGGTCAGGAAGACGGATTTTCCTGTGTGTTGCAACTCATTTCACCGAATGGAGACCTCGATGCAGTTTTAGTACTTTCCACGTTTAAAGGCTAGTGGTTTACAATGTTGAAACATCGTGACGTAACTTGCTGTTAAATTCGTCACATATAGAGTTATGTTAACGTCCATGCCAAACTAGTTCAATAAAATAAAAGGATTAATGTAATATTAGCGAGCATGTCCTTGGACACAACTATCTAAACGTTTAGTCCGAAGAGCCTTAATTTGAAGTTGCGTTACAAGATGGTCGTTCTGTGAGGCACGCATTACAGTGTGAATGTGTGCACGCGCGGCCAATCGCTTGTTTCGTATACAATGCGGCTTGCGACACTCCACACGAGATGACATGGAGCAAGGAAACTATACTATTACTATGCGAATGGACCCAGGGTGTCGATTCCAGCAACACAGATCACTCAAGTGTAACTCAAGCGATCGCTTAATTAGATGTGAGTTTTATAACTTTTGAAAAATTTACTCATGATAAATATCCCATCGTTTCATAAAAATAGTGTTGTCAGTTTTAGTTTGAATTTGAAAATAGAACGCGGATTCAGCGATCTCTCAATCGAGCCGTGATGCTGGAATTGACACCTTGTAACCCTTACATCGGTAATGTCATCACTGAGATCACAAAAACGGACACAGCTTACAATGCAAACGGCTTCTTTAGTGCAAGCACACACACACACACACACACTATTTTCGCTCGCACAGATACGAGCACAAGCTCCGTTCTAATTACCATTTTACATTGTTTTATTATTTGTAAAGATTGTATTAAATGGCGGTTATCTGTAGAAAACAAGGCCCTGACCTCGTTTCCTTCAATAGTTATTGAGTACTGCTGTCATTCATCATGGTCCTAGAGCTCGTGGTAGAGCTAGTGGTACTCGTAGATCTGTTCAAATGAAACGCCGCAGAAGCAACGTTGCCGAATTAATTCAGTTGATTGTATTCATGAACTCCACGTAACTAAGTAGGTACGTGCAATTTAAATATAATATTAGAAAATACAAATTTAAATGTTTGTGAGACAGTCGTACCGAGACGGCTGCCGATTTGGATTAACATTTAAGAAATTAATAAGAAATTGAATTTGGTTAATCTGTAGTAGACAACCCAGTTTATTCATCCGTATAGGGGGAACTTTAACACAGCGTCAACTAACCCTAAACTAAGCCATGCGTATACCACGATGGGAGCCAGATCACTGATGGAACACTACATATTACATTACCTAGATTTTCATAATTTCAATTTAATTTTGCCGTAAGGCCATTGTAATGCCCCAGCGGGGCTCATGTTCTGGACGTTATTACCCCCTAAGACCTATAATACACATGAAACAATGAATAAATGAATATGAATATGAATATATTATTATATTTTTTTAAATGAATAACAGCCAAACACAAAACAGAACAAACACCACAAAAATGTTTTTCCCTTTGTGTGACTCGAACTTAAAGCTTTAAGTGCCGGAGTTGGTACCACCTACTGTTGTAACAACTGAGTCGTGAGTTTAAAAGTGAATTAGTGCAATTTAAATTGCATCACGCGCTATAAATGTAACAATGTAACGACTCCACCTGTAACGCACTCGTATAAAGCACTGTGCTAATAACGTGCTCATCATAATCATAGTGTGTGGTAGGTGTGCCATCACATCACACGTAACAACTGATCTTAGTCAATAGTATATTATAACTCGGCTTGCTGTAAAGGCCTGCGCACACCTTAGGTCGCTGGCGGTAGCGATCAGTGAAACGCTGTCAAATATCTCCTTCTTCTTAATGAATGGCATCTGTCCATTTCGGATCAATTTTGCCAGTGTCGAGTAGTTAATGAGTTTAATGATGATATATTACAAAGATAAAATACTTTTTCGTCAAGTCAAGTCAATCATAGACAAGTCGGCCCTACCCTAATTGGCTTTGAAAACAAAAGATAGCCGTTTTTTCCAAAACCATCTGAAACATTTTCGATCAAATCAGAATATCACAATACACTTTGGGTGTTATTAATAATCTTGGCGTAGCGTTGGACTAGTTAATCCGTGTTTTGTCACATTTGCTCGAGTTGACAATTGCATGTCAATGCAAGAGACAAAACACGGATTAACTAGTCCAACGCTACGCCAGGATTATTAATAACACCCTTTAATTCCAACTGCTAACACTTTGAGCTAAGACCTCAAGTAATGTTGGTTAAAATACCACTGAAATTACACAACAGAACTCAAAATAACACCAGAAAAACAATTAAAATCAAAAAGCTATGTGACTTCTCAAAATGACAGAAAACGAATCAACATCTGATCTTAGTCAATGGTATATTATAACTCGTCTTGCTGTAAGTCAATGTGATTGGCAATAATGAATGTACAAACACGATGACAAGACGTGAGCTTACGCACTCCTTTCACCAGCGCGTGGCAGGACCGGCAGGCCTCACTCACCGCGGAAATACCCGAAACCTCGTCTGCGGCGACGCCCTCCAAACCAAGCTCACTCGACAATTCAACATGTTACAATAATTACTTCAACCTACGTCAATTGTTAATTGACCCTGCTATAATTAAAAATAACTTCATATTTTTTTAAGAACAAAGAAACGCATACGGAAGCTTTAGTGACGTCACGAAGGAGCTATAGCCTCTACTTGAGATGATCCACACACACTCTGTGTGTTGAGGAGCCTGTGTGTGGACTGTTTATTACCGTCAAGTCCAGTTGAGTGTGTATGTTGATGTGTGTATGTCGATGTGTGTATGTACCTACATGCACGGTAGAGCCTCCTCTTCACACGAGTACCTTATTGTAAAAGCAGGAGCGTGTCCCATGAGGAAGTACCTCTGATCATTTAAATTATAAATGAATTCCTAACCTACAACTATCTCGCTCGTTTCTGTGCATAAACTCGTAATTAGCAGCCTTTTTTGATGCGGTAGCTACATACATATTTATTATGTCTTAAATTAATATTTGGTGAATCCATGAATATCTTTCCTACGTTGAAGTATTAAGAATCAAATAAACATCTATGGTACTTTACTTTAAATTAATAACGATAACTACGACACCATTGTTGCACGTACTAATAACATTTATAATAATGATTAATGTTCTATTAAAATAACTGGAGCAAGTGATAATAAGCGAGGAAGGAATGTAGACTTTCTATCGCAGCACTAGATGAATGAAGCGATGCGAGCGGCGAGCGCAGCGAGCGCAGCGTGGTGCTACCTTTATTATGTAACCTTTTATGGGAGCGACACCATGTATTACTAACAGATATTAGTTGTACGTGTCACGTGACTCCTTCTCTTCTATCTATCGGTAAACCACTGCGCATCTATCGTAGATGATAATATTTAATAGAAGATGTGATAAAAATACTTGAATAATTAACAGAAACTGCTTCTGTACTTGTACTGTGTCATTTACACCGACGTATGTACATTGAAACATTGAAACCGAATAAAGTGCGTGCTTGTCATCATGGTTCCCAATATTTATTTGTTGTTTCCTCGCACTTTTGTGACATAAAAGTACGTTGATTGAGTTATTGAGTTAGTGAGAGGAGAGAGGCGGCCGGGGCTGCAAGGACGACCGCCGGCGGGACTGAGTCATGGCACGCCCTTGCCATCTGGACGGTAACACTCCTTTAAACGAGGGGAAAAGTTTAGAAGCGAGATGCAGATAAATATTGATCCGCTACCTAGCTGAAGCAGACGTAAGATTAAGCATAACGCTTCACTGGTGACTCCGACATTATGTATTGTGTGGACATGACATGGGTAAGACAGGACTGAATACAGACATGAAGGCTGACAGAGGGGAATGGAGAGGAGAACATTATGCCGACACCACTTAAATGGGATAAAGACATGAAAATAATGATATATGAAAAGACAAGAATAAGAAGTTGCATTTTCATATTCATTCTATATTTAATAACGAAGGATGCTATCTTGGGTTCAATCCCCATCGAGAACAAATATTTGTGCGGTGAACACGGATGTTTGTTCTCTGTCTTTGTGTTATATTGTATTCTAAGTATGTATTTACAAAAAAAATATGTATACATATAAGCATTATAATCAGCTATCTGGTTCCCATAGTACAAGCTCTGCTAAGTTTGGGGCTAGATAGTGTTGTGTGGATTGTCTTTATTCTTTATTTTTATCTACTGCAAGGTAGGTTATTATTAAATGTCGGCAGAGTTTGCCAAATCTAAACAAACATTTATTTTGTTGTGTTTATTTATATGCATAGTTGTCCGGTGGCTCATAATGACTTACGTACTGTTGACCCACGCAGTGCGCTGTGGGTGAGGGAAACAGGACCAGTAGCGCGAGCGGTGGCCATGCATATAGTACGTCTGTGGCTTAATTCGGCAAGCATTTCCATTATAACGCTATTTAAGCAATTATCAGTTGAATAAGGTTAGTTTGAAGGTCGTCCGTCGAATCTCGAGGGAAAGTCGTTCTATTTCTGCAACCGGTTCATTCTGAAACGTAGTCGCGGCTACTAGCGGGCACGCCTAAATATAACTAAATCTTGAAAACTAACTTTTACTACCTTAAATAGAAACTGGTGTTGCAGGTGTCTATGGACAACGGTGACTACTTTCCATCAGGTGGCCCGTCTGCTCGTCTGCCAGTTAGGGCATAAAAAAACTTGAAGAGTTCTATAATAGATTGTTGTCGTCCGATAGAGGGAGAGGGAGGCTCTACTCGTGTACTCTACTGTGTGCGCAGTACTGACTTATGTAACGAAACAATAGAAGGCTACTCTCATCTTCAATTATTTCACATATTTCTTAACGTCATGTTCACCGTTTATGATGTTACCAAATATCGAGATATTAAGTTGCGAAACGCCTGCGGTCGCTGACCTCTCCGCGTACTACTCGCCGTTGGAGCGAGTGTCCGCTACATTAGCGCTCATAGCCACCGACTAGTATTTAGATTGCGCTTGCGTCATCTACGCTAATGTCTACCAACAAAAACAAATTAGCACAATACCGCTAACTACTTCTACACTGCTAAGTAGTTGTACATCAGAAATGATGCTTGACGTTGTGTCTCTGCACACTATACGATACGTGCAGTATTAACTGCTAAAATATACCGCGAAGGGTCGCGACGGCTCTCTCACAGATTGATTGATCAACATACATTGTCCAAGAGAAATATGAGTTTTTGGTGCGATATGTAGTAATGTTCCCATGCAGCACGTTGCAGCACATTGCAGCACTGCAGCGCGGCGGCGGCGCGGCCGTGGGACGCATTGTCTCGAGCGCACTTTTATATTGCTTCAATACGTTTCACATGAAATCACAGCAGCAATGCTCGCATTCAAACACCTGCTATTACCTTACCGGTTTTTTTTGTCTTATATCGATTGTTGACGGGTTTTTAACTTTAAAATTGTAGGTTTGTACGTAAATTTATAGCACACCATATCCAGTTCAGTACCAGGTACTTCAATTCTAAAAATTATTGAATAAAATCTAAAAATAAAGTAGTTTTTGTTTTGTGTATAAAATAATATTAACACACACACATATAATAATATATGAGTTCATTGTCAGATTTTAGAACCCATTTTTATTCCACCCATATTTATACATACATTTTCTCAAAAAGCGATACACAACACTACACATACAAAAAACATAAACGCGCTCGCGTAGACTTGTCGTAGAGCCTGCTACGGTGGTGCTACGGTGGTGCTACGAACTAAATAGAGCGCATCCATAATTTGATCTGCATAATTGAATGACAATAATTCAAATTGAATGTAACAGTACAATGGAAAACTCTAGAATAAACTTTGGTGTTGTATTTGTGTCTTTGAAGTAAATGAATGAAGTGCATACATAATGTATGTGTACTTGTTTAGATAATGATCTCATCTTGTTTTATATTTTTTCATTTAGTTTTTTGTATGCCTACAAGCATACTGTAGGTATACATCCGGTGCAATATTAGTAGTTATGTATAGTTAAATAAATAGCTTGTAAGATATTTTTAGTCTAAGTTTAGATATTCATTAGTTTTTATTTTTTTCCAAATCCTTAAGTAACGCATTAGATTAAATATTATCTGTAATGTTATTTTATAAGTGAATAAATTGAATTGAAATTGTAATAAGGCTAAGGTTTGACTAGCTCAGTGAGTGCAGCATGTGTTTGAGAGTAGATTAATAAGACTTGTGGTAAATGGTTCGGCAGGTAGTTGAATGTGTGGCTGGAGGCTGTGTTGTGATGTGGGCAGGTGTATACGAGTGCGCATGCGCAGTCAGTCGACCTGTCAGTTGCACAACTTTATTATAATTTGTCTGTTAATGATGAAGGCTCCGTTGTTGCGAAACTAGTGACAGCTGGAGGTTTTGCATGCGCCTGTGCTGTGCCAGACAGCTCGATATAATTTGTTACAAGGTGGAAAAAGTAACGAGGTCAGTTTTTAGTCGTTTTACTTATATATTTTTTTTGTTTTAACAAATAAGATATTATCTTAATTTACTTTTAATTTTACCAAAATGTTGTATTAGTACGATATTATGTTCTTCTTCTTCTTCTTATCGTGTTACTGATTCTCATAAACCAGTGAAGTGAAAAGAGTTTTAGGTGAGGCAGCTTTCGTGCAATCGTCCCATGTTTTCAAACTTTTTAGATTCCACGTAATTTTATTAGAAACAGATGATTCAAAAATTGTCAAGTCATATTAGGCAGCGTTTCAGCTGATCGCCATCTCTATCGAATAGATGTGCGCAGACCTTTACACGATTAACATTAATATCCAATAATAATAAATAAAAAAATGTAACGGACGACTAAGCACAGATCTATTTTAATTGAAGAACATGGATATTTTAATTTATAGCGTTGTGTTTCGCAATTCACTGAGATTGTCAAATTAGCTCCGCAGACATTGACTTGAGTTATTGAGTTTTCCTTCAGCTAAATTGATTGGAACTCATTTTGCAATATGATTGATTGCCTACTGACTTGCCTTCCTCGTCGACCTTCGAGCTACATATTATGCGTACAAATATGTTAAATTATCAAATGTAAATATGGCATGATAAAATACCTCGATTAAAAGTTTATCTGATTCTGATTCAAAGTGAATGTATAATTAAGTTGAATATTTTTAAATGGTCGGTAACCAAATTATGTGTTACTTTGCACGTGACCTACTTGAGTATGCAAATTCTTATTTCATAATCCAGATGTTAAAGGAAATGACTCAACGGAATGTGCTATCAAGTAAACAAGAACAATGGACGATGGTTATGTGCTTACACTCTGTAACATCTAATTATACTTTGTGAAACAAAGACGACGGCGGCGGGACAGACATGACATTGCCGGAGCCATGACATCCGCTGTCAGGATGCACCCTCCACATGACAGGTGCTGTCAGTGGCAATGTGTGCGTGCGCTGTTACATGCTTATGAGTAGTACGCTTGGGTTATGTATAAGTGTGAGTGAAGTAATATATTTTATATTATTTGTATTGTTTGTTTATTTGTCGCGTACAACAGGATCTTCACAACGATATCCTATACGAGTATTTCCGGTCAGTTTCTGTCTGGTATCATCCAGAGCACGTTGCACTTCATGTCATAGATCATCCTACCGTGCCGAAGAGTGTCCTACAACTCCTACACTATGCTTGCCTGAAGGCGGTCTCCACACAATGATTCGTTTGCTTCATTGATGACATACAAATGATAAACTCAAAAACTTAGTGATTTCCAAATGACATGTGATATTTATTGATGTTGACCTCAATATCCACAATATGAATGATAGTAGTTGAGAACGAATGTGACCGGTCACCGGAGTCGTGTTACGTCACGCGTGCAGTAACGCTGGACCACAGCGCTTCCACTACGTCTTATACATGACTGCATTACAACATTGTATTGACTGTCCTCTCAAGCTCAGTTGGTAGGAACTCTGCCTTCTGCGCTGTAGGTTGTGGGTTCGAGCCCCACCGAGAACAAATATTTGTGTGGTGGCCGCAGATATTTTGTTCTCTGTCTGGGTGTTATATTGTACTATGAGTAAATACATACTTATATTACAATATAACACCCAGACAGAGAGCACAAGATATATAGTACAAGCTCTGTTTTATTTGGGACTAGATAGTGTTGTGTGGATTTATTATTGATTACATACATACATAGGTACATAAAATCACGCCTCGTTCCCATGGGGGTAGGCAGAGATCACGAATTTCCACTTGCTATCATTCAGATATACCTCTTTCGCTTCATTTACTCGCATAATATTCTTCATTATTCATTATTTTTGCTGGACGTTGACTTATGGGACACCCTGTATAATATATTTGTTATAATTTATTATGTTTCCCTAAATTGACATCAAATACATGTAAAGTAAGTGATGAACTGATAATGAGAGCAGTTGCGCCGTGCACTATACATTTGTATCGGGTTGCGTCTGTGTGCGTTTCCTTTCGCTATCGGCGACCTCCTTCCGCCAGCGAAAGTGAACCCCCCCCCCCCTCCCCCTCTCCCTGAGCACTCCCCTCGCGGGCGCGCCGTGACGTCAGAGCACGTCATACACATCTACTGAGATGTAGCTAAGGACCGCCAATACTGGAGTTGATCCTAAAACTAACTTACAGACATTTGCAATTTACGAACAGGAGAATACTTAGGACTGGAACACAGTCTGTTCGGTATATCACTCGTATGATAATAGTAAATGACGTTTCAATTTAATTGTTTTATGATCAAATAATAGTTTTTTTCTCTTTGAAGGAGATTGAATTGTTTGGATGATTTGAGCAACTATCTTACAGGCTTGTGATATTCATTATTATAAAGCCGGTCAGTTGAGTAATGATTGAGTAATCAAATAAAGAACGGTTATATAACGCCACGTTTGATGTGTTTACCGAGCACCGAGCCCACGGCAGCTGTGGACGATGACCGAGAGCTCGGCTTGATGACTTGATGACGTACACTCGGCTCACCTCAATATGAACCTCAGGTACAGTCAGCGTCACTCTCAGTAACGGTTCCATTATGAAACAATGCTTATCTGCGAATCAATGTTCCACGTCTGCGGCCATCAGCCTGTAGGCCTACTATAAGCTCTGTCTGTCTCTGTTTGGGTTGCGTGAGTGTTGACTAAATAAATCCTACGTTGAATTATCACACATTCAGTTTTATACACTGAAGAGCACTTACACATACTCAAAACCAGAGCCAGAGACCAAACCAGATGGAGCTTGTTGACCTACAGGCGGAGGCGGGCGCTCTACTGATTTTACACACTTTTGATTTTTATGAGAACTGGTTTTTATGAAATTTAATATGTACCAAGAATTTTATAACATTATTATATACCTAGAATATAAACTGATCCAATATACAGCGTGTTTTATTGATACAAGTGTACTTTATATTGCCAAATTAAAAGCAATCAAAGAAATTGTAATTAATGGTTAATATCAACTGAATTATAAACTTGATTCTTCATCATTTATTTATTTAATTTTTTATTAGATCCTCGTTAGATGTATTGAAGATATTCGCAGTGATTTATTATGATAGATAGTATGTATTTGAGATCAGTTCTAATAGGATGAGTGCTAGTTGACCTCGCTCCGCTGTGACCTCGGGATGGTTATACATTACTCATTAATATAAAATGTAATTAAAATTATTAAAGTGGTGCACTTATGTACATATAAGTAATTACATGTATCCTATTTTTTCGTATTCTTATCACTGTTTATAAATATAATCAACACTTACTAAGATCATTCATCGTGTTACGAAGTATACAATTGATTGATTGTTTTCATAATTACAGACAATTAAATAACAAGTCTAATAACACAGAAAATTATGGTAATTATTGAAACCAAACTCATAGGCACGTAATAATAAGCCTTGCTTCAAAGATTTATTGAATTTTAAAGATATTTCTTTTGCATTACACTAGTTTACTCGTAAATTGATATATAATCATGAGCTATAAGTTGCGTGTGTTCATTCTATCCTATCCTTCCTGGGCTTAAATAAATAAACTAGTTAAGTATCTATGTATATTATACGTTCAATAAAAGTGTGTAAAGTGCTTCTTATGCACAAGTATTTGATTAGTTGGTGAAGAACGCGGCAAGGGCGATCGGTGCGGTGATGACATCCGCGTGGACAAGCGTCGCTGACAGTACCGGCCATGGCGCCGACTGTACGCGGCCGGCGCGAGGGCTATTTAACTGTTTGATTGCTGTATCGTGCGCAAGCGCAGGAAACAATCAAACCAGCGAGCAATGTCATCTTTCGGAGATTAGTCAAAGTGGCGGAAGACGGTCGCCATCTTCCACCAGTGTGTCAGCTGATGACATATTAATATCCAATCGCTTTGACCTCGATCACTTATTTTGTAACACGAACACCATGGAGTGACACAGTGAGGCAACGCGCGCTGTGTGTGTGCGCCTGTGCGCCTGTGTGTGTGTGTGTGTGTGTGCACGCGGTGACGTAACGGAGGCACTCGCGCTTTACATAACCTGCACGGACATCGGTTCGCTCAACTATTTGACCGCTCCTCAGTTTTAACGTTTTATACATTTTGTTTTATTATATAAATATTAATCCAGGTCCACGTTATGATAATAATGGCTCGTTATTAGGAGTCGAGCAAGAATCAATAATTACAGGATTGATCTCTATCAGCCCGTCATTAGCAACAATGAGCTACTAATTGACTACAGCGACTCTACAATGTAACTGAAGGAAGATACACCGCATCACAAAGTCTCTATATTACAGATTACTGACCCATAACAAATGAAGATTTTTATAATGTCCCAAAAGTAATAAAAGAGAAATTAAGTGAAGTAAACACTTATAAAATCAAAAAAGCAATAACGAATGAAGATTAAAAATTTGAGAAACCAACTTCTTGGCCAAACTGTTTTGCTTTAAATTTTTTGTATGAGTATTTTTTACTATAAGGTAGCTTTGTGTCAAATAACACGCTAAAGCTATAATTTAGTTACAGAACGTAAAAATTGTAAAGATGTTGGATATAATATATGAATCTTACATATTGCGTTTTACGAATAAAGTTACCCTTGGATGTTACGCACATTCCAAGCAATCTGCAATGTTGATGGCGATCAGTTCATCATAGAGTTTTCCATACAACCGCACACGCTGATGTTAACTTTGACAGCGATCCACTGATCGCCATTGCAGACGACGTTGATGTGCGCAAGGCTGCAGAGAAATGCGCATTAGCTTTAAGAGGATGCGCATGCGACGAGTGCCATTGACAAGGACGCGTGAGGACGCTTCCTGCGCCGGCGTCGGCGTCGGGGACACGGAACGACACGCAACACAACACTCGATCACATCTATAATATGATAGTATAAGCTACGGTATAGCCATTATGGAAGATCGATATCGGGTTCCTTATGCAACGACATCTGAGCCGAGTTACCTAAGCCTTTAGATACATTAACCCTAATATGGTAATCCATTCTTCCTACCCGCGACGCAATCTGATGTGAGATGAAAACTTCCAGTAGACCTACCACAAGCTCTGCTTGGCTCGGTCTTTGGCTCTAGTTTTGAGCTTGTGTGAGTGTTGACTAAATAACACTGGTGAGCACTCGCACACACTCAAAACGAGAGCCAGACAGAGCTTGTGGTAGGGTCCAGTTTCCATAATGTTTTTGTAAAATGTAATGTGTAGAGAGTACGTCAGGTACATAACAAGTATAATAGCTAGTACTTAGTGCAGTCAGGTAAGAGATGCGACGAGCTAGTCCTTGATCTAGCAGGTCGTCCGGTGTACCCCATGCCGCATGCCGCATGCCGCATGCCGCATGCCGCATGCCGCATGATGCCGCATGCCGCATGCCGTGGGAGTGTACTCCGCGCGTGTGTGTGTGTGTGTAGTGAGACGCTGCTAGTACCGTGTGTGTGTATACAGACGACGAGCTCGCCCTTGAACTTGCTGACACGCGACCTTCAGGGCTATCACGAGCTCCATATGGTTATGGCTATGGCTGTCAAATTATGTACAGATAGGCTGACCCACACATTCTTTTTCTTATTGGGTTTGAATGTGTTGACACAATTTTGACAGCCATAACCATAACTATATGGAGCTCGTGGTAGGCCAGTTTATTGTACATACATGATAAATATGCTGTGGTATTCGTTGCAATACGGGATTTACATACATAAACTAGCCTAAAATGATTTAGATATTGTTGAAATAATCTCTGCCTGCTCACGATGGCTGTCCTACACCCAGAGCGCGATGTTATTGACCACCCGGCTAGGTAGGCGAGCTACAATGAATGCTTGACCTACAGCAGTGACCGGTCAATCTGGAGTGACCTTATGTCAATACAATAAAATGTCAAAGCAATCGACCTGTAACTTTAATACGAGGTCGTTGACCTTGGACTTGTTCGCCGATTAAGCGAATTGCTTTAATTTCTTGAACTTTTAATGTTTCCGAAAATTGGTTTCATTTCTGTTTCCTGAATATGGTTCGTTGACATTCATGGTGAAGGATAATGTTAGTACCAGTGGCAATGACTAATTACTTCCTGTGCCACACATACATACTCATTACTACTGTGCATTACTAATACCTACTCTGTGACGTATTACGTATCTATATTTATTTTATAACATGCTCCGAGCAGATTGATTACTGAGCGTGATTTACATATTATGTGATTGTTAGCGTGATTGACGCGTGCGTCCGCGACCCGGCTCGCTGTATCAGAGTGATGACAACACATGAACTATATTGTAAACTGCATTATTATGGAAAGAATAAACTAACAAACGAACGAACTAATAAATGAAGGATGGAAAACTGGCAAAGTGCCCAATGTAAGAGAGCGAACGAGCGCGTTCATGTCTTTTGTATATGACTACAAACTACAGTTACGAACGTTTTCTGCAGATTTTTTTACTCGATAAAGACTAATTTTGACTGCACGTACTGACTCTATTTTTATTGATTTTATAGTGTTTACTACACATAAGAAAATCACAAAGATTAACTGACTTTTCCTTTAACTTTTGGGACATTATAAAAAGCTTTGTACTGACTCTATTTAAAAGTCCATTGTCCCGTTACTGGGATGTGATCAAAGGGGACATCGGGAATACACGCAAGTAGGACACGCAATATCTCCATCGGGTGACATTTCATTTACTAGGGCAGACTAATATGTCCAGCAGTGGCCTTATTTCAGCCGATGACCGCACCGGACTTATTCATTTGACATTCAAGATACTTTTGAATATTGAACGAATCTATAATTATTTTGATTTGTAGGTATATTAGCTCACTCATGAATAATTCATGAAGAGATACCGACCGTTTGTAAAAGTATAACGTATTGAGTTAACTTGCTTTAAGTAATTAGTAGCGCTCGAGTATAGTGTTGTAAACTGAATGTAATGAGAGATGTTGAAACTGAACGTTTTGTTACGAACGACGGGTGTAATTCCTTCCATTACACTCGACACCTTAACCACTGTCTGAATTTAGGGTAGACGGTCTACAGCCTCCTTAAAATTACCTTAGTCTTTCATCGTATTATAGTAGAGTACTCTCGATTTCACAATGTAGAGTAAAAAGTATCTTGTCGTAGAGGAATACCCGAGTGAACTATATAGTATGAGGTGGTACATAGGTATTAATATTGATTGAGTGGTATCGACAGCCGCGTGTTACGTGTCTGACGTAAGAGCAGCGCGGTGTCGGCGGCGCGCGCGAGCATTGCGGCGCGAGCGGGCGGCGCGGTGCGGGGCCGCGGGGCCCAGCGCGCGATGTACGCCGCGCCGCGCCGCCTGCCCGCCTGCCCGCCTGCCCGTTGCGCGCCGGCACTCGAAAGTGAAATTAGAGAATGTGTGCCGAATACGTAACGCGGCCGCCGCCCGCCGCGCCGGCGAGAACGAACCCGCGCCTTACAGCGCCTCACAGCGCCCGCCAGCGCCAGCGCACTGTTGCGACAGCGCACTGCCAGCTGCACTTTCGATTACCAATGTCGATCGACTAATTAATTTTACGGTAATGAATGGATTTATTTCGATTCGAGTAAGACGTGGTCGGCGGCGGTCGCATGTCTCGGGGCGCGGCCTTGACCCCGCGCCCCGAGGCGTGACCCGACCCGACCCGACCCGACCCGACCCGACCCGACCCGACCCGACGCCACCGATTGCCGATTGCACTCCTACCGGCACTGAGTGGCAGCCCCGGTCGCAATACACGCAAAACACATAAGCATAAAACGTACCTAAATCAGCAAAATTAATTAGATGTTACTAAATCTATAAACGCAGAGATAAAACCATAAATATTTGCGGATGATCGGGCATGTTGCAGATGTATTATTAGCAATTCAAATGAATACCGAAAGGTCAGAAGAAGCGATATTAAGGTCAGGGTGTCGGCGACGATCTTTTTGGAAGTCGTTTGTTTACATCACTAGTGACGTAATGAGAGTACCCCGCGAAGATGGGTGAGTGCGGGTGCGATGCGGGCTCTCGCAATCACACGCGACTCCAACCTATTGGCGGGAAATTAATTATGTGTGCTGTGTAACTACTTTCAATGTTATCGAAATCGAAGTCGACGGCGGCGGTGGCGGCGGCGGCGGTGTGGTGGTGAAACCGAAGCGAGGCTGTGTGAGGCAACTCCTGCGCCGCCGCCGCGCCTGCTCGCCGCTACACACGCGGAAGCAGCGCCGCCGCCGCCGCCGCCCCGTGCTGGGGGTGTGCGGGCGCCCTCCACAATGATTCATGTTCAGAGATTCCGGTTCACTCATCCCGTGGGATGCAAATGTGTCACTGGAGGGGTGGCGGGCTCGGATGTGTTTGAGTGTGTGCGGTACGTTACCAGCCGGCGCGTGGCGCGTGGTGGGTGGATGCGGCTGCGGGTACTGACGGGAGCGTGGTTGCGCGGCGAGCGAGGGATGCGACACGGACGTGCGAGCGAGGTGAGCGCGCGCGGCACAATGCGGCCCGAGCCCGCGAGCCGCCTCTAGCCGCCTCCCTCGGCCCCCGCGCCCCGCACCTCCCCCGCAACACCCCCACTTCAGTTTTCCGCCAAGATTTTCCGAAGCGCAAGAGCTTTTGCCGGACGTTAGCGGACGCTACTTCTTACAGCACCACTCGATCATGCGCTGCTATATTTTTATAACGCTTTTTACGATAAAGATTACTATTGGCAGTTCAAGAGAGTAAATACGAAAGAAAAAAATAGGTAAATAAAGTACGTATAATATAACTTCTTTGACGTTTGTCATGCCTAGAAAAATTGAAATCGGTGCCGGTGGTGGGATTACGAAATTATTTTGCAAACAAAGCATGCAATGTTAAGGGTCGACGTAAGGTATTAAAAAGTGCTAATTAGCATCGACACAGAATGTCGGGGTCTTCGCCGTCGGCTGCTAATTGTGGAGGTCAGGGGTCATCCCCCAGCGGGGTCACCACTCACCACACCAGGCCGGGGCAGGGCGGGTGTCAGTGTTAACGAACCGACGACAACTTGAAGTTACGAAATCAGATAGGTACGTGTACTGTTAAGTACAATACTAGCGTAAGTTTTTATGAGCAATTGAATGTTTTTGCAAGAACGAATAAATTTGATCGAGTGTTTACTTCGATGTACTGATAGAATTCTTGAAGATGGATGGACAATGATTTCGTTACTGAAACTGCAAGTTATTGTAGGAACAGCTTTCCTTGGGATATAATGAAGATGTAGGACGTGAGACAACCAGTGAAGTGTCTCCTTTTTAAATATAATATACGTACCTTTAATAATTATTACTTAATGTTCCTTCTGTTTGTGTGAGTCTTCATATTAAATAAAACATAATATTGTGGGAATTATAATTGTGTGAATCTGAAAATTGATTACTTAATAAAACGTATGCGCCTTTGTTTGTGATTTTGAGTTCAAAGTCAAGGCGCCTTGTGCCGCGCGAGGATTCCATGCTGCCCCTCGTTACTGAAGCCTCCTGTTAGTACTTGCAGTACGTACGCGTAATGTGCTAAGTAATCGACTGGTTGGAAGTAGGCATGCACTTGTCTACTCAATAACACACGCCATCTTGTTCTCAATAACTGAAACTATGAACAGAAACATTTGTTTTGCAAATCATTTGCATATTTTTATGTTTTCATCACATAACTCGTAATAAATAAGTTGCATGATTAAGTACATGTTATAATTGAAGTAATGTGTGATGCAGGTACTATACCTAATGCAATATAGTGTGTGACGTCGTCTCGCCGAGAGAGATATGTATTACTTATTTTTCAAGGCAGTCATATTCAGTAGGTCTACCACAAGCCCTTTTTTTTTTTTTTTACAATTTATAGGTTTGCGTTTGACCGCTATCTCACCTGCTGTTAAGTGATGATTGCCTTAGCCCTGTTTGGCTCTTTCTCTGGCTTTTTGTTTCGACGTAAGGGTTCATTTAGTCAGCACTCACACAGACTCAAAACCAGAGCCAGAGACAGAGTCAGACAGAGCTTGTTGATGTCTCGCTCTAAGGCTCTACCCATCGAAAGTTTGATGTCTTTGCTGTTGGACCCTTCGTCCAACAGCAAAGACATCAAACTTTCGATGGGTGAGATGAGAGGGGGATGAAAACTGTATCCCCCGCGTGATAATTGTCATAATGTTATGGTTTTGAGACGGAACAGTCGCACCAGGGACCTTGATTGCGAGTGCGGGTTCGCGCGCGCCCGCACGAACCCGCACTCGCTGCCCGCCGGACGGCGACCACTACGCCGCCGTCTGCCGTCATGTTGCGGTACACACCTCGCTCTCATGCTCATTGCATCCGATGAATAACGTTTGCGAATGTCAAGTGCCGTTCAAATGTTACACTTTTATAAAATCTAACTCTTCACCCAACGAAGCCTTGCGTTGCTTACGAAACGAAGCACAAAAAGCAGTTTGCATTGACATGCATACTGAACTAATTATACTTAGCCTAATTTATATATTTATTGGTAGAGCAGAATAAATGCAATATTACACCGGACTGCTAATTAACTCGACCTTACTTATCTTCAACTGTGTTAACTGTTCAGCTAGGCTTATTAGCTGTGCATTAAATTACTATGTGAAATGATAAGGTCATGGCAAAGAGGTCACATAATAATTGCAAAAGTACAACGATAATACTCAATACTCTGGCTGGTGTCCGCCAGACCAGTGACAGCGGTGTCCGATCGCAGCGGCGCCACGTTCACATAGAAGACCAAGTTTTTCATCTATTTTAGATCATTTTAATATCGCGAGGGGCAGCTGTTCTAGCTCATGCCCTGTGCCTGGGACAGGATTATGAGATGGAATAGGCTTGCCCAGCCCCTATACCAGCTTAGCCAGCCTAATCCACAGGAAGGACATGGTCAATACATGCGGAGCTGACTATGTTTTTCTTCACCGTTTGAGAACATTGTGCACATTATTTTTTCGAAGAGAAAATTCATACTGCACCACTGAATTTGAACCGAGGACCTTAGGATAGGAAGTAGGGGTTGCTACCAGTAGGCCACTAGTACTCTGACCGTTGTTCTCATTGTGTTTGCGTAATAACAAGCTGTAACAGATTATAATAACATTATAATCTGTTGGTTTGCGACGGACTTTCAAAAGCACACCACTATACACTACTGCACACTACACTACACTTAACTTCATCTATTTCCTATTTCACCTATCAACTATGTAAATAATGTAAATGATCCGAGATACAATGATACAGTAACAGATGGAATCATTCGTCATTTTGAGTGCGCAATATCTCTAACTAAACTATTACCTTCTATTTAAAACTGGTACAAAAATAACAAGCTTCTTGTCGAAGCGGAACGCGCCAAGGAGAACTATTTCGGTAAAACTAAGTGGTTCATACAATACTTCCTGCTGTCGCTCACTTTCATATACCTACGCGCACCCTACGCGTGTCCTAGCTGGTCGGGCTACATTTCATAATTTCATAATAAATTAATCTACTCGTCTGCAGAGGTTATGATTATGAAATGGTGTCGTGTAATACTAAGTTAAATGATCTCGTGGCGGCGGGCGGTGTCTGGGTGACCACTCACTCCGCCGCGCCGGCAGGTGCCGGTAGCGACGCGACGGCGACGCGACGGCGACGCGACACGTTGCGATGCCATACATTCGCAGTGATCTTCCGTCTTTGCTGCAATTATTTATGTAATTTGTTGCGAGTTATGTTTATGAAATGTCGAACGAATACATTCACTTTCTTCATACAAACATTACGTATTTACAGATTCGGCACAACTTGAAACTGTTTCCGAGTCGGTATCAACTTACGCTTAAATATTCTGGGATAAATACAAATTTATTTTATTTATATATACACATTGCCTTACAGGTGTACCCTAATACGATACCAAAACCCTCATCCTTTGAATTTCAGATTTAATAATTATACAATACAGACAGTTAATAAATAATAAAATCTAATCACAATAAAAAAAAAACTCAACAATAAATTAATTATTATGAATCATAAAAGATTATCATACATAACAGACACCCTAAACAGATACATTAATTCGAACATTCGGACGAGATAATTCGTCCTTGCATTTGGGTCATGCAAAAGACATAAACGCGTTTCCGCGCATTTTTCCCGCGTGCAGCTGGCGATTGTGGATGCAGCCGCTATGCTGAGCCCGCTGGCGAGAGGTCTCGCAGACACCGCACGGGCCCCGCTGACGGCGCCGGCAGCGAGCGACTCTTGTGCCACCACCGCACCCGCACCGATCATCACATCACAATGATCGTGTAATGTCTGCCGTATTGTGTTTAATCGTTGTGTATGTGCGCGTCATGATGATAGTTATTAGGCTCGCTGTGGGAACACAATACCCTCATTACCTAAAGTTGGACGGCTCTTCCGTGACGGGTCAGGGTGTATATAAACCTAGTTATGGTACCTGACGTCATTCCACAAGAGAACAGTTCCACTAGCTCCTGCAGTGATGAACATACGGGCAAGCTGACATGGTGCCAGCCACAAGGGTTCCAATCAGTGTTGGACATTTATTTATAGTAGGTTCTCTTTGAGTCGGACCACTAAAAACAACTTGGCAATGGGATGAAAAAAGCCGAAGACCGGCTCAGTGGCCGCCATGGGAGAGACCTATGTCCAGCAATGGACTGCAATAGGTTGATGATGATGATAAAATACCTCTCTAGATATCACGCAAAAATAATCTATTCATTTATATTGAAGGAACTTGAAGCATACTCGTGGATGAAATAGTCTTCACGTGAAGTGACTCTCCAAGCAAGTTGTTGAACTTGATATAGAGTAATTATCACAGAGGTGCTAAGTAGTAATGAGATCATGGATAGGTACCTGCGAGTACCTACTGGTAGTGCGGTTGTGCAACGGTTGCGAAACGTTGTTGCAAAAACTTAACGTCTATGTCCTAGACCCTAGATCTGTCGCGCACCACGACCAATGGATTAATAAGCACTTGCGCAACCCACGCCGCCGCCACGTCACCGCCACGCCGCCGCCACGTCACCGCCACGTCACCGACACGTCCACGATACACCGACGACACGCTGACGATACGCTACACTGAGAAAAATGTAAAGCTGAAAAGTTCGTAATTAAGGTGGATTTTTTCGTAATAAAGGCAAAAAAACGACCAAGCGTACTTGGACGAAAAACGCCTTCCTAGGTTGGAGGCGTTTTACGCCTTAAGCGTGAGGCGCAACAAATAAGCAGCATTATACTCTCTAATATGTGTTTTAGACGTATTTTTTTACAGATTAGCCTTAAATTAAAAGCTATTAACGTGGTAAGTCAGATAGGATCGACGAACTGACGATGGGATTTAACTTCCGGTAAGGCGATATAAACGGTAAAGAAGGTGCTCGGGTCACACACGTAAATCTTTCCTAGAGTAATATCCGACGTATCATTGCGCCCCAATTAACTTCTAGTAAGGCGTTTTACGCCTTTTCTTACTGTGGTTTAATTTGATCACAAAGTATTTTGAATATTTATTGACTGCTTCCTAAGTCATAATAGACTTTTAGTAAGGTGTTTTATACCTTTATTCGCTGCAATTTAACCGATCCACTAAGAGTTTTGAACGTTACATAAATCGTAATTCGCTTCTAGAAAGGCGTTTTAAGTCTTTACTTACTGTGGGTTTAACCTGTCCACTAAGCGTTGTCAACGTTTACTAAGTCGTAATCAACTTCTAGCAAGGCGTTGTACGTCTTATCTTACTGTAGTTTAATCTGTTCATTAAGCGTTTTCAAAGTTTACTAAGTCGTAATCGACTTTTTGTAAGGCGTCGTACGTCTTACCTTACTGTAGTTAAACCTGTTTACTAAGTCATAATCGACTTCTAGTAAGACGTCGTACGTCTTACCTTACTGTAGTTTAACCTGTTCACTATCCGATATTGATGTTTTTTTAAGTCGTAATTCTCTTCTAGTAAGGTGTTTTACGTCTTTACTTACTATGGGTTTAACCTAAGCATTAAGCGTTTTCAACTTTTACTTAGTCGTATTTGCCTTCTAGAAGTTATTTTAGAATATTTCATACGATTAGGCTAGCCGTATCGTACGGTAATTTGTGCTTGCTTTACGAGCAGAAACGTTTTATAAAGACCGGAAAAAAGCCTTTTAACGACTAGTAACGCTGTTCCCTAAGGGCATGATTGACTTGCTTTACTATCATTTAGTTCATATTAAGGGCATTGGGCCGCTCAAAGGTCACTCTTAGGTAGCGCGGGCCAATATCCTTCACATGAACTTTATGATGATAGATCAGCCAAACATGCCTTCAGTGAACAGCGTAGCCTGCTGCCTCAGAAAGCTGTTCTCCCAGTCTTTGTAAGCTTCTGAAATTAATAGAACAAAAATTTATAAAGCACCTCAATAATAACTGATTACAGGTTAACAAAGATATGTACTAGATAGACTAGTATTTTCTCAACCCAACAGCCTCAACCTAGCCTAATAGCTTTTGCATCTTATATAAATAATAGTGGTATTGCAATAAAACCATTCAATAAAAATCTATAAATCTGTATTAGAAAATCAATTTAGATAAGTAATTAACTTTTTAAATACTTAAAACAAGATAAAATCGTCTTGGAGAATGTCCTTTTCGTTGTAAAGCTTTTGTAGGTGCGCATTTGCTGTTATTGCCCACAGGCTAGCTCCTATCATGGCGTAGCTCCTTCCTCGGCATCCGTTATTGCAAGTGAAGCCTCCTCAACTGGATTACAATATCTGAAATAAAATAATGTATTTTTTAGGAAATAGTTATCGCAAACAAAGTAGAGCATTCTATGATGGTAATTAGTACAAGTAGGTATTATGTTTATCTAACCAAACTACGACCACAGGTCTATTAGAGGACAGGTCGGCCTGGCATTGCAGGTTCTAAGTCAGAGAGATCGTTTGAATCACTGATAGAAAATGACAAGTACTTACAGCTATAATCCTTTTTAAATGGTTCTCCAATACCGCGTGCCCATGATTGAAATCACTCCATTGAAGTTTGGTATTTGGATTTACTTCTAGCCCAGAGTACAAATGGGCCAATTATTTTCTTTGTTTGGAATCCAGGAAGCCATTAACAGTCTGTTAAGTAGCCCGTCCTCTTTGCGTATTATGTTAAGTACACCTTATCTGAAAAAAATAAACAATTAATTTTCTTAAGTTTAAAAACTCCTTTGTACCAATTTACAAAATTAAATGCAAAAGTTCAAAACTGAAAACACTAAGTACATATTTTTATAAATCATTTTTCGTTCGTGTTTCCAACACAACCAGAATCTAGGGATTAGGTACCTAAACTTATCAAATACAAAACATGATTAGGTTCAAAAACATTAGGGAATAACTGAGTTTGATACAGGTACTCTACTTACCTCGAAATGACGTATCAATCAGGTGTTTACCCCATTTTGTTAATAAATCTGTGGGATTCTGGTCTGCCACGTTCGAAGCACGAAGATGTTTGTCTGGTTGGTTGCTGCTGATAGGTCTGTCTTGGACCTCTCTACATCTGTTTGTCTGTGCTTCCATACACTGACACAGCCAGCAGCGTTCAGAAAATGAGGGAAAATAAAAAAAAACCCGCAAAATAAACTTTGAATGACTCATAACTAAACCAAACACTCCGTCCAAAGTCAAACCAAACTAACGAATGAAACAAGTCGTTACGTGCTCGTGGCCTCGTGGGCAGTGCTGCCAACTCGACTACTGCAGATTATGCTAGTGGTGGGTGTTAAAAATAACAAAATAATAATAAATAGATATTCAAGACAATCTACTCAACACTTTCTAGTCCCAAACTAAGCAGAGCTTGTACTATGGAACCAGATAGCTGATATAATACTTACACACATTTTTTTGTAAATACATCTTAGAATACAATATAATACACACAGAGAAAAAACAACTGTGTTCACCACAAATATTTGTTCTCGGTGGGGATCAAACCCACGACCTACGGCGCAGAAGGCAGAGATCCTATCAACTGAGCTGAGAGGCCAATCAAAAATATGCTATATAATACTAACTGCCTGTGTCATATGTGTGTCGATTGGCTTATGCTCCA
This sequence comes from Thera britannica, assembly GCA_939531255.2. NCBI lineage: Eukaryota > Metazoa > Arthropoda > Insecta > Lepidoptera > Geometridae > Thera > Thera britannica. Next base: position 94,997 of record OW618042.2, on the reverse strand, counting down.
AGCATAATTCGTGTAGTTAGCACACAGCACAGAGCAAAAGTAGGTATTGAATCTCGTTCATCAGGGTTTCAACCAAAAAGCGAGTAAACTCAGGGAATTATTCTAAATGGGTGTTTTCACGGATATTTGATTCGTTTGATTTTTTTTTATGTTTGTTACCACATAACTCGTAAACTAATTTGAAAAATTATATCTTTACTTCACTTACTCCTACTAATTCAGATTAGAGCCATAGAAATTTCATCATAATCGGTTCGGCAGTTTTGACGTTGGGTTTTCAAGTTTATATACTCTCTCTTATACAGTCATACGAACCAAGGTTATTTGCCTTAGTAGCTGGCAGCATTATTGAGATTTTCGTTGTGCCTACGAAAAGTGCCTTACAAAGGTGTATCTCTCAGTAACTAGAGAGCTTTTTTAAACTTAGCCTCCCACCAATTGACTGAAAGTCGTTAAAATAATAAAACTGAGTAAAATATACTTTTCTTCCACCAAATTAAATACAAATATTTGCGGACATTCCACACAACACAATCTAGCCCTAAACTAAGCAAAGCTTGGTAATATGAGAAACAGGTAGCTGAGACCTATATTACCTAAATAGGTATCAAATTTTTGTAGACATTGGTTTAGGTTCTTCGCTTGATCTAAGTAGATACCTTTCTACAGGAGTACAGAAGTTGTATGTAGAAGCGAGGGTTCTGCCTTTGAATAGCAACAAGGAGTCATAGAGCGCAGCAAACTTTTTTGAATGGAACAGCTATTAATGGGTATGATTCAATAGGAACCTCCCTAATAAAACACAACGAAACGCTAAGTGGGTAGAGTACCTACAATCTGCCTACCTATCTATTACCTAGCATCGTACTTATGTAGGTTTTAAACGATTGTATAATTGGTTACGAAAGTATTATCCGTCGAACATTGCCATATCTATGGTTTCATTCTCAGAATATGTAAATCGCCAGATGACGTTATTTCACCATTTGATCAATCGTAACTTGAGCATTATTGAGCCTTTAATATAGGCAAATATTGCTAAATTTACGGTTATATTAGCCAAATATGTATGCCGTTATTAGGCTTTTTTAAAGTTTGACTATATAATATCTCAAGTACCATCCGCCCTATTTTAAGGTGAATATTGCTATATCTACGGTTTCATTTACTGAACATAAAAGTCGTTAAATTAAGTTATTTCACCGTTTGGTTAGTCTTAATTCGATCGTATTTCGCCTTAAGATACGGTAAATATTGCCAAATATGTATGGCGTTATTAGACATTTTAAACTTTTGATTAAATAGTAACTTAAGTATCATCCGCCCTACCATAAGGTGATTTTTGTCTTATCTACGGTTTAATTAACCGAATAAGTAAATCGTTTCATGATGTTATTCACCGTTTGATTAGTCGTAACTTGATCGTATTTCGCCTGATGATATCACTAATATCACCAAATTTACGGTTATATTGACCAAGTATGTAAGTCGTTTTATGACGTAATGTTACCATTTGATTCGTCGAAACCTGAGCATATTTGGCCTTATAAAAGGGCAAATGTGGCCACATTACACCTCTGAGTTGCCGAATTCATACGTTGCTGAAAGACTATAGGTATACGTTCAAATTTTTGTGACTAAAGTATATTCTGCCTTATTGTAAGGTGAATATTGTCATGCTTAAGATTATTTATGCCGCTTTCGAAAGTTTTTTTATGACTTAGGTTTAAGTTTGTTTAGTTTTTATTAAAGCATATATCGCCTTAATTTAAGTTAAATTTTGCCTTAATTACGGTGATATTCAACACATATTCAACGTCGTAAATTTAAAGCGTTTTCAATAGTCCATTACTGCTGTATTAACAGTGTTAAGTTGTATTCCAAGACTACCTTACGGTAAGTCATTTGAGACGGTTCGTGTTTATCTTAGAGACGTACCAGTTTATCGCAAACGAATAGTAAAGTCAAATTAACCGTAAGCGTTTCAATATCGCCTCGCGTCATTACTATTCAGCCGTCAAAGGTGGAATTCATCTTAGGCCAGAAATCCATTTTTCTCAGTGTAGCACCACGCCGGCATCGTGCAATCAAAAATATCAAGTAACATTTAGCATAAGAGACGGATTAAATAATTTCCTCGCCTATATAACTCGACCTTCAGTGAGCGTGCTTGACAAAATGTTTGCTAATAACAACAAATAACGAATTGTACATGTAGTAGGTACAGCCACTTGATCCAAAGTGAAGTACTTTACAAGAAACCACATCGATATACCTAATCACTTGTGATGTTGATTGCCTGTGAGGAGTAGCGGTCGAGTCGCAGGTCTCAGGTGGCGGCTGAAGGACCTATTACGAAACCGCACCAACGCGACCAAAAGATATAACATAAATCAATTGCTATTAATCCTGAGTTTAAGTTAACTTTAATCATTTGTTTAGAAAAACGGTTGTCTGGAAGAAATAGCTGTGAGCGATAAGACCACCGATCGTAAGACTAGGTGCATTAGAATGTTAATGTTGTATATCCACAATAAATAAATTGTTTTATTATTTCATTGTTATAAACACACTGATTCCCAACATTTTCACTATCACTATCCAAGTCTGCCTCCAAAGTTAGGTATTTGATAAATATTGTATAGGTATGAATCCCGAGCAAAGTGAGAGACTCTTTAGTAGAATCCTGAATGTAGCGAGGTATTCAAAGTAAGTCGCTCGAACCAAAAATATATTTTGCGCCCAAGTTATACACTCTACTTTTCATCACCCATTAGTTGTTTAACTAAAGCCGAGAATTTAAAGAGGACTTATCACTGTACAGTTTGGTATCCAAGAGATGGAAAACGCAACAAAGGACAGCAGCTAGAGTACGTTCAAGACTTTACTAAAGAATCTCACGTTACACTCGGGTTTCTACTCTAAAATTCCTTACTTTGCTTTGGGTTCGAAATATCGCTCTCGCCGTAATAATATTAATTTACTCCGCTATGATACAATCTACTATTCCGGCGTTTTTATCACGTGCGCCGGAATGACCTACTTTGCGCACACTTATCGAGGAATAAAAGGGCGCTTCTCTAATAGATGGGATAAAATATAATAAACCTTTATATTCAAGAAGTTCTGGTGGTCTAGTGGTAGTAGCCCCGCCTAAGGTCGTGGGTTCAAATCCACTCGTGTACCAATGAGTTTTTCTGTCGAAAAAAATTTATGTGCACTATGCCAGTACTCCTAAATCGGTGAAGGAAAACATCGTGAGGAAACCTGCGTGTTGTAGAACTTTAAAAAGTTCTAGCAACACGTGTCAAGGGTCACGCAAAAAGGGCCCACCAGCGGCTTACTTGCGGAAAAACCTGCCCTCACATCAAGTGCCCATGATAAACTTGCCGAATAAACTTTTATATCGGCCTCGAGATCCATGAATAGCAAGAAATTATATGGATCAAGTCGTCGTTCAACCGCCTGCATGTTTATTGTCGGCTGAACGGGCCTAGATCCTATTGTACTCGTAGCTAGTCTGTGCGCGCGAGCGGACTGGTTTCCGTTCCGCTAGTCGAGCGTTGGCGCCCTTTCTTACGTGTCGCATTGTACTGGCGTAGTGCGCATACGTTTTTGGTGATAGGTTTCCAATTTCCAATTTCTAGGCGACTGATCGAAGCGACGCGTGACCCAAGAGCTGGTGGGTATCTGGCGCAGCGTATAAGCATTGCTATTCAGCGTGGCAATTCTGCCAGCGTCTTGGGGACGCTTCCGTCTGGCACTGTTTTGGATCAGTTGAGCTATCTCTAGATCTTTTTTTTTTGTAAGTTTCTTTGTGTAAATAAAACTATTTCCAATTAATATAGAACCCCCTTAGGATCGGCAGGTGGGGCCACCACCGCTGCTGTCTGTGCCAGTGTCACCGACACTCGCCGACTGTTGGGTTGTAAACGGACTAATTCCCCCCCTCCCCCTCCACCCCCTCTGGTGCTGCTCTCCGCGAAGGATAACCGCTTGTTTGTCAATAAGTATCACCCAGAGAGTGCTTATGAAAAGAAACACTCAACATTTTATTAGCATCGCTAAATGTCGACATCCGAACATTTAATAGCCTATCAAATTATCAATGACACTATGATGCTCATATATTATGAGGACATCCCACATGACTTATGAATATTCTAGAATGGAGTCTGATTTTTTACTAAAGTAACAGTTCCATCTAGCGCAGGCGCATGCAAAAATGATCATCTACGTCATGCTTGAACAATAGAGAGAAATCATTATAATTAAAATAAATCAGTTTGCCGTCTGAATGTACAACAATATCATCATTTGTAACACCTCAACGTTGAGGACAACGGATTATGTCGATATATCTTTCTGCCACAACACTTTAATTTATTAATTTATTTGATTAACTCGTTAAGCCTTGCACACATCTAAGTGATCTGCGATGGCAATCAGTAGGCCTACCACAAGCTCTGCCTGGCTCGGTCTCTGGCCCTGGTTTTGAGTCTGTGTGAGTGCTCACCAGTGTATTATACACACACACACAATGTGTGTGACGTTTTGATGTAAGATTTATTTAGTCAACACTCACACAAACTCGAAACCAGAGCCAGAGACAGAGCCAGACAGAGCTTGTGGAGCTTGTGGTTGTGGCCTACAATGAGACGCTGTCAAATATTGCAGCGATATTTGACAGCATTTCACTGATCGCCATCACCATCACCTAGCCTAGATGTACGCAGGCCTTAACTCATCGCAAGATAAGGTAGCCAGCAGCGCGTTAAGCACGCGGGTTCGACCGCCACACACAGACAATGTATTAAGACCCTTATACAGCTTGAGTTGGTCTGTGCAAGAGGCGTTTATTTCCATTATTATGCAACACATACCTACACACGTATATTTTTACATACATTGGTACATTTTTAGGAAATTACAACACCATGTTACACCTATTTCAGCAAATAAAGACATTCTATTCTACTCTATTCTATAACGCAACATAAAACCAAAGCGAATAGAAGCAAATCTGTGGAAAATCCTCCGCCTACAAGGAGCTGCATTTGGGAAGCATTGCTCCACTTTCATACGCCGTGAGCCGCGGCCACGGGGAAGCCCCGCACTTCATCTATACAACACTACGCACACGGATCAGCCTGTATGACACTACTTGCTTATTTTCTTGAAACAATTAACAGACTATTCAAATTAATGCCATTCACAATTTTCGTAATATTATGTAACTAAGATGTAGCAGGAGATCATCATCATCATTGGCCTGTAACATAATATTGCAGACGTTTTAGGTATACCAGTACGAGTAGATTAGTAGAAAATGATATGGCAATAACTACATACGATTAGGATAGATCACGCTAATAAGAAAGAAAGAAAAACATTTTATTGACCTTAAGACAATAAAATTACAATGGCAAGTAAATAGCAAGTCTATAATATTGACTTACTACTTGTCATATTATGAGAGGAAGGTATATCTGTTCGTGTAGTTACTCGGCTATATTTAAAAGCTATGCTTAAATGTTAATGGTTATGGTTCAGTTTCAAAGCTACAAGGACATTAGAAGATTAGCCACAGCGGGTTGGAGCGCTATACATTATTGAAATATTGCGATATTGGTGGTAGTGACTGTCATCTTATACCTTTAAACGAGAAAATCTTGTATATATATTTATATATATATATATTTAGGATCTCGGAAACTGCACCAACGATTTTCACGAAATTTAGTATACAGGGGTTTTCGGGGGCGATAAATTGATCTAGCTAGGATTCATTTTAAGAAAATGATTATTTCTTTCCGAGTTCAATAATTAAACATTAACTGAATATGTGACTGCTCCTGCCATCTATTGACGATTGTGAGCAACTAACTGCAAGCATGTCCAGCAGATGGCGTAGCTCAGTAAGAATAAACCAGTAAAGATAATAATAATTATGACTCTTATGATTTCTTAAAAATACAAATTAACGAAAAAAATTCCGAGCGAAGCTCGGTTACCAACTGTTAGTGGTACACAAAAAGTTACTAATATTACTCTACTCTATTGACTTTGGTTTATAATTAAAGCTAATTCTAAAATTTTATTTACTTCCATTAGTATAGGACGAATATTTATTGAAAAAATAAATTTTTGTTACAAATAAATTTTACAAATCTTTTAAACCAACTTCAAGTAAAAAAGAAGGTGATCTCAATTTGGTTATGTTTCTTTTATGTTTGTTAATCGCATAACTTCATCATTCATGAGCCAATTTGAAATATTTTTTTTTATCTGAAACGAAATATTTTTAGATTGGTCTCATAAAATTCTTTTTACAATCGGTTTAGCAGTTTGGCCGTGAAGTCGGTTTCTGTAGTTTGAAAACGTATACTTGTATTAGCGCTGAGACAGTGATCACCTATCCTACCTCCCATCATCACCTCAGCCATGCTCCAGTAGAGGCTCGTTGCGACACTAACGGAGGTTGCTAAAGATACGAACATCCTACAGATAACACTTGTTGAAGTTTGGCGGATAACTTACAGAGTAGTTTGTTTAACAATGTTGCAAATAAGGACGTGTGCTCATACTTAACAACACCTGCTTGTACGTGACCATGTTATATTATAGCATGGGATGGATCACCAGCAGTACTTAGTAGTAGTAGAGCTCTTTGTGTGTCTCGTCGTTTGTGCGTCCTACCACCATGCATATTGCTGCCGTGAAGCAGCATTGCTGTGTTTCGGTTTCGGTTTGAAGGGCGTGGATGCCGGTGTAATGACTGGCACGTGAGGCTGAACATCTGTATGCCTCAAGTTGATTGACGCAGGGAAGTGCATCGTAGGGCACGTTCCTGACGTGCGTGACAATACATTGTTATAGGCGACGGCTACAGTCTAGCCGCCGTGAGTTGGCGCGGGTGCAGGTAGGCGGATACTTAACCTGGTTGCGTAAACTGTAACCGATTTCGCTAATATTGTGGTGAGCATTCGAGAGGTTGAACCAGCCCAGCCTTGGGGGTATTTTGAGGTGAATGTTGCCCTCACGCACACCCGCGTGCGCTATGCATGTAGGTACACGCACGCGGCTGTGTGTGTGCGCGGCTCGGGCACTGCTACTCTGAATGTTCACTGGCTCTGACGTCACTTCCCGGTGCATGGCTGTTTTGCAATATTTCCAAAATAATTTGAACCTATTTTAATGTTGCTCCTGCTTTCATTGGGGTTTAAGCCTTCACGTTTCAGAGAGGCGACGACGCATGACGTCCGACACTACGAATATGTTCATCAACCTAGATCACCCAAATATGATGTACATGTAAGGCATACGAGTATTATGTAAATAATGTGAATGTTGTTGTGTCGGTGCCATTGTGTTGTGTCAGAGCACTGCGTTGCTCAAGCTGGCTTCCTTTACCGGAGCTCTCACTCACACTGGTGCTCTCTTGCCCTTGTTTTTATCTTAAATTATTATATTTATATTAATTTACTACTGACTATTTCGCTTTTTTGTGGATCTTTTCTGAAAGCTCTCATAAATATCAACACATCACCTATGCCAAGTCAAGTATATTACATTCATTAAAGCTGTCTTACTAACCATTCGTGTGAACTCCTACTGTAATGTTCTCTATTTATTTTATTTTTTATTTTGCTCTTGTATGTGTTGTGTTAGCTTTAGGAATGGATTTTGTTACATCTGAATAAACAAATGCTTAATTTTAATTTATGCATTTATGAATTTCCACGCTCCCATGAAAAAAAATTTCCTGCACGGATTTGAGTTCAAAATATGAATACAGATGACCTGCCGCTTGAAACTTGCAACATGCATGAACATGCACTCATTTTACTTTAAGTATAATAATATCATTCATAGTGTTTGTGTTTACATTCATAGCTTATGCCAACATTACTGATGCAATACTTTCAGAATTACTTCGTACTTAATGAGTTTGTGCTAATTTATAATACCGCGAGCATTATCTACTTATTACGAATGCTAGTATTTTAAATAAGTTATGCAAAATAATGTGTATGTAAAATAATTGTATGTAGACGGTAAGTATTCGGTCAGCACACAATAGTATAATCTGTAGGCTTACCAAAAGCTCTTTCTGGCTCTGGTTTTGAGTCTGTGTGAGTGTTGACTAAATAAATCTTACTTTGAAACGTCACACAAAGAGTAATTCACTAGTGAGCACTCACACAGACTCAAAACCAGAGCCAGAGCCAGTCAGAGCTTGCGGTAGGTGTACGGAGCGGTATTTCCGGAGGGCGCAGACACAATGCGTTACGTAGTGAGTACAGGTCATGCACACTACTCGCTACGTCTCATCTCATCGACGACTAGCCGCCTCTCCCGGATTCGCACGGACGGACATTTATTTTTTTAACACATAAATATAGCTTATGATACTCAAACTGAATGAATCTTTCAAATGAAAGAATTTTTCGGCACAACAGTTTTTGAGTTTATTAATTACAAACATACACACAAAAATGCAAATGTTACCTCTTTATAATATTAGAATAGAATACAAAATTATTTATTGCACACCTTAAAACTAACAATGGAAAAACAAGTAACAATAAAACACATACATACATTAAACACATACTAATGTACAATGGGCGGTCTTATCGCTGGAGAGCGATCTCTTCCAGACAACCTTTGGATGGAGAGAAGCGTATAATAAGATGGTAATATTCATATGGATCACACGCCAAGTCATTAATTAGGTGCAGTTCGAGAGCATCTCAGCTAGTTCGTCGAGAGAACACTGGTGTCTACTGATCGGACTTCTCTTAATAGCAGGAATTAAGACACTCCATTGCATTGCTACGAGGTTGATGTACTTAGGTAACAGCAAACAACAAGCTGTAGGTACTCTGCACTTGCATTACAGACAGATGAATTTCTTAAAGATTCTGGTGATTTGCGACATTTTAACTAAAAACTGCAAGCTATTTAAATTGTAGAGCGTTGTACAGCGAGTCATAAAACCTATCAACCCTAATAATTGCACAGAGGATAAGTCGGTCTAGTCTAGTTAGCATACATTCCTCAGACAGTCTGTCAGTTGTAACAGCAACCTAAAATTAATGACAGAGATACCAGATCACCGAAACAATGTGTTGTAATTCTCAAAAGCTCCCGTCTCCATTCAGATCGACACAGTAATCAAATGACGCATGCTGTGTAGAGCAGGTAACCAGTGCAAGCTATTACATAAGCGTTGATACAACCATAATGTGCTGTTGCCGGTTGTTATGGTCGGCCGCTGGAGAGCAGTGGGTCAGGCGGCGCGCGGGGTCGAACCCGCACCCGCCGCGCCCGCGCCGTTCACTCACCGACACACACTCCACTCACGGCTACTTACAACATTCCCTCGACGGAACATGTGAGCCATCATACCCTCGATCCTAGTCTCCTCATCAGTAATAGTGGGTCATCAATTCTAAATCGATATAATACGTCACGAGCATTCGGCTTCGACTCTACCAAACTACGTTGATATTTAAACTCCGGTACGGAGATGTACAATGTAGGAAGTCAAACAATTGCCTTCACTACTGCTACAGAGAAATAATGTAATTTTCTATGTTACTCGTAGGTGTAATACAGAGATACAGAAACAAATTGCCAAAACTGAAGAGGTTTCCAAAGCCATTTAAAAAGCTGACAACTTCGACAGTTATTGATTTACGAGTACATTTAGATATTCTCAATGATTGCATTGCGATGACCTCAGGTGTGTTCAAATCATGTGTTACACAATCATTAGCGAAGTTTTTAGGATTAGATACGACACAAATTACAATGTTACTATCTATTGATGGTGTCGAATCATCACTAATGATATAATGAACGTCATTTACAAAAGATTTGTATTTACTTAGCTGTTTCCGTAATCGAACCGAGCACTCATTATAATCCAACAAATATCGCACGTCAATAGTCTGCGATAATGAAGAACAGAAGTTGCAACAAGACTTATGATTTACTTGTTATTGATGTTGCAAAGTTGTTCGGCTTTTTTTTATAGCCTTTTATTTATCCAATGAATGAAGTACATTTTCACAAAATTTATAAGTAGATATACACTGTTACTACATTTCTATTTATACATCAATATAATTACTATTTTATCATTAGTTTATTTCTTCATTGACGGATCTCTGTCCGAGTTAAGGCCTCCTCCAGATCTTGCCATGTCTCTCTGTCTGCGGCTATCTCTGCCAGTTTATTCCTGCAGTTTTCTTTATTTCATCTTCCCATCTTTCTAATGGTCTTCCTCGTTTCCGTTTACCGGCTGGTCCACGCCAAGTGGTTACAATTCTTGTCCATTTCTTATTATTCATTCTTGCTAAATGGCCTGCCCATTTCCATTTTAGTTTTAGGCAATGGGTTGCAACATCAATGACATTTGTTTTTTTCTGATGTTTGAGTTCTTATGCCTGTCTTTTCTTTTAACATTTAAAATGCTTCTCTCCATAGCTCTTTGACTTGTTGGTATTTTATTAACGGTGAATTTGTTAAAAATCCAGGTTTGGCTTGCGTATGAAAGACATGTTGGGTGTTATTATGTGCCTACAATTCAAACTAATTGCTGCATTCAGTTATTTTATGTGTTAAAATAATGGTAATCGTCAGAATCCTCGAAAGGATACTTCGTGAAGTAGGGACTGCTCTTGCACTAGGAACTGCTTTTATAACTATTTAATCATGTTTCCTTATTAACTAAGTTTGGGTCCCACCCGCGGTCCAGCGATGGCGACCTTCAATAAATATTCCCAAAGCCCAGCCCAGCCCGGCCCGGTCTCGCAAGAGATCGCTTCACGGCGAACGACTCGTGGCGCAACGAGCAGGATTCATTATACATTAATATAATATGCTACATTAGTTTTATTAGATGGTAGATATGTGTTTAGAAAGGGTTTCCTTGCAGCGTCGGACCGCGAGAGGCAGCCTTGCCGCTGACCTATCATATTGGTACATAATGCACATGCATATAGGTCATGTACAGACATGCATGCGCTGCACGAGATTGTACTCTATTGCTCCGTTTTTAGAGTAGGGACAAGCATTGCAATGGACGGTTACAGGCAAATACTGAACAAAAACAGCAAGCTTATCAAATAATTTTGTTATTTATGCCATGCCCCTTTGCAGTACTAAAACAACACTTTGATAAGTAGGAGTTGTCATTGTAATGCAGCTGACTGTACCCAGTGTAGTGTAGTGTAGTAGGTAGTGCACGCGTGAGCGGAGATCAAGGAGGTGGCCTGTGCCCCGGCGCGGCACGTGACCTGCGGCCGCCCTCTACTCACTGGGTAAAGGACGTTTTCAGACACTTCGCTGCAACTCATTACATTGATAACTGGTATTTACATAATTGGGCATGCTTTGTTTGAACAGCCGTGCTAGTAATGGGTAGTTTGTATGTCGATAAGTGGTCGACTGGACTGCGCCTCACAGGCTAACCACACGCGCCATACACTCCATCACTCCATACAAAAGACATGAACGCGCTCCGAGTCCAACTGACACTATTCTAAGAAGATGATTTTTGGTTCCTTTATTGGAAGGAATATTTAAAAGAAAATAAATGAAATACAGCATAATTGACCAAGCGAGAGAAGAGTTCTAAGTTTCAAGATTGGCCAAAAATGCTTTGTCTGGTTGTTTAGCTGTTCTCATCTACAGGTCGCATTTAACTGATCTGAACGAATATCTGATGAGGATCCTCGGCACAATTTCACATTCATTCCACAAAGTGCAGTGAATTGTTCACGTTTAGAGTGCTCCCCAGGTTTCAGAGGCAACTAAACCCACCGTAAATTTATAAAATAACTTAATGGCGCAAAACCTATAACATAAAATGTTAGCAGCCTCTCGGCTGGTTGCGCGAGTGTTTTGCTAGGAGCTTCAGTCTCGTGAACGACGTCGACGTTACTGTTCTTGCTTACAAAGTATCAAAATTAGATAGTCATTTAAATTTTTAGTTTATGAATGAATACATAATTCACCATGTTGGTAAGGGTGTTGCAATATAGTATAGATATAATAATGCAGATTGGAGATTTATAATGAACGTTATTATTTTCTTTCGTCGTTATAGAACTCGTCGTAGTATTCGGCAAGTGGGGTCTGCTAGAGCCCGAACACTCATCACATTTCCCAAGCAATGTTACAGAGAACTCCACAAACTGTATGGGATCGATACAACATGCAAATGCCTAAAAGCACGTACAAGTATATACATTGAATGAATGAAGTCAAGTGCACGCACACACACTCACAACGCACGGAGCTCAACAAGTCGAGTGTCGCATATTATAATGACTACACCATCATTACAATGAAGGGTCTCATGGGGATACTTTCTCTTTCGACTGTACGTACAGTACGTACAGGGAGTAGGCAATTAATATTGCACATCGGATAATTTCGGCTTCATAGAGCGTAGTGTGCGTCAGAAAGAGATAGCGCTCTACGAAAGCAGAATAGCCGGTGTGCAATATTTATTATCTACAACCTTTATTGTGTCTGAGGAAGGTACGAGTAGGGTGCGAGTAAGGCTGCCGGTGCGATCTTCTATAGCACTCGCTATTAGATGCCTAGCTCTGTAGTTGAAAGTGAAAGCGTAAAGACCCGCCCACATATAAGCGATAACACAGCGATCTGCGATAGCAGGTATCGCCTTGATGTGACTGGGTCATAACTCGGTACGAAATTAAACGCTAAAACACGACAAAATTTAACTAAAAACAATTTTGCAATTTTGAGCTTGATTGTAACGTTAATTATCTGCGTTCAATTATAATTATTTAATTCTTCCGTACCTTCCGTAATTATTCCGTTCTTACGTATTTACGTAAAAATAAGAAGAACGCAGTAACATATACTTAGTAAGGTAAGGTAATTATTATTCTTAAAAAAAGTATTTGGTATTTATTATGCATCCAGAGGCTAACTACCTACTTACAATAACTACAATATACCTAGTTAAACGTACAGTTATTATACACCTTGGGTGAGCAATTTAAGTGTTTGGAATAGAGGATGTTTTTAATAATGTTCGATGAATTGCCTTAATTTGGGAGCAAATATGCCAAGTTCGACATTATTCTTAGCCAAATCATTGTACTGGCGAACCATTGTTAAATTATGAAATGCTGTTTTTAAAAGTTTGCAAAGTTTTTTTTTATGGTTTTATTAGAAATACTTGCATTATTTGCTTCAAATTGAAATGGTGCTTGCATGTTTTTTTTTACGAGAAAACTGAAGTGAAAATAGCGCGTAGTTCACCTAATGTTAAGCAGTTACCTTTCCTTCTTATTTGCATTACCACACAGAGAGGTTTCTACATGTTTTGCCTTCATCATTTCTAGAGCGAAAGGATCTCATTGTTTTTATTCCGGGATCTAATATAGCACGATACATCATGTTCGATACACCCTAATATTTCAAATGAATCTGAGATTTAGTCATCTAGGATCGTAAGAGTGTGTCGTTGGGCCGCGAGTCCTAGCGGCGGCGGCGGCGGGCGAGGGAGCCGCGACCTTGCGGCGGGAAGGCCCTCGCGCACCGCCGCGTGTGTGCTGCCCCCTCCTCGCGGCACGTGGCGGCGGGTGGCGCGGTGGTGGCGGCGGGCGCGGCGGCGGCGGCAGTCCTCTCTCCCGCACGATGGTGGTCGCACGCTCCTCCCGCGCCCGCGCCGCGCCCGCGCTCGCCGCCTTGCTGCTGCTCCTGCTGGCCGCGCCGCTGGTGACGCCGGCGCCGCACCGCGCCCTGCGCCATAGACGACAACTCGCCGACGACGACGCGCTGCAGCCGCTACAGGTATGACCCCACAGTGCCATCTACTGCATCACTATTACATGAGCCGCCCGCTAACCCCTCGCCGTCACGTTACATATCGGCGCGGGTGACTAGGCCCCGTAGGCTTGGAGCTGGCCGCGGTCGGCCGTCCGGCGGCGACCGGTCGGCATGTGAATGTCAGCCGAGCGTTGTGCCATCGGCATCGGCCCGATTACCACATAACTGGTCAGGAGTCGTCTCGCGAGGGCCGCGGGGCGCTCCTCCTTCATCGCTGACCGAACGTCTCGAAACCTTCGACCTTGAAATATTTACATACGATTAAGGTGTGCTCGCTCGCGGGTTGCCAAATCTCACACGTCGTTAAAAGCGCGGTTAAAGTTCATTGCCGCGGGCGCGGGCTAGTCACCACCATGTGCCCATGTGCTATTCACCCACTAACCAGTACCCACGGTCAGCCTCACTAGTCTACTCACTACCTGCGCAATAGCTTGCTACTTCACAGCTGCCCTTCTACAAATATCGCGGTATAATAAATTGTTGAATCGAATACGTTACTTTTAAAGCAGACTTTGTGAGGCTGGCTGTTGGTTCGGAGATGCAAGTGCAACACCATCCATCAGTGATGCAACAAGATGCGGTCGAGTTGCTTCTCCTCTCTCTAGGTACCGCCGTGCATTGTTATTGTTGGTGATGCATGGTGTTGGTGCGGCGCTGCCCCTACCGCCGCCGTGCAGACTCATCTTATCACTTTTTCATTCACATTATGTATTATGGTAACGCTTGTGATTAACCTATTTCAGCATTTGTAATGTTGATCGTTGAAATTAAAAATTTTCAAAAACAATCAACTACGACAAATCTGCTTCCAAGAAGAGACATGAATTAGTTAAATGCACCATTAGCGCCCTCGAGGAGTGTCGTCATAGTAATCATTAGTTGATGTACAATGATGTGCTTCACCCGAGCGGTGGCGTGCGGGAGTCGAACCAACGTCATTCATACCATATTCTAACGTGTCGCACCACTCCGCGGACGATGACACGCTGCGCTAAGGCCTTGCGTTCATTCAGGCGATCATCTGCGATCTGCAAAAGCGATACACTGATCCCCTGGATGGGCGCAAGACCTACCGTTGTGCGGGCTACTGCTGCAAGTGCTATGACTGCTTCATCTATCGAGCATCCATCGCAACTAACATGCAGCGCCACATCTAGGCCCTAGGGGCTCTCACTCTCTACTAACTCTCCAGAGCTCGACGGCACGATGCAGGATCTGAGCCACATCATGTTGCTCCAACAATGTTTCGGATTAGGAAGGTAGTGATGTGTGTTGTACTGTTAGTGAAGTGGAACTGTCGCGGGATACATCGCCGCGCTTCTATCCAGTTTCTCAGAATTATTTTCAATTGTAAAGTTGTTCCGTTCGTTCAGGGGTCGCAGGCTCTGTCTATCTTTGTCGTTAGTAGTTTGTAGAACGCAAACGTTCTGTCCACAGTTGGCATTGCAGCTGATATCGGTCGGTGGAAGGAAATATAACATTGCGTTGCGTGCGGTTCACTCTATCCTTTACGAGTACTAGAAAGTTAGGTACCTACCTCGAATGCTAGCTTCATAACTTCGTGAAAATAACAAAAAAAAAACAGAAATTATGATAATTATACACATTAATTCCGTAAGGTAACAGCGTTTGTAACAGCGTTTGTAATACCTTGAAGGTCATCGCTCTATCGTTCAAATCTTTCAATGATTATGAATTAAAAAAAGTGTTGCCTGTAGTGTGTTTCCGGCCTAGTTAGACAAGGCTGTAGCGGTGGCTTTGCTTGTGTATGTGTTGCGATCCGCCAGTCAGTCATAGCTCGGTACTCGATTTAGTTTATATAATAGATGCGGCGAGGTCACGAGTGGTACTACTCGTACTACGTAATGAATGGTACCCGCTCCTAGCGTTGCACAACCACAATACGCCAACCTAGGTAAACTGCATTCGCGGTTCTATTTACATAACCTTACCTAAATTAAATTAAATATATTTATTCGCTTGTAGTATGGTCAATATCGAAAATCTTCTTATTAATAATAATGTTAGTTCTAAATACTTAGATGGAGACCTACTGACCTTGGGCCTGGTTTATTGTTAAATGCAATTCGACGCAGGCTCATCTTAATTTTTCAATTAAATCAAACTTGAAATATACCTACAAGTTCAAGATCTTATCTAGTCTTTTATGTATTTATAAAATAATGGTTCGTATTTGAATCAGTATTGGTGCCTTATCAACTAATTATGAATGCAAGTTCAACATTATCTGGTCTTTGGCTTGATAGTTGGGTGGTTGGTGTAAGGGTGTTATTAATAATCCTAGCGTAGCGTTGGACTAGTTAATCCGTGTTTTGTCTCTTGCATTGACATGAAATTGTCAACTCGAACAACTGTGACAAAACACGATTTAACTACTCCAGCGTTGCGCCAGGATTATTAATAAGCCCCTAAGAGTTTTACAATACTTAGAGTTGAAATGGGCCTACATTAAGATTCATGAAAATCGTATCAAAAGTTAGAAAGTATACGTCACTAATTAATTATTGTACGTTTATGGATGAATTGTTTTATTGAGTCATACAGTTCCAGATTAATATGGAACGAGTACGTACAGAGCGTAGGTCCCCCCCCTCCCCTCCCCCGGAGTGTCGTTACGTCCCTTGGTGCGCGCGGGGGGCGGGGCAGGCAGCAGCTTGCATAACGCGGAGGAGAGCGCGATGTTTTGCGAACGCGCGCTCTACTTCGGATCACTCTCTCACTGCGGCCTACTCGTACCTACTTCTCACACTCACTACCTCACTGCTCGGTGCCGACAACAACACAATAAACATGCTCAATACTAACTATTATATCATATTTTTTTATTGATTTTATAGTGTTTAGGAAATCACAAAGATTTTTATAATGTCCCAAAAGTTAAGAGCCGAGCGGGATTTAAATTCCGCGAGGGGAAGGTCGCGGGTTCAAATCCCGCTCGGCTCTTAACTTTTGGAACATTATAAAAAACTATAATATCATTTCATTACAATAGCCATGATAATTAAGCTATGTTCTTTGATATTGCATGTTCTGTACATAGATATAGTGCATTAATAAGCTCCCCTTCACAGCCCTCCCCCCCCTGCCTCCGCGTCGTCAACGAGCTATAATTAGTTAGGCATTACAGTCGCGGGTCGCTAACTCCATCATAGTTATTATATTTAAGGATTTATTGTTTCTGTCAGCAGTATGTATTTAGGTTCTCGGACTTAAATTAGGCATTTAGATCCGCAATCGCAATCGTATTATTCTCGTCTCAACACTCGGGTACATAATAATTTAACAAAGACACTTCACATTCAGAGATGCAGTGGAGGTTACTCTGCTTGTAACGACACACGGTCGTGGAATCAGCTGACACTCGACACTCCCGACACACACCTATAACAATGATGAGCAGAGTAGTTCCTCAGAATGCAGCCAATCAGTCGCCCAGTTGTTTCTAAAATCTGCGTTCACTTGATCAATAATGTACTAAATTAGTTGGGTAGGTACCTACTTATTTTCAGATATTAAATTGAGTACAAAGTTAATCCGTTTGGTAACCGATCGATATAACCGTGAAGCTGTACTGGGAATGGGAACCTATTGGCACATGGCGCCTGCGTCACTAGGATCTTATCGACATCTGAAATGTGATGTTGGTTCCCAAGCTTGTTGTGCAAGTGTTATCGGTTCTAGCGCATGCACACCCACACCCACACCCTCTCATACACACACGTTCGGTGGCTCGCACGCGGCGCCATGCTGCGGCACAGCTATGGAAATATGGAGATATTCTAATAGGACCAACGCACTCCCAATACAAACAACATAAATGATTCAACTCCAAAGACTTCGCATCCTAAAGGCCTGCGCACACCTAGGCCGCTGGCGACCGCGATCAATGAAACGCTGTCAAATATCGCTGTCAAATGTGACAGCAATATTTGACAGCGTTTCCCGGATCGCTACCGCCAGCGGCCTAGGTGTGCCGCAGGCCTTAAACTGTTAGGACAAAGAAGCATAATTTAGGAGAATTCTTAGAACATTGGTTCGTCTAGTTCGTGTAGTGGTTGCATGGCCAGCATGCTCATGGGCCATTGAAATGATATGAGCGTGCGAGGCGCTAAATTGCTTTACTCTGCGAGTACATATTTGAAAATTTCATCACACTTTTTCAAAAATCAAAATCAAAAGTGTTTTTTGATAGAATCGCAAGGATCACTTTGAAACGTCTTAAAGCTAGGTAAGTCTTAGGTGCCAGTTCCACGCGACCACAGCAGCATTTCAAGCTGTAGGGCTACCACGAGCTCTATATGGTTATGGCTATGGCTGTAAGATTGTAAAATGACCAGATACCAAATAGTGGTTTATAAAAACCACTATTTTGTAACTACCAAAACAAAAAATTGGTAATGGTAATGTAGTAGGGCTAGAACATTATGAATGTGCAATCAGAACTTTTAGTATCGATAAAATGAAGTTAAAATTTAAAATTTTCAGAAATCCTGCAAAAGTTATGGACATATTAGTTATGTATATTAGTTACGTTAGTACTTGAGAGAAAAAAAATTACGCTGTTCGGTTCCGCTTGGTATTTAGCGTTTATGAATGAAATTATTTTTGTTTGTTGAATCATTTCTCAATATTTGACTAAAAATTGTGGTAATTTAAAAATATTTTTTTATAACTTGAAATTTTTTTTTTGCTTGGATGTGTTCAGTATCATCAGCCAATATCGACTTTTTTTATGGTAATTACAAAATAGTGGTGTATAATTGAATCTTATACCTTTAAACGAGAAAATCTTGTATATATATATATATACAGGGTTATTCATTATTAGCTGCAAATACTCAGGAATTAGGTTCAACAAATAAAATAAAAAATATTTATGAAATGATTTTTTTTAAGTTTTGTTATGAAAATCCCGAGAAAATCGATAAAGGAATCATTGGCGCCTGACCTATTTTGACCTTTGATCCGCGCCCGCGCGCCGTGAGTGACACTCTGCGTTCTGTCACCGCCTGGGTGGGTCATCGTCCTGTTCTCCGTGGCAATCATTATGCAATAGCCGTAAAGAAATTAATAAAAATAAAATTTTGATACAAAAACTTGAAAAAATTTTTGATCAAATTTTAAAAAAATAATTTCATAAATATTTTTTATTCTATTCGTTGAACCTAATTCCTGAGTATTTGCAGTTAATAATGAATAACCCTGTATATATATATTTAGGATCTCGGAAACTGAGCCAACGATTTTCATGAAATTAAGTATACAGAGGATTTCGAGGGCGATAAATCGATCTAGCTAGAATTCATTTTCAGAAAATATCGACTTCTTTCAGTTTTGAACAAATAACTTTATCTTAATATCATAACTCCTAGCGCCATCTGTTGCTCAGAAGCAAAAACTAAGCTCTGTGACAATAAATACTCAAGGGTTTGAGAGAACGCCATCTATTGACGAGTTTTGGAACTAAACTACTACGTAAACACTCGATACACAAGTTCCGGAAGTTTCTTTCTCATTGCACTCGTAATTTTTTTTTAAATAACCACTTCTTATTTTTTTATTATTATGTTGTCCTATTTTTACATTAATAAGTAACATGTTAGTCAGATCGAGCGAAGCTCGGTCACTAACTGCTAGTGAAATATAATTGTCGATTGGTTCTCATGCTAAATCTGGGCTAAGTAATCGATTACTAAATGATCAGTGGGAATGTTCCCACGAGGTGTCGGAACCCACTCCACTGCAGCCAGTAGGCACTCGTGTGGTGAGGCGCCTGCGACCCACAGCGCATGCGCATGCGCACGCAGCCGGCTATTGTGCTCACATTATTTTTTTATTGACTTGAGCAATAATATCTGTAACACATTGCACCACGACGAGAGACATTTATTATTATGTATTTTCATACTGATTGTAGGTTGAAATGAAAGTCCATCTTTGCATCAAATATAATAAATATTGTGGAGGTTGCTATGGGTATTTTTCATCCCATTATCCGCCTTTTGAGCGTAGCACCTTATCTGTGAGGCGGCGCTACTGCGAGGTGGCGCATGGCGCAACGCCTGCGTCGGATGTTCCGTTCCATCGCCATTATGTTTGATGAGCTCTTGCAAAACGCTTGCTGCATGTTTGAATATCAATTTATTTCAAAACATATTTAAGTTTTTGTCATTTGGTTAATGTTGAGTTATTCTGTCTTGAAGTAATTGCATCACCTGCAGAAGTTCATATGCTACGAACTTTGACAACGATGTAGCGCCTAGATGTGGCCATACCTTAACGTATCAAGTAGCCAGTCGGTTATGTGAAAGAGACTTATAGATTCGTAAGCCACGTTGCTCTGACTGCATGCAGTGGACGTTACTCAATAAGACGCAGGCCCGCGGCGCGGTGAAGGCTCAATGTCACAGTAGGTCACAGCTTCGAGACACTTTATGTCGAAATCGAGTCTAAAATGGCAGTTCAAAGTAATCCAGCTCCGACTTATGAAATGAGCGTGCGAGTGAAGTGCCGAGAGCGTGGCCTTCACGTGTGTGGCACGTGACCTCCCCCGGCGCCGGCGATTGCTGCCCCAGCGCCGCCGCAGTCTGCACTCACACATACCTATGCGTGTGAACTTAGCAGATCATTGTCCAGCAGATCAAAAAAAAAAGTGAGTTCTATTCGCATGCAGCATAGTTCTACAGTTCCTGATACTTTTCAGGAATAGTTCTGGCCTGAAAACCTGAAAAAAAATCAATTGAAAATATGCTCTGCCAACTTCCCGTAGCAGATCATTTTTCACCAATAAAATAAAAAAAAATATTTTCATGTGCCTAAAGCTCTGCTCCACAGTTCCTGATACTTTTCAGAAATAGTTCTGGCCTGAAAACCTGAAAAAAGTGATTTGAACAAAAAATATTAATATTTTTTTTATGGTTTTAAACAGTTTGCAAGAGATAGAACTCTTTCGTCTCTCATAGATCCATACTAGAGCTACTACCTAGAACTTGAATCAAAACTGGAACTCACGCAAAAAAACCAGCAGAGCAGGGTTGAAAGTTTAAAATATTTTTTTTATAGTGTTAAGGGGTTCGTAAAAACTAGCACTCTCGCGTTTATCATAGGTCCTTATAAGACCTATTACCTACAAATTGAATCAAGTCTAGAACTCACGCAAAAAAACCAGCAGAGCAGGGTTGAAAATGTAAAATATTTTTTTTATAGTGTTAAGGGGTTCGTAAAAACTAGCACTCTCGCGTTTATCATAGGTCCTTATAAGACCTATTACCTACAAATTGAATCAAGTCTGGAACTCACGCAAAAAAAACCAGCAGAGCAGGGTTGAAAGTTTAAAATATTTTTTTTATAGTGTTAAGGGGTTCGTAGAAACTAGCACTCTCGCGTTTATCATAGGTCCTTATAAGCCCTATAACCTACAAATTGAATCACGTCTGGAACTCACGCAAAACGTTCAGCAGAGCAGGGTTGAAAGTTTAAAATAATTTTTTTATATTGTTAAGGGGTTCGTAGAAACTAGCACTCTCAAGTTTATCATAGGTCCTTATAAGCCCTATAACTTACAAATTGAATTACGTCTGGAACTCACGCAAACCGTTCAGCAGAGCAGGGTTGAAAGTTTAAAATATTTTTTTTATAATGTAAAGGGGTTCGTAGAAACTAGCACTCTCACGTTTATAATAGGTCCTTAAAAGCCCTATAACCTACAAATTGAATCAAATCTGGAACTCACGCAAAACGACCAGCAGAGCAGGGTTGAAAGATTAAAATATTTTTTTTATAGTGTTAAGGGGTTCGTAGAAACTAGCACTCTCGCGTTTATCATAGGTCCTTATAAGCCCTATAACCTACAAATTGAATCACGTCTGGAACTCACGCAAAACGTTCAGCAGAGCAGGGTTGAAAGTTTCAAATATTATTTTTATAGTGTTAAGGGGTTCGTAGAAACTAGCACTCTCGCGTTTATAATAGGTCTTTATAAGCCCTATAACCTACAAATTGAATCACGTCTGGAACTCACGCAAAACGTTCAGCAGAGCAGGGTTGAAAGTTTAAAATATTATTTTTATAGTGTTAAGGGGTTTGTAGAAACTAGCACTCTCTTGTTTATCATAGGTCCTTATAAGCCCTATAACCTACAAATTGAATCACGTCTGGAACTCACGCAAAACGTTCAGCAGAGCAGGGTTGAAAGTTTAAAATATTTTTTTTATAATGTAAAGGGGTTCGTAGAAACTAGCACTCTCGCGTTTATCATAGGTCCTTATAAGCCCTATAACCTACAAATTGAATCACGTCTGGAACTCACGCAAAACGTTCAGCAGAGCAGGGTTGAAAGTTTAAAATATTTTTTTTATAGTGTTAAGGGGTTCGTAGAAACTAGCACTCTCGCGTGTATCATAGGTCCTTATAAGCCCTATAACCTACAAATTGAATCAAGTCTGGAACTCACGCAAAACGTTCAGCAGAGCAGGGTTGAAAGTTTAAAATATTTTTTTTATAGTGTTAAGGGGTTCGTAGACACTAGAACTCTCGAGTTTATAATAGGTCCTTATAAGCCCTATAACCTACAAATTGAATTCAATCTGGAACTCACGCAAAAAAAACCAGCAGAGCAGGGTTGAAAGTTTAAAATATTTTTTTTATAGTGTTAAGGGGTTCGTAGAAACTAGCACTCTCGCGTTTATCATAGGTCCTTATAAGCCCTATAACCTACAAATTGAATCAAGTCTGGAACTCACGCAGAAAAACCAGCAGAGCAGGGTTGAAAGTTTACAATATTTTTTTTATAGTGTTAAGGGGTTCGTAAAAACTAGCACTCTCGCGTTTACCATAGGTCCTTATAAGCCCTATAACCTACAAATTGAATCAAGTCTGGAACTCACGCAGAAAAACCAGCAGAGCAGGGTTGAAAGTTTACAATATTTTTTTTATAGTGTTAAGGGGTTCGTAAAAACTAGCACTCTCGCGTTTATCATAGGTCCTTATAAGCCCTATAACCTACAAATTGAATCAAGTCTGGAACTCACGCAAAAAAACCAGCAGAGCAGGGTTGAAAGTTTAAAATATTTTTTTTTATAGTGTTAAGGGGTTCGTAAAAACTAGCACTCTCGCGTTTATCATTTTAAACTTTCAACCCTGCTCTGCTGAACGTTTTGCGTGAGTTCCAGACGTGATTCAATTTGTAGGTTATAGGACTTATAAAGACCTATGATAAACGCGAGAGTGCTAGTTTTTACGAACCCCTTAACACTATAAAAAAAATATTTTAAACTTTCAACCCTGCTCTGCTGAACGGTTTGCGTGAGTTCCAGACGTAATTCAATTTGTAAGTTATAGGGCTTATAAGGACCTATGATAAACGCGAGAGTGCTAGTTTCTACGAACCCCTTAACACTATAAAAAACATATTTTAAACTTTCAACCCTGCTCTGCTGAACGTTTTGCGTGAGTTCCAGACTTGAATCAATTTGTAGGTTATAGGGCTTATAAGGACCTATGATAAACGCGAGAGTGCTAGTTTCTACGAACCCCTTAACACTATAAAAAAAATATTTTAAACTTTCAACCCTGCTCTGCTGGTCGTTTTGCGTGAGTTCCAGATTTGATTCAATTTGAAGGTTATAGGGCTTTTAAGGACCTATTATAAACGTGAGAGTGCTAGTTTTTACGAACCCCTTAACACTATAAAAAAAATATTTTAAATTTTCAACCCTGCTCTGCTGAACGTTTTGCGTGAGTTCCAGACTTGATTCAATTTGTAGGTTATAGGGCTTATAAGGACTTATGATAAACGCGAGAGTGCTAGTTTCTACGAACCCTTTAACACTATAAAAAAAATATTTTAAACTTTCAACCCTGCTCTGCTGGTTTTTTTTGCGTGAGTTCCAGACTTGATTCAATTTGTAGGTAATAGGTCTTATAAGGACCTATGATAAACGCGAGAGTGCTAGTTTTTACGAACCCCTTAACACTATAAAAAAAATATTTTAAATTTTCAACCCTGCTCTGCTGGTTTTTTGCGTGAGTTCTAGATTTGATTCAATTTGTAGGTTATAGGGCTTTTAAGGACCTATTATAAACTTGAGAGTGCTAGTTTTTACGAACCCCTTAACACTATAAAAAAAATATTTTAAACTTTCAACCCTGCTCTGCTGGTTTTTTTGCGTGAGTTCCAGTTTTGATTCAAGTTCTAGGTAGTAGCTCTAGTATGGATCTATGAGAGACGAAAGAGTTCTAGCTCTTGCAAACTGTTTAAAACCATAAAAAAAATATTAATATTTTTTGTTCAAATCACTTTTTTCAGGTTTTCAGGCCAGAACTATTTCTAAAAAGTATCAGGAACTGTAGAGCAGAGCTTTAGGCACATGAAAATATTTTTTTTTATTTTATTGGTGAAAAATGATCTGCTACGGGAAGTTGGCAGAGCATATTTTCAATTGTTTTTTTTCAGGTTTTCAGGCCAGAACTATTCCTGAAAAGTATCAGGAACTGTAGAACTATGCTGCATGCGAATAGAACTCACTTTTTTTTTTGATCTGCTGGACAATGATCTGCTAAGTTCACACGCATCACATACCTGACCAATATACATATACTACGCCGCTTGTTCCTAATTATCTGACAACCTAGAGCTTGCGTTAAGTACTTACTATGAGCTATGGGTGCGACATGTGTGAACGCGGGTGTGATGGTGGACTCTTCGCTTCGACTATCCTTACTCATCCGGTGTCGGGGTGCGGTGCGGTGGGGGGTGGAAGTGGGGGAGGGGAGCATGGTGGTGGGGTGGGGTGGGGTGGGTGCGAGTGACGTCACCAGTGCTGACGTGTGGTGTTGTGTGCAGGAGGAGGGCGCGGAGCAGACGCGCGAGAAGCGCAAGCTGGAGGGCGTGACGCAGGCCAAGTTCGGCATCAAGAACGCCGTGCTCGGCTTCGTGTTCGGGGTGAGTGCATCCGCCGGCGCCGGCTCACGGGCTCCGAGACCCTCTCGCTCTGACCGACATCTTCTCTTTCATAGAAAATCAACTCGCTGATCGACGCGAAGACGCGGTACGTGGAGACCCTCGACCGGCAGAACATCGAGCTCAACAAGCAGTACGGCATCGAGTCGCCGTCCGAGGGCGGGCTGGCCTCGCTGACCGGCGTCATCGGCCAGGTGATCGGGCCCAAGCTGCAGCTGCTCGGCCCCAAGATCCAAGCGGTGACGGGCCTGCTGGGCGGCGCGTCCGGCGGCGGCGGCGGCGGCTCAGGTGGGGGCGGCGGGCTCGGCTCGATCCTGTCGCTGGTGACGTCGCTGTCGGGCTCCTCGTCCGGCGGCGGCACTGCCGGCGGCGCCGTCGAGACCATCGACTCCGACGAGGAAGACGACTCGTGAGCGGCACCCCCCTCCGCCGCACCGGGTCACCCCCTCCCAGTGTCCCCCCCCCCCCCCCCCTGCTCCCGTAGCTCCTCACGGCACCGAGTGCTGTTCCCCGTACCTTTGTATTTATGTTGTAAATAGGTTTAGGTGCACGATAGTGATATTAAATATTATTTTGTACATGAGTGTTTTACTGCACCTCACGCCCCGCATCCGCACCCGCGCCGCATAGTAGATAGTACGTCGCTGTCGGTTCATCTCCCTCTGTACAGTAGACGGCGCATGCACCGGCACATGGGAGGCGTGCCCTCTAGCGGACGTCGTCGATCCACGAGACAACCTCTCTGCTCCTGCTTTTCAGCTCTCTGGAGAATCAACGTCTCAACCAGATTTTAGTCTTCTGGACTTATTCTCATTCCTTCTAGGCGCTCTAGTCTAGTCCTTGGCTTAATCTCGAAGTTGTAATTCGCTTGTATATTATGGATGTGCTTGTAGTCATATTATTATGTAGTGTAGTGTAGTGTAGTGTAGGGTAGAGTCATAGAGCTCATACAACATGTTGCCAAGTTTTTCATCGTCGATATAAACTTTCAAAATGTATATAAGATCTTTAATCAGCCTGAGGATTGTGAATGCGTAAGAACTCGTTTCATATCTCCATTTTCCTATTATAGAATTGTATAGTACGTTTGCAGATAGTGGACAATATAGCCCAGCAGTGCCGACAGGGTCAGTGGGTAGTGGGGTCGATACCGGTATTGTACATATTTAGGATAATGCCAATATTAGTAGAACGTTCGACTGGTGTCGATGTGAAGGGAGCTCCCCACTCGTCGCCGAGGTCGACCGCCGTATTACTTTATTATAATTTGTACATTCGATTAGTTTACTAAATCTAAAGTTAAATATCATGTTCAATTTAGAAGTGACGTCACACATGATCTCCTCCTTACGATTCGTATGATGCGAATGACTTGCTACATATTTGAATAGGATCATGACATGAGTAATAACCGTAGCAATTTGTATAGTGTAAGCATGTGCTTTCATTCATTATTTGCTTAATTAGTAAATATTATTTTGTAAACTTTGTAAATTTTTGTCACCCTAGTCTTACTACTTGTCAATGTTTAGTAATTTCTAGAACATACTTAAATAACGCTAGAAACACAGTAGAACGATGAGAAACAACGTGCTTCTGTTCCCTTATACCTTTTATGAGTATCATGGCTTGTGTGTGCGTACGGTTGACCACATTATCCCTTCATTTTCTTCTTTTAATTGTAAAGATTATCCCTTTTGATTTTTTATATATTGACTGATGTTGGTCAAGTGCGCATACTCAATGCATTTCATATTATGGCCACCAAAATTAGACCTAGTCAAATAGAAGTAGTAGTTTAGTATAAGGGGCAATGTAGCTCGTAGCAGCGGCGTAGCACTCGTAGCAGCCCGTAGAGCGCGCGTAGCGCAGCACCGGTCTCGTAGCACGCACACTCGCGCACCTCTCTTGTTTATTTACATTCTCACAGGAGGTTTCATAATTCAGTTATTTTTGTTAAACTAAACACAATCGTATGCACATCGTAGTAAACTAATGAATGTGCGAGTGGGATGCAACTAGTCGAAGCGGGCAGGCTCTCAGGCTAAGATACAGAGACGCTTGTGTGCTAAGTTTGGTCTCAGGCTAAGTAAACGTGTAGGTCATATCCTGCGCACGAGCACACAACGGGCGCCCACTCAGCTGTTGTCACAAAACGTTTGGAAGGATGTCTAGCGGACGATAATTGAGAGCGATCTCTCTGTTACATACGCGTCTGCTAGTGAGTGGATGATCGCGCTCGCACCAGCAGTGCGCGCCTGTAGAACTTGCAGTGGAGGTGCATTGCTGTGGCCGATGGATGTATTGTAGTGTTGTAGTACCGTATTGACTTGCACGTAGATTGTTGTTTGTCTGGTTGATCATGGACACAAGTAGAGCTATTCAAACGTAGTATTTTCAATTCTCCCATCCATCCAAATCCTTGTCCACTTTATAAAATGAAACAAAGTGTGATATGTGATTATATTTGTGCCAAAATTAAAGAAAATGTTCATATACGAAACGTTGTTGGTTTAATTTGTAATGTGTTCCTTGCGTGGTTTGATAGCATGAGTCGTCAGTCAGGCTTGCACATTGAGGTCGGAGCTATTTTGCAAAACAAGTAACTGCCATTACATAGACGTTAGCGTCTGCCATCTGAGCACTTGAGCCTCAGAGTCGGCGTGACGCGACGCGACGGCGACGCGACGGCGACGCGACGGCGTAATTGTCCACTTAAAGTATTGCGATTATTAGCAACATACCTACTCGACCTTCAGTTGAGCTTTACACGAATTGCACGAGTAGGTACTTAACTTTATTACATTGACTCGAGCGATTGCCTAATGGCTCATAACGATGTAGATAATTCTAAAAAAAAGGCCAACGCATTAGAGTTCGCGGCGAGCTACCGGTCGACTGATCTACATGAGGTTCGGACAACTACGTACTCATCCACCACACACACACACACACACACACACTACACACCAACACCATCCGCGTAGGACAAACACGTAGCAATGACACCGAACCGAACGGTAACCCTATCAGTCAGTAACAGTCAGGGCGTGTCGTGTTTAGTGTGCGTTGCGGAGAACGTGAGTCAGATGTGTAGGGCTCCCGGACGGGGCATGGAGTAGGCTGTAGGCGAGGGATGGCGTAGGAAGGGGCTCGAGGGGGGAGGGGAGGGGGAGGGGGGAGGGGATGGCTCGAGGGGGTGCTGACGTGTGTCTTGCCTCAGCGCCGCACTGGCACCACGTGGCCGGACCGCACGGAGCGTACGGCGAGCACGCATCGCTCGGCGCCATCGTGGTCGGCGATGACGTCATCGGGTCGACGCGCGCGCCAGGCCGACGATATCCCCACGTTCGACCGCAACAAGGTCAGCCTCGACTTCCCGGGGAACTTGTTTGGACCGACCGTCTCCCTTCTCATCCGTACCACTAAGGTCATCGGCGACGTCATCCAGGTAATACTCATTTATCTATCTGCCTTTTACAAACAGATTCAACATTATGGATGTAAGCTAAATCATTTTTATATATAAACCAAACAAACGGTCCACAAATCCATGAATGTTGAATTGATGAAAAACGCAGGTCCGGTCACTATAAGATATGACAGCTCTGGTCTAGAGCTAAAGTTAACAACCATTTAATGAATTCAATTAGCCTAAAAATTAATTAAAATGTATAAAATACATCGAATAGCTTAAGATAAACAATATTGTAACTGTGAGTCTAAGAATAAATAAATAAACAAATAAACAATTGAATCTCAAGGATCACATGGAACGCCTACATAAAACAAGATTAGCAAAAAGAATAATTTACTGTATTTAAGGAGCTATGATCCTAAATATATTAGACTCATTAACAATCTTATCTGCAATAATTACAAACGAATATTATTAAGATATTGTAATAATGATAAGAATAATGAATATGCACGTGTGTGTTCCAGAACTCTGCGGTGCGCTACCAGACGTTCCTGCGCCTGTTCCGGCCGCTGTTCCGCGGACAGTTCCAGATCAAGGGACTCGACCCCCCCACCACCACCACCACCACCACCACCACCACCACCACCACCACCCCCGCCCCCGCCCCCCCAGCGGGGGAGGACAACGAGGTGCGACGCAGGAGGCATCTCAACTACTAACACTAAAACAATATTCCATTTTATAATGTTTTGATGATTTTTAAATAAGATTTCATAAGTATGTGCGTAAATAAATAAATATCAAAATATGCTGGACGTCGCACACAACATTATGTAGCCCCAAACTAAGCTAAACTTTTGCTATGGGATCCGGAAGCATGTCAGTAAGAGTGCATACTGACATGATGGGCCGCTGAGTACCGACGGCGACGACAAGGCAGACCTCCTCTACTGATACTCTATACTAGGATTATATAATATTTAGTTTAATTAATGTTTACATCCGATGGACCGACGACATTGTGAAGATCGCGGGAGGTCGGTGGATGGAGAGGGCTCAGAATCGTTCTTCCGAATAGCGTCGCGCGCTATCGAAATGTACATAGAGGCCTTTGTCCGGCTGCGGACTGGTACACGCTGATGATGATGTTAGTAGCGGTGACCTGCAGGCTACGGGCTACGGGCTACGGGCAGCAGCACTCGTCATAATGATGATGGCCTCTCTTCACACAATCATGCTCAATGTACCATTATGATCCATATACTATTATGTGGTGGCATAGTAACATAAATATAATCATAATGGAACAACTTTGATGAAACTTTGTAATTAGCTAAATACCTTCTTAAATACTAAAGTTTAATTATATGCGACCCTTCCGATGAATGAACCGAGCCTTCGCGCGTGTTCTTACATCTCTCTGTAAGCAATAACTTTTGAACCTTACTTTGAACCGAAGTTAGACAGTTAGTTAACAATGGGAATCACAAAAAATATTGAACAATAGTATTCGATGCATCGTACGCCGGATCGATTCGTGTCGCATTGAAGGCGAACTACTAACGTAGGTACTACTGCACATGGGAACCTACTAGGTATATATAGTACTTCTGAATGTATTTAGACTCGATCAACAAGTCATTATTATATTAATGCTTAGGTAAGTAAGGTACTGATTTAGACATTAAACATAGAGTTAACGGGTATTCAATTGAATTAAATAGTTTATATTGATAATATTGGTTGTTGTTTTATTTTGATATTCTTCCTCCTCCTTGAAAACAAAAGTAAACATGCCCTTTGCATCTATTGTAGATGATTTATATAGCGTCAGGCAACAAGGGGCAACTGGTGATCCTACTTACGGGTTGAAGAAGGCTTGTTGCCAGCACCTATAGATAAATAGAAAATGCATTATTGCACAACAAATTATAAAAGTACAGGGGCCTCATTCTCGGGCCGATCTTGATCATTTTGCAATTTTATTTTATTGCTTCTTTTCACAACCCCGCACTTTATGTTATCCGTATATCGTAGCTGTCGAGGCTTTTACGATGAAGTCGTTGATGAATTACTCAAGGAAATCTGCCATTCTCTCTTCGAAAAGAAGCAATAAAATAAAAATGCGAAATGATCGAGATCGGACCGAGAATTAGGCCCCAGGTACATAAAAATACTTATAACTATTTGCCTCATACAATGGGCGGTCTTATCGCTAAACAGCGATCTCTACCTGACAACCTTTGGATATAATGGACTCAATATATTTACAAGGGTACTGTGTGCAAAGAAAGAATAAATAAATTAATGCCTAAATATTCTGTAAAAATTAGTTCCTTTTTTTGATGATGACTTTGCACAGGAAAGACATGGTTAATACGTGCGGAGCTGACTCAGCCGCGGGGTGCTCACAATGTTTCCCTTCACTGGTTGAGAGCGCTACCATTGTGTACATACATTTTGCGATAGAAACACTCATTGGATGACTCGACTGGATTTGAACCCACGAACCTAGAATCGGAAGGCGGGCCCGCTACCACTAGACCACCGGTGCTCTCTAATTCCTACATTCCTCCTCCTTAGTATCCTACTAGTGTTATAAATGCGAAAGTTGAGATGCTTGTGGCTCAATGTCGCCCTGTACAGCAGCTGGAGCTGGTTTGTGGCTCAAAGAGTTCAATGACGTCATAACCACTGGCACTAGACCGATCTTGAAGAAATTGACAAAGTGCACTTTGTCAATTTCTTCAAGCTCTCATCTCGGTCCAGTGGTTGTTGGCGGGCGAAGCCACGAGCGGACGCTGGTATTACCCCTCCAGCTAGTAGGACCATCAGCAACAAAGTAGACTATTTTCAGTAATTCAGGATTACAGGTAGGACCGGATCTATCCATTCATTGACCCGAAGTACGAGTAGGTTCTGAGGATAATTCCGACAATCTCTGCTGAATAAAATCTCAGATGAACAGAGTTTTTAGAATCTTGTACTCTTATTTTGTATCAACAAGGTAATAATATTAAAGTAGACATGGCGCGCGGGTGCGGGTGCGGGTGCGGGTGCGGGTGCGGGTGCGGGTGCGGGTGCGGGTCGGGTGCGGGGAAGATCTCTCGCCGCGGGGTGGAGACTATACCCAGGTGGTCCTCAATGCCAGAATTATGAGATTATTAAATTATGAGCAACTGTATTTGTTGGGTATGTTTCGTCATAGCAGTAAGTATATCAACTACAACTAAATTCACCGACGATTGCTACCAAATTATTCAAACAAAATGTGGTACAGAATAATATTATTACCAGTTCTTATTGTATGTAGACTTCCACCAGATTACTAGCAAGGACCTTTGATGAAAACTGGCAGATGGCTTTTAGATAAATAATACTAAACTAGTGGTCACAGTTGATGATTACA
The DNA here is from genome assembly GCA_939531255.2 of Thera britannica. NCBI lineage: Eukaryota > Metazoa > Arthropoda > Insecta > Lepidoptera > Geometridae > Thera > Thera britannica. The sequence goes on along the minus strand of OW618042.2, from coordinate 63,305 downwards.
GTTGGAAAACAATAATGATTGCAATAATATCTATCAGCAATCTGGTTCCCATAGTACAAGCTCTGCTTAATTTGGGGCTAGATAGTGTTTTGGGGATTGTCCGCAATATTTATTGTTTATTAATTAACAGCTTATTACAGTTGATTAAGATTGATTACAATTAACTGTTAAGAATTAAGGCAGAAAAACGAGACGAAAGCAATTGTCATTCGTAAATTTTTCGTGGATACGCCTGTGACCAATGAAGGCCAAGAGTCACCAGATCTAGTTAAGCTTGTATCTGTGGAGACAATAATGAAGATTGCCACGACGTCCGGCCACTTGAAAGGGACGAACGTTATGTAACGCTTTATTTTTTTATTTAAGCTTTTAATACAGGGTGGGTCAGAATGACGTCCGAACCAAAAAAAAAAGGAAACAGTAACAGAAATTGCAATAAAGTAGTAAAAACTATTATATTATACTAATATATTATATTTTTTTTAAACTAGTTATTTTTTTACACAAAAAAGCAGTGATGCTTTTTAATCGTGTGCTCAAATGATGACCAAGCAAGCGAAAATAAAATAGGGCGAATAAAATATTATTTTTATTAAATTAAATTATAATTATTTCATGTTGTATAATATTAGTTTTTGTAAATAATGTATATTCTGTTGTAAATAAATTATTCTCTATTACATAAATAAACAATATAATAATTCACATTTGTTGTACGGGAAAATTCTAGCACAAAGAGGCTGAACGTAACGTGCAACGTAGAGCAACGTTCAGCAACGTTCCTGACGTTAGTGACCAATGCGTTACTTAGGCAATGTATCGTTATAGGCAATGGCTACCGCTTAACATCCGGTGGGCTACATAATTATTCTAAAAGCTAGGGATAAAGCAATAATGGGAGAAACCTACAAAATTTAGAAAAAAAACCCTAACCTAAGTAAGGCTAGGTTAAGCTTTTTTTTTCCTTTTCTTTTTTTTTTTTCCTTTCTGGTTAAAATCGAATACGGTTAGGGTTAGGTTAGGGTTAGGTTAGGGTTAGGTTAGGGTTAGGTTAGGGTTAGGTAAGGGTTAGGTTAGGGTTAGGTTAGGGTTAGGTTAGGGTTAGGTTAGGGTTAGGTTAGGGTTAGGTTAGGGTTTTTTTTTTTTTTTTTTTTTTTTTTTTTTTTTCCTACTTGCTGCCTCGTTCCGAATGTCGAAATGATTATAAACTGGGGGCCTTTTATTGCTATCTACATCTTATAAGTCTAATCTATTCTAAGGCTTTATACAAGTAAAAGTTCTAAAGAGCCCTCTGACAAGTTAGTGTCAGAGTCGTTTTTTGCCTATTCTACTTTCTTGCCTATTTCAGTTACATAGTTTTAGGATGGGGTGGGGGATTTCTTAATACCTTATTTTCTATTTTTACAAGCTTATTCTATTCTAATACTTATTTTCCTGGATTTGAGATAACAATGTTGTTTTACTATATTCTATCTTATTTATCTATCTATTTTTAACCTATATCCTTAAGTTCTATACATTTATATACTTTCTAGTTTTTTGCTGATCTTCATATATTATAACAATAATATGTTCAGCAAATTTACTTATCACTATTTCTATTAATTACGTGCTTTGCTACAGTTGTACAGTATTCAATGAACTTATTTCTACAGGTTTTGTCCGTTATGAGCTGATTTACGGTTTCTCTCTGAAGTTTTATGCCGAGTTCCTGTTCCACTTCGTATCTCTTTTTGCCATAGATTGGACATTCTAACAAGATATGCACTACTGTCTCGCTCATGCCAGGGTCACAGATGCACGATGGGTTTTCCTTACACTTGAAGCGAGCCAAGTATTCTGAAAACCCACCGTGCCCCGTTAAAACTTGCGTGAGCACACCCGTTGGCTCAATTTGTTTTATCGTCTTGAACGCATCTATAGCATCAGGGAAAAATATTTTTGTAGTGCCTGCAGTTTCACTATTTTTGTACCTCCTGTTCCATTCGGTGAGTGTGTCAGATCGTATTTGTTGTTTTACATGGGAGATTGGACATAATTCGTAATCAGGTTTTCTTTTTATACTCAGGGCTGCGTCCTTTGCTAATTCGTCAGCCCTCTCGTTTCCGGCGAGACCTGCGTGAGCCTTTATCCAATATAAAGCAACAGTTTTATGCTGGTTTTTGTGTGCTTTTTGCAGGTTACTCCGGATTTCCACTGCGAGAGGGTGCACCGAGCCTTGGTTTGTGACGCTTTGAAGAGAGGAACGAGAGTCGCTGTAGACTCCGAAACTCGTCTCCGGGCTCTTCAAAATCTCCCTTGTTGCTTTGCATATGGCCAGTAATTCAGCCTGGTAGACAGTGCAGTAGGACGACAGCTTCAATTTGTGGGCTTTGATCTCGGCAGACATATTCCATACGGATAATGCTGCTCCGACCTTGCCCTCAATTTTGCTGCCGTCCGTGAACATTCGGACTGCGTGACCGCTGTGAATGTCCACCTGCTGTTGGTCTTCCAGGCACAAAAATTCTAGGCACATATGTTCAGCTGGGTGGGGAGATTCCGCAAATCTTGCCATCTTCTCGACCTCCCTGTCTGCTAGCGCTGGCCGGGGGACTCCTCTCCTTGCCTCATACAGGGCGGCTGCCTCCTGTATTCTCAGGTCGAGAGGCAGAATGCCAGCCAACACTAGCGCCGAGTTAAGAGACACGGTCCGGTATGATTTACAGAGCTTCTGGGCAAAGCCCCGCTGGACAGCGTTCAGGTGTTTTTGCATGCCCAACTTATGGGTTGCAGGTGCCCAGACACTAGCCGCGTACATGATGATGGGTTCTACTGCGGCAGTGTAAATGCTTCGTATCACATCCGGGTTGAGACCCCAGCTGACCCTGGCGGCTCTAGACAGCTGCTTGTACACGTTCAACGCCTTTTTGCATGCGTTTGCTGCATGGCTGTTGAACGTGAGCTTGTGGTCTATTGTGAGCCCCAGGATCTTGATCTCTGCCGACATGCTTATGTCAATCCCGCCCATATTCAGTCGTGGTGTGTCATACTTCAACTTCTTGGTTATTACCATTGCGTTTGTCTTGTGAGGTGCAAACTTTAGCTTGTTTCTGACACCCCACTCCTGAATATGCGCGAGAGCAGCATTTGCTCGTCGTTCTATTTCCAACGCGGTTTCGCCGTCGAAAACCAAGACGACGTCGTCTGCAAAGGCCTGGCTGTAGTCTCCTCGCTTTTCTAACTCCTTAAGTAGCGGGTCCAAAATGAGGTTCCAAAAGATTGGGCCCCCGATGGATCCCTGGACGCAACCCTTTGTAGTCTGCCTAACCACTTCCTCTCCTGCGTACCTAACCCTTACAGTTCGATCTGTTAGGTAACTATCAACTACTCTTCTGATGTTGATGGGACATTCTACTTCCGCCAATCTGGTCCTGATTGCGGGCCACCAAGCGCTATCAAACGCTCCCTCTATGTCTAGGGATACCATTGTTATGAGCTTTTTCTCATTGAGCTTGCTTCGTATGTGTTGTAACAAGACATAGAGGGCGTCCTCCGTACTTCGCTGGGGCACAAAACCATATTGACGGGTGCTGAGCTTCGGGAGAATGTGCCACTTAATGCGTCCCACAACCAACTTTTCAAATATCTTCCCCATTACGGGCAATAAACCTATAGGCCTATATGATTTGGGATTTGTGTAGCTGTCCTTTCCCGGCTTCCTTAAGACCACTACTGTGGCCTCCTTCCAGATGGTGGGGAAGTGCCCTAGTGCCAGGCATTTGTTTGCCAGCGCGAGGAAGACCTTGAGATCCAAGGATGTTGCCTGCCTACAGATGTCGGCTGTGAAGCCATCCGCTCCCGGGGCTTTCTTTGGGTTGAAGCTCTCCACTGCGGCTCTTAGCTCCTCTACGGTAAACGGTGGGTCATGTGGTTCATTACATGCCCATCCGTTTAAATTTTTTGCCATATCTCTAGTCCGCCGGTGGTGTGCATTGTCCTCTGATATCAAGTCCTCCGGGTAGAAGCACTCTGCCAGCAAGTTTGCTGATTCCTTTGCGTTAAGTGCTCTTCCATCCTTCACCAGCGGCAAATCTTCATGTCTCTTGGCTGTTCTGCCTATCACCCGGTAGATGCCCTCCCACATTCCCTCTCTGTCTTGTTTGCCACAAAACTCTTTCCAGCTTTCCGTCTTAGCTTTCTGGACTTCACTCTCATAGGTTTCTTTTGCTTGCAGGTACTCACCAACTACTTTGGCTCTTCGGACTGGCGCTGCGCATCGGATTCTCCGCTTCATGGTGTTAGCGGTTTTCTTCAATTTGGCAAGTTCTTCGGACCACCACGGTGAGGTAAGTACTTCATTTGTTTTCTTTCCCGGTATTGTATTTTTGCATGTTTGTGTTATATTATCTGTGTACTTCTCTATTACTTGATCTAATTCTACTTTAGTTTCTATTTTCTCTATTTCTATTGTGTTGATGTTATTTTCTATATTTAATTGGGTCAGTTTCTCATGAAACTGACACCAATTAGCCTTTTTTGTATTGTAAAGTCTAGTTGTCCTTTTTATATCTTTCCCTTTTGCCTTTTGTAGTCTCACTCTAAACGTGATGGCATTGTGGTCCGAACTAACTATGTCGTCTCTGACTTCCCAGTCCTCCACCAGATCCAACATGTCCAATGAGCAGGCCGTTATGTCCACATGGCTAGTATATGTTTTCCCTCCTCTGATGGTGTTAAAAGTGGGGGTATCTCCGTTGTTTAGCACCTGCAAGCTCATGTCCTCAATTGCTCCTGACATGTCTTCGCCTCTCTGGTCAACTTTGGGGCTACCCCACCAAATACTCTTCGCGTTTGAGTCTCCTCCCATGATGAGTTTTCTAGGACCAAATTTGTCTTCAATTTTCTTAAGCTGCTCCAGGTATGGCTGTATGGGCTGGTCTGGCTCAAAGTAGAAGGAGACAACGGTTATCTCCCAGGCACTAGTCCGAATCTTCACCACAACGATGTTATTTGTGGTGAATTCTGGGCACTGTATGACATCTATGTCGGGGTCAAAGACAGCTATTGCCGCTTTAACAGTCCCTTCTCCTTGACTAGTGCTCTGGTAGACCCTCGATCCCCTGTAATCCCTCATCCTCTTTGTCCCACCCACATACGGCTCCTGCAGCAGCGCGAAGGCAACCTTGTCTTTACTAGCTTCGATCATCAGCTCGTTTGTTGCTAGATCTCTTCTTTGGAGGTTTGCTTGGACTACTAAGTACCGATTGGTTGAGGTGCCTCTATTTGTTGCCACTTTGTTGCCAGGGACGCCCTTAACAATACGCTATGTTGGCCCGGGCCAACGCGTCCCACTTTCTTCTTACTGGGCATTCCTGAGAGAAGGCGTTGTGTTCGACTATATCCATTCGGGCATGTTTACAGTTGCAGCACGTCGGGGCTGCTCCGGCCAACCAGTCCGCACATTCAGTCTTCATGTGAGGTCCCCCGCAGTGGCTACACTTCTCCACCGTAGCTTTGCAGAATCTCCTGCCGTGTCCGTATCCCAAGCACATCGAACACTGCACTAACGGAGACTGGTCTGATACCTTGATTCTCTGCAGGTCGATACGGACGTCTTCTATGTCCATCAGTCGATTCCATACCTTGGGGGACACTCTCAAGACTATGTGGCATGTGTGTTGGTTCCTCGTCCTCTTTCTGTACCGGATTTCTAATCGATCATCCTCTTTGTCGAGTCCTTGGAATATACTTCCATTCTGGTTCCTCAGGGCGTTCAGGACATCAGTGTCACTATTGAACTGGAGAACATCCCTGAGGATCAGAAGAGGGTCTTTATTTTTGACTTCCTCGACATTGAGGTGAGTCTCGGCTTTTTCTAGTCTCTCCTTGATTTTTTGCCTCTCTTCTAGAGTTCTACACCCCACTATGACTTTCCTGTCCCTTCCCTTTCTCACTCTGTCCACTGTTACCCATCCCTCCTTGGCATTCACCGCCTCTCGTATCTTATTTAGGACCTGGTCTCCGGTATCACTCTCATCCTTTGAGGTCACCACCACCGAGTGTAACGCGGCCTGCTCAGTAGGCTGCCTTCTTGGCTGTCCGGCCGCTGCCACTCCAGCGTAGGTGGCTTTCTCCAGGATATCCTTCTGTTTCTCCATAGCTTCTTGTAGGTTTATCATCCTCTCATTACTTTCTCTTAGCAGTTTGCTGTTTTCCTCGATCGTCCTTCTCAACTCGTCATCTTCGCCTTTTCGATCTATTGAGAAGGTCTGAGACAGAGGGTCTTCTGCTGTCGCCTTTTCCTTGCTAGGTGTCTTCCCGCGTGTTTTTTCGGCTTCGGCTTCCTTGAACAACTCATATAACCGGTCTGCACCTTGCGTGACCCCGGCTTTGATGTCGGATCGAAGGTTTCTTGAGTTGCTCAAGTGAAGCTTTATCTTTTGAAAACAGGCCTTCGCTTCAACTGACCTACTGGCATACTTTTCTACCTTTGGAGGGCTTCCCAGAGCTTCCACTGGCACTTTCCGCGTGGTGATCTTTCCATCCTGTGCCTGTGTCAGTTTTGGTTTCGGCTTAGGGACAGCCAACGACGTGGTCTTTTTTGGTGGGGTCAGGTCAATCAAGTCAACCAGGTTCTTAGGCGGTTGTGATTCGGATTTGCCTGCCTCCCATTCTCCTATACTGCGCCTGACGCTTGAGGTCAGAGTCGACTCCGGTTCTTTCTGGGAAGGTCCGGCCTGTTCCAATTGGTCTGTAGGCCTTTGGGCCTCAGCGTCCAGATCATCTACCTGTACCTTTTTCGCGGGCGTACGTATTCCAAACATTTTGTTTGAACAAGTCAGAGGGCGCGTCAAATTTTTACACTAAAGTGTAATGTAAAAGTCTCTTAAAATTAATTAAATTAAAATTAGAAAAATTTGTAAAAGTTGTATAAAATTTTTTATAAATTGTATATAGTCAATATGTTATTATTTCTTATTCTAATACTGCCGTTTTCTTTTTCAGATCCTGTGTCGAGCTTCAAGCAGCCAAAACGTGTGACGTCGGTGGATTTCGGGTGAGTACCTACACTATTTTGTAATAAAAAATTTCAATTTTGATGTGCTCTATATAGTGTTCAAACTCTATATAGGTGTATTTGTATGACGTTTGGGTGTTCTGTCTTAGTATATAGGTAGATACCACGTAGTAATGCGTATTGGTCAAAATATGTCAAAAAAAAAATTTTCGACTCTATATAGAGTCGGTCTATATATTTCGCCCGAAAGGCCTAATGATGCTGATAAATACGCAAAAAATCCGGTCAAAATAGGAGCTTTGGCTACAGAGATACGAAGCTTTGCAGTTTTCCAAGATGGCGGAACAAAATGGCCGCCAATTTGAAAAACCCCCGTAACTCCCTCAAATTAGCTACTAGAAGCCTGGGACTTGGATTATTGGTAATCCCTTGGCACAGCCAGCACTCTCCTAGCACTAGTTTAGTCCAAAAAACTGACTAATCGTGACTGAGTGCAGACCACCGTCAAAGCCAAGAGGAGGTGTAGCCTAAGATGGCACCAAAAATCCCAGCCTTCTACGTCCAAAGGGGGCCGAGTTACGACTATTTTACTAAAAAACAAGATGGCGTCCAAGATGGCGGATGGAACTTTAAGTGCCCGCCTGCGACTCAACTTTGGTCGTAGAAAGCTGGGACTTGGATCCTCGTGATGTCTCCGTCGTAACCTGTGGTCTCCCGGTGTCAAATTTGAAATATAAGTCTGACTTAAAAAATGGTATTTTAGGGTGGTTTCGGGTAGAAACGGTCACAACGGTGCCACCACAAAAAATCCCACCTCAATACGACGACAACTTACAGAGTTACAGTCAAATTTAAATTTTCAAGATGGCTGCCAAGATGGCCGCCAAAAGTCTAACTTCGGCCCCTTTCGTCCGAATCGATTCGTGTTTGGGCTTGTTTAAAAGAGCTAGACTCACACAGTAACATGGGCTTTAAAACAAATTGATAAGACCCCCCCCTGATTTAATAATCCCTAAAAACACAAATTATTACGCTAAAAATGCTCTAACTTCGCGAATTTTCGCCAAAAACATACAAAAATTTACAAACAGTTTACAATAAATATCCACCAGGTAACCCTAAATTAAATTTGTTTCTAGCACTAAAAATAAGGGTACCTCGTGGACACGTGGAAATTTTAAAAATCTATTACTTAAAAACTAGTTGATAAACCTATGCCAAATTTTTTATATATGGTAGAAGACCCTAAAATCTATTTAAAATGAATTTAAAAAATATATGTTGTAGATAATTTGAAAGAGATAAAAAATTTTGAAAAATTGAAAATTTTGAAAAGCTAATAATTCAGTCAAAACTTATCCAAATTTAGATCTTGAAGTGCCTCCCGGCTGCTCTCCAGAATCCTCTTCAGGGCCCGTCTTCAGTTTTGTTCTGGCAGCACTGGATCGGTGACCTCGCGGCCACGTGGTATTTGTTTTTTTGCCTTTAATTCCGTGCTCCTGCACGGAAAAAATCGGCAAAAGCAGCAAATGTGTAGAACTCCAGGAGGCCCTTTTGGGGGCGTAATAAAATCGATAGGTCGTCGCTGTAGATTTTGAGATATCTCGCCTTTTAACTTCAAAATTGAAGAAAAAATCAGTTCTTCACACAGAACTTCGCGTGCACTTCACTTAGAACAATGGGACTTTCACTGGCGCATGCGCCTTCACTTCCCGCAACTTTTGGTGTATAGCACTGGCACTTTGCACAACTTTTACTATTTTTAGTGATTTTTTCGGCGCGGAGACACTCTAAATCGTGGCGCTCTCGACCGCGGGTGGGAGCGGTGTGGGTTAGGTTAGGGTTAGGTTAGGTTAGGTTAGGTTAGGTTAGGTTAGGTTAGGTTAGGTTAGGTTAGGTTAGGTTAGGTTAGGTTAGGTTAGGTTAGGTTAGGTTAGGTTAGGTTAGGTTAGGTTAGGTTAGGTTAGGTTAGGTTAGGTTAGGTTAGGTTAGGTTAGGTTAGGTTAGGTTAGGTTAGGTTAGGTTAGGTTAGGTTAGGTTAGGTTAGGTTAGGTTAGGTTAGGTTAGGTTAGGTTAGGTTAGGTTTTTTTTTTTTTTTTTTTTTTTTTTTTTTTTTTTTTTTTTTATCTCGTTCCTTTGACGTGTAATGACTCAAAGACTATATTCTTTATTTCTATCTACGGGTGGGCTTACAGACTTAGCGTACCCTCTCGGGGTCTAAAGGTACTAAACTATATTTATATGTACTTAAGATTACATTTAAACATTTTGTATTTTACTTATTTTAAAAGCTTACTCTATTTTATTTGCTAACTTATTTTTTACAATATTTATTCTTACTTATCTTAGAGGTTATCTTATACTAATTTATTTTATGCTGATCTTACATATTATTCAAAATATGCGTTCACATAATTTCCTTACTTATTTCTATTTCTTACTTTTGTTACTATTTCTATGCAATATTTTATAAAATGTTCCCTCATTTCAGTTTTTGACATTATTAAACTTAGGTTATCTATATTTAGCTGTATGTTTAGGACTTGTTCGGCTTCGTATCTTTTAAGGGAAAATACTGGGCATTCTAATAGGACGTGTGTTGCCGTTTCGTCTACGCCAGGCTCGCAGACGCACGAGGGGCTCTCCTTACACTTGAACTTGTTCAAGTATGCGGAGAACCCACCGTGCCCCGTCAGAACCTGGGTCATGATGCTGGTGGGCTCCATTTTGCGGACGGTTTTAAAGGCTTGTACTGCATCCGGGAAAAACATTTTTGTTGTGCCAGCTGTCGTGCCTTCTCTATAACGCCTGTTCCATTCATCAAGCGTTTGCAGACGAATCTGCCGCTTAATGAATGAGACTGGACAGAAGTCATAGTCAGGCCTTCTTTTATTGTTCAACGCGGCCTCTTTCGCCAACACATCTGCTCTCTCATTTCCCTCCAATCCCGCGTGGGCTTTGATCCAGAATAGGGATACTTCCTTATTCTGGATTCTACTCGTTCTCAAATTTTCACGAGTCTCCACGGCTAAGGGATGGAGGGAACCATTGTTGACTATGGTTTGTAGCGCTGATCGGGAGTCACTGTATAGGCCAAAAGTTTTTTCGGAGCGCTTTAGGACTTCTTGCGTAGCTCTAAATATTGCCAGGAGTTCTGCCTGATAGACTGTGCAGTACCCTGGCAGCTTGAGCTTGAGGGCTTTGATCTCGGCTTCACCACTCCACAGGGATAAAGCCGCTCCGACCTCGCCCTCAATCTTGCTGCCGTCTGTGTAGATCCGTACTGCCTGAGTGTTGTGGGCGTCCACCTCTTCCTGGTCTATCAGGCTAGCGAAACTGAGGCACGTGTGTTCTGCTGGATGTATTGTAAGAGCAAATGGTGTGAGCCGTTCCACCTCCCTGTCCCTTAACTCTGGTCGGGGTACTCCCCTCTTTGCTTCATACAGGGCAGCTGCCTCCTGTATGCGGAGATCGAGTGGGAGTATCCCGGCCAGTACCAGTCCTGAGTTCAGGGAGACGGTACGGTATGCTCGCGTAAGCTTCTGCGCAAAACCTCGTTGGACCGAATTTAATTTCTTTTGGATGCCCAATTTCTTAGTTGCCGGTGCCCAGGCGCTGGCGGCGTACATAACAACCGGCTCCACTGCTGCCGTGTATATGATCCTGATGATCTCGGGGCTGAGACCCCAGCTGACTTTTGCGGCTCTGGACAACTGTTTATAAATGTTTAATGCCTTTTTGCAAACATTTGCAGCATGAGTATTAAATGTTAACTTGTTGTCCAGAGTAAGCCCTAGGATCTTGAATTCCTGCGACATGCCAATGCCAACCCCGCCCATGCTCAGGAGTGGTGTATCATATTTAAGCCTGCGTGTTATTAGCATAGCATTGGTCTTGCTTGGCGCAAATCGGAGCTTATTTCTGATACCCCACTCCCTAACGTAGGCGAGAGCGGCATTCGCCTGTCGCTGGACTTCCATAGCTGTGTCCCCATCGAACATCAGGACCACATCGTCCGCAAAAGCTTGTACGTAGTCCCCACGTTTTTCGAGCCCTTTTAAGAGTGGATCCAGCAACAGATTCCACATTATTGGTCCTCCTATCGACCCTTGGACACATCCCTTGCTGGTGTCCTTCGCGTACTCCTCTCCAGCGTACCTGACTTTAACTCGCCTGTCTTTTAGGTAGCTGTCGATTAGTCTCCTCACATTAATCGGACACTTTTCCTCAGCCAACCTAACTTTAATTGCGGGCCACCATGCGCTATCGAAGGCTCCCTCTATGTCCAACGAAATTACGGTGATCAGTTTCTTCTCATCGAGCTTGTCTCTAATTCGATGGATTAGATCATAGAGGGAGTCCTCGGTGCTCTTCTTGGGCATAAAGCCATATTGGCGAGTACTCATCTTCGGGATGATGTGCCATTTCATCCGTCCTACAACCATTTTCTCCAGAACCTTCCCCAGCACTGGTAGTAATCCTATGGGTCTATACGATTTTGGATTTGTATAGTCGTCCTTTCCTGGCTTTCTCAGTACCACCACGGTCGCTTCTTTCCAGATGGTCGGAAAATGTGAGAGAGCCAGGCATTTGTTAGTCAGTGCGAGGAAGGTCTCTGGGTCACTCCCTATTACGTGGCTGCAGATGTCCGCAGTAAAACCATCCACTCCCGGGGCTTTCTTGGGATTGAAGCTGCCCACAGCAGCTTTGAGCTCCTCTGTAGTAAACGCAGGGTCATGCAACTCATCATGGACAGAGTCGTTTACATGATTTGCTGTTTCTCTAATCTGCCTGTGGTCAGTATCGTCTTCTGCCTCATTATCCTCCGGGAAGAAGGTAGTCGCTAGGGTTTTGGCCGACTCTTTGGGATCCATTTGCCTACCGTCCTTCATTAGTGGAATATCCTCCTGTCTTTTCACAGTCCTTCCTATTACTCTATAGATTCCTTCCCAGACTCCTTCTCTATCCTGTTTCCCACAGAAATCCTTCCAACTTTGAGTCTTTGCCTTATTCACCTCATTTAAATAATTTTCTCTTGCTTTCAGGTATTCATCTACAACTCTGGGTCTACGGGCCGGTGCCGCGTTTTTGATTCGACGCTTCAGGGTGACGGACTTCCTCTTCAGCACGGCGAGCTCCTCGGACCACCACGGTATGGTAAGTGTTTCTTTTGCTTTCTTCTTGGGTATAGTGTTTGCGCATGCTTCCGTTATTGTGCTTGTGAGTTTGACTACTGCTTGTTCCAATTCTCTTTTACTTGCGATTCTTTCTATTTCCTCTGCATTTATTTGGTTATCTATTTTTAATTGGGCCAGTTTCTCATGAAACTGGCTCCAATTGGCCTTTTTGGTGTTATAGAGTCTTGTTGTTCTGCTCACACTTATCCCTTTCGCTTTTCTGAGTGCCACGTTAAAAGTTATACCGTTGTGGTCCGAGCTCGTGAGATCATCCACCACCCTCCAACCGTCTACCAAATCCAGCATGTCGACTGAGCACGCTGTTACGTCGGGGTGGCTGGTGTACGATACTCCTCCTCTAATGGTGTCAAAAGTGGGCGTGTCCCCTTCATTTATCACCTGCAGGCCAAGTTCTTCGAGGGTTCCCGACATTTCTTCACCCCTGTCGTCTATGGTGTTGCTACCCCACCAGATGTTCTTCGCGTTTGCGTCCCCTCCCACAATGATTTTGCTAGGTCCAATCTCATCGGCTATTTTTCTGAGCTGCTCCAGGTATGGCTCTATGGGTTGGTTAGGTTCGAAATAGAATGAAATTACAGAGATCTGCCAGGCGCTGGTTTGGATCCTCACCACTGCGATGTTGTTAGTGGTGAGTTTTGGGCACTGTATTACATCTAGGTCATGGTCGAAGACAGCTATTGCCGCTTTCACAGTGCCCTCTCCTTGCTCGGGGTTTTGAAAAATTCTTACTCCTCTGTATCCTTTCATTCTATTTATCCCACCCACATACGGCTCCTGGAGCAGCGCTAGAGCTACCTTCCTTTTCCCAGCCTCAATCATAAGCTCATTTGTTGCTGTTTCCATTCTTTGGAGATTTGCTTGGAGAACGCGGTATGGTATTTCTCTGGTTGGGGTAACTGTAGGGTTGCCGTCGGTGGAGCCTTTAGCAGTACGCCACCGAAGCCCGGGCCAATGCGTCCCACCTCCTTCTTACGGCGCATTCTTGGCTGAACGCATTGTGCTCGGTTTGTTCGAGCTTCGCGTGCCTACAATTACAGCAGGAGGGTGCCAGGCCACTTATCCAGTCCGCACATTCGGTCTTCATGTGCGGGCCGCCACAATGGCTACATTTTTCAATACTCTCTTTGCAGTGTCGGCGGCCGTGGCCAAACCCTAGGCACAGAGAGCATTGAACCAGTGGCGATTGGTCCGCTACATTCACCCTCTGCATGTCGATATGGACTTCTCCTACGTCTATCATCAAGTTCCATATTTTGGGGGACACTTTGATCACCACGTGGCAGGTGTGGGGATTTCTGGCCTTCTTTCGGTAGCGGATCTCAAGCCTGTTCTCCTGTTCGTCGAGTTTTCCAAAGATGTTGTCGTTTTGCTTTCTCAGGGCTTTCACGATGTCTTCGTCACCGTGAAACTGTAGGACGTCTCTGAGAATCAAGAGGGGGTCCTTGTTTTGGATCTCCTCGACGAGCAGGTGGTCCTCTGCTTTCTTGAGCCGGTCTTTCACCTTCTGCCTCTGCTCTTCGGTTTTGCAACCTACTATTACCTTCCTGTCCTTAGCCTTTCTTACCCTATCCACCATTATCCCCCCCTCTTTAGCATTTATCGCGCTTCTGATCCTGCTAAGGACCTCATCACCGGTTTCATTCTCGTCCCTCGAGGTGATGGTTAGGTTAGGTTAGGTTAGGTTAGGTTAGGTTAGGTTAGGTTAGGTTAGGTTAGGTTAGGTTAGGTTAGGTTAGGTTAGGTTAGGTTAGGTTAGGTTAGGTTAGGTTAGGTTAGGTTAGGTTAGGTTAGGTTAGGTTAGGTTAGGTTAGGTTAGGTTTTTTTTTTTTTTTTTTCAGTTTAAAGGCATTTATTTATCTGAGAGACAATTTTCCTCTTGCAAGGCAAGAGATCTTATTCTACTTAAGATTTACTACCAAAGTTACCATTCATACGACCTTACTCTTAATGAAATTAATTACCTATATGACATATTGATTGGTCCTGTCTGCACAAGATACCAATTTATTTTTAATTGCGCTCCGAAACCCCTTAGCCACTTGAATGTTTGTTTACCTTATACAAGTTAGAAACATTATCGACGGCTTGTTTCAAGTGAATGAGGCCTCCAAGCGCATCACAATATTCTTAGTTTACCTACATCTTACCTAATTCATCTTTTTAATCTAGTACCTGGTCAAACCTAGTGATCTATATTATACTATATTTAATATAATTAATAATTAATTTTGCTACTATAATTTTACTTTCCTATGCCTAGCCCTACAATGGTGTGGGCAACCACTTGAAACACCATACATTAGAATATTAGATAGAACAATATTTTTAAGTAAACCCTATTTTACTTATCCTGATGACAATTTTGAACAAGCTTTGATTTGACACACTATCTGATCTACTATAGAAGAGAAGTCTCAAAATATTTTATGATTTTAATCATACATTATACATTAATTTTACACAATTAACTTCAATTTATTATTCAGTTATGTTTGTTTTATACTTTTCCACTGATGCGTTACCTATTTTCTTACATATAATTTTACTTACCAATATTTGCAAATTGTTTTATAAGTGCCTATGTTTTTCAACAATTTTACTTTACATTATTTTATACAGCATAGAACCTATTATTTATAACATTTTAAGAACCAATTTATTATTTTTCCCTTTTGACTTATTTTACTCTTTGTGTTTTATGCAACTGTAGGTATACCTAATACCTACCTAATATTTATGTTTATCATCATGAGAACTTTAGCAATGATAATTATGCTAGAATTTTTACAATAATAACTAGGAGTAACTCTATTCCAACACCTAGGTGCTTATACATACATCATACCAACAAAGAATTTACAATTTATAATATTTACCTACTAACCCTATTACTTATACTTATACTTAGGTACACTTTCATCATACCAGTAAGGAATTTGAAAAAGCTGTAATATTAACCTACAAACCCTATCTTTCTATAAATACTTATTTTCAATTATTTTATTGAGATACCTACCTTTTCCTATTTTCATTGAAACTAGACTTTAATTATTGTACTAAGTTCAGTGATATCTATATATATAAATCTTTCGTGTCACAATTTGGAACGCGATAAACTCCGAAACTACTGAACGGATTTCGATAAAATTTTGCAACTGCCTAAAATATGGTCGGACTTAAAAGATAGGATAGTTTATATTCAATATTTAGGTCTTATTAATTTATAAGGGGCAAAAGTTTCGAAATCTATGTCTATCCCTTTCTATCACGTAGGGACTTAATTATGTCCATCCCTTTCTATCGCTTAGGGATTTTTCAGAAAGTTCTCGACTTTGACGAGGAAAGAACGCTCTAGAATGTCTTTGAGGTTCTGGAATGATCAAATTTAATTCGAAGACTGAAATTATTCGGCTAGCATCCGGAATGCATCCAAACGTTAGTAATCCAGAATTATCTAGAATACTCAAATATACCCATGCAAACGGTTTTGAATTCTAGATTTGGACAAAATGTTCTAAAAAATAGTGCCCCTAAACGTTATAGAATGTTCTTTCATCATCATCATCAATCGATATCAGTCCACTGCTGGACGCAGGTTCACCTTGAGTAACAAAGGCTATATTTGTGTGTTTAAAAAATAAATGTCCACCCGTGCGAAGCCGGGACAGGCAGCTAGTATTTAATAATACATTTGAACTTTGTTTTCACAAACTTCTATTTTTAGACATGGACTGAATTTACACCGAAAACAGGTGAATAAAAAACTTGTGCTTGTTTTAGGGTTTTTAAACCAGAAAATTTTTGAACAGGATGAAATACTAATCTCAAAAGCAATCTATATGATCTATACCTAGGTGTGAAAATCTTGTCTTAATATAGTTAAATAGATTATTTACAATACTAGTTACATGTAGGACACGCTTGACCTTGCAAGGGCGTCCCAACGGAGGCGCGTCGGGCACCCAAGGTCGAACGAGTTGTGGTCATGTCTTCCAAGCCTCGCCAGCCTGCAGTTACGGCATGACGGAACGTCAGCAACTGTCCACGCGGGGCAGTCTTTGCGGAGATGTGGGTCACCACAGTGACTGCATAAGTCCACTTTTTCTTTGCAAAACTTGCGACCATGGCCGAAGCCAAGGCACTTGCTGCACTGAAGAAGCGGACTTTGATCTAAAACCTGCCGCCGCTGTAAGTCAATGTGGACTGTTCCCTCCGCCGTCAGCCGGCGCCACAGAATTGGCGAGACTTGAAGAATGATATTACTTTCTATTGGATTTTGAGTCCTTCTCCTATATTTCACCGACGCCCTGTATTCAGTACCAGGGATATCACCCGTAATTTGGGGATTTTGTGTTTGCAGAGACTTGAGCACATCTTCGTCAGTGTTATAGGAGAGGACTCCTTTAATAATAACAAAAGGATCCTTACTTTTAGCGACTTCAACCTTGAGTCCCCGAGCGCGCTCCCGCAGGCGAGACTGGAGCTTGCTGACCTCCTCTTGGCTCCCGCAGCTGAGGACGATTTTCTGGTCCCTCACTTTGCGAACGGAATCGACCCGGAGTCCCGTCGAGCGCGCGTCCACCGCAACCTTGATCTTCTCCAGCAGCTGGGCACCGGAGTCCGTCGGGTCGTCTGACGCTACGATGATGGCATGATGCGGCTTCGGTGGGGCTGGTCTTCGGGCGACGTCTGCATAGGAGAGACCGTGCTGGGCGACTTCTTCGAATTGGGCTTTTGTTGATTGAAGCGCCACTCTCAAGCTGCTGAGCCCTTCTTCAAGAGGCTTCAGATCAGAAGCTGCTGCTGGAACTGCACTCTTGATTTCTTTGCGTAACTCTTTGATTTCACTAAGGATATCCGCACTAGAGAAGTCGGAAGACATTCGGATGCTTTCATCTTGGATGCTGACTATCCGGTCCTTGAGCTCCGACACTATTTTTGCGTGAGCCTTTTCCATAGCCAACAGCTGTTGGTTGTGCAGAACTTTTAATTCATCCAGATCGGAAACCAGCTCCTCTTTTGTGGTGCATAGCTTAGAAACACACATTTCCATTTCCGTGATCTTCTCGCGAAGTCCGGCTTTAATTGAAGTCTTTAAGTTTCCGGACTCATCAAGCAATTCAAAACATTCATCTTTTAGGTTGTTGGCCAGGGTAAACATTTTTCTGACGGAGACAATGCCTCTCGTGATGTCACCAGAAAAATCAGAAGCTTCAGAAGCTGCGGAGTCTGATGATTGAGCAGGCGAATGTTCCCTCGAAGAGACAGAAGATTGTTTGCTTGATGGGACACTCCCCGCCCCTTCGGCGCTCCGTATAAGAGCCTCTTTCCTTATCGGGTCACCTTTGGCCTTGGACCGTGGAGGCTTGGGTTTGTCTACATCAAAAGTTTTATCCATTGCAAAAGTAAACAACTCACTTTTTTCTGTTCACAAGTACCCGCACTTTCCGGTTTTTGTTGAAAACTTGATCAAGGATCCTTCCAGGAAACAGGATCGTCAGGATTGATGGTGATATAGATCGGCGGGAACTTGTTAGGCACTATGAGACCACTTTCGACACTTTTAGTAAGGTTTAAATATTTAAAATCAATTTTATTTGCGCAGACTCGACCGTCTCCGGTGAGTGTTGGGTTGAGACTGGTTAGGTTAGGTTAGGTTAGGTTAGGTTAGGTTAGGTTAGGTTAGGTTAGGTTAGGTTAGGTTAGGTTAGGTTAGGTTAGGTTAGGTTAGGTTAGGTTAGGTTAGGTTAGGTTAGGTTAGGTTAGGTTAGGTTAGGTTAGGTTAGGTTAGGTTTTTTTTTTTTTTTTTTTTTTTTTTTATTTCTCGTTCCCCTAACATAGTCAAGGACTTTATTTTTCTTTTTTAAGGTTTGAGGACAGGGTGTCTTTATTACTAATAGCGTACAATATTCCCCTATTTTCTTGGGGTATCTTATTCTAGTTTTTGATTTTATTCTATTACATATTTAATGTTTCTTATTCTAATTCATGTTATTATTACAATTTTGTTTTCTTATCTTATATTATTTAAGTACATAGTTGCATTATACTGTTTTACTTTTGTTTGTTTCTATTACTATTTTACATTTATGCATGATTTATATATTCAACAATATACATTCATCATAATTTGCTTAATCTACTTGTTTCTCTTTATTACATTTTCTACAATTTCAGTACAATATTTTATAAACGTCCGTCTCTTTTCGTTATTTGTCATAATTGTGCTTATGTTTTCCAACGTCAAGTCGCAATCGAGTAACTGTACGGCTTCATATCTTCTACGTGCGTAAACAGGACATTCTAACAAAACGTGCATCGCGGTTTCGTCTACACCCGGCTCACATATGCACGATGGGTTCTCCTTACACTTGAAGCGAGCCAAGTATTCGGAGAACCCACCGTGCCCCGTCATTGCCTGAGTCATCGCGCTAGTTGCCTCAAATTTCCTCACAATTTTGTATGCGTTTATCGCGTCCGGGAAGAATATTTTTGTAATGGCGGCCGTTTCTCCTGACTTATACCTCCAGTTCCATTCCTCAAGCGAGCCTAAACGGGTCTGTCGTTTGACGAATGAAACCGGACACTGATCGTAGTCAGGCTTCTTCTTGCTGTTGAGGGCCGCTTCTTTCGCAAGCTCATCTGCTCTTTCATTTCCCCCCAATCCCGCGTGCGCTTTAATCCAAAACAAGGACACTTCCTTGTTTTGGAGTTTGCTCGTTCTCAGGTGGTTTCGAACTTCTACTGCGAGGGGATGGAGGGAACTCTGGTTAACCACAGTCTCTAATGCCGACCTGGAGTCACTGTAGATGCCAAAGCTTGACTCTGAGCACTTTGTGATCTCTTTTGTGGCCCTACATATGGCCAAGAGTTCTGCCTGATAGACCGTGCAGTATGATGACAGTTTAAGCTTGAGGGTTTTGGTCTCGGCGTCACCTTTCCAAAAGGAAAGTGCCGCTCCGACTTTACCCTCAATCTTACTGCCATCGGTGAAGATCTTTACTGCTTGGTGGCTGTGGTCGTCCACGTGTTGTTGATCTATCAGGCTTTCGAACTCCAGGTGCACATGTTCTGCGGGGTGCCACGTCTCGATGTATGGTACCAATCGTTCGATCTCTCGGTCTGCTAGCACTGTCTGGGGCACTCCTCTCTTGGCCTCATACAGGGCTTGTACCTCCCGTATTCTGAGGTCGAGAGGAAGTATCCCAGACAGAACCAGCGATGAATTCAGGGATGCAGTACGATACGCCTTACAGAGTTTTTGTGCAAACCCTCTTTGGACCACATTGAGCTGTTTTTGAACACCTAGTTTTTTAGCTGCTGACCCCCATGCACCGGCTGCGTACAGTATGACCGGTTCTACCGTAGCAGTATATATAAGCCGTATGATTTCAGGGTGGAGACCCCAGCTGAGTTTTGCCGCTCTAGATAATTGCTTGTAGATATTTAAAGCTTTTTTACATGTATTTGTGACGTGGTTATTAAAAGTCAATTTATTGTCAATTGTGAGTCCTAGTAGCTTTATTTGCTCCGACAAGCCAATGCTGACCCCGCCCATGTTCAGAAGTGGTGTGTCATATTTCAACTTACGCGTTATGACCATTGCATTGGTCTTATGCGGTGCGAATTTTAGTTTACTCTTAACACCCCACTCCCGAACATAAGCGAGGGTGGCATTAGCCTGTTGTTGCACTTCCAGCGCGGTATCTCCATCGAACACGAGCACCACATCATCCGCGAAGGCCTGACAATAATCTCCACGCAGTTCCAAACCCTTCAGCAGTGGGTCTAGAAGAAGATTCCACAGGATTGGGCCTCCGATCGATCCTTGGACGCACCCTTTACTAGTGTCCTTTGTGTGCTCTTTTCCGATATATCGAACCCTCACTTTCCGGTCCTCGAGGTAACTATCAATAACTCTCCGTAGGTTCACCGGACACTTTTCCTCCGCCAGTCTGGTTCGGATGGCGGGCCACCATGCACTGTCGAAGGCTCCCTCTATATCCAAAGATACCATCACTGTCAGCTTCTTTTGGCTCAGTTTCGATTCAACGTACTTTATTAGGTCATAGAGGGAGTCTTCGGTGCTTCTCTTGGGCATGAACCCGTACTGGCGAGAACTTATTCGAGGAATGATATGCCACTTGATCCGTCCAATGATCATCTTTTCATATATTTTGCCCATGACCGGCAGAAGGCCTATTGGTCTATATGACTTTGGGTTCGCATAGTCCTCTTTGCCAGGTTTTCGCAATACCACCACTGTTGCCTCCTTCCAGGTGGTGGGGAAGTGTTGTAGTTCAAGACACTTGTTGACTAGTGCCAGGAATACTGCTGGCTCCTGTGAAATGGCGTGCTTGCAGATGTCTGCCGTAAGCCCGTCCACTCCCGGGGCCTTCTTTGGGTTGAAGCTATCGACCGCGAATCTGAGCTCTTCCGTTGTAAACGCTGGATCATGTTTTTCATTATGGCTCCAGTCATTTACCCGGGCTGCTGATTGCCTTATTCGCCTATGGTCTTCATTGTCTTCTTCCTCCAAGTCCTCCGGGTAAAAGGTTTCTGCCAGAAGCTTCACAGAGTCTTCCGGACTCATGACGGTCCCAGCTTTTGCTAGTGGTAGGTCCTCCTGCCTTTTTGTCGTTCGTCCTATAACCCTGTAGATACCCTCCCAGACCCCTTCCCTATCCTGCTTCCCACAGAAGTCCTTCCAGCTAGTTATCTGTGCTCTCTTTGTTTCAGTCTCATATCTTTCTTTTTCTTGCAGGTACTCTTCAACGACTTTTGCTCTCCGGACTGGTGCTGCGTGGCGGATTCTTCGTCTCAGGGTGTTCACGGATCTCTTCAGTTTGGTCAGTTCCTCGGACCACCACGGCAAGGTAAGTACTTCATGTGTTTTCTTTTTTGGAATTGTATTTATACATGTTTGTGTTATTGTGTTTGTGTATTTCACTACGGTGTGTTCTAACTCTGTTGTATTCCTTATCTTATTTATTTCTATTGCATTTATGTTGTGCTCTATTTTTAATTGGGCCAGTTTCTCATGAAACTGGCTCCAATTAGCCTTTTTGGTGTTGAAGAGTCTGGTTGTTCTACTGATGCTAGTTCCTTTTGCCTTTTGAAGTCTTATCTTAAATGTAATTGCGTTGTGGTCCGAGCTTATCATATCCTCCCTGACTTCCCAATCCTCCACCAGATCCAACAAGTCCACTGAGCAGGTAGTTATGTCAACGAAGCTGGTGTATGCTTTTCCTCCCCTGATAGTGTCGAAAGTGGGAGTATTGCCGTTGTTGAGTATCTGCAAGTTCATGTCCTCGATCACTCCCGACATCTCCTCGCCTCTATGGTCTACCTTACTGCTGCCCCACCAAGTGCTCTTTGCGTTGGAGTCCCCTCCCATTATGATCCTTCGAGATCCAAACTTCTCATCTATTTTCTTTAGTTGCTCTAGGTATGGCTGTATGGGCTGGTCTGGCTCGAAGTAGAAGGACACAACAATGATCTCCCATGCACTAGTCCGAATCTTCACCACAACGATGTTGTTTGTGGTGAATTCTGGGCACTGGATAACTTCCATATCGTGGTCGAAGACGGCAACGGCCGCCTTCACGGAAAATACTCGCACAATACTATATAGACCTACTTACTAATTTATTATAATATACAACTATAGTCTGAGAGAAACGATTACAATTATACGGAAAGTAAGCACATATTTAAATCTTACTAACTAATGTTACTATATTTTAGACCTACTTACTAATTTATTATAATATATAATATAGTCTGAGAGAAACGATTACAATTACACAGAAAGTAAGCACATATTTAGATCTTACTATTACGCATACAACAAATACACCTTTCGTAAGCAAGTCGAGCGACATTGTTATATATACCCAAAGGAACAAGTTAATTCAAGGTAATAAGTACCTCTATCATAAACAGACTGGTAAATTATTGAAAGGAAATTAGTAATAGAGAAGTAATTTATTTACATTATACAAAGAAAGAGTACGAAAAGACGCAAGCCCACACATAGGCGGCTGAAACATCAAGTTGCCGATTCAGCAAACAAGGAAGTTACTCGCACAATACTATATTATAGACCTACTTACTAATTTATTATAATATACAACTATAGTCTGAGAGAAACTATTACGATTTCCCGGGAAGTAAACACATATTTAAATCTTACTAACTAATATTATAACTAACATTATATTATATCATATATACCTATTATTATTATTAATCTTACTAAACTATTATTATACACAAAAAAAAGGTACACAGTCAAACAAAAAAAAAATACAAAAACACGCATACAACAAATACCCCTTTCATAAGCAAGTCGAGCGCACCACCAGTTTTTCTCCTCAGCCAAAGAGAGTAGCACCATCCAAGCAATTGCAATTGCGAACTGCGCAAGGGAAGCAAGTTGCGAAATTCGCCACCACCCTATCCAGATCGGCAATCACTTGCGACATTCGCAAGTTGTCAAAATGAGCAAATTGCTGTTTTCGCAATACCCTGCCAAGATGGCAAGCAACTGCGAGAGTGGAACGTGAGCGAGCACGTAAGAGCCTGCAAGAAAGGCAAGTTGCGGAACTCGCCACCACCAACCCTGTCCAGATCGGCAAGCACTTGTAGCCCGCGCAAGTTGTCGAAATGAGTGAGTTGAGAAAGTGGAGAAAGCTTGCTGTTTTCGCAATATACTACCATAGAAGGTGGCCAGTGTTGCAAGAAGTTGCGGCCCGGGCCACAAGGCAAGCCCAAGACGGAAGATGAATATTCTAAATCAGGACAAAAATATTATACAGATATAAAAATAAGCAAGTAAGTAAGAAATCTTTCCTCCTATGACGGGTGAACATGGCCAGCTTAATGCAAAGGACGTCGCGGGGAAAGAAAGAAGGGGGAGAAGCAGGGGGGGGGGAGAGCCAGCCTTCCACTTAAGGAAATCATGTGCCATTAAACGCCTTAAGGCCACCAAAGATGGCCCTAATGTGGGCCCGGAAGGAACTAGTTGTGCATTCTTTGGTGATCACATCCAATAGCTGGTACTGATCCGGCAGCAGGGCCGAAGCTATGGTGTGATCAAGCCGTGAGGAGGAGAAACGGGGACAGTCTTCGATAAGGTGCTTAATAGTTTGTACCGTTTGGCTGTCACACGGGCAGTAGTTATCGCCCGTGATGCCGAATCGATGTAGGTAGGCCTTGTGATAACCATGTCCGGTGAGGAGTTGGGTGATAAAGAAATCAGGGCTTATTACAGAAAGAAATTCGGATAGATGTTGGAAGGAGGGGAGCAATGAGAGGGTGTGTGGGCTGCTCTGAGTATAGTATTCAGTGGCTCTAGCTAATGATATACTTCGGTTCTGGTATTTAATGAAACTGATGGGAATATGTGAGTAATCGGGGGATCTATGAAGGTTGGTAGCAGATTTAGCGGCAACGTCCGCTAGCTCATTGCCACCTATGCCAATGTGGCTGCGCACCCACACAAAGGAAATAGATCTGCGTTGGGACTCGAGGGAGCGGACTGAGTTATGGATAGGAACAGTAAGAGGATGTGTGGTGTATGGGTTTGTCAGTTCGGTAAGTCCGGAGAGGGAGTCAGACAGGATGCAGGTGTGAGGGCACTGCTCGGCGCACGCCCACTCGACGGCCTTTCCGATAGCTAGGAGCTCCGCCTGATAAACTGAGCAATAGTCCTGGAGCTTGAATTTCCTAGTTCGGATCGGCCGTCCCGCTGGGTCAACTACCACAAACGCCGCCCCCACCCCGTCATCCTGCTTACTCCCATCTGTATAGATGAGCAAAGAGTTGTCATGGTCGTTGAGTAGAGAGATACAAAAGTCATCAAACTCCGCAGTTGATGAAATTTCCAGAAATTCGATTCCTCTTCTGAGAGAGGGGTGTGGAAGTGAGGAAGGGGTGACTGGTGATTCCACCGGGTTATCAGAGGGAAGAAATTTTGAGATTAAGTTGATTTTAGAAATTTCAATATCGGAGATTTCAAGAATTCTGTCAGGGAGGGGGATGAGTTGCGCCACAGATATGGCAGTGGCGGTCCGTAGAGTACGGAAACCCCGGATAATTTTGATTGCAAAGAGGCGCTGTAGTGAAAGGAGACGATTGGTGATGTGCTTATATTTTAAAGCCCCCCCCCAAATTCCCGCCGCATAGCCTATGATGGGTTGGATTACTTGCAGATAGATGGTTCTGACATTAAGAGAGGAGACCCCCCAGGTGGGTCTGATATATAAAGAGAGTTTATGATAGATATTCTTAGCCTTATTAATAACATAATCTACATGTTTAATGAAGGTTAACCGGTTGTCGATAATGACACCGAGAAATTTAATATAATTGGAGAATGGAATGCGCTTGCCACCAGCAGAGATGTTACATTTCCTAGACCTATTGGTAAAGGAGATGGCTTGCGTCTTGTCCGGACCAAAGCAGAGTTTGACTGAGGTGCCCCACTCAGCGATGATCCGCAGCGCCGTGTTGGTGATATGCTCGAGGTTTTTTACGTCTGAATCATGCACCACAAGCAGCACGTCGTCAGCGTACGCCTGCAGGTGGCAGCCCCGTGGGAGATCAATCAGGAGGAGGTGGTCTAATAAGAGGTTCCACAGAGTTGGACCACAGACTGAACCCTGGATACATCCCTTGCTCATGGTTTTGCTGAAGGATGCGTCAGCAAAGCTAATCTGTACTTGCCGATTGTTGACATAGTCGAGTAGGGTGTCATATATGTAGGAGGGGCATTCGACTACCCGCAGCCTATGGAAGATGGCCGGCCACCATGCGTTATCAAACGCCGATTTGATGTCGAGAGAGACAGCGATGACCTGCTCTCCTGTTTCCTTGGCAGATCTGATGATGCTGAGGGCAGTGTGGATGGCGTTGTTGGTCGAAGTCTGAAGTTTAAATCCAAATTGGTGTTTTATATTATTCCCGGTAGTATGTAGGTGGTGTGTCAGTCTGTCAATTATGAGTTTTTCAAGCAATTTGCCAAAAACATTGATGAGTCCGATGGGTCTGAATGAGGAGGATGTTGTGTAGTCATGTTTGTCTGGTTTGGGGATAATCTTAGCGATGGCTACCTTCCAGCAGTCAGGAAAACACCGTAGTTCTAGGCATCGATTGAGGATTTCAGTGAAGAGATCAGGGAAGCTGCGGACAACATGCAGGCAGATATCGGATGTCAGGTGGTCAGGGCCGGGGGCCTTTTTTGGGTTCATGCATTTAAGAGCCCCTATGACCTCGTACGGAGTGAGGGGGATGAATGTCTCAGGAGGGTTTGTCATGGGCTGATGCATGAGCTGAGTAAGGGCCCGCTGGCCGTCTGATATGTCAGGGAGGTCATCCGGGAAGAATTTGTCAACCAAAGCCTGTGCTGTGTCCTCAGGGGTGGAGGTGAATGACCCGTCTTCCAGTCGGAGAGTAGAGGGAGGCTTAGAGAGAGGCCTAGTCTTAATGATACGGTTGGTTATGGACCAGACATCTTCTTTTTTCTGTCTATTACAGAATTCCCTGAAGTGCTCTGCAGAGGTCTTACAGATCAGCTCTGAGTACTCTTTCCTAAGTTTCCCCCTCTCGGCAATGGCCTCGGTGAGGGGCCGTTTCTGTCTGACAAGCTTACTAAGTCGGTGGTGGCTTTTTATGACTTCAAGTTTAAGTTTCTGGAGTTGATCACTCCACCAAGGGACGCGGGCCTGCCGATGGGCTGCCCGTGGTAAGAAGATGTCACATGATTTCTGTATGTGAGAGGTGACTTTTATTATATGCTGATTTAATTGGGGAGGGGAGAGTTGGGCAATGGTGACGGAGGGGTGGGCCGAGAGGCGAGAGCAGATGTCGGCGTTGATGTGCTCCCCGATGCGATCCCATCTAACCCTGTTAGTGTTATATCTAAATGTGGAGAGTTTCTTACCCCTAGTGAGGTTTATGTTGTTAAGGTTGAGATTAAAAGATATGGCTTGGTGATCGGATTCAGTGCAGATGGTAGGGTCCACCGTCCAGTCAGCGACCGTTGCATGTCTGTTGTCTAGGGAGTTTCGGAAGAGAGTGAGGTCAATAATGGAGTCCCTCGGAGAGCCATGGGTGACAGTGTTGAATGTGGGAGTATTCCCTACATTACAAATAGATAGGTTGTGTATAGCAAAGAGGTCGAAGAGAACGTTGCCTCTACTGTTGTTGAGCTTGGAGCCCCATGCCGTATGCCATCCGTTGAAATCTCCGCAAATGAGGTGAGTAGCCCCAGTTGTTTGATTGAGTAGTAAATCTATTTTTGTAAGGATTGAGTTGTGATCTGTGCGGGGTTCGATATAAGCCGAAGTTAGAAACAAGCGCTCCCCGGTGCTGCAGCGCACCTGGACAACCGAGAGGTTGGGGCAGGAGTATTCGCTGCTCCCGATCGAAG
Organism: Thera britannica; assembly: GCA_939531255.2. Lineage (NCBI taxonomy): Eukaryota > Metazoa > Arthropoda > Insecta > Lepidoptera > Geometridae > Thera > Thera britannica. Next base: position 36,673 of record OW618042.2, on the reverse strand, counting down.
CAAAGGTACGCTCTCTAATTAGGACAGCCGATTTGATGGGTGAGCTAGATGGATCGGAGGTGGCAAACTGATGGATGATATAGCCAGGGGTGTTAGGTAGTACGCTAGACTTACCAGTGTAGGGCTCGGTGACAAACACAATATCCGTATCGTTCTTGGCGATATGGTGCTTCAGTTCATGATATGCATTGCGGCTGCGTCCAAGATTAACCTGGACGCAGCTGAAGAGATTGAGGCTTGAATTCACAACACACACAGGGGGAGTTACACTACAGTCCATAGTCCGTCTTTAAACGGATATCATCGGTGATTTTCTTCACTATTGGGCAGTGGTTGGAGGTGGCGCTGTGGGCGAGTTTCTTCTGCTGCGTGTGGCCACCTGAGTGGGGGCCACTATAGCGTTTTGATTGCTGGTTGGTGCAGTTGAAGCACCTCAGCAGCTGGGGATCACTCCTATTCGGGCAGTGCTTAAACTCGTGCTCCGTGCTGGCACAGAACGAGCAAGCAACCTCCGGTTTCTTACACCATTTCCGGGTGTGCCCGAACTGTAGGCAGCGGAAGCATTGCAGGAGGGGTACGTACACCTCCGCATGGACCGTTTGGTGGTCAATGTTCACCTTCTGTAGGTGCGCAAGGGTATTGCACGAGGCAGCTGAGGTGAGGAATACTGCGTTGTATAGATGTGGGTTTCTGTTGTTCCTCTTGAAGCTCAACTTCAAGTCTTCCTCACTCCGTACCACCCGCTTTATGTCGTCATTCTGTGCGATCATAATGCTGAACAGTTCTTCGGAAGGTGTTCTGTTGGATATTCCCTTAAGGATGATCATGGGTTTGAGCTGAGCGCATGGCTCAGCTATGATACCGCTTTCTGGCCCGCCGGCTCTCTCCATGGCCCTATCTCTATGTTCGTTGCTATTAAAGGTGACTTTAATTTTGTTGTTGGGCATGACTCTGGTGTTAGCGGGGGCAAAGTTGGTATCCTTGAAGTTGATAGTCTTTTGCCAGGCCTGAATAGTGTCAGTTACGTTGGTGGTGTCGGCCTTAGAGGAGACAATGAGTGCAGGCTTAAAGGCTGTGGTAGCGGGTTGCTTTGTGGGAAGCGGTCTATCAGAATCTAACCTTCTTACTAGAGTGTCCATCGTGTCCCGCATATTAGAGACGTCTCGTGCAGTAGAGAAAAGCTCGGCAATCTCAGCCTCCTGCTTCCTTCTGGATTCCTCCAATGACTCGCGCAGCTTACCAACCTCGGATGCAATGGAGTTACCAATGGTCTCAGCCAGTGTTTGATTGTTCGGGAGAGAAAAGGCTCCACAGTTGTCCTGGAGCTTACAGCTGTGTTTAATACACTCTTCCCTTATCTGCCCCAGAGTATCAATGATAGCATCCTTGTTGGCCTTGGTGAGGCTTTTGCCTTCACGGATCTTCATGATTGCGAAGTTGGTGAGCTTTTGTACTCTGCTGGCTAAGCTGTTTGCCTCGGCCTCCTCCTGGCAGTCCTGTGAAGGGAGAGGGCTTGGCTCGCTGTCATCATAGCGCAAGCGGAGCGGCTGCATGGTTGATTGAGATCCGCAGCTAGATCCGGGGCTATGGAGAAGTCTTGCGGCGGGTTCCGCCACCCCGGTGTTGCTGAGCGCGGGACTATTGTTGGTGAGATCCGTTGTTTGTGGTCTAGACATTTGGTTGTCAGGGGGTCCATTCTCGTCCTTCCCCTCCATCATCTTTGCGTTGGGAGGGGGAGTTCTAATCATTCTTCAGTTTGCCGAGAAAGCAAGGAGCTGCGAGCGGGGAAAGATCTTGCTGTTAACGCAACCACTTGCCTTTATTGAAACCACCAATGGCCGATGGCGCAAGGCAGACTTGCTGGTATTGCAACCACTTGTTGAAACGGCAAGCAAGTTGCAAATGTTGCAAGCAAGTTGCAAAGGCAGACTTGCTGATATTGCAACCACTTGCTGAGAAGGCAAGCAAGTTGCGGAAGTGAAGAGGATACTTGCCGTTCTCACAACCACTTGCTGAGATGGCAAGCAAGTTGCGAATGTGGCAAGGAGCTGCGAGCGGGGAAAGATCTTGCTGTTGACGCAACCACTTGCCTTTATTGCAACCGATGGCCGATGGCGCAAGGCAGATTTGCTGTTATTGCAACCACTTGCTGAGACGGCAAGCAAGTTGCGAAAGTAGAGAGCAAACTTGCTGTTAATGCAACCACTGGTGGCCAATACTGCAAGGAGTTGCAAACCGGGCAACTTTGACGGAGCGCGACGCGAAACGCAGCCGCTTCGTCAGCGGATGGAGATCGACTGGTTAGGTTAGGTTAGGTTAGGTTAGGTTAGGTTAGGTTAGGTTAGGTTAGGTTAGGTTAGGTTAGGTTAGGTTAGGTTAGGTTAGGTTAGGTTAGGTTAGGTTAGGTTAGGTTAGGTTAGGTTAGGTTTTTTTTTTTTTTTTTTTTTTTTTTTTTTTTTTTTTTATAAAATGGAGATATTTGTGTAAGTGGGGGGCGGGCGCTATGTACTACACCCGCCCCTCACCACATTAATGTGCCAGAAGACAGAGTTTTGGAACTTAATTATCTAAATAAATCTTATTCTTATATTTAGGAGACAGCGTTTGAGTTATAAATTATTAACAATGTACAAATATTAGAATGTTACTGACTAATATTGTATACTAAATATTGTATCATTTTTTTTTTTTTTTTTTTTTTTTTTTTTTTTTTTTATATCAATTATTATGTGTTTTTTCTTTTCTTTTTCTTTTTCTTTTTCCTCTTTTTGTCCTTTAATATATATAATTATTGCTAATCTTACTTAACATTTATTATTATTTTATGTTTACATTTTTATATATACCCAAAGAAACAAGTTTATTTAAGTTAACAAGTACCTCTATCATAAACAGATTGGTAAATTAGAGATAGGAAATTAGTAATAGAGAAGTTAGTATTTACATTATACAAGTACGAAAAGACGCAAGCCCGCACATAGGCGGCTGAAACAGCAAGTTGCCGATACGGCAAACAAGGAAGTTACTCGCACAATACTATATTTTAGACCTACCTACTAATTTATTATACTATACAACTATAGTCTGAGAGAAACGATTACAATTATACGGAAAGTAAGCACATATTTAAATCTTACTAACTAATATTACTATATTTTAGACCTACTTACTAATTTATTATAATATACAACTATAGTCTGAGAGAAACGATTACAATTACACAGAAAGTAAGCACATATTTAAATCTTACTATTACGCATACAACAAATACACCTTTCGTAAGCAAGTCGAGCGACATTGTTATATATACCCAAAGGAACAAGTTAATTCAAGGTAACAAATACCTCTATCATAAACAGACTGGTAAATTATTGAAAGGAAATTAGTAATAGAGAAGTAATTTATTTACATTATACAAAGAAAGAGTACGAAAAGACGCAAGCCCACACATAGGCGGCTGAAACAGCAAGTTGCCGATTCAGCAAACAAGGAAGTTACTCGCACAATACTATATTTTAGACCTACTTACTAATTTATTATAATATACAACTATAGTCTGAGAGAAACGATTACGATTACCCGGGAAGTAAACACATATTTAAATCTTACTAACTAATATTATAACTAATATTATATTATATCATATATACCTATTATTATTATTAATCTTACTAAACTATTATTATACACAAAAAAAAAGGTACACAGTCAAACAAACAAAAAAAAAAAAAAATACAAAAATACGCATACAACAAATACACCTTTCATAAGCAAGTCGAGCGCACCACCAGTTTTTCTCCTCAGCCAAAGAGAGTAGCACCATCCAAGCAATTGCAATTGCGAACCGCGCAAGGGAAGCAAGTTGCGAAATTCGCCACCACCCTATCCCGATCGGCAATCACTTGCGACATTCGCAAGTTGTCAAAATGAGCACGTAAGAGCCTGCAAGAAAGGCAAGTTGCGGAACTCGCCACCACCAACCCTATACAGATCGGCAAGCACTTGTAGCCCGCGCAAGTTGTCGAAATGAGTGAGTTGAGAATGTGGAGAAAGCTTGCTGTTTTCGCAATATACTACCATAGAAGGTGGCCAGTGTTGCAAGAAGTTGCGGCCCGGGCCACAAGGCAAGCCCAAGACGGAAGATGAATAACCTAAATCAGGACAAAAATATTATACAGATATAAAAATAAGCAAGTAAGTAAGAAATCTTTCCTCCTATGACGGGTGAACATGGCCAGCTTAATGCAAAGGACGTCACGGGGAAAGAAAGAAGGGGGAGAAGCAGGGGGGGGAGAGCCAGCCTTCCACTTAAGGAAATCATGTGCCATTAAACGCCTTAAGGCCGCCAAAGATGGCCCCAATGTGGGCCCGGAAGGAACTAGTTGTGCATTCTTTGGTGATCACATCCAATAGCTGGTACTGATCCGGCAGCAGGGCCGAAGCTATGGTGTGATCAAGCCGTGAGGAGGAGAAACGGGGACAGTCTTCGATAAGGTGCTTAATAGTTTGTACCGTTTGGCTGTCACACGGGCAGTAGTTATCGCCCGTGATGCCGAATCGATGTAGGTAGGCCTTGTGATAACCATGTCCGGTGAGGAGTTGGGTGATAAAGAAATCAGGGCTTATTACAGAAAGAAATTCGGATAGATGTTGGAAGGAGGGGAGCAATGAGAGGGTGTGTGGGCTGCTCTGAGTATAGTATTCAGCGGCTCTAGCTGATGATATACTTCGGTTCTGGTATTTAATGAAACTGATGGGAATATGTGAGTAGTCGGGGGATCTATGAAGGTTGGTAGCAGATTTAGCGGCAACGTCCGCTAGCTCATTGCCCCCTATGCCAATGTGGCTGCGCACCCACACAAAGGAAATAGATCTGCGTTGGGACTCGAGGGAGCGGACTGAGTTATGGATAGGAACAGTAAGAGGATGTGTGGTGTATGGGTTTGTCAGTTCGGTAAGTCCGGAGAGGGAGTCAGACAGGATGCAGGTGTGAGGGCACTGCTCGGCGCACGCCCACTCGACGGCCTTTCCGATAGCTAGGAGCTCCGCCTGATAAACTGAGCAGTAGTCCTGGAGCTTGAATTTCCTAGTTCGGATCGGCCGTCCCGCTGGGTCAACTACCACAAACGCCGCCCCCACCCCGTCATCCTGCTTACTCCCATCTGTATAGATAAGCAAAGTGTTGTCATGGTCGTTGAGTAGAGAGATACAAAAGTCGTCAAACTCCGCAGTTGATGAAATTTCCAGAAATTCGATTCCTCTTCTGAGAGAGGGGTGTGGAAGTGAGGAAGGGGTGACTGGTGATTCCACCGGGTTGTCAGAGGGAAGAAATTTTGAGATTAAGTTGATTTTAGAAATTTCAATATCGGAGATTTCAAGAATTTTATCAGGAAGGGGGATGAGTTGCGCCACAGATATGGCAGTGGCGGTCCGTAGAGTACGGAAACCCCGGATAATTTTGATTGCAAAGAGGCGCTGTAGTGAAAGGAGACGATTGGTGATGTGCTTATATTTTATAGCCCCCCCCCAAATTCCCGCCGCATAGCCTATGATGGGTTGGATTACTTGCAGATAGATGGTTCTGACATTAAGAGAGGAGACCCCCCAGGTGGGTCTGATATATAAAGAGAGTTTATGATAGATATTCTTAGCCTTATTAATAACATAATCTACATGTTTAATGAAGGTTAACCGGTTGTCGATAATGACACCGAGAAATTTAATATAATTGGAGAATGGAATGCGCTTGCCACCAGCAGAGATGTTACATTTCCTAGACCTATTGGTAAAGGAGATGGCTTGCGTCTTGTCCGGACCAAAGCAGAGTTTGACTGAGGTGCCCCACTCAGCGATGATCCGCAGCGCCGTGTTGGTAATATGCTCGAGGTTTTTTACGTCTGAATCATGCACCACAAGCAGCACGTCGTCAGCGTACGCCTGCAGGTGGCAGCCCCGTGGGAGATCAATCAGGAGGAGGTGGTCTAATAAGAGGTTCCACAGAGTTGGACCACAGACTGAACCCTGGATACATCCCTTGCTCATGGTTTTGCTGAAGGATGCGTCAGCAAAGCTAATCTGTACTTGCCGATTGTTGACATAGTCAAGTAGGGTGTCATATATGTAGGAGGGGCATTCGACTACCCGCAGCCTATGGAAGATGGCCGGCCACCATGCGTTATCAAACGCCGATTTGATGTCGAGAGAGACAGCGATGACCTGCTCTCCTGTTTCCTTGGCAGATCTAATGATGCTGAGGGCAGTGTGGATGGCGTTGTTGGTCGAAGTCTGAAGTTTAAATCCAAATTGGTGTTTTATATTATTCCCGGTAGTATGTAGGTGGTGTGTCAGTCTGTCAATTATGAGTTTTTCAAGCAATTTGCCAAAAACATTGATGAGTCCGATGGGTCTGAATGAGGAGGATGTTGTGTAGTCATGTTTGTCTGGTTTGGGGATAATCTTAGCGATGGCTACTTTCCAGCAGTCAGGAAAACACCGTAGTTCTAGGCATCGATTGAGGATTTCAGTGAAGAGATCAGGGAAGCTGCGGACAACATGCAGGCAGATATCGGATGTCAGGTGGTCAGGGCCGGGGGCCTTTTTTGGGTTCATGCATTTAAGAGCCCCTATGACCTCGTACGGAGTGAGGGGGATGAATGTCTCAGGAGGGTTTGTCATGGGCTGATGCATGAGCTGAGTAAGGGCCCGCTGGCCGTCTGATATGTCAGGGAGGTCATCCGGGAAGAATTTGTCAACCAAAGCCTGTGCTGTGTCCTCAGGGGTGGAGGTGAATGACCCGTCTTCCAGTCGGAGAGTAGAGGGAGGCTTAGAGAGAGGCCTAGTCTTAATGATACGGTTGGTTATGGACCAGACATCTTCTTTTTTCTGTCTATTACAGAATTCCCTGAAGTGCTCTGCAGAGGTCTTACAGATCAGCTCTGAGTACTCTTTCCTAAGTTTCCCCCTCTCGGCAATGGCCTCGATGAGGGGCCGTTTCTGTCTGACAAGCTTACTAAGTCGGTGGTGGCTTTTTATGACTTCAAGTTTAAGTTTCTGGAGTTGATCACTCCACCAAGGGACGCGGGCCTGCCGATGGGCTGCCCGTGGTAAGAAGATGTCACATGATTTCTGTATGTGAGAGGTGACTTTTATTATATGCTGATTTAATTGGGGAGGGGAGAGTTGGGCAATGGTGACGGAGGGGTGGGCCGAGAGGCGAGAGCAGATGTCGGCGTTGATGTGCTCCCCGATGCGATCCCATCTAACCCTGTTAGTGTTATATCTAAATGTGGAGAGTTTCTTACCCCTAGTGAGGTTTATGTTGTTAAGGTTGAGATTAAAAGATATGGCTTGGTGATCGGATTCAGTGCAGATGGTAGGGTCCACCGTCCAGTCAGCGACCGTTGCATGTCTGTTGTCTAGGGAGTTTCGGAAGAGAGTGAGGTCAATAATGGAGTCCCTCGGAGAGCCATGGGTGACAGTGTTGAATGTGGGAGTATTCCCTACATTACAAATAGATAGGTTGTGTATAGCAAAGAGGTCGAAGAGAGCGTTGCCTCTACTGTTGTTGAGCTTGGAGCCCCATGCCGTATGCCATCCGTTGAAATCTCCGCAAATGAGGTGAGTAGCCCCAGTAGTTTGATTGAGTAGTAAATCTATTTTTGTAAGGATTGAGTTGTGATCTGTGCGGGGTTCGATATAAGCCGAAGTTAGAAACAAGCGCTCCCCGGTGCTGCAGCGCACCTGGACAACCGAGAGGTTGGGGCAGGAGTATTCGCTGCTCCCGATCGAAGCAAAGGTACGCTCTCTAATTAGGACAGCCGATTTGATGGGTGAGCTAGATGGATCGGAGGTGGCAAACTGATGGATGATATAGCCAGGGGTGTTAGGTAGTACGCTAGACTTACCAGTGTAGGGCTCGGTGACAAACACAATATCCGTATCGTTCTTGGCGATATGGTGCTTCAGTTCATGATATGCATTGCGGCTGCGTCCAAGATTAACCTGGACGCAGCTGAAGAGATTGAGGCTTGAATTCACAACACACACAGGGGGAGTTACACTACAGTCCATAGTCCGTCTTTAAACGGATATCATCGGTGATTTTCTTCACTATTGGGCAGTGGTTGGAGGTGGCGCTGTGGGCAAGTTTCTTCTGCTGCGTGTGGCCACCTGAGTGGGGGCCACTATAGCGTTTTGATTGCTGGTTGGTGCAGTTGAAGCACCTCAGCAGCTGGGGATCACTCCTATTCGGGCAGTGCTTAAACTCGTGCTCCGTGCTGGCACAGAACGAGCAAGCAACCTCCGGTTTCTTACACCATTTCCGGGTGTGCCCGAACTGTAGGCAGCGGAAGCATTGCAGGAGGGGTACGTACACCTCCGCATGGACCGTTTGGTGGTCAATGTTCACCTTCTGTAGGTGCGCAAGGGAATTGCACGAGGCAGCTGAGGTGAGGAATACTGCGTTGTATAGATGTGGGTTTCTGTTGTTCCTCTTGAAGCTCAACTTCAAGTCTTCCTCACTCCGTACCACCCGCTTTATGTCGTCATTCTGTGCGATCATAATGCTGAACAGTTCTTCGGAAGGTGTTCTGTTGGATATTCCCTTAAGGATGATCATGGGTTTGAGCTGAGCGCATGGCTCAGCTATGATACCGCTTTCTGGCCCGCCGGCTCTCTCCATGGCCCTATCTCTATGTTCGTTGCTATTGAAGGTGACTTTAATTTTGTTGTTGGGCATGACTCTGGTGTTAGCGGGGGCAAAGTTGGTATCCTTGAAGTTGATAGTCTTTTGCCAGGCCTGAATAGTGTCAGTTACGTTGGTGGTGTCGGCCTTAGAGGAGACAATGAGTGCAGGCTTAAAGGCTGTGGTAGCGGGTTGCTTTGTGGGAAGCGGTCTATCAGAATCTAACCTTCTTACTAGAGTGTCCATCGTGTCCCGCATCTTAGAGACGTCTCGTGCAGTAGAGAAAAGCTCGGCAATCTCAGCCTCCTGCTTCCTTCTGGATTCCTCCAATGACTCGCGCAGCTTACCAACCTCGGATGCAATGGAGTTACCAATGGTCTCAGCCAGTGTTTGATTGTTCGGGAGAGAAAAGGCTCCACAGTTGTCCTGGAGCTTACAGCTGTGTTTAATACACTCTTCCCTTATCTGCCCCAGAGTATCAATGATAGCATCCTTGTTGGCCTTGGTGAGGCTTTTGCCTTCACGGATCTTCATGATTGCGAAGTTGGTGAGCTTTTGTACTCTGCTGGCTAAGCTGTTTGCCTCGGCCTCCTCCTGGCAGTCCTGTGAAGGGAGAGGGCTTGGCTCGCTGTCATCATAGCGCAAGCGGAGCGGCTGCATGGTTGATTGAGATCCGCAGCTAGATCCGGGGCTATGGAGAAGTCTTGCGGCGGGTTCCGCCACCCCGGTGTTGCTGAGCGCGGGACTATTGTTGGTGAGATCCGTTGTTTGTGGTCTAGACATTTGGTTGTCAGGGGGTCCATTCTCGTCCTTCCCCTCCATCATCTTTGCGTTGGGAGGGGGAGTTCTAATCATTCTTCAGTTTGCCGAGAAGGCAAGGAGCTGCGAGCGGGGAAAGATCTTGCTGTTAACGCAACCACTTGCCTTTATTGCAACCACCAATGGCCGATGGCGCAAGGCAGTCTTGCTGGTATTGCAACCACTTGTTGAAACGGCAAGCAAGTTGCGAATGTTGCAAGCAAGTTGCAAAGGCAGACTTGCTGATATTGCAACCACTTGCTGAGAAGGCAAGCAAGTTGCGGAAGTGAAGAGGACACTTGCCGTTCTCACAACCACTTGCTGAGATGGCAAGCAAGTTGCGAATGTGGCAAGGAGCTGCGAGCGGGGAAAGATCTTGCTGTTGACGCAACCACTTGCCTTTATTGCAACCGATGGCCGATGGCGCAAGGCAGATTTGCTGTTATTGCAACCACTTGCTGAGACGGCAAGCAAGTTGCGAAAGTAGAGAGCAAACTTGCTGTTATTGCAACCACCGGTGGCCAATACTGCAAGGAGTTGCAAACCGGGCAACTTTGACGGAGCGCGACGCGAAACGCAGCCGCTTCGTCAGCGGATGGAGATCGACTCGGTTAGGTTAGGTTAGGTTAGGTTAGGTTAGGTTAGGTTAGGTTAGGTTAGGTTAGGTTAGGTTAGGTTAGGTTAGGTTAGGTTAGGTTAGGTTAGGTTAGGTTAGGTTAGGTTAGGTTAGGTTAGGTTAGGTTAGGTTAGGTTAGGTTAGGTTAGGTTAGGTTAGGTTAGGTTAGGTTAGGTTAGGTTAGGTTAGGTTAGGTTAGGTTAGGTTAGGTTAGGTTAGGTTAGGTTAGGTTAGGTTAGGTTAGGTTAGGTTAGGTTAGGTTAGGTTAGGTTAGGTTAGGTTAGGTTAGGTTAGGTTAGGTTAGGTTAGGTTAGGTTAGGTTAGGTTAGGTTAGGTTAGGTTAGGTTAGGTTAGGTTAGGTTAGGTTAGGTTAGGTTAGGTTAGGTTAGGTTAGGTTAGGTTAGGTTAGGTTAGGTTAGGTTAGGTTAGGTTAGGTTAGGTTAGGTTAGGTTAGGTTAGGTTAGGTTTTTTTTTTTTTTTTTTTTTTTTTTTTTTTTTTTTTCCTACTTGTTGCCTCGTACCGAATGTCGTAATGATTATAGACTGGGGGCCTTTTATTGCTATCTACATCTTATTCTAATCTACTCTAATGGGCTTTATACAGAGAAAGGTCCTCTGAGGGTTTCAGAGTTCTTATACAACTGCTTACTTCTACTACATAGTCTTAATTTTACATTTCTATTTGGGGATGGGATAGGGTTAACTATCTTAAATCTATTCTATTTCTATCTTACTCTACATTATTACATAAACATTTTTAACTTAATATCTAACAGTTTAAAGTGTGTACTCATATTATTTATTTGTTACATGTTTTATTACATATACATGGTATACGTATATTCACTATACATACACATTATACTTTACTACCTATTTATTTCTTTTGATTACTTTACTCGCTAATTTTATACAGTACGCTATAAACTTCGGACGGTTCACCTTGTCCTGCATAATGTCTTGGATATTTTCCGCATTGATTGTTACTTCCATAAACTGTTCAGCTTCATATCTCTCTAGGCCGTATACCGGGCATTCCAAAAGAATGTGAGCAACTGTTTCGTCCCTACCTGGTTCACAGATGCACGATGGGTTCTCCTTACACTTAAACCGGTTTAAGTATTCGGAGAACCCACCGTGTCCTGTCATCACTTGTGTCATGACGGTGGTTGGTTCAAGCTGGCTAATTATTTTATATGCCCGAATGGCGTCCGGAAAGAACATTTTAGTGACTGATGCCGTTTCCCCTGCCTTGTATCGGTTGTTCCATTCGTGGAGCGACGTCGCACGGATTTGTCGCTTCACGAATGAAACAGGGCACATGTCGTAATCCGGGCTTCTTTTGATGTGCAAGGCCGCCTCCTTTGCTAACTCGTCCGCACGCTCATTGCCCTCCAACCCTGCGTGAGCTTTGATCCAGAATAAGGTTACTTCCTTATTCTGGATCTTACAGATCCTTATGTTTGCTCTAGTTTCTACTGCCAAGGGATGGAGGGAACTCGGGTTGACGACGGATTCCAGTGCTGCTCGCGAATCACTGTAAATTCCAAAGGAGTTTTCCGGGCGCTTCAGGGTCAGACGTGTGGCCCTGCATATGGCCAGAAGTTCAGCCTGGTACACCGTACAGTACGATGGCAGCTTAAGCTTGAGGGTTTTGGTTTCGGCGACGCAATCCCATAAGGATAGCGCCGCTCCAACTTTGCCCTCAATCTTGCTGCCATCGGTGAAGATACGGACTGCTTGGCTGTTGTGGTCTTCCACCTGCCTTCGGTCTACCAGACTCTGAAACTCAAGACTCTCGTGTTCCGCTGGGTGTACTGTGGCGGTATATGGCACTACGCGTTCCACCCCTCTGTCTGCTAATGCTGGCCAGGGTACCCCCCTCTTGACCTCGTACAGGGTGGCTGCCTCTCGCACTCTGATGTCGAGTGGAAGTATCCCGGCCAGCACCAGCGCTGAGTTGAGGGAGACTGTGCGGTACGCTCTACTCAGCTTCTGAGCAAAGCCTCTCTGCACGGCGTTAAGCTGTTTCTGTACCCCCTGTTTCTTCGTCGCCTGTGCCCAGGCACTGGCTGCGTACAAGATAACAGGTTCCACAGTGGCCGTGTAGATCAGTCGCGTAACTTCCGGATGTAAACCCCAGCTTATCTTGGCCGCTCTTGATAGTTGTTTGTAAATATTGGCTGCCTTTTTGCATACCTCTGCCACGTGCCTGTTGAATGTTAATTTATGATCTATGATCAGCCCCAAGATCTTTATTTCCGACGACATTCCAATGTCGACCCCGCCCATCCTCAGCAGAGGGGTGTCATACTTCAACTTTCTAGTTACCAGCATTGCCTTGGTCTTATGCGGCGCAAATTTTAATTTGTTTCTGACACCCCAATCCTGAACATGAGCGAGAGCGGCATTGGCCTGCCTTTGCACGTTCAACGCAGTGTCACCGTCAAAAACCAGGATGACATCGTCGGCGAAAGCCTGGCAGTAGTCTCCCCGCGAAACCAACTCTTTCAGAAGGGGGTCCAGCAGAAGGTTCCAGAGAATTGGACCACCAATGGAACCTTGGACGCAACCCTTGTTCGTCTCCCGCTTGTGCTCTTCTCCCGCGTACCTCACCCTAACCGTTCGGTTTCGCAGATAACTATCCACTACCCTTCTTAAGTTTACAGGACAGTCTTCCTCCGCCAACCGTACTCTTATAGCTGGCCACCACGCGCTATCGAAGGCTCCCTCTATGTCCAGTGAGATTACGGTTACCAACTTTTTCGCAGTCAATTTTTCACGTATGTGCGTCATTAGGTCATAGAGGGAGTCTTCGGTACTCTTCTGGGGCACAAAGCCGTATTGGCGAGGACTTGTCCTTGGTAGTAAATGCCACTTAAGCCTTCCTACGACCATCTTTTCTAAAACTTTCCCCATTACTGGCAAGAGGCCTATAGGCCGGTATGATTTCGGGTCAGTGTATGTTTCTTTGCCCGGCTTTCTGAGGGCTATCACCGTCGCCTCCTTCCACACGTTAGGGAAGTAGCCCAGCTCCAGGCACTTATTTGCCAGCGCAAGGTTCAGATCTTCGTCACCGAGTACTACGTGCTTACAAATATCAGCCGTCAACCCGTCCGCGCCTGGGGCTTTTTTGGGGTTAAAACTCTCCACTGCGGCTCGCAGCTCTTCTTTGGTAAACGGCGGGTCATATTTTTCACAATACACCCATTCGTTTACCCGTTCAGCTGCTTCCCTCGTCTCTCGGTGGTTTGCGTTTTCCCCTTCCTCTACGTCCTTCGGGTAGAACGTCTTGGCCAACAGTTCGCATGATCCATTTGAGTCGAGGAATCTCCCTTCCTTCATCAGTGGCAACTCCTCCTGCCTCTTCGATGTTCTGCCTATCACCCTGTAGATACCCTCCCATACCCCTTCTTTGTCCTGCTTCCCACAGAACCCCTTCCAACTCTCCACTTGTGCTCTCTTAACTTCAATCTCATATGTTTCCTTTGCTTGCAGGTACTCGCGGACAACCTTCGCTCTACGGACCGGCGCTGCACATCTGATCCTTCGTCTCTTGGTGGTGACTTCCCGCTTCATCGCTGCGAGTTCCTCGGACCACCACGGCAAGGTAAGTTCTTCTTTTTCTTTCTTTTTTGGTAACACTTCATTGCATGTTTGTTTCACTATATTTATGTATTTTTCGACTGTTTGTTCCAAACTCTCTTTACTATTTATTTCCTCAAACTCCATCTTGCTTATTTTACTATCTGCTTTCAATTTGTCCAGTTTCTCACGAAACTGGACCCAATTGGCTTTTTTAGTGTTGTACAATCTGGTAGTTCGAGCTACGTTTGTTCCTTTTGCTTTCACTAAGTTTACTTTGAAGGTAATGGCGTTGTGGTCCGAGCTCACAAGATCTTCCTCAACTCTCCAGTCTTCCACCAAGCCAAGCATGTCTTCAGTACAGGCCGTCACGTCCACGTTGCTAGTATACCGCTTGTTTCCCCTAATCGTGTCAAATGTTGGGATGTCGCCTTGATTAAGTACCTGCAAGCTCATCTCTTCGAGGGCTCCAGCCATTTCCTCTCCTCTACGGTCAACCTTATTGCTGCCCCACCATGCACTCTTAGCGTTGGTGTCGCCTCCCATGATAATTTTCGTAGCTCCAAGTTCCTCCTCCACTTTTTTGAGCTGCTCCAGGTACCGCTCTATGGGTTGGTCTGGCTCAAAGTAGAACGAGATCACAGCAATCTCCCAGGCACTGGTCCGGATCTTCACTACCACGATGTTATTTGTAGTGAATTTCGGGCACTGTATCACATCCATGTCGCGGTCAAAAATGACTACTGCCGCTTTCACTACCCCTTCCCCTTGCTCAGTGCTCTGAAAGACCCTTGTTCCTCTATAATTCTTCATACTTTTTGCCCCACCCACATACGGCTCCTGGAGCAGCGCAAAGGCCACCTTCCTTTCGCTTGCTTGAATCATTAACTCGTTTGTGGCAAGCTCCTTCCTCTGAAGATTGGCTTGGACTACTAGGTATGGCTTCTTGTTGGTTAAGGTTTGCGTTTTGGTTACCGTATTGACGCCCTCAGCAATATGCTATGGAGGCGCGGGCCAGTGCATCCCACTTGCGCCGCACTGCACAGTCTTGGCTGAAAGCACTGTGATCAGTGAAGTCTAAGTTTGCCTGCGTGCAGTTGCAGCACTTTGGGTCTGCACCGGCGCGCCACTCAGCACACTCCGTGCGCATATGGGGTCCCCCGCAATGGCTGCACCTTTCTTCCGTCTGTTTGCAGAAACGTCTACCGTGTCCATATTCAAGGCAGAGTGAGCATTGCACCAGTGGTGACTGATCTGCTACTCTGACCTTCTGCATATCGATATGGACAGATCCTGCTTCAGTCGCCCTTGCCCATATCTTGGGGGATACCCGTACGACCACGTGGCTTACCTGAGGATTCCTCGTCCTCTTACGGTAGCGGACCTCCATTCTTATGTCCTGTGCCCCGAGGTCCTTGAGGAGGCCTCCATTCTGTGTGTTGAGTGCGCATAGGATGTCTTCATCACTATTATAGTTGAACACATCCCTGAGCAACAGCAGCGGGTCCTTATTTTTTATTTCTTCCACGAGCAGGTGGTCCTCTGCTTTCTTAAGCCTATCCTTCACTTTCTGCCTCTGCTCTTCGGTTTTGCAACCTATTATTACCTTCCTGTCCCTGGCCTTTCTTACCCTATCCACCATTATCCCCCCCTCTTTAGCATTTATCGCGCTTCTGATCCTGCTAAGGACCTCATCACCGGTTTCATTCTCGTCCCTCGAGGTGATGATCACCGAGTGCAGCGCAGTTTGCTTGGGGGGCTGCCTCCCAGCGGGCTGTGCCGCTACACTCGCGTAGGTCATCCCCTCCAGGGATCTCTGCTGCTTGTCCATTGCCTGCTTGAGTCCTTCCATACGCTCGTTGCTGTCATTAATCAGTCTAATGTGCTCCTCTATTTTCTCCATCAATTCTTTCTTTACCGCGTGATCCGTCTTCGACGCTAGCGGGGACAACGACAGCAGGTCCAATGGCTCTGCCACACTCTTTCCGGTCTCCTGACCCACTCCTTGATCCTTCCCTTGCCTTGTTCCCTCTGCTTCCGCCTCTTTTACAAGCTGGTACAGCCGCTCTAACAGTTTCGTGACCTCAGTTTTTATGTCCGTCCTTAAGTTCCGCGCGCTGCCCAGTTGCATTTTTCCCTTCTTCAGACAAGCCCTTGCCTCAACCGTTCTGCTCTCGTATCTGGGCTCCTCCTGTGCCGGTGGACTTCCACCCAGGAAATCCAATAAAGCAAAACGGTTGCCCGACGGAACCGGTCCAGCCTTCTTCGGGGTGGTTGTGGCCTTGCATTTGGTTACGGTTTTACCCGACTCCCATTCACCTATGCTACGCCTCACCCCCGAGGCCTTGGTCAGTACGCCAGAAGGTCCTGCCTTCTCTGTCTGGTCGGGAGTTTTTTGGGGGCTAGGGACTGTCTTGTCCCCTGGCGGTTTCACAGGAGTGCGAATTCCAAACATGTCGGCGCGTTAGAGGAAAGTCTATTACACTACGACTCAGTACACAGATATAAAATAAAAGGTTTGTAAAAGTTTTAAAATGGTCAGTAAAAGTTACACAATAAATAATAAAATACTATTTGTCAAAATTAAACTAGTCCTAATCTTTCTTTTCCAGGTTATCCCGTGCAGCTTAGCAGTCAGTCAACGTTTGGGCACCACTCGGGACCAATAAGTGCAACAAGGTAAGTGCTCTACCTATGTAGAGTCACTCACACCGATCTAATTTTTTGCCCTGTTTCAGGTTCCGGTGATGCGCCAGTCAACCAACGTCAGGACACAGGTATCTACGTATGGTAAGTGTTTTTTCTATGTAGTTGACTCTACCAAGCACTGGGGTTACTACTCCAATAACCCTCTGCCAACCTGGGCGTTGAAAACAATTTTTGTCAAGAAAAAAGATTATGACTCTACCTAGAGTCGGTCTACATAAACTAATGTAAAGGCCTGTAAATGACCTATAACATACAGAAAACCGCGATCAAATCGGAGGTACGGTTCGCGAGATATGAAGCTTTTCAGTTTTTCCAAGATGGCGGACAAAATGGCCGCCAAAGTCTATAACCACCGTATCTCCGTCAAAATAGCTCCCAGAGCGTCGAGTTTTTGACAGGAGTACCTGTCTCGTTACTGTCTACGTCCTCACCACCTAAGGTAGAGTCAAAAAATGTTGGCTCTACCTAGAGTCACTACCTAGGTCAAAAAAGAGAGGGGGCAATGACGGTATCAGCTCTGGAAACCGCGACCCAATCGGACCACCCTAGCCGGAGTTATGCCCACTCTAAACTTTCCAAGATGGCGGACAAGATGGCCGCCACTCAACAAAACCTCCCACAACTTCGCGAGTTTTGGTCTTAGAGCGTCGCGGTTTCGAACAAGGTATTTGACTCGGCACAGTCTACAACCTCAGCTGTCTAGCTAAGCCTAAAAAAGTAGGACTCTACATAGAGTTCTAGCCGCATTTGTTAAACGACGGGGCTGGCGGCTATACCAATACAGAAAACCCCACTTCAATCGGACTATCCGTCGCAGAGTTACAGCCCCTTTAAACAATCCAAGATGGCGTCCAATATGGCCGCCAAAAGTCTAACTTCGGCCCCTTTCGTCCGAATCGAGTCGTGTTTGGGCTTGTTTAAAAGAGCTAGACTCACACAGTAAATTGAGCTTAACAACGAATTGATAAAACCCCCCCCTAATTTAATAATCCCTAAAAACACAATTTATTACGCTAAAAATGCCCTAACTTCGCGAGTTTTCGCCAAAAACATACAAAAATTTACAAACAGTTTACAATAAATATCCACCAGGTGACCCTAAAACAAATTGGTTTCTACCACTAAAAACAAGGGTACCTCGTGGACACGTGGGAATTTTAAAAATCTATAACTTAAAAACCAGTTGATAAACCTATGCCAAATTTTTTATATATGGTAGAAGACCCTAAAATCTATTTAAAATGAATTTAAAAAATATATGTTGTCGATAATTTGGAAGAGATAAAAAATTTGGAAAAATTGAAAATTTTGAAAACCTAATAACTTAGTCAAAACTTAACTTTTCTAAAATCTTGAAGTGCCTCCGGGGTGTCCACGTAGATATCTTCTAGGCTCCAACGTCAGTCTTCCTCCAACAGCCCTGGATCCCTGACCTTGTCGCCACGTGGTTTTTGTTTTTTTGCCTTTATTTCCGTGCTCCTGCACGGAAAAAATCGGCAAAGACAGCAGATGTGTAGTACTCCAAGAGGCCCTTTTGGGGGCGTAATAAAAATCGTAGGTCGCCGCTGTAGATTTCGAGATATCTCGCCTTTTAACTTCAAAATTGAAGAAAAAACCAGTTCTTCACTCAGAACTTCGCGTGCACTTCACTTAGAACAATAAGATTTTCACTGGCGCGTGCGCCTCAACTTTCCGCAACTTTTGGTGTATCGCACTGGCACTTTGCACAACTTTTACTATTTTTCGTGATTTTTTCGGCGCGGAGACACTCTAAATCGTGGCGCTCTCGACCGCGGGTGGGAGCGGTGTGTGGTTAGGTTAGGTTAGGTTAGGTTAGGTTAGGTTAGGTTAGGTTAGGTTAGGTTAGGTTAGGTTAGGTTAGGTTAGGTTAGGTTAGGTTAGGTTAGGTTAGGTTAGGTTAGGTTAGGTTAGGTTAGGTTAGGTTAGGTTAGGTTAGGTTAGGTTAGGTTAGGTTAGGTTAGGTTAGGTTAGGTTAGGTTAGGTTAGGTTAGGTTAGGTTAGGTTAGGTTAGGTTAGGTTAGGTTAGGTTAGGTTAGGTTAGGTTAGGTTAGGTTAGGTTAGGTTAGGTTAGGTTAGGTTAGGTTAGGTTAGGTTAGGTTAGGTTAGGTTAGGTTAGGTTAGGTTAGGTTAGGTTAGGTTAGGTTAGGTTAGGTTAGGTTAGGTTAGGTTAGGTTAGGTTAGGTTAGGTTAGGTTAGGTTAGGTTAGGTTAGGTTAGGTTAGGTTAGGTTAGGTTAGGTTAGGTTAGGTTAGGTTAGGTTAGGTTAGGTTAGGTTAGGTTAGGTTAGGTTAGGTTAGGTTAGGTTAGGTTAGGTTAGGTTAGGTTAGGTTAGGTTAGGTTAGGTTAGGTTAGGTTAGGTTAGGTTAGGTTAGGTTAGGTTAGGTTAGGTTAGGTTAGGTTAGGTTAGGTTAGGTTAGGTTAGGTTAGGTTAGGTTAGGTTAGGTTAGGTTAGGTTAGGTTAGGTTAGGTTAGGTTAGGTTAGGTTAGGTTAGGTTAGGTTAGGTTAGGTTAGGTTAGGTTAGGTTAGGTTAGGTTAGGTTAGGTTAGGTTAGGTTAGGTTAGGTTAGGTTAGGTTAGGTTAGGTTAGGTTAGGTTAGGTTAGGTTAGGTTAGGTTAGGTTAGGTTAGGTTAGGTTAGGTTAGGTTAGGTTAGGTTAGGTTAGGTTAGGTTAGGTTAGGTTAGGTTAGGTTAGGTTAGGTTAGGTTAGGTTAGGTTAGGTTAGGTTAGGTTAGGTTAGGTTAGGTTAGGTTAGGTTAGGTTAGGTTAGGTTAGGTTAGGTTAGGTTAGGTTAGGTTAGGTTAGGTTAGGTTAGGTTAGGTTAGGTTAGGTTAGGTTAGGTTAGGTTAGGTTAGGTTAGGTTAGGTTAGGTTAGGTTAGGTTAGGTTAGGTTAGGTTAGGTTAGGTTAGGTTAGGTTAGGTTAGGTTAGGTTAGGTTAGGTTAGGTTAGGTTAGGTTAGGTTAGGTTAGGTTAGGTTAGGTTAGGTTAGGTTAGGTTAGGTTAGGTTAGGTTAGGTTAGGTTAGGTTAGGTTAGGTTAGGTTAGGTTAGGTTAGGTTAGGTTAGGTTAGGTTAGGTTAGGTTAGGTTAGGTTAGGTTAGGTTAGGTTAGGTTAGGTTAGGTTAGGTTAGGTTAGGTTAGGTTAGGTTAGGTTAGGTTAGGTTAGGTTAGGTTAGGTTAGGTTAGGTTAGGTTAGGTTAGGTTAGGTTAGGTTAGGTTAGGTTAGGTTAGGTTAGGTTAGGTTAGGTTAGGTTAGGTTAGGTTAGGTTAGGTTAGGTTAGGTTAGGTTAGGTTAGGTTTTTTTTTTTTTTTTTTTTTTTTTTTTTTTTTTTTTATAAAATGGAGATATTTGTGTAAGTGGGGGGCGGGCGCTATGTACTACACCCGCCCCTCACCACATTAATGTGCCAGAAGACAGAGTTTTGGAACTTAATTATCTAAATAAAACTTATTCTTATATTTAGGAGACAGTGTTTGAGTTATAAATTATTAACAATGTACAAATATTAGAATGTTACTGACTAATATTGTATACTAAATATTGTAACATTTTTTTTTTTTTTTTTTTTTTATATGTTTTTTTTTTTTTTTTTTTTTTTTTTTTTTTTTTTTTTTTTTTTAATATCAATTATTATGTGATTTTTCTTTTCTTTTTCTTTTCCTTTTTTCTCTTTTTGTCCTTTAATATATATAATTATTGCTAATCTTACTTAACATTTATTATTATTTTATGTTTACATTTTTATATATACCCAAAGAAACAAGTTAATTTAAGTTAACGAGTACCTCTTTCATAAACAGATTGGTAAATTAGAGATAGGAAATTAGTAATAGAGAAGTTAGTATTTACATTATACAAGTACGAAAAGACGCAAGCTTGCACATAGGCGGCTGAAACAGCAAGTTGCCGATACGGCAAACAAGGAAGTTACTCGCACAATACTATATTTTAGACCTACTTACTAATTTATTATAATATACAACTATAGTCTGAGAGAAACGATTACAATTACACGGAAAGTAAGCACATATTTAAATCTTACTAACTAATATTACTATATTTTAGACCTACTTACTAATTTATTATAATAAACAGCTATAGTCTGAGAGAAACGATTACAATTACACGGAAAGTAAGCACATATTTAAATCTTACTATTACGCATACAACAAATACACCTTTCGTAAGCAAGTCGAGCGACATTGTTATATATACCCAAAGAAAATTTAAGGTAACAAGTACCTCTATCATAAACAGACTGGTAAATTATTGAAAGGAAAATAGTAATAGAGAAGTAATTTATTTACATTATACAAAGAAAGAGTACGAAAAGACGCAAGCCCACACGCCGGCGGCTGAAACAGCAAGTTGCCGATTCAGCAAACAAGGAAGTTACTCGCACAATTCTATATTTTAGACCTACTTACTAATTTATTATAATATACACCTATAGTCTGAGAGAAACGATTACGATTACCCGGGAAGTAAACACATATTTAAATCTTACTAACTAATATTATAACTAATATTATATTATATCATATATACCTATTATTATTATTAATCTTACTAAACTATTATTATACACAAAAAAAAAGGAGGTACACAGTCAAACAAAAAAAAAAAAAAAAACAAAAATACGCATACAACAAATACACCTTTCATAAGCAAGTCGAGCGCACCACCAGTTTTTCTCCTCAGCCAAAGAGAGTATCACCATCCAAGCAATTGCAATTGCGAACCGCGCAAGGGAAGCAAGTTGCGAAATTCGCCACCACCCTATCCAGATCGGCAATCACTTGCGACATTCGCAAGTTGTCAAAATGAGCAAGTTGCTGTTTTCGCAATACCCTGCCAAGATGGCAAGCAACTGCGAGAGTGGAACGTGAGCGTGCACGTAAGAGCCTGCAAGAAAGGCAAGTTGCGGAACTCGCCACCACCAACCCTATCCAGATCGGCAAGCACTTGTAGCCCGCGCAAGTTGTCGAAATGAGTGAGTTGAGAAAGTGGAGAAAGCTTGCTGTTTTCGCAATATACTACCATAGAAGGTGGCCAGTGTTGCAAGAAATTGCGGCCCGGGCCACAAGGCAAGCCCAAGACGGAAGATGAATAACCTAAATCAGGACAAAAATATTATACAGATATAAAAATAAGCAAGTAAGTAAGAAATCTTTCCTCCTATGACGGGTGAACATGGCCAGCTTAATGCAAAGGACGTCGCGGGGAAAGAAAGAAGGGGGAGAAGCAGGGGGGGGAGAGCCAGCCTTCCACTAAAGGAAATCATGTGCCATTAAACGCCTTAAGGCCGCCAAAGATGGCCCTAATGTGGGCCCGGAAGGAACTAGTTGTGCATTCTTTGGTGATCACATCCAATAGCTGGTACTGATCCGGCAGCAGGGCCGAAGCTATGGTGTGATCAAGCCGTGAGGAGGAGAAACGGGGACAGTCTTCGATAAGGTGCTTAATAGTTTGTACCGTTTGGCTGTCACACGGGCAGTAGTTATCGCCCGTGATGCCGAATCGATGTAGGTAGGCCTTGTGATAACCATGTCCGGTGAGGAGTTGGGTGATAAAGAAATCAGGGCTTATTACAGAAAGAAATTCGGACAGATGTTGGAAGGAGGGGAGCAATGAGAGGGTGTGTGGGCTGCTCTGAGTATAGTATTCAGCGGCTCTAGCTGATGATATACTTCGGTTCTGGTATTTGATGAAACTGATGGGAATATGTGAGTAATCGGGGGATCTATGAAGGTTGGTAGCAGATTTAGCGGCAACGTCCGCTAGCTCATTGCCACCTATGCCAATGTGGCTGCGCACCCACACAAAGGAAATAGATCTGCGTTGGGACTCGAGGGAGCGGACTGAGTTATGGATAGGAACAGTAAGAGGATGAGTGGTGTATGGGTTTGTCAGTTCGGTAAGTCCGGAGAGGGAGTCAGACAGGATGCAGGTGTGAGGGCACTGCTCGGCGCACGCCCACTCGACGGCCTTTCCGATAGCTAGGAGCTCCGCCTGATAAACTGAGCAGTAGTCCTGGAGCTTGAATTTCCTAGTTCGGATCGGCCGTCCCGCTGGGTCAACTACCACAAACGCCGCCCCCACCCCGTCATCCTGCTTACTCCCATCTGTATAGATAAGCAAAGTGTTGTCATGGTCGTTGAGTAGAGAGATACAAAAGTCGTCAAACTCCGCAGTTGATGAAATTTCCAGAAATTCGATTCCTCTTCTGAGAGAGGGGTGTGGAAGTGAGGAAGGGGTGACTGGTGATTCCACCGGGTTGTCAGAGGGAAGAAATTTTGAGATTAAGTTGATTTTAGAAATTTCAATATCGGAGATTTCAAGAATTTTATCAGGAAGGGGGATGAGTTGCGCCACAGATATGGCAGTGGCGGTCCGTAGAGTACGGAAACCCCGGATAATTTTGATTGCAAAGAGGCGCTGTAGTGAAAGGAGACGATTGGTGATGTGCTTATATTTTATAGCCCCCCCCCAAATTCCCGCCGCATAGCCTATGATGGGTTGGATTACTTGCAGATAGATGGTTCTGACATTAAGAGAGGAGACCCCCCAGGTGGGTCTGATATATAAAGAGAGTTTATGATAGATATTCTTAGCCTTATTAATAACATAATCTACATGTTTAATGAAGGTTAACCGGTTGTCGATAATGACACCGAGAAATTTAATATAATTGGAGAATGGAATGCGCTTGCCACCAGCAGAGATGTTACATTTCCTAGACCTATTGGTAAAGGAGATGGCTTGCGTCTTGTCCGGACCAAAGCAGAGTTTGACTGAGGTGCCCCACTCAGCGATGATCCGCAGCGCCGTGTTGGTGATATGCTCGAGGTTTTTTACGTCTGAATCATGCACCACAAGCAGCACGTCGTCAGCGTACGCCTGCAGGTGGCAGCCCCGTGGGAGATCAATCAGGAGGAGGTGGTCTAATAAGAGGTTCCACAGAGTTGGACCACAGACTGAACCCTGGATACATCCCTTGCTCATGGTTTTGCTGAAGGATGCGTCAGCAAAGCTAATCTGTACTTGCCGATTGTTGACATAGTCAAGTAGGGTGTCATATATGTAGGAGGGGCATTCGACTACCCGCAGCCTATGGAAGATGGCCGGCCACCATGCGTTATCAAACGCCGATTTGATGTCGAGAGAGACAGCGATGACCTGCTCTCCTGTTTCCTTGGCAGATCTAATGATGCTGAGGGCAGTGTGGATGGCGTTGTTGGTCGAAGTCTGAAGTTTAAATCCAAATTGGTGTTTTATATTATTCCCGGTAGTATGTAGGTGGTGTGTCAGTCTGTCAATTATGAGTTTTTCAAGCAATTTGCCAAAAACATTGATGAGTCCGATGGGTCTGAATGAGGAGGATGTTGTGTAGTCATGTTTGTCTGGTTTGGGGATAATCTTAGCGATGGCTACCTTCCAGCAGTCAGGAAAACACCGTAGTTCTAGGCATCGATTGAGGATTTCAGTGAAGAGATCAGGGAAGCTGCGGACAACATGCAGGCAGATATCGGATGTCAGGTGGTCAGGGCCGGGGGCCTTTTTTGGGTTCATGCATTTAAGAGCCCCTATGACCTCGTACGGAGTGAGGGGGATGAATGTCTCAGGAGGGTTTGTCATGGGCTGATGCATGAGCTGAGTAAGGGCCCGCTGGCCGTCTGATATGTCAGGGAGGTCATCCGGGAAGAATTTGTCAACCAAAGCCTGTGCTGTGTCCTCAGGGGTGGAGGTGAATGACCCGTCTTCCAGTCGGAGAGTAGAGGGAGGCTTAGAGAGAGGCCTAGTCTTAATGATACGGTTGGTTATGGACCAGACATCTTCTTTTTTCTGTCTATTACAGAATTCCCTGAAGTGCTCTGCAGAGGTCTTACAGATCAGCTCTGAGTACTCTTTCCTAAGTTTCCCCCTCTCGGCAATGGCCTCGGTGAGGGGCCGTTTCTGTCTGACAAGCTTACTAAGTCGGTGGTGGCTTTTTATGACTTCAAGTTTAAGTTTCTGGAGTTGATCACTCCACCAAGGGACGCGGGCCTGCCGATGGGCTGCCCGTGGTAAGAAGATGTCACATGATTTCTGTATGTGAGAGGTGACTTTTATTATATGCTGATTTAATTGGGGAGGGGAGAGTTGGGCAATGGTGACGGAGGGGTGGGCCGAGAGGCGAGAGCAGATGTCGGCGTTGATGTGCTCCCCGATGCGATCCCATCTAACCCTGTTAGTGTTATATCTAAATGTGGAGAGTTTCTTACCCCTAGTGAGGTTTATGTTGTTAAGGTTGAGATTAAAAGATATGGCTTGGTGATCGGATTCAGTGCAGATGGTAGGGTCCACCGTCCAGTCAGCGACCGTTGCATGTCTGTTGTCTAGGGAGTTTCGGAAGAGAGTGAGGTCAATAATGGAGTCCCTCGGAGAGCCATGGGTGACAGTGTTGAATGTGGGAGTATTCCCTACATTACAAATAGATAGGTTGTGTATAGCAAAGAGGTCGAAGAGAACGTTGCCTCTACTGTTGTTGAGCTTGGAGCCCCATGCCGTATGCCATCCGTTGAAATCTCCGCAAATGAGGTGAGTAGCCCCAGTTGTTTGATTGAGTAGTAAATCTATTTTTGTAAGGATTGAGTTGTGATCTGTGCGGGGTTCGATATAAGCCGAAGTTAGAAACAAGCGCTCCCCGGTGCTGCAGCGCACCTGGACAACCGAGAGGTTGGGGCAGGAGTATTCGCTGCTCCCGATCGAAGCAAAGGTACGCTCTCTAATTAGGACAGCCGATTTGATGGGTGAGCTAGATGGATCGGAGGTGGCAAACTGATGGATGATATAGCCAGGGGTGTTAGGTAGTACGCTAGACTTACCAGTGTAGGGCTCGGTGACAAACACAATATCCGTATCGTTCTTGGCGATATGGTGCTTCAGTTCATGATATGCATTGCGGCTGCGTCCAAGATTAACCTGGACGCAGCTGAAGAGATTGAGGCTTGAATTCACAACACACACAGGGGGAGTTACACTACAGTCCATAGTCCGTCTTTAAACGGATATCATCGGTGATTTTCTTCACTATTGGGCAGTGGTTGGAGGTGGCGCTGTGGGCGAGTTTCTTCTGCTGCGTGTGGCCACCTGAGTGGGGGCCACTATAGCGTTTTGATTGCTGGTTGGTGCAGTTGAAGCACCTCAGCAGCTGGGGATCACTCCTATTCGGGCAGTGCTTAAACTCGTGCTCCGTGCTGGCACAGAACGAGCAAGCAACCTCCGGTTTCTTACACCATTTCCGGGTGTGCCCGAACTGTAGGCAGCGGAAGCATTGCAGGAGGGGTACGTACACCTCCGCATGGACCGTTTGGTGGTCAATGTTCACCTTCTGTAGGTGCGCAAGGGTATTGCACGAGGCAGCTGAGGTGAGGAATACTGCGTTGTATAGATGTGGGTTTCTGTTGTTCCTCTTGAAGCTCAACTTCAAGTCTTCCTCACTCCGTACCACCCGCTTTATGTCGTCATTCTGTGCGATCATAATGCTGAACAGTTCTTCGGAAGGTGTTCTGTTGGATATTCCCTTAAGGATGATCATGGGTTTGAGCTGAGCGCATGGCTCAGCTATGATACCGCTTTCTGGCCCGCCGGCTCTCTCCATGGCCCTATCTCTATGTTCGTTGCTATTAAAGGTGACTTTAATTTTGTTGTTGGGCATGACTCTGGTGTTAGCGGGGGCAAAGTTGGTATCCTTGAAGTTGATAGTCTTTTGCCAGGCCTGAATAGTGTCAGTTACGTTGGTGGTGTCGGCCTTAGAGGAGACAATGAGTGCAGGCTTAAAGGCTGTGGTAGCGGGTTGCTTTGTGGGAAGCGGTCTATCAGAATCTAACCTTCTTACTAGAGTGTCCATCGTGTCCCGCATATTAGAGACGTCTCGTGCAGTAGAGAAAAGCTCGGCAATCTCAGCCTCCTGCTTCCTTCTGGATTCCTCCAATGACTCGCGCAGCTTACCAACCTCGGATGCAATGGAGTTACCAATGGTCTCAGCCAGTGTTTGATTGTTCGGGAGAGAAAAGGCTCCACAGTTGTCCTGGAGCTTACAGCTGTGTTTAATACACTCTTCCCTTATCTGCCCCAGAGTATCAATGATAGCATCCTTGTTGGCCTTGGTGAGGCTTTTGCCTTCACGGATCTTCATGATTGCGAAGTTGGTGAGCTTTTGTACTCTGCTGGCTAAGCTGTTTGCCTCGGCCTCCTCCTGGCAGTCCTGTGAAGGGAGAGGG